>JAVJIX010000120.1:1275000-2595000 GCA_036785185.1 Paratrypauchen microcephalus | reverse complement strand
TTAGAGAGAGAGAAAAAAATGAAGCAGGGGGATGAGAGAGAGAGAGAGAGAGAGAGAGAGAAAATGAAGCAGGGGGATGAGAGAGAGAGAGAGAGAGAGAGAAAATGAATGAAGCACGGGGATGAGAGAGAGAGAGAGAGAAATGAATGAAGCACGGGGATGAGAGAGAGAGAGGGGGGCAGGGGGATGAGAGAGAGAGAGAGAAGCAGGGGGATGAGAGAGAGAGAGAGAGAGAGAGAGAGAGAGAGAGAGAGAGAGAGAATGAAGCAGGGGGATGAGAGAGAGAGAGAGAGAATGAAGCAGGGGGATGAGAGAGAGAGAGAGAGAGAGAATGAAGCTGGGGGATGAGAGAGAGAGAGAGAAAATGAAGCAGGTGGATGAGAGAGAGAAAATGAAGCAGGGGGATGAGAGAGAGAGAGAGAGAGAGAGAAAATGAAGCAGGCGGATGAGAGAGAGAGAGAAAGAAAATGAGGCAGGGGGATGAGAGAGAGAGAGAGAGAGGGAGAGAGAGAAAATGAAGCAGGGGGATGAGAGAGAGAGAGAGAGAGAGAGAGAAAATGAAGCAGGGGGATGAGAGAGAGAGAGAGAGAGAGAATGAAGCAGGGGGATGAGGGAGAGAGAGAATGCAGCAGGCTGATGAGAGAGAGAGAGAGAGAGTGAAAATGAAGCAGGGGGCTGAGAGAGAGAGAGAGAGAGAGGGAGAATGAAGCAGGGGGATGAGAGAGAGAGAGAGAGGGAAAATGAAGCAGGGGGATGAGAGAGAGAGAGAGAGAGAGAGAAAATGAAGCAGGTGGATGAGAGAGAGAGAGAAAGAAAATGAAGCAGGTGGATGAGAGAGAAAGAAAATGAAGCAGGGAGATGAGAGAGAGAGAGAATCTGAACTTTCCAATGTAAAAACAAAACCTTTCTGACCTCCATATGAACCGCACATATTCTAAAAGACCCAGTTTGTAAATTCCTAAATCCTCTTGCACTTCCTTTGAGCACAAAATGTTATATCATCACATGAAATATTGCAAATAGATGATTTGTGTCTACCACTAATAAACTCTTCCCAAATTGGTACATACTTGACATACTCCTCTCTGTAATGTAATAAGTGCAGTCTTATCTATTGTAAGGCACAGGCTTCATCTTGTCAGCACCATGGAGAGCTCTCACTGTGCACGGCAGCTGGAAAGAAGAGTGATAACAACACAGAAGGGAAGGAGCTGCTTTTGAAGATAGCACAGACAGACCACAGATTTTATCACTGGCAAACACCAAGAGACAATTGTGCAATACAATGCAAGCGAAATTACATGTTTGAACAGGTTTAAGTGAAGGGGAAAGCTCCACCAAAACAGCTACACACGACATACATCAAAGGATAAGATACAATTATTGGTTTTCCTATTTACATTTTTCAAAAAATGTTCATGTTCAAAACAGAGTAATAAAAGCACTCTGGCCTCACAGCAGGACTCCCCTGGAACACAGATTCCAGGTATCAGTGGAGTTTTACTGGTTAAGTAAAGGTCAATAAATAAATAAATACAGCACACTCTAAATGTTATACTATGGAATAACATTACAACTATGGAAATTTCAGGCAAAGAACAAATATCTCCATAGATTCAAGCACATAACGAACCCGCTACAAGAAGAGTTACACGGGGCATTAGATTGACATTTTTTTTTAAACATTTTTATTTGACATATGCATGGTACTGCAACATAACAAAACATGCACAGACACACACACACACACACACACACACACACACACACACACACACACACACAAGCACATGCGTACACGTACACACTCACATGCACAAACACACTGACACACACATACACATGCGCACACTCACATGCACAAACACACAGACACACATACAGTACACACAAGCACATGCATACACGCACACACTCACATGCACAAACACACAGACACACATATACACATAGACATGCATACACACAAACACATGCGTACACATACACACACACAAGCACATGCGTACACGTACACACACACAAGCACATGCGTACACGTACACACACACACAAGCACATGCGTACATGCACACACTCATGCACAAACACACAGACACACATACAGTACACACAAGCACATGCATACACGCACACACTCACTCACATGCACAAACACACAGACGCACACATACACATGCGCACACTCACATGCACAAACACACAGACACACATACAGTACACACAAGCACATGCATACATGCACACACTCACATGCACAAACACACTGACACACACATACACATGCACACACTCACATGCACAAACACACTGACACACATATACACATGCACTCACTCACATGCACAAACACACAGACACACATACAGTACACACAAGCACATGCCTACACGCACACACTCACTCACTCACATGCACAAACACACTGACACACATACAGTACACACAAGCACATGCATACACGCACACACTCACTCACTCACATGCACAAACACACAGACACACATATACACATAGACATGCATACACACAAGCACATGCGTACACGTACACACACAAGCACATGCGTACACGCGCACACTCGCATGCACAAACACACAGACACACATACAGTACACACAAGCACATGCATACACGCACACACTCACATGCACAAACACACAGACACACATATACACATGCACACACACACATGCACAAACACACAGACACACATACAGTACACACAAGCACATGCATACACGCACACACTCACTCACATGCACAAACACACAGACACACATATACACATAGACATGCATACACACAAGCACATGCGTACACGTACACACGTACACACACACAAGCACATGCGTACATGTACATGCACACACTCACATGCACAGACATACACAGACACACACACACACACACAAGCACATGCGTACACGTACACACACACAAGCACATGCGTACATGTACATGCACACACTCACATGCACAAACACACTGACACACACATACACATGCGCATACTCACATGCACAAACACAGACACACTTACACATGCACACACTCACATGCACAAACACACAGACACACATACAGTACACACAAGCACATGCACAAACACACTGACACACACATACACATGCACACACTCACATGCACAAACACACAGACACACATATACACATAGACATGCATACACACAAGCACATGCGTACACGCGCACACTCGCATGCACAGACACATAGACACACACATACACATGCACACACTCACATGCACAAACACATAGACACACACATACACATGCACACACTCACATGCACAAACACACTGACACACATACACATGCACACACTCACATGCACAAACACACTGACACACACATACACATGCGCAGACTCACATGCACAAACACACTGACACACACATACACATGCACACACTCACATGCACAAACACACAGACACACACATACACATGCACACACTCACATGCACAAACACACTGACACACACATACACATGCACACACTCACATGCACAAACACTGACACACACATACACATGCACACACTCGCATGCACAAACACTGACACACACATACACATGCACACACTCACATGCACAAACACACTGACACACATACACATGCGCGCACTCACATGCACAAACACTGACACACACATACACATGCACACACTCACATGCACAAACACACTGACACACATACACATGCGCACACTCACATGCACAAACACACTGACACACACATACACATGCACACACTCACATGCACAAACACACTGACACACACATACACATGCACACACTCACATGCACAAACACACTGACACACATACAGTACACACAAGCACATGCATACACGCACACACTCACTTACATGCACAAACACACAGACACATATACACATGCACACACACACATGCACAAACACACAGACACACATATACACATAGACATGCATACACACAAGCACATGCGTACACGCACACACTCGCATGCACAAACACACTGACACACACATACACATGCGTACACTCACATGCACAAACACACTGACACACACATACACATGCGCACACTCACATGCACAAACACACTGATACACACATACACATGCACACACTCACATGCACAAACACTGACACACACATACACATGCACACACTCACATGCACAAACACACAGACACACACATGCGTACACTCACATGCACAAACACACTGACACACACATACACATGCGCACACTCACATGCACAAACACACTGACACACACATACACATGCGCACACTCACATGCACAAACACACTGACACACACATACACATGCACACACTCACATGCACAACCACACAGACACACACATACACATGCACACACTCACATGCACAAACACACAGACACACATACAGTACACACAAGCACATGCATACACGCACACACTCACTCACTCACATGCACAAACACACAGACACACATATACACATAGACATGCATACACACAAGCACATGCGTACATGCACACACTCACATGCACAAACACACAGACACACATACAGTACACACAAGCACATGCATACACGCACACACTCACTCACATGCACAAACACACAGACACATATACACATGCACACACTCACATGCACAAACACAGACACATATACACATGCACACACTCACATGCACAAACACACAGACACACATACAGTACACACAAGCACATGCATACACGCACACCCTCACTCACTCGCACAAACACACAGACACACATATACACATAGACATGCATACACACAAGCACATGCGTACACGTACACACACACAAGCACATGCGTACATGCACACACTCACATGCACAAACACACTGACACACACATACACATGCACACACTCACATGCACAAACACACAGACACACATACAGTACACACAAGCACATGCGTACACGCGCACACTTACATGCACAAACACACAGACACACATACAGTACACACAAGCACATGCATACGCGCACACACTCACTCACATGCACAAACACACAGACACACATATACACATAGACATGCATACACACAAGCACATGCGTACACGCACACACACACTCACATGCACAAACACACAGACACACATATACACATAGACATGCATACACACAAGCACATGCGTACACGCGCACACTCGCATGCACAAACATACAGACACACATGCACACAATGAGGGCCATTTCTCTATGTTCAGTGAGTGCAGAGTGCTGCCATAGACAAAGCCCATCAGAGCATGCTGTGTGTCTGATAACATGAGACACCAGCCACTCACCACTGCAGCCTTTGTTTAGGGACTTTTGTGCCAGTCCAAAGTGGGAGTGTAGTCATCCATCACCATCCATCCATTGTAGTAATCACACCTTCAATCAGGGCTGAGTGATATTTTTCCACATATTGATTACACCTTTATGCTTTGTTATCAAAATCAAATATCATTTATAAATATAATTTGAAATATAAAAATAATAATGAAATACAGAATCTGAACTTTCCAATGTAAAAACAAAACAAAAACTCTGAACTCATCACATTTGTTTACTAACAAAACTTTGGATGGCTTTTCAATTAAAAGATCATTAATAATGAAATGACACTCTCAATCTCAATTGAAATTAGAATAATTGCACAGCCCTTTCTGAAATGATAAACAAAAGGGTGAATCATTCTTCAATGCAAATTATATTATTAAGAGCCATATCAAACACTGTTAAATGAAATAAGTGTTCAACTGGCATACTTTGTTTACTTCCTAATTTCATTCAAACTTGAGTTCACATTAGGTTAATGGTAATGTACAAAACAGAACTGAAGAACTTACTTGGGTGAGTGGCGAAACATATAATGAAAATGTAATCAAAACAACAATGTGGCAGCAGATGTGGCAGATGACCTTAAGAGGAAATACTTTAAGGAATGGACACAAGGGAGTAATGGACTGTGTGAAATGAACTGTTTGTTTAAAGGGAAAGTGTGTAGGATTGGTGGCGCATTGGTGGATGGTGGGTATTGCAATTCCGGTTTTAGCTACGGCAGACCTCGAGGGTCACCCGGGCGCGCCGTAACGCGGACAGCTCGGTGTACCCAGAGGTGGATTCACCGGCAGCCGCGCACGAACCGCGCACACGTGTGAAGCGCACCCGGCGCTGTGCGCGAGTGGGGGGAATCGGGAACCGGACCGCGGAGGTCGGTCTGAACCCGGGGTGCGGGCCCGCGCTGCAACAAAGCCCCAGCCGCGGTAGGTACTATGTCCTTCTTTTCCTCTTAGATGAAGGTGCTTGATCCTGCGATGTATGTGCGGAGTAAGTGTGATCCAGCAACATGCTTGTCGTTGTTTATGCAAACGCGTACTATCTCGTTGTGTGAAAAACACGAGCCAGTGCTGACAGCTATAAAGAAAACGCGGAGCCCAAAATACAGTATGTCCTTATGCGGCTCTCGTAATCAAAATGGCTGCCTCTACATGGGGAAGATCCCCCTTTTATGCAGGTATATCTAAGTCCCACAGAATACTTTGATTTCATGATGGAAGTGAAAAGGCTTGGAAAACACTGTATTTTTGAATGGGTATCTTCAATTTCAGTAATTAACGGGTAAAAATCTTACACACTGTCCCTTTAAGGAGCGAGCTGTAGAGCTGCACAGTTGATATGTTACAGGTTTACAGGCTGTGGCACAGGAAATACTCCAAGACTTTTCAGAGGAAACACTTTGAGGGAATGTTCCAATTCATCACCAGAGTGGAATAAGAGTGAGGCCTTTCCTGTTGTGTTCACTTGGTTCCCCTTGGGCAATGCTGTGATGCTTGGGCTGCAGGACACTGAGGAGTTACACTGATGGCACTTCCTCTCCTCGAACTACCCTGACACTGATCTGGTGACCTCATCTTCTCCTGTTAAACTGCACTGAGACCTTTGACTGAGACACAAAGGTGACTAACACATGCAGTGTAAATGTTGATGCAAAACTTGAATTTCCCTTGGGAAGTATCTCTCTCTTCCTGTCTCTCTCCTGGACGCCTTAAGAACTGCTTTAATAAAAAAAAAAATTAAATAAATAAATAAATAAATAAATAAATAAATAAATAAATAAATAAATAAATAAATAAATAAATAATAATAATAATAATAATAATAATAATAATAATAATAATAAGGTAAGGAGAAAGAAGAACAACATGTGCAGGAAGCCCTCTCTGTTTGTGGTTATCCTAAATGGGCTGTCAACAAAACCAAGAGAGACAAGGGCAAGAAACAAGACAACAGAGAATCCGAACCCAGGAGGAAAGGGGTAGCGATTCCGTACCTGGCCGACGTGTCGGAAAAACTACAGAGGATTTTCAGACAATATGAAATCCCAGTTTATTTCAAACCCACAAACACTTTAAGACAAAAACTCGTCCACCCAAAGGACAAAACACCGAGCCACAAACAAAGCAATGTGGTCTACTCCATTCAGTGTAGTGAAGACTGCAGTGAGCGCTACACTGGAGAAACAAAACAGCCACTTCACAAGAGGATGTGAAGATGTGACAAACACAGTCGGGAGAGCCAGAGTGGACCTCAATCTGCCGTACATCTCCACCTAGAAGCCACGGGCCATTCTTTTGAGGACAGTGAGGTTCAGATCCAGGGAAAAGAACTGGTTTGAGAGGGGAGTTAAAGAGGCTATTTTTGTCAAAAAAGAGAATCCTTCTCTGAACAGAAATGGTGGAGTCAGACATAATTTGTCTGTATCTATAATCTATAATTCCATTCTTAAACCTAGATTAAGCAAACAGGGGAACAATAGGGCTAGCCAGGTCAGGGCCAGAGGTGTGAAAAACCGTCGTTGTAGGGATGAATAGGTATGCTAATCTAGACACCAGAGAAACAAAAGACTGAAACCAATGAGATAGTTTCGGAAAGTAGTTAGCTAGTTAGCTCCTCCCTGCAGCAAGATATAAGCAAGTGTCTTACCAGCATTCTAATTAGAGCTGACGAAGCCTCTCGGATGAGCGGCGAAACGTTTTCGACCAAACAAACTTTGTCCAGTTGACAAATTGAATTTCTTCTTTTATCATGGATTCTACCTGGACGACTGAGGGACTCTTCACGCATCTTTAATAATAATAATAATAATAATAATAATAATAATAATAATAATAATAATAATAATAATAATAATAATAATAAAACAAAACAACATAAAACAAACAAAAAGTTTCCTCAGTTGCCAGAATACAATTTTCTTGTGTGAAAATCCTGTCCTTTTTGTGTGGAGGTATTAGTATTTTTAAACAATTTTAAGCATTAACATATCAGACTCCAGGTGTTTGTATGCATGTGTATGGTAGTGGTAGTAGGAGACAGTGGATAGGACAAGGCTCACTGCATGGACAGATAACGCCTGATGGAGAATGGCTGGCTGCTGGCTCTCCTGATAAGCTCAGCAGACCAAATTATTAGTCAGCCCCTTCTCACTGTTAAGACCTATAGAACAGTGTTTATTATCAATAAACAAACCAGGGCATGTGCTGTGCCCCTGTTGTCCTTATGGGAGTGGTGCCTTAAAGCCCCAGTGTGTAGGATTCGTGACGCATAGGTGGATGGTGCTATTGCACTTTCTGTTTTAGCTACGACAGACCTCGAGGGTCACCCGGGCACAGTCCCGTTTTTTTATTTTTATTTTTTTCTTTTCTCATGAAAACACACATTTCCGATCATGTACCATGACACTCTACACATCAAATGAAACCTTACAGTCTCCTCTTTTTGACTATGCAATTCATTTCCCTGCACAACAATCACTCCTCGAGCACATGGGGATTTTATACGGAAAAGCACAAAACAAGGTTAGCTTACCTTAGAATGCTTTGCACAGGTCAAACTCTGTATTTCACCATAAACTTGCTCTCAATTTGTCCGTAAGGATCCAGCGAATAAAATCCAGTAAAACAATTTAGTCCAAAACACGTGTTAGATCCATTACGACGTCTGATCCGGCAGCATGCTTGTGTTGTTTACCCAAAACCACAAGCCTTGCCGAAGGCGGAGCCCAAATGTCCTTCTGCGGCTCTCGTATTAAAAATGGCTGCCTCTGTATGGGGAAGATCCCCCTTTTATGTGACTATATCTAAGTCCAAAAGAATACTTTGTGAAAAGGCTTAGAAAACAATGTATTTTTGAATGGGTATCTTCAATTTCAGTAATTAACGGGTAAAAATCTTACACACTGTCCCTTTAAACATGCGCCCTCTGTGGCCTTAGCCTGACACTGGAGCTTGTAATTGATTTTACCACAGGCTACTTCACTATAAGGTCATTACTGTTTACACTTGAAGAGTTAATAGCACTATAACACTTTAATTAGCATTAAAGGTTCAGAAAGTGGTGTCACTATTCAAGTCAAAGTCAAAGTCAAAGTGTAGTTTATTGTCAATTCACTATGTAACAGACACAGAGGAAATTTCGTTTCCCCAGACACCAAATGTGCAATTTAACCAAAGCAGAGCAAAGACCAAAACAAAAGATTATTATAGTGAAGTTCTCATCTCTAATAACTAATAATACAGTTCAACATTTGTAATCATAAATTCAGATTTTCTTTCAAAACTGTAAATCTCACATTTAGTCCTTGACATCCATCTACAATCATGACATCAACAAATGTTAGGGTACAACCAGTTATATCATAAAAAGGTAACACTAGTGAAGCTCTCTCTCACAACGATAACTGTCAACAATCACATAAAGACCCAAACCAGAGTAAGTAGAGTCTGGTGGTGTCAGATACACAGCAGTTTGTTAAATTGCCTCGTCTTCCCAACATGAGCCCAAAGTGCGCCAAAGACGTTCTACCTGCAGCCCCATCACCCGCTCCACTCAGAGATAAGCTGAATATAAGGATCACAATACAATGTCAATAAAGTACAGGATACCGTAGATATATTTTCAGATAACTTTCAAGTCATATGAGGTAAACTACTTGAAGAATAGAATATTTTGCTGTTGGATTCAAAGTTAAAGGAAAAGTAACGTTTTTTTTTAACAATCTGAGCCTTCTTTCGGTAATAAAACAAGTAGTTTTACTCACCCATAGCAGTTTGGTGTCAATTGGAGTGGTATCGCAGAAGTTATGTTGGAGCCGTTCTGTTCTACTAATGATCCCGTATCCGTTAGCGTGAGTGCTCGGGGCATTACTTTGCGGTGTCCAAATAACACAAACTTTAGCACTTTTCAAATCACAGAAGATCGCTGTGTCAGGGTAGACTTTTAGTGGATTCCAAAACGGCCTGAAACCCGATATCCAGCTCTAGTTTCATTTGATGACGTCATCAGAGAGGACAGTGCGCATGCGTGAACTCAGCTGTTTTGTAAACACTGCTAGTCCGAAAGAAGCTAACACCGCTCTGAACTTTACTTTTCTGTTGCGATATCGGGTTTCAGGCCGTTTTGGAATCTACTAAAAGTCTACCCTGACACAGCGATCTTCTGTGATTTGAAAAGTGCTAAAGTTTGTGTTATTTGGAGAGCGCAAAGCAGTGCCCCGAGCACTCACGCTAACGGATACGGGATCATTAGTAGAACAGAATGGCTCAACATAAGTTCTGCGATACTGCTCCAATTGACAATGGGTGAGTAAAACTACTTGTTTTATTGCCGAAAGAAGGCTCAGATTGTAAAAAAAACGTTACTTTTCCTTTAAAGGTGCATTGTGTAACTTTTGTGGTGGAGGGGTCAGTCAAATGCTTTTCTCCATGTAGATGTTATTGCTTTGTCTGGAATTCCTCACAGTGTGGTATTAAAACTTTCTGTCTTCATGGAGAACAAACCAGACCAAGTCAGAGGTCAGTTCTGTGGAGAAGCAACCCCCGCTCACAGTCAGAATGCCTGTTTTAATTACAGAGTGCACCTTTAAAAAATAGTAGTATATATTTAAAGGGACAGTGTGTAAGTTTTTACCTGTTAATTACTGAAATTGAAGATACCCATTCAAAAATACATTGTTTTCCAAGCCTTTTCACTTCCATCATGAAATCAAAGTATTCTTTTGGACTTAGATATAGTCACATAAAAGGGGGATCTTCCCCATGCAGAGGCAGCCATTTTGAATACGAGAGCCGCAGAAGGACATTTGGGCTCCGCCTTCGCCTTCGGCAAGGCTCGTGGTTTTGGGTAAACAACACAAGCATGCTGCCGGATCAGACGTCGTAATGGATCTAACACGTGTTTTGGACTAAACTGTTTTACTGGATTTTATTCGCTGGATCCTTACGGACAAATTGAGAGCAAGTTTATGGTGAAATACAGAGTTTGACCTGTGCAAAGCATTCTAAGGTAAGCTAACCTCATTTTGTGCTTTTCCGTATAAAAGCCCCATGTGCTCAGGGAGTGTTTGTTGTGCAGGGAAATTAATTGCATAGTCAAAAAGAGGAGACTGTAAGGTTTCATTTGATGTGTAGAGTGTCATGGTACATGATCGGGAATGTGTGTTTTCATGAGAAAAAAAAAACAAAAAACAACAGGACAGCGTTTTATTTATACAATAGCGGCGCGCGGCTCGTGCACGAGTCCCTCGAGGTCTGCCGTAGCTAAAACAGAAAGTGCAATAGCACCATCCACCTATGCGCCACGAATCCTACACACTGGGGCTTTAAAGGTGCGCTATGCAATTTTTCTGTTGGAAGGTCAACTACCTGCATGTCTCCATGGAAATGTCATTGCTTTGTCTAGATAAAATATTCCACAATATAGATTAAACCTATCAACAGTCATTTATTTATTTATTTATTTATTTATTTTTGCCGTACAAATAAGCACTGTAAGATGCCAAATACAATTATTCTGTATTCTGAAATAGCTGTATCACTATGTATTTTTAAAAAAAAGTTAAATAAACAACAATTATCATATATGTAACTCCACATTACAATTGATTTGAATGTACACTGAATAGCTCAAGTCTTTGACAGTGCTCTAGCTCCAGTCTAATTCTTGTGTATCTAGTAGCTTTGTCTGTTATTTACACCGTTTACTGAGGGAAACACAACCCCACTGGACAAGCACCTCATGTACCACACCTAGACTAATCCCATGATTGGGGGTATAAATGAACACACAACATTACATAATATAGCTTTGTCTCCTCACTGTAGTGTTTTCTGTATAGTCAGTATGGTACTCACAACTGCAAAATACAACAAATTAAGCAAACTTGTTGTAAAATTGCATGGCAATAATGTGACAATGACTTCCAACAGTCTATTTATGGAGTTATTAAAGGTGCATTATGCATTATGTAACTTTTCTACAGGAGGTCCACCATCTGTTTGTCTCCATGGGGATCTTCTTGCATTACACAGTGCTTATTCTATTAGAACATTTTATTGCTCCCTACTTTGAAAAACATGGATTCTTATGAGCAAGGTCACCTCTCCACAGATCTTCATATAACATGGCCAGCTGGAAATAGTAATGGTAAGGTATTAATGCCATACTATGAAACAAAGAGAAATATGAGAAGTATACATGGCAAAGCACTAGAAAAGGGACATTGTACCGAAACATGCAATGAGAATTTAGTGATGTAATTTTAAAATAATATGAAGAGAAAGATGTGACATTCTTGAAAATACTTTATCACACAAAATACTGCTGTGATCTTAAAGACAGGACTGACCTGAGTAATGTCTGTCTCCAAGTCTCCTCCATCTTCCCTTGTGTTTGTGTAACTGTCCATCATTGCAGAAGAGAGAAAGTGAAGGGCAGTGTGAAGAATGTTGACAAATGCACACTAGATCATATATATATATATATATATATATATATATATATATATATATATATATATATATATATATATATATATATATATATATATATATTCTCCTTCTGGAAGTGAGACCCCCTCTGTGTGGACTGCCTTCCCTCTCTTTGTCACCATCCTACTACATTTCTCAAGCCTGAATGACATTCCAGTGTCTGTGCTGTAGATCCTGGTGGTGTGGATCAGTGAGTCAGTGTCTCTTAGTGTACAGCTTGATGTCATCCATGTAGAGGAGGTGGCTGATGGTGGCCCCGTTTCTGAGCCGCTATCCGTAAGCCAGTGCTTTCAATGATTTGGCTGAGAGGGTTCAGACCTATGCAGAACAGCAGTGGGGACAGTACGTCTCCTTGGTATATGCCACATTTGATGGACACTTGTGCAAGTGGCTTGTCACTGGTTTCAAGGGTGGTTTTCCACAACCGCATTGAGTTTGCAATGAACGCACTTAGAGTCCTATTGATATTGTACAGCTCCAAGCACTCAGTGATCCATGTGTGTGGCATTGAGTCATAGGCTTTCTTGTAATCAATCCAGGCAGTGCACAGGTTGGTCTGACGGGTTCTGCAGTCGCGGGCAACTGTTCGGCCAGCCAGGGGTTGGTGTTTGGCTCCCCTGGTGTTTTTGCCGATGCCCTTCGATGCGCTGTGCTCAAGTACTGATGCATGTGCCTGCTTATCTTAGCTGCCATGATGCCTGACATGAGCTTCCATGTTGTGGAGAGACAGGTTATTGGCCGAAAGTTGGATGGGACTGTACCCTTTGAGGGATCCTTCAGAATCAGGATCGTATGCCCTTGGGTTAGCCATTCAGTGTGAGTCCCATCCCTTAGCAGCTGGTTCATTTGTGCTGCCAGGCGCTCGTGGAGAGCAGTGAGCTTCTTTAGCCAGTATGCGTGGATCATGTCAGGGCCTGGTGCTGTCCAATTTTTCATGCCTGAGACTCTTTCCTGAATGTCTGCCACTGTCTGTCATGGTGACTGGATCTTGTTTAGGGAGGTTGCTGTGGTCTTCCCTCAGAGCCACCAGCCACTTTGTATCGGTGTTATGTGATGCCTCCCTCTCCCATATGCTTTTTCATTGCACCTTTCTGGGCCTCCGACAATTGGCTCACTTCTTCCTTGATTTTTGCCTCTAACCGTCTTTTCTCATGGCTCCCATGGTTGCTCTTATAGACCAGCACCTCTAGGATCACTGCTGCTGAAGTGTATATCAGCTCATTGGTTTCAGTGATATTTGTGGTAGGGATCGCTCTTAGTCCTGCATTCACATGTTCTAGAAGACTTTCAGATGGTACTTCACTTAGCCTCTGTAACTGGCGTCGGGGTTGCCTTGTATTCATTCGGGTCATGATCTTATCTTTCAGGTCAGACGCTGCATCACTCAGCGTGATACTTATTGGGATTTCGTACCCAATCTCTGGTTGGGGAGTTAGTGTTAACTTTCCTGTGACCTGGCATCCTGGCTCCCTCTCCCCTGAAGGAGCGTCGTGGGGCCGTCCTCCCATGGACCCACGACCCCCAGGAGAATCCATAGGGGCTGGTGCAGTGAGATCTGGGCGGCAGATCTGTTTAGACTGTTGCCCCCGTGAGCCGAACCTAGATAAGCAGAAACAAACAAAACAAACTATTGCTTACAGTTGCAAAGTTTAGTTAAAGGTAACTTTTCTGGTGGAGAGTGGACACCCGTTTGTCTCCATGGAGATGTTATTGCTTTGTCTGAAATGTCCTGGGATTGCATTAATCATATCTATCTTGCATTCTCGCCTCCATCTCACCTCTCCTCAGATCTGACATGTAAATTGGCACTGTAGAACAGTGGAGAGAAGCTGGTGACAGACCCTCCACCAGAAATGTTGCACAGTTCCCCTTTAAGGCCATGTGAGCCATTTGAGCATTGACATTGGTAAGGACATTTAAAACATGGAATAACACTTCTTGGATTACAACCTAATGATGCCACAGAGGAATGGAAGCTTTATTTGTCATTGTCAATAACAAGAAGACTTGGAAATGGACAGGTCCATGGACCTTAAAGCAGCCGACATGGGGGCGCTAACGTCCCACCTCTCTCCTCAATGATACAAGAACATAAACAGAGTAGGAAATGTAGATACAATCACAGTAGTCACAAACACATATGATGTAATACAGTGGAACGATAAACACTGAGGTCTTTTTTTGCTCGGAAATACATTACAGGAGGGGGGGCAGGGAAAAATGAGATGGAAAACAGAGAAATATATTATTGACAAACTGTGGCAGCAGACTCTGTGAGAGGGCAGAGTTTGTTTTTATAAAAACATGTCATTGTGTCCTAGCCAATTTATGTTATGTCTTTTTGATATCATGTAAGCCGATGTTATCACAGCTGTGACCTTGGGACTGTTGAGTGCGAGAGAACATAGTCAAAAAAACAAAGTCGCAGAGATTCCGGAAGAATAATTAATTAGGGAAAAATGCACATAATCCATACACTTTAGAACTCAGATGAACGGGCAATTGGTCTGAGACCTGGTTCTGCAAAGTCCTCAACTTTATGTCACCAAGCAGGGCCATGCGACTCCCAGTCCTCCCTCCTGGCTCGTAGATGATTGCAGACTGAGCCGCTTGTTTCGCACAGTTCCACAAACATATTTGTGATAGTATCCGAGCTTCAGTGGGGTATCCATAGATTGGAGATGGTACAGTTCCTCAATCTGTGTCACCTTCTGATGCAGACCTTCTCTGGTCTTCAACGGCTCCACTGTGGTTTAAAATGACAGCCGAGAGGCAGGGGGCTCTTTGTCCGCTGCAGACATTCCAATTCTCCGATGGATCAGAACACATTCCCCAGGCCAATTCAGATGTCCTGCCATGAAAATTCCAAATAGTAAATAGTTCCGGTCGGCTCTCCCGATCCAACATTTCTTCGTGAAAAAAAAAAGCCAATTGCGTTGAGGGACCAGCTTATCAATTCCATAATTTAGAATTCAAAAATCTACTCCAACAGGAAAAATATGGACAAAGATGAGAGAAAGGCACGCAGACACAGAGCAGTAGATAAGGGAGCGAGGAAACAAGCAGCCACCTTCCAGCAAGGACAGAGAGAGAAGGTGCATCAGAACATTTTCACTTCCAGGATTTGTAGTGTGGAGTTAGAAACTAATAAGGATCAAATGGAAAACAAGATTGAGAAATTTATATTTACTAATATGTCTCAATTCCTGGTTTTATGTTTATGTTCTATCAATACATTTTAATGGATGGATAATAATATTGTTATACATTAATTTGCAAGCTATGCGAGTCAACGGGTTCTTCTGATCCTAGGCATTTCATTGCATTGTTGCCCTTGTGTTGATCCTGCATATGACAAATAAACAATCTTGAATCTTGAATGTGTTCAAGTAGTTTCCCTTACTCACTAAATCCTAGCAGCATGGCACTTCTCCAGCTCCTCTTTAGTTTCACCTGACACATCTGAGTCAGTCTGCGGTGCAACTGTCTCCGTCTCCCCCTCCGCCTCTGTCTGCGGCCCTGCCCCTTAAACCCACTCCTCTGCCCATCAATAACACATGAGGAGGTGTGAGGAGAAGAGAGAGGGGAGAGAGAGCAGAAGAAGAGAAGAAGTGCTCCAGTGGGTGTAATAAGATCTGCAGCCTCTGGTGTCAGCTGTCCCAGGACCATTAATTAGTCATTTAGAGTTGTAATGGAGTGAACCATAGTCAGATGGACACTGGCAGCCAAGCAAACTCAAGCAATGAGACTGACAAGTCCTACTGCAACTGTCTGTGCCCTGGGTTTATCATTGCCATCTCTTAACAGATTACAGCCCAAAAAACTATAAAAAAAAAAAAAAAAAAGAAGTAACCAGAAGACAGTGTCCCATGTTTAAATTCTTGTGCGTAAAGAAAACATTTAGGAAGCTTTTTACAGAATTTCGTTAAAGGGATATGCCACCCCCAGGTCAAACCTGGGCATCTCCCCACAGTCCAGAGACTAAAATAAGTGGTGGAAAGCGTTTTCCTGGTGACCCAGCCATTGTCCAGGTCTGTCAGCACTGACCGCCGCGGTATCTGCAGCTACTCCGCTTTAGACTGGAGTCTAACGTCGCCAGAGAAAGATTTTGGCCAAAAGGAATTAATTTGCTCGATGCTTTTCCCAATTACTTTCTGTGTAGTGCGCATTCATATCGAGTGCAAATAAATGAGCAAATCAACATGGAGATCTTGACTTGGTCATTTTGGGTGGGAACTATTTTTCAGTGACAAACACGGAAACGGAAAAACACGGAAACGGAAAAACACAGCCGAAGCACACACCACGCTGACAGGGGAATCCCTGTTACGCACCAGGAAGGGAGTTCCCCTGTTACGCAGCGTGGTGTGTGCTTCGGCTGTGTTTTTTCGCAGGAAAACGCTTTCCACCACTTATTTTAGTCTCTGGACTGTGGGGAGATGCCCAAGTTTGACCTGGGGGTGGCATATCCCTTTAAAGGTGCATTGTGTAACTTTTTTTTCTGGTGGAGGGTCTGTCAAATGCTTTTCTTCATGAAAATGTGATTGCTTTGTCTGGAATGTTTCATAGTATGGTATTAAACCTTTCTGTTAGCATGGAGACCAATCGAGACCAAGTTACAGGTCTGATCTGTAGAGAGGCAGTCTATAAAACCGCCTGTAATTGTATACATGTAAAAGTATATCTGCTTAATGTCACACTGTGGAACATTCCAGGCAGCGCAATGACATATCCATATCAAGCAGGTTACGAATCCAAACCAAAAAGTTACACAATGCACCTTTAACAACTAGTTTTTAGCAAGCTACAGCAAGTTTAAGTAAGGATACAATGAAGGGACAGCATGAGTGGCATGTGTGGTTATAAGAGGACATGGGGAGGTTGAGGTGGCTGATGCTGATGCTGTGGAGGAGGAGGGGGAGAAGAGAGGGAGTATGCAGTGAGATGAGAGACTGAGAGACATGGTGAATTGTCATGAATGGCTTGAGGGTGGATGATATTAACCAAAATTACAAATACATTAATTAGTTTGTATCATTTTGTGGTCAAAATGAAGGCAACAATACAGCCATCCATCAAAAAAGTTGTAACTTGCCTGTAAATGTCATAGTTGAACTTGACTCTTTGGCTTTGGGGGCAGTTTTGTCTCTCTGCCTCTCCCCTTTTCTGTATGTCCTGGATGTAGCAGCTCCTTCTCTATGCAGAGCAGTACAGTTGGCCATTATGTGCAATCAGCAACAAGAAACTCAGCAGTCTAGCCACTCTTTGCCAGTTTGTCTGCTGCAACTAGTAGTGTTAGAAAAAACTTTTGGCTCTAGACTTTTTGTATTTTGGCCAGCTACTTCCCTGCTTCCATACTCACCTAGTTACTTTTCCAACTTCACATGTCCACTGGTCACCACTCACCTACTCTGCCACCTTCTTAACTTGAACTTTATTGTCCACTCTAGCTGACACTTGTCTTTGGTTTACTATCACAGGAACACAACCATTCCATCAAAGAGCCAATATAGGTTAAAAAGTCCTATTGCACCAATGATCCCCTGTGCACTACTTTGTTGTTAAAGGCTTTCTATCTCGCCGCCCTGATGGGACTAACTTAAACTCAGCACACAGAGGATGAGGGAGATGTTAAAGACAAGAACACTTTCAAACAGGCTGACACAGACTCTCTACAGAAACTCTGAGCTCACTCCAAGGCCCCTGAGATTTCGCAGAAATTCTTTGGTCGCATTTTGTACAGATCTCATCCTCATTCTGTGTGAAGTTTAGCTTGTCATCAGTGTACGCTCCTAAATACTTGACAGCCTCAGTGATCTGATCAGAGATGGAGAGGGACCACTCAGGGCCAGGACTGTTCAGGACACACTCTGGTCTTGTCTATATTGACTATGTGAGAATGCTATCTACAGCAGGGGTCTTCAACGTTTTTCAGGCCAGGGACCCCCAAACAGATGGCGAACTGGGCCAGGGACCCCCTACTATATATACGGGATAGAATTGTGTTTTATATTTGTCAGAAAAATTGATACACAAAACAGTGTAGTCAACAACAGTTGTATTTAGACTCACTTGTCTAATCTAGGAGACTTCTATCCAGGAATTAAAAAGACACTCAACTCGAGAAAAGTTTTACGTGCACGGGGAGAAAAGCGGCGCTTCTTAAGCTCGTCCCGCAGTGATCTTACAGAGTAAGGTCACCCATCGCATCTCCAACTTGCCACCTTCCTCCTAAGCGCTTTTATTGAGAACACATATCATACCCCACCCACGCAGGGGTGGGCTACTTTTACTGACCAGACAGTGATTAAGACATAATCAGCAAGAAAAACACTTTCACATTTCTAAATTCAGTTATGACAGTTAAGCTTGTGACTGAACAGAGAGTAGAAACAGGAACTTAACATTTAAAACAGAAACTGGTGACTTGTCTGTCACCTTTTGCCCTTTTGGACAGACATCTGTTTAACTATAACTCGAGACATGATTAAAAGTCACATATATATTTAAAAGTTCACTCCATATCAAAAATAGCAAATAGCTTTTATACAATTTGACAAGAAATCTTAGCATAGCTTTCACAATATTAAATTGAGCTTTTAGTGTCATGTATAAACATTGCTACTCTGTTATGGTACATCCAATTCAAGGAAATAATACACAGGTTAATACTGTATTTTACACTATAAAATATAAAATTATATTATTTTAAAGTGAAATCAAAAGATTTCGCGACCCCCCCTGCAGTACCTCTACGACCCCCCTAGGGATCGCGACCCCCCTGTTGAAGACCTCTGATCTACAGCATTCAACCATTTGCACTTGAACCACACAATTACATTCTTGTCAAACAGACCATCAACATGTCCATATCATCAACATACTTTCCATAGCCATTTCCAAGCTGTTTTTATTCCGTTTTCTGCTTTTGGGTCCAAATTATACATTGTGACGCAATTGAATAAAATCAACCACAAAAGTGCAGAAATATTTCACAGTATTTTTTATTGTAAAATTTTGACATTCTTTCATTTTCTTGCACTTTTTCCATTTTCTGGGTCGCGGGGGCAGCAGTCCAGGCAGTGTTCTGCTGCCCAGAACACAATGCACCAGCCCCCATGAATCCTCCCGCGGGTGGTGGGTCCACAGGAGGACGGCTCACGTCACAACAGTTCATTCACTGATGTATCTTCTGCCATGGGGGCTACCAGTGTCCACAGACACTGGGGGCAAGGTGGGGTTAAGTGTCTTGCCAAGGACACAACGGCAGCGCTCATGTGTGGGAGCTGGGATCACACATGGTCGACCCGTCAAGAGCGGTTTTCGAACCGCCAACCCCTGGATCACGAGATATATGCTCTTTGCCTGTAATGTTCCACAATATTGTATCAAACCTACATAAAATGCATTTATTGGATTATGAGTGCTTTTCTTGGTAAAAATACTGTTAGAAACAAGCATTCTTACTGTGAGTGGGGTCTCCTATTTACAGATCTCACCTGTAAATTGGCCTCGTGGCATCTCCTGCTTGTTTCTATGGAAATTGAAAAGTTGAATGCCATATTTTGGAATATTGGAGGTAAAGAAATAACATTTTCCATGGCTGGCCCTCGACTTTTTAAAAAATATGTATCTCCCACCTCTACTGAGAATGCAAGTCATGTATTTATGGCTAACCATACTTGTGTTTCATGGGAGAATATTCAACCTTTATTTGAAATGG
Organism: Paratrypauchen microcephalus; assembly: GCA_036785185.1. NCBI lineage: Eukaryota > Metazoa > Chordata > Actinopteri > Gobiiformes > Gobiidae > Paratrypauchen > Paratrypauchen microcephalus. The sequence goes on along the minus strand of JAVJIX010000120.1, from coordinate 2,574,422 downwards.
ATTTAAATAACATTTTATATTCTGTAGATAATTTTGATATATATTCAAAAAAAGTACTTGATTCTTTTAAGGAGCTTAGAGGACACATTCAATGATTAATCAGCTCTTGTAACGTAAATCTGAGTCATCAAATTGTCTTGAAAGCAACTTGATCAGGAAATCAATAGTTCAGTACTGGGGCTCATATTCACATAGTTTGTTCTGGAAATAGACTCTTAAATTGCTTTACAAAACTTTTGTGTGTTATTTAGCTACCAAAAACTTTATGGACAAGTTAAACATCTCAATATTAATGTTCTGGAAGCCATGTGAGATGTGGGAGCTGGGATTTGAGGCGCTTGTGTAACGATTGATGTAGATACTTGACCTGAGGAGTGGATATTTAGATAGATAGGATTACAGGTGTATACTGTAGAGTGACTATAGGAGAGAGCAGTGTGCCCTTCAGGCTTCTTCACTGGACAAGAGCGCTTACCTTTCAAATATCCACATTAAGAGATGATCATTAAGCACTTACATTAAAGGAAAAGTTAATTAATTAAACGTTTCTTACAATTTGAGCCTTATTTCGGTAATAAAACAAGTTGTTTTACTCACCCATATCACTTTGGTGTCATATGGAGCATTTTCGGAGATGTTTTAGATTAGCGTTAGGCTAACGCCGTTAGCCTAGTGCGACTTATAGCTATAGCTCGGGGCATTCCACGAGCATGTAATATGCCCCGTGCGGGCTCCAAATAACACAAACTTTAGCACTTTTCAAATCATAGAAGCTCGATGTCTTTAGTCTACGATTTCGTGTGGTCAAAAGTGGCCTGTAATCCGAGATTTAGCCATAGTTTCGAGTAGATGAGGACGCCAGTGTGCATGCGCGGAGTGTGCTCTCAGCTCCCGGGACCCAAACATGGAACGCAAAGCTGTAAACTATGGATGAATCTCGGATTACAGGCCACTTTTGATTCAAACGAAATCGTAGACTAAAGACATTGAGCTTCTATGATTTGAAAAGTGCTAAAGTTTGTGTTATTTGGAGCCCGCACGGGGCATATTACATGCTCGTGGAATGCCCCGAGCTATGGCTATAAGTCGCACTAGGCTAACGGCGTTAGCCTAACGCTAATCTAAAACATCTCCAGAAATGCTCCATATGACACCAAAGTGCTATGGGTGAGTAAAACAACTTGTTTTATTACCGAAATAAGGCTCAAATTGTAAAAAACTTTACTTTTCCTTTAAAGGGACCTTTACCATAACTCATAACTGCTCTTATGAGTGTAAATATATAGTTTAATGATGTCTGTTTTCTGTTTATTTCTTTTACTAAAAGTTTTGGTGATAAGTTATGCATAAAACTTACATAAATTTGGCAATTTAGGCAGAAATACAAATGAGTAAACGTGTGCAGCCTATTTGTGAATGGGAAAGATGTAGAATATACTTTTCTCTCCACAAGCTTTGGCCACAGTTTGATTTCTCTCCTCACTCCACTGTTGTGACACTACAACTAATCAGCTGGAGGATTTGTGCGACGATCCTTTTCCTAGATTGATAATGTGTAGACTCTACTCAAGAGTCAGACAAATATCAATCCTGATAGCAGCTCTACTCTATCATCACCGTCCAAACCTTCCCCATTATTAAAACTAATCTGCACTGACATACTATTTTAACAGATGAATCACAAAGCCATAGATGCCCTTGCTGACATTGTTACCTAGCTCTACACTCCTCTTCATACGTAAATACAAGCAGTATTACATAACATCCCATCACATGCCCTCCTCTATTTCCCTATGAGACATTGCATGTTTCACTATCACCTCACCCTGACATGGCAGTGATACTTATGCATTCCACCTGTTTATATTGAGTTACCAAACAGCTGATATCTGATGTTCAGGTGGCTGCAGCCAAGTGTCCTTGGTGTGCCTTTGGGTGCTGTCCCGCAAGTGGAGGTGCACATTCTCTGAAGGGTGAGATGTATCAGTGACATCCCTGAAAAGTGACCCTTCGGCAGGGTAAGGCTGTGGGCACGCTGCCTATCCCGTTCAAGAGGGGTTAAGTCTCACAGGTGCAGCTGATCTACTCGGCTCACTGTCAAAATGAGCCTTGATCTGTCTTCAATTTGTCCATAACCTAATGCCATGATACAACATTTATAAAGATACCTGCAGAGTGTAGGCTGTGTAAAGAAGTGGACAAAGAGAGTGTGACATTACCCATAGTGTTTGGCTCCAGTAAAATGAAGCTCACAGAGGCTAGCATTATAAATCAAAAATCTTCAATGATTAGTTGGTAACACTACTACTACTATGATAAAAGGAGAAATTCAATTTGTCAACTGGACAAAGTTTGTTTGGTCGAAAACGTTTCGCCGCTCATCCGAGAGGCTTCGTCAGTTCTGGTTCGAGTGCTGGTAAGACACTGCTTATATCTAGCTGCAGGGAGGAGCTCACTACACTAAATTCTTCTGAAACTATCTCAACTAATTTGTATTGCAATTCTCTCTTTTGTATTTCGAATTTCTCTGGCGTCTAGTTTAGCATATCTATTCACCCTAACGACCGTCCCCACACCTCTGGCCCTGACCTGCCTGCCCTATTGTTTCTTTTGTCTGTTTTGACTTTGGTTTAAGAATGGAATTGTAAATGGGAGACAAGTTATGTCTGACTCCCCCACTTCTGTTTAAAGAAGGATTCTCTTTTTTGACAAAAATAGCCTCTTTAACTCCCCTCTCAAACCAGTTCTTTTCCCTGGCTAAGATCTGAACCTCACTGTCCTCAAAAGAATGGCCCGTGGCTTCTAGGTGAAGATGTACGGCAGATGACGGTCCACTCTGGCACGCCCGCCTGTGTTGGTACATCCTCTTGTGAAGTGGCTGTTTTGTTTCTCCAATGTAGCGCTCACTGCAGTCTTCACTACACTGAATGGAGTAATACTACTACTACTGTAGTAGTAGTATGGAGTAAAACTGCCTTAATAAAGCATGAGAAAGACTTAATCCACAATGAACAGATATTTTATTAGGAATGATTCAGACTTAGTGATTACTTCATTAATACCTTAACCTTAACTCCCAGCACTTTAAAGGAAAAGTAACATTTTTTTACAATCTGAGCCTTCTTTCGGCAATAAAACAAATAGTTTTACTCACCCATAGCAGTTTGGTGTCAATTGGAGCAGTTTTGAAGATGTTATGTTGTAGCCGTTCTGTTCTACTAATGATCCCGTATCCGTTAGCGTGAGTGCTCGGGGCACTGATTTGCGGTGTCCAAATAACACAAACTTTAGCACTTTTCAAATCACAGAAGATCGCTGTGTCAGGGTAGACTTTTAGTAGATTCCAAAACGGCCTGAAACCCGATATCGCAACAGAAAAGTAAAGTTCAGAGCGGTGTTAGCTTCTTTCGGACTAGCGGTGTTTACAAAACAGCTGAGTTCACGCATGCGCACTGTCCTCTCTGATGACATCATCAAATGAAACTATAGCTGGATATCGGGTTTCAGGCCGTTTTGGAATCCACTAAAAGTCTACCCTGACACAGCGATCTTCTGTGATTTGAAAAGTGCTTAAGTTTGTGTTATTTGGACACCGCAAAGTAATGCCCCGAGCACTCACGCTAACGGATACGGGATCATTAGTAGAACAGAACGGCTACAACATCAGTTCTGCGATACCACTCCAATTGACACCAAACTGCTATGGGTGAGTAAAACTACTTGTTTTATTGCCGAAATAAGGCTCAGATTGTAAAAAAAAAACATTACTTTTCCTTTAATAGTTAGTACGACTGAATCATAGTTTTATTAAGGGTTCCTATAAGTTATAGCTGTCAGTGTGTGTGCTATCTTTGTTGGTTTAATGGGTAATGGATCCATACAAGGCTCAGTCAAATTCTTAACAAATGTGTACTCAGCTGAAAGTTTAGTAGTATATTTAGCTATAAAATACACATCCACACTATTTTGACCTGCAAACAACTCATCCCCCTACATTTCCAGGGATAGGCTCAACTCTTCTCGCCTCACAGCTCTCACCAGAAAACATTAATTACTGAAAAACATTTTTAACTGTGCTCCCTTATTTTTTATGCAGCAGATGGAAAATGTGCTTGAGAGGCAATTGGGAACAGGGGAGAGACGAACTGGTTGATGAAAAGTGGATGATTCAGCTTCTAGAGTTCACGTAAAAACCACCCAAAGCTCTATCACTGCCACATTGGACTGCAAACTCTGTGTAAATGTAAAGGTAAATGATTAAATTAAATATGTATTTTTGTGCAATGTCATTTTGAATTTAAATGATTATATTTCTGCTTCTAAGCTTGTTTTGTCACCTTTTGGGTGTTGAGATTCAATGTCTCAGGGCATGAACCACAACTTGTCAACAGTGTCTGGATTGGAGTGATATGCAGATACTGGTGTTAAGTGGTAAAGGTTAGGACTGGGTCAGGATGAACAGAGACCCAGGGCCAGGTCATCTATAACACCATCTATAACATGATACTAGTACGAGTTGAGGGTATGCTGTGGTAGCTGCTTTTTATGTCGTAAAGACCATTAGTCTATTTTCATGTATAACAGTAATGTCTGTGTCAAAAATGTATGTACACAAAAAAGTTAATTTTGACCTCAGATAAAAAATAAAGGTTCACTATCCAACTTAAAGATCCCATGACATGGTACTTCTTGATGCTTTTATATGGCTCCTTAATGGTTCCCTAATACTGTAAATGAATCCTTCTTCAAAATCAACACTCAGTGCATGAGAAACAGAGATAAGATGAGAAAGTGTAATTTTTCTCTCTCTGAACACTCCATTATGGGCATTGTTGCTTGAATGCAAATGAGGAGAAAAGAGCTGGCCTATAGTAGAGGGTGGGGGCGTGGCCAAACTCTCCGCTCTCTGCTCTAGCTCTCAGCTGATCCATTTCCGTGTTTTTGCACGGGGGGAGAGATTTGAAGCGTTCCATTGAAAAATAAACACATTTCCACAGAAAATAAAATTAAACCACTGCTGTTCAAAGGTCCAGAGGCTCAGATAAAGGACTTCCGAGCCTAGAAACACTCGGACGTGCCTCCAGGCAAATAAAAAAACGCATTTCGCTTTGCCTAGCGCATTCGCAGTCCAAACTCTCTGGGCGTGATTTACAGAGACGCTGAGTACAGACAGACGGGGGTGGAACTGCATTTGCATTTCTTTTTTCGATCTGACGTCAATAAGGTGCCTTGTTCAAAATCGCCCGTTTGAGCTCCGATTTTTTGTAACGCAGAAAAGGATCGCAAATGCTCAGTTTACACATTTCGCAACTTTTAACCATGGGGGGGGGGGGGCTAAACAGGGTAGGGGAGCTCACATTAACGTTCAAAAACCTCAGAAAGTGAAAATTTCATGCCATGGGACCTTTAAAAAAAGTTACACAGTGCACTTTTAATGTATTTTACATAGTTATTATTATTATTCATCTTAATTTTGATGCATGCTCATATTTTCCTACTGTTTCTGAAACCTGCGCTGTGACACTGCAATTTCCCCATTGTGGGACAAATAAAGGATAAAGGATCTTATCTTATCTTATCTTATCTTAAATATAGCTTTCATTTTTTGAGTGAAGAAAAGAAAGAGTGAAAGAAAATTACAGGTTCTTAATGAATCCATACCTCCTTGCTTATTGCAGACAAAATAAGCACTGAAAGAAGTGTACAAATTTCTTATAATATCTCTCTATAAACAGGCCCAGTTCAAAGTTAAACTGGTTTACACAATACAAGCTTTCTTCATGGGATTTGTTGCAGACATGGATTGCCAGTTCACTTATCACCTGCTGCCAACACATCTCACCTTGTGTAAAAACAACAACGCGATTAATAACATAGCTTAAACTCACTTAAAACTTTATAAACTTTTGTCAGGTCATCAAGTCCTCAAAGACTATTTTCATGCTTGGCTGGACAAACCAATCACAACAGTAAAAGCCATCCATCATCAGCAGCTCATATGCCCGAGCTCAGGGTGAACTTTCCAGACTCACCACTGCTACTTCTGCTACCGCTGCTTCTGCTCTGTTTGAGACTGACAGCACCTGCTCCTCACCTTCCTCCTCCTGCTCTCCCTTCCCCCTCTTCCTCCCCCTCTCTACTCCTGCTCCTCAATTATACATATGCGTTTGGACATGAGGAAAGACTTGTGCAAAAAGTCTCTCATCATCCCCAAAGGATAAGTCAGGATTTGTGAATGAAATCATACAGGGGTGGAAAACACAGATAAAAGGGTCATAAAATTCAGTTTTATTCATTCAATAATATCTATTTAATCCTTTTTGCATTTTGCCTTGAGTTTTCAGGTCATCTTGAAACTTTTTCGTAGTTATTGCTAATGTGCTCATTGTGTTACCATGGTAACTTCTGAACAGTAACCAGAGGTGTGGACTCGAGTTATGTGACTTCGACTCGAGTCAGACTCGAGTCAGGAATTTGATAACTTTAGACTCGACTCGACAAAATGTACAAACACTTGCAACTCGACTTGGACTTCAATATCAATAACTCGTGACTGCACTTGGACTTAGGCCTTTTGACTTGTGATGATTTGCTACGTCCAATGAAAAAGAAAACTCTAAAAGTATGTTGATAAGGACCGCACTCGTACTTGTGAATCTGCGAAAATGTATGCAAAGAGCATGTGCGCGCGGCTTGAACAACATCCAATCACAGTAGATCTACGTTGCTTTCATTCGACCGCATCCAAGGCAAATTGCACAACAAATGATGCGGAAAAAAGCATCCACGCGCCAGTTTGCAAAATGATGCCGAAGGTGATTTCGTTTGGTTATAAAAACTACGAAGTTGTCAACAAAAAACGAACGGCAATATGCAGAACGTGCGGGTCAAAGATTACAGACGGAGCTTCCACAACGTCCAATTTTGTTCGGCACCTGAAGCTTTTCTAATGTTATTTGATATGGTGTAAAAAGGTAAAATGAATACAGATCTTGCAGACATTATATGATTTGTAGAAATTTTATTTCTTTGTAAAAGGGGACTCGAAATGACTCTAAACTAAAATGCTAGGACTTTGGACTCGACTTGAGACTTGTGAGCTTTGACTTCGGACTTGACCGGGCACTTGGATACTCTTGACTCGGGATTTCACTCGGACTTGAGTGCAAAAGACTTCGACTTACTTGAAACTTGCCCAGCAATGACTTTGTCCCACCTCTGACAGTAACTTTCCAAACAGACTGTAGGATCCCAGCTATTTTACAAAGCACATAACCGCGGTGTCAATGATGTAATGAGGTTTCATGCTGTGATGTGGAGTCCTTCCTCTGATGTGAGGGGCGCACCAGCACATTCAGATCAGTATTCAATTAGACTTTGACCAAGAGACCCAGAGCTACAGAGCAGAAGTTAGACAGAGCAAACAGTACTTTGTAAACACACTTCATAAGTTTAGCAGTTTTGAGACAAGCTGAAATGGATCTAAAGATGCTAGAGGAGTACACTTCTATGTCTGTGTTGTGGAGAAAGTGGAAGGAGGATAAAACGATCATCCACAAATCTCTCTCCAATCTCCAGAATATATGTGACAGAAGCAGAAACCTGTCGTGTGCACCTAAGAGTGCTGTGAATGATTCTTCCCTCGCACACAACTGAAGGGGGCTTTGAGAAATGAAGCTGAGAGCAAGAGGAGAGTGTCTGAGCTGGAGGCAGAGAATACCAGTCTGCAGGAACAACTTAAAGGAAAATTAACGTTTTTTTTTACAATCTGAGCCTTCTTTCGACAATAAAACAAGTAGTTTTACTCACCCATAGCAGTTTGGTGTCAATTGGAGCAGTATCGCAGAACTTATGTTGAGCCGTTCTGTTCTACTAATGATCCCGTATCCGTTAGCGTGAGTGCTCGGGGCATTACTTTGCGGTGTCCAAATAACACAAACTTTAGCACTTTTCAAATCACAGAAGATCGCTGTGTCAGGGTAGACTTTTAGTGGATTCCAAAACGGCCTGAAACCCGATATCCAGCTATAGTTTCATTTGATGACGTCATCAGAGAGGACAGTGCGCATGCGTGAACTCAGCTGTTTTGTAAACACCGCTAGTCCGAAAGAAGCTAACACCGCTCTGAACTTTACTTTTCTGTTGCGATATCGGGTTTCAGGCCGTTTTGGAATCTACTAAAAGTCTACCCTGACACAGCGATCTTCTGTGATTTGAAAAGTGCTAAAGTTTGTGTTATTTGGACACCGCAAATCAGTGCCCCGAGCACTCACGCTAACGGATACGGGATCATTAGTAGAACAGAACGGCTACAACATAAGTTCTGCGATACTGCTCCAATTGACATCAAACTGCTATGGGTGAGTAAAACTACTTGTTTTATTGCCGAAAGAAGGCTCAGATTGTAAAAAAACGTTAATTTTCCTTTAAAGAGCAGGTGGAGGCCAATCGAAGGCTCAAGCCGCTACAGAAACAGCAAGGACAAGAGTCGTATGATGCAAAGGTCCACTCAAAACTGGATCTGACAACGTCCTCCAAGAGCAACAGGCTGCAGAGATGCAAAAACTGATTGAAGCTCTGGCTATTCAAAACCAGGAGCTCATACTGTATTAGAGCATGAGAATACTGTGATCCAGCTCATGTCATACATCAAGAAGCTGGAAAAAGCACAGGAAAAGTCCCAACTCAAACTTAAGAGGATCAGACAAGATTTTGAGGAAGAAGTTACAAGGATGAAGGAAGAGATTGACAAGCTCATTTGTAAAAATTAGGTTTGAACCTGAGGAGAGGGTGAACTAGCTGACCTCAAAGGCCAAGGAGCTGGAAGAAGTGTCATGGTTCATGTTTTTTGCTGTTATTGTTTCATATTTTGTGTATCTTATTCCTTTGGTGTGCCCTCAGTGTTTTATTTGGACATTTCTGGTCAGTTTGTTACTTTTAGTTTTACTTCTTGTCTGTTGATTGTTTTCCCCGCCCTGATGTGGTACACCTGTGTCTGTCTGCATTTATACCCTGCGTTCTCCTCTGCCCTTTGTTGGTCCATTGTGAATGTCTCGTCTGGTCTTGTCACATCACATCTCGTCACTAGTAGTCATGTCTTGCCAGTTTGGATTTTTGGATTTTGGTCAGTTCTTTGTTTATTATTAAAGAACTTAAACAGTAGTCCTGCATTTTGGGTCATCCCTCCTGTTTCCACGTGACAAGAAGCTCTCAGAAAGGTTCAAACTGAGAAGATAGAGCATGTTTCTGAAGAAGAATTGTGGTCGGAATGGCAGACACCGATCTCCTGGCACAGCTGAAGCAGGAGAGGGAACTAGGTAAAAAAATACCAAATTATTGCTGAAATTAATAGGCTCCAGAAGTCTCTGAATGACAAAATCCTGTTTACCAGCAACCTCAAAAGCTATGCTAAGAATCTGGAGGAAGAGAACAAGAGACTGTGTCAACAGCTCACAGCCAACCGGAGCAACCCACAACAAAGTCAGACCAATGTTTCTCCCCGTATTCTGCAGGAACGGTTTCACGCCGAAAAAGAGAGGCTCCAACAGCCTCTCAATAAGGAAATTCAGGCTTACCATAACTCCAGATCATGCATCAGAAGACTGCAAGATGAGAAGAAGCAGTTGAAAGAAAGCATGAAGACCCAAAAACAAACCACCAACGGTTCTCGGCAATTAATAGTTAGAAAAAGTTAGAAAAACATGAAAATCTAACATATGCACTTTAATGAACTATACCCATGTATATCCATTTTGCATTTGATAGGAATAACTATGATAGAATGAACCCAGGACCTTTTTCATGTGTTAGTAAAATACATTTGATTATAATGGGAAAGTGGAACAATTATGGGGTTTTCTCAGTACACGTACACTACAAGTTTGGACACACCACACATTCAGTGCTACTTTTTTACTCCTTTTTATACATATATACACAGATGACATCAAATATATGATGTAAGGTATATGGAATTATGTAGCAAAAAAAAGAAATGACATACTATAAATGAACATGCACTACAAAGTTTAGACGCTCTCTCAGGTTCTCTCAGTGTTTTTTTTTTTTTTTTCACTACTTTCTGCATTTTAGATCCATACGGAAAACATCAAATATGAAGCAAGATACTGTAAATGGAGAAGAAAAACTCGACTTTTTTGACTTTTTTTTTTACAATCTGAGCCTTCTTTCGGCAATAAAACAAGTAGTTTTACTCACCCATCGCAGTTTGGTGTCAATTGGAGCAGTATCGCAGAACTTGTGTTGAGCCGTTCTGTTCTACTAATGATCCCGTATCCGTTAGCGTGAGTGCTCGGGGCACTAATTTGCGGTGTCCAAATAACACAAACTTTAGCTTCTTTTCAAATCACAGAAGATCGCTGTGTCAGGGTAGACTTTTAGTAGATTCCAAAACGGCCTGAAACCCGATATCGCAACAGAAAAGTAAAGTTCAGAGCGGTGTTAGCTTCTTTCGGACTAGCGGTGTTTACAAAACAGCTGAGTTCACGCATGCGCACTGTCCTCTCTGATGACGTCATCAAATGAAACTATAGCTGCATATCGGGTTTCAGGCCGTTTTGGAATCCACTAAAAGTCTACCCTGACACAGCGATCTTCTGTGATTTGAAAAGTGCTAAAGTTTGTGTTATTTGGACACCGCAAAGTAATGCCCCGAGCACTCACGCTAACAGATACGGGATCATTAGTAGAACAGAACGGCTCAACATAAGTTCTGCGATACTGCTCCAATTGACACCAAACTGCTATAGGTGAGTAAAACTACTTGTTTTATTGCCGAAAGAAGGCTCAGATTGTAAAAAAAAACCTTACTTTTCCTTTAATATTCAATCAATTAATAATCAAAGTAACCACCCTTTGCTTTGTCAAAAAAGTCGAGTTTTTCTTCTCCATTTACAGTATCTTGCTTCATATTTGATGTTTTCCGTATGGATCTAAAATGCAGAAAGTAGCGGAAAAAAAAAAAACACTGAGAGAACCTGAGAGAGCGTCTAAACTTTGTAGTGCATGTTCATTTATAGTATGTCATTTCTTATATGGACATTTTGTGTTTTGGATGGAATGTTTCATGGCATGAATGACATAAACATTAAAGGAAAAGTAACGTTTTTTACAATCTGAGCCTTATTTCGGTAATAAAACAAGTTGTTTTACTCACCCATATCACTTTGGTGTCATATGGAGCACTTCCGGAGATGTTTTAGATTTGCGATCTCCATCATGTGAGTTCTCGGGGCACTTGTTTGCGGTCTCCAAATAACACAAACTTTAGCACTTTTCAAATCATAGAAGCCCGATGTCTTAGCCTACGATTTTGTGTGGTCAAAAGTGGCCTGTAATCCGAGATTTAGCCATAGTTTCGAGTAGATGAGGAGGCCAGTGCGCATGTGCGGACTGTGCTCTCAGCTCCCGGGACCCAAACATGAAACGCAAAGCTGTAAACTATGGATAAATCTCGGATTACAGGCCACTTTTGCTTCAAACGAAATCGTAGGCCAAGACATCGGGCTTCTATGATTTGAAAAGTGCTAAAGTTTGTGTTATTTGGAGCCCGCACGGGGCGTATTACATGCTTGGGGAATATATTATATGCCCCGAGCTATGGCTAGAAGTCGCGCTAGGCTAACGCTAGTCTTAAAACATCTCTGGAAGTGCTCCATATGACACCAAAGTGCTATGGGTGAGTAAAACAACTTGTTTTATTACCGAAATAAGGCTCAGATTGTAAAAAACTTTCCTTTTCCTTTAACAATTTCCATGGAGACCCCCAAAAGTGTTTTAGTTTTAAAAAATACTGGTAGAGACATGCACAACCAATAAAAGTTCATATCTGAAGAAAAGCTTGACCCTGAAATGTCACATTTTGGTGTTATTTAAATAAAAATCTGGAAGCTCAAAAGAACTGTAGTGCAGATGTGTTTTTCTTTTGGTAAAGCATTGCACCTTTAACACTGTCCTGGAAAGATTGTCAACGTCAGAGAAATTGAAAAGTAAACTGCAGTGGTTTCCCTTTCTCCTCCAGCAGTGACTGTATATTAGACAAGTCAAATGCTCTGAGGAGTATTTTATGATGACAGGGCAGGATACAGCAGGATTATACCTCACAGGATTGTAAGTTATCTACGGGCCGTCCTTGAACCAGACACCAAATCCTGATCCCACAGCTCTTCTGGGGATGTAAAAGAGGAAGTGAAATTTCCCTATGGACGACAATAAAGGATCAGTTTCCATTCTGAGGTGGGTTAACTTTGACGAATGAGCAGCAAAAGCAGCCAGGAAAGTAAACGCGTTCTCTCTGAGCTGTCCATGGTGCTGAAAATACCCAGGCCATTACTTTACATGGGGTAATGGCACAGATAGATGGGAATGATGAAGAGAGAGATTATCTTACATTTATTATGATGGAGCAAATTAACCATGAAGTCATTATTTTTATCTGGTGACAAAGATGGGGGTCTATTCTTAGCTCCTACTTATAGAACTGGGTGGAAGTTAAGCAAGGTGTGAGGACTGCTAAATAAAAAGCTTTTGGAAAGTGATTCATAAAAACTTAAAGCCCCAGTGTGTAGGATTCGTGGCGCATAGGTGGATGGTGCTATTGCACTTTCTGTTTTAGCTACGGCAGACCTCGAGGGTCACCCGGGCACGGTCCGTTTTTTGTTTTTTTTTCTCTCATGAAAACACACATTCCCGATCATGTACCATGACACTCTACACATCAAATGAAACCTTACAGTCTCCTCTTTTTGACTATGCAATTCATTTCCCTGCAAAACAAACACTCCCCGAGCACATGGGGCTTTTATACGGAAAAGCACAAAACGAGGTTAGCTTACCTTAGAATGCTTTGCACAGGTCAAACTCTGTATTTCACCATAAACTTGCTCTCAATTTGTCCATAAGGATTCAGCGAATAAAATCCAGTAAAACAATTTAGTCCAAAACACGTGTTAGATCCATTACGAGTCTGATCCGGCAGCATGCTTGTGTTGTTTACCCAAAACCACGAGCCTTGCTGAAGGCGGAGCCCAAATGTCCTTCTGCGGCTCTCGTATTCAAAATGGCTGCCTCTGCATGGGGAAGATCCCCCTTTTATGTGACTATATCTAAGTCCAAAAGAATACTTTGATTTCATGATGGAAGTGAAAAGGCTTGGAAAACAATGTATTTTTGAATGGGTATCTTCAATTTCAGTAATTAACGGGTAAAAATCTTACACACTGTCCCTTTAAGGTTACAACAAAGCTATTTCATTTATATATTTCAATGTTTAAACAACATAAATGTGGTTTAAAATTTGAGGCAAAAATACACATTTTATGCATGCTTTTGAATATATATTTTCCTGGGTCTATTTGTCATTCAGGTTCAGACTTTAATCAAATCTGTACTTACTGTATTTTACCTGCTACAAATATATATTTATTTCTATTTTATATTGGTACAAGCAAGCTATAGATTTATAATAAGCTATAATGGAATATTGACAATTTACCGTTATGGGATCATGCATAATATATTTGGTGCAGATTTGTGAATTTGACTGGGAGAGATTTTTTGCCTTGAGTTTCCGCAAACACCTTTGGATTTGTTTATTAACTGAATAGACCTACTTTCATTAGCTTACATTTAATGTATTTTCATTTAATATGAATGACAGAAAAGTGAATTGGCAATACACTGGGTCAAATTTACTTTGTGTACTTACTGAAAGAAAAATGTAGTATTCTCATGGTATTGCTTGCCTCCATGTAGATATAATTGTGTTGCCTGGAATATGGGACAAAATGCCATTAAACTATAGATCTATTCATTCAGTTACAGGTGTTTTTCTTGCTCAGAAACACATTGAAAGGCATGTAATCTTCTGTAAATGAGGATGTTACATTTCTACAGATCTGACTTAACTTGGCCTGGTGGTATCACCTGCTTGACTTCATAGAGATTCAAAGGTCCTACTACACAAAATATATTACTGTTATAATGCTGTTACCTCATCAAAAACATACATGGAGTTGTGTTTTGTTTCATTCACACATGTTTGAGTAATCCTTTATCATTAGTCTGGCTATCTCCAAAGCTCAGAATGCTCTGTTCCACCTTGTGATGTCATGTACTGGTAGTTTTCAAGTTAGATATGTTTTTAAAGATGAAACAACATTGTAACATAGATGAAAAAAATAGTGCAATATAGGCTCCTTAATGTCATGTTGTGGAACATTCCAGCCAAAACAATGACCAAGGGGTAATGCAATGGGCATCTTTAAATGTCCCATGGCATGAAATGTTCACTTTCTGAGGTTTTTGAACGTTAATGTGAGCTTCCCTACCCTGTTTAGGCCCCCCCCCCCATGGTTAAAAGTTGCGAAATGTCTAAACTGAGCATTTGCGATCCTTTTCTGCGTTACAAAAAATCAGAGCGCAAACGGGCGATTTTGAACAAGGCACCTGATTGACGTCAGATCGAAAAAAGAAATGCAAATGCAGTTCCACCCCCGTCTGTCTGAACTCTCTGTAAATCACGCCCAGAGAGTTTGGACTGCGAATGCACTAGGCAATGCGAAATGCGTTTTTTTATTTGCCTGGAGGCACGTCCGAGTGTTTCTAGGCTCGGAAGTCCTTTATCTGAGCCTCTGGACCTTTGAACAGCAGTGGTTTGATTTTATTTTCTGTGGAAATGTGTTTATTTTTCAATGGAACGCTTCAAATCTCTCCCCCCGTGCAAAAACACGGAAATGGATCAGCTGAGAGCTGAGAGCGAGAGCGGAGAGTTTGACCACGCCCCCACCCTCTACTATAGGCCAGCTCTTTTCTCCTCATTTGCATTCAAGCAACAACGCCCATTATGGAGTGTTCAGAGAGAGAAAAATTACTCTTTCTCATCTTATCTCTGTTTCTCATGCACTGAGTGTTGATTTTGAAGAAGGATTCATTTACAGTATTAGGGAACCATTAAGGAGCCATATAAAAGCATCAAGAAGTACCATGTCATGGGATCTTTAAAATATTTACACCACAATGTGACCAATAAACTTCAGTTCCCATGCTGCATAAATCATGACCTAAAACCATAAAACAGAATAATATATGTAGAACAAAGCACTACCTTAACAGTCAAATGTATCATTTATTTATAGTGGGGCAGACTGCTAAGTAACTTTCTCAGGGCCCACCTTGTATTCTTGGTATTGATTTTTTCCAACACCAGTTTTTGATACAACTTTTTTCTTTATTTACCATTTTTATTCATAACTGATTCCTAAATAACTTGTTAAAAAGATGCGTGCAACACTTCAGACTGATCCGTGTTCAAAAATACCCCAACATAACCAAGATATTTTTCACACATTTTCTTATTTACTTCAGTTTTTTTTGGCAGCTATGAAAAACAAAGAGAAAAAAAAAAGTTTTATTTTGTCAGTTAACATACTTTGCTCCTCGGGCCACAGAGGAGAAAGCTGACAACTCAGAATGTAAACCAACCAAATAAAAAAGTTTCCCCCAGGGGATGCTTTTTTTCCCCAATACTTTTTATTTGCTACTGGGGTTTGCAGGCTCTGTATGTCATTGGAGTTATTGTTCCCCCGAGTGGAGAGAATAATGCTTTCATATCTGAGAAAATAACTGCAGTCGTCAGAAGGCAATAGCATTCTGGGTAAGTCAGCAACTATTTATCTCATTGTGAAGTTTATGGGATTCAATAGAGGAGGGAAAAAAAAGTGGCCAAAATAAACGCAACTACAAGGTAAGGTACTACCAACACTGTTTGATGATGAAGGATTAATTATTATCACATAATTACAACTCATAATTACAACTCAGGGATACCTCCTGTTCAATTGTCATGCACATTTCTTCCATCCATCCATCCATCCATTTTCTTCCGCTTATCCGGGGCCGGGTCGCGGGGGCAACAGTCTAAGCAGGGACGCCCAGACCTCCTTCACCCCGGACACTTCCTCCAGCTCCTCCGGGGGGACCCCAAGGCGTTCCCAGGCCAGCCGGGACACATAGTCCCGCCAGCGCGTCCTGGGTCTTCCCCGGGGCCTCCTCCCGGTGGGACATGCCCGGAACACCTCCCGAGGGAGGCGTCCAGGAGGCATCCGGAACAGATGCCCGAGCCACCTCAGCTGGCTCCTCTCGACGTGGAGAAGCAGCGGCTCTACTCCGAGCTCCTCCCGTGTGACCGAGCTCCTCACCCTATCTCTAAGGGTGCGCCCAGCCACTCTGCGGAGGAAACTCATTTCGGCCGCTTGTATCCGCGATCTCGTCCTTTCGGTCATTACCCAGAGCTCATGACCATAGGTGAGGGGAGGAACGTAGATTGATGGTAAATTGAGAGCTTCGCCTTTCGCCTCAGCTCCCTCTTCACCACAACGGTCCGGTACAGCGACCGCATCACTGCCGACGCTGCACCGATCCGCCTGTCAATCTCACGCTCCATCCTCCCCTCACTCGTGAACAAGACCCCGAGATACTTGAACTCCTCCACTTGAGGCAAGGACTCCCCACCCACCCGGAGAGGACATTTCTTTGTGAGCTTTATTCCATGTTATAATGCTGTTACCTCTTGAAAAACATATCCAGAGTTGTATTTTGTTTCTTTCACACATATTTGAGTGTCCCTTTATTATTAGTCTGTCTAGATCTCCAAAGCTTACAATGCTCTGTTCCACCTTATGATGTCATAGAGTGATAGTTTTCAGGTTAACAGCTTTTACCTTTGATTCAGCAGCAACTGGCAATTCCAGAGCTGAAATCATCCCAGTTATTCTAGTGAAGATGTATGGGAGTGTTTTCTGTTTGAGAGAAGAACTGAGCCTAAATATACAGGGTTTGTGTGTTCCCATGGCATGAAATTTTCACTTTCTGAGGTTTTTGAACGTTAATGTGAGCTCCCCTACTCTGTTTAGCCCCCCCCCCATGGTTAAAAGTTGCGAAATGTCTAAACTGAGCATTTGCGATCCTTTTCTGTGTTACAAAAAATCGGAGCTCAAACGGGCGATTTTGAACAAGGCACCTTATTGACGTCAGATCGAAAAAAGAAATGCAAATGCAGTTCCACCCCGTCTGTCTGTACTCAGCGTCTCTGTAAATCACGCCCAGAGAGTTTGGACTGCGAATGCGCTAGGCAATGCGAAATGCGTTTTTTTATTTGCCTGGAGGCACGTCCGAGTGTTTCTAGGCTCGGAAGTCCTTTATCTGAGCCTCTGGACCTTTGAACAGCAGTGGTTTAATTTTATTTTCTGTGGAAATGTGTTTACTTTTCAATGGAACGCTTCAAATCTCTCCCCCCGTGCAAAAACACGGAAATGGATCAGTTGAGAGCTTAGAGAGGAGAGCGGAGAGTTTGGCCACGCCCCCACCCTCTACTATAGGCCATCTCTTTTCTCCTCATTTGCATTCAAGCAACAATGCCCATTATGGCCTGTTCAGAGAGAGAAAAATTACTCTTTCTCATCTTATCTCTGTTTCTCATGCACTAAGTGTTGATTTTGAAGAAGGATTCATTTACAGTATTAGGGAAACATTAAGGGGCCATATAAAAGCATCAAGAAGTACCATGTCATGGGATCTTTAATGAAACAAAACACAACATTACAACACTGATCAGAAAATAGTGTAATATGGGCCCTTTAATATTTTGTGTTACAGAATCTGTCCTTCCTCTAACACTCAAGTGTATGTGGTTGATTTGTCTCACCGAGGATTTATGGATAACAATAACTACACTTTAAAGCATGAACTTAATTAATAATGAACAAATAGTTATTGATAGATATTATTGATAGTTAATTATTGATTCAGGTTTAGCAACTACTTAACCTACCTAACCCCAATGTTAATGAAGTAGTTACTCAACCTGGATGATATTTAAATGACTATTTGTTCATGAAGTCTTTGTTTGTCCTTTTATTAGGGCTAATTGTACCTATGCTCCATTCTTTTCAGTATGTCATAATATATTGGCAACTGACCTATTAAAGTGACTGCAACCCAGAACTATCTTACTTCATGTGATTATTTATATGAAAGTTTAGGCTGTTATATACATACCTTCACCTCTCTGTGGATTTGACCAGCATTTTACACACAGCATTTGATTTTGTGTGATCTTTGGTTAAAGAAAAGGGCACAGTGGAAGTGCACAAGTTAGAATGGGCTGTTGACCATTCTAACTAGGCCTACTGTTAGAATTTGTTAAGATTGAAAGGGTTAAAGGTTGATCTCAAGGCCCCTTACTGTAATAAAGGTTGCTTGTTCCACACTTTTATGCTTTAATTAATATACAGCAGATTCAGAATGATAAAAAAAAAAAGTAGGTATGTTGCTGTAGCGATCAACAATTCAAAAATATTATACGTTTTGAATAGGAAAGTCCTCAGTGGGTTTCAGATGACATCAAAACATTCTATAGGCCAATAATATTTAATAAAGATACAGCTAAAATTAATATAGTTAAAATGCAGCTTTTTCTGAGTAACCCAGGTTCAGCGTTTACTGTATGTGCATTTGTCTTTTGTATATTTTCATAGCAAAGTACAATGTTATCAGCAGGAATATCTGAATCTTGCCCTCTCCTAATTGCTGTACAGTGTTTCTATCAGACAACGCAATGTTTGGTATCAAAGAAATAAAGTTTACCTGTCATATTTTTGCTACTTTTTTAAAATAACTGCTACAGAAACTAATGTTATTTATTTATTTGATTATTTCCACTTGTCTTGATTAAAATAAGTAAATAAATAAATAAATAAGCACAATGGTCATAAAAACTCAAAGTCAAAGTGCTGCTCAGTGTAGACATGGTGACTGTTGTTTTGTATGTGCGTGATTGCCAGACCTAGTGCTATCCTGCTGACCATCAAACTTGTCCAGAGGTCCAGACCAAATTTAGCCAAACTCTCTTTTCTCTTGTGACATTACATCAAACGCACCACGTTCATTTATCCACGTAGTCCAGTGTGACAAATGAGCTACATTCTATTTCTGGTCTAGATAAAAGATTTAAAGCAGAACTGGTGATTTGTTACATTCATTTTGGAGCAAGATTCATGACTGTCCATTACCATTATGCTTAGTAATAGCTGTGCCCTGTGATAAGACAATGAAGGGTTTTCTATTTTACATGAGCGTTCTTTCATCGGCTGACTCTTTCCTATTAAGAGATTCTAGATGAAAGGAGTATATTAAAGGTCCTATATTATGCCAAATTGACAATTGCACGCTTTTAGCCATGTTAGAATGTTGTTACCTCCTCAAAAACAAACCCGGATTTGTGTTTTGTTTCATTCACATATGGTTGAGTAACTTATTAATAGTCTACATCTGCATCTACATCTGCAAAGCTCAAAATGCTCTGTCATGTAGTGGTAGTTTTCAAGTTAACATCTACGTTTTACCTTATTTTCACTAAAGATTGACAATCCCAGACCGGAAATCATCCACATGATTGGAGCACTTCCTGTATTAGCACATCACTAGGTGGAACAGAGTGTTTTCTGTTTGAGAGAATAATAAATATGTAGGATTTGTGTGTTAAACATGTCTACTAATGTTATTTCCTCATCACAAACATACCCGGAGTGCTGTTTTGTTTCATTCACACATGTTTAACACAAACTCCGCACATTTAGGCTGAATTCTTCTCTCAAACTGAAAACATGCCACCTTGTGATGTCAAGTGCTCCACTGTGTTTTTAAACTAAATAAAGATAACTTGTTAACTACTTGAAAACTACTGCTTCATGACATCAGAAGGTGGAATGAAGTATTTTGAGCTTTGAAGGTGTAGACAGACTAATGATAAAGGATTACTCAAACATCCATGAATGAAACAAAACACAACTCAATGTAAGTTTTTTGATGAGGTAACATTATAACATGGTTTTTCATTTCCAGTCATATCCATCCATCTATTTTCTTCTGCTTATCCGGGGCCGGGTCACGGGGGTGACACTTCCTCCAGCTCCTCCGGGGGGACCCCAAGGCATTCCCAGGCCAGCCGAGAGACATAGTCCCTTCAGCTTGTCCTGGGTCTTCCCCAGTGCCTCCTTCAGGTGGGACATGCCGGGAGGCATCCGGAACAGATGCCCGAGCCACCTCAGCTGGCTAATCTCGACGTGGAGGAGCAGCGGCTTTACTCCAAGCCCCTTCTGTGTGACTGGGCTCACCCTGTCTCTAAGGGTGCGCCCAGCCACTCTGCAGAGGCAACTCATTTCGGCCGTGTGTATCCGCGATCTTGTCCTTTTGGTCATTACCAAATCTCATGACCATAGGTGAGGGTAGGAACGTAGATTGTTCAGTAAATTGCCTTTTGGCTCAGCCCTGTCTTCACCACAACGGTCTGGTACAGCAGCTGCATCACTGCCGATGCTACACCGATCCACCTGTCAATCTCATGCTCCATTCTCCCCTCACTCGTGAGGACCCCGAGATACTTGAACTCCTCCACTTGAGGCAAGGACTCTCCACCCACCTGGAGAGGGCAAGCCACCTTTTTCTGGCCGAGAACCATGGCCTCGGATTTGGAAGAGCTGATCCTCATCCTAGCCGCTTCACACTCGGCTGTAAACCGCCCCAGTGCACATCGGAGGTCCCGGTTTGATGAAGCCATCGGGAGAACATCATCTGCAAACAGCAGAGATGAGATCCTGTGGTTCCCAAACCTGATTTTCCTCTCCAGTACCCTGGAATAGACCTTACCAGGGAGGCTGTGGAGTGTGATTCCCCGATTGTTGGAACACACCCTCCAGTCCCACTTCTTACACAGAGGGACCACCAACCCGGTATGCTAGTCCAGAGGTACTGTCCCCGACCGCCACGTGATGTTGTAGAGATGTGTCAGCCAAGACCGCCCCACAACAGGAGAGACTTAAGATTCTCAGGACGGATCTCATCCACCACCGGAGCCTTGCCACCGAGGAGCTTGCTAACCACCTCCTTGACTTCAGCCAGAGTGATGAACGAGTCCACCCTATCCTCTGGTTCCTCCTCAGAAGACGTGATGGTGGGATTGAGGAGATCCTCAAAATATTCCTTCCACTGTCTGACAACATCCCCAGTTGAGGTCAACAGGTCTCCCCCCGCACCATAAACAGTGTTGGTGAAGCACTGCTTCCCCCTCCTGAGGCGCCGGATGTTTCGTCAGAATTTCTTTGAGGCCGTCGTATAGTCCTCCTCCATGGCATCTCTGAACTCCTCCCAACCCCGACTTTTTGCCTCTGCGACCGCCCGGGCTGCAGCACGCTTGGCCCGTCAGTACCTGTCAGCTACCTCAGGAGTCCCATGAGCCAACAAGGCCCGATAGGACTCCTTCTTCAGCCTGACGGCATCCCTTACTTCCGGTGTCCACCACCGGGTTCGGGGATTGCCGCCGCAACAGGCTCCACAGACCTTACAACCACAGCTACAAGCGGCTGCATCGACAATAGAGGCTGAGAATAAAGCCCACTCAGACTCCATGTCCCCAGCCTCCCCCAGAATGTGGGAAAAGCTCTCCCAGAGGTGTGAGTTGAAGGTCCCCCTGACAGAGGGCTCTGCCAGATGTTCCCAACAGACCTTCACTATACGCTTGGGCCTGTCAGGTCTTTCCGGCTTTCTCCCCTGCCAGCGGACCCAACTAACAACCAGGTGGTGATCAGTTGACAGCTCTGCCACTCTCTTCACCCGATTGTCCAAGACACGCAGCCAGAGGTCAGATGACACGACAACCATGTCGATCATCGACCTCCGTCCTAGGGTGTCCTGGTGCCACGTGCACTGGTGGACATCTTTGTGCTTGAGCATGGTGTTCGTTATGGACAAACCATGGCTTGTGCAGAAGTTTAATAACAGGACACCGCTCAGGTTCAGATTAGGGAGGCCGTTCCTCCCAGTCACCCCTCCCCAGGTGTCGCTGTCGTTGCCCATGTGGGCGTTAAAGCTACCATAGTTTCCTTGACTAACTTGTCTCATCTGCCCCACTTCTCCCCCTCTCCCTGATGCCTTTTCTTCTCTTGTCATCTAAGACATTTTAAGCAAATTCAATTGCAGCTATGCATGACCTGTTTTTGTTGTTTCTTTGAGCAAAACACAGTAATAAAACACCAATAAGTTTTAATGGACTTCAGTTTCTGCTCATATGCAACATTTTGAGGACTTTTTCTTATTAAAGATGTACAAAAGATATATTTCTTAATTGCTATGGCTTCACTTTCAAAATTGTTGTCATTTTATACTTGTATATAATATTTATAATCTGGAATTTAATATTTGGCTGACATCTCTGTAATATTTTTCAATAACAATACACTACAATAATCTTTTCTGCTAATGTAGCTCAGCATTTGCTAGTCTTTCCCAGCCAAGAGCTCCATTTGCCCCTCTTTGCCCCCCTTTCCATCCTGTATCAGATGTCCTTTTTGCAGGAAAGGAGACGTTAGAGGAAATTGCTTTGGACCAGAGCCACTTAAAAACCAGGAAGACACCTAAGTGTTCGCGATGGGTACAGGTGTGAAGGGAGCGAGAGGAGAGACGGGCTCCAGTGTCCAGGACGTCCGGAAGCTGCTATTATCCATAAGGGCAAACATGAGACCTCTGCAGAGAGAGAGAGAGAGCCACTGATGAAAGAGCCAGGCTTAGGGATTAGACTCATTGACTGGATAATGACTTTGAGCTTCCAGCATGCCAAGGGGGAGGCATTGCCGTAAATGTTAATGGCTGCTTGTATTATCAACGGCATATAAAAATAAAATGGGAAATTTGTAGTAATTGTCTAAGAGTCAGTTTAGCCCATAAATGAACATCTAGTACACAAGCACTTCAAATACATTTTGTATTCCAGCAGATTGGTAAATTGACTTTTCAATAAGTACTGCCTGAATCAGTTTAAACAAGGAGTATTCATATCATAATATTTATAGACAACCAGAAATACTATGCATTTTTGAGGGGCTTGTTATATTTTTATATTCTTCATGTAGTAGTATCACTGGGTCTTGAGGAAGATTTTTTTCTATATTTATTTAGTATTAATAAATAAATCACAATTGGGGTTGGCTGCAAAAATTACAAGATTCTAAAAAATAAAAATAATAATAATAATAATAATTAAAAATGAATACCACTACTAGTTGATCCCATGCGATGTTTCATTGAGTTTACAATTGTGTATTCAAACTTACGATTTTGTTTATATTGATTTAATTGTACGTAAAGTATTTCATTATAAGTTACAGCTTTCTGCATGTCTATTTTTACCTCAGGAGCCATGCCCTCAGGCTATAGTTCAGAGGTCATTGTTATGGTTACAGCTGTGTATAATTCATGCAGTGGAGCCTGTAGTGTTAATAATCGTGAGCTTGAGGCAACTCCACACAGCTGCCAGTAACTCTGTCTGAGGAGGAAATCTGACACTTGACATACGCTGCGCTTTATTTGTGGTCTGGGCCATTTTGAGAGCTATACGGACAACAAAACAGAGATCAGAGGCACTGCAAACGGCCGTGAATAGCAGAAGGCAGCCCAAACACACAGGACTCAGCTATAGAGTTACCCGTGCAATGCTTTGTCACACTCCCTGTAGCCTGTAGAGGAGTCCTGCTGCAATGAGTGCCGCTTTTAAATACAGACAACACTGGTGGCTATCACACATATTTACTCATTTTTATTTTGAGTACACTTTTAAAGTTTGTTTTTACTCCTCACTGTAATTTTATTACATCATATTTTGTACTATTGTAACTATTGCTATTTGTATTTTTAAAGGTGCACTAGGTAACTTTCCTGGTGGAGGGTCCTACAGGATGACTGCATTTGCCTGAAAGGTTACATAATACATGGTATTAAATGTACCCTCAACAAAAATATAAACGCAACACTTTTGTTTTTGCTCCCATTTTTCCTGAGATGGACCCAAAGATCCAAAATTCACTCCAGATACACAACACTACCATTTCTCTCAAACATTGTTCACAAATCTGTCCAAATGTGTGACAGCGAGCACCTCTGCCCCGCCGAGACAATCCACCCCACCTCACAGGTGCGCCACATCAAGATGCCGATCCGACATCATGACCAGTGCACAGGTGCGCCCCAGACTGCCCACAATAAAAGGCCACCCCGAAATATGCATTTTTTTTTTTTTTTTTGCTTTATTGGGGGTCTGGGGACTCAGAACCAGTCAGTATCTGGTGTGACCACCATTTGCCTCATGCAGTGCAACACATCTTCTTCACATAGAGTTTATCAGATTGTCAGTTGTGGCCTGTGGAATGTTGGTCCACTCCTCTTCAAAGGCTGTTATGGACGAAGAACACAGGTGCATTTTATTGATGGCATTTTGAATGCACAGAGATACCGTGATGAGATCCTGAGGCCCATTGTTGTGCCATACATCCATGCAGAGGTGTGGACTCGAGTTATGTGACTTCGACTCGAGTCAGACTCGAGTCACGAATTTGATAACTTTAGACTCGACTCGACAAAATGTACAAACACTTGCAACTCGACTTGGACTTCAATATCAATAACTCGTGACTTCACTTGGACTTAGGCCTTTTGACTTGTGATGACTTGCTACGTCCAATGAAAAAAAAAACTCTAAAAGTATGTTGATAAGGACCGCACTCGTACTTGTGAATCTGCGAAAATGTATGCAAAGAGCATGTGCGCGCGACTTGCACAACATCCAATCACAGTAGATCTACGTTGCTTTCATTCGACCGCATCCAAGGCAAATTGCACAACAAATGATGCGGAAACAAGCATCCACGCGCCAGTTTGCAAAATGATGCCGAAGGTGATTTCGTTTGGTTATAAAAACTACGAAGTTGTCAACAAAAAACGAACGGCAATATGCAGAACGTGCGGGTCAAAGATTACAGACGGAGCTTCCACAACGTCCAATTTTGTTCGGCACCTGAAGCTGCACAAAGACTGAAATCACTGTCATAAGTTTTCGGACCTTTTTGTTCAGTATTTAGTAGAAACCCCGCTTTGAGCTAATACAACCATGAGACTTTTGGGGAATATTATAACATGTTTTTCACACCTGGATCCTTTCATTTTTTTCTAATGTTATTTGATATGGTGTAAAAAGGTCAAATGAATACAGATCTTGCAGACATTATATGATTTGAAGAAATTTTATTTCTTTGTAAAGGGGACTCGAAATGACTCGAAACTAAAATGCTAGGACTTTGGACTCGACTTGAGACTTGTGAGCTTTGACTTCGGACTTGACTCGGCACTTGGATACTCTTGACTCGGGACTTCACTCGGACTTGAGTGCAAAAGACTTAGACTTACTTGGGACTTGCCCAGCAATGACTTTGTCCCACCCCTGCATCCATGAACATCACCTCATGTTTCAGCAAGATAATGCACGGCCCCATGTTGCAAGGATCTGTACACAATTCTTGGAAGCTGAAAATGTCCCAGTTCTTGCATGGCCAGAATACTCACCGGACATGTCACCCATTGAGCATGTTTGGGATGTGCTTGACCGGCGTATACGACAGCGTGTACCAGCTCCCACTAATATCCAGCAACTTCGCACAGCCATTGAAGAGGAGTGGACCAACATTCCACAGGCCACAACTGACAATCTGATAAACTCTATGTGAAGAAGATGTGTTGCACTGCATGAGGCAAATGGTGGTCACACCAGATACTGACTGGTTCTGAGTCCCCAGACCCCCAATAAAGCAAAAAAAAAAAATGCACATTTCGGGGTGGCCTTTTATTGTGGGCAGTCTGGGGCGCACCTGTGCACTGGTCATGATGTCGGATCGGCATCTTGATGTGGCGCACCTGTGAGGTGGGGTGGATTGTCTCGGCGGGGCAGAGGTGCTCGCTGTCACACATTTGGACAGATTTGTGAACAATGTTTGAGAGAAATGGTAGTGTTGTGTATCTGGAGTGAATTTTGGATCTTTGGGTCCATCTCAGGAAAAATGGGAGCAAAAACAAAAGTGCTGCGTTTATATTTTTGTTGAGTGTATCTTGCATTGATGCAATTACTGACATTTTTATTGGGAAGTCCTTGAAATACTAAATTTCACCTGCTGCTGTCATGTGCTTGTCTCCATGGAGATAGATGTTTATTGCCATATTGAAAAAACATTCTAGGCAAAGCAATGTCAGCATCAAGGGTAAAAGTAGGTGGCAGACTCAGCACCAGAAATAACCATTAAATAAATATGCTATTATAAATTTAGTTCTTTACCTTATCTATATAAAGTGCAAACATATCTTGTAGTTGGTTTTGTCCTTGTCATTTTGAAATATAGTAAAGTCCATTACATTTTATAGGTTGCATTAGGTGTCCTTGACTGTCACAGGCACATTTCTGTCTCTCTCTCAAAAGCCCATTGACCTGAGGAAAACGTGATACAGCACAGGAAGCCCAGGAAATCTGGCATCTGTTTTTCAGGACTTGGACAGTTCCCAGATCTATTTCCACTCACTTGTAAATAGGCTAATCTGATACACAGTGTAGAAAAACAATGCCCCCATTATAATAACGTAAGTTAATTATATACAAAGTTTTAGATATTTCGCACTGCAGAAATGAATGAAAAAAAACTTACTTAAAGTGATTTGAATATTAATCTGGATTAGAGCAGTTTTGATTATGTTAAATTAAACATGACCTCTCTCCATCTATTTGGCTTCTGTCCACACACACACACACACACGCACACGCACACACACGCACACACACACACACACACACACACACACACACACACACGCACACGCACACACACGCACACACGTCTTTGTGTTTTTGAAAATATGACATTCACAGTTAAACTCATATAGAACCAACGTTGCCTTGTGATTTATAGTGCACATGGTAAAAAACTATTTTATATCAATTTAGATTTCAGATTATATTAAATGTAACTTTGAAAGATTCAGAGGATTTGGTTTACACTTTAGCTCCGATAAAGCATGAGGAAAGGCTTAATTCATAATGAAAAAAAAATAATCAAATAAAAATATTAAAGGAAAGGTAACGTTTTTTACAATCTGAGCCTTATTTTGGTAATAAAACAAGTTGTTTTACTCACCCATAGTAATTTGGTGTCATATGGAGCACTTCCGGAGATGTTTTAGATTTGCGTTAGCCTAGCGCGACTTCTAGCCATAGCTCGGGGCATATAATATATTCCCCGAGCATGTAATATGCCCCGTGCGGGCTCCAAATAACACAAACTTTAGCATTTTTCAAATCATAGAAGCCCGATGTCTTAGCCTACGATTTCATGTGGTCAAAAGTGGCCTGTAATCCGAGATTTAGCCATAGTTTCGAGTAGATGAGGAGGCCAGTGCGCATGTGCGGACTGTGCTCTCAGCTCCCGGGACCCAAACATGAAACGCAAAGCTGTAAACTATGGATAAATCTCGGATTACAGGCCACTTTTGATTCAAACGAAATCGTACGCCAAGACATTGGGCTTCTATGATTTGAAAAGTGCTAAAGTTTGTGTTATTTGGAGCCCGCACATGCTTGAGGAATATATTATATGCCCCGAGCTATGGCTAGAAGTCACGCAAGGCTAACGCTAATCTTAAAACATCTCTGGAAGTGCTCCATATGACACCAAAGTGATATGGGTGAGTAAAACAACTTGTTTTATTACCGAAATAAGGCTCAGATTGTAAAAAATGTTACTTTTCCTTTAAGGCTGTATTAGTTAGTTAGACTTGGTGCTTAATTCATGTTGCCAATTTGACTTTAACAATTTTAGTCTACTTTGTTATTTCTACTTGAGTAATCCAAGTTATAATACTCTGAAACTATTTTGGCCAATTAACTTTAATGACTGTAAAACATCCTAATGAAAAGTTAAAGTTACAGCTGCTTGTGTCCAGCATTGCCTCAAGAATCGCCTGTGCATTCACTTTCCATTTACTGAGGCATGAAATTGGAATTTGTAGTGAATAACTGCTGCCACCTAAAGGTAAGAGCACTCTTACACATACAGTACTGTACAGAGCGCGATAAAACACACTCCTTAATTGGTGCCTTGTTAATATGTCAATTCTTATGCGACTACAGTACAAGCAACAGAATAGATTAGAGCGCGGTGACAAACAAACTCACGCTGCATTAAGTTTATTTCAGAGTACATGCAACCTGGAAGTACCTGGTGGGGAAAAGAGAGGCATCGCTGGAGCATGAAATTGAAATTATTGATAGATACACTGTGACGCATAAAGGTCAGGGAGTTTCCATAACCCACTGTTAACATGCAGCAACAATAACAAAACAAAAAAAAACTTATCACAAATACGCTAAAGTGATGTGTATTAAAATATAAAGGAAGGAATTACACAACAGAACAGAATCCCATTGATTTAAGTGCATATTGCAGGTTTTCATAGGCTATAGTAATTGGTAAATGTATTCATTAAATTCATTCATAAATAAATACAGGAAGTGGACCTGAGTTCTAATCTATATTACCAATACACAAAATTCCATCCCAAATGGAAGCACACATTTTTGTGACAGTTTAAACATGAATTTAACAAAATAAAAATTTATTTAATAAAATATTGAGTTATTTGTCAAATAATGTATACATTATATGCTTGTTTACAGTATGGTTGCTAGGTAGCGGTTATAGAATTACCTCTATCTATCCATGTCCAACAGGAAGTATAACTATAGACTTAAAGGAAAAGGAAAAGTAAGTAAAAGTAGTTTTTTACAATTTGAGCCTTATTTCGGTAATAAAACAAGTTGTTTTACTCACCCATATCACTTTGGTGTCATATGGAGCATTTCCGGAGATGTTTTAGATTAGCGTTAGGCCAGGGCTCTCAAATTTCGAGCGGGGTCGTGCGTGTGACTGCATAATTTCCGGGGGGAGGGGTTGCGAGTGACTATTTTTTTTCTGCGAGGAGCGGGGGGTGGGAGGGTGGGGGACGAATGGCGCTGAAACCGCGTGGTGCCTGAACCGATTTCTGGGCACAGAAGCGCTGCGCTTGAATTGCATAACTAAATTTCAGCGTGAGAAATACCATGTGTTGCGTGTGAACACGTCAAATTGCGTGTGTCACACTCTCAATGCGTGAGACTTGAGAGCCCTGCGTTAGGCTAACATCGTTAGCCTAGCGCGACTTATAGCCATAGCTCGGGGCATTCCGGGCATGTAATATGCCCCAAATAACACAAACTTTAGCACTTTTCAAATCATAGAAGCTCGATCTCTTTAGGTCTACGATTTCATTTGAATCAAAAGTGGCCTGTAATCCGAGATTTATCCATAGTTTACAGCTTTGCGTTCCATGTTTGGGTCCCGGGAGCTGAGAGCACACTCCGCACATGCGCACTGGCGTCCTCATCTACTCGAAACTATGGATAAATCTCGGATTACAGGCCACTTTTGACCACACAAAATTGTAGACTGAAGACATCGGGCTTCTATGATTTGAAAAGTGCTAAAGTTTGTGTTATTTGGAGCCCGCACGGGGCATATTACATGCTCGGGGAATGCCCCGAGCTATGGCTATAAGTCGCGCTAGGCTAACGGCGTTAGCCCAACGCTAATCTAAAACATCTCCGGAAATGCTCCATATGACACCAAAGTGATATGGGTGAGTAAAACAACTTGTTTTATTACCGAAATAAGGCTCAAATTGTAAAAAACGTTACTTTTCCTTTAACCAAAACTAGGACAACTGTTAACATTTTTGGTAATAATCTGAAAAAAGTCACATTAACTACATTTTAATGGAAATAGTAGTCTAACCTATCATTTGCACTTATTATTTTGAAATACCAATAAACAGTACAAATGCTGGTTTAAAAAAATAGTTTGCCTTACTCTTACAGAATTTGCAAATACTGTATCATACTGTGTGGTCTATAGTACAGTCTATGCAAACTGATTGACTTTAGCAATTCTTTCAATCACTCATACGACATTTTGAATCACTTCTACTTTTGAAGTAGCCAATACTCTTATTTTAGTACAATACGTTTTTATCTCATCCATATCTCAATGTTTACACAACGCCATAGGTTAATAAATGGCAAAAATAGTGCTGCTATCTCCAAATAGATTAATCAAACTGGGGACAATGTTGGCAGCACGATATTTTATTGAGTACCAAACTCCCAAACAAACGTGTGACAGACTAGTGGCTCAGACAGCGCTCCATGGCCCCCAGCTCCTGTAATTCATCGCACTCAGGTCCACAGTGAAGCTTCAGCAGCCACCTGACCTTGGGAATGACTGAGAGAGCTGCACTTCTGGCACGACTGGAAGAAAAATAATGAAAAGTGAAAATGACAAGACAAAGAGTGTGTCGTTTTCTACACTGACACAAAGCTGAAGAGGCAGGAGGTACTTTGGTGTA
Source organism: Paratrypauchen microcephalus (assembly GCA_036785185.1). Taxonomy (NCBI): domain Eukaryota; kingdom Metazoa; phylum Chordata; class Actinopteri; order Gobiiformes; family Gobiidae; genus Paratrypauchen; species Paratrypauchen microcephalus. Next base: position 2,544,044 of record JAVJIX010000120.1, on the reverse strand, counting down.
CTACTGGGGCTCTCAGTCTAGTGCTTGCTTACCCGTTGAAGTGTAGCTGGGTTAATTTGAAGAGCTGTCGTCCCAGTTCGATGCTGTCTTCTCCAAACTGGGAACTGATAGCTGTTATGCTGCGCTCCAAATGGACAGCCGCGTTTCCCCAGTCACCTGCAGATAACAGACCAAAAAAAGTAAGTACTGCAGTCTAGTTCAGATGCCCTTCCTAATGCAACCTCTTTTAGGCTTGAGACTGCCAGAGTACACTGTCAGAAATAATGAAAAATTACAGTATCTCTACAAAGTGAGATAAGGCCTAACTCAAGCTACATGACATCATCCACCTCAGTTAGAAAGTTGTTCTTTTGTACAACAAGGCACTTGAAGAAAATGTGTGTGTGTGTATATATATATATATATATATATATAAAAACTCAAAGGGCTTTGTTATGATTATTGGGGGTGACGGTACCTCAGTCCAGGTTGGTAGTGCACTTCCAGCTCGCACAGATGAATGCTGTCCTTGTGTTTTAGAGCAAAACACTTAACCCGTACACTGGTGTATGAATGTGTGTGTGAATTAGGGTGACCACCGGCATGAAACAGGAAAGGAGGACACTTGTGTCCAAAAAGGAGGACAAAGGCCCTAAAGTGAGGACACCTTGTTTTTTTGTTGTTGTTGTTGTTTTCCCTCGGGGGGATTATGAATAATGTATGAAGTCAACATATATTTATCAACATGGAACACCCATCAAAAAGAAAAATGTGGCAAATTATGATCAAGATGATATGAACAAAAAACAATATCATCACTAATTCACTGAAAAAACACAGTCTTTGCCCTGCCATCATATGCCATGGTAAAGAAGAAAGAAGAAATGCAGAACTGGTAGTTCTGCATTTCACTTTTAAGAGGTAAGATCTCGATACCTGGATTTGTGTAATTCACACAAAATCCCCAAAATATTATTTGCAATTATGAAAGCCGTAATGTAAATATTGTAACGTATTTTAACTGTCTACATTGAGAGGAAACGTAAGCGAAACCTGTTTATTTTTTTTTTATTTTTTTTTTTAAAGTTTAGGCTTAAGCCTTTATTGGTCTCACACACAGTGACACACGGGAGAAATTTGACTTCTGCATTTGACCCATCCTTTTCAGGAGCAGTGAGCAGCCATCTTTTTCGGCGCCCGGGGGGCAGTACCGTGAAGGGTCTTGCCCAAGGACCCACACTGGTTAGCTCATTGCCCGGGGGGGATTTGAACCCACAACCCCCAGGGGGAAAGTCCATGACTTACCAGTTGAGCTAACCAGCCGGCACTAAAGAAAACTAAATTTTAAGGGACAGTAACAAGGCGATGAAGATGGAAGAAGGAGCCAAGTTGCACCTCAAAGAGTGGCTGATAGCGCAGATAGAGAGCGGACAACACGAGGGGCTGACGGGCTGGATCAGCATCGCGAATGTTTGCATACGACACAACATCGCAGAGTAGCAAGTGTAAATAATGGGTGGGGATTTATGATTTATACGATTTATGCAAGGGTGGCCGATGAGGGTCTGAAAGGAGGACAAAATGTAAAAAAGGAGGACACGTGACAGACGGCCGAACAGACAGCTCTAAAACCGGACTGTCCGGATGAAATACGGACGAATGGTCACCCTAGTGTGAATGGGTGAGTGGTTCCTTGATGTAAAGTGCTTTAAGCTCCTTGAAGGTAGAAAAGGCTAAATAAATGTGACCATTTACCATCATTAGTTTTTGTAAATTACTTGGCAGCTGATTCAGACCGAGAGACCTTTGAGGTTCAATTTACCTGTACAGAATGTTTGCCTATTCACTGAAACATTTCTATGTCCTGAGTCTTTGTTTATTTCTTGGAAACATGTTGTCTGTTTTCTTCCATAAACTGACAAAAGTTCAATCATTTTGCACAAAATAACTTGGGAACAACAATGCATCCTCACTGACACAGAAAAGTGCATAAACAACCAGGCTTTCATAAAACCCTGAGTGTTGAAATTGCTGATAAAGGATAAACGAGCATTACTGAGCAGCAGTTTCCCCAAAAGACTAAAATTATCTGCTGAATGGATGTGTTCACTGGCCTAAATAACAATGTCCACCATGACACAGTAATAACACATTCACATTCATTAAAAAGGCATTTGTGTCACAGACTTCACCCACTCACTCCACTTTTCACTTCAGTGGTGCAGTGGTCTATATAAAGATCACATACAGTGATATTGTATGTAAGTACCAAAAAGCGCATTATACCCACTCTCTAGAGCAGTATTTTAAGTTAATTTTTACCCCTTTACTCTTTTCAAAAACAGTAGCTCCTGCTTTGTACTCTAAGCTAATCACATGTCAATGATTTGTAATTGACAATTATTAAAATATGTCTCAGTGCATATGTGTATGTAAATATTATATGATTATAAAGTGTTCTTTTGAATGTTTGTTACCCATTGTAGCGAATGCTCTGGCTGTAGTGTCTTCCAGCTCTCCCTGCAGTGGATGAATATCTGAAAGGATCCAACCACAATGCACCTGGGTTTGTTTTAACAGTCTGAGGGCTTCATCTAGAAATGTGAAAATAAAACAATTCAGTATAGTTAAAGCATCTAGTTTTATATTGAGTTCTGCTTCACACCTGGTTTCTCTCTCTCCATGAGTTGCACTGCCTTCTCCAGGTTCACTTTGATTTCTTGCACTTTTTGGTCCACTTCAGAGCTTGACACAAAATGGCTGCACTTTGAACAGACAAAACCTGATTCTCTGTCCTTACTACTTTTCTGTACATGTAACAAAGAAAAAAAAAGACAAAATTGTTTAGTTCAGATCCCCCTAGATCTTTATCAAAACAAAAACAACTCTATTTTTGTTTCATATTACACATCCAATAAACATAATAGAAACCCATAGCTGAGCAATCAAGCAACATTTAGCTTGAACGCCGTTTAAGTGAGGTCGACTTAAAGGAAAAGTAACGTTTTTTACAATTTGAGCCTTATTTCGGTAATAAAACAAGTTGTTTTACTCACCCATATCACTTTGGTGTCATATGGAGCATTTCCGGAGATGTTTTAGATTAGCGTTAGGCTAACGCCGTTAGCCTAGCGCGACTTATAGCCATAGCTCGGGGCATTCCCCGAGCATGTAATATGCCCCGTGCGGGCTCCAAATAACACAAACTTTAGCACTTTTCAAATCATAGAAGCTCGATGTCTTACTCTACAATTTCGTTTGAATCAAAAGTGGCCTGTAATCCGAGATTTATCCATAGTTTACAGCTTTGCGTTCCATGTTTGGGTCCCGGGAGCTGAGAGCACAGTCCGCACATGCGCACTGGCGTCCTCATCTACTCGAAACTATGGATAAATCTCGGATTACAGGCCACTTTTGACCAAACGAAATCATAGACTAAAGACATCGAGCTTCTATGATTTGAAAAGTGTTAAAGTTTGTGTTATTTGGAGCCCGCACGGGGCATATTACATGCTCGGGGAATGCCCCGAGCTATGGCTATAAGTCGCGCTAGGCTAACGGTGTTAGCCTAACGCTAATCTAAAACATCTCCGGAAATGCTCCATATGACACCAAAGTGCTATGGGTGAGTAAAACAACTTGTTTTATTACCGAAATAAGGCTCAAATTATTAAAAAAACGTTACTTTTCCTTTAACTTTTCTGTCTCAAAAAGCTGTTCTAAAGCTAAGCTAGTGGTCGATCTAAACATGTGAATATTATCAATTTGCCAAAGGGTTTGTGAAAGCTTGGAAATTGTTGGCAGATTTAAATATATACTTCCTTCTTTCACAGTTTGACAATCAGTTACCCTGCTTTAACATGTGCACGATAGGGCTTGTGATTGATATTATGGGTTACATGAAAATAGTTTAGCAGAAACAAACATCATGATTAAGTAACCCTGTTAAGTAACCCTGTTTTAAAACAATTGAGAAAAAAATTGTGTCCACCTACTTTGAGAGCAGTTTTGCACTTGTTGCACTGTATTTTAGCCTCATGTAGAATGGGATTTTCTTCAGCATCGGCCTGCTCCTTTTCGCCTTGCTGCAGAGTACAGGCCTCACACTGACACTGAAAATTGTACTGTTCAAACAAGAGCCGTCTGCGCTCCTGGGTTTTCATCCGACTGCTGTGAGGACCTGAGGATCAAAGGATCAAAATATAACTCATGACAACTCACAAAAACAACTACCACAAGTTTGTAAAGACAGGCCAGGAACTTGGAGAAAACTTGGGTTACATAAAATATTGATACTGGATGCAGAACACAAGTCTTTGGTCATGTTTATATTACCAATGCAAGATGAATACCTCTGATCTATTTTTTGATGCCATACATATTGTGAATTATGAATCAGTGCTGACAGATAATTATTAAAACAATGGAATGTAAGTAAGGTGTAAATTAATCACACACTGGTTTGGTAATATTCTACCATAGCAGTGGAAGATCTCTTGTCCAGGGGAGATCACTTTAGCTGCTCTGATGGTCACTGTTACACCACGATTTGCATTCTCTTTGGAATTGTTGGCCAGTTCTGGGCAAAAACTGGCTGAGGCTCCAGTTGTGAATGCCAGGCTGGTGTTTGGACAACACGAGTGGTTCAGGAAGCTCAGAGTCGGAAACAGAGCAGTAGCAACACGCAGCTCACAACTGGACTGCACTGATGACGTCGGTGGTCCTGAGTGACACAGAGAACACATATTTCAAAAGAAAATAATCAGAACATACTTGTAGTAGAACCAAGCTAAGACCAATAAAGACTACAGGTGGATATCAGTACTTGTTTTGAATAACTGGTTTGTCCTACCTGTGTTATGACTAATATGCCATTTATGGCATGGAGTGTAATAATCATTACCCTAGGGAATGCTTTACATATTAGCTCTACAGTAGGTAAAGTGAAACTTTAAAGGAAAATTAACGTTTTTTTTTACAATCTGAGCCTTCTTTCGGCAAAAAAACAAGTAGTTTTACTCACCCATAGCAGTTTGGTGTCAATTGGAGCAGTATCGCAGAACTTATGTTGAGCCGTTCTGTTCTACTAATGATCCCGTATCCGTTAGCGTGAGTGCTCGGGGCACTGATTTGCGGTGTCCAAATAACACAAACTTTAGCACTTTTCAAATCACAGAAGATCGCTGTGTCAGGGTAGACTTTTAGTGGATTCCAAAACGGCCTGAAACCCGATATCGCAACAGAAAAGTAAAGTTCAGAGCGGTGTTAGCTTCTTTCGGACTAGCGGTGTTTACAAAACAGCTGAGTTCACGCATGCGCACTGTCCTCTCTGATGACATCATCAAATGAAACTATCGCTGCATATCGGGTTTCAGGCCGTTTTGGAATCCACTAAAAGTCTACCCTGACACAGCGATCTTCTGTGATTTGAAAAGTGCTAAAGTTTGTGTTATTTGGAGAGCGCAAAGTAATGCCCCGAGCACTCACGCTAACGGATACGGGATCATTAGTAGAACAGAACGGCTCAACATAAGTTCTGCGATACTGCTCCAATTGACACCAAACTGCTATGGGTGAGTAAAACTACTTGTTTTATTGCCGAAAGAAGGCTCAGATTGTAAAAAAACGTTACTTTTCCTTTAATTTCTGTAATCACTGTCTTTTCATCAAATTATGTTCATCACACCCAACTGACTTGCAAAGAACAGTAAGCCTAAAATAACTCAAACCTGTGTCCTGGAACACTGTTATAGCCTGGGCGTTACACTTCAACTGCAGCAAATGCCTGAGGACTGCACTTCCCATCATCCATAGCTCCAGGCCGCACTCCGAATCCTCCGATTCTTCCCGCTTTTCTCCTGATCTTTCCTCTGATTGGCCCGTCTCCCAGAAGCGTCTCCTAAGGTCCTGTGAACCTGGTGGCGAAGGTCCTGTCCTAGCACTGAGCTTTAGGTAAAGCGTTGCCACGGTAACAGCAGCCAGAAAGCGGAGCCTTGCGCTGTAGTGACTCAAGTGGTGCATTAAGAGGAAAACACTGTGGTATGAGTCATCGCCATGTGAACGATCTGCCACATTTGCATGACAGTAATTGTTGGCCCCGACACAATCGCTGTCGGGCTCCTTGCGTTTGCTCAAATGTCTTGCCATTTGGATGTTTTTAATGCCGGCTTTTAGTGTCACCCTCACAGCGAGCTGCGCCATCACACCCATCAAGACAAGATCTGATCCAAGATGACACTCCCACTGGTGATGCTCCAACCAGGCCTCTTTCTGACAAGCCTGTGAGCAATATCGACTATAACTACAATATTCACATGGTATCAAGCATAATGTCTTAGCCAGGCACCTGTGACAAAACCTATGCTCTGTCCCAAATAACTCGCCCTTTTTCTGCTTCTCATTCAACCCTGGGATAAGAACCAAGCTGTACGGCCTGTCTGTAAGCACGACACCCCCGGGTGCAATTCTGTCTTTGGCCACCAGGTGTCGCCCTTTCTCCAGGCTGAACGCCACAACTGCCCGAGGACAAATCCCTAAACTGAAATGTTCCCCCGCTTGTCTTCCAGCCCCGTCTGCTGCATTATGATTCTTTGAGGGATGAAGGGCTTTTGCCTCCTGATCCGTGGAGAGGTGGCGCAGACACAGAGCGCGGCGGTCCTGTAGTTTGTGTGAGAGATGAGAGGGGTAGCCACTCTTCAAGGCCATGTCAATGTCAAACAGACTTTCCTAAAACAAAAACAGAATCAGATGATGGAAAACGTGTACTGAGCTGTGACAGTAAGTGAGTCATAGGCTATAGTCAAAGATATGCGCTGATGCAAAGCCTGCAATTACAGTTTGAATAGAATTATAGAATTAAAACACAACATTAGCATAAAAAATAACTGTTTGTCTGGCAGCTTAAAAAGTGCATAATAATTAGGGTGACCACCGGCATGAAACAGGAAAGGAGGACACTTGTGTCCAAAAAGGAGGACAAAGGCCCTAAAGTGAGGACACCTTGTTTTTTGTTTGCTTTTGTTTTCCCTTGGGGGCTATTATTATTATTAGGGACCGAGCCCCGAAGGGGGACGAAGGTCCCTATTGTTGTTGCTTTGTTTCCCTATTATTATTATTATTATTAGGGACCGAGCCCGAAGGGGGACGAAGGTCCCTATTGTTGTTGCTTTGTTTCCCTATTATTATTATTATTATTATTATTATTATTATTATTATTATTATTCTTGTTCTTGTTCACACTCGCTGGGGCAATTTTGAGCATGTTCCCATGCTTCAAAACGAACGAAACTTTGCACGGGCATCACAAAGTGCTGCCAGTACGACCACAAAGTCCCGTCCCCCGGGGACCCCCAGGAGCTCGATAGCGCCCCCTAGCGCGTTGTCTTTCGGGGCTGGCATACCGTTTAAGATAGGCGCACGAAATTCGGTAGGGACGTGTATCTCAATAAGACGAACAAACGCCTCACTGCAATGTCATGGCCACGCCCAACAGGAAGTGAGATAATTGGCCTTTTGTGTGATTTTGGGGTATTTGACATAGAATTTGAAACACTTCTCCTACACCGTACCTCAGATGGGCTTAAATTTTGGTGAACATAATCTTAAGACGTTGGAGATGTTAAATTGCGAAGGATTTTCAAATAGGCGGTAATATGACGATACGGCGGATCAATAAAATTAGGTATTTATTGAATGGGAGTGATGAGTTATGAATGGGAGGTATTTGTTGCTAGGCAACGCCCTGATCAAAGGTCTTTGATCTTTGTACCTTTGATCTGATATAGCTGCATCGAAGGTTCATGTAGGCCTCAGCATGTAGGCCACATGCAGGGTCTGACAGGGTCTGACAGGGTCTGTTCTGACAGGGTATCTACAATGTCATGGCCACGCCCAACAGGAAGTGAGATAATTGTCCCAGGCACACGAAATTTGGTATGGCTGTGCGTCTCAGTAAGACGAACAAACGCAGGTGCGAGGTCCCGACCAACGCCGCTTGCGGCTTTAATTAGGGACCGAGCCCCGAAGGGGGACGAAGGTCCCTATTGTTGTTGCTTTGTTTCCCTATTATTATTATTATTATTATTATTATTATTCTTGTTCTTGTTCACACTCGCTGGGGCAATTTTGAGCATGTTCCCATGCTTCAAAACGAACGAAACTTTGCACGGGCATCACAAAGTGCTGCCAGTACGACCACACAAAGTCCCGTCCCCCAGTGACCCCCAGGAGCCCGATAGCGCCCCCTAGCGCGTTGTCTTTCGGGGCTGGCATACCGTTTAAGATAGGCGCACGAAATTCGGTAGGGACGTGTATCTCAATAAGACGAACAAACGCCTCACTGCAATGTCATGGCCACGCCCAACAGGAAGTGAGATAATTGGGCTTTTGTGTGATTTTTGGGTATTGGACATAGAATGGAATTTGAAACACTTCTCCTACACCGTACCTCAGATGGGCTTAAATTTTGGTGAAAATAATCTTAAGACGTTGGAGATGTTAAATTGCGAAGGATTTTCAAATAGGCGGTAATATGACGATACGGCGGATCGATAAAGTTAGGTATGGAATTTGAAACACTTCTCCTACACCGTACCTCAGATAGGCTTAAATTTTTGGTGAACATAATCTTAAGACGTTGGAGATGTTAAATTGCGAAGGATTTTCAAATAGGCGGTAATATGACGATACGGCGAATCGATAAAATTAGGTATTTATTGAATGGAAGTGATGAGTTATGAATGGGAGGTATTTGTTGCTAGGCAACGCCCTGATCAAAGGTCTTTGATCTTTGTACCTTTGATCTGATATAGCTGCAAGCAGCAATGTGGGGACAAGCATCGAAGGTTCATGTAGGCCTCAGCATGTAGGCCACATGCAGGGTCTGACAGGGTCTGACAGAGTCTTGACAGGGTCTAACAGAGTCTGACAGGGTCTGACAGGGTCTGACAGGGTCTGACAGGGTCTGTTCTGACAGGGTATCTACAATGTCATGGCCACGCCCAACAGGAAGTGAGATAATTGTGCCAGGCACACGAAATTTCGTATGGCTGTGCGTCTCAGTAAGACGAACAAACGCAGGTGCGAGGTCCCGACCAACGCCGCTTGCGGCTTTAATTATTATTATTCTTGTTCTTGTTCACACTCGCTGGGGCAATTTTGAGCATGTTCCCATGCTTCAAAACGAACGAAACTTTGCACGGGCATCACAAAGTGCTGCCAGTACAACCACACAAAGTCCCGTCCCCCAGTGACCCCCAGGAGCTCGATAGCGCCCCCTAGCGCGTTGTCTTTCGGGGCTGGCATACCGTTTAAGATAGGCGCACGAAATTCGGTAGGGACGTGTATCTCAATAAGACGAACAAACGCCTCACTGCAATGTCATGTCCACGCCCAACAGGAAGTGAGATAATTGGGCTTTTGTGTGATTTTTGGGTATTGGACATAGAATGGAATTTGAAACACTTCTCCTACACCGTACCTCAGATGGGCTTAAATTTTGGTGAACATAATCTTAAGACGTTGGAGATGTTAAATTGCGAAGGATTTTCAAATAGGCGGTAATATGACGATACGGCGGATCGATAAAGTTAGGTATTTATTGAATGGGAGTGATGAGTTATGAATGGGAGGTATTTGTTGCTAGGCAACGCCCTGATCAAAGGTCTTTGATCTTTGTACCTTTGATCTGATATAGCTGCAAGCAACAATGTGGGGACAAGCATCGAAGGTTCATGTAGGCCTCAGCATGTAGGCCACATGCAGGATCTGACAGGGTCTAACAGAGTCTGACAGGGTCTGACAGGGTCTGACAGGGTCTGACAGGGTCTGTTCTGACAGGGTATCTACAATGTCATGGCCACGCCCAACAGGAAGTGAGATAATTGTGCCAGGCACACGAAATTTGGTATGGGTGTGCGTCTCAGTAAGACGAACAAACGCAGGTGCGAGGTCCCGACCAACGCCGCTTGCGGCTTTAATTATTATTATTATTATTATTATTAACGAGGTCCAACGTGCTCCATAAGCATAAGAAATCCAGGGTTCTCTACAAAGGCGAATGGTACGTCACTCATTGTGATCATTTGTGCTCCTGGCTGTGTTCTCCTGGGCCTTCACACTGTCAAGGGGCATTTTTTTGTCTCCTTTTCAAACTCTCCTGCAGCGTGAGCTGACTCGTCTTTGACTCGGTTGCCTGTAACTCGCTGTATTGTGTCGGGTGTTTGTTTTTGAGGTGCCGTATCGGTTTGTTGTGTTAAATGTCGCCCTTTCCTTTCCACCCCTTGCAATCCCAAGTTTACATATCCCACCGTTTGCTATGGCAGTGTTGTTGTCATCAACTTTATAGTATTTCCAGACCCAGACATACTCGCCAAACATTATAGCGTTCTTATAGCGCTCATTATAGCGCTCTTCTTATCTCCTCTCTGTACTCGCGCTTTGTGCTTCGAGCTGCTTCTGTGTATTTAACCAATATCGTGTCATGCAGCACGATGTGATGATGTTTCTGTGTGGAGTCTGACTCTGTGCCACCGCATAACCATAGATCTCATCTAGGATATGTTAAAAAATAATAAGAATACTTGCTACTAGCAAGTGTAAATAATGGGTGGGGATTTATGACGATTTATGCAACGGTGGGCGACGAGGGTCCGAAAGGAGGACAAAATGTAAAAAAGGAGGACACTTGACAGACGGCCAGACAGACAGCTCTAAAACCGGACTGTCCGGACGAAATCCGGACGAATGGTCACACTAATAATAATAGAAATATCGTACAAAGCCTTTGAAATGATTTAAGACAAAATAAAAGTATATGTCAATGTAATAAACATGCTGAAGGAACTAAAAATATGTGAAGATGCTACTTCCCTCTTGCAATATTTGATTTACATTAGTTAGGCCTGCACAAGATATTATTTAACTCAGGGGAAACATTTTTCTATTGACCTCATTACCCTAATCCTGCTGTCTGCTATTATCTGTATGATAATGAATTGGTATGGCACTTTGTTTTATAGTGACCGCAATGCTCCTTAGTTAGAGTCAGCAATACATTGAACAGCAGACAAGTCTCCTATCTAGTGTCTCAAAGCTGGATGTGAATCATTGAGGTAATTAGACCTTGAAATAAGACTTACTATTTATCCTCTACAGCTTGAATTTCTTTTGTTGAAATCACCGTGGGCTGAACAAATAGCAATGAATGCATACAAGTGAGACATAATGCTTGCTTTCTTGTAGAGTCAAAGAAAGTAATTGCACAAGCGAGGCTGGTAATAAGGCTCAAAACAAGAGCGAGATGAGCCCAGCCAACCAAGTGGTGATAAACAGTTCTGCAGTCTCGAAGGACCATTGAAATCCTTCACTGTCAGCGATAATAACTTGACAAGCATATTGTGGAGCTGTGGAAACACATGAAACTAATTTGTCATCATAGCATTTTCCAAATGTCTGCAAACTAAACTAGGACTAGTATAGTGGATTTAATCAATGCACAGACTGTAGTTCTAAGTTTAACTGAATAAGGACTTGAACTGGCTCTGACCACATACCTCCTAATGTATTCATGCATATTTTGCACACACATGTAAATAATAAATTATTTATATGCTAATGTGCCCTGAATGTGCACAAGCTCAAAGTCAAGAAATGAAAGTGTTTGAATTAGTCTGTTTACAATTTCTTGTTGCTGGAGGCTTTGCAAATAAGCAACATAATCTCTAAAAAAGTGAGAAAAAAAAATGCATCAAGTTATACTATATTTATTCTGACATAAGAAGCAAAGATTATTACAAAATTATCTTCACACTTAACAATATTAAAGACTCAATTTAGCCAAACCAGCAAAAGCATAACAACAGCAGGAATAAACCACAAAGGACTGTATAGGTAGAGTATGTTCACACTTCCAGATTTGGTCCTTGTTTGAGGCCAGTTTAGTCCTTGGTTTAATCCTTTTCTAGTCCTGGTCTAATCCATGTTTACTTCTGAGGTTAGTCCTAATTTTGATGTAGTGTATGAGCAAGTGTATGTGCCCTTAGTCATCTGACAACAAAAAAAGCAAAGTTATTAAAAAAGTTATTTTACCTCAATGTTGGGGGAAAAAAAACACCTGTCGTACTCATATGTACTCACATGTTTGGGAACTGTATTACAACTTGAAATTGCAAGCATTTAATTATCATAATATGAGTGACAATTATATATTTTGGATCATTATTTAACAGCTGAAATGGCATGTACTAACCTGATAGAGCTGCAGATGGCAGAGGGCGGCGGAGCGGTTGGCATAGCACAGAGACAGCTGCTGTGAACTTCGGGGAGCGAGGCATAAGCCCTGTCATGACAGGAGACACAGGAGCTTCATGTGTATGCACATTAATTAGGTCTGGGAGGAGACCGACGTTTAGCATAAACTGTAAATAAATCCCCAAATGCAGAGGAGCTCATGCACATTTAAGGACACAGTTGATTTGACTATACAGTACAGAGCTTTTGGGCAAACAGAGGAACAAAACAGGTATTCTCTTGTGTGGTCCTACAAGACAGAGCCAACCTTAAAGGAAAAGTAACGTTATTTTACAATCTGAGCCTTCTTTCGGTAATAAAACAAGTCATTTGACTCACCCATAGCACGTTGGTGTCATTTGGAGCTGTTTGGTAAAAGTTAGGTTGTAGCGTATCCGTTAGCGTGAGTACTCAGGGCATTACTTTGCGGTCTCCAAATAACACAAACTTTAGCACTTTTCAAATCATAGAAGCCCGATGTCTTAATCTACGATTTCATTTGAAGCAAAAGTGACCTGTAATCCGAGATTTAGCCATAGTTTCGAGTTGATGAGGACGCCAGTGCGCATGTGCGGACTGTGCTCTCAGCTCCCGGGACCCAAACATGAAACGCAAAGCTGTAAACTATGGATAAATCTCGGATTACAGGCCACTTTTGCTTCAAACGAAATCGTAGATTAAGACATCGGGCTTCTATGATTTGAAAAGTGCTAAAGTTTGTGTTATTTGGAGCCCGCAAAGTAATGCCCCGAGTACTCACGCTAACGGATACGCTACAACATAACTTTTACCAAACAGCTCCAAATGACACCAGCGTGCTATGGGTGAGTCAAACGACTTGTTTTATTACCGAAAGAAGGCTCAGATTGTAAAATAACGTTACTTTTCCTTTAATTATTCTTATTTTAAATAGCACAAGCAAAGTAATTATGAACAAGTTTATGTTAGTGTATTATTGAGTTTAGTCAGTTCCATTATCTGTTTAATTAATATTCCAAAGAGTGTGTAAAAAAGTCAAGAGTGATTCCTAGGAACTGTCAGTCAAGTAAAGTATTACACTAATAGCAGTGGACACTTTTGCAGAGACAAAGACATCAGAGGTCATATTTACTTAACTATGACTATATTGTATAATAAGTGCTAACTTAGTACACAGTAATAGGCTAGCCTGACCACAGCACAGACGCACTTGTTTTGCTTTTTGTTATAATGCAAGTACTAAATGAAATATTGAGGTTATTTTAATTGAGTCATCGCATACCTGTGAATAGTGCAGTGCAGCTGAGGTGTACTCTCTGGTTTTAAAGCTTGAGTTTCCCCTCTCTCTACTTTTGGAAGCTTGATCTTCACTCTTAATATTTGTTTCTGTAGAAAGGCTTTGAAGAAAGTCCAGGTCATCTTGTCTGGAAAAGAAAATGTGCAATTCTTAGTCACAAAAGAAGATTAAAAAAAAGATGATTAGGCTACTGATTAAGAATTGTAAATGCATGTGGGATACTCACGTTATCAGACTTTGGGCAAATTTAAAAACATCATCTATTTGCACATGTGAAGTAAAGCTCTCCTTTTGGTCCGAGTCGAGTGCAGCCCATTTCTCCGCAACGTGCTCCTGCCACTGAGGACACGGTAGGTCCATTCTAAAATCCACATAAACTCGAAAAACGATCAAGCAATAAAGCACTTTGCAGTTTGTTTTGGCTCTAGTTGCGCCACGAGGATCAGCTTCTTTCATAAGTTATCAATCCTGCATAGCTACTTCCGATTACTACTAAGAATAAAAGCATTATACGGTTTATATTTTAAGAATTTAGCTAATGATTTACTTTAAGTACTGTATAATTTGCTTGAAATTACAATTTTTATTTTAAATAAAATGAAAATTAAATAAAGTTACAACAGAACCCTGCCATAATTGTGATTGTCGACTTTTACTTTGATACAATTTTGTGTTATATCCGCGGCTTTCCGGTTTCGTTTTGACATTACGGAAATCATTTCTTTCTCGCGATACTTGCGGTCCCTTTAACTTAAGACAAGGAAAGCTACAAACGACACGTCTGATTTTCTTCTGAGTAACTTTTCTCAGGACAGCATGACTGTGAGACTCACAGAAGGGGCAATCGAAGTGAGAATGACATTGTTTATTTTAATCCATCTGCCTATTAAAATACAAAACGAAGAGATAAAAGGGAAAACAAGCTATCTTTCCTTGCTCTCACTGCTAGCATAGTCTGCCAAGACTGATAATAACAGCTGCACAATGCACTACCATTCGTTAATTACCACTTTTAAATCTGATATTTGAAAAGAATAAAGAAGGCTAAGGATCTCATGTGGTGTGTTTGCAGATTCCACATTAAGAATTGCATGGGCAGCTTGTAGTTGATGATATTTGACAGATATAACCCATGGATCTATGGACTACTAAGAGCTTTTTTTTCCATTTAGGCCCTGTTAAAAGGCACACCAATTTCTAATACAGTGCTCCAGCTGTTGGTAAGCAATTTTACTCTCTACAGATATACAAGTACATTTAAAAGAAATATAGCTGCAAGCAGCAATGTGGAGACAAGCACCGAAGGTGCATGTAGGCCTCAGCATGTAGGCAGCATGCAGGGTCTGACGGGGTCTAACAGAGTCTGACAGGGTCTAACAGAGTCTGACAGGGTCTAACAGGGTCTGACAGGGTTGAACAGAGTCTGACAGGGTCGAACAGAGTCTGACAGGGTCGAACAGAGTCTGACAGGGTCGAACAGAGTCTGACAGGGTCGAACAGAGTCTGACAGGGTCGAACAGAGTCTGACTGGGTCTAACAGAGTCTGACAGGGTCTAACAGAGTCTGACAGGGTCTAACAAGGTCTAACAGGGTTTAACAGGGTCTAACAAGGTTTAACAGATCAAAGACACATCAAAGACAGATCAAAGGTACATTTCTGCGTTGCCTACCAACGCAGAGAATTCCTGAGAATTCCTGCAACTTTGACCTGCTGGTGGCACTAGACGGTTGGGGCTGGGGGCCTATAAATTGCTGTGGGTAATGAGGAGACTGGTTGGAATGTGCATGCAAAATTTCACAACTTTTTACCAGACGGTTCTAGGGGTTGCCATAGACTCCCATGATGAATAACATAATGTATAATAATAATAAGAATCAGTAGAAACACTTTTTTTTTTAATCTTTTAATATTACAAGGTATACAATAATACACATTTCAGGTACATAATAGTACATATTTCATCAGTAGAAACACTTTTTTTTCTTTTTTTCTTTTAATATTACAAGGTACACGATAATACACATTTCAGGCACATAATAGTACAGATTTCACCACCACAGTAACAGTCACAAAGCACTTCTTTTTTCTCTCTTCAGAAAGATTTACCCCGTGGTACGGAAATGCACCACAAGGTACATACATTCGCAAAGCGCTCAGAGGACACATCGGGGGATGTGGGTACGGGGATAAGCACCACCGGGCATTTGGGCTGAGAGGAACAGGGGAAGTGTAGAAGACCAAGGGGCTTGGTCCAGGTGAAGAAAGGGGGCTGGGGGAGGGCAAGGGCGACGCAGCGCCAGGGAAGGCCCAGGCGCCAGGGACCAGGGGGGACAGGGGAGGGGGGTAGGGGTCAGAAGTCCAACCGAGGGAAGCCGGCTCGGGAGATGGAGAAAAGCGTATTGTCTGGGATGAAGGTGTTGCGAAACTCCGTTTCTCTTGCGTCGTGGTGACGGCGGACGTGGGCGCGAAGGAGCGCCGTGAAGAGCGGCCAGTGCTCCGCTGCGTGGCTGTCGTGGAGGCGCCGGTTCCGTGCCGCGAAGATCGAATATCTGGCCACAGACAGGACAAGGCGGGCGGCATTCCAGTTGACTATGGGAGCATCCGGCCCTCGAGGTTGCTGCTGGGCAGGGCCGAAGAGGCAGAACCAGAGTCCAGGGTCATCGAGTCCATGGGCCGCCGGAGGTGGGAGCCTCAACGCCAGCCTCCGAGCGAGAAGGTCCAGTAGCCGGGTCCAGAACCGCTGCACGGCAGGGCACCGGGCGGTCAGATGGAGGAGGTCTTCAGGCGCCTCACCGCAAACTGGACAGTCACAGCCGTACCTGTCAGGGTGTATTGCGTGCAACCTGGTGCAGGTGTAAATGATTCCGTGCCTCAACTTAAAGTCAAAATTACTGACTTGGGGCGGGGTGTACCAGTTATATATGTGAGCCCAGATGGAGGCAGTGTCACGTGTGGGAAAAGTCTGCGACCATCTGAGTTCTGCAGAAGGGCGCCGAGCGACCCCGGCCACTAACAGCCTGTAGAAAATGCGCACCCTCGCCTCCGACAGCCTCAACACCCTCTCTCCCCATACAACATCAAAATCCAGAGAACACTCGCCTGTCTCCTCCCCATGTACCTCCCCCGGGTCCAAGGGGCCCGTCTCAAACAGGTCTCCCCACCTCGTCAGGACAGAGGACTGGATAACACTTGCCGTCCTGAGGATTTCGGCTCTCCGAAACCTGGCCCCAATCCCTATAAACCTGCCCCTGATTTCCTCCACGTCAAACCTGCCTGAGGCATCCAGAAGCTGCCCTACCCGCTTAACCCCCACTCCCTCCAGAACCCCACTGAACATGCTCTCCCTCCTCCCCGGGGGGTCGGAGAGCATGTCAGGGTTGAAACGCAGAGGCATCTGCCCCAGTTGCCACAGGGAACGCGGTGCCGCCACAGTGCACGGCCTCAGTGCAGCCCAGGCCTCAAACACCTCCCTCTCGAAAGGGGGAAAGCGCTCCAGGGTGACCTGCCGGGGGAGCATGCACAGGTTGAATAAACCGTGCTCACCCAGCCGATCTACCTGAACCGCGAAGAAGTCCTTCCACGCGGCCGCGAAGTCGGTGTCAAGGAACTTCCTAATTACCTTGAGACGCAATGCGTGCTTCTTGATAACCAAATCAAGGAGTTTAAGTCCCCCTTGGTTGTGTTCTCCAATCATAACATTGTGTGCAATCAGCCCACGTTCTCTTTTCCAAATAAACCTATTCACCGCAATGCTGAATCTGTGTGCCTCTGCGTCCGGCAAGTCGTACACGGTGAGGGCATGTACGAGCTTGGACAGGCATAAGGCATTGACGACCAAAACCTTGCCCTTGATTTTTAAATCACGACTCCGCCATAAATTCATGCAGGCGTTAACACTATTGTACAATCCAGACCACAAACTGTCCCTACAGGCCGCCTCATCCCTCCCCAGTGGGACGCCGAGGACCCTGTAAAGGTCTGCTGCGTTCCTGAGGCCCCAGGTGTTCTGGGTGGTTGCGAGGGTTCCGCAGAAAGCCACAGAGGACTTTTCAGGATTGACTTTGGCACCCGAAGCCAGACAGTAGACATTGAGCATGTGGAGAGCCGCATCGAGGCTCTGCACGTCTCGAAGGACAAGATTTGTGTCGTCTGCGAATTGAAAGATCTTGCATTCCCTGCCCGCGGGGCTCGTGAGTCCGCGCACGGCCCTGTCCTTCTTCAGCACAGCAGCGAGAGGTTCAGCCACTATGCTGTAGAGCAGCGCGCTTAGCGGGCACCCCTGTCTGACCGACCTCCGCAAAGGGAAGGGGTCAGAGAGGAGGCCGTTACATTTCACGCGGCTGACTGCGTTCGAATATAATAAGCGGATCCAATCGATGAACCCATCCTTAAAGCCAAACCTTCCCAGCACGCGATAGAGGAAGCTATGCTCTACTCTATCGAACGCCTTATTGAAATCAACCGAGACGTGGATGCCACCCGTGGCGTGCATCTCCCTCAACAGGTACTTTAAAGAAAGAATTGTGTCCGAGATGTCACGCCCCGGGATGCCGTATGCCTGCGTGTCCGCGACTATCGTGCCTATGACACGCCTTAACCTACCCGTCAGAATGCGGGACAGGATCTTGTAGTCAGTGTTGAGGAGACTTATAGGCCTGTAGTTGGCCAGCCTCTCTCGGGAACCCTTCTTGAAGACCAGGGTCACGATACCAAGAGTGAAGGAGTGTGAGCACCTCCCCTCCCTCTCGATGTCATGAAACAGCGTGTGGAGAATGGGTGCCAGGCGGTGGGCAAACGCCCGGTAGAACTCAGCGGTCAGACCATCCTCCCCGGGACTCAGTAGAAACACTATGGTGCCTAGCACCTTCGGTGCTTGGCCCCGAAGGTGCATGTAGGCCTCAGCATGTAGGCCGCATGCAGGGTCTGACAGGGTTTAACAAGGTCTAACAGGGTTTAATAGCATCTAACAAGGTTTAACAGATCAAAGACACATCAAAGACAGATCAAAGGTTGCTAGGTACGTTGCCTAGCAACGCAGAAAATACCTGAACATTTTTGCAACTTTGACCTGCTGGTGGCACTAGACGGTTGGGGCTGGGGGCCTATAAATTGCTGTGGGCAATGAGGAGACTGGCTGGAATGTGCATGCAAAATTTCACAACTTTTTACCAGACGGTTCTAGGGGTTGCCATAGACACCCATGATGAGTAACATAATGTATAAATATAGCTGCAAGCAGCAATGTGGGGCCAAGCAGTGACCCAGCCTAATTTGATGATGTGCGTTGGATCAGTCTTCGCCCAAGGATCCCAGAGATACCAAGTTTTTGAAAATCGGACTTACGGTTCAAAAGTTACAAGCAGAAATGTCCCTCAAATTTTGACCTGTTAGTGGCGCTAGTGGGTTTGAGCTGGGGCCCTGTAATTTTTTTGTGGGGAATTCTGGGACAGACTAGAATACGTGTGAAAAGTTTGAAAATAATCCTATGAAGGGTTCCCGAGATATGAGCTCACTTCCTGTTTGGCGACTTTTTGGACGCGTTTGATTGGCTGTCACGACAAAACGATAAGAGATATTTAAAAAATCCAGGGATATTTCTGATGAGGTTCAGTCCAAAGATGCTATGTACCAAATTTGAGCAAAATTGAGGGAGGAGAAGCATTTTGAGTGTTTTTCATAAAATTCAAAATGGCGGAAAATCTACCCTGGCGGAAAATGTCGTCATATGGTGCGTTGGATTTGGCATGGCCCAAGGAGTCCAGGGATACCAAGTTTTTGAAAATTGGACATACGGTTTAAAAGTTACACGCAGAAATGTACCTGAAAATTCCTGCAACTTTGACCTGCTGGTGGCGCTAGAGGGTTTGGGGTGAGGGCCTATAAATTGGGCAATGAGGAGACTGGCTGGAATGTGCATGCCAAATTTCACAACTTTTTACCAGACGGTTCTAGGGGTTGCCATAGACTCCCAGAGGCGGAAGAATATTTTATAATAAGAATCAATACAAACACTATAGGTGCCTTGCAGCTTAGCGCTGCTTGGCCCCAATAAGAATCAGTAGAAACACTATGGTGCCTAGCACCTTCGGTGCTTTGCCCCAACTAGCACCTTCGGTGCTTTTCCCCAATAAGAATCAGTAGAAACACTATGGTGCCTAGCACCTTTGGTGCTTGGCCCCAATAATGTATACAGCAAATAGTTTATTTACACTTCCTGATCATTACCTGCACCTGCACTGTTATATCCTTGTATTCTTGTAAATTTGTTAATATAAGTTTTGTACTTTATTTTTATTCTATTTTATTCCGCTCCAAGTACCGAAGCAATTTCCTAATGTTGTGAACATGTTCAAACATATGGCAATAAAACCTTTCTGATTTCTGATTTTTATACATGCCACCCAGTCTTTGAATGTTATCTGACTGCAACAAGTCACAGTCAAGACATAATTCTAGCAAAGTAGCTGTCTAGTTGTTCATATTAATCCACAATTTCATTCTTGTGGGTTGCAATACAGAATACCAAAAACTTTCTCATCCAGTGTTTACAAACTATAACATTGTCTTTTGTATATTTGAATTGTAGAGCTTCAAACAGATTGGAGATGATTTACCAAGGATTCGACTTGGTATGAGTGATGGGGTGCACATTTCAGCATGTAAGTCACTTTTTTCTAGATCTTTAGATGGTCAGTTTGACAAAATCATTATTTTTTGCATTTGCTTTCACAGCCTTTCTACTTGCGAGAGAGCTAAACCATCTTTATGATGAGAATCAACTGGAACCACTGTGTGTGTGTTTGTTGAAAAAAGTTGTTGTTAATTCATTAAAAGATGGAAGGTATGCTTATTTCCCTTTTTCATATCTTGCTATGGAGTATATTAAGTTATGTACAAACAGTATCTTTTCCTTTTTAAAGACCTGTGATTAGTATAATTGACATTGAAGTTCTCAAATCAGCTGAGGAAGTTGGAGAGAAGATTGGAAATCCTGTGGTATACAATTCAAATAGTACAGATCTAACCTCCTCACAAGAGGGGGCAGCTTCTAGTACTCCTCCCTCAGCATCTGAGGTTGAAGAAAGCAACACATTCAGCCCAAAGAGTGAGTGAACAACCATATTGTTTTCTAACTAAAGATTTGTGCAATTTATCCCGAATTGAATTGATTTCCTGCATGTAATTGGAAATGTATTCATTTTTAAATTGTAGATAAAACTTCACCACAGAAGCATCTCTCAAGTACCCCTCCCTCCACATCTACTTCAGAACATAGAAAATCCAACTTCAAGAGCAATAGTAAATGTCAAGCAGAATATAGAATATTTTAAAAATTGGATCTACAACCATCTTCATCCAAACATATTTCCAGATATGATGACACAAATCATTACATTTTATTTTGCAGATAAAACCCCATCACCAGAGATGTTTTCCCCAAGTAGTCCTCCTTCAACATCCAAAGCAAGACCTGGACCCTACAGTAAGTACTATATATTTTTTTCTTTTTTTTTTCTATTGTAACATTTTTTTATAGTGTAACATTGTGTTCTGCGTCCTGATTGGCTAAGAGACTAGACCAGGTCTAGACCAGAACTAAACTAGGTCTAGACCAGAACTAAACCAGGTCTAGACCAGGTCTAAACCAGGTCTAAACCTGAACTGGCCCTGGACTAAACCAGGATTGGACCAGGTCTAGACCTGGACTAAACCGGGACTAGACCAGGTCTAAACCAGGATTAAACCACTCTTTGCTGATTTCGTGACGCTCTTTGCTGGTTTCGGGTGGCTTTTTTGTGGCTCGGGCTGAGAGGACGCGGTCCGGGTGCCGTGGTTTGATCTCGTACTCGCAGCCCCGGTGTACGCGCGGCCTCGCACCGGTCACGCTGCTCTATCACGGATTTGTCCACGATGAGGGGTGCACGTGTCACGCACTTCTCCAAGGGGTTGGTGCGAGTCGCATCCCGGGACGTGGCAGTGCTCCTTGCGCGTCCGGCGGGGCTTCCGGGGCCGTGTCTCCCCCCACGCGTCACTATTAATACATTTTGTTGAAAATCTATGAAAGTTTGAGTATTTAAATGAGAGACAAAGTTGAGAAAAGGTTAATTCCAGTCTGAGAAAAGCTTATAATGTGTGTGGTGAGGCATTTACAGCCTTAAAACATGTATAATTGTAAAATATAAAGTTGTCCTACTTCGCGGATTTCTCTTATTGTGGGTTATTTCTGGAACTTAACCCCCGCGATAAACAAGGGATTACTGTATATATATATTAGTTTCTCTATTTTCTCGTTTTCCTGATATTACAATGTCCACCACCACACAGCTTTGTTCTGTTGCTTATCCACTATGTCTCATTCTGTCAGTCTGTATCTGGAAGTCCCACAGGATCTTGGCTCGGTCATTCTCCGCAACCTTTGGAGGTGTTTCCCACCTTGACCTTGAGGTCTTCAGCCCGTACTCTGCACTGATGTTTCTGTACACTATGCCCACCACTTGGTTGTGTTGCTCCATGTATGCTTTCCCTGCCAGCATCTTACATCCTGCAGTTATGTGCTGGACTGTCTCAGGAGCCTCTTTGCACAGCCTACACCTTAGGTCTTGTCTGGTGTTGTAGATCTTGGCCTCTATTGCTCGGGTGCTCAAGGCCTGTTCCTGTGCAGCCAGGATGAGGGCCTCTGTGCTGTCCTTCAGACCAGCCCTCTCCAGCATTGGTAGGATTTCTTGATATCAGCCACTTCAGTTATGTTTCGGTGGTACGCCCCATATAGGGGCTTGTCCTACCATGATGGTCCCTCCAGCACCTCTTCCTCTTTGCTCCACTGTCTCAGGCATTCCTTGAGCACATCATCTGTCGGGGCCTTGTCCTTGACGTACTTATGGATTTTGGATGTTTCATCCTGGACAGTGGTTCGCACACTCACTAGTCCTTGGCCTCACTCTGACAATTGGCTCACTTCTCTCCGTGCTTCCTTGATTTTTGCCTCTAACCATCTTAGTGGATATTGTCTCTCATGGCTCCCATGGTTGCTCTTATAGCCCAGCACCTCTAGGATCACTGCTGCTGAAGTATATATTAGGGATGGGGCCGACCAGATCCAGTATCGGTATCGGGTTCTGATATCAACGTAATTCACGGATCGGAAATTCCGATCCAACCTGCGAAAATTTCCGATCCATGAGCCATGTCTGTATAGACATGTCATGTATATAGAGAGGCTGTATGAGAGGCCGTGAAGGCCAAAACACACTGGAATTCTCACTATCTGGACTCTGTTGCCCTCCCTAGAGCGTGCGAGGGTGCACGGATTCACATGCTCTCCCGACCTTCCACTGTCTCCGCGCTGCTCTCTGGTTCCGGGGCACTTCCTGATCATATGATAAATAGCGCATCGTGGTGCGCTAAAGGGGGAACCATTAATGTTAATTTGTGGGTTTATTTTATTTTATTAAGTCTCTTAGTTAATTAAGTCATACCATATGGGGGGTTATTTAAGTATTTTCTTTATTATGTTGAATTGCAGGTGTTTTATTATTATGGGTACTGTTATTTGTAGTTAAACAATAATGATGATAATATTGAAAACAAACAGTTTTGGTATCGGAATCGGCCGATATCCATATTCAGGTATCTGGATCGCATCGGAAGTGAAAAAATATGGATCGGTGCATCCCTAGTATATATCAGCTCATTGGTCTCAGTGATGGTTGTGGTAGGGATCCATCTCAGTGCTGCATTCACATGTTCTAGGAGACTTTCAGATGGTACTTCACTTAGGCTACATCCACACGGCAACGCAACGCAGGATTTTTTGTTACCGGGTTAAAAAAATATCACGTCCACACTGGGAACGCATCAGTAAAATATCATGTACACATGGCAATGGAACGCTTGCTGAAAATGACGCAATACACATGCCACGCCTCTATGTGCGCTGTAAGCCCGTCCCACCGGACCACTCTGGACATCCGAAAGTTCTCTCTCCATTCTGCGTCCACGACAACGCCATTCACAAACTTGTCCCACCAGCTACTTGTTCTTCCAGGTCTCACCCAAAATCTCCTTCTTTTGGCACGTCTAGTAACACGCCGTGGCGGGTTTAAAAGAATCTCTCGCATGTTGTGCTGTAAGCGTCTCTGCTGCTCGCCTAGTTGGTATAACTGCAGTACATTCTTTCAATAACGCAAATAAACTTAGCAGTGACTGCAGCACTGCTACTACTGCTACTCTGGTGTCCGCCATGGTCGCTGTCTTGTTATGAATGAATGAATGAATGAATGTATGTATGTATGTATGTATGTGTGTATGTATGTATGTATGTATGTATGTATGTATGAATGTATGAATGTATGAATGTATGTATGAATGTATGTATGAATGTATGTATGAATGTATGTATGAATGTATGTATGAATGTATGTATGAATGTATGTATGAATGTATGTATGAATGTATGTATGAATGTATGTATGAATGTATGTATGAATGTATGAATGTATGTATGAATGTATGTATGAATGTATGTATGTATGAATGTATGTATGAATGTATGTATGAATGTATGTATGAATGTATGTATGAATGTATGTATGAATGTATGTATGAATGTATGAATGTATGTATGAATGTATGTATGAATGTATGAATGAATGTATGAATGTTGCGCGCGAGGCTGCTATTTGTTCTGGCCATGTGGTTGTGACGTACTGGTCATGTGGTTGTGACATAGGCGTAAACAAATCCGTTCTACCTGTCCAGACGACTCCACAACGGTAACGTTGCCAGAGTTTTCCACCCGTTCTCAAAAAATATAATTCTGGGGTACCCAGAACGCTGGTGCCATGTGGACGCGAGACCGAAATGATAAATGATGAATGATAATGATGAATGATTCACTCCACAACGTTGCCATGTAGACAGGGCCTTAGCCTCTGTAACTGGCGCCGGGGGTGCCCTGTATTCATTCGGGCCATGATCTTATCTTTCAGGTCAGACGCTGCCTCGCTCAGCGTGATAATTATTGGGGCTTCGTACCCAATCTCTTTATATTATATTATATTAATTATATTATATTATATTATATTATATTATATTATGCGTGAAAAGTCCCTCAGTCGTCCAGGTAGAATCCATGATAACAGGAGAAGTTCAATTTGTCAACTGGACCAAGTTTGTTTGGTTGAAAACGTTTCGCCGCTCATCCGAGAGGCTTCGTCAGCTCTAATAAGAATACTGGTAAGACACTTGCTTATATCTTGCTGTAGGGAGGAGCTACCTAGCTAACTACTTTCCGGAACTATCTCATTGGTTTCGGTCTTTTGTTTCTCTGGCGTCTAGCTTAACGATCCCTATTCATCCCTACACGCCTGCTTTTTCACACCTCTGGCCCTGACCTGGCTAACCCTATTGTTTCCCTGTTTGTTTGATCTAGGCTTAATAATGGAATTGTAGATGGGATGCAAATTATATCTTACGCCACCATTTCTGTTCAGAGAAGGATTCTCTTTTTTGACAAAAATAGCCTCTTTAACTCCCCTCTCAAACCAATTCTTTTCCCTGGCTAAGATCTGAACCTCACTGTCCTCAAAAGAATGTCCCGTGGCTTCTAGGTGAAGATATACGGCAGAAGACGGTCCACTCTGGCACGCCCGTCTGTGTTGGTACATCCTCTTGTGAAGTGGCTGCTTGGTTTCTCCAATGTAGCGCTCACTGCAGTCTTCACTACACTGAATGGAGTAGACCACATTGCTTTGTTTGTGGCTCGGTGTTTTGTCCTTTGGGTGGACGAGTTTTTGTCTTAAAGTAAAATTCAAGATTTGGAACCTTTTACTGCACATATCAAGTCTGTAGATCCTAATATCAAATTCACCCGTGAAGATGCCAAGGATAACACATTGGCGTTCTTAGATTGTGCAGTAACGATAGGAGGAGACCGGGGACTCCAAGTAGAAGTCTTCAGGAAGCCCACACACACAGACCAATACCTGCTTTTTGATTCACACCACCCACTGCAGCACAAACTGGGTGTTATTCGGACATTACAACACAGGGCCCAAGTGGTTCCCACAAGCACAGAGGGTAAGGAAAAAGAAGAACAACATGTGCAGGAAGCCCTCTCTGTTTGTGGTTATCCCAAATGGGCTGTTAACAAAACCAAGAGAGACAAGGGCAAGAAACAAGATAATAGAGAATCCGAACCCAGGAGGAAAGGGGTAGCGATTCCGTACCTGGCCGGCGTGTCGGAAAAACTACAGAGGATTTTCAGACAATATGAAATCCCAGTTTATTTCAAACCCACAAACACTTTAAGACAAAAACTCGTCCACCCAAAGGACAAAACACCGAGCCACAAACAAAGCAATGTGGTCTACTCCATTCAGTGTAGTGAAGACTGCAGTGAGCGCTACATTGGAGAAACCAAGCAGCCACTTCACAAGAGGATGTACCAACACAGACGGGCGTGCCAGAGTGGACCGTCTTCTGCCGTATATCTTCACCTAGAAGCCACGGGACATTCTTTTGAGGACAGTGAGGTTCAGATCTTAGCCAGGGAAAAGAATTGGTTTGAGAGGGGAGTTAAAGAGGCTATTTTTGAGAATCCTTCTTTGAACAGAAATGGTGGCGTAAGATATAATTTGCATCCCATCTACAATTCCATTATTAAGCCTAGATCAAACAAACAGGGAAACAATAGGGTTAGCCAGGTCAGGGCCAGAGGTGTGAAAAAGCAGGCGTGTAGGGATGAATAGGGATCGTTAAGCTAGACGCCAGAGAAACAAAAGACCGAAACCAATGAGATAGTTCCGGAAAGTAGTTAGCTAGGTAGCTCCTCCCTACAGCAAGATATAAGCAAGTGTCTTACCAGTATTCTTATTAGAGCTGACGAAGCCTCTCGGATGAGCGGCGAAACGTTTTCAACCAAACAAACTTGGTCCAGTTGACAAATTGAACTTCTCCTGTTATCATATATTATATTATATTATATTATATTATATTATATTATATTATATTATATTATATTATATTATATTATATTATATTATATTATATTATATTATATTATTATATTATATTATATTATATTATATTATGATATCAGCCACTTCAGTTATGTTTCGGTGGTACACCCATATAGGGGCTTGTGAGGAGGGACAGTGGATATATTGGTAGAAGAATGTTAGAGATGGAGCTACCAGGTAGGAGACAAAGAGGAAGACCAAAGAGGAGATTTATGGATGCAGTGAGGGAGGACATGGAGGTAGCTGGAGCCAGAGTAGAAGATACAGAAAACAGGGCGAGATGGAAAAAGTTGATTCGCTGTGGCAACCCCTGAAAAAGGGACAAGCCGAAAGGAGAAGAAGAAGATATTATATTATATTATATTATTATTATATTATTATTATATTATATTATAATATAATATATTATAATATATTATAATATATTATTATTAATTAATTTCTGGTAACAGGAGCAATTATATTATTATGAATCAGATCAGATTTCATTTGTGATCTGAACTGGTACTTTCTTCCACCAAAAGAGGGTGCCATGGATCCTTGTACGAAAGCGTTCCTGTTTAAACATTGCTAGTCTTTTTATACCGGATTTCTTTTCTAATGTAGCAGATTATAAAGTAATAGTTGTTCACTTTTAAGTCTAATTTCCTCAACTGCAGAGCAAAGTTAAATCCTGGTGAGTTTTGATATTCGTCGCACTTATTCAAAGGCTGGAGAGTTGGCAAAAAAAACCCAGATGAAACTGGAGGAGAGAGAGGCAGTGGTTGGTTTTCAGAGAAGATGAAGGTAGCCACAGGAAATTTTAAATGAATGGACCAGACTTGTCCTGCTGCCTTGTTTCATATCACATTGTGCACTTTTATCATATTTACTGTGGAGGAGCTGGGCTTGTGCCTACTGGCTACTGCCACTACCAGAGTCTATAACTCTCTCCTCAATGTTTCAGCACATTTTTATTTTTAAGAAAGTAGACGCGCTCTGGCAGGTATTGGCTTGGTGCCGTGCTGTGTATCATGACTAAAGTAGCTCTCCTTTTGCCTCTTCTTTTATTAGCTGTATGTTTGTTTCACAGTAGTTTCATACCAGATACTGCCCCCAGCACTGACATTGATTTTGCTGTGTGGCAGAAACATACCCAACAGTGCTTTAAGTGGAGGTCGTCTGCATGTAGGTGGATAATGAGCCCGCTGTATATTGTGTATTTGTGTGGGTGTGCGTCTAAAATGACTGAAAAAGCGTGCGTGGGCTGGGGGGGTCTCTAGTTCACGGCCTCATGAATATTGCGGACCACATCCCCTTGTAGCGAAGAGGGAACTTGGGAGACCCGACTAATTTGACTCGACACATCTTACTGTGTTTGTTAAGTAGTTGGGACTCTGTGCTTGTTATATTCTTTATCCATGTTACCTCAGAGATTCCAACGAAACACAAAATCCGCTGCTTTGCTTAATTATGCTGTTGATGAAATAGACCTGAATTCATCTCCTCAGCCTATGCATTCAAATCTGAAGTGGTTTCTCTGCTACACTGCGCAGCGAAGAAGTGCCTGATTACTTCCCAGTAGTTAATTGCTTTTTTAGGTTAGTCGATAAATCTCGGTGTGCTTGTGAGATGGCTAAATGCTACAAATGGAGGGTTTCCAACGAGAGGAGGGTGATGCAATGAGTAGAAAGGGAGCTCTCGTTCACCTGAGGCAGCGTATCGGAGGTGCGGTGAAAGCAGGCATCTGTCCTGCTGATGAGTAAGACGGCGATTCTGCTCCAGCTCTGGGCCACGTCTGTGAGAACACGTCTCTTCAGAGCAAAGACACGGCTATAAAACACTCCAGCCCAGTGTCAGCAGAAAAGTAGTCCCAACTGCGACTGCATGTTAAAGTGCAGTAATGTGCTTGATCAGGGAGACTTTGGTGTCCTTAAAGGTCAGGGGAGGATTTATTTCTTCAGAGGTTTGTGACTGGATTAAATTAATAATAATGATAACAATGCTCCATACCCAATTTTTGCTGTTTTCCAGCCAGATCTAATTCATTTTAAACAGTTCAGTGGTCTAAACTCACCACAACCCTTAAAAATAATAATAATTTGAGAATTTCTTTTTTACCATGCTTTCAATATACTGTACTGGGGCAAACTTATTTTTTTTCTCTACTGTATTAAAACAAATCAAATACATTGCCTTCCATATCTTGCTTTACTGTCTTCACTTGTTTCACCAAAAAATAAAAATAATTGTGCCTGTAGATGCAGCATTTTGCAATAATTATTATTAAAATAATAATAATTTACATATTTACAAGTATTTAAAGGAAAAGTAACGTTTTTTACAATTTGAGCCTTATTTCGGTAATAAAACAAGTTGTTTTACTCACCCATATCACTTTGGTGTCATATGGAGCATTTCCAAAGATGTTTTAGATTAGCGTTAGGCTAACGCCATTAGCCTAGCGCGACTTATAGCCATAGCTCGGGGCATTCCCCGAGCATGTAATATGCCCCGTGTGGGCTCCAAATAACACAAACTTTAGCTCTTTTCAAATCATAGAAGCTCGATGTCTTTAGTCTACGATTTCGTTTGAATCAAAAGTGGCCTGTAATCCGAGATTTATCCATAGTTTACAGCTATGCGTTCCATGTTTGGGTCCCGGGAGCTGAGAGCACACTCCGCGCATGCACACTGGCGTCCTCATCTACTTGAAACTATGGCTAAATCTCGGATTACAGGCCACTTTTTGACCAAACGAAATCGTAGACTAAAGACATCGAGCTTCTATGATTTGAAAAGTGCTAAAGTTTGTGTTATTTGGAGCCCGCACGGGGCATATTACATGCTCGGGGAATGCCCCGAGCTATGGCTATAAGTTGCGCTAGGCTAACGGCGTCAGCCTAACGCTAATCTAAAACATCTCCGGAAATGCTCCATATGACACCAAAGTGATATGGGTGAGTAAAACAACTTGTTTTATTACCAAAATAAGGCTCAAATTGTAAAAAAAAAGTTACTTTTCCTTTAACAGGAATAGGTTTTGATATGCTTTCTTTATGATGTTTTAACACAGAAACACTCAAGCTATACAAAATGTTATACTGTAAATGCTGATCTTTAAGTACTCAAAAATTAATCACATTTGTTACCAGGTTAAACTCGAGGAATATGCTTTGAGTGGTAATACAGGCCGAAAATGTCAGTGTGATCCTGATAAGGTCAAGCAGACTGTTAATTTCGGATTAAATTAGCACAAGGTTGATATGGAGGTATCATGTTTGAGAAAGAACACGAGAAAAAGCTTGTTGAGGACTTTTAAAATGCAGTTGTCTATATCATCTCTGGGCCTATTATTCTTTCTACCCATAGAACACATTCGGCCAAAGGTCAAGACACAGAAGTAAAACCGCATTGGCTTTTAAATATTCATTGAAAGCTGCAGCCCTGGAAATCTACTCCCTTCAAACAGCTTTGTAGAAGATATTCAAATTCCTAAACCAGATGTGCACTCACCAAAGAGCAGTTAAAAAATTCATTACTCATCACTAACTATTCTCTGCAGGTTTCCTTCGGGCTCACAAGTCACCCATCATAAACACACAAAAATGGAAGGCTTTA
The DNA here is from genome assembly GCA_036785185.1 of Paratrypauchen microcephalus. Lineage (NCBI taxonomy): Eukaryota > Metazoa > Chordata > Actinopteri > Gobiiformes > Gobiidae > Paratrypauchen > Paratrypauchen microcephalus. The sequence goes on along the minus strand of JAVJIX010000120.1, from coordinate 2,513,881 downwards.
AAGGTTCTATATTGTGCAAAACTGACTCTTGTGAGCTTTTTTTTTTTTTTTTCCCCCCTACACATTTGAGAAACCCAGCATTATTAGTCTGTCTACATCTTCAAAGGTCAAAATGCTCTGTTCCACCTTGTGATGTCATGAAGCTGTTCTTTTTAATTTAAAGGAAAAGTAACGTTTTTTACAATTTGAGCCTTATTTCGGTAATAAAACAAGTTGTTTTACCCACCCATAGCACTTTGGTGTCACATGGAGCATTTCCGGAGATGTTTTAGGTTAGCGTTAGGCTAACGCCGTTAGCCTAGCGCGACTTATAGCCATAGCTCGGGACATTCCCCGAGCATGTAATATGCCCCGTGTGGGCTCCAAATAACACAAACTTTAGCACTTTTCAAATCATAGAAGCTCGATGTCTTACTCTACGATTTCGTTTGAATCAAAAGTGGCCTGTAATCCGAGATTTATCCATAGCGTTCCATGTTTGGGTCCCGGGAGCTGAGAGCACACTCCGCGCATACGCACTGGCGTCCTCATCTACTCGAAACTATGGCTAAATCTCGGATTACAGGCCACTTTTGACCAAACGAAAACGTAGACTAAAGACATCGAGCTTCTATGATTTGAAAAGTGCTAAAGTTTGTGTTATTTGGAGCCCGCACGGGGCTTATTACATGCTCGGGGAATGCCCCGAGCTATGGCTATAAGTCGCGCTAGGCTAACGGCGTTAGCCTAACACTAATCTAAAACATCTCCGGAATTGCTCCATGTGACACCAAAGTGCTATGGGTGAGTAAAACAACTTGTTTTATTACCGAAATAAGGCTCAAATTGTAAAAAACGTTACTTTTCCTTTAACAGCAACTTTTTGGCGGGACGGTGGCTGAGTGGCTAGCGCTCATGCTTCACAGCAAGAAGGTTCCAGATCACCCAGGCCTTTCTGTGTGTGTTCTGTGTGGAGTTTGCATGCATGGTCTGGGTTCGATCCCTGGGTCACCCGAGTCTTTCTGTGTGAAGATTGCCTGTTCTCCCCATGTCTGGGTGGGCTTCCTCCAGGCACTCCGGTTTCCCGCATCAACCCAAAACATGCACCATAGGTAAAATCCTCCAGCTTAGGTCCTGACCAAGCCGAAGCAAGAAGATCATGGAGATGGTCCCCGGGCGCAGTAATGTGCTGCCCACTGCTCCTAATAACAGGATGGATTAAATGCAGAGAAGAATTTCTCCTGTGTGAGATTGATAAAGTTGCTTCTTGCTTCTGCTTCTTTTTACCTTTACTTTAATAGAGATTGGCAATTCCAGAGCTGAAATCATCCAACTGATCCTAGTGAAGGTGTACAGAGTTTAAAAATGCGGCGGAGCACTTCCTGTATTAGCTTATGACATCACAAGGTGTAACAGAGTGTTTTCAGTGTGACAGAACTCTCAAGAATGCTCAATTATTATGCAGGATTTGTGTGTTAAGCACAAAACACAACTCCAGGAATGGTTGTGATGGGGAAACAACATAACAGATCAGAAAATAGCATAATATTGTCCCTTAAGTTACAATTATGTCAATGTGTACTATTATGTCTACAATTTAACATACTTTTGAATTCCATTTCTTTTCATCCTCACTCAAAGAAGCACTGGGCAGGATGCCTTCCAAATCCAGTCTCTTACCTCTTACTCTTACCTATTATCATTTTGTGTAATGCATGTATTTTTTACTTTTTGTAGTAAAATTATATCTCTCCAAAAGTATATAAAGTATATTTTAAATCCTTTTAGAACCCTCTCACCTTCAAAGATGTGCATGTTGAAATTCTTATGGTGAAAGAAGTTTTGTAGGCTGATGTCTAAACTGTTTCTGGCCAAATAACCAACGTTGTTTGCCCTATTTGGGTTTCCTTGACTCACATTGCCCACTGTCTATTGCCCCCTTTAAGTCTATAGCTGTTTTTGCTGATGTACACATACTGCTGAACTTTGCATCTTTACTATTGGCAGATCTCGGTCTGATCCTAATCAAATTAAATGAGGGTCTTTGATGAAGCCCCCTCCCAGATCTGCTCCTCACACCCCACATGCCATCATCAACACTTCTTAGCTCCCCTCTTCTTCAATTTAACACTCCATCCAGATTGTGTGGGTATGAATATTGATGTTAATTACCACTCGCCTGAAAATGATTGTTCAGACTATGATTTCCCAAAGGGTTTTCCACTTTTCCTACACAGACACACATTACGAGCGCAGTTCTAAAACCATGTATGGAAGTGTTGAGTTTTTGGTGGGCTGAACATGCAGATGATTGGTCCCTAAGGAGTCCAGTCTTTTTATGTCAAAACATTGCCATTCCTCATGTTGTAGATCAAAAGGTAAGATGGTCCGGACTTGTAATATGGTGGGTAACTGGTACATTAGGTTAATACTTGCTTGGCAGGATCAGTTGTTATTAAGGATAATTATAATTATAATGATAATAAGTTGACAAACCGTCTTTGTTGTAAACCCTGCTACACAGGGAGTGTTCCTGGAGTAATGGAGGAAATGTCAGGTGGGACATCAAGTAGTATCATCCATCCATTCATCCATCCATCCATTTTCTTCCGCTTATCTGGGGCCAGGTCGCAGGGGCAACAGTCTAAGCAGGGACTCCCAGATTTGCTTCACCCCAGACACTCCCTTCAGCTCCTCCAGGGGGACCACAAGGTGTTCCCAGGCCAGCTGAAGAGACATAGTCCCTCCAGCGTGTCCTGGGTCTTCCCCGGGGCCTCCTCACAGAGGGACATGTCCGGAACCCCTCCCAAGGGAGGCGTCCAGGAGGCGTCCAGAACAGATGCCCGAGCCACCTCAGTTGGCTCCTCTCGATGTAGAGGAGCAGCGGCTCTACTCCGAACCCCTCCCATGTGACTGAGCTCCTCACCCTATCTCTAAGGGAGTGCCCAGCCACTGTGCGGAGGAGACTCATTTCGGCCACTTGTATCCGTGATCTTGTCCTTTCGCTCATTACCCAAAGCTCATGACGATAGGTGAGGTTAGGAACGTAGATTGACCGGTAAATTAATAATAATAATAATTCATTGGATTTATATAGCGCCTTTCATGACAGCCAAAGTGCTTTACAGTTCATTGTTCATTCACTCCACACTTGGTGGTGGTAAGCTACTATTGTAGCCACAGCTGCCCTGGGGCAGACTGACGGAAGCGAAGCTGCCAATCTGTGCTGTCGGCCCCTCCGACCACCACCAACGCTCACACACCACTTTCATACTAGGCAATGTGGGTGACGTGCCTTGCCTAAGGACGCAACAACAGTTTTTGCGACTGGCGCCCCACTGTGGCACCTGGAATTCCCAGTGGTCTCCCATTCAAGTACTAACCAGGCCTGGCCTGCTTAGCTTCTAAGATCTGATGAGATCAGGCTTTGACAAGTTGGTATGGCCACAAATTGAGAGATTTGCCTTTCGGCTCAGCTCCCTCTTCACCACAACGGTCCGGTATGGTGACTGCATCACTGCTTCCCCTCACTTGTGAACAAGACCCCGAGATACTTGAACTTCTCCACTTGAGGCAAGGACTCCCCACCCACCCGGAGAGGGCAAGCCACCTTTTTCCATGGCCTCGGATTTGGAGGAGTTGATCCACATCCCAGCCACTTCACACTCAGCTGCAAACCGCCCCGATGCACGTTGGAGGTCCTGGTTCGATGAAGCCATCAGAACAACATCATCTGCAAACAGCAGAGATGAAATCCTGTGGTCCCCAAACTGGATCCCCTCCGGCCCCTGACTGCACCTAGAAATTCTGTCCACATTGGCAATGAGCAAGCCAGTGTGGGTCCTTGGGCAAGACCCTTCATGGTATCAATCAATGAAACATTTATAAGGCGCTTTTCATACAAAATTGTAGCACAAAGCGCCTTACAGTGGTCAAGGATTAGAAGATTGACCTTTATTGATCTCGCACAGGAGAAGTTGTTTCTATATTTGACCCGGGGACCATCCCCATGATTTTGTTTTGTTATTTATGCTTTGGTCAGGCCCTAAGCTGGAGGATTTTACCTATGGCGCATGTTTAGGTTGGTGGGGGAAACCGGAGTACCCGGAGGAAACCCACCCAAACACGGGGAGAACATGCAGTCTCCACACAGAAAGGCCCGGGCAACCCGAACCTTCTTGCTGTGAAGCATGAGTGCTAGCCACTCAGCCACCGTGCCGCCAGGGGAAAAAAAAAAAATGGTACTGCCCCCTGGGCGCCGGAAAGACGAGCTGCCCACTGCAGCCCACTTGGGTCAATGCAGAAGTGAATTTCTCCTGTGTGTCACTGTGTGTGAGATCAATAATGTCTTAATCTTAAATACAATGAACAGAACCGGTGACAAAGGGCAGCCCTGGCGGAGTCCAACATGTCCAACATGTTCACGCTCTGCACGGAGGCAGAACGGAAGAGGTTACAGGGGGTAGTGAAGACGGCCCAAAGGATTATCGGCTGCCCCCTCCCCTCCCTGAAGGACATCTATACCTCCCGATGCCTCAGCAGGGCGGAGCGGATCATTAAGGACGTTTCCCACCCAGCACACCATCTTTTTGAACTGTTACCATCAGACAGGCGCTACAGGTCCATCAGGAGCCGGACCAACAGACTGAGAGACAGTTTCTTCCCCCAAGCCATCATCAGACTGAACTCGCGCATGCACTAACCTCCTCCCCCTACCCCCCAACTGCACCACAACATACTACCTCACCACATCACAACACACTACCTCACTACATCACGACACACTACCTCACCACATCACAACACACTACCTCACTACATTGTTAATTCTGTGAATTATCTGTATGCCTAGTGCTGCTGCTGCTGCTGCTTGCTGCTACTGTTTGTTTTATCCTGTCTTTACTGAAGTGCGTTGTTTGTTTGCTGGTCAAACATTTTTATTTTTTTTATTTATTTTTATCTGTTTTATCTACATCTGCGGAGAGCTTTCCCAATTTTGTTGTGTTTTTACCTAACATAATGACAATAAAGACTATTCTTCTATACTAGAAATGGGTTTGACTTACTACCGGCAATGTGAACACAGCTCCTGCTCCGGGCATACGGGGATCGGACAGCCCTTAGCAAAGAGCCCCAGACGCCATACTCCTGAGCACTCCCCACAGGACCCCATGAAGGACCCAGTCGAATACCTTCTCCAGATCCACAAAGGACATGTGGATTGGTTGGGCAAGCTCTCATGAACCCTCGAGCACCAGTCTTCTGCGGCCGGGACGAAAACCACACTGCTCCTCCTGGATCTAAGGTTTGACCATACTTTCCCGGGGAGGTTGAGGAGTGTGTTTCCCCGGCAGTTGGAACACACCCTCTGTTTCCACTTCTTAAACAGAGGGACCACCACCCCGGTCTGCCAGTCCAGAGGCACTGTCCCCAACCTCCACGCAATGTTCAAAGTTCAAAGTGTACTTTATTGTCAATTCACTATGTAACATGTTACAGAGACGTGTCAGCCAAGACAGCCCCACAACATCCAGAGACTTAAGATAATCAGGACGGATCTCATTCACCCTCGGAGCCTTGCCACCGAGGAGCTTGCCAACCACCACAGTGACTTCAGCCAGGGTGATGAACGAGTCTGCCTCCGGGTCCCCAGCCTCTGCTTCCTCATCAGAAGATGTGATGGTGGGATTGAGGAGATTCTAAAAGTATTTCTTCCACTGTCCCCATTCGAGGTCAACAGCTCTCCACCTGCACCGTAAACAGTGTTCCTCCTGAGGCGCCGGACGGTTTGCCAGAATTTCTTTGAGGCCATATGATAGTCCTTCTCCTTGGCCTCTCCGAACTCCTCTCAACTCAGAGTTTTTGCCTCTGCAACCGCCCAGGCTGCAGCATGCTTGGCCCGCTGGTACCGATCAGCTGCCTCGGGAGTCCCATGAGCCAACAAGGCCCAATATGACTCCTTCAGCCTGACAGCATCCCTTATTTCCGGTGACCACCACCGAGTTCAGGGATTGCCGCCGTGAGAGGCACCACAGACTTTATGACCACAGCAAAGAGCGGCCACATCGACAATAGAGGCCAAGAACAAAGGCCACTCGGACTCCTTGTCTCCAGCCTCCCCCAGAATCTGGGAGAAGCTCTCCTGGAGGTGTGAGTTGAAGTTTCCCCCTGACAGAGGGGTCTGCCAGACGTTCCCAACAGACCTTCACTATATGCTTGGGCCTGCCAGGTCTTTCCGGCTTCCTCCCCCTCCAGCGGACCCAACTCACAACCAGGTGGTGATCAGTAGACAGCTCTGTCCCTCTCCTCACCTGAGTGTCTAAGACACGTGGTCAGAGATCAGATGACACAACAACAAAGTCGATCATCGCCGGCCAGCCTAGGGTGTCCTGGTGCCACATGCACTGGTGGACACCCTTGTGCTCAAACATGGTGCTCATTATGGACAAACCGTGGCTAGCACAGAAGTCCAATAACAGGACACCGCTCGGGTTCAGATCAGGGAGGCCGTTCCTCCCAATCACTCCTCTCCAAATGTCACTGTCATTGCCCACGTGGACATTGAAGTCCCCCAGTAGAACAACGGAGTCCCTGGTCGGTGCACTGTCCAGTACCCCTCCCAGAGACTCCAAGAAGGCCGGGTACTCTGCATTGCTGTTTGGCCCGTAGGCCGACACAACAGTAAGAAACCTGTCCCTTACCCTCTTGTTTCCCGTGTGGTGACACAGAGAATCCAGCCCCCCTCAAGGAATTGGGTTCCAGAGCCCAAGCTGTGTGTGGTGGTGAGGCCGACTATATCTAGTCGGTAACGCTCAACCTCCCACACAAGCTCAGGCCAAATCTCCCTATACCGTCCCCTTATGGATCCTCCAGCGGGTGGTGGGTCCACGGGAGGACGGCCCCGCGCTGCTCCTTCGGGCTTTGCCCAGCCAGGCCCTGTGGAGGAAGGCCCGGCCACCGCTCGCTGTCCAGCACCCACCTCAGGCCTGGCTCCAGGTTGGGGTCCCGGTAACGCCAATCCAGGCGACGTAACTGGCCTTGCTCTATTACTCATCATAAGGGCTCCTGAACCACTCTTAGTCTGACCCGTCCCCCAGGACCTGTTTGTCATGGATAACCCTACCAGGGGCATGAAGCCCCCGACAACGTAGCTCCCAGGATCATTCAGGGCACTCAAATCATGTTAAGGTGGCGGTTCAAGGAGGGGTTGAGTAGTATCAGTTATGCAGGGCTGGACTGGGACACAAAAACGGCCCTGGCATTTTTGGCTTGACCGGCCCCTCATAATTAGTCCTGCTTTAGTCCTGGTTCAATCCTGGTTTAGTCCTGGTTCAGACCTGATTTAGTCCTGATTTAGTCCTGGTTCAGACCTGATTTAGTCCTGGTTTAGTCCTGGTTCAACCCTGATTTAGTCCTGGGTCAGACCTGATTTAGTCCTGGTTCAAATCCTGATTTAGTCCTGGTTCAAATCCTGATTTAGTCCTGGTTTAGTCCTGGTTCAACGCTGATTTAGTCCTGGTTCAGACCTGATTTAGTCCGGGTTTAGTCCTGGTTCAACACTGATTTAGTCCTGGTTCAGACCTGATTTAGTCCTGGTTCAAATCCTGATTTAGTCCTGGTTTAGTCCTGGTTCAATCCTGATTTAGTCCTGGTTTAGTCCTGGTTCAGACCTGATTTAGTCCTGATTTAGTTCTGGTTCAAGCCTGATTTAGTCCTGGTTTAGACCTGATTAGTCCTGGTTTAGTCCTGGTTTAGTCCTGGTTTAGTCCTGGTTCAGACCTGATTAGTCCTGGTTCAAATCCTGATTTAGTCCTGGTTCAATCCTGATTTAGTCCTGGTTCAGACCTGATTTAGTTCTGGTTCAATCCTGATTTAGTCCTGGTTTAGACCTGATTAGTCCTGGTTTAGTCCTGATTTAGTCCTGATTTAGACCTGATTAGTCCTGGTTTAGACTTTATTAGTCCTGGTTTAGTCCTGGTTTAGTCCTAGTTTAGTCCTGGTTTAATCCTAGTTTAGTCCTGGTTTAGTCCTGGTTTAGTCCTGGTTCAATCCTGATTTAGTCCTAGTTTAGTCCTGGTTAAGTCCTGGTTCAGTCCTAAATTGTGGGCCTGTCGGCATCAGCCCCTAGGACTGTCGGCCCACCGGGAAAATGCCCGGTATGCCCGATTACCAGTCCAGGCCTGCAGTTATGTCATACATTTATTTACTTTTTATTAAGTTGAATGACAAAACACTTTTCCCCTGCAGAGGACAACTGATTAGACATAACTGATCGAGTAGTATCAGTTATGTCAAAGCAGCTGTCCTCTGCAGGGGACAAGTGTTTGTAATGTAAACAAATTACCTTCCCTTCAGGAAACCATCTGTGGCTGTCTTATATAAAGGGAACCGTTTGAACAGTTGAACGGTGAAGCACTGATCCAACTTAAGATTGATTGAGTGTATGGCTCAAAGAGCTGGGTTTATTTTATACATTGGTCTATTGTGGCAGTTGCAGGTAAACCACTTCTTTATATTAGGAGTTTATACAAGATATTGCTCTATACTATGACATAGTCTATGATGAAGGATGAGGAGGGAAATGATCCAGGGCTATAATATTGCATAATTACATACTGATAACATTTACATGCATTTATTGTCTGTATTTGTTTATATACATTTGGGACCTTAACAAATATCGACACAAATAATCAATATACAATTATTATACACATCATAGTCTAGTAGCACTGTGTGTCAAATAGGTTTACCAAGTTATCACAAATTAAATTTCGGAAAAAGTGCAGCTTCCAACACTAAGCTATGAGTCTGATTGTCCATTGAAATGCTAAGACCTTAACTTCTTATTTGAAATTTGATTTGATGATAACTGATCCTAATTGTTTGTTCTCTCATGACTGATTATTGCATTAATTCTGATTGACAGTTTTACCAAATAACAAATTACTTTTATTCATTGGCACAAACTTGTTAGCAGAGCAAACAACAGTGAGAAGAATTGAAGTTCAGCAGGGTTTTATCATGTTGGCAGCTCTTCTGAATCAGATAATAGAACAGCTCCTTTTCCCATTGTGTCTGATTAAGTTGGTTGCTTTAGCAGTGATGCAATCTTTTGTAGTGCTTAGATAGCTCTCACTCCATTATTAAATTCTTTATTGCAGGAATGAATCCGCATCAGGTACTGGCTAGTCTGAGGTAATGGTTATTTTAAATGTCTTTAATTTTGTGCAGCTCCTTCTCCGTCTAAAGGAAGAGGCCGAGGATATACAGGGTATTCCCCCCAGAAGAGTGCGGACACCTGGCCTGCTTCTCCTGCTAAAGGAAGAGGCCGAGGATATACAGGGTATTCCCCCCAGAAGAGTGCGGACACCTGGCCTGCTTCTCCCGCTAAAGGAAGAGGCCGAGGATATACAGGGTATTCCCCCCAGAAGAGTGCGGACACCTCGCCTGGTTCTCCCGCTAAAGTCATCCCCATTTCAGCTCTGAACCCATACCAGTGCAAGTAAGTCAGCACAAACTGCACACATTAACACTGACCATAGATTTTCTCAGATAGACCTCTATGAATGAGGATGTTTTAATGGGATCTTCTAGCACAAATGTGATTATCTGATTAGCGCCATTTGAGTTTACTTCTGTTTACATTTGATCCACCCTTTGATCTCACTGGAGCACCACCATCCACAAACCCATCTCCAGATCTTGTTGCTAGGCTTGTTCAGGTATATCTTAGCTGGAGGATTGTACCTGCATTTATTTATTTTTTTGGTTGATGGGGGGAAAACCCAGAGAAAACCCACCCAGACATGAGGAAAACATGCAAACTCCACACAAAAAGGCCCAGGCTACCCAAGAATCAGACCTGGAACCTTCTTGCTGTGAAGCATAAGTTCTGAAGCACTGTCAAGCACATGTATCATCATCATCAATTCTTTATGGCAGACTTGTAGTCCATAGTTAAAAGACATAAAACACACAACAATTAAAAAACACCACCATCCTCCATCTCATTATTTACAGCAAACGACTGTACCAATGTTTCTTTATTTCAGACGGGCACAGCGAGGCAGTGAGTCTGACATTAGTCAGGCTCATGATAATACTGTTCTCACAGCCATTAATGCTACATATGAATCTGTGCATTAAACAGTCCACGTTCACCTGTAACACCCTGCTCACACAAATAGGCTACTTGTACTTTCCTGTCTCACTCTTTTGTAGTTTGACCAATGTATATTGAAAGATTGTCTTCACAAAATAATAACTTTCTATTAGTAACCTTATAGCAGGCTTTAAAATGTGTATTTCTCATCAAATCACCTCTCAAAAGACTCATAACAAAACCACCACTTGCATACCTTATGCATATGGACTTTACAATACAGGGGGTCCTCGGGTTACGACGTTGATCCGTTCTTAAGACGCATCTTAACCCGAATTTCGTCGTAAGCCGGATTTTGCCTTTGATCTTCCAACCAAAGCACCAATAACCTTTCCATCTCAATAATTAGACCACTACGTTGCTTGGTTATCACTGCCGCTTTCATAGGAGCAGATCAGAGCCCACATCAGGTACTTCCGCCCACATTGGGCACGCACACGAGGCCTTCTTCTTCTCCCTACAACCACAACAGAGCGTATTCTTCCGCTGTGCGCCGCGCGCCGTTCGCGTTTGTTTACATCTCTTACCACGCTAAACCGCGTAAGACGGAACGACGCGTAATATATATATATATATATATATATATATATATATATTTTAATGGGGGCGCGTTCGTAACCCACGAAACGTCGTAAACCGAGACCGTCGTAACCCGAGGACCCCCTGTACAGATAAGATAAGATATGCCTTTATTAGTCCCACAGTGGGGAAATTCCAGTAAAAAATAAAAAAATAAAATAAACATAAATAAATAAATAAATAAAATGAATAATAAAGCTCCCACACAATCATCACTTTTTCAGTGGAATAATTACCCTCCTCCTGTTCACTTCCTCACATGCTGATTTCATTTGTGCTGTTTGTGTGAAACACTCTGGGCCCAGTATGGGAATGCTGCTGTGTATTTGGCTGCACTGACTTTATCTCTATATCGACACATGTGGGTGTGTGGGAGAGAGGTTGAGAAAGGGAGAGAAAGATGAAGGGAGAAAGGAAGAGAGAGGTAGGGGTCGAGAGAGGGAGAGAGAGAGAGAAGAGAGAGAGAGATTTGCATGGAAATGAACTGAGCGATCTTGCCTCAGAAACGGACACTGTAATGGCAGGTACCGCTGGGTTTTTATGGTCCGCTGCTGAGGTTTTGATTCTGTTATTTGGCCCGGTGGGGATTTGGTCTGACTTGTATTTTTCCCATTCCTTTTCCTCTTACAGTTTTTACCCCAGGGTCCATTTTAGCAGTTTTTTTTAAAATTCTTTTTTACCTTATATGACTTGAGGTTTCCATCAGACCTCCATGTTTGGGGCTGTGATAATGACAAAAGCTTGTTGAAATTGCATGCTGTAAAGATAACTATGCCTCCAGGTGTTGTTATAGACTAATGACGACTGTAACTTTTCATGGGTAACCTACAGTGTGTAAAATAAATGTTTTAAGCTGCTGTGGTCCTTACACAATTGTAGTAGAATCTAAACCACAGTATAACACAGTAGGAAGTCATTTATTTAGTTTTGCATGGCTCTCTCATTCTTTCTGCCCAACTAATGACATCTAGACCATGCTGTAAATGGCTTCTGGCAACCATAAACTTGATAGTAGCGGTCTTATCCATAACACACAGAGAAAGGGTTCACCCAGGGCTAGCAGCTGGTCCTGTGATAGAGGAATTAATTGTCAGTGAAGTTATGGTTTGAATGTCCGCGGTTACTGTGCAATTATCAGTGCAGTCAAAAAAGTACTGGGGTGCCCGGCTGATGTTCAACACCAGAAAAAGACTTAAAGGTCCCATGGCATGAAATTTTCACTTTCTGAGGTTTTTGAACGTTAATGTGAGCTCCCCTACCCTGTTTAGCCGCCCCCCATGGTTAAAAGTTGCGAAATGTCTAAACTGAGCATTTGCGATCCTTTTCTGCGTTAGAAAAAATCGGAGCTCAAACGGGCGATTTTGAACAAGGCACCTTATTGACATCAGATCGAAAAAAGAAATGCAAATGCAGTTCCACCCCCGTCTGTCTGTACTCAGCGTCTCTGTAAATCACGCCCAGAGAGTTTGGACTGCGAATGCGCTAGGCAATGCAAAATGCGTTTTTTTATTTGCCTGGAGGCACGTCCGAGTGTTTCTAGGCTCGGAAGTCCTTTATCTGAGCCTCTGGACCTTTGAACAGCAGTGGTTTAATTTTATTTTCTGTGGAAATGTGTTTATTTTTCAATGGAACACTTCTAATCTCTTCTCCACGCAAAAACGCGGAAATGGATCAGAGAGCGCACAGCTGAGAGCTGAGAGCGGAGAGTTTGGCCACGCCCCCACCTTCTACTATAGGCCATCTCTTTTCTCCTCATTTGCATTCAAGCAACAACGCCCATAATGGCCTGTTCAGAGAGAGAAAAAATACTCTTTCTCATCTTATCTCTGTTTCTCATGCACTGAGTGTTGATTTTGAAGAAGGATTCATTTACAGTATTAGGGAACCATTAAGGAGCCATATAAAAGCATCAAGAAGTACCATGTCATGGGATCTTTAAATGTGGTCCAGGAACTTGGCACATGTACTTTAGTCTTTAAGTTGATTTTCTTGTACATAATCATCCAATCTTCTGTGGACTTGGTATATTGCGGTGCAGTGATTTAGTTTTTGACTGGTATGTGTTGTGAGAAATGCTCTATAAAGAAAGAGCTTCAAAGTCCTGATTCAGTTGCCTAGTCAGCTGAAACCACACACTTTTACAATACAACTGTAGTCTAAAAATTGGTAGAGCATTTTACTCTTACACTTCATAATAATGTCAAAGTCCCAGATGGGGAAGACTCAGATTTTCCCTATTGATTGTACTTAACCATGAAATATCCAAAAGGCAAACCAAGCCTTACTACATAAATCTGCATTTTATCAATAGGAATATTACTTGCTCACATGTGTATTAAAGGTACAGTATATAACTTTCTGGAGGTGGAACGTCACCTGCAGGATTCCATGAAAATAGAAAGTTAAAACCATACTACCTAGGGCTGCTCGATTAATCGAATTTTGATCACGATTTCGATTTTGGTGTCAAACGATCTCAAAATTCATATAATCGAGACTAAACGATTATTTTTTCATTTCTCTGTCGAGAGGGACGCGCATGCGCAGTACGTTCCCTTCCACGCGGGCCTAGACTAGCTGGCGCCTACACTCGCTGAGCACTGCTCCGGGAGCAGTGTGATTGCATGACTCCATGGCTCTACACACGCATCTGAAAGTAGGGAAGACTGTGAATTGTTTGGCGCAAGGTAGGCTAAAAATGTCGAGGTGAAGTTGCCAAAGAAGTGTACGAAGCGAATGACTTCGCAGCGACGACAGATCTTTGGTCTAGCCGTACAGCAGAGCACTGTTCCCTCTAAGGTGCGCGCGTGCACAATTGCGCACTCCCCAGACGTTCAGTGCGCACATCAAATCCTTTTCAGCGCATAAAATAAAATCTAACCTGAACTCAGCGCTGGATTGACACATGGAATCCAGTCTGATAGATTCAGTTTGCACATGTGAATGTGCACATGCGTTAGGGACAAGCCAACTACAAACAGATTCATTTCGATCGCATTTCGCTCGCTTCCTTCAGTAAGACCATAGTTGTCGTGCACATCGCCGTGGGTCAGAGCGGCAGGTCCGCACCAGCCGACGGGAGCGCCGCCCGCACACACTCCACGTAGGGAAGAACAGAAGAGGAGACAGGTAGAGCCATAATGTAATCCTCGGCTGTTTTCTTTGTTTCTGTCCAAGCCATAGGATTTTTTGAGCAAAAAGACGGGACTTTCTGTGTGAAGTGTGAATCCTCTCCCCAGAGCGTTAAACCACAGAGCTCTGTCACTCTCACAAAATTACTGAAACTGGGTAATGATTAAAAAGCAAGATATAAACTGATAAAAATGTATACTTATTTTGGAGATCATTATTTTGAGAAAGACCCATCTTATAGTGTCCTATAGGTCCTACAATCACACAGACTCCATTTGGCCATAGGTGAGTAGGCTAGCACTTATTTCAGTGTGAAAAATACGATGAAAGATAAAGATAAGCTATGAAACAGTGATGGTGGTACTTAACTTCAGTCAACCAGACAACTCTTTATGGCCTGTGAGCACTCAGTGCTTTTTCAGACAAGTGTATTATGCTTAACATTTTGTCGTAGTCTATGCTTAACTTGGGTGGAGCTGGACACTAATGTATCAATAAATGACAGCGTAATACAACCGAGAACAGAATTAATTTGTGTTTATTGGTTAGTAATATTCATTTTACCCCAAAATTGTTAACAAAAATGTTTGTTACACTTTAGTGCAATGCTACAAATTTCCAGTTTATTTTTGTATATTCTTCATACAGAGAAGTACATTTTATTTGGTAAAATATAGAGATTGAGGAGTGTACATTTGTCTTATGACAAAAGATTTTTTTTGTTTTATACATCGCTAAACATAACAAATAACAAAGTTTGTTTTTTGTTTTTTTTTGTCTGAAATGCTGAATAAAAGCATTGTTTGAAAAAATCGTTTGAATAATCGTGATTTCAATATTGACTGAGATAATCGTGATTATGATTTTTTCCATAATCGAGCAGCCCTAATACTACCCAACTTTATCCATAGAGATAAATAACCAAATTATTGTATGCTATACTGAGTAAGATTATACCCAGAGAACAGCATTTCCATCCTTTTTTCATGCTGTGCCTATCACTGCCATCAAGAGAAATACAAGCCGTTATTATTGGTTATTCATTTCATTTATAGATAATGAACTGTTTTGCTGTAACAGGTGGACTATCAAAGCCCGGGTCACTAATAAGTCTAAAGAACGAACTTGGAGCAATTCAAAAGGAGAGGGGAAGCTGTTCTCATTTGAAATTGTGGACCAGAGTGTGAGTATAATGTCAATATAAATGCCCTAGGAGGATTGTAGTTTAATCCTGAAAATGAAACGTTGCTTGATCGAAATGTGTTGATCAACAGGGAGAAATCAAGGTCACTGCTTTCAACAAAGAAGTGGAAAAGTTTTACTCTCTGCTGGAGCAAGGCAAGGTGAGCATGTCCACACACAGACTTCTCCCAGAGTCCTCCATGAGTTTTGTTAAACTTAAACATCACTGAATCATTCTCCATATAACCTGCTGTATCCGTTAATGTCATTTGTTTATTTCATTAGGGAAAATGCACAAAAAACATTCACCTTAAAAATATATCATGTGCTAGTTTTCATTCTAATTTCCACCAGTCCGTGCACAGGTTCATGTTACAATGGAGATCTATGACATTAAACATATATTTCCATGGAGACAAGCAAAAAAATCATACAGTTGAATACATATGAAATAGATAAGTTTAAAGGGACAGTGTGTAAGATTTTTACCTGTTAATTACTGAAATTGAAGATACCCATTCAAAAATACATTGTTTTCCAAGCCTTTTCACTTCCATCATGAAATCAAAGTATTCTTTTGGACTTAGATATAGTCACATAAAAGGGGGATCTTCCCCATGCAGAGGCAGCCATTTTGAATACGAGAGCCGCAGAAGGACATTTGGGCTCTGCCTTCGGCAAGGCTCGTGGTTTTGGGTAAACAACACAAGCATGCTGCCGGATCAGACGTCGTAATGGATCTAACATGTGTTTTGAACTAAATTGTTTTACTGGATTTTATTCGCTGGATCCTTACGGACAAATTGAGAGCAAGTTTAAGGTGAAATACAGAGTTTGACCTGTGCAAAGCATTCTAAGGTAAGCTAACCTCGTTTTGTGCTTTTCCGTATAAAAGCCCCATGTGCTCGGGGAGTGATTGTTGTGCAGGGAAATGAATTGCATAGTCAAAAAGAGGAGACTGTAAGGTTTCATTTGATGTGTAGAGTGTCATGGTACATGATCGGGAATGTGTGTTTTCATGAGAAAAAAAAAAAAAAAACGGGACCGCGCCCGGGTGACCCTCGAGGTCTGCCGTAGCTAAAACAGAAAGTGCAATAGCACCATCCACCTATGCGCCACGAATCCTACACACTGGGGCTTTAATCCCATACTCTGAAACATTTCAGGCAAAGAAATAACCCTTCCCGCCTACATATAAAATCCGACACTACTTACAATTCAAACCGAGCTTCTCTGGGCTGATGTGTATGTATAATGTATAATGTATAATGTATAGTACAACAAACATGTATTATTGGACAAATTCAGACTAATAAACCTATTTCAAATTCCCACTCAATGCAGAAGTTGTGGTCAGAGAAAGAGCCAGAGGCAAGTATTATGCGCACAGAGAGGTGTCAGAACAGGCAGAGTTAAGGGTATAATTACTGTATATAACTGAAGCACCCAATAGTCTTTTATATACAAAAGAATTGTGACATTGTTTTTTAAGAAGGACATTTTATGCAAAATTGAATTTAAGAGCTTTTAACCATGTTATAATTGTTTTGCCCTCTCAGTATTGCATTTAGAGTTATTTAAGCTAATCTATTCTGTATTCAAGACACCATTGCTCCAAAATGTCCTGTTTTCCCTGTCCCCCATACATGCCTTCAGCTCTGTAGTTCAGTCTCAGTTTTACTTTCTTAAAACAGTGCTACAAGTACCATTCAGCAGCATTGCAGAGGCATTTTTGCACAAATGAGAGAAACAAGCTACTAATTTATAAACATTTTGTAAACTGTTTAACACCAATCTCCCGAGGAGTTATCTTTGGGGTAAAATGAGTGCCTGAAGTGCCAAATGATGTCAGTGATGTGCCTGCTGAGAAGGCATACAGTGTTCTCCTGAGCAACACGCAATTGTGTAGATCTGGATCAATGTAATAAATATGTAAATAATATACACATATGGTCCACACACATTATGTGTAGACCATAGGAACACGCTGCTCTGTGCTGCAGTTTTTTAAATATACATGAAAGTAATCTGATTTTACAACTGCCTTTAGGGCACATATGTACTTAAATAAAGTTGCACTGTGTCATTATGTTCAATCGACACCTCCAGTCATGATTTAGAAATGATAGATTTAGGCAGTAAGTGTATTTATCTGGAGGCTCAGATTCAAGCCCCAGTATGACCAGTGTCTGCTGTACTCTGTACTTCAGAGAGTGTTATGAGCTGACCTTTGACCATCTCTGCACATAGAAACTTGACTACAACACTGTCTGTCATTATACGGTGATGTGTTGGACAGCCAGCATCCAGCTATTGGAATTCTTTTTTGATACATGTCTATTTTGTCCAAAACATTATTCTTCTTTTTATCCAATTATTAATCAGCATAATAACCATACATGAGATAAACTTACAGGTATAAAAATATTGTTGCTTTAATTTGTGATAATGGAAGACACTGTAAGCAGAGCCACACTTCTGAGTGAGTGAGATTTGAGATTACCATATTAAATATGTTTGCTTCTAAATGTTACATTTAATTTGATGTTAAAGAGGAAATATTTGATATTAATGTCTATAACATTGAAACTAAATTTGAGCAAATTTTGTGTAGATTTGATTAATCAGTGCATTCAGTTCCAGCTAATTGCTGTTGAAAGCACTGCTATACAAAGATCAAATTAAAACCATTATCTATTTATAAATCTGTTTTTGAAAATAAACTGTACTGTTAGAATGAGCTAAAGTCATGGACAAATGCCATGACAGTGAGCAGCCAAATGTCTCACATAATTAATGGGAAATCCTGCATGTTCTATTTGGAGACAGGTGCCACTATAGCCCATTAAAGACGCTCTCATCGTGCCCGCTTATGCACAGCAATTACAGGCCACACTGAAACACATGTTGAAGCTGCTGCTCAACACTGCTGTTCTATCACAAGCTTAATAACTCCATTAACCCGGGCCATCACTCAGCTAGTCATAGCAGCCCAGGTATCAGCCACCAGCTCCACACATCCAATTTGTGCCCCCTGCCCTCCCAAGATAAATAAGACCACCAATCTGTCCCTCCCTGCGTGATCCGAGTAGCGACAGAGCGCAGAGTGGGTGGGACTGGCACAATGCTTATCACGCTTTGTTTTATGGATCTGTTCACATCACAAGAGAAGCTGAATTAGAATACAAATGATAAATGGAAGGAGAAAAGTCTTGTATTAGATCTGGAGGAGTAAATGAAGTGTTGTGTTAGGTAGATTACAGTGGTCCCTCGCTCTATCGCGGTTCACTGTGCGCAGCCTCGCTGTTTCGCGGATTTTTATTTTATTTTATTTTTATAGTCTAACATTTTTTTTATAGTGTAACATTGTGTTCTGTGTCCTGATTGGCTAAGAGACTGTAGACCTTTGCCGACTGATAGATGGGGGACGCGGGGGGGACCGGGACCAGACTGGAACTAGACCAGGACCAGACCAGGACTAGACCAGGACTAGACCAGGACTAGACCAGGACTAGACCAGGACTAGACCAGGACTAAACGTGGACTAAACCAGGTCTAGACCAGAACTAAACCAGGTCTAAACCTGGACTGGTCCTGGACTAAACAGGGATTAGACCAGGTCTAAACCAGGATTAAACCACCACGTGCCACTCTTTGCTGGTTTCGTGCGGCTGGTTTGTGGCTCAGGCTGAGAGGATGCGGTCCGGGCGCCACAGTTCGATCTCGTGCTCACAGCCCCAGTGTACGCGCGCCCTCACGCCGGTCGTGCTGCTCTGTCACGGATTTGACCACGATGAGGCGGTTGGGGTTGGTGCGCGTTGCGTCCCGAGACGTGGCAGTGCCGTTGGATGAGCGCGGTGCTTCCTGCGGATCCAGTGACTCATGTCTCCGCGCTCCTTGCGTGTCCAGCGGGGCTTCCGGAGCCGTGTCTCCCCCCACGCTTCACTATTAATACATTTTGTTGAAAATCTATGAAAGTTTGAGTGTTTAAACGAGAGAGAAATGTGAGAAAAGGTTAATTCCAGTCTGAGAAAAGCGTATAATGTGTGTGGTGAGGCATTTACAGCCTTAAAACATGTAGAATAATTGTAAAATATAAAGTTGTCCTACTTCGTGGATTTCTCTTATTGGGGGTTATTTCTGGAACCTAACCCCCGCGATAAACGAGGGATTAGTGTATTGGAAATTACTATGTTATTTTTATTATTTGTAGTGTACTCTATTCATATAATCCCAGGCACTTTGCCAAGATGTAGTTCTTCAATTTGGGGATATATTTTATATTTATGGCAATAACTGGAATCACTATCAGAATTTATTTATTTATTTTTTTTCCCAAAGGTAACTCATAGTAAAAATAGTAACAACATAGCCATTTCTCAAGTCCAAATTTTTACCATACGATTTTGTGATCATGTATACGGTGCATGTATTTTTCGCATTGTAAGACATTGCCAGTGCCTACAGTTTTACTAATCTTAATCTGAATCTGGATCCCCCTATTGTCTGTGTACACTGGATATGAACTTTTGTGTGGATGGGTGAGTGGCTTCTTGGTGTAAAGTGCTTTAAGTGTCTTAAAGATAGAAAGGAATCATATGAATGTTGTCTATTTACCTTATACCGCTACATCTTTGTGTGACATGTGAATTATCAGTAGTTAAAGGGCCCATATTACACTGTTTTCCGATCTATATTATAATGTTGTCACAGACATACACAGGGCCTTCACCACTGGACTGCCACTCAGCCTTAAGTCCTATATTATGCAAACTCTTGTTTAGACTCTTGTTAGCTTTAAGTCATGTTGTAATGTTGTCATTCCATCAAAAACATACCTGGAGTTGTGTTTTTTTTCATTCACACATGTTCACGACATCAGACCTGGAATTACCAATCTCTACTGAACTAAAGGTAAAAGGAGCTGTTAACTTGAAAACTACCACTTCATGACAGGTAGAACAGTATTTTGAGCTTTGGAGATGTAGACAGATAATAGACACATAATAAATTATTACTCAGACAAGTGTGAATGAAAGAAAACACAGCTCCAGGTATGTGAGTGAACAATTTTTCCCGGGGGGGGGGGGGTAGTGACTTTTTTTGGCTGAAAACGCGCGGTTCCTGCATTATCTATCTATCTTTTCTGGGCACAGAAGCCCTGTGCGCCGCGCTTGAATTGCGTAACTAAATTTCAGCGTGAGAAATACCATGTGTGGCGTGTGAGCGTGTGAACACGTCGAATTGCGTGTGTCACACTCTCAAAGCGTGAGAGTTGAGAGCCCTGCTCACAAGAGTCAATTTTGCATAATATAGGACATTTAAAGGTCCCATGGCATGAAATTTTCACTTTCTGAGGTTTTTGAACGTTAATGTGAGCTCCCCTACCCTGTTTAGGCCCCCCCCCCCCATGGTTAAAAGTTGCGAAATGTCTAAACTGAGCATTTGCGATCCTTTTCTGCGTTACAAAAAATCGGAGCTCAAACGGGCGATTTTGAACAAGGCACCTTATTGACGTCAGATCGAAAAAAGAAATGCAAATGCAGTTCCACCCCCGTCTGAACTCAGCGTCTCTGTAAATCACGCCCAGAGAGTTTGGACCGCGAATGCGCTAGGCAATGCGAAATGCGTTTTTTAATTTGCCTGGAGGCACGTCCGAGTGTTTCTAGGCTCGGAAGTCCTTTATCTGAGCCTCTGGACCTTTGAACAGCAGTGGTTTAATTTTATTTTCTGTGGAAATGTGTTTATTTTTCAATGGAACGCTTCAAATCTCTCCCCCCGTGCGAAAACAAGGAAATGGATCAGCTGAGCGCTCAGAGCGAGAGCGTAGAGTTTGGCCACGCCCCCACCCTCTACTATAGGCCAGCTCTTTTCTCCTCATTTGCATTCAAGCAACAAGTCCCATTATGGCCTGTTCAGAGAGAACAAAAAAAAACTCTTTCTCATCTTATCTCTGTTTCTCATGCACTGAGTGTTGATTTTGAAGAAGGATTCATTTACAGTATTAGGGAACCATTAAGGAGCCATATAAAAGCATCAAGAAGTACCATGTCATGGGATCTTTAAACCTGAGTGGCAATCCAGTGGTGAAGACACCCCCTGAAGATTCTAAACATGCAAAAAAAATGCAAATAAATAAATAATCTGAATAGATACATTATCATTACATTTTGTATCAAAATCATATACTGTAGGTTTAATTCTAGTTTTTATTCTCTGCTCTGATGTAGTTTTTGAACAGGACATTTTCACTCTCTGTGTATAAGGAAATGTGAAAAGATGCTGCTGCAGAAACAAATGATGGTGAGAGAGAGAGAGAGTTGTAGTGAAGAGTTGGGCAAGTAAATTAAGAAGTGCATCTGGCAGATTGAGTTTAAATTGTGCTGTTTAGCCCAAGCGCTCTCAGCAGCTCCTTATTTTCTGGTGAATTAGAGAAGTGATAGGGCTGATATGACACTGCATCTTAGTCAGACCTGGAGTATTCTACCATCCTATTATGAGGTTTCCGTAGAGCACCAGTCGCATTGTCCTGGTAATTTCCTTTTTTTCACACGATCAATAGACAGTGCTCCAATTTGAAGATGTGGGCAGGAAGTAACTGTTCTGATGAGGTCTAATTTAATAAAGTTAATTCTCCACACTGTGCTTTTAGGTGTACTACATTTCCAAGGCGACGCTGAAGGTAGCCAATAAACAGTTCAACACGCTCAGCCATGAGTATGAGATGACGCTGCACGCCAACTCCTCCATTGTACCGTGCAATGATGGCGATGGCGTCCCCGATGTGCGCTGCAATTTTGTGCCCATTTCCGAACTGGAGCAAAGAGAAAAAGATACAATACTCGGTAAGTGTTTGGTAGATAATTTAATTGTATTTAATGGCGCTCTATGCAACTTTTCTGGTGAGGGGTCTGCCACCTGCTTGTCTACATGGAAATGTGATGGATATATCTTGCATTTATTTAAGATAGATCCAATCGTGGCCATACTGGCTTGTCAAAGCCTGATCTTGTCAGATCTCAGTCAAGCAAGGTCAGACCTGGTTAGTACTTGGATGGGAGACTGCTGGAAAAACCAGGTGCCACAGCGGGGTGCAGGGGCAGAACACCGTTGATGTGTCCTTAGGCAAGGCACTTCACCCACATTGCCTAGTATGTGTGTGCGTGAGTGATGGTGGTGGTCAGAGGAGCAGATGCTACAGATTGGTAGCCTCAATTCCGTTCCTCAATTCCTCAATTCCAGGACAGCTGGACAGCAATTCCAGGAAGCTTAGAAGCTGTAAAGCGTCTTTGAGTGTCCAAAAAAAGCGCTATATAAAACTCATCCATTATTATTATTAATTGCATACATAAACACTACTTTAAAGGGATATGCCACCCCCAGGTCAAACTTTGGCATCTCCCCACAGTCCAGAGACTAAAATAAGTGGTGGAAAGCGTTCCTGGTCACCCAGCCATTGTCCGAGTCTGTCAGCACTGACCGCCGCGTGCAGCTGCAGCTACTCCGCGTTAGACTGGAGTCTAACGTCGCCAGAGAAAGATTTCGGCCAAAAGGAATTAATTTGCTCAATGCGTTTCCCAATTACTTTCTGTGTTGTGCGCATTCATATCGAGTGCAAATAAATGTGCAAATCAACATGGAGAGCTTGACTTGGTCATTTTGGGTGGGAACTATTTTACAGTGCGGAAAAACATAGCCGAAGCACACACCACGCTCACAGGGGAATCCCTGTTACGCACCACGTTGGGAGTTCCCCTGTTACACAGCGTGGTGTGTGCTTCGGCTCTGTTTTTCCGCACTGAAAAATAGTTCCCACTAATAGGGAACTATTAACTAATAACCCACTAATAGGGAACGTGAGCTGGGTTTAGACCGTCGTGAGACAGGTTAGTTTTACCCTACTGATGATGTGTTGTTGCGATAGTAATCCTAACACGGAGTAGCTGCAGATACCGCGGCGGTCAGTGCTGACAGACTCGGACAATGGCTGGGTGACCAGAAAAACGCTTTCCACCACTTATTTTAGTCTCTGGACTGTGGGGAGATGCCCAAGTTTGACCTGGGGGTGGCATATCCCTTTAATAAACATGAATTCTTACGTTGAGATCAAACCTGTAACTTGGCCTACTTGTGTCACCATCTTGTCTCCATGGAGATAGATTAGTTTAAAGCCATACTGTAGTATATTTCAGGCAAAGCAATAATATTTCCAGGGAGACAAACAGGTTATGGATGCTCAGCCAGAAAAAGTTACATAGTGCACCTTTAATATGACATGTGGAAAAAGTATTTTTAGTAATTAAAAGTAATTATTTTTAGCCTGTTGTGATTTGTTGTTTTGGAATGTTGATAACTAAATTTTCTAGTAAAATGACCTTTTCCAGCAAATGAGCATCTGCTTTCTTTTTTATTTTTTTCTATATTATTTACAATTATTCCAATCCCACCAATTAAAATATAATTGATGATTTTACCATCATGTTTAGTTAATTCTTGGCTTATGCTAATTTGTCCATTTAAAAGTTATTTGTGTTGTCTTCAGAAACCCATACGGAGAAGGTGACATATTCTCATTACAGCAGCTTTATCTCCTGAGTTCAGTTTGAGCTGGAAGTGTGTAAAACAGCACCACAGTCTTCTCAGGCCTGACACATATTCTGTTTCACCAATTAGCAAATTGCATTCAGTGTTCTCCAGACAATTACATGTCTCGTTGCCTTTCACAAAGACGGAATAGAAACTGCTGCTCTGTTCGGCTCTATGCTTTTTCCTGATTAATTTAAATACTTTGCTGAATGAAGGACTTGGCAGAAAGACCCTTCTCCATTAGTGTTCTCGTATTACCATAAAAGACTGTTGTACATTTCGGGATATTGTATATATGATATGGGATGTTGTCTCTGTGCAACCTTTTGTTTAGCCAACTTATTTGGACCAGTTATGTAAATACAGTTCTGGTCCAGAGTCCTTAAATGTCACGCAGGCTGTTGGCAGAACATGAACATGTGCAGTTACAGGGCTCACGTCTGTTCATGTGGAGCAGGTTTAGACGAATTATAAGAAAAACATGGTCTGTTTTAAAATCATCGACCAAATTTGCAGATGGTGGAATGTGTTTTTATGTATTTATTTATTTAATTCAGTGCTTCTCAATTATTTTCTGTGACGCCCCCCCCTAGGAAGAAGAAAAAATTTCACGCCCCCCCTCCTTACGCGCGACTAGGCTATAAATAGTAGTATTTGTCTAGAAAATTGTTATTAGTACATCTCTGCATAAGATTGTATCCTTTTATTAACATTAAAAACAAAAAAAGAAAGAAACAAAGACCGCACTGTCTTTTTTGCACTGAGGACTCAAATATTAATGTGTTTTTAATGCAGCTTTGCACACATTTGTTTACGTTTTACAGAAACGAAACTTAAAACCGCATGGCTTATTTGCATAAACTAAAAGCTCTGGGAAAAAAACAAACAAACAAAAAAAAAACGCTCTGTCCTTGTGCCGCTGATGCATCAGCTTCTGTCTGACTAAAGTACATGATGCAGTAGGATATACATGTTTTTTCTGTGACAGAGGATGTTCTGCTGATGGGGAGCCTGTTCTATATATTGCATATATAAGGTTGCCGACCCCTGCCCCAGAGCAACAATGAGAGCGCCACTGCCAACTACTGTTGTTAATGTGCAATTACACTTAGTTCTAGTACAGTACGTTTCCCAGGGTCACACGCGCCCCCCCCTGGCATCACCCCCAGGGGGGCCCGCCCCACTATTTGAGAAGCACTGATTTAATTGATTTTATTCATTGCAATTTTATAGTTGTTTTGTAGAACTAGTGAGAGTAAATGGGGGATTTATTCATTGTTTCTTCTTTTATTGGTAATATTGTTTTTAGCGGTCTCTGTGCAGCACTTTGGACACTCTGTTTATGAAATGTGCTATATTAATAAAGTGCTTAGACTGTTGAGAGCAGTATTTATGATGGTGTTAATCTCAGTCAACTTGCACAACCTGAATGCACTTATGGATAATTTTAGGCCTTTAGTTGTTTAGTCGAGCAAAAATGTGTATTGGTTGACTAATCATTTTATTTGGTATATTTTACAACAGTACAACAGTATATTTTCTGCATAAATAGTTGTTTTTGCATGAACCGTGGTGTAGTCTTGTGAGTGCAGATTGAGTCAGATACATATAGATGTAATAGCTTTTGACATGCCCCCTTTTTAGTTGACTAATCATCATAATCTCAAATATCAAATGATGGGCTTGCTCAACTTTCTAGATTTAAAGCCCCAGTGTGTAGGATTCGTGGCGCATAGGTGGATGGTGCTATTGCACTTTCTGTTTAGCTACGGCAGACCTCGAGGGTCACCCGGGCGCGCCGTAGCGCGGACAGCTCGCGCCGCTACTCTATAAATAAAACGCTGTCCCGTTTTTTTTTTGTTTTTTTTTTGTTTTCTCATGAAAACACACATTTCCGATCATGACACTCTACACATCAAATGAAACCTTACAGTCTCCTCTTTTTGACTATGCAATTCATTTCCCTGCAAAACAATCACTCCCCGAGCACATGGGGCTTTTATACAGAAAAGCACAAAACGGAAAGCACAAAGCTTACCTTAGAATGCTTTGCACAGGTCAAACTCTGTATTTCACCATAAACTTGCTCTCAATTTGTCCGTAAGGATCCAGCGAATAAAATCCAGTTAAACAATTTAGTCCAAAACACGTGTTAGATCCATTACGACGTCTGATCCGGCAGCATGCTTGTGTTGTTTACCCAAAACCACGAGCCTTGCCGAAGGCGGAGCCCAAATGTCCTTCTGCGGCTCTCGTATTCAAAATGGCTGCCTCTGCATGGGGAAGATCCCCCTTTTATGTGACTATATCTAAGTCCAAAGGAATACTTTGATTTCATGATGGAAGTGAAAAGGCTTGGAAAACAATGTATTTTTGAATGGGTATCTTCAATTTCGGTAATTAACGGGTAAAAATCTTACACACTGTCCCTTTAAAGAGCCCGTATTACGCTAATTTCTGATCTATCATACAGTAATGTTGTATCCTCATCAAATACATCCCTGAAATATAGTTTTGTTTCATTCACAGAAGTCCTGAATATTTAGGCAGAGTTCTTCTCTCAAACAAAAGAACACTCTGTTCCACCTTGTGATGTCATGTTGTAATACAGGAAGTGCTCCACTGTGTTGTTATACTCCATACATCTTCACTAGAATAATTTGAATAATTTCAGTCTTGGAATTTCCAATCTCTATTAAATAAAATAAAAGGTAAATCTAAAAGGTAGCTGTTAATGTGATCTCTACTTGTTCATGATATCACAAAGTAGTATAGAGCATTTTGAGCTTTAGAGATGTAGACAGACTAATAATAAAGGGCAACTGCAGGTATGTTTTTGAGGTGATAACGTATGTAGAATCCCTCAGTTGTTGTGGCAAAAGGAGAAATTCAATTCAGTTTGTCAACTGGACAAACCTTTCGTCCTGTTGACAAATTAAATTTCTCCTTTTGCCACGTATAACATGTCTTAAACCTCAATTTTGTGTAGTATAGTTCCTTTAGCCAATTTCTTTTGCCCCAGTCCTGAGTCCTCTAAGCAGCCGTGCCAGACTCTCTGCCCTCTCGCCTTGTCTAGCTCTTTTGGACCACAGCTCTGCACACTCCCACCAAACCCAGCCAAGAAAAGGTTTAATTATTACTAGCTCCAAGACACACCACTCTAATGTTTCCATGCTCTGTAATTTTAGGCAGCGACGTGTCTCTTGTGGCTTCTGTACTTCCAGTTTAGACGCATCTTTAATAGCTGTAATAGACACCCAAACCCCAGTGCAGCATTTGGGACATAATTGAATGAATCCATAAATAATAACAATGCATTTTTCTCCTCTCAGTTCGAATCGGAGCGCCTTGACATGCTGAGATGTTTCTAGTAAAAAGTAACCTGCTTTTTCCAAGTGCGGCAGCAATTTCTGATTTGATAGAGGTCAGAGTCAAGGTCACTGTAATTGAATGGAAAGGAAACTTCAAAGCTTCCTCACACAAATTGGCCGCTTCCCATGGAGATTCAGGAGCAGATTGTGTTTCCCTTCCTTTTTATATGTGGACATAAAAATAACTCTGGATAGCATGTCACAGCCCAAGTCAATAACACTGCAGATACCAAAGCTTGAGTGGACCATGGGATCAAGTCTTTGGTGTTTACTAATACACAGAGGTGTTTTTTTCTGTTGACACATTGGTTTTACATTGCCAGGCTTATCCCCAAATGGCTTTCCTAAGTAAGATAATATGAGAAAGCACACTATTTCACCAACTCATTGATGAATTACAGTGAACCCTCGTTTATCGCGGGGGTTAGGTTCCAGAAATAGCCCGCAATAAGTGAAATCCGCGAAGTAGGACAATTTTATATTTTACAATTATTCTACATGTTTTAAGGCTGAAAACGCTTCACCAGACACATTATACACCTTTCTGAGACTGGTATTAACATTTTTCTCTTGTTTAAACACTCAAACTTTTGTAGATTTTCATTAAAATATATTAATAGTGGGGGGGGGGGCACGTGACACGCGGACACGTGCGCGCGGACACGTGTGTTTGTTTTGGTACCACATATCCATGCCATGTGCGAAAGTCGAGTGGAAAGCGACCTGGATATCATTTTGGGCAAGACTCAAGCCAATGCTAACAGTGCCAAACCGCTAACAGACGCCTCTGAGCACCACAAGACCAGGTAAGACCAACCTGCGCTCACAAGAGTTGGTTGCATTTCACCCCGGCTCCAAAATCAGACCGCTATCAATGCGTCGCCAATACTCCACAGTTCTCTAGGACGGGGTCGTGTTCGTCCTCTCGTCCTCTCACGGGGAAGAGCCACTGTCTCCTCTGTGCGCGCGAGTGTCCTCCCCCCGCTGCGGCTCCCTCGAATGTGGCTCCCCCGGACGCCGCGCGGCCAGGCGCCAAGCCCGTCCATGTTGATTCTTGGCTCTTCCATGGTCCGGCTCGCACTCTCTTCCATGGCTCGTGCAAGTAAACAAAGGCCACACCTCCTGTCACCCAGGCGCTCTCGTGAACGAAATCAGAGACTCTGTCCCTACCATCCCTGGTCTAGACCTGGTTTAGTCCTGGTTTAGACCTGGTTTAGTCCTGGTTTAGACCTGCTTTAGACCTGGTTTAGTCCTGGTCTAGTCTCTTAGCTAATCAGGGCGCAGGACAGAATGTTACACTGTAAAAAAAAGTTACACTATAAAAAAAATTGGAAAAAATAAAAAATAAAATTGGAAAAAAAAATCTGCGAAACAGCGAGGCCGCGAAGAGTGAACCGCGATACAGCGAGGGTTCACTGTAGATCAATAATGGTTTTACACATTCTTATAATTAGGTTCCTTATAGTGAAATATACCTGACCCATTGTCAAGATAGTGAGTTTGATGTCCTTGTTCCTTTCTCTCTGAAGTACCATAATGTATCATTTTACTGGTCCCTGGTGGTTGGAATTGCCAGTTTTGTTCCCTCTTTACAGTAATTCAAGAATGTAAGAATCAAAAACAACCAACATTTGAAACAAGTATTCCTTTAAACCCAGCTCTTACAACAGCACATTCAGTTTTCTTTTTATGGAGTTGACCTTTTACAGATTTCTTAATTGCATCATGCATAAAACGTAACGTGGCTTAGTTATCTCATTTCAAGGGTTCATGCTAATGACCTTTTAATATGGCAACTTTTACAGCTTTGCAGTGCAGTAATATGAAGATATATATATATATATATACATACACATACATACATACATACACAAACACACATCATACGTATCATCAACTTAATAAACTAGTCTGCATAACTGGGTTGGGGGGGATATGAGCATGATCAATCGCTGGGTTTACAGTCATCCATTAGAACATGTCAGTGTTGTCAGGTATGAGTGGATTAGCAGACATTATGGAGCTCTGGGAGTGTTTAAAATGTACAGTATACATAAGCTGCTGTGGATTAGCCTCGTCACTACTCTACAGGTCAGCCACATTGGACAATTAAATAGGAGTGGAAATCTATAGTACTACAGCTGCAGCACCATGTGTTCAAAGCAGTGGTTTCACTGAATAGATTTGTTTGAGGTGCGGCTGGGAGAGTGCCATAATTGATACTCAAAATGACTGCTATTCTCCGTTTGTCTTTCTTTTTAGTTTGAATGGTATGGTGTATAATGGTATATATTAGGGGCGTGAATCTTTCACTCACAAAACGGTTTGATTTGAATCTCGATTCACAGGCTACGATTCGATTCAGGGACGATTCATAAAATTAGTAAACGACCCGGTACGATTCGATTCGATCCGATCCGGTTAATTTCGATTCAATACAAATTGACAACTTTACTCCCAAGTGCTTTGAAGTTATTGAGAAGAAAAAGAGAGAAACAGAAATGAAATTTCAAAATAGTATCCTTTTGTTTATTTAGTGTCCAACAAACACTAACACCAGGCAACCTGGCAACAGACAATACACCAGGCCTACTGAAAAACTGGCAATCCAGTTTGCAAAACTCTGCTCAGACTTAAAATACAATACATTCCTTCCCTCAAGCAACACAAAACAATAAGGTTAGATATCAAAAATTAAAAAAAGTCATTATAAAACAAGCAAGTTGCCTATTAAAGGTCCCATGGCATGAAATTTTCACTTTCTGAGGTTTTTGAACGTTAATGTGAGCTCCCCTACCCTGTTTAGCCCCCCCCCCCCCCATGGCTAAAAGTTGCGAAATGTGTAAACTGAGCATTTGTGATCCTTTTCTCCGTTTGAAAAAAAGGCAGCCCAAACGGGAAATTCTGAACAAGGGAAGTTTCTGACGTTACACTCAAGGAAAAATGCAAATGCAGTTCTACCGCCCGTCTGTGTTTCTACCCACACTCTTTGAACTCATGCCCAGAGAGTTTGGACCGCGAACGAGCTACACAATGCGAGATGCGTTTTTTAATTTGCCTGGAGGCACGTGAGAGTGTTTCCAGGCTCGGATGTCTTTTATCCGAGCCTCCGAACCTCTGAAACAGCAGTGGTTTAATTTTATTTTCTTCTTTATTTTGGGTGGGAACTATTTTCCAGTGCGGAAGAATACAGCCGAATCACGCAGCACGCTGCCAGGGGAATCCCAGTTACGCACCAGGAAGGGAGTTCCCCTGTTGCACAACGTGGTGCGTGATTCGGCTGTATTCTTCCGCATTGGAAAATAGTTCCCACCCAAAATGACCAAGGCAAGCTCTCCGTGTTGATTTGCACATTTATTTGCACTCGATATGAATGCGCACTACACACAAAGTAATTGGGAAACGCATGGAGCAAATTAATTCCTTTTGGCCGAAATCTTTCTCTGGCGACGTTAGACTCCAGTCTAAGGCGGAGGAGCTGCAGATACCGCGGCGGTCAGTGGCGACAGACTTGGACAATGGCTGGGTGAGCAGGAAAACGCTTTCCACCACTTATTTTAGTCTCTGGACTGTGGGGAGATGCCCAAATTTGACCTGGGGGTGGCATATCCCTTTAACACTGAAT
The DNA here is from genome assembly GCA_036785185.1 of Paratrypauchen microcephalus. Taxonomy (NCBI): domain Eukaryota; kingdom Metazoa; phylum Chordata; class Actinopteri; order Gobiiformes; family Gobiidae; genus Paratrypauchen; species Paratrypauchen microcephalus. Next base: position 2,483,262 of record JAVJIX010000120.1, on the reverse strand, counting down.
AACTAATACTTTCTTTCCATCTCATAACATTTCCTCAGTCTCGTGTGTGCGTTCTCGTGTATTCGCGTGTGTGTGTTCGCGCGTGTGTGTGTATTTGTGTGTGTGTGTGTTCGCGCGCGTGTGTTCACGTGCGTTCCCGTGTGTGATTTCCGAACCTTGGATGTTAGGTGATCCGCATCCGCATCCGCGTTGTCTGACATAGTTAGTTGGTTCCCAGCAAAGTATCCCGCGCTGAGCTCCAACTACTACAACAACATCAGCTGACGTCACAGGTAAAAGGTCAACACTGTAGTCTCCTGAGAGTTCAAAAACGCGCAGGGCCGCTTCTACTGTCTATGAGAGCGAGCGCTCATGATCACAGGAGCTAGGAAACCGATTTACGGCCGTAAATCCAGGCCATCGGACCGTTCTTAGCGCATTTTTACCGATCCGGGCTCCGTTGATCGGTACACTCGGATTGCAGAGGTCACAGACCGATAACCGATCCAAATCGGTTAATCTTTACACCCCTAATATATATACTTATGGAAAATATGTAGGTCGATTGAGAACACACGCACATTTACGATACTGGACTCAATGTCATGGGATTGATTCCATAGCTTTGACCACAGACTGTGTAAAGAAGTGAACTAAGGGGGTGTGACATCCCCCATAGTTATGTTATATTAGCTATAGGAGTTCCATATTAGGAAAAGGAATTTATTTACAGACGAAATGGCAAAATAAAAACACCAGGATCATGCACCGCAGGTTAAAGGAGAAGTAACGTTTTTTACAATCTGAGCCTTATTTCGGTAATAAAACAAGTTGTTTTACTCACCCATAGTAATTTGGTGTCATATGGAGCACTTCCGGAGATGTTTTAGATTTGCAATCTCCATCATGTGAGTTCTCGGGGCACTTGTTTGCGGTCTCCAAATAACACAAACTTTAGCACTTTTCAAATCATAGAAGCCCGATGTCTTAGCGTACGATTTTGTGTGGTCAAAAGTGGCCTGTAATCCGAGATTTAGCCATAGTTTTGAGTAGATGAGGAGGCCAGTGCGCATGTGCGGACTGTGCTCTCAGCTCCCGGGACCCAAACATGAAACGCAAAGCTGAAATCTATGGATAAATCTCGGATTACAGGCCACTTTTGACTCAAATGAAATCGTAGGCTAAGACATCGGGCTTCTATGATTTGAAAAGTGCTAAAGTTTGTGTTATTTGGAGCCCGCACGGGGCATATTACATGCTCGGGGAATATATTATATGCCCCGAACTATGGCTAGAAGTCGCGCTAGGCTAACGCTAATCTAAAACATCTCTGGAAGTACTCCATATGACACCAAAGTGCTATGGGTGAGTAAACAACTTGTTTTATTACCGAAATAAGGCTCAGATTGTAAAAAACGTTACTTTTCCTTTAATACGAAAATTTTAAGGCCAAAATGACAAGACTCACAACAACAATTTTTCATTGTCAACTAGAGCCAGAGTCGATGGAGCCGGAAGGGCCTCCTATTTGGAACGTTATATACAGTCTATGGTTTTGACCGACATCAACTGAATTCCCCCCTCCCCCCCAGCACAATATCCAAGTTTTAAAGAGTTTACCTGAGTAAATGTAAATCAGCCCCTCCTACCTGTATATGTCTCATTCGTTGTGGTGTCTCTACTGACTTTTTCATTGCTGTGCTACCTCTCCGTGCTCCCTTTTGTTAAACAGGGGATTATAACATGGTAATGAGAGTTGTCAGCCTGCTCCAGCCATGATAATGGAGTTCAGAGGTGGATGACATCGTCTCAATCATAATGGAATTAAAGAGGGCTCTGACAGCGACAGGGGGGCAGAGAGTTTAGAGAAAGGTTAGCAGACAGCGGGAGCAAAATGTATATTTAAAAAGCTCATACAGTGAATTCCTTTTATGAATTTCAATTTGCTCCACATATCACTACTTTCACTGCAGTTATGAGTGGTGGATGGAATTTAAAAACAGGTTTAAACTTTTGTGAGAGCTGATAATAATAATGGTTTATCATTTTTTTATATTCTATAACCTTAAACTGAAACTTCTTTTTTAATAATTTCTGACATAATATTAAACACCATACCTTACTTATTTTTATACTGACTCAAACAGAACATTTAAAAATGAAATTACTTTTTTCTTTAATCTCTCAAAGTAGATGACAATTGTGAATGTTTATGTATATACTGGCTAGATACGATATACAAAATTAATTCTATTTGACAACATGCTGCCATCTCTTATTTATATTTATAATGGAGACATAAGGTAATAAATGAATACCCTGTTCAATGATCCCATGTGTTTCCTTTGTTTGTAAATGTGTGCTCTGGTTGAAAACGTGAGGAGCTCTTTATGGGGTAAGTCTGCTGTGAATTGGCAGTGTCAGACGTGTCAGATCTGACACACAGGAACCTGGCACCTGTAATGTCATTCTGTTCACATCCTGTAGTGCTTTGTGTGCACACTTAACACCATGTGAGGGCATTTTAGAAAGGGAGGTGAGGAGCTATTTATACTGTTGTTTCTTGTATTAATGGGCTCTTCCGTTACTGTCTCCTTTGCGTAGATGTGATCGGTGTGGTGAAGAGCGCAGAGGATGTGTCACGGATCACCACTAAAAGCAGCAGGGAGGTCTCCAAAAGGGCCCTCAGCCTCGTGGACTCCAGTGGGAAAGTGGTGACAGTGACGCTCTGGGGAGAGGAGGTAATCTGTCCTGTTCTGTTTCAATTTCTGTTCAAATGATATTGTATTGTATTGTGATAAGTGAACTATTATGTCCAAGTAATTTCACTTGTGGATTAATAAAGTGGTTTCGTATCGTGAAAAATTCGTAAGTTGAGTAGCTATTTCAATGGAAAAAGCCTGATCCGTTCCAAGGTTGTTGTTTTTTTATAGTGTAAGATTTTTTTTTATAGTGTAACGTTGTGTTTCTGACGGGCTAAGAGACTAGACCAGGACTAAAAGAACGTGGAATAAACCAGGTCTGGCCAGAACTAAACCTGGATTGGACCTGTTATTATTATAACATGGCAGTGCCGTTGGAGGAGCGCGGTGCTCGTGTCTGCGCACCTTTAAGAGGCCGAGAAAGACGCTCTTTCAGCGGGAATAAGAGCGGGGCGGGCGGGCTCTGCTTCTATCTGACCTCCAGAGCCGGGGGGCCGACACTGTGAGCTAACAGGCCGCTCTATAGGCGGCAAGACCGCGGGGTCTCGCTCTGGGTGGGCTCTGGTTCTATCTGACTTCCAGAGCGCGGCTCACACTGTGAGCTGTGAGCCGCGCGGGCGAGGAGGAGGCACGCGGCGCCGCGGCTCCATCCCGCAGCCTCGGTGTAGCGCGGCCTTGCGCCATATGGACGTTTTGATCCTTCGATGTCGGCTCTTCCTATCATTGTGAAGCAGAATTCACCAAGCGTTGGATTGTTCACTCACTAAGGGAACGTGAGCGGGGTTTAGACCGTCGTGAGATAGGTGAGTTTTACCATACTGTGTTGTTGTGTCTCTGCTCCCATCGCACGTTCGGCGGCGTTATATTGAGCCGTGTCCCCCCCAACACATTCCATTGAAAATCTATGAAAGTTCGAGTGTTTAAACGAGAGAGAAATGCGAGAAAAAAGTGTAGAATGTGTGTGGTGAGGCATTTACAGCCTTAAAACATGTAGAACAATTGCCAAATACAAAGTTGTCCTACCTCGTGGACCTCTCCCACCGCGGGCCACCTCTGGAACCTAACCCTGTGTGTGTTGATAAAGTGTATTTACGTTTCGGGGCGTGCATCTGAGCGCGCATTAATTGAATTTTTGAGATTTGTTGTTTTTAAAGTGCTTGGAGATTTCACGTTTCGTAACTTGAAATTTCATTCGTATCTAGAGACCAAAATTTGACGTGAAGGCGTTTCGTAACTTGAAATTTTCGTTTGTTGGGTCATTCGTAAGGTGAGGTACCACTGTATATAGCATTGTGAGTGCATGCACCGATCAAGACTTACTGTGACCACTGATCAGCTGGTGACTACTGCTGTTATACTATTCATGGATTTGTTAAAGCTTTGCCTGGAATGTTCCACAGTATGGCAAAAACATGTTTATCTTCATCGAAAAAAGCGGGTGATGCCGTAAAACCAAGTTAAAGGTCAGATCTGTGGAGAGTGCAATAAAATGTTGTCAAATAAATGCTAGATAGATAAGCTTATTGTGGCAAAGCAGTAACATCCCCATGGAGACAAGCAGATGGCAGACCGCCTACAGGAAAAGTTACATAGTGCACCTTTAATTACATAGTTTTGTATCAGGGCACCTGCAGCTAAAATGCAATTGTTGATAATCTAATGAGAAAATATTGAGACACAGAGAAGAAAATTGAGTGTTATTTAGCTATTTGAAGTTAAAAATACCTGCCTCGTCAGTCATCAAAAGTGATTCACAGGTCAGGGATTCTTAAAGGATAATTAACGTTTTTTTTACAATCTGAGCCTTCTTTCGGCAATAAAACAAGTAGTTTTACTCATAGCAGTTTGGTGTCAATTGGAGCAGTATCGCAGAAGTTATGTTGTAGCCGTTCTGTTCTACTAATGATCCCGTATCCGTTAGCGTGAGTGCTCGGGGCATTACTTTGCGGTGTCCAAATAACACAAACTTTAGCACTTTTCAAATCACAGAAGATCGCTGTGTCAGGGTAGACTTTTAGTGGATTCCAAAACGGCCTGAAACCCGATATCCAGCTATAGTTTCATTTGATGATGTCATCAGAGAGGACAGTGCGCATGCGTGAACTCAGCTGTTTTGTAAACACCGCTAGTCCGAAAGAAGCTAACACCGCTCTGAACTTTACTTTTCTGTTGCGATATCGGGTTTCAGGCCGTTTTGGAATCTACTCAAAGTCTACCCTGACACAGCGATCTTCTGTGATTTGAAAAGTGCTAAAGTTTGTGTTATTTGGACACCGCAAATCAGTGCCCCGAGCACTCACGCTAACGGATACGGGATCATTGGTAGAACAGAACGGCTCAACATAAGTTCTGTGATACTGCTCCAATTGACACCAAACTGCTATGGGTGAGTAAAACTACTTGTTTTATTGCCGAAAGAAGGCTCAGATTGTAAAAAAAAAAACGTTACTTTTCCTTTAACCTTTTTGATCTCTGGGTTAAGCTTTCACATTAACATTAAAGGAAAAGTAACTTTTTTTTTTTTACAATTTGAGCCTTATTTCGGTAATAAAACAAGTTGTTTTACTCACCCATAGCACTTTGGTGTCATATGGAGCACTTCCAGAGATGTTTTAGATTTGCGGTTAGCCTAGCGCGATTTCTAGCCATAGCTCGGGTCATATAATATATTCCCCAAGCATGTAATACGCCCCGTGCGGGCTCCAAATAACACAATCTTTAGCACTTTTCAAATCATAGAAGCCCGATGTCTTAGTCTATGATTTCATTTGAAGCAAAAGTGGCCTGTAATCCGAGATTTATCCATAGTTTACAGCTTTGCGTTTCATGTTTGGGTCCCGGGAGCTGAGAGCACACTCCGCACATGCACACTGGCCTCCTCATCTACTCGAAACTATGACTAAATCTCGGATTACAGGCCACTTTTGACCACACAAAATCGTAGACTAAGACATCGGGCTTCTATGATTTGAAAAGTGCTAAAGTTTGTGTTATTTGGAGACCGCAAACAAGTGCCCCGAGAACTCACATGATGGAGATCGCAAATCTAAAACATCTCCGGAAATGCTCCATATGACACCAAAGTGCTCTGGGTGAGTAAAACAACTTGTTTTATTACCAAAATAAGGCTCAGATTGTAAAAAACGTTACTTTTCCTTTAACTAGGGCCCATTCTAAAAATGAACAGTATTATATATTTTTTTCAAACACAGTCCTACCATGTTTAACAGTCACTGCCATAAACAAAACACACTCTATGAACACTATTATGGATACCAGTCATGGTCAGATGACCTAGCTGGGGCTACTTATTATTAGTACCCAAGTATACTACTCCTACTACTCCTACTACTCCTACTACAACTACTACTACTACTACTACTACTACTACTGCTGCTGCTAGTACAAAAAATGTGGACTTCACAACATACATTTTTGCTTTACAATAAAAATAAAATCTAAATTGACCTTTGGAATAGTTTTGTTGAACTGTTCGTGGGATCTTTTAAATGTGCATGAAGCGGCTCTGTTCTTCTCGAAACTCATCCGATATGCAAGAGCTAAGCCTTACTTCTTTCCCAAAATCCGAAAAGTCACTTTCAAATTAACTTTTTAGGTTGTCCAATTATACATGCGAACTGTAGAGCACATTATGTTTCATTAGACAAAATACTGCTGTCTGTGTTTTTATTCTTTCCTCTCAGCTCATGTTCCTCTGTCCCTCTTCAGGCTGAGAAGTTTGATGGCTCTAGGCACCCGGTTGTTGCCATCAAAGGGGCACGCTTGTCTGATTTTGGGGGCAGATCTCTCTCCGCTTTATTCAGCTCTACAATCTTGGTCAATCCAGACCTTCCTGAGGCATTCAGATTAAGGGCCTGGTGAGTCATGCACCAACACACGCTTCATGAAAACAAACCAGGATGAGAGACAAGTCAGGTTACAACACATCAGATTACAGAGATAGTGTCAGGACAATGGCATGAATCCTATAAGAAGATGTATTAATTATTGTAATGCAAGAAATTGTGAAAAAATATATTACGTATTTAAAAACTAAACTATGTGATCTGTTCTGATTTGCCCTGTTTATTGATTTAGGCCTAACCTGGGATTTGACACAAATTGTGTTTATTAAATCACTTAAAGATGTTTATCTTCCCTCCTACTAGAAAAGATAAAGGGTGTCTGCATGGAGATATATTGCTTTGGGTGGGATGTTTCACAGTATGGCATTCAACATCAGTATTTGACATTTATTGCTGAATAATAAGTTGAAAAATATGCATTCTTACTGTGAGTGCTGTCAGCTCTTTAAAGCCCCAGTGTGTAGGATTCGTGGCGCATAGGTGGATGGTGCTATTGCACTTTCTGTTTTAGCTACGGCAGACCTCGAGGGTCACCCGGGCGCTCTCTCGTACCCATGCACGAGCCGCGGTCCCGGCTCGTCCCGTTTTTTTTTTTTTTTCTCATGAAAATACACATTCCCAATCATGTACCATGACACTCTACACATCAAATGAAACCTTACAGTCTCCTCTTTTTGACTATGCAATTCATTTCCCTGCACAACAAACACTCCCCGAGTACATGGGGCTTTTATACGGAAAAGCACAAAACGAGGTTAGCTTACCCTAGAATGCTTTGTACAGGTCAAACTCTGTATTTCACCATAAACTTGCTCTCAATTTGTCCGTAAGGATCCAGCGAATAAAATCCAGTAAAACAATTTAGTCCAAAACACGTGTTAGATCCATTACAACGTCTGATCCGGCAGCATGCTTGTGTTGTTTACCCAAAACCACGAGCCTTGCCGAAGGCGGAGCCCAAATGTCCTTCTGCGGCTCTCGTATTCAAAATGGCTGCCTCTGCATGGGGAAGATCCCCCTTTTATGTGACTATATCTAAGTCCAAAAGAATACTTTGATTTCATGATGGAAGTGAAAAGGCTTGGAAAACAATGTATTTTTGAATGGGTATCTTCAATTTCAGTAATTAACGGGTAAAAATCTTACACACTGTCCCTTTAAGATCTGACCTGTAATTTAGCTTGGTGGTGACAAAATGACATGAGTTTGAATCTTAGCCTTGATGGTATTAGCCATCTCTTTCAGCTCTTGCTCTACCTCTCTAATAGGTAAACAAAGAGCATGGTGAATATAGGGCTGGCTCACACATGGAGATGCATATGCGCCTAGTTGCACTGCTCACATGTCTGGAGATGGGTGGCATGTGCCTCCTGGATCCCACTGGGACCGTAGACAGGATGTAGGCAGCAGGGGATGAAGGGAATAAGGGAAAAGCAGGATATTTCTGGATTTGAGCATCTCAGCACTGCGACTGTAAGAGGAAAAGTCTGAGAACATGGTAATATGTCAAACCGCTCCTGATTCTTAGTAGAAAATCTTCACTTTTCAATTTTAATTCATGACTCGAGAGAACGAGCCATTAAAAATGCTCCAAGTCTGGACACATGTGAGGAAGTGGTCCACAGCTTCTGTGTGTACATAATTATACCTTGTGAGACCCTTTTACAGGAAGTTATTCTTGGCTTGAGAATTGTCAGTACATGATGCTAATGCTAACACCAAAAATGTCATAATTCATTTTTATTCATTTGACTTAAAGGTCCCATGGCATGAAATTTTCACTTTCTGAGGTTTTTGAACGTTAATGTGAGCTCCCTTACCCTGTTTAGGGCCCTCCCCATGGTTAAAAGTTGCGAAATGTCTAAACTGAGCATTTGCAATCCTTTTCTGCATTACAAAAAATCGGAGCTCAAACGGGCGATTTTGAACAAGGCACCTTATTGACGTCAGATCGAAAAAAGAAATGCAAATGCAGTTCCACCCCCGTCTGTCTGTACTCAGCGTCTCTGTAAATCACGCCCAGAGAGTTTGGACAGCGAATGCGCTAGGCAATGCGAAATGCGTTTTTTTTATTTGCCTGGAGGCACGTCCGAGTGTTTCTAGGCTCGGAAGTCCTTTATCTGAGCCTCTGGACCTTTGAACAGCAGTGGTTTAATTTTATTTTCTGTGGAAATGTGTTTATTTTTCAATGGAACGCTTCAAATCTCTCCTCCCGTGCAAAAACACGGAAATGGATCAGCTGAGAGCTAGAGCGGAGAGTTTGGCCACGCCCCCACCCTCTACTATTGGCCATCTCTTTTCTCCTCATTTGCATTCAAGCAACAACACCCATTATGGACTGTTCAGAGAAAAAAAAAAAAACTCTTTCTCATCTTATCTCTGTTTCTCATGCACTGAGTGTTGATTTTGAAGAAGGATGAATTGCATAGTCAAAAAGAGGAGACTGGAAGGTTTCATTTGATGTGTAGAGTGTCATGGTTCATGATCGGGAATGTGTGTTTTCATGAGAAAAAAAAAAATAAAAAAAAACGAGACCGCGCCCGGGTGACCCTCGAGGTCTGCCGTAGCTAAAACAGAAAGTGCAATAGCACCATCCACCTATGCGCCATGAATCCTACACACTGGGGCTTTAATGAAAACCATGTTAGTTGAACAGCTTTGTCAAAAGAGTTGGCCACATTTGCAGGGTATTTTCTTTTTCCTGCAGCTAAAATAGGCTGCATATGGTTAATCATATTCCCAATTGGTTTCTTCATGCTGTGGTAAAAAGCTCTGTTATTCTTATCAGAGGGCGGCAGTAGCTCAGTTGGTAGAGCGTTTGTCCACTGATCCCACTCTTGACATAAAAAAAACCACACATAAAAACATCATTGGATGAGCGGTCAGATCCACTGACCCACAGGTTGGTGATACGATTCCAGCTCCCACAGATGAATGCTGCCGTTGTGTCCTCGGGCAAGACACTTAACCCACCTCGCCCCCAGTGTCTGCGTAGCGCTTTGGGTGCCTTGAAGGTGGAAAAGCACTATATATGACTGTTTACCATTATCCCTCATACAAAACACGTGAATATACTGTGGTGGGCTGGATCTTAGTTAACAACTCTGTATACTATGGTTTCAAAGACTACGGGGGGGGGGGTGATGGTTCTCAGTTTGTTTTATCATCACCGTCAGTCGCTGTGTGCGCTTAGCAGCTGAAACTAGTCTGCCCAACACACAAAAAAAAAAAAAAGCCACGTGTGAGCGTGTGAACACGTCGAATTGCGTGTGTCACACTCTCAATGCGTGAGACTTGAGAGCCCTGTGTAGTGATAGTTTTCAAGTTAATAGCTACCTTTTACCTTTAGTTCAGTAGACACTGACAATTCCAGGTCTGAAATTGTCCTAATGATTCTAGTGAAGGTGTATGGAGTTTAAAAACACCATGGAGCACTTCCTGTATTACCATGGGACAGAGTGCTTTCCATTTGTGAAAATAACTCTAGGTTGTTTTTACATTATAACATAGATCAGAAAATAGCATTACATAGGCCATTTAAATGCTTTTATTTGATTGCAACACAAGATATAGGCAAAATTGTTCAAAATGTAAATCTCTACCTTATTATTGCAGACATGCTTTTAATTTCACTAGCATGCTCAGTGTACATAGTGAACACTGCATTATTCTAAGGTTACGTTGCCCAACCTGAGCTATGTTTTCCACTACACCTTTGCCCCTTGAGTTCCTTTGTGAGGGTGAGAGAGGGGGAGGAGCAGGACTCATCACTCTAGCTTTAATCTTGGTCTTTTTAGTGTGTGGTCAATATGGCACCACCTCACCCTGACATTCAAAGGAGCAAATAACTACTAAACACTGCTCTTCTCTCATCCCACTGTGCTTCTTCTCAATCCACTTTTGCTTCCAAATGAATCTTACCAAAGGACATTTAGGTTTGTGTTTCTCCAAGATTAAAGACTTTATTATGGGTCTATTTTTAGAAGTGGAAGAAATACTAAAGGTTTTGTAACTTCAGAATCGCATTGCTCATGCAGAAGTAAGAGGTCCCCAAACCGTAAAGGAAGAAAGCATTTACTTGTTAGCGGCTACAAACACTCAGCGGCTAACCAGTACTGGTTTAATACCAAGGGTGGCCATTGTATTGAATTTTCTATAATATTATGGATGTTGTTTTAAAGATATGCAACATTTCAATATTGTGTTGCTTAAGTTTAGTCAAATCTCTACTACTACTACTACTACTACTACTACTACTGCTACTACTACTACTACTACTACTACTACTACTACTACTACTACAGCACACACAACTAAGTTGGTAAGCACAGAGGAGTGGGTAGAGATAAGGGTTAGGTGAAAGCTGACCATTTCAGAGCACTCAAGCATGTATGAATTAATCTAAATACAACTTTGAGTGAGCTAATGATGAGGGATGGTTAAAATCTCTCATAAAAGTTGATTTTACCCAATATGTCCCCTTTAAAGATCCCATGACATGGTACTTCTTGATGCTTTTATATGGCTCCTTAATGGTTCCCTAATACTGTAAATGAATCCTTCTTCAAAATCAACACTCACTGCATGAGAAACAGAGATAAGATGAGAAAGAGTATTTTTTTTCTCTCTGAACAGGCCATAATGGGCGTTGTTGCTTGAATGCAAATGAGGAGAAAAGAGATGGCCTATAGTAGAGGGTGGGGGCATGGCCAAACTCTCCGCTCTCGCTCTGAGCTCTCAGCTGATCCATTTCCGTGTTTTTGCACAGGGGGAGAGATTTGAAGCGTTCCATTGAAAAATAAACACATTTCCACAGAAAATAAAATTAAACCACTGCTGTTCAAAGGTCCAGAGGCTCAGATAAAGGACTTCCGAGCCTAGAAACACTCGGACGTGCCTCCAGGCAAATAAAAAAATGCATTTGGCATTGCCTAGCGCATTCGCAGTCCAAACTCTCTGGGCGTGATTTACAGAGACGCTGAGTACAGACAGACGGGGGTGGAACTGCATTTGCATTTCTTTTTTTGATCTGACGTCAATAAGGTGCCTTGTTCAAAATCGCCCATTTGAGCTCCGATTTTTTCTAACGCAGAAAAGAATCGCAAATGCTCAGTTTAGACATTTCACAACTTTTAACCATGGGGAGGTGCCTAAACAGGGTAGGGGAGCTCACATTAACGTTCAAAAACCTCAGAAAGTGAAAATTTCATGCCATGGGACCTTTAAGCATCTTACAGGAGCATTGGGTGACCACAGTGCAGAATCCAAAGACACATCTCCAGAGCTTGAGCTGGGTTTTGATCTTACTAACTACTTTCTACTACTTTGAATTGATGGGGAAACCGTATTATACGAGAGAATACCCACCCAGACACAGGGAGAGCATGCAGACACACAGAGCCCCATCCAGATGAGGCAGCTGAGAATCTTGAGTGAAGTGCACCTAGCTGTATTTCAAAGTATATTTAGGGACCAAGCCCGAAGGGGGCGAAGGTCCCTATTGTTGTTGCTTTGTTTCCCTATTATTATTATTCTTGTTCTTGTTCACACTCGCTGGGGCAATTTTGAGCATGTTCCCATGCTTCAAAACGAACGAAACTTTGCACGGGCATCACAAAGTGCTGCCAGTACGACCACACAAAGTCCCGTCCCCCAGTGACCCCCAGGAGCTCGATAGCGCCCCCTAGCGCGTTGTCTTTCGGGGCTGGCATACCGTTTAAGATAGGCGCACGAAATTCGGTAGGGACGTGTATCTCAATAAGACGAACAAACGCCTCACTGCAATGTCATGGCCACGCCCAACAGGAAGTGAGATAATTGGGCTTTTGTGTGATTTTGGGGTATTTGACATAGAATGGAATTTGAAACACTTCTCCTACACCGTACCTCAGATGGGCTTAAATTTTGGTGAACATAATCTTAAGACGTTGGAGATGTTAAATTGCGAAGGATTTTCAAATAGGCGGTAATATGACGATACGGCGGATCGATAAATTTAGGTATGGAATTTGAAACACTTCTCCTACACCGTACCTCAGATAGGCTTAATTTTCGGTGAACATAATCTTAAGACGTTGGAGATGTTAAATTACAAAGGATTTTCAAATAGGCGGTAATATGACGATACGGCGGATCGATAAAGTTAGGTATTTATTGAATGTGAGTGATGAGTTATGAATGGGAGGTATTTGTTGCTAGGCAACGCCCTGATCAAAGGTCTTTGATCTTTGTACCTTTGATCTGATATAGCTGCAAGCAGCAATGTGGGGACAAGCATCGAAGGTTCATGTAGGCCTCAGCATGTAGGCCACATGCAGGGTCTGACAGGGTCTAACAGAGTCTAACAGAGTCTGACAGGGTCTGACAGGGTCTGACAGGGTCTGTTCTGACAGGGTATCTATGTCATGGCCACGCCCAACAGGAAGTGAGATAATTGTGCCAGGCACACGAAATTTGGTATGGCTGTGCGTCTCAGTAAGACGAACAAACGCAGGTGCGAGGTCCCGACCAACGCCGCTTGCGGCTTTAATTATTATTAGGGACCGAGCCCGAAGGGGGACGAAGGTCCCTATTGTTGTTGCTTTGTTTCCGTATTATTATTATTAGGGACCGAGCCCGAAGGGGGACGAAGGTCCCTATTGTTGTTGCTTTGTTTCCGTATTATTATTATTAGGGACCGAGCCCGAAGGGGCACGAAGGTCCCTATTGTTCTCGCTCTGTTTCTCTATTATTAGGGACCGAGCCCCGAAGGGGGACGAAGGTCCCTATTGTTCTCGCTCTGTTTCTCTATTATTATTAGGGACCGAGCCCCGAAGGGGGACGAAGGTCCCTATTGAAGTTGCTCTGTTTCTCTATTATTATTAGGGACCGAGCCCGAAGGGGCACGAGGTCCCTATTGATCTCGCTCTGTTTCTCTATTATTATTTTTTTTGTTCTTGTTCACGCGCTTTTGGGCAATTTTGAGCATGTTCCCATGCTTCAAAACGAACGTGACTTTGCAGGGGCATCACGTAGGGCGGCAGCTACGCCTCCAAAAAGACCCGTCTCCCGGTGACCCCCAGGAGCTCGATAGCGCCCCCTAGCGCGTTGTCTTTCGGGGCTGGCATACCGTTTAAGATAGGTGCACGAAATTCAGTAGGGACGTGTATCTCAATAAGACAAACAAACGCCTCACTGCAATGTCATGGCCACGCCCAACAGGAAGTGAGATAATTGGCCTTTTGTGAAATTTGACATACAATGGAATTTGAAACACTTCTCCTACACCGTACCTCAGATGGGCTTAAATTTTGGTGAACATAATCTTAAGACGTTGGAGATGTTAAATTGCGAAGGATTTTCAAATAGGCGGTAATATGACGATACAGCGGATCGATAAAATTAGATATGAGTTATGAGTTATGGATGGGAGTTATTTATTGAATTTGGAGTTCCGTTTAAGATAGGCACACGAAATTTGGTAGGGACGTGTATCTCAATAAGACGAACAAACGCCTCACTGCAATGTCATGGCCACGCCCAACAGGAAGTGAGATAATTGGCATTTTGTGTGATTTTGTAATATTGGACATACAATGGAATTTGAAACACTTCTCCTACACCGAACCTCAGATGGGCTTAAATTTTGGTGAACATAATCTTAAGACGTTGGAGATGATAAATTGCGAAGGATTTTCAAATAGGCGGTAATATGACGATACGGCGGATCGATAAACTTAGGTATTTATTGAATGGGAGTTATGAATTATGAATAGGAGGTTTTTATTGAATTTGGAGTTCTTCCTCAGACTAAAACTTCACAGGGTAATGTAGATGAGGACTACCAAGATTTTCATGCCAAATAACTGGCAGTCTGACATAGCGCCCCCATATGACAGGCCAGTGAACTGTCAGAAAATGTACCGCAAATGAGCACTTTAACACAAAGAGGATCGTGGGTGGCATACGATTTCAGCCAGACACACGAAAGTTGGTATGGGTGTGTATCTCACTAAGATGAACAAAATTGTAATTACAATGTCATGGCCACGCCCAACAGGAAGTGAGATAAGAAGACTTGTATTGCGATTTTGTGTGATATGACATAAAATGGATTTTAAAACACTCCTCCTACACCGTACATCAGATGGGCGTAAATTTTGGTGTACATGAGCTCAAGACATTGGAGATGTTAAATTGCGAAGCGATTTTTGATATCTTGTAAGATGAGAAAATGGCGGCCTGATGAATTTTGCTACCATTTGAAAGTGCCAAATTCAATAGGAGGTGTGTCACCACTTCATTTTGAAACACTTCTCCTACAAGGTACATCAGATGGGCGTAAATTTTGGTGTACATGAGCTCAAGACATTGGAGATGTTAAATTGCAAAGGGATTTTTGATATCTTGTAAGATGACAAAATGGCGGCCTGATGAATTTTGCTACCATTTGAAAGTGCCAAATGCAATAGGAGGTGTGTCACCACTTCATTTAGCAGACACTTCTCCTACACCGTACCTCAGATGGGCTTAAATTTTGGTGAACATAATCTTAAGACGTTGGAGATGTTAAATTGCGAAGGATTTTCAAATAGGCGGTAATATGACGATACGGCGGATCGATAAACTTAGGTATTTATTGTTATGAGTTATGAATGGGAGGTTTTTAATGAATTTGGAGTTCTTCCTCACACTAAAACTTCACAGGGTAATGTAGATGAGGACTACCAAGATTTTCATGCCAAATAACTGGCAGTCTGACATAGCGCCCCCATATGACAGGCCAGGGAACTGTCAGAAATCTACCGCTAGCTGAGCCCCTAACAGGAAAAATTGTCCGATATGGCTTACCATTTTTGCCAGGCACACGAAATTCAGTATGGGTGTGCGTCTCAGTAAGACGAACAAACGCAGGTGCGAGGTCCCGACCAACGCCGCTTGCGGCTTTAATTTGGTTTATATAGCAGTTTATAGCAGTCATGTCTTTCACCAAAGTTGTTTAACCTTTAACAATTCAATTATCTTGAGCAGGACAAAAGACATCTATAGCCCGTTAGCATGGGTAGAAGCTTTCTTGTATTGTTCTGACCAGACTCTCTTGCATTATTTAAATATGAATTCAGATGATGCCTTGATTAGATTGCTGTTCACGCACAGAATAGAGAGCAAACTGATGCATTAAGTTATTAAAGGGAATATTAAACAGGCTGATAAATGAATAGATAGGAGCAGGTCAGACAGAATGAGGAGGGAGGAGAGTTTCATCATCTTTTTTGACAAAAATGTAAAAGGTTGATTGACGTGTGGTCACATCTGCGTGATGGACAGCGTGGCGTCAGATCAAAAAGATTAGCGGCTACAAACGCTCACCGGCTAATCAGAACTGGGATTAAGGGAGTCATTTGTCGAGGCCGGAGATGGTTTCTGTTGATAATAAAAGATACAGCTCAGAATTACCACCTCGGAAAAAAGGCTCATATCAAAAAGATCACAGGTTTTGTGATATCTGTTATTTTATCTCATTTCATGGTGCAATAGTTGTTATAAATTTAATCAAGGGATTGTTCAAAAATTGCATAATTTTCTTATTTTAATGGAAACTCATCTTGGAGATTTTGAAAAGAAAGCGAGGGAGTCTGGGAGTCTGGGAGTCTGAGACTTTGGACGTTGCTGTATGGAAAAGTTGGCAAAATCTTGTTACTTTCAACCAATGACTTTGAAAAGTAATTTTAAGTTTGAGTTTTAAAGTAAAGTAAAATATCAACCAATGAGACAAGACAAAAACATATTGTTATATACTATAAAACAATAACTCTTGTGGAGCTTGATTTTTATTTATTTGTTCTCACAAATCTGCTCCAGTCAAGATATTTTTTTCTTTCAAGTCATTTTTAAAGGGATATGCCACCCCCAGGTCAAACTTGGGCATCTCCCCACAGTCCAGAGACTAAAATAAGTGGTGGAAAGCGTTTTTCTGGTCACCCAGCCATTGTCCAGGTCTGTCAGCACTGACCGCCGCGGTATCTGCAGCTCCTCCGCGTTAGACTGGAGTCTAACGTCGCCAGAGAAAGATTTCGGCCAAAAGGAATTAATTTGCTCGATGCGTTTCCCAATTACTTTCTGTGTAGTGCGCATTCATATCGAGTGCAAATAAATGTGGAAATCAACACGGAGAGCTTGACTTGGTCATTTTGGGTGGGAACTATTTTTCAGTGCGGAAAAAGACAGCCGAAGCACACACCACGCTGACAGGGGAATCCCTGTTACGCACCAGGAAGGGAGTTCCCCTGTTACGCAGCGTGGTGCGTGCTTCGTCTGTCTTTTTCCGCACTGAAAAATAGTTCCCACCCAAAATGACCAAGTCAAGCTCTCCGTGTTGATTTGCACATTTATTTGCACTCGATATGAATGCGCACTACACAGAAAGTAATTGGGAAACGCATCGAGCAAATTAATTCCTTTTGGCCGAAATCTTTCTCTGGCGCCGTTAGACTCCAGTCTAACGCGGAGGAGCTGCAGATACCGCGGCGGTCAGTGCTGACAGACCTGGACAATGGCTGCGTCACCAGGAAAACGCTTTCCACCACTTATTTTAGTCTCTGGACTGTGGGGAGATGCCCAAGTTTGACCTGGGGGTGGCATATCCCTTTAAAGTGCCTATATTACACTATTTTCTGATCTATGTAAACACTCTGTTCCACCTTGTGATGTCATGTTAATACAGGAAGTGCTCCACATTGTTTTTAAACTCCATACACCTTCACTAGAATAATTTGGATCATTTCAGCCCTGGAACTGCTGCTCTCTATTAAACAAAATGTAAAAGGTAGCTGTTCGTGAGCAAAGTGGAACAGAGCATTTTAAGCTTTGGAGATGCAGACAGCCCAAAAATGCAGGATTACTCAAACATGTGTGAATGAAACAAAACACAAATCCAGGTATGTTTTTAATGAGATAACAATATTCTGACATGGCTTAAAGCTCACAGAAAAGTTTGTGTAATATAGAGCCTTTAAACTATAAATACTTTTTGTGGTTAATTCAATGCACATGCTTTGGAAGATCCTATCAGTTAACTTGACTGACTGACAGTAACTTGAATCATTTTTATTTCCTGATTTTGCATCTGTTTAACCTCAACCCCACTACAAAATGGTCATTTAAAAAAAAAAAATCTATTTTTTTTTCTTTTTTTGACCTAGTTCTACTTTTTTGTGTTAGACCGGAGTATTTCAACACAAGCTTTCCCTCGCACCTTTCTAGTCTACCACATGTGTTCACACACGACTGAAGCTGATTGTTTCTTTTAGTTTAATCGTCTCTGTATCCAGGGATCATTAGTTACACATTGAAGCACGGCCTGTGTCTTTCTCATTCCACTGATCAAAACATCCTTTTCTTCCCCTCCTCACTCTCTCTCTCTCTCTCTGCATCCTCCTCTTATAAATAATGTATCTTTCTCATGTATGTCTTTTTGTCAGATGTGTGTTTTGGAGCATATATTTATTTGCAGCCTTACGTGACAGGTTTGCTAATGCTGCCCCCCTCCAGGTTTGACCAAGAAGGCCACGCCGCCGACAGCCAATCCCTGACAGAGGCGAGGTTGGTGGGCAGCGGAGCAAAAATGAACTGGAAAACACTGAGCGATGTTAAGACTGAGCAGATGGGGCACGGACAGAAGGTACGGCATTCACAAAACACCAAAAGATACACTAAACACAAACTATATACAGCCATATATCAGGAAAATACAAGGGAAATATGGGCCGAATCAGCAGTGACATTTCACGAGAGGAGTGTGTTTGTGTTTATCGCCATTTGATGCAAAATGTTTTGAGACAACCATAGTAAACATCATCTTTTATTGCCAGCTGCACAAATTTAAACTACTGCTTGTCTCCATGGAGATGTTTTAGCTTTGCTGGAATGTTCCACAATATTTTCAAAGTCTTCCACAACCTCGCACCTCCATATCTCTCTGACCTCCTCCATATCGCCACACCTGCTCGCTCTCTGCGCTTCTCCTCCTCTCTCCAGCTCTCTGTCCCCTCTGTCCGTCTGGTCACTATGGGGAGCAGGGTGTTCAGCCGCTCTCTGCTCCCCAGCTCTGGAGCTCTCTCCCTCCTGACCTCCGCAACACTGACACACTCACAAACTTCAAAACCAAACTCAAAACTTATCTGTTCAGACTGGCCTTTTCACTTCAGCCATAACTGCACTGTCCTATTAAAGGTCCCATGGCATGAAATGTTCACTTTCTGGGGTTTTTGAACGTTAATGTGAGCTCCCCTATCCTGTTTGCCCCCCCCCCATGGCTAAAAGTTGTGAAATGTGTAAACTGAGTGTGATTTGTGATCCTTTTCTGCGTTTGAAAAAACACAGCCCAAACGGGTGATTCTGAACAAGGAAACTATGTGACGTCACACTGAAGCAAAAATGCAAATGCAGTTCCACCGCCCGTCTGTGTTTCTACCTACACTCTCTGGAACTCACGCCCAGAGAGTTTGGACCGCGAACGAGCTACGCAATGCGAGATGCGTTTTTTTTATTTGCCTGGAGGCACGGGAGAATGTTTCCAGGCTCCGAACCTCTGAAACAGCAGTGGTTTAATCTTATTTTCTGTGGAAATGTGTTTATTTTTCAATGGAAATCGTCTTATATCTTCCTCCGCGCAAAAACGCGGAAGTGGGGCCAGCGCACAGCGCACCGCTAAAGAGGAAAGAGTGGAGAGTTTGGCCACGCCCCACCCGCTGCACTGGCCTATCTCTGTCCTCCTCATTTGCATTCAAGCAACAACGCCCAGAATAAAGTGTTCCAGAGACATATTTATGACTGACTGTGTTCATGGGTCTTTCTCATGAGTCTTGATTTTGAAGAAGGATTCATTTTCAGTATTAGGGAACCATTAAGGCGCCATATAAAAGCATCAATAAGTACCATGTCAAGGGATCTTATTTATTTGTTTATTTCAGGGACAGTGCATATTAATCAACATTTGCATGTAAATATGCCAGAGTTAGCCAAACGGCTAATTTTCATCCGTAGTCCCTTGACAGATGTTAGGTGTCATTTCTACATAACAAAATACATAACATTACAAAGTTAAAATTCATCATTCTAAAAAGTACATTACTTCAGTTAAAATTCATCATTCTAAAACATGCATTACTTCAGACAACTCAATTACAAACATTCACCCACAATCAATAACCAGTCAATTACAAATATTCACTCTCACTCAACCACTCAATCACTTAATCGCTTAATAATAATAATAAAGGCCAGTGTCCAGCAGGGGGCAGCGAGAGGTGGATGTCTTAATGTTGACAGCTCTGATTATCTATGAGCCATTGTTTTAACTGTAATTTAAACAAAGTGTATGTGTTGAGGTTTCTGATGGTTGTGGGGGTGGCATTCCAGTACTGAGCAGCTCTAACAGAAAAGGTAGTTTGACCGAACAGACTTTTCCGGAGGGGGATGATACAGTCCCCTCTCGCTGCTCCTCTGGTTCTGCTGTGTTCAGAGGTCCGAGTGTTAATAAACTGTTTGAGTGGAGGAGATGACAAACCATGGATGACTTTGTACAACAGACATAGATGAGCATATTTAATCATGTTTTCCCAGCTGAGTAGGTTATGTTTTTGTAGTATTGGACAGTGGTGGTATGAATGGGGTTTACGGTCCAGAGTCTTTAAGGTGCGTTTGTACAGAGTGTGAATAGGTTTGAGGGCTGTGATAGTAGTGTGAGACCAGACAGTTAGACAGTATGTGATATGAGATAGAATCATGGAATGCATAAACATTTTAGCGGCTCTAATAGACATTTGATGTCTGATGTGCCTAAAGTTGTTGAGGTTGAATTTAATACGGTTACTGATGGTTTTGATATGGGACTTGAATGAAAGTTTTGGGTCGAGAATAACACCAAGATATTTGTATTCTCTCACCACCTGAAGCCGTTCGCCTGACACAAAGACATCAGGATCAACAGTAGATTTACAGGGGGACTTGGTGAAGAACATAACAGCAGTTTTGGATGTGTTTAACTGTAAACATGAATGCTGTAACCAATCAGTGATATGGGCCATGGCTTGGTGAGTTTTTCTGCGACATGTGTGATGTTATTGCCATGAACATAAAGCACAGTATCATCAGCATACATCTGAACTAAGATATCAGAACAAGCAGTCGGAAGGTCATTTATATAGAGAGAAAAGAGTAATGGACCTAGTATTGATCCTTGTGGCACACCGGTGGAAATACTGAGGGCGGAGGATTGATGTGACTGGATTCTAACGTGCTGAGTGCGGCCAGTTAAATATGCCTGAATCCACTTTATTGTGTTAACGGAGAAGTTGAAATGTTGTAACTTGTTTAACAGGATGTTATGATTAACTGTGTCGAATGCTTTTTTTAGATCTAAGAAGACTGCCCCTACAACACCACCCTTGTCCAACAACTGACGGATATTCTCTGTGAAAAAACAGGTAGCTGTTTCTGTAGAGTGGTTAGCTCTAAATCCAAACTGCATTGGGTGCAAAGCAAATGAAGTGGTGTTGAGGTGGCTGATGATCTGTTCTGATACTAGTTTTTCAGCAACTTTAGACACTATGGGCAATATGCTTATTGGTCTATAATTGGTCAGTGAGTAGGGATCACCATTTTTAAATATAGGGACAACAACAGCAGACTTCCACATGCTAGGAAACTCTCCTTGTGATATAGACAAGTTAATTATATTTGCAACTGGTTGCATGAGTGACATACGAAGGTCTTTAAGCATCACAGCATCTATGCCAAAGATATCTTTAGTTTTAGATGGTCTTATTGAGTTAATAGTCCGCAGTACATCATGTTCAGTTACATTCATTAAACTAAGAGCAGGTGCATGTGAATTCACAGAGTACGTGTTTAAAGGCTTAAATGCAAAACACTTGGAAATGGTAGCCACAGAGTCAATGAAATATTGATTAAAGGTTTCTGCCACTTCTACTGGATTAGTAACAAGACGTTTTTCTATTTTTAATTCTAGGGTTTTCTGTGCTTTTGGATGATTACCAGTCATTTTCTTAATCTGATCCCATATTGTTTTACAATAAATGTTTTAAATGTTTTACTGTCTTTAAAAGTTTTATTGTTTAAATGTTTAACTGTTTTTTTTTAACTGTTTGTATTTTAACTGTTGCTTTTTAACTGCTTTTAACTGCCTATAATGTAGATTATACTTATTGTAAGGCGACCTTGAGTGTCCAGAAAGGCGCCTAATAAATAAAATGTATTATTATTATTATTATTATTATTATAGTATAACATCAATCAATATCTATTTAGCATTTATTCAATTTCATGTGTGTTTTCTAGTCGTGTAATTTTGTCTGGTGGGGGATTTGTTAGTCTCCATTGAGATAAATATGTTTAATGCCATACATCTCCATGGAGAATAGCAGTCACTGGACCATCAGCATAAAAGTTGCATAGCAAACCTATAATTTAACCATTCTAAAAATCGAACAATGACGCCTTAGATTGCATTGTTCATTCACTCCTTACACTCTGTAGTGATAAGAAAAACATGGCTGCCAATCTGGGCCAGCATCCTTTCCAACCACTTTCATAAATATATAATAAAAGCCATAAAAGCCAAATTTCTGTGAACAAGCAAGGATTTATTCATGTTTAAAGTGACTGGTTCTTAGTGCTGATTGAATGTAAGAATCTAGACAAACAAATCCAGCCAGTGTCTCATTCATTGTAAATAGAGCAGGCCTGGGGCTGTGTTGTCCTATGACTTCATGGATTAGAGTTGTTCTTCTCGTGTTCTTGTTGTGCAGTGCAGACAGTGAAGCTCATGTTAGCAAAGCAACATTACAAACTGCACAAGAATTCAGAAAGAACAGACTTTTAACTCAAAGTGGGATAAACGCTGTTTGTGTGTGTCAGTCACCATCGTCTAATTAATTAGTTCTATCTTTGCAGAGGCCCCCTCATCCCTCATGCTTAATTATAAACCACTTACAGCTTGCCGCAAGATCAATGTTGTTATTAAATTTAAAAAATCGACTCAGGAATCAGAGTTGGAGGAAACCACAAGGCATAACATCACCAGAAGTATAGTTCACTTGGACACAGGAAGTGGGAGGGTGAGAGACAGCCACTTAAAGTTCATGTCACTTACAGACTGCAGCCTGAGTTTAGACCAAAGCAAGGCCAAGTGCAATGCAAGGCTACTGCGGGAGAGAAAAATGACAACAGGGATTTTAGGAAGTGATCTGGGAATGAATGAGGACACAAACAACACCAACTCAGAGCACCGATTCACAAACTTTTCAAACCAAGGACAGCCTCAGAATATATTGGACTCTTGTTACCAAAACCTCCTTGTCAAAGTCTGATCTCGTCCGATCTCAAAAGCTAAGCAGGGCTGGGTCTGGTTAGCGCTTGGATTCGAGACTGCAGGGAATACCAGATGCCACAGTGCGGATCCCCTGTGGCAAAAACTCATTATGTCCTTAGGCAACTTCACCCATAGTGCCTAGTATGAAAGTGGTATGTGTGTGTTGGTGGTCAGTTTCTTCACTACCGTCAGTCTGCCTCAGGGCAGCTATGACTGCCGTAGTAGTTCACCACCACCGGATATGGACTGAATAATGCACAAAATTGTAAAATTAATTTGAGAATCTGGAAAAGCGGGGGGCGGCAGTAGCTCAGTTGGTAGACCATATGCCTCGTGATCCAGGGGTTGGCGATTCGAATCCCGCTCTTGACGGGTGGACCGCGTGTGATCCCAGCTCCCACAGATGAGCGCTGCTGTTGTGTCCTTGGGCAAGACACTTAACCCCACCTCGCCCCCAGTGTCTGCGGACACTGGTAGCCCCCATGGCAGAAGATAAATCAAGGCCCGTTGTGACGTGAGCCGTCCTCCTGTGGACCCACCACCCGCGGGAGGATTCATGAGGGCTGGTGCATTGTGTTCTGGGCAGTGGAACACTGCTTGGACTGCTGCCCCCGCGACCCAGAGAATGGAAAAAGCGGAAGAAGATGAATGAATGAATGAATCTGGAAAAGCACTTTATTAAACTAATGTACTGTATTATTATTATTATTATTATTATTATATCTCCATCATCATCATCAGCTTTCCTTAAAGCCAACTCAAACCGAGATTATTTGATGTGTTGCAAAATTGCAGTCTCCATTATTTTCTATGAGCCAATACACACCGGGCGGCGCCACCTCAGAAAACACATTCTGAACTTATGCGGTAAGAACAGACATGTCTCTGCTTTGTGAGCTGTAAACTTTGAGCAGAGGCACCAGAGCTGCAGGAGAGGCAGAGAAAGTAGAGGTGTTCAACTCGGCAAAACAACGGCTCCTCTTCTGCTTCTCTCCCTGTGGGACACTCTCGCTACACTCATAACCTCGTCAAATCAGTGCCTTTCCTTTCTCACAGCCTCGCTCTGTGGCTCTCATTTTATAAGATATCTGTAGATAAAACACTAATATACAAAACCGCAAGAGTTGTGTTAACGCCTTTTTAAGAGCTGTGACACCTGGCCTTCAGTGTGTGTTGACGTGTGGGTTCAACACACGTCAAATGACACGCCCGAGGTGTGCGTTGACCTTTACTCAGAAAACATATTCATTGGACTGTAGTAAGCCTGAAAGTTGCTAGTATTAAAATGGTCGCCCATTCTGATTGCAACCTTCACTGTCATAACAGGACCATTCATTTCTAATTTCATATAATATTATGTAATTTATCAGAAGCAACAATTCCTCGGAGATAAGATTACTTTGAACAGTTGTGATGGATTTGATCATTAATCCAGACAGCCTGTATAGTGTACGCTCTGAAGCTGGTGGATAATATTTTGCAACATAAAGTCCCTTAAGTCATTTAGTCCCGTATCATTACACATATCATTGCTTCTCTTCATTAACCTCTTAAAATGATATTTTAAACTTCACTAGAGTTTACCTTTCGATAAAAAGCATACAGTGTCTGAAGACATATTTTTACTTTAGTGCGACTTTATGAACAGATGGAAAACATACGCAATTTGTGTGATGGATAATTCTCCAGCTGTAACTCCTGTAACTCCCTTTAGTATTTTAAGGTCTGTGTATCAGCAGACATCTGCCCAGTGCATTTGAAGTAACTCAAATAATTATTTACGTATTTTTTAAGTGTATATATCCACCACTGATGGATGAACACTATAAATCAAAGTGCTTTCTTCTTTCACACATTTCTTTTCCAGAAGTACATCTACAGTACTTGTGTGTTTAGAAATTCATTAGGCAACCTGAATAGTTCTTATATTGGATGTACATTTGCCACAAGCATAGTTGCCTACTGTTTTTTTTAATGCTTGTATTCATCATTACTGCAGTTCCGAACTTTAAAGTAGCATCTCCCATCTGTCTTTGCAGAAAACAAAAGAACTGAAAATGCACATTTGTCTTTGTATATGTAAATAATTAAGTCATTTTTTAGCAGCTTTGTCTTTCTGTCAGCTCTGTGTTGTGCCCCCACTGTGTGTTTAATTAAACAAGTTTAAAGCTGTTGTCTATCACAGCCAGGGAACATTACAGCACCCATCCACTATAGGTTACAGTGGAATTACGCTTTCTCATTTTATATTCTACCTGTCTTCCTCTTAGTGACAGACTGAATAGGTGTTAACGAATAAGCCACTTCTAATTAAGGGAGGTATTTGTGTGTGCAGCATTTAGGGACCTACATTAAAGTTGGCACATGAAACCACGTCAATTATGGGTAGTGGATTTTCACTTGGTTGCCCTTCCACATACAAATTTTAATTGCATTTAGGTGCCAGGAGATGACACTGGGATTCGTTGTGATAAGAATGCAAAACTATTTTAAAATGTGCTGTATTTTTATCAAGAGCTCATGAGTCTGTATCAGGGGTTCTGTATATATTTCTTTTTGTGAGTGGTTAGTCATGCCGCTCTTTTAGCTCCTTCTTGCTGTGCTTAAGGTGAAGACTTTGGCCCAAGGCTGCGCTGCCTCACACTAGAATACAAGACGAGAGAAGGCAAAGGCAGAGATGAAGACAAATGCATAGGGAGTTATGGACAAAGTCTAGCCGTTATGCTAGCGCCCTGGTCCACATTCAGAATGACCTCTTTGTAAAATTCATCCATAGTAGCTGCCAAGTCACCTCCCCGAACAACAGAGGTGGAAGGAGTACTGCAATGTGCACTTTAGTGGCAAAATACTTAATGACTGACATGACCAGGGCTCTCAAGTCTCACGCATTGAGAGTGTGTCACACGCAATTCGACGTGTTCACACGCTCACACGCCACACATGGCATTTCTCATGCTGATTTTTATTTTTTTTTTGTGCCCAGAAAATCGGTCTGTGTGGCTCAGTTTATGCAGGCACCGTGCGTTTTCAGCGAAAAAAAAACTCTCCCCCTCCTCCCTGTTCCACTCCCCGGAAAAAAAATCAGCCAATCAGAAAATAGATTGTTCTGTTGTTGGGCAGACTGTAGAGTGTAGTTTCAGCTGCTAAGCGCACACTGCAGTGATGATAAAACAAACTGAGAACCATCAGGTAATAACTTCATTTATATAACTCTCATTAGTTGCTTTGTAGTTTAAAGGGATATGCCACCCCCAGGTCAAACTTGGGCATCTCCCCACAGTCCAGAGACTAAAATAAGTGGTGGAAAGCGTTTTCCTGGTCACCCAGCCATTGTCCGAGTCTGTCAGCACTGACCGCCGCACGCAGCTGCAGCTCCTCCGCGTTAGACTGGAGTCTAACGTCGCCAGAGAAAGATTTCGGCCAAAAGGAATTAATTTGCTCGATGCTTTTCCCAATTACTTTCTGTGTAGTGCGCATTCATATCAAGTGCAAATAAATGTGCAAATCAACACGGAGAGCTTGACTTGGTCATTTTGGGTGGGAACTATTTTTCAGTGCGGAAAAACAGAGCCGAAGCACCACCACGCTGCGTAACAGGGGAACTCCCAACGTGGTGCGTAACAGGGATTCTCCTGTCAGAGTCGTGTGTGCTTCAGCTCTGTTTTTCCGCACTGAAAAATAGTTCCCACCCAAAATGACCAAGTCAAGCTCTCCGTGTTGATTTGCACATTTATTTGCACTCGATATGAATGCGCACTACACAGAAAGTAATTGGAAAAAGCATCGAGCAAATTAATTCCTTTTGGCCGAAATCTTTCTCTGGCGACGTTAGCCTCCATCACTTTCCACCACTTATTTTAGTCTCTGGACTGTGGGGAGATGCCCAAGTTTGACCTGGGGGTGGCATATCCCTTTAAGTTTGCTCTTTAGACAAACATTTACAGCAGGGCTCTCAAGTCTCACGCATTGAGAGAGACAATTCGACGCGTTCATACGCTCACACGGCATTTCTCACGCAATTCAAGCCCCCCCCCGCTCCTCGGGAAAAATTGTTCAATCGTTCACTCGCACCCCCCGCTCCTCGGAAATTACGCAGTCTCACGCACGACCCCGCTCAAAACTTGAGAGCCCTGCATGACTAAGATGAAACCTCTTATAAAAAGTTTTACATTTACATGTCAATATCCATTCCTATGATCTTGAGCGTCCATGGTAAAGGGCATGTCCCCACTGGCTTGTAAAAAGAACTAGAATGTCTTGCTGTCTCCAGATAAGCAGTGACAGTGTGGGTATGGGATATTCAGGTGTCTGTTCAGACAGCCACCTTCTCATCTTGGCCTTGTTTTGTGGTAGAAAATAATATGGATGATCACAGATTTAAAGGAAAAGTAACGTTATTTTACAATCTGAGCCTTCTTTCGGTAATAAAACAAGTCGTTTGACTCACCCATATCACGTTCGTGTCATTTGGAGCTGTTTGAAGAAAGTTACGTTGTGGCGTTTCCGTTAGCATTTGTTAGCATTTGTATTCGGGGCATTACTTTGCGGTCTCCAAATAACACAAACTTTAGCACTTTTCAAATCATAGAAGCCCGATGTCTTAATGAAAAATTTCGTTTGAAGCAAAAGTGGCCTGTAATCCGAGGTTTATCCATAGTTTTCAGCTTTGCGTTTCCTATTTGGATCCCCGGAGCAGTCCGCGCATGCGCACTGGCGTCCTCATCTACTCGAAACTATGGCTAAATCTCGGATTACAGGCCACTTTTGCTTCAAACGAATTTTTTCATTAAGACATCGGGCTTCTATGATTTGAAAAGTGCTAAAGTTTGTGTTATTTGGAGACCGCAAAGTAATGCCCCGAGCAAATGATACAGCACCATGTTAAAAGATACGGGATCATTACTAGAACAGAACGGCTCAACATAAGTTCTGCGATACTGCTCCAATTGACAGAAAAATGCTATGGGTGAGTAAAACTACTTGTTTTATTACCGAAAGAAGGCTCAGATTGTAAAATAACGTTACTTTGCCTTTAAATTGGTATGGTTTAAATTTCACTCAGTTATAATCCAAATAAAGAAGTACACATTACTATTGTTGGTTGGTATCACAATATATTGTTGCTAATATCGTGATACTAACCAACAATACAACTTGTACTGTATTCCAGATAAATACATTTTGTTATTTTGTGATTGGTAGACAAGGTTGCAAAGGTGGTCCTCTGGGCTTGTTCTTGAAACAACAGAACATTTCCATTGGAAGTCAGACCATCCCTTATAATGACAAGATAAATCATCTGAATAAGTTTGTAGACTTGTGCCCCTCTACTTTTCCTTCATCACTACACTGTGAATATTCTCGTTGTCTCTGTGGCCTCCAGTCTATCTCCAAATTTATAAAGTGTGACATGGCAAGCACAGGCATAAATGGAGGAGTTGAGGGGGTGGGTGCAGCTGTAGCCAACGGGTGATGCTCTGCTAATTATAAAAGACTTCTTAGTGAGGGTCTGGGAGGGGACTGGCTGTGCGACGTGGGTGCTGGCTATAGACGGATGGGCGGACACATTATGGATGTGAATCAGCAGTGGGCTTTGGGAGAGAGGGACGTAGGCATGTTATTGGAACAGTCACTGTGGAGGTAAGAAGACATTGAAAGGGGCACAAGAGCAGGGTGGTTACCCCTCGGCAAGAAGCTTTTAGGTTTGATACTTCTCTTTAGATGCTGGTAGAGGGCGACTCAAAAATGCTCCTGTAGTAAACATGTTGTGTAACCCTGTTTCTTCCACTTAAGGCTTATAGTTAAAAGGTAAGCTTAAAATCAAGGATGTTTTTTACCTTTTACAATATAGCGCAGTACTTTTACAAGAATCGGCTATTAGCCTTAAGACTCCGGTATATGAGCCAAAATTTTAATCTGGCATTTTGATCTTTATGTTGTATAGACAGAGACAGATTTATGTCATATCTTAGATGTTGATAACATGATTCAGAAGTGTCGTACAGACTGACACCTCTACCTAGTAGAACTAACTTCCTTGTAACTTTTTTTATTATTATTATTACATGTGTGCTGCTAAACCAAACCTGTGGCTTTTGGCGTTCTCTCATCAAATCCCTAATGGAGTACAAAGTAAATAAAGTATTACACTCGATGCCCTTTCTGATGCTTCATTTTACTTTTGTCCAGACTTGGGACTGGCATATAGAGTAGATGTGACCCCTTGTGTTTGGATGTGGTCACATGGTGTGAACACAGCTCCTGTTTGTATGTTCAGCAGCAACAGCAGCAGAAGCAGAAGTAGAGAGAGAGCTTGGCCCTAGTCCCGGCTTGTGGCTTTGATGGACTCATTTAGGCCAACATTAGTGATGAGTCTGGCCTGGCACTGCTTCGTGCTTGTTGTTTAGATTGCATTTTAAAGCATTTAATTTTGACTTCTGGCTGTAATTGTAACATCTTGTTTAAGGCCTGGTTCCTTGGTGGGAAAAAGCACCACAGGGGATTGAGGGTAAGGATTTTTCTGCTTACTTACATGTGTTTATTTATCGCCCTGTATGGTGCATGCGCACACACATGTGAGTCCTCCCAGTGCTCCATGCTCCATGTGATTTCTTCATATTTATGTTTATGGAAATGCGGCGCTGTGCCTCTCCACACGATGAGAGAATAGCCTTTCCCCTGAAAATTAGCATTGCTTTCCTTTTTAGCTGTTGATTTTAGCAGTGTGAGTTCTGCCGCCTAAGGTGCTAATATCTGTTTAAATTACTGCTACATCTCTGCATTTTAATTTCATTCTGTTTGACTGTGTACATGTTCATTTAAATTCATAACGCAGAGAAGTTTAGTGCTTTGTATCCGTATTGCAAATGTGTAAGTTTGGCTCTTTGCATATAAGCTTGTGTGGAGCAGGTCCAGATTGGCCTCTTTGTGCGTGTACATTAGTTTATGTATCAGAGGAAAAAAGAGCAGCGCCTCCCAAATCCATCTATTATTCACAGAGCTCTCCCTCTCCCTCTGCTCCTTTTGGAAGATTGTTTGGAAGTCAAATAGAGATATGTTAACAGCATGCATCCACCAGCTGGATGGTATTGTTGGCAACAGTTGTACATATTATGCCAACTTCTCCCCAAGTTAGTTTCTCATAATGTGTTGTATTTTACGATTCAAACATGTTTCGTAACTTTTACATCAGCAAAATTATGCTGTCTATATAAATGCTGTGGACATGTTGAATAATTATAACCCAAAAAGACATTTCAGAGAAAGTTTAAATGTTTTGGAGATTCTAAAAAGAAATGTCAGTGCCCATCTTATTTTCAGCTATTTCTTCTTTTTTATAAGACTGTGTAATTTTGGGCATAAGTGGCAGCCTGGTGGCTAAATGGTTGGCTGAATGACTGGCACAGGTCCGGGATAGGCTTGTTCTTTGTGGACTATGTATTCAAGCTTATCCCCTCAACCAATACATGACCATACCACCAGCAGAGGTTCAGTGTTTCAGACCAGTGCATTCTCTTTGTCCTTGGGCAAGACACTTCACCTCCTTGCCTCCAGTGTCTTGTTTGTGTATGAATGAGTGTGTTGAGAGCAAATGTTCAACAGCAGATGGAAATTTGCCCATGTTAAAAATCTCGCTTGTTTACAGCATGTTTATCATATGTTCAAAAAGTTAAAAATAAATAAATAAAAAAATCTACTATCCAGATGATTTTTAAATAGTTTTGTGGTCTTGTACTTAAATATACTCAACAAAAATATAAACGCAACACTTTTGTTTTTGCTCCCATTTTTCCTGAGATGGACCCAAAGATCCAAAATTCACTCCAGATACACAACACTACCATTTCTCTCAAACATTGTTCACAAATCTGTCCAAATGTGTGACAGCGAGCACCTCTGCCCCGCCGAGACAATCCACCCCACCTCACAGGTGCGCCACATCAAGATGCCGATCCGACATCATGACCAGTGCACAGGTGCGCCCCAGACTGCCCACAATAAAAGGCCACCCCGAAATGTGCATTTTTTTTTTTTTTTTTTTTTGCTTTATTGGGGGTCTGGGGACTCAGAACCAGTCAGTATCTGGTGTGACCACCATTTGCCTCATGCAGTGCAACACATCTTCTTCGCATAGAGTTTATCAGATTGTCAATTGTGGCCTGTGGAATGTTGGTCCACTCCTCTTCAAAGGCTGTTATGGACGAAGAACACAGGTGCATTTTATTGATGGCATTTTGAATGCACAGAGATATCGTGATGAGATCCTGAGGCCCATTGTTGTGCCATACATCCATGAACATCACCTCATGTTTCAGCAAGATAATGCACGGCCCCATGTTGCAAGGATCTGTACACAATTCTTGGAAGCTGAAAATGTCCCAGTTCTTGCATGGCCAGCATACTCACCGGACATGTCACCCATTGAGCATGTTTGGGATGTGCTTGACCGGCGTATACGACAGCGTGTACCAGCTCCCACTAATATCCAGCAACTTCGCACAGCCATTAAACTGTGCAACCAGCAACCATTGACTGGTTCTGAGTCCCCAGACCCCCAATAAATGAATCTTGATGTGGCGCACCTGTGAGGTGGGGTGGATTGTCTCGGCGGGGCAGAGGTGCTCACTGTCACACATTTGGACAGATTTGTGAACAATGTTTGAGAGAAATGGTAGTGTTGTGTATCTGGAGTGAATTTTGGATCTTTGGGTCCATCTCAGGAAAAATGGGAGCAAAAACAAAAGTGTTGCATTTATATTTTTGTTGAGTATATATTTACAATCTCAAAATCCTTTTAAAAAAGCCTCTTATACAATTTTGTGTCATCTTATTGCACAAAGAAAAGTTCAAAACAGTGCGTGGTCCCAAATATTTCAGTGTTAACTGTTACACAAGCCATTGCTCATTGTGTTCCTGCCACCTGTCATCTTGTTGCACTCACAGGGCAGCCGCCCACATGAACACTGCTTTGATGAAATGTCCCGTGTTTGCATTGGGCTCTTTTACGCTCTTTTGTAAAACTTCAGTGACTCAGCTCTCCACAAAGTAAATAGCAAAGCCAAACAGCACTGTGATAATCAGCAAAAAATAAATCAAACGTATGTGAAGTATGAAAAACTGCAGGATTTGGGGCCAAGATTTGAACACCCAAGTGAGAGATGCGTGACCTCCAGCTCAGCAGGGGGCTCTCCACAGCAGGGGACATAAGATACAGAGCGCACCATTATCTTGACGTTCTGTCAGCCAAGCACAGGCTGAGTAATGGGTTGATCTTTGCAGGGAATGTTTCATGTGATACAAATACAAAATAAATGAAATGTCTTAATTAGAAAGCAATGATGCACTCAAGTCACTATTCAACACTGTTCATACACTTTTTCATCAATCAGATAATTTGCTTCCCATTGACAAACTCAAATTATCTTAAAAATATAAACAGAAATGACAATTATGGAATCATTGGGATATTAAAATGAATACCTACATAAAAGTAAATACAAAAATAAAACAACATATGCAAAATGACTTTTTTTTTTTACCTTTAACCGTGTTATTATAACATTGTTCACTCATCAAAAATATGAGCTGTGCACTGAAGCTGTTATTTTAACTTCTAAAACATGAAAAGTCAAAGCAAGGGTACTTAAGGTATTTAAAGCCCTATACCAATACAAATGGTGCACAATATTGGTTCTTTAAAGGTCCCATGGCATGAAATTTTCACTTTCTGAGGTTTTTGAACGTTAATGTGAGCTCCCCTACCCTGTTTAGCCCCCCCCATGGTTGAAAGTTGTTAAATGTCTAAACTGAGCATTTGCGATCCTTTTCTGCGTTACAAAAAATCTGAGCTCAAACGGGCGATTTTGAACAAGGCACCTTATTGACGTCAGATCGAAAAAAGAAATGCAAATGCAGTTCCACCCCCGTCTGTCTGTACTCAGCGTCTCTGTAAATCACGCCCAGAGAGTTTGGACTCCGAATGCGCTAGGCAATGCGAAATGCGTTTTTTTATTTGCCTGGAGGCACGTCCGAGTGTTTCTAGGCTCGGAAGTCCTTTATCTGAGCCTCTGGACCTTTGAACAGCAGTGGTTTAATTTTATTTTATGTGGAAATGTGTTTATTTTTCAATGGAACGCTTCAGATCTCTCCCCCCGTGCAAAAACACGGAAATGGATCAGCTGAGAGCTCAGAGCCGAGAGTTTGGCCACGCCCCCACCCTCTACTATAGGCCATCTCTTTTCTCCTCATTTGCATTCAAGCAACAACGCCCATAATGGAGTGTTCAGAGAGAGAAAAAATACTCTTTCTCATCTTATCTCTGTTTCTCATGCACTGAGTGTTGATTTTGAAGAAGGATTCATTTACAGTATTAGGGAACCATTAAGGAGCCATATAAAAGCATCAAGAAGTACCATGTCATGGGATCTTTAAGGTATTTAAAGCTCTATACAAATACAAATGGTGCACAATATTGGTTCTTTAATACAAATGATTATCAGAGAATCAAACTTTGAAAAGGCAATTTGAATCAATCTTTTACAGATAAATGATGTTTTATTATATTCCTAAATACATATTAATCATGGTATGAGATTTCTCCCAAATGTTTGAGATTTGTCCTTGAGCCCGTGTCAGTGTGTCTCAGAATGCAATCTAA
This sequence comes from Paratrypauchen microcephalus, assembly GCA_036785185.1. NCBI lineage: Eukaryota > Metazoa > Chordata > Actinopteri > Gobiiformes > Gobiidae > Paratrypauchen > Paratrypauchen microcephalus. Next base: position 2,449,686 of record JAVJIX010000120.1, on the reverse strand, counting down.
AACCCAGAAACAAACCCCATGCTTATTACAGTGCAGCTGAAATATGGTGAAGGTAACAAAGGTTGCCTGGGACAAAAATATACGGGCATAAAAAATTAATGAATGAAAACAACAGTGAGGTAACCACAAGGACAGCCGGCCAAGGGCAATGCTACTTTATTATTATTATTTTTTTATGAAGTATTTTGGAGTAACGGTAATTTTACAACAAGTACAAATGGTGGAGCCTCTCATGTTCATCTCTACATTACAAGATTTTTTGATTTACATTTGATTGAATGCGGTTCAGTTAATGGTTAGAATGCATGTCCACCTACTCACAGGGTGGCGGTTGGATTCCTGCTTGGACTAGTACATACTTTGAGGTGCATAGGCAAGACACTTCACCCAGCTTGTAAATGTATGAATGTGGTTTGTGAGTGAGTGTTGTTGGAGTGGCCGGTGGCACAAACTCTTAGCCGTGCATCCATCAGGGCAGGTGTGGCTTCGGTAGTAGTTTACCACCACCAAGAATGGAGAGAATGAATAATACACAAAATTGTAAAATAACTTTTAAATCTGTTGCTCTCTGTTAAAATGTTCAAACCTTTTTTCACTACTTTTAACAGCCATAATGGGAAATATTAGTTGCAATAATTTACATGTTAAATATTTGGCTACTACTAATGTTATAAAGGGTGACAGCACATGTATACAGACAAAAACTCATTTCAGGGAGATGTCGTCCACGCCCCCGGGAGATGTTTCCTAACCCAGCCCTACAGAATAGAGGCCACTTATTTTAATAACTTAACTGAGTTCTTAAACATTAAATTTTAAAATTAAACATAAACATAAACTTTAAATTAAATTAAATTAAACATTAAATGATTAAATATTAAAATTAAATTACAAATTAAAATTAAATATGTTATTTGTGTTTAAACATTTCAAATATATGTCCATGTTTGCATAAAACATCTGTCACCAGCCTCTTTTACACACAGTGCACCTCACCACAGTGTCATAATTTTTCACCCTAATCAGACAGGGATATATTTTAGTATATTCTGCCGTAAAATGAGTTTTATATTTTCGTTTTTTAGATTCTGCCACATTCTCGCTGCACTAAATTGTAACTTCTGAGAAAGTAAATTGAAGCCCGCCCACACTGAAAGCTGATTGGCTAGTTTTGCTGAGTGTAGCCAATCAGCGCGTTCTCTGGCCAGCGCACACACACGCGTGCAGGTTACACAAGCGCAAATTCTCTCCTCTCTCTCTCCCGTGCGCATTCCGTTTGAAGTAGTCCGTGCATGATACAAGAGTTATTATCTTGCGTGCACGCTCTGCACAGTCCAAAACAAAACAAAAAAAACCCCTCACATTGTCTAAAATCCGGGATATTTTATCCGACTCGTGGGCATCAGGGAGCCACTATAATTTTCCAGGAGACTCCCGGAACTTCCGGGAGACTTGGGATGTCTGTGTACATCTAATGGAACAATTTGTATCTAAACAGTTTAAGAGGAGACACACATGTTTCGGCTGTGAAGAGGGAGATTTCTTTGGAGAAGGCTCATGTTTTGACTCTTTCTTTTTAATGTCTCTTCCAGGCGGATTACTACAGCTGCGTGGCTACAGTGGTGTACATCCGAAAGGAGAACTGCCTGTACCAGGCCTGTCCCTCCTCAAACTGCAACAAAAAGGTCCTGGATCAACATAACGGCCTATACCGCTGTGAGAAATGTGACCGCGACTACCCCAACTTTCAGTACAGATTTCTGCTTTCGGTAAGAAGACACCACTGTATTACAAATGAGCGCTGCGTTTTTGTTCTTTTTTCTGGACACTTAAAGGTGCCTTGTGTAACTTTGCTGGTGGAGGGTCCACCAAATGCTTTTTTTCATGCTTATTGCTTTATCTGGAATGTTTAACAGTATGTTAACAGAAACCAAACCAGGTAGGTATTTTTGAGCAATAAAACCACCTGTAATTGAATAAATGTAAGGTAGATCTGTTTAATCTCATACTGTGGAACATTCAAAGCAAAGCAATGACCTATCCATAGAAACAACTGACCCTATATCGAAACCTTTAAGCTTAATTGTACACAACAGATTTCAGTGTGAAATAGCCATGATGAGCACTATGTTGTCGCCTAGATCACAAGACTAACAAACAAAATTTATGGCCAATTCTGTTTGGCTGTCGAAAAAATATTGGTCAAATGGTTAAAATATCTATGTCTATGTTTGTATAGATGTTTGTAATATGTGAAATATGGATCTTGTTCATATTACGGTAGACCTAAACTTACTAACTCCACATTGTAGTTTTAATTTTAATAGTAGAAATTGCATTTGATCATAATGAATTTGTTGTTGTTGTATGGGTTTACAGTACAAAACTGAGTATTATGTACTATTACAAGATTGTCAATATGCTTTTCAGTTTGGCAGTATTATCCATAGACGGTACCAACTTAATCAAAACCTCTAGAAATAAAAAAAAATAAAAAAAGTATGTGTTTAACCTATTTCTAAGCATGTCCTGTTTTAATAATTTAAATGAGGGCTGTGATTAGTCTCTACTGGTGCCTGTGGTTTGGCTTTGGATAAATGTACTTATGTAAGCAGATGTCCTTCATTAATCATCATCATTAAGCCTCTTCTTGTGCCGTGTCCCTCTCAGGCGAACTTGTCCGACTTTGGGGACAACCAGTGGGTGACATGTTTCCAGGAGACAGCTGAGGTGCTGCTGGGGCACAGTGCACAGCGTCTCGGTCGGCTCAGAGACACAGTGAGTTTAAATATGCAACACAACACAATGTGACAATATAAGAAAACCTATGGCTTTATAAGAGCCACTTTTGAAGCATTTTTGTACTATTGATCTTATTCAGCCTCGTTCATTTTTGTCTTTAAATGCTCATAAACAGCACTTTCTTTGTGGTGGCTCTCCCGGCGAATTTGACAACAGTTTTGCTGCTTAAATATGACATAAAGTAACATAATTTCTGTAAAATGTTCAGTGTTCACATGCACGAACAAGTCCACACTGCTCCAATTCTCTGGGGGCATTTAAAACTGGCTTTCATTTATTCGACCAACCTTCGTCTCTCTACAGATCTCAACTGTAACTTGGTGACATCATTTACTTGTCTCTTTTGATTAGGTAAATGTGACACTGTGGAACATTTCATGTAAATCTTTAACATCACCTTCTGCCAGGAAGTTTAAATGAAAATCAAACAGACAACTCTCTAATGGCACTACTTGAGCTAGGGTGACCACCTGCTAAGAAAGCAAGGGAAGACAAGGGTATGTTTCTGAGGGACAATGTGGGACACCGCCCGGCGTGGTTCACCCATTTCTACCACATACATGGTATATTAATAATGCATTATTCCCATAAACATGTGTAATTGTTAATGTATGCACAAGAATAGCCACCCAATGTATTTATTTATTTATGTAAATAGAGATTCATAATATTTTGCTTTGAATTGACAGAAGCACTTCCACTTAACGATTTAGTTCAGCTATTTAATTCTATCTATTTTCAGGCTCACAGAATGACACGTGTGGTGTCATGACAACAGCAAAAAGTTGATAACCTATCAAAGCGTAGCCCTCTAGAGTCTTTGCTAGCTAGTCACAGGGATGAAAGTAATGAAAAAATGAAAAAAAGCTGAAAGTCACCAAAAAGCTAGAGGGGTCCAGGGGCTTGACCCCCGGAAAAAATTTGAACTCTAGATGCTCTGAGATGCAATCTGGGGTCATTCCAGCCAATAAAAACTAAGATGTCAATCACCCATTTTGGGGGGGAAAATTCCCTTTCTCCCTCTTGATGATCCCACTCTGCACTACCTTCTCACAAAATTTTACAAATATATATATTTTACAATAAAGTAAAACTGTAAATCAAAGCACAAACCATATTTTATTCACAGGTACTAGTGGTGACAGGCAAATCATTTATTTATAAATATATTGATAATTCTTTACATGTACAATGCCTGTTGATGTACCTTGCACAATTCCATGTACATTCTGTACATTTTTTGTCATTACCTTACTCTTACTCTTACACATTTTCCAAACGCATGTCTTGACAAACAGATGCATTTGTGCACTTTTATTAGGCAAAATTCCACATGTTGTGGTAGGCCTGCTCTGTGCGGACACTGTAACATAAATTTAGATTAGTTTTTGTTTCGCGTTTCGTCCTTGCTCTTCTAATCAGAGGCGTTGAGGAGGGAGCTTATGTGCGCTATGAGCAGGAGGAGCAAGAGCCTGAAAAGGCGAGGAGTGGCGCGTTGACGTGAGGTAGATGGACAGGTAGGATGTTTTATAAAGTTTAACCTGCTCTGTGATACACGCTGGGACGCCAGGGTATGCGCTCTTGCGGACAAGCTGCGTGTGCATTGTTGATTTTTGGTGAATTTTTAAAATGTAATTATTGGGTCCCACTTCACAGAAATACGACCTAGGAGCAAAATTTGACCTGTAGTAAGTAAACACATTTATTTGGCAACTACTATGCCCAACAGTGCTTTGGTTGATTTTTTTCGTGAATTTTATGGGGAAATTATTCTGTCCCCTGCTCCACCAACGTAGCAGTGACTCCCTCCAGTAATGTGAAGATCCTTTGTTGACGGTCCCTAACATAGACGGTAGCCACAGAACGAAGGTTGGAGCTGCGTGAGCAGAGTTTTTGCCTATACAGGGGGTCCTCGGGTTACGACGTTGATCCGTTCTTAAGACGCGTCGTAACCCGAATTTTGTCGTAAGTCGGATTTTGACTTTGATCTTCCAACCAAAGCACCAATAACCTTTCCATCTCAATAATTAGACCACTACGTTGCTTGGTTATCACTGCCGCTTTCATAGGAGCAGATCAGAGCCCACATCAGGTACTTCCTCCCACATTGGGCACACACACGAGGCCGTCTTCTTCTCCCTACAACCACAACAAAGCATTTCACATTGCGTAGCTCCTCCGCAGTCCAAACACTCTGGGCGTGATTTACAGAGACGCTGAGTACGCTAAACCGCGTAAGACGGAATGACGCTTCATTTTTTTTTTTTTTTTCGAGCTGACGTCAATAAGTTTCCTTGTTGAGAATCGCCCGTTTGAGCTCTGATTTTTTCTAACGCAGAAAAGGATCGCAAATGCTCAGTTTAGACATTTCGCAACTTTTAACCACAGGGTAGGGGAGCTCACATTAACGTTCAAAAACCTCAGAAAGTGAAAATTTCATGCCATGGGACCTTTAACCTTGGTCGCGTTATTAGGTAAAATGCTTCTTTGGAATCTTAATACAGGAATGTTAAACCCCGAATATCAAGCGAACGTCAAACGTCGAGCCACCGTCATTACGCTGCAGCGTCTGTGGCTCCAGGTGAGCGCAGGCTGCTGTCAAAAGCCGGCGCGGTCCACAAGTTTATTGTGGCGTGCTGAACTGTCAAGTAATGTTCGTTTGGCTACCTGTGGCGCTCGGGGAGATAGAGCGACCACTTTTTTTTTTTTTTTTTTTGAGAAGCATCGATTATGCGGGACATGGTCTCAATTTGCGGGACACATAAACTGGGCTTCAAACGCTGTACAATCACGCGCTACGCAGGACGGGTGGTCACCCTAACTTGAGCTCTAAGAAGAAATTCACATACTCACAATATATAGCCTTGGAAAGCATCTCACATAGAGAGTTCAAGTTCCGATGGAACAGGGAAATAGCCTCTCTGTCTGCAGTGTAGCAGACTTCTGCCTGTAAACTGCAGGCCATGACTTTGCATTTACCTTACTCTTGTACTTCTTTGTCTCCCCCCAGGACGAGGAAGCATTTAACAAAGTGTTCGAGAGAGCCACCTTCACAACACACATCTTTAAAAACAGAGTAAAGCTGGAAACATACAACGTGAGTACTTCTAAAATACAATGCAGCCGTTTAGTTTCCTGAAAGCAAAAGAGTCTAAATAATAGCTTACTGCAGGAACATTGTCCCCTGGCTATACAAAATGTGTGCTAGCCATAACAATCTGATTGGTTTGTGCCTGTTGCAAAAAGACAGCGATTGTGACAACTCTGAATGAAAACACTATGATAATTTCCCCCATACACTAATAATAGTTTGGTTTGAATGGCTTTCAGAATAACCAGACAAACAAGCAGCCATTGTCGTAAAAAGCCCAAATATTCTCATTTACTGCCGATGCCTCGTGGTGTTGCAGGGAGTAAAAGGTAAAGAGGCACAGAGGGATCATGTTTTTCATATTGGGCTGTTTGGGGAAGAGAGACTGCTTTAGTGACAAAAAGTCATCAATAGTGGTTCATTAGAAGTTCAGGGGCTTTGCTGCAGTAGATAATAAACAACGTCAGATCGAAAAAAGAAACGTCAGATCGAAAAAAGAAATGCAAATGCAGTTCCACCCCCGTCTGTCTGTACTCAGCGTCTCTGTAAATCACGCCCAGAGAGTTTGGACTGCGAATGCGCTAGGCAATGTGAAATGCGTTTTTTTATTTGCCTGGAGGCACGTCCGAGTGTTTCTAGGCTCGGAAGTCCTTTATCTGAGCCTCTGGACCTTTGAACAGCAGTGGTTTAATTTTATTTTCTGTGGAAATTTGTTTATTTTTCAATGGAACGCTTCAAATCTCTCCCCCCGTGCAAAAACACGGAAATGGATCAGCTGAGAGCTAGAGTGGAGAGTTTGGCCACGCCCCCACCCTCTACTACAGGCCAGCTCTTTTCTCCTCATTTGCATTCAAGCAACAACGCCCATAATGGCCTGTTCAGAGAGAAAAAAAAAAAAACTTTTTCTCATCTTATCTCTGTTTCTCATGCACTGAGTGTTGATTTTGAAGAAGGATTCATTTACAGTATTAGGGAACCATTAAGGAGCCATATAAAAGCATCAAGAAGTACCATGTCATGGGATCTTTAAGTCAATGATATGATTAAATATTTGTGAGATTTACTAGCGGCTCTGTTGCACTCTTCCAAATGCTTTACCCACCTGTTGTCCATAGCATATCATAATCAGACTGTTTTCTAACTTGAGACTAAATGTTGTAAAGAAAACATATTTTTATTCTTAATTATTCTTTTGGCCTGTAAGCTTTATTGATAGGATGGTATAGTGTGAGAGGTGGGTGAAGTGCATGGGGGACATTTTACAAACTGCCAGAGCTGGGTTTCAAAGTCATCTTTTAAATCTTTCGAACAAGTCGTGCACGCTTTTATCTCTTCTCGTTTAGACTACTGTAATGCACTTTTCTCTGGCGTTAGCCACCATGCACTTTCTCGTCTACAGCTAGTCCAAAACTCCGCTGCGCGCCTTTTAACCGGTACCAAAAAAACGAGAGCACATAACTCTGATTTTAGCATTTTTGCACTGGCTCCCCGTTCATTTTAGAGTTGATTTTAAAATTTTATTTTAAAGCTCTGAATGGACTGGCCCCGGATTACATCTCGGACCTCATCCAGATTTACACCCCCGCCCGCGCTCTGAGGTCCGAGGGCCAGCTCCAGCTCGTGGTTCCTAAGATGAGACTTAAAACCAGAGGAGACAGAGCCTTTTCTGTGGCTGGACCAAAGCTGTGGAACGCTCTGCCTCCTCACATCAAAACAGCTCCCACTGTGGAGTGTTTTAAGTCTCGTCTTAAAGGGATATGCCACCCCCAGGTCAAATTTGGGCATCTCCCCACAGTCCAGAGACTAAAATAAGTGGTGGAAAGCGTTTTCCTGCTCACCCAGCCATTGTCCGAGTCTGTCGCCACTGACCGCCGCGGTATCTGCTGCTCCTCCGCCTTAGACTGGAGTCTAACGTCACCAGAGAAAGATTTCGGCCAAAAGGAATTAATTTGCTCGATGCGTTTCCCAATTACTTTCTGTGTAGTGCGCATTCATATCGAGTGCAAATAAATGTGCAAATCAACACGGAGAGCTTGACTTGGTCATTTTGGGTGGGAACTATTTTCCAGTGCAGAAGAATACAGTCGAATCACGCAGCACGCTGCCGGGGGAATCCCAGTTACGCACCAGGAAGGGAGTTCCCCTGTTGCACAACGTGGTGCGTGATTCGACTGTATTCTTCCGCACTGGAAAATAGTTCCCACCCAAAATGACCAAGGCAAGCTCTCCGTGTTGATTTGCACATTTATTTGCACTCGATATGAATGCGCACTACACAGAAAGTAATTGGGAAACGCATCGAGCAAATTAATTCCTTGCCGAAATCTTTCTCTGGCGACCCACTTTTATTCTCTGGCTTTTAATCCCGCATGAGTTGTGTGGTCCTCTGTGTTTTTAATTTATTTATTTTACTTTTATATTTATTTATTTATTTTATTTTATTTTACTCTATTTTGTTTTTACTTACTCCATGGTTCTGATTTGGTTTTACTGGTTTTATTGTTTTGTTACTAGTGAATCATATACGGTACCTGATGATTGTTGTGTCACTAGTTTTTCTGTCTGTACAGCACTTTGGAAACTGTTTATGTTTATGAAATGTGCTATAGAAATAAAGTGGATTTGGATTTGGATGATGTTGAGGCCAGCATAGAGCACCATATTACATGTCCCCATTGTGCAGTACAAACTTAATTAAGAGATAACAGCCAGAATTGGCAAGAGTTGAAACTATTTGTGTATGGTAGATAAACCACATTAAAACAATTTTATCACCAAGTAGAGTCAAAGTCTTGAAACATCCATGTCATTAATTATGTGGATCTGATTATAGTCTTTTACTCTAGCTAGGCCTGGCACAATAACAATTTTTGAAGCATGATATATTGATACAGAGATATACTGCAATAAAGGTTAATATTAAACACATTTTATACCACTAACACAATAACAATAATGCAAGATAATCCCAGTGAACCTTTTTAAATAGATGGCATCATTGAAAAGCATATAAATAGCTGAAAGAACCAATAATTAGCCATAGTTAATGTTAAACCCTCTACAGCTTAAATCACAACAAAATACCCAAAATCGCCCCACATTTACAAATAAATTGTACACACGATAATAATATATTGTTCCATCTTTCATATATTATATAACAATAAGTCAATATAGTAACTCTACTTGGTGTTAAAACCATTTGTTAACACCAAAAAATATAAAAATCTTTAAAGCCCCAGTGTGTAGAATTCGTGGTGCATAGGTGGATGGTGCTATTGCACTTTCTGTTTTAGCTACGGCAGACCTCGAGGTCCGCGTGCCGCTACTGTATAAATAAAATGCGGTCCCGTTTTTTTTTTTCTTTTCTCATGAAAACACACATTCCCGATCATGTACCATGACACTCTACACATCAAATGAAACCTTACAGTCTCCTCTTTTTGACTATGCAATTCATTTCCCTGCACAACAGTCACTCCCTGAGCACATGGGGCTTTTATACGGAAAAGCACAAAACGAGGTTAGCTTACCTTAGAATGCTTTGCACAGGTCAAACTCTGTATTTCACCATAAACTTGCTCTCAATTTGTCCGTAAGGATCCAGCGAATAAAATCCAGTAAAACAATTTAGTCCAAAACACGTGTTAGATCCATTACGACGTCTGATCCGGCAGCATGCTTGTGTTGTTTACCCAAAACCACGAGCCTTGTCGAAGGCGAAGGCGGAGCCCAAATGTCCTTCTGCGGCTCTCGTATTCAAAATGGCTGCCTCTGCATGGGGAAGATCCCCCTTTTATGTGACTATATCTAAGTCCAAAAGAATACTTTGATTTTATGATGGAAGTGAAAAGGCTTGGAAAACAATGTATTTTTGAATGGGTATCTTCAATTTCAGTAATTAACGGGTAAAAATCTTACACACTGTCCCTTTAAACATCCATGTCAATGATCATGTGGATCTGATTATAGTTGTATCCACAGTGAAGCCGTCAGCCTATCCAGGTTGGAGATAAATAAATTAATGTATTCCCTGATGTAAATGATTATGCATTGTTGTTTAATTATGAGGACTGCTGTAAGGGAGCCATGCATTTGTAAGGAGCATGCCTAACGTCATTAGCTCTGCTGTACTGCAGGTTCACAAAACACTAGCAGGTCCCCATGCGCTGCAGTCACACAACACAGATCTAGAATCGCTTCAATTACCATTATAGTGACGAGGGAGTTCTGATGTAGCCAGTGCACTTTGGATAGAAAACAAATACAGCTGCGGATTCATTTCTCTTAATTAGCCTATAATTAGCATTTAGCTATTGTCTGTCTAAGCCTAATTAGCTTAATTATTTAGCGGCTAATTTGTTACTCGGGACACATACCAAGGCTGAGGGTGCCGTGATTGAGCTGTAGGATGAGCTCACTTCGTGTCCTGGATAAAAGCCTCAGCAGAACCTCTCTCACTCCACTGCACACTGGTGTCGCTTGGGTCCAGATGAGCCATTCTTAACGTGTGAGGAGAGGATTCAGGCTCAGAGTCCACCAACCCCAAACTCTTGCTACAGGCACCATCTTTGTACAGAACACTCATTAACAGTGCAATCAATGAAACTTAAAGGGACAGTGTGTAAGATTTTTACCCGTTAATTACCGAAATTGAAGATACCCATTCAAAAATACATTGTTTTCCAAGCCTTTTCACTTCCATCATGAAATCAAAGTATTCTTTTGGACTTAGATATAGTCACATAAAAGGGGGATCTTCCCCATGCAGAGGCAGCCATTTTGAATACGAGAGCCGCAGAAGGACATTTGGGCTCCACCTTCGGCAAGGCTCGTGGTTTTGGGTAAACAACACAAGCATGCTGTCGGATCAGACGTCGTAATGGATCTAACACGTGTTTTGGACTAAATTGTTTTACTGGATTTTATTCCCTGGATCCTTACGAACAAATTGAGAGCAAGTTTATGGTGAAATACAGATTTTGACCTGTGCAAAGCATTCTAAGGTAAGCTCACCTCGTTTTGTGCTTTTCCGTATAAAAGCCCCATGTGCTCAGGGAGTGATTGTTTTGCAGGGAAATGAATTGCATAGTCAAAAAGAGGAGACTGTAAGGTTTCATTTGATGTGTAGAGTGTCATGGTTCATGATCGGGAATGTGTGTTTTCATGAGAAAAGAAAAAAACAACAACCCGGGACCGCGTTTTATTTATACAGTAGCGGCGCGCGGCTCGTGCGCGGGTGACCCTCGAGGTCTGCCGTAGCTAAAACAGAAAGTGCAATAGCACCATCCACCTATGCGCCACGAATCCTACACACTGGGGCTTTAAGTTTGTGGTGATTATGTAGTGATTACTGATCATCAGAATCATTATATTGACCATTATTTTATACTAACTTTGTGTGTTTATTTTATATTCAGATAAGTAAGGTTTCATTTTAAGTCAAACCACTGAATGTATTAATCAATTTGAGTCATTATCAATAAACCTGTACATAATAATTAATCTGTGTTTATTTACTGCTCAAGTTTCTAAATGCTAAATTAGTACCAGTACAGATGCAAAAACAACTTATTTGAGGAAGATTTAAAATAAACTACTGCTATTTTGGCAAATGAGTGGAACAGGTTGTGAGAGGGATAAAGCGGCGGCCAAGTCCAATGCTTAATGATGTGAAACACTTTCACAGTTTGTACCAATTTAGATGAAAATCTTTATGCAATGGGAACTTTATCTTGTTTGTTTGGCTTGTCTTCTCTCATTTACATTTCAATGCTTTGCCTTATTGTCCTTGTATACCAATATTTCTGTTATGAACCAACAAAGAACTATAAGATGTGTCAGATACTATTAATGGTGTGGCATATGGCCTATTATGACTTGAAGTTCCGTCAAAAGTTTCATCTGTTTGGCAAATGTAGTGATTGTTAGCCAAAGTTTTTCTTTCAAACTTGTGATTGAAGAAGGTGTTAACATCTGAGATCCTGTGTTTCTAGTGCTGCCGTGTTTTTTTGTTTTTACAACTTTGAACAAAAAGTGAGGAAAAACATCAGACATTTAGCACAGCGTCTGTGTGGAAATAGAGCAATGTAGTGAACTGTCAGTGCTTGCTTAACAAGATTAATGAAGTAACAACAGTAGGGTATTAGTCATCTTTCATAAAGATGGGAAGCAGCCACGCATTTAAAACATTTCTGCATAAACAATACACTTTATGCCTTATTAATAAAAACAATGGCAGCAACTTTTAAATGTAAAAGCCATGTGCATTACATGCCGATGCTCTTAGTCATTCCTGAAAGCTGAAGGACTGTACTAAACATATTTTCCTCGTTCTTCTGTTCTGGTTCTGTCCTGGTACAAATGTGAGCAGTGGGTATGTGTAGTTATGGTGGTATTGCATTCACTTTTAAACATTTGTGGTACTTTAAACCTTTTGTAGCTTTTATATGTAGCTTTTTTGTGGCTTTTATATGTAGCTTTTCTGGTTGTGACTTTGCTACCTGCTTGTCTCCATGGAGATGCTTTCCTAATAATGTTCCACATTATGGCATTTAAAGGAAAAGTAACGTTTTTTTTACAATCTGAGCCTTCTTTCGGCAATAAAACAAGTAGTTTTACTCACCCATAGCAGTTTGGTGTCAATTGGAGCAGTATCGCAGAACTTGTGTTGTAGCCGTTCTGTTCTACTAATGATCCCGTATCCGTTAGCGTGAGTGCTCGGGGCACTGATTTGCGGTCTCCAAATAACACAAACTTTAGCACTTTTCAAATCACAGAAGATCGCTGTGTCAGGGTAGACTTTTAGTGGATTCCAAAACGGCCTGAAACCCGATATCCAGCTATAGTTTCATTTGATGACGTCATCAGAGAGGACAGTGCGCATGCGTGAACTCAGCTGTTTTGTAAACACCGCTAGTCCGAAAGAAGCTAACACTGCTCTGAACTTTACTTTTCTGTTGCGATATCGGGTTTCAGGCCGTTTTGGAATCTACTAAAAGTCTACCCTGACACAGCGATCTTCTGTGATTTGAAAAGTGCTAAAGTTTGTGTTATTTGGAGACCGCAAATCAGTGCCCCGAGCACTCACGCTAACGGATACGGGATCATAGAAGAACAGAACGGCTCAACATAAGTTCTGCGATACTGCTCCAATTGACACCAAACTGCTATGGGTGAGTAAAACTACTTGTTTTATTGCTGAAAGAAGGCTCAGATTGTAAAAAAAAAACGTTACTTTTCCTTTAACTCGTGTAGCATAGTCAATTCAGTGTTTCCTTTGGTGCTGAAATGTGAATGTCACATGCGTATGGCTATTTTATAAGTTCAACAGTTTTAGTTGTGGCATAAGGCGCATTATTACACAAGTTAACACACTAATAATAATAATTCATAGCATTTTTATATAGCGCCTTTCATGACACCCAAAGTGCTGTACAGTTCATTGTTAATTCACTCCACACTTGGTGGTGGTAAGCTACTTTCTGTAGCCACAGCTTCCCTGGGGAAGACTGACGGAAGCGAGGCTGCCAATCAGCGCCATCGGCCCCTCCGACCACCTCCAACATTGACGCACACTCCACTTTCATACTAGGCAATGTAGGTGAAGAGTCTTGCCTAAGGACACAATGACAGTTTTTGCAACTGTTGCCCCACTGTGGCACCTGGAATTCCCAGCGGTCTCCCATCCAAGTACTAACCAGGCCCTGCCTTGCTTAGCTTCTGAGATCTGACGGGATCAGGCTTTGACAGGCAGGTATGGCCACTAGCAGAGAAAGTTACATAGTGTCTTTAAAGATCCCATGACATGGTACTTCTTGATGCTTTTATATGGCTCCTTAATGGCTCCCTAATACTGTAAATGAATCCTTCTTCAAAATCAACACTCAGTGCATGAGAAACAGAGATAAGATGAGAAAGAGCATTTTTTCTCTCTCTGAACAGGCCATTCTGGGTGTTGTTGCTTGAATGCAAATGAGGAGAAAAGAGCTGGCCTATAGTAGAGGGTGGGGGCGTGGCCAAACTCTCCGCTCTCAGCTGATCCATTTCCGTGTTTTTGCACGGGGGGAGAGATTTGAAGCGCTCCATTGAAAAATAAACACATTTCCACAGAAAATAAAATTAAACCACTGCTGTTCAAAGGTCCAGAGGCTCAGATAAAGGACTTCCGAGCCTAGAAACACTCGGACGTGCCTCCAGGCAAATAAAAAAGCGCATTTTGCATTGCCTAGCGCATTCGCAGTCCAAACTCTCTGGGCGTGATTTACAGAGACGCTGAGTACAGACAGACGGGGGTGGAACTGCATTTGCATTTCTTTTTTCGATCTGACGTCAATAAGGTGCCTTGTTCAAAATCGCCCGTTTGAGCTCCGATTTTTTTGTAACGCAGAAAAGGATCGCAAATGCTCAGTTTAGACATTTCGCAACTTGTAACCATGGGGGGGGGCCCTAAACGGGGTAGGGGACCTCACATTAACGTTCAAAAACCTCAGAAAGTGAAAATTTCATGCCAAGGGACCTTTAACTGGTTTGTTGTGGGAGTAGAAAAATATGTTGTACATCAATTTTTTTTTTAAACAAACTTTTATTATAAAAATATGACATTTTTATACTCCCAAATATATTCTTTTATGAGAAGATATTCACCAGTACTCGGTGTGAACACAATGAAAACCAACCTTTAACACAGTTTTATACATTACCTTAAGGTGGAGTTAGAGAGTAAAAACACACAACTAGAACTAGTCTCTTTTGTTCAGTGTTTTCTAGATGAACTGAGTCAGGGTTACTTCAGGATGGGCTGCATCACCTTTGTGCTTGCCACACCTGAGTCTTTGGCATAAACCTAAACTAGACACCGATGAGTGAAATCTCATATAAACCGCTCATTTGCATTTGTTTGTAACATAATCAAGTGTTAATTAAAAGTAGAGGAGTGATTTGGTCCCACTTTATAACGACAACACCTTAATCAGCAATATTAACTACTTCATTAAGGGGTTATAGTTTGGAGTTAAGATATTAATAGTTAGGGTAGTCACTAAGCCTGAACCATTCTTAATAAACTCTGTCTTTATTATGAATTTGTTTTACTTCATGCTTTACTAAGCCTAATTTAAGTGTACTTATTATAAAGTGTTACCAGTGAGTTCTACTGAAGACATCATAGTCCAGCAGTAGTAGCAGGCTGGGGTTACGTTCACACTTACACACATCAAATCATATATAACATGATATAAAACTTAGAGTAATGTAGCCTTTTGAATAGTTTTCGTCTTCGTACTGGAATAGTCCTTTGGTACAGCTTTCATATACATTGTGTGTATGCTACTTCAGTTACACAATAGCCACAGTTCTCAGACACCTTATTACATCATGTTGTTTTATCGTGTTCTTTCTTCAAAGGAGATTCTCTTAAGTTGAGCACTTGAGAGTGGATGAGGAGTGTTACAGCTTCAACAACAAAAGCAGAGATTCTGAAAAACCTTGTATTTGTTCAGAGAATGTGTTTGATCTGTGATATTTTCAAATAAAGACAGGATTGAGTTTCAGTGGTTTAAGGCCATGGTTTAGAAGGTTATGAAGGTTCATCGAGTACCTTATGTGGCAACTTCACCTGAACTTTTGAAAGTAGTCACCAGGCTTCCATATTTTTTAATGTGAAAAAATCCAACTTCCCATGCTTCTGTTTTATCCATTTGGAATGGAAATGTTTCAGAAAACACACCAACAGCATTACAAGGGGTCAGCAAGGAAAAAACAACAACTTTGCTGACCCCTTTTTAACATTGACGAGTGCATAGTGACTTCTATCTGCAATGATGTACTGTACATATTTAGAGTCAAAGTGTTTTACTCTGGATGCCCGTCCTGATGCAGCCCAGTTAATTTATCTGGTCTGGTCTGCAATGACTTTAAAGCCCCAGTGTGTAGGATTCGTGGCGCATAGGTGGATGGTGCTATTGCACTTTCTGTTTTAGCTACGGCAGACCTCGAGGGACCCCGTGCACCGCTACTGTATAAATAAAACGCGGTCCCGTTTTTTTTTGTTTTTTTTCCTTTTCTCATGAAAACACACATTCCCGATCATGTACCATGACACTCTACACATCAAATGAAACCTTACAGTCTCCTCTTTTTGACTATGCAATTCATTTCCCTGCAAAACAATCACTCCCCGAGCACATGGGGCTTTTATACGGAAAAGCACAAAACAAGGTTAGCTTACCTTAGAATGCTTTGCACAGGTCAAACTCTGTATTTCACCATAAACTTGCTCTCAATTTGTCCGTAAGGATCCAGCGAATAAAATCCAATAAAACAATTTAGTCCAAAACACGTGTTAGATCCATTACGACGTCTGATCCGGCAGCATGCTTGTGTTGTTTACCCAAAACCACGAGCCTTGCTGAAGGCGGAGCCCAAATGTCCTTCTGCGGCTCTCGTATTCAAAATGGCTGCCTCTGCATGGGGAAGATCCCCCTTTTATGTGACTATATCTAAGTCCAAAAGAATACTTTGATTTCATGATGGAAGTGAAAAGGCTTGGAAAACAATGTATTTTTGAATGGGTATCTTCAATTTCAGTAATTAACGGGTAAAAATCTTACACACTGTCCCTTTAATGTCCTGATAATAGACGTTTTTAGCTGTAACTTTTGCACTGTCAACCAATCTTTGTACAAACTCAAATGAATCCCTAATCATTATTTTTTGTACTTTTTGTTTGATTAATCCTAAATTACTTTATTTACTTTATGTGTGTGTGTATATATATATATATGTATATATGTATATATATATATATATATATATATATATATATATATATATTTTATATATACACACACGATACACACCCTTTTAGAAAATTTAGAAAACACCTTTAAATGAAAATGTATTTTTTGCCTTACCTGTCTGACCCTTTTATGTTCGATTGATCTAAACTGAACTTTCCTCCCCTCTCTATCAGCCAGCTCAGTTGCACCAAACCAGCAGGTGCCTTAGCATTTCTTCTGCTTCTCTTGGTCTCCTCCGCATGAGTCCCCATCTTTTATCTACTGCGCATGATGAATACCTAATCAACTCATTTACTTGTTATGAACCAGAGCCTCGTTCCAGGTGTGCTGTGCATGTCTTTGTCACTCACTGGCACCAGGAACTTTGGTGAAAAAGTCTAGTCTCCAGCTCTGTCAGCCTTAATTGCTTTCTATGAATAGAGGTGAATTTTGGGACAGCTTTTTAAGTAAACATGATTGGAAGTATCTGAGCACATAAATGAATCAGGGTTCCCTCTCACAGCTCATTGTTCTTTTGGAATAAGTTGTCACCTTTTGTCAAGTGCAGCCCACACCCTGACAACAACAACATGTAAACTTTCATTAGTCTGCTGTCTTGAGGCATATCCCAAAAAATACTAATGATGTGGCCTGGTCACATATGCAGGGCTCTCAAGTTTTGAGCGGGGTCGGGCGTGAGACTGCGTAATTTCCGAGGAGCGGGGGGGTTAGGTTTCTTTATTAGTGTCTGTAGGCAAATCTTATATTGTAACTCAGAATAAGCTTGGAAGCATATAATTCACACTTTCATTATTTCTGTGAACAAATCACCAGCTATTGTTTCTGCATGTTTACGTGTGTATTTTTTGTTTGTAGGATGAGACCCGGGTGAAGGTAACCGTGTTGGAAATCCTCCCGTTGGATCACATGGAGTACAGCCGCAGACTCATCAGAAACATCCACAAAATGTCCTCTCAAGTTGAACCCCCTCAGTGAAACAGGGCTGAATCAGAGCTGGTCATGTGACTTTGGTCCAGTTCCTTCTATCGGAGTGAAGCAGCAGCAGCAGCTAGAGGCTGTGGGTGTGAATCATCAAAGAAAATGACAGCCAAACAAGAGACTGGTATTTACTGTTCATTTGTGTTTGTTGACCATCTGTAGCACACTTGTTTGGAGGAAAGGACTTGTTTGAACAGTGGGTCAAACACATAAGCATACATTACAGAAGTTGCACTAGTATTTTATTGTACGTTTAAAGGAGAATTAACGTTTTTTTTACAATCTGAGCCTTATTTCGGTAATAAAACCAGTTGTTTTACTCACCCATAGCACTTTGGTGTCATTTGGAGCAGTTTCGTAGATGTTGTGTTGTAGCGGTATCCGTGAACGTGAGTGCTCGGGGCACTTGTTTGCGGTCTCCAAATAACACAAACTTTAGCACTTTTCAAATCACAGAAGATCGCTGTGTAAGCATAGAAACCCGATATCCAGCTATAGTTTCATTTGATGACGTCATCAGAGAGGACAGAGCGCATGTGTGAATTCCCAGCTCTCAGGTACAGTCCGAAAGAAGCTAAGAAGACGAAAACATCTCTGCTTGAGAAAATGGTGCGAACATGCATTTATCCCGGTTGCGAAAACAAAATGACATCTTGGACGAAGTTGAGCTTTCACAGGCTTCCGCATCAGAATCCTGATTTATTGAAAATGTGGCTACTTGCTTTGAGAATGGACCCAAACATGACAGGGAAAGCTGTAAGACGTCTGGACCCTCGTGTTTGCAGTACTCACTTCAGTCCGGACCATTTTTTTTCCATCAAAGGAAAAGAAAAAAGGCCAGCGGTTTCAGCGCGTAATGGCTCTGAGAAGTAATACGAAACCGATGGCTGTTCTCTGCGCTGCTTCTAAAACTCTCTGCGCTTCATTCTTTCCATATCCATTCTGTCTCCTCATCCGTATACTCAGGCACAAAACGATAGGGACGGCCGTCATACTCAAATAAGTCCTCTTCAGTCTCAAAGTCCGAATCTTCAGCCATGTCTCGCAACAGAAAAGTAAAGTTCAGAGTTAGCTAAAGTTATCTTCTTTCAGAATAGCGTTGTTTACCTGCTAAACAGCCGAGTTCAGGCATGCGCACTGTCCTCTATGATGACGTCATCAAATGAAACTATAGCTGGATATCGGGTTTCAGGCCGCTTTGGACTCCAATTAAAGTCTACGCTGACACAGCGATCTTCTGTGATTTGAAAAGTGCTAAAGTTTGTGTTATTTGGACACCGTAATCAAA
Source organism: Paratrypauchen microcephalus (assembly GCA_036785185.1). Classification (NCBI taxonomy): domain Eukaryota; kingdom Metazoa; phylum Chordata; class Actinopteri; order Gobiiformes; family Gobiidae; genus Paratrypauchen; species Paratrypauchen microcephalus. The sequence continues at coordinate 2,430,728 of JAVJIX010000120.1, read as the reverse complement.
TGCCCCGAGCACTCACGCTAACGGATACGGCTACAACACAACATCTACGAAACTGCTCCAAATGACACCAAATTGCTATGGGTGAGTAAAACAACTTGTTTTATTACCGAAATAAGGCTCAGATTGTAAAAAACGTTAATTCTCCTTTAACTGATTTTTATCTTTTATCACTGTTGTTTTAAAGCATTTCATTTTAAGTTAATGAACAACAAATAACAAAAATCTGTTAAAGGACTTAAATTCGGAACCCTCACTCCAAACGGAGATATTCAGAGATGTTTCACTTTTGTAATCTTGTTTTTTGCTTATTTTTGTACAGTTTTATAATTATAGTTAAAGATTGTTCAGTAATTATTTAACAGTGTTTGAAGTGTTTTGCGCCTCCAAAAAGTGTGATTAAAGAAGGCTCTTTTATCCCGTCTTGTTTTGAGTTTTCAAGTTATTTAAAAAAAATAAAACTGTAATAAAAACATAAATATGGTAACACTTTATACTATACTACACTTATAAAGCACAAAGACTTAATTCACAATGACCCAGTGATTAAGAATAGCTTTTTTAATACCTAAACGGCTAACCCTAACACATTTATTAAGTAGTTATAAGCCTGAATCATTCTCAAATGTTGCTTTGTCAAGAATGTTCTACTTAACTTGAACCCATCTATCATGAGAGACCCAAGCAGGTTACAAAACGATGCCACATTACAGTTCAGTTCTGCGGAGAGTCCCCCTATTCAAATGGATGAATATTTTTTGAGCAATAGAAACACCGTTTTATATATATATATATATATATATATATATATATATATATATATATATATATATATATATATATATATATATATATATATATATATCTCAACCTGCCTATCACGTTTTCTTGTTTGCTCCGCCAAAATTCCACGACTTCTGATTCGCCAAGCCGCTTACCCGAGCACAACGCGCTCATTTTGCCACTAGTTGTCCGCTTCGTGTCCCACTGCCTGCATGAACACGCGCGCTGCACGATGCTCCTCAGCTCTGGGCTTTGTGCGCCTCTTCAGCCCCGCAGCTCCATCACGACCTCAGGGTCGGTCCTCACGTGCAGCCGCGGAGCAAGCTCCACGGGGCGGGTAGCGCAGTGGAAGCAGCCTGCTGTCCTGCCCGTGTGCGCCAGTTCTCAGTGTGTGTGTGTGCGTGCATTAGAAGGAAAAATGTTCCACAACTCCACACTATGCCCCACCAAAATTTTAAAATGCCCCCCCAATCTGTGGAGTCTAGATCCGGGCCTGATGTATGTATCAAAGTCCTCCCAGATTTGAGCAAAGCCGACACACAAGAAGCTGGTGAGTTAGTGTCTGAAGTGGTGATGATCGCTGTCCGTGGTTCTGAAAACCTGAGATCCTGATATTAGACAGTGTGTGCTTGATGTACCAGGCAAAAAGTGAATACTTCCCTCAAATTGTCCTTAAAAGTTTTGTGCAAACACTTAAAAATATCTTGTACAGATGTGGCCAAGTTTGACACCAATTTATTAGAACTGTGAAGAATTCAATGTATAATTGGGCTGTTTCTAGTCTGCAGTGGCCAAACTCTAACAGAAGTCTAACAAAGGACATGGTGAACTGGGCACTCAGCATGTTGGTGACCTCCTGCAGAATAAACAAATGAATAACCAATGTAGAATTCATTATAAAATCCTGATTTTTACATGAATTACATAATGGAAATCTTTTAGTATTTTTTTCTTACATTTATATGAGTAACTACTACTTTCAAATTGATACCTTTAAATGTAAGCTTTTTTCTTGTTCACCTGCAGTATCTCACCTTACTGTCTGCAATGATCTTAACATTCCTAGCATCCTAATTATTTAGTGATGAGTGCTTTCACACATTTTAGAGCTCAGAGCAGAGAATTGCTGTCACGCCACTGATAATAACAATTAGCATGTTAATAGCACACCAGCGTTACTTTCTGTTTGATGGCCAGTAAAAGTGTTTTATAATCAGCACACTGAAAAAGTCATGTTAATTATAAAGCAATTTTACCATCTCAGTGAGCTAGCCAAAATAAATAACAGACAGCACAGTGGTCTCATTTTGACCTTATGAGCTGTTTTTACATGTAATGGGGCAAAACAAAGGTTATTTTAATACATCAAAATAACTCCTACCATCGCTTTAACTGACTGATAAATTGATATATTCTTCAATTGGCCTGTGTGCTGGTGTCTGGCTCAAGGGCATGTCACTGTTTCTCAGCACTCCCATCCCAGAGCCACACGAGCACTGCAACACATTGCTCTGCTCGAGTCACTGCCGCCTTTCTCACAACTTTTTAATATCTTGCTCTTTATCTCGTCAAAAGGTCATGTCTGATCTCTCACTTATAATGAGCACATATTTAACACAAGTCTTAATGCCGGTTTTATGAAGTCTAAGGTAATGATTACCTGATATCTGCAAGTCATTTAAACTAATTCCTTGACCCTTCATTCTTACTGTGTAACTTTCTGGTTGGGGGGTGCACCACTTGCTTGTCTCCATGGTGATGATGCCAACAATATGGTATTAAACTTATTTTATCACCATGGAAAATGCAGGTGATGTTCTAGTTTTTATTTAAAGGAAAAGTAACGTTTTTTACAATTTGAGCCTTATTTCGGTAATAAAACAAGTTGTTTTACTCACCCATAGCACTTTGGTGTCATATGGAGCATTTCCGGAGATGTTTTAGATTAGCGTTAGGCTAACGCCGTTAGCCTAGCGCGACTTATAGCCATAGCTCTGGGCATTCCCCGAGCATGTAATATGCCCCGTGCGGGCTCCAAATAACACAAACTTTAGCACTTTTCAAATCATAGAAGCTCGATGTCTTTAGTCTACGATTTCGTTTGAATCAAAAGTGGCCTGTAATCCGAGATTTATCCATAGTTTACAGCTTTGCGTTCCATATTTGGGTCCCGGGAGCTGAGAGCATACCCCGCACATGCGCACTGGCGTCCTCATCTACTCGAAACTATGGCTAAATCTCGGATTACAGGCCACTTTTGACCAAACGAAATCGTAAACTAAAGACATCGAGCTTCTATGATTTGAAAAGTGCTAAAGTTTGTGTTATTTGGAGCCCGCACGGGGCATATTACATGCTCGGGGAATGCCCCGAGCTATGGCTATAAGTCGTGCTAGGCTAACGGCATTAGCCTAACGCTAATCTAAAACATCTCCGGAAATGCTCCATATGACACCAAAGTGATATGGGTGAGTAAAACAACTTGTTTTATTACCGAAATAAGGCTCAGATTGTAAAAAAACGTTACTTTCCCTTTAATTATAGGAATGCTTTTAATGCTGATTATGCATACTTACTGTTACTGTGAGCATAGTCACATGATCTCCACAGATTTGACCTGTAACTTGGCCTTGGTAGCGTCACCTGCTGGTCCAATGGAAACACTTGAAGTTATTCTGTGGAACAATGCAAACAATAATATCTCCTTGGAGACAACCAAGTGACTGGCCATCCCCCAGAAAAGTTACATAGTGCACCATTAAAAATCGCTTTGCAAATACCACTAATTACCAACATTATTTGTCTCAGTACTTCTTTTTTTTCAGGTAACATTAATTTGAGATAACATTATCTTTCAGCCATCCTTTTTGGTCAGTCTGTCACCTCTGGTTCCCAGTCAAGGACATTCAATAAAAGAATGTAAAAGTGAGCTGCCATGTACTACTTTAAATCTTTCTATAGATGAATTATTTGCCAAAGAAAATTGCTTCTCTATCTCCAAGGTCGTCTGTTTTAAACCATGTCAATTTAAACATCATATTGTACGCCCTGATAAGAAGATTAAACTATTTCTACATGAACATCATTTGAATTCAGACATGACGAGGTGCGGTTGTTCATAAAATATAAAAAGAACAGGGACATCCCAAAGTCGGAGGTAGTTAAAACGCCCTTGGATTGAGCAGCGTCAGTCCACAGCCCCGGGCCACTGAGAGACATTCGAGGACAGTGGGAAAGATTCTAAGAAACATATTTTAATATTATCCTCTGAGAGCTTTTATCAGAGACAGGACTGAAGCGCTGCTAAAGCCGTCATATCTTCTTTGAGGGAACGGGGGACCTTTTGCGTTCGTATCTGTTCAAAATGTACGCTACAAAGACGACAAATGGAGATGAGGTGTTCTGGCAGAGGTCGGAGCCCTGATCACAGCCAATCAGAGGCTTTCTAATCTCACAAAGGCCTGCCTGCGTGTGTGTGTTCGTATGTTCGTATGTAGGTGCGTGGGGGTGTAAGAGCTAGGACACAATAAAACTGCAATAAAACGTCTCTTTTGTAATCTTGATTGTGACTTAAAGGGACAGTGTGTACGATTTTTACCCGTTAATTACTGAAATTGAAGATACCCATTCAAAAATACATTGTTTTCCAAGCCTGTTCACTTCCATCATGAAATCAAAGTATTCTTTTGGACTTAGATATAGTCACATAAAAGGGGGATCTTCCCCATGCAGAGGCAGCCATTTTGAATACGAGATCCGCAGAAGGACATTTGGGCTCCGCCTTCGCCTTCGGCAAGGCTCGTGGTTTTGGGTAAACAACACAAGCATGCTGCCGGATCAGACGTCGTAATGGATCTAACACGTGTTTTGGACTAAATTGTTTTACTGGATTTTATTTGCTGGATCCTTACGGACAAATTGAGAGCAAGTTTATGGTGAAATACAGAGTTTGACCTGTGCAAAGCATTCTAAGGTAAGCTAACCTCGTTTTGTGCTTTTCCGTATAAAAGCCCCATGTGCTCGGGGAGTGATTGTTTTGCAGAGAAATGAATTGCATAGTCAAAAAGAGGAGACTGTAAGGTTTCATTTGATGTGTAGAGTGTCATGGTACATGATCGGGAATGTGTGTTTTCACGAGAAAAAAAACAAACAAACGGGACCACGTTTTATTTATACAGTAGCGGTGCGCGGCTCGTGCGCGGGTCCCTCGAGGTCTGCCGTAGCTAAAACAGAAAGTGCAATAGCACCATCCACCTATGCGCCACGAATCCTACACACTGGGGCTTTAGCAGACCTATTATGCAAAATGATCTTTTTTCAGCTTTTAACCATGTTATAGTTTCCCCCCCCCATCATTTACTCACCAAAAGTATGAAAGTATAAAAGTGGTATGTGCGTGAGTGTTGGTGGTGGTCGGAGATTGGCAGCCTCGCTTCCGTCAGTCTGCCCCAGGGCAACTGTGGCTACAAAAGTATCTTACCACCACCAAGTGTGGAGTGAATGAACAATGGACTGTAAAGTGCTTTGGGTGTCATGAAAGGAGCAATTATGCAATTTAATAAATGCAAATTATTATAATAATTATTATTATTATTATTAAAAGTTGTATTTGGAGTGATTTATTCCTGTTTGAGTAATCTTTAAAGGTACAGTGTGTAGGATTCGTGGCTCATAGGTGGTGTAGGTACCATGCACTTCCTCTTTTGGCTACGGCAGACCTCGAGGGTCACCCGGGCGCGCCGTAACGCGGACAGCTCTCGTACCAGCGCACGAACTGCGAGCACCCTCGCCGACAACTACGGTATAAATAAAACGCAGTCTCCCGTTCACTGTTTTTTTTTTTTCTCATGAAAACACACATTCCCGATCATGTACCATGACACTCTACACATCAAATGAAACCTTACAGTCTCCTCTTTTTGACTATGCAATTCATTTCCCTGCACAACAAACACTCCCCGAGCACATGGGGCTTTTATACGGAAAAGCACAAAACGAGGTTAGCTTACCTTAGAATGCTTTGCACAGGTCAAACTCTGTATTTCACCATAAACTTGCTCTCAATTTGTCCGTAAGGATCCAGCGAATAAAATCCAGTAAAACAATTTAGTCCAAAACACGTGTTAGATCCATTATGACGTCTGATCCGGCAGCATGCTTGTGTTGTTTACCCAAAACCACATGTCCCAAATGTCCTTCTGCGGCTCTCGTATTCAAAATGGCTGCCTCTGCATGGGGTCAATCCCCCTTTTATGTGACTATATCTAAGTCCAAAAGAATACTTTGATTTCATGATGGAAGTGAAAAGGCTTGGAAAACAATGTATTTTTGAATGGGTATCTTCAATTTCGGTAATTAACGGGTAAAAATCTTACACACTGTCCCTTTAATCTCTTATTTTCAAGATGCCATATTGCCAATCGATCCGTTTTCACCACCAACGGCACACGTCCGCTTCTCTCTACTTACTTTGTTCTCCAATTTTGTTTTCTTAATCAGCAATACACACAGGAAGAGTCATCAATCTATGTGTGTGTGTATGTGGATCCATGTATAAGTGTGTGTGTGAGAATAGAGCGCCCACAGTGTGTCAGAGGTGTAGCCCTGAACTGTCAGAGCTGTTCCACAGGTACAGCACAAGGACTGAGTCTGCACAGTCTCTGATCTCACTCGTCTTTATTCTCCATCCTTGTGTACTGTGGGCTGAACATGCTTGTGTTAAGACATGAGGAAAATGTTCAAACCAAATATAACTGACCTAAAGAAAAATCTGTCACACACGCACACACCCGCATAAACATTTTTCTTCAGTGAGTAGCACTATGAATTGAAATCCCTATACTGTGTCTGAGGGCCCAGCTCATGATGTTCCCTTTTTATCCTTTTCAAAAATATCACCAATAGAGGTCTAACATGCAATATTAGAAATAAAAGCTAACTGTAGCGCTGGTTTTGATGGTCTAGAGGCAAAACTTCTCAAAATGGTAGCACATGTTTTCATGTTTCTGTTTGAAAAATAGATCGAAAGAGATATGAAGAAAGGCATTGAATGAGATTGAGGTTATTCAGCATTTAATGTCAGAGTTCAGCAGAATACAAACACTCAGTTGATCACAATCTTCAGTTGTATGTTGTTTCCTTCAGGCCCCATCACACACACAGTGATCAGCCCTCACACACAGACATGTGCCTTTCAGATCCTCACACACAGAGACATGGGGGCCATTTAGACGAGGACGATTGCGACTGAAAACGACAAAATATTCTATCGGAAGTGTCTCTCGTTTACACGGCGGCGGCGCCGTCGGGCTCTGAAACCGCAAAAATCTGAAGACTCCTTCCAGAGTGTGGAGTTCTGAAGACGGCCCGGGTCGCGTTGTAGTTGCCATCAAAGTCAGAACGAATAAATAAATAGGTTAATAAATATATGATTATAATTTAATGAGTTCATGAATATACATACAATAATACATAATAAGAAGTAAGAATAATTTAATGTTAAAAAACTACTATTTCATGTGTTTATTTGTTTTGCTCTGGAGTTACGAGTGTTAATTCAGGTAGGAACTAAAGTTTGCAGTTGCAGGGGGAGTCAGGAATTTTTAAAGGGTTGCAACTAGGGATGGGCGATACCAGTTATTTTTGTTTCGATACGATACCAAGTAATACCAGGGTTAGAATCGCGATATCGATACCGATACCGATACTTCATACTTCATACTACTTCATACATTTTTTAATACTACAGAAAAACACTAACCTGGCTCTAACTAGATACCTTGGCTTCACAAAGCTCCACCAGGGGGCTTAGCTCCACACAATCTAATGCCAGATATCTGAAAAAAAATCTTTGATGAAATGAAAATGGCAATGCAGACATCAAATGTGACCACTAGACTTTTGTTTGTGCTGCTTGTATTGTATGTTGTATTTTTATGTATTTGCCTGCCTAGGGACTGCGGATGAAAACTAGCTTTGTAGCTAAAATTCGGCATATTTACATTTGTTTTATACTTATGTTCATTAATGTGCATTGTCCCTATCAAATAAATAAATCTATTGTAAGTTGGGCACTTGCAGCCTATGAAAAAAGACAACAAATGAAGTATCACTATTCTCACTCTCACATACATACATTCTCCTCACATACACTACTCTTAGTCTTCTACATGCTTGATGGTTACCTGGGTACATTCTCCCTCTCTCAAACGCCTCGGCAGCTGACCTCTGTCGTACGGCTGTTGCTGCTGTGCTGGAGGGAGCTGCCTGACTAGCCTCCTGTCGTCGTTTGGTCAGTAGCATTTCGTCATGCTGAGGTTTATGATTTATGATCAAGTGCTTATTTAAAATTTGTGGTATTGCCACAATATCGGATCATTTTTTGGTACACACTGCACTTCGCAACATTGTCGTCCACGGTGTGGAAGTAACTCCACACCACACTACACTTGCGGTCTCCCATGGCTCCCGCGCCGCTTTGACTGAAATCTCACAGCAGTGAGTCTATCGCGGGATGACGTACTACCCCACGTTTGGTGAGAACGCGGAAGGAAAAGTAGTGCCTGACAAGTGACAATGGTTGAATAATGAACAAAACACATGAATTTGAACTAAATAAACTGAAAGTTAAGTCAGTAAGAAAACATGACTTGGTATCGATATTTTAATACCAGGATCGATGCATATTCAATACTCCATCAGGATCGATATATCGATACTTTGGTATCGATCCGCCCATCACTAGTTGCAACTGGTATTGGACCATGCTACTGTTGCTGATGTGACCTCAGTTCAAGAGTGCAAGAGTGAAGAAAGCTGAATGTATTTTTACACAGTACATTGAAAGATCTGTTTTTAAGGAAGAAATGAAGATTTGATGTTTTATTTCTCTCAAGTGAAGCGGCCAATGAGGTACAGTTGCTAGCTTGTTAGCATGTGTTAGTATATGTTGAATTCAATGTGACTAAGTTCTGTTGGTTATTGTGTATTTGACCATTCTGCATAATGTTTTTATGTATTTCTGTTTTGTATGTCCAGTTCTCACGGCACACCTTTACACGCTTGTGTGATTAAAGGCCAGTAAACACAAAAGAACAACTTGGTTTCGTGATTTTGACTTGAGAGGACGCGTCTCCGTCTAAACGTCAAGAAGCGCAAAACATGTTCACGTCGCACACACCTGACGTCACACTGGATGCGCCAAGCCGGTAAAAACAATAACAATACGTCGCAGGTGACAGAGGCGAGTTTGGACAAGACTGGGCAGAACCAGTCAGTGGTGGGACAATTTTGAGAATGGATTGGTTGATGACAGTGCTTGGGTGGAAAACTTCAGAATGACTAAACAAGCTCTTGTTGCATTAAGCGAAGAGCTCCGACCCGACATCGAGGGCGAAACAACCGTAATAAGAGCCCCTGTCGGTGTCCTGAAAAAGGTAGCTCTGACATTATATTAGCGGCCTGGCATGCATATTCAATCGAATTCGCCCACTTTTACGTCTTCGTATAAACAAACATTTCCTGTTGAGAATGCTCATCTAAACGGGGATACAAAATTGAAGACGAGACGCCACTTTTGCGTCTTCTGTTTTGATCGTTGCCGTAGGCCATAGGCTGCAGTCTTTTTATACAGACCTGTAGCATACTATGACATCACCACCACACCTAACCTATAGGAGAAAAGCTTAGCCATGCAGTGTTCTCAAAATACCTTCACAGAATCCCCAACCTTGTAAGGCTCTATAGAACTACCAAGCTTTAGTTGACGTCAGCCAGTTACAGAAGAGTTTCCTCATAGGTTGAAGTCAGCCAAAGTATTGATGGATGGGAGCAGGTGATGTAGCCAGCACAGCCTATGTAAACGTATTAAAGGAAAATTAACGTTTTTTTTACAATCTGAGCCTTCTTTCGGCAATAAAACAAGTAGTTTTACTCACCCATAGCAGTTTGGTGTCAACTGGAGCAGTATCGCAGAACTTATGTTGTAACCGTTCTGTTCTACTAATGATCCCGTATCCGTTAGCGTGAGTGCTCGGGGCACTGATTTGCGCTCTCCAAATAACACAAACTTTAGCACTTTTCAAATCACAGAAGATCGCTGTGTCAGGGTAGACTTTTAGTAGATTCCAAAACGGCCTGAAACCCGATATCGCAACAGAAAAGTAAAGTTCAGAGCGGTGTTAGCTTCTTTCGGACTAGCGGTGTTTACAAAACAGCTGAGTTCACGCATGCGCACTGTCCTCTCTGATGACGTCATCAAATGAAACTATAGCTGGATATCGGGTTTCAGGCCGTTTTGGAATCCACTAAAAGTCTACCCTGACACAGCGATCTTCTGTGATTTGAAAAGTGCTAAAGTTTGTGTTATTTGGACACCGCAAAGTAATGCCCCGAGCACTCACGCTAACGGATACGGGATCATTAGTAGAACAGAACGGCTCAACATAAGTTCTGCGATACTGCTCCAATTGACACCAAACTGCTATGGGTGAGTAAAACTACTTGTTTTATTGCCGAAAGAAGGCTCAGATTGTAAAAAAAACGTTAATTTTCCTTTAAGTTACGCTTAGCTGCTTTTAGAACACTGGGTTAAAAAACGTCCAGAAACATTAGGCAAAAGTCATAAGTATACTTATACACAGAGATTACAGTTTTCATATGTAAGTACACATGTAAATTAAAGAATGAAATCCTACATTTCCATTAGTGGATCTGTTTAATCTGTCTTTAAAAACATCTGCATTTCCTTCAGTCTAGAAAACAGCCAGTTACTCCTCTTTTTAAAGGAGATCCTACTGATATGAGTAACTATCGACCAATCTCTATTATTTGAACAGTTGCTAAAATATTTGAAAAACAATATTTAGCATCAGTTATATAACTTTTCAAACTGTTCTGCTAAAATTTACTAATGATTTATTCACTTCATTTGATCATAATCAGTACGTGGGTTCTATATTTTTTGATCTAGTTGATCATTACTTGCTCCTAGACGAACTTTATACATTAGGTCTTGACACTAATGTCATTTTGTAGTTCAATTCATACCTTCATAATAGATGTAAATTTGTCTTTTGACATGGTGCTCAGTCAGACAAATACATAATGAATAAAGATATAAAACACAACTCCAGGTATGTTTTTGTATGTTTTCTAACATGCCTGAAAGCTCAGAAGAGTCAATTTAGCGTAATATAGGATGGCATCTGAAACATGACAATATAAATTAGGTGGATTTGGATAGTTGTCTGTAACACCTTATGCTTGTCTGGGTTCATTGTAGTTCCTCTAAAACTATTACCACACATCAATAATCCACAGCAGTTCGAGTCCAGGGTGCACTTTTCCTCATTACTTCAAACACACAAGCGCAATGAGTTTCCTGTCACTTCTGAGACACAGGGAGACTGCTGCTTTTCCTCAGTGTCCTGTAACAATCCACATAGGAGGGAAAAAATCAAACTCAATTTAACAATGATAAACTGCACTGGGAATATTAATCGTTTTAAAAAGCTTAAAACTCATATAAACCTAGAACTAAATCCAGCTCTGAAAATATTATCTGTCTATTCACTGCATTCGTGTGTGTGTGTGTGTGTATATGTATGTTTGTGTGTGTGTGTGTATGTATGTGTATGTATGTATGTGTATGTATGTATGTGTGTGTGTGCGCGCGTGTGTGTATGTATGTGCGCGTGTGTGCGCATGTTTGTGTATGTATGTGTGTGTATGTATGTATATGTCTATGTATGTGTGTATGTATGTATGTATGTGTGTGTATGTATATATGTGTGTGTGTGTGTGTGTATGTATGTATGTATGTATGTGTATGCATGTATGTATGTGTGTGTGTGTGTATGTATATATGTATGTGTGTGTGTATGTATATGTATGTATGTATGTGTTTGTGTGTATGTGTGTGTGTGTGTATGCATGTATGTATGTATGTATGTATGTGTGTATGCATGTATGTATGTGTGTATGTGTATGTGTATGTATGTATGTATATGTCTATGTGTGTGTGTGTGTGTGTGTGTGTATGTGTGTGTGTGTGTGTGCGTTTGTGTATGTATGTATGTGTATGTGTGTGTATGTATGTATGTGTATGTATGTATTTATGTATGTATGTATGTGTGTGTGTGTGTGTCTATGTGTGTATGTATGTATGTATGTATGTATGTATTTATGTATGTATGTGTGTGTGTGTGTGTGTATGTGTGTGTGTGTGTGTGTGCGTGTGTGTATGTATGTATGTATGTGTATGTGTGTATGTATGTATGTATGTATGTATTTATGTATGTATGTGTGTGTGTGTGTGTACGTATGTGTGTACCTATGTGTGTACGTATGTATGTGTGACTGTGTGTATGTGTGTACGTATGTGTGTGTGTATGTGTGTGTGTGACTGTGTGTGTGTGTGTGTGTGTGTACGTATGTGTGTGTGTGTATGTATGTGTGACTGTGTGTGTGTATGTGTGATTTCAGAGATCATCTGAAATCATCCAAATGATTCTAGTGAAGATGTACGGAGTTTAAAAACAAAATGAGACACAGTCCTGTATTAGCACATGATGACTTCACAAGGTGGAACAGAGTGTTTTCTGTTAGAGATGAGATAAATATGCAGCAGTTCTGTTAAACAAAAACAAAACACAACTTTGTGATAAGGAAAGAACATTATAACATAGATATGAAAATAAAATAGTATGGGCCCTTTAATCTATGAAATAATATGAGCCCAGGTTAAAGTTGTTATGGTTTGCTTGGATATAAGAGTTACGGAAACTTTTTTTTTTTAAACTACACATCAAACATGTGTCTACTTTGAAGAAATCAGATCAATTTGAGCAAAAACTTTATGCACTTGTATTTTGAGCCACCAGGATTAATGATTCCATTTTTAACCATATCTCCTGTGTAGAAGTCAAGGGTGCACTATGTCACTTTTCTGGTAGGCACTCCATCACCTGCTTGATGTTATTGCTTTTTCTGGAAAGTTCCACATTCTAGCTTTAAACATATTACAGGTGTTTTTATTACTCAAAATATCTTGTGTCATTTGACCTTTATTTAATCAGGAGTGTCCAGCTGAGATTTAGGCTGCATCCCATTTCTCTGTCTTACCCCTTTGTCTTACCCCTACCCCTTGGTTTTCCTCATGTGAGGACAAGGGGTGTCCCGATTCTAATTTTGATCAAGGGCTAGGGCCACGACCGATGGCTACGTACCCCTTGAAACAAAGTAAGCTCTCGACCAGACTTGAAACAAAGGGGTACGCCTACAAGTGGCTACGTTTATACGGCGACGATAAAAACAGAAGACGCAAAAGTGGCGTCTCGTCTTCAATTTTTTATCCCCGTTTAGACGAGCGTTCTCAACAGGAAATGTTTGTTTATACGAAGACGCAAATGTGGGCGAATTCGATTGAATATGCATGCCAGGCCGCTAATAAAAACACCTACCTTTTTCAGGACACCAACGGGGCTCTCATCACGGTTGTTTTGCCCTCGATGTCGGGTCGGAGCTCTTCGCTTAACGCAACAAGAGCTTGTTTAGTCATTCTGAAGTTTTCCACCCAAGCACTGTCAGCAACTAATCCATTCTCAAAATTGTCCCACCACTGACTGGTTCTGCCCGGTCTTGTCCAAACTCGCCTGTGTCACCTGCGACGTATTGTTATTGTTTTTACCGGCTTGGCGCATCCAGTCAGCTGTATGCGACGTGAACATGTTTTGCGCTTCTTGCCGTTTAGACGGAGACGCGACCCGGGCCGTCTTCAGAACTCCACACTCTGGAAGGAGTCTTCAGATTTGTGCGGTTTCAGAGCCCGACGGCGCCGCTGCCGTGTAAACGAAAGACACTTCCGATAGAATATTTTGTCGTATTCAGTCGCAATCGTCCTCGTCTAAACGGCCCCTCAGGCAGGTTTTGGGATCAGGATGGCAGCGTCACATCGACCAGCCCAGGAGTCTCATAAATGTATTTTCAGCAGTTGTAATTATTGATTAACAGTTTAGCAGGTTTACAACTATGACAGTTATGTTCTACGTTACTTTTAGTGAACTGTTGTTTGCAGTATTAATTGTAGTGATATCTGTTTAGCCGACGTTATTGTTTTCATCGAACTTTCATGCATAAACAAGCTATTTTTTTGTTGTTGAGCTGAGGTACTCGATAATCCTTGATGTTTGTTTGTTTGTTTGCGTCAATTGTTGTCGCCTCTGTAGACGTAGCAGCCGGGTAGAGGCGAGGGATGATGATGCAAACGGTAATCGAGTGGTGTCCCATTTCTTACGTTACATACAGTACATTCGTACCCCGAGCCCTCTCAGCTCGGTATCAAGGGGCAAGACAAAGACAGATAAAGAGATAGATAAAGGGATAGGGGAAGGGGTAAGACAGAGAAAAGGGACGCAGCCCAAGAATTTCTTCTTCAGGGAAGTCCTGGCCCCACAGGGACCCTATTGTACATGTTTTTAGAGGAAACCGGAGCACCTGGAGGAAACCTACGCAGGCATGGGAAGAATGTGCAAACTCCACACAGAAACGCCTCACACTGCCCCAGAATCAAACCCAGGAACTTCCTGTTGTGCGACAAGAGCGCTAACCACATTGCCACCGTGCCACCCCATTTTTCATTATGGAGATAAGTTTAATGCCGTACTGCAGAACATTTCAGGCAAGACAATAACATCATCATGGAAACAACCAAGTGGTGGACCCTGCCACAGAAAGTTGCATAATGCACCTTTAAGAAAAAAGTTAACATCCAAAAAGAATTACAATAAATAATAATAAAAACAGACAGAACAGAATTCTAAAATGCTAAAAAAAAAAAAAAAAAAAAAAAGTAATAAAATAAATACAGTGGTACCTCACCTTACAAATGACCCAACAAACGAAAATTTCAAGTTACGAAACGCCTTCACGGTAAATTTTGGTCTCTAGATACGAATGAAAATTCAAGTTACGAAACGCGAAATCTCAAAAATTCAAATAATGCGCGCTCAGCCACACACATTATACGCTTTTCTCAGACTGGATTTAAACTTTTCTCACATTTGTCTCTCGTTTAAACACTCAAACTTTCATAGATTTTCAACAAAATTATTAATAGTGAAGTGTGGGGGGAAGGGGGAGGGGTAGAAGACTGCGCTCTGACACGTGTGTGATAGCGCACATGACCCGGCGCGGAGCTGACAGCAGGTCTAGACCAAGGTCTAAACCTGGACTGGACCAGGACTAAACCAGGACTAAACCAGGACTAAACCAGGACTAAACCAGGACTAGACCAGGTGGATTAAAGCAGCAAGGAGGGGACTGCACGCAGTCTGAGCGCATGAACGCATGAACAAGACCCATGCAAGAGCCGCAGTGGTCTGGACTAAACCAGGATTAAACCTGGACTAAATCAGGAGGAGCCGCGGTGGTCTGGACTAAACCAGGACTAAACCTGGACTAAACCAGGAGGAGCCCGCGGCTCTTGCATGGGTCTCGTTCATGCACTCAAACTGCGTGCAGTCCCCTCCTCGCTGCTTTAATCCACCTGGTCTAGTCCTGGTTTAGTCCAGGTTTAGTCCTGGTTTAGTCCAGGTTTAGTCCTGGTCCAGTCCAGGACTAAACCTGGACTGGACCAGTCCCCCCCCCCACTTCACTGTTAATACATTTTGTTGAAAATCTATGAAAGTTTGAGTGTTTAAACGAGAGACAAATGTGAGAAACACAGAACACAATGTTACACTATAAAAAAAAGTTACACTATTAAAAAATAAAAACTTGGATCGGGGCCTTGGAACGAATCAGGCTTTTTCCATTGAAATAGCTACTCAACTTACAAATTTTTCACGTTACGAAAACACTTCTGGAACGAATTAATTTCGTAAGGTGAGGTACCACTGTACAAGCAATAAGACAGAATGGTAAATTTGGGTGAGATCAGAAATATATTGTGGGGCCAAAGCTTATAAAACAAATAATAATTATAAGGGAAAAAACAAGACGCTAACAGTGGTGTATTGTGCCTTTTTCGTTTTTTGGTTCATGCTTCATAACCTTGTATTTGTTATATAGTCTTCATTACTTGTGTACATTTTGAAATTGATGATAATAGAAATACCATCTTATAATTGGTAAGTGGTAAAGTGGGGGGTGTACTATAGTACTATAGTGCAGTACATTCAGTGTTTATTCCTTCATGCAGTACACACCAGAATGGCTAAAAACTCTCGAGGTGATCTTTAAGAGCAGATGACCTATGACCCCAAAGATCTCGAACTAGAGAAGATGGTTCTTACAGTGTGTTTGTGAGTGGGATTTGCACACCATCTCACTGGAAGAAGTTCTGTGGAGATTATGACCATGATAAAAATAAGAATTTGACTATTCTTTATGCTGAAATCAAAGGCCAATATTATGCTGCTTTCTGATCTATGTAATAATGTTTCCTCATCACAAACATGCCTGGAGTTGTGTTTTTCATTCACACATGTTTAACACACATATTTCAGCTGAGTAAACACTATTCCAACTTGTGATGTCATGTGGAAATACTGCACTGGAATCTTTTGGATGGTTTCAGGTCTCTACTCAACTAAAGGTAAAAGCAGTACTCGAGTTGAGGGGGGGGTGGCATCCCCCCTGTGGGAAAAAATAGTCAAAATCATCCCTCTTCTAAAACGGGCATCCCTTCTTCCATCCCTTATGGCATTTTATCAATCAGGCATGAAAATCCTTAAACTTTTGGCGAATTTCACCGTTTTTAAGTCAAAATGGCCAGTGCGCTCCAGCTTCCAATCATGTTGCAGCATAATTACGCACCGATACGCGCTCCCGCCAATCATGACGATTGCCGCTGTTGTGTTTGCGCCTGTTCGCCGATCAGCTGTGAGCCTGATATTTACGCGGCATTTCTAAGAGAAGAAGAATCCTTAACTTGCTACGTTAATGCTACGTAAGAAGGAACTCTCGCCTCGGGACACGGGATACGTTCGGGATTATGTCCTTTTCTCCGGAGCTCCGGATTATTAAAGACAACACGGCAAACTGTTAGAATGGAGCTGACCGCATTCTTATGGGTGAGTCATATTATCAGATTATTTCTGCATCTATTTCGGCACTAAACCAGGACTAAACCAAGACTAAACCAGGTTTAAACCAGGACTAAACCAAGACTAAACCAGGGTTAAACCAGGACTAAACCAAGACTAAACCAGATCTAAACCAGGACTAAACCAAGACTAAACCAGGTTTAAACCAGCACTAAACCAGGTCCAAACCAGGACTAAGCCAAGACTAAACCAGATCTATACCGGGTCTAAACCAGGACTAAACCAGGACTAAACCGGGACTAAACCAAAACTAAACCAGGTCCAAACCAAGACTAAGCCAGGACTAAAACAGGTCTAAACCAGGTCTAAACCAGGTCTAAACCGGGACTAAACCAGGACTAAACCGGGACTAAACCAAAACTAAACCAGGTCCAAACCAAGACTAAGCCAGGACTAAAACAGGTCTAAACCAGGTCTAAACCAGGTCTAAACCAGGTCTAAACCAGGACTAAGCCAGGACTAAATGGGGACTAAGGTGTGTGTGTACGTGTGTGATAACATATATCCTGTGTATTATTGAATTATTGAATGATTATATGGACTTTTTGTTATAAAAGCATTTCCATTTTAACAAAGTACCTTCTAATTCTGCCCTGCCCTGAAACACCACAGTGATGTCAGTGATGGGGGAGGGCTTAGCTTAATGCCCCCCCCCCCCGTTGGTGAAATAATTCACCATCCCCCCGGTTTCATTTTACAACTCGACTACTGGGTAAAAGGTAGCTGTTAACTTGAGAGCAACCATTACATGACATCACAAGGGGGGCAGAGCATTTTGAGCTTTGTAGATGTTGATAGACTAATAATGAAATGAAATAAAAACTAATACATGAACAAATATATGAATAACATAAACAAATGGAATGAAATAAAAACTCAAATATGTGAATGAAACAAAACACAACTTCAGTTCTGTTTTCGATGAGGTAACATAAAAATATTCTAACATAGATAAAAGCTCACAAGAATACATGTTGTGTAATATAGGACCTTTAATTTAAAACTAGTCATTTTCATTGTAGTTTTTGGACAGTATAGTAAACAGTGTAAAATGGGCATCAAGCATCCTACTGAACCAGGGCTCTCAAGTGTCACGCATTGAGAGTGTGACACACGCAATTCGACGTGTTCACACGCCACACATGGTATTTCTCACGCTGAAATTTTTTAAAGCAATTCAAAACTGTAGCCACTGTTCACAGCGCTTCTGTGCCCAGAAAATCGGTAAGTTAATGCAGGCACCGCGCGTTTTCAGCGAAAAAAAAGTCACTTGCACCCCAGTACTCGAGTTGAGCGATCAGCTGTGAGGCCGCGTGAATGTTTACGCGGCATTGCCAAGAGAAGAAGAATCCTTAACTTGCTACGTTAATGCTACGTAAGAAGAAACTCTCGCCTCGGGACACGGGATAAGTTCAGGATATGTCCTTTTCTCCGGAGCTCCGGATTATTAAAGACCGTGACACGTGCATACATGGATACGAGTGACCGCGTTTTTATGGGTGAGTCTGCATCTATTTCGGCACTAAACCAGAACTAAACCAGGACTAAACCAGGACTAAGCCAAGACTAAACCAGATCTAAACCGGGTCTAAACCAGGACTAGACCAGAACTAAACTAGGACTAAACCAGGTCTAAACCAGGACTAAGCCAAGACTAAACCAGATCTAAACCGGGTCTAAACCAGGACTAGACCAGAACTAAACTAGGACTAAACCAGGTCTAAACCAGGACTAAGCCAAGACTAAACCAGATCTAAACCGGGTCTAAACCAGGACTAAACCTGGACTAAACCAAAACTAAACCAGGTCTAAACCAGGACTAAACCAGGACTAAACCAAGACTAAACCAAGACTGTGTGTGATAACATATTATCCTGTGCATTATTGAATGATAATATGGACTTTTAGTTATAAAAGCATTTCCATATTAACAAAGTACCTTCTAATTCTGCCCTGCCCTTCCATCATCCCCCCTGGTTTCATTTTATAACTCGACTACTGCAGCCCCCCCACCCCCCACCCCCCCCCACCCTTCCCCGCTCCTCAGAAATCTCACTCCTAGCAATCTTCAAAACTTGAGAGCCCTGTGAACAAATTATGACAAATTATGACTACTTTTACCAGATAAAAGAACACAATGAAGACATAGCACCTTCACAGGTTAGTAAAGATCTAAAGTGGAGTGAAAGACTGCTATCTCACAACTAAATTGCATTGATCTAAATTGCCGCTATAGAGCAGTACTGACAAATAAGATGTTCTCTGCTTATATTATGTTCATCTATAGTCTCTTTTTTGCAGAGATAGAGTGTACGGTTAAAGTGTCTTTTTTCAGACTCCGATTTTCTGCATCTACAATTTAAAGCCTGTGACTGGCAAACAATAACAATATATAACTTATTGTACCATACTCTTATAGCCACTTTTTAGAGTTACAGTGGTACCTCACCTTACGAATGACCCAACAAACGAAAATTTCAAGTTACGAAACGCCTTCACGGTAAATTTTGGTCTCTAGATACGAAAGAAAATTCAAGTTACGAAACGCGAAATCTCAAAAATTCAAATAATGCGCGCTCAGCCACACACATTATACGCTTTTCTCAGACTGGATTTAAACTTTTCTCACATTTGTCTCTCGTTTAAACACTCAAACTTTCATAGATTTTCAACAAAATGTATTAACAGTGAAGTGTGGGGGGAAGGGGGAGGGGGGAGAAGACTGCGCTCTGACACGTGTGATAACGCAGCATGACCCGGCGCGGAGCTGACAGCAGGTCTAGACCAAGGTCTAAACCTGGACTGGACCAGGACTAAACCTGGACTAAACCAGGACTAGACCAGGTGGATTAAAGCAGCGAGGAGGGGACTGCACGCAGTCTGAGCGCATGAACGAGACCCATGCAAGAGCCACGGTGGTCTAGACCTCCTCTAGACCTGACCAGGTCTAGAGGAGGTTTAGAGGAGCCGCGGTGGTCTGGACTAAACCAGGACTAAACCTGGACTAAACCAGGAGGAGCCCGCGGCTCTTGCATGGGTCTCGTTCATGCGTTCATGCCCCTCCTCGCTGCTTTAATCCACCTGGTCTAGTCCTGGTCCAGTCCAGGTTTAGACCTTGGTCTAGACCTGCTGTCAGCTCTGCGCCGGGTCATGTGCGCTATCACACGTGTCAGAGCGCAGTCTTCTCCCCCCTCCCGCTCCCCCCCACACTTCACTGTTAATACATTTTGTTGAAAATCTATAAAAGTTTGAGTGTTTAAACGAGAGACAAATGTGAGAAACACAGAACACAATGTTACACTATAAAAAAAGTTACAGTATTAAAAAAAAACTTGGATCGGGGCCTTGGAACGAATCAGGCTTTTTCCATTGAAATGTAGCTACTCAACTTACGAATTTTTCACGTTACGAAACCACTTCTGGAACGAATGAATTTCGTAAGGTGAGGTACCACTGTATTCAGATATTTTGCTAAATATGTAAAATAATCAACTCAAAGTAATAGTCAAAACAATGTATTATTTAGTAGCAGTGACTTGTTTAAATAATGGACTGAAAAAAGTGAATAGTTGGAATGAGACATTAGTTTCATGTTATTATAATTGCCAAGTTTTTCCTGGCCAGGATGTGATCCTCAGTATAATTATATTTTTAGTTGCCTTGTATATCACCCTATTACCAATTCTTTGTGTGCTCTGGTTCTGGCCCTGGTTGGTTAATTAGCAAACTCCAAATGGATACCATCGAGGCACTGTGTCCTGCCCAAGGGCACAGTATAGAGCCACTACTGAGGCTTCTGGTATTCCCAGTGGTGTCCCATTGAAGTGCAAAACCAGACCCGGTCCTGATTAGATTGACCACTGACCGGTATAACTGCTGTGCTGTGTAAAGTGCTACTAAAATACATATACACATTTAATTGTCTGACCTGCTGTATAAGACATGTGTTTTTATACAAGTGGTGTTTTTGTGCAAAGCTTGAAAACAACAGAACAGAGAACAGTGGGTTTCACTCAAAAATATGCAGTTTGTGTGTTAAACATGTGTGAATGAAACAAACAAACACAAACACAACTCCAGGTATGTTTTTGATGAGGAAACAACATTATAACATAGATAAGAAAATAGCATAAATCAAAGCAGATCACTACACCATTCCTTGAGCCTGTCAGTAGTCACTCAATACAAGTTCTGTTTTTAGCTACCCAACATTAAACTCTTCTATGTTCCACCTCTTTCTGTCTGTCTCTCTCTCTCTCTTTCTCTCACCACTCCCTCCCTCCCTCTCTCCCTCCATCTCTCTCACCTGTCTGCTGTTGCTGGAGATGTTCTGTTTGAAGCCAGGGCTCTTGTTCTCCACATGTGTCCGCAGACAGCTCTGACAGTTTGTGGAGACTTAGGGCTCATGAGGAGTCTCAGAGGGGTGTTTAGACCTGCGCGCTGTCTGCTGCTGCTGCTGCTGCCCTGATACACTAGTATATTGTGTATGAGCGCACTTCCACACGCGTCCACCGGGAGCAGCACAGGTGTTCTGGTCCGCCAGCACACGGTGGGAGGGCTGCAGTCTGTCTGTAGAGCATTTGTTACACCGTATACATAATGTGTAAGCCTCAAAAGGCAGTAAGCGAGGAAGCAACTAGGTATTTTCAAACGTTATATATAAATGTGTATATTGATAACAGGAGAAGTTCAATTTGTCAACTGGACAAAGTTTGTTTGGTTGAAAACGTTTCGCCGCTCATCCGAGAGGCTTCGTCAGCTCTAATAAGAATACTGGTAAGACACTTGCTTATATCTTGCTGTAGGGAGGAGCTACCTAGCTAACTACTTTCCGGAACTATCTCATTGGTTTCCGTCTTTTGTTTCTCTGGCGTCTAGCTGACGATCGCTATTCATCCCTACACGCCTGTTTTTCACACCTCTGGCCCTGACCTGGCTAGCCCCATTGTTTCCCTGTTTGTTTGATCTAGGCTTAATATCCCCACAGCTGTAGCGGTCGAAGCAGCGAGAAGGAGTTTACTACAGGATTCCAAGCTAGAAGAGAGAACCAAACTTTCTCCTGACCAAATCTGCCAACTGCTGGAAATTTGTCTGAATACCACCTACTTCCAGTTCAGAGGGAACTTCTACAGGCAAATTCATGGCTGTGCGATGGGCTCACCGGTCTCCCCTATCATGGCTAATTTATACATGGAACAATTTGAACAGAGTGCCTTAGCTTCATATCCAGGCTCTCCGCCCACACACTGGTTTCGTTATGTTGATGATAATTTTACAAAAATCAAAATTCAAGATTTGGAACCTTTTACTGCACATATCAATTCTGTAGATCCTAATATCAAATTCACCCGTGAAGATGCCAAGGATAACACATTGGCGTTCTTAGATTGTGCAGTAACGATAGGAGGAGACCGGGGACTCCAGGTAGAGGTCTTCAGGAAGCCCACACACACTGACCAATACCTGCTTTTTGATTCACACCACCCACTGCAGCACAAACTGGGTGTTATTCGGACATTACAACACAGGGCCCAAGTGGTTCCCACAAGCACAGAGGGTAAGGAAAAAGAAGAACAACATGTGCAGGAAGCCCTCTCTGTTTGTGGTTATCCCAAATGGGCTGTTAACAAAACCAAGAGAGACAAGGGCAAGAAACAAGATAATAGAGAATCCGAACCCAGGAGGAAAGGGGTAACGATTCCGTACCTGGCCGGCGTGTCGGAAAAACTACAGAGGATTTTCAGACAATATGAAATCCCAGTTTATTTCAAACCCACAAACACTTTAAGACAAAAACTCGTCCACCCAAAGGACAAAACACCGAGCCACAAACAAAGCAATGTGGTCTACTCTATTCAGTGTAGTGAAGACTGCAGTGAGCGCTA
This sequence comes from Paratrypauchen microcephalus, assembly GCA_036785185.1. Taxonomy (NCBI): domain Eukaryota; kingdom Metazoa; phylum Chordata; class Actinopteri; order Gobiiformes; family Gobiidae; genus Paratrypauchen; species Paratrypauchen microcephalus. The sequence continues at coordinate 2,407,957 of JAVJIX010000120.1, read as the reverse complement.
CATTGGGGAAACCAAACAGCCACTCCACAAGAGGATGTACCAACACAGACGGGCGTGCCAGAGTGGACCGTCTTCTGCCGTATATCTTCACCTAGAAGCCACGGGTCATTCATTTGAGGACAGTGAGGTTCAGATCTTAGCGAGGGAAAAGAATTGGTTTGAGAGGGGAGTTAAAGAGGCTATTTTTGTCAAAAAAGAGAATCCTTCTCTGAACAGAAATGGTGGAGTAAGACATAATTTGCATCCCATCTACAATTCCATTCTTAAACCTAGATCAAACAAACAGGGAAACAATAGGGCTAGCCAGGTCAGGGCCAGAGGTGTGAAAAACAGGCGTGTAGGGATGAATAGAGATCGTTAGCTAGACGCCAGAGAAACAAAAGACGGAAACCAATGAGATAGTTCCGGAAAGTAGTTAGCTAGGTAGCTCCTCCCTACAGCAAGATATAAGCAAGTGTCTTACCAGTATTCTTATTAGAGCTGACGAAGCCTCTCGGATGAGCGGCGAAACGTTTTCAACCAAACAAACTTTGTCCAGTTGACAAATTGAACTTCTCCTGTTATCATGGATTCTACCTGGACGACTGAGGGACTTTTCACAAATGTGTATATTGTATATACTGTATATATCGCACTTGCTGCTCCTTGCACTTCTGATTAGATGCTAAACCACATTTTGTTACCTGTATTTATACATGTGTAATCACAATAAAGTTGAATCTAATCTAGTCTAATCTAATCTAAAATGTTATGTAGTTTTCCAATGAATGAACCAGAAGTGTGGGGGAGCTTTGGTCAAATTATCTTAATAATAATAAATAATAAAATTAGGGGGGGCTGCGCGTCCCCGTTGGATGAGCGCGGTGCGCCCTGCTCGTCCCTCTGTGCTCACACTGTGTTTGAATGAGAAGCAGTCCGAGCCGCACCGGGCTCCGGGGTCGGATGCACGAGGAGCGGAGACATGAATCACTGGATCCGTAGGAAGTCCAGGTCTAAACCAGGTCTAAACCTGGACTAAACCAGGACTAGACCAGGTCTAAACCTAGACTAAACCAGGACTAGACCAGGTCTAAACCTGGACTAAACCAGGACTAGACCAGGTCTTTGCCTTGTTTCGTGACCCCCCCCCCACGCTTCACTATTAATACATTTTGTTGAAAATCTACGAAAGTTTGAGTGTTTAAACAAGAGAAAAATGTGAGAAAATGTTAATACCAGACTGAGAAAAGTGTATAATGTGTGTGGTGAGGTGTTTACAGCCTTAAAACATGTATAATAATTAGGGATGTCAACAATTTACTTACAATTAATTGTCGATCAAGACATTGGCCGAACAAAATGCATTAATTGTAACTAATCGCTAGAGGGCGCTACTCTGGAATGTGAACACGAGATGCGAACCCACTCGCGAGAAAGACCATAGCGTTACATCATGTAACCCAGGGGTCGGCAACCCGCGGCTCCAGAGTCGCATGCGGCTCTTTGAACCCTCTGATGCGGCTCAGTACATCGGTTCCTCATTTATCGTGGGGGTTACATTGTTAAAATAACCCGCGATAGGCTAAATCCGTGAAGTAGTCAGCTTTATATTGCATGTATAAATATGCGTGTATTTCACAGTTCCTCTGACCAAGGCGCCGCTGCGCTGTTGGAGGTTTTGTTGTAGTGAGAACGCATCCATGCGCTCTCAGGACTGGTTCCACCGCCTGGACTCCAGGTTCCACCAGTTCGTTTTGCGGAAACACTGCCGCTACTTCCCGATGCACATTGACCACCCGGAGAAGTGTTTGCACGGACATGAAACGTATGGCCGCGGCCTTTCTGGCATGGGCCCAAATGCCAGACCGCTCAGTCCTCACTGCTTCAGAGTCACACTGCTCGTGATCGAACATTTAAATAAATTTGGCAAACTGAACACTACAGAATGTGTTCAGGAGACACGGAGGAGAATGACTGACAAAGACAAAGGTCTACAGTCCTTTAGCCAATCAGGATGCAGAACACTAAAATTCAGGTGAAAAACGCGGCTTATCAGTTAATCGTAAGTCGATCGATAAAGTCAATCAACTATAGATTAATGAATTAATCGATAATTTGCATCCCTAATAATAATTATATAAAAATATAAAGTTGTCCTACTTCGCGGATTTCACGTATTGTGGGTTATTTCTGGAACCTAACCCCCGCGATACACGAGGGACCACTATACAGCACTTTAGACGATGAAATGTCCCATATTTGGAAAAGGATTTTTTTTTTTACGAGCAAAATAGTGAAATAAACACACCACTACAACTCACTACAGGAATTTCAGAGAGAGGGATGACAATTTTTCAATGTAAAGTCAAGTGGAGCCAGAGTGGATGGAGCTGAAAGCACCCCAGTGCTCAACTCCTATTTGGAACTTAGTGATTAACAGGTTATGTTCATATACAGCTCTGGAAAAAAATAAGAGACCACTGCAAAATTATCAGTTTTTCTAATTTTACTACTTTTAGGTATGTGTTTGGGCAAAAGGAGCATTTTTGTTTGAGTCTATAAACTACTAACAACATTTTCCCCAAATTCCAAATAAAAATATTATCATTTAGAGCATTTATTTGCAGAAAATGACAAATGGTCAAAATAACAAAAAAGATACATGTTTTCAGACCTCAAACAAGATCAAATTCCTTTTAAAACAACATAATACTAATGTTTACACTTAAACCCCCAGTGTGTAGGATTCGTGGCGCATAGGTGGATGGTGCTATTGCACTTTCTGTTTTATCTACGGCAGACCTCGAGGGTCACCTGGGCGTGCACACGAGCCGCGCGCCGCTACTGTATAACTAAAACGCGGTCCCGTTTTTGTTTTTTGTTTTTTGTTTCTCATGAAAACACACATTCCCGATCATGTACCATGACACTCTACACATCAAACCTTACAGTCTCCTCTTTCTGACTATGCAATTCCTTTCCCTGCACAACAATCAGTCCCCGAGCACATGGGGCTTTTATACGGAAAAGCACAAAACGAGGTTAGCTTACCTTAGAATGCTTTGCACAGGTCAAACTCTGTATTCCACCATAAACTTGCTCTCAATTTGTCCGTAAGGATCCAGCGAATAAAATCCAGTAAAACAATTTAGTCCAAAACACGTGTTAGATCCATTACGACGTCTGATCCGGCAGCATGCTTGTGTTGTTTACCCAAAACCACGAGCCTTGCCGAAGGCGGAGCCCAAATGTCCTTCTGCGGCTCTCGTATTCAAAATGGCTGCCTCTGCATGGGGAAGATCCCCCTTTTATGTGACTATATCTAAGTCCAAAAGAATACTTTGATTTCATGATGGAAGTGAAAAGGCTTGGAAAACAATGTATTTTTGAATGGGTATCTTCAATTTCAGTAATTAACGGGTAAAAATCTTACACACTGTCCCTTTAAGAAGAGTTCAGAAATCAATATTTGGTGCAATAACCCTTATTTTTAATCACAGCTTTCATGCGTCTTGGCATGTTCTCCACAAGTCTTTCACATTGTTCTTGGGTGACTTTATTCCACTCCTGGTGCAAGAACTGAAGTAGCTCAGCTTTGTGTTTGTGTTGGAATTCAACAGACGCTGGAATGGAATGGCTGTAATACATGTAGAGATGCTGATTTCAGAAAAAAAAATGCAGTGATCTCTTATTTTTTCCCACAGCTGTATACAGTAAACTGTATGTATGAGTTTAAAGAGCAAGTTCACTTGCTAGTTACTTTTCACATAACAACGTTCCAGAATCTATGTAAATACATCAATCAAAAAATGTAATGCAGTGAATGCCTCTTATTAGTGAATAAATCATTAGTACATTGTAGATATAAAAAATAAAGGCTTTATTAGAAACAGGTATAACGTGGATCACAATGAACCCAACAGGAAGTTTTTGTTCAGTTTTGGACATACGTGAGTGAACAAGTAGGGTGCTAGCATGTCTGGGAGTTGGGTAAAGGGCAAAAGTGTGTACCCCTGAGCGATTTAGAACGAGAAGAGAGTGGAGGAGCGCATGAAACAGCAGGAAGAGAGAAAGTAGTGCGTGTGCCTTTCATTGCTGACAGTTGTATGTATGTGGTAATCAATGCACATGGTAATTGAAATATGAGAGTCTGTATACAACACATAGCCTACAGCAGATCACATGGTGCGTCATAAATATCGTGCCAGTGGGATCCTTGATGCTGCCTGACACACGAGTCGGACCTTTGTGCATGCTGCTCTTGTGAACACAAGGAGGAGGTGTGAAATCTAATGCATCCATAAAGTGTGCACGTTCACCTTTATGTGAGAGGGCAGCAGAGGCATGAATACAGCACACAGAGAACAGCTGCAGCCTTCACAGTACGTACATACAATACAGTCTATGTTATATCGCATATGTCAAAGCAAGTGGGCGGACATCCCTGAGGAAGTGACATGAAAAAAACAACAACACTTTTTTGTGTTAATATTCTTAGAACAATCACAGCAAAATTAATTGATTATTGGTAATTTTGTTCATGTTCAAATTTAAAGATCCCATGACATGGTACTTCTTGATGCTTTTATATGGCTCCTTAATGGTTCCCTAATACTGTAAATGAATCCTTCTTCAAAATCAACACTCAGTGCATGAGAAACAGAGATAAGATGAGAAAGAGTAATTTTTCTCTCTCTGAACAGGCCATTATGGGCGTTGTTGCTTGAATGCAAATGAGGAGAAAAGAGATGGCCTATAGTAGAGGGTGGGGGCGTGGCCAAACTCTCCGCTCTCGGCTCTAGCGCTCAGCTGATCCATTTCCTTGTTTTTGCACGGGGGAGAGATTTGAAGCGTTCCATTGAAAAATAAACACATTTCCACAGAAAATAAAATTAAACCACTGCTGTTCAAAGGTCCAGAGGCTCAGATAAAGGACTTCCGAGCCTAGAAACACTCGGACGTGCCTCCAGGCAAATAAAAAAACACATTTCGCATTGCCTAGCGCATTCGCAGTCCAAACTCTCTGGGCGTGATTTACAGAGACGCTGAGTACAGACAGACGGGGGTGGAACTGCATTTGCATTTCTTTTTTCGATCTGACGTCAATAAGGTGCCTTGTTCAAAATCGCCCGTTTGAGCTCCGATTTTTTGTAACGCAGAAAAGGATCGCAAATGCTCAGTTTAGACATTTCGCAACTTTTAACCATGGGGGGGGGGGGGGGCCTAAACAGGGTAGGGGAGCTCACATTAACGTTCAAAAACCTCAGAAAGTGAAAATTTCATGCCATGGGACCTTTAAGATGAAATTTTGATTTTATTATTTTTGCCATGGAAATTTTAAATATTAAAAGTATTTTTAATGTTTTATCAGGCCTTGGAAGATTCAACCTGTTCGCTTTTTATTTTAACAGATATTTATTGCTGTAATACCTACTGTAATGCATCATTCATACCAAAAATACACACTTGGATTCTAGTTAGTGACTTTGCCTATTTCTTTTAGGTAGTACTTGCTTTGTGCGTGTTTGTGTTCATGCCTTCATGATGGTTTGGTACTTTGGTACGATACTGAACCTTTTTCAGGCTTCGTGTGGGGTCTGATGCCCCAGGATCCCTTCTGCAGACATAAACATGTTTCTAACTTTGTATTTCTTTAGCCCTCCAGCTTAAATAGTGTTTTCCATCCATCTACATTACAGTCTTTTTTTAACTCAGTATCTGTTTGTCCTCAGCCCCTCTTCCCCCCCATCGTCTTTTTCCTGCTTTCTCTCTTTCTCCCCGTCTCTCTGTCTCTCCTCATTTCTTCTATCTCTTCTGGCCACAGGCATTCCTGTCCTCTCCTCCTCTCCTCCTCTCCTCCTCTCTCAGAGCCAGAGGCCAAGCCAACACCAAGGCCAGACATCTGCAGTCACACTTGTGTGTGAGGAGAACACTTAAAGAGGAACATTTAAATAGTTTTTATTATTGTACAGTGTGGAGAACACAGTGGTATGTCTTGAGCTGCTGGAGATCTCACATACATCATATTATATTTGTAAAACTGTAGACTTCACAAAAAAGAAAAAAATGGAACCTTTTGGGCCAATACGATATTTTTGCTCCAATGTTTTGTCCATTTAACAGTTTTCTGTGGAAATGTGTCATATATGCACTGATGGGAAGAATATTAAATGTATTTAGTTACAGAGGACTGAATACCTGAATTATAATGTATCTTTTAATGTATTCTGATACATGGGCCAATCAGAAGTGAACTTTATTGATCTCACACAGGAGAAATTCTTCTCTACATTTAACCCATCCTATATATACATATTAGGGCTGTCAAACGATTAATTTTCTTGATCGCAACTAATCTCAGAAATTTCATAGTTAATCGCGATTAATCGCAATTTATTTTGCATGTTTAAAATTGATATCTTGCAGTAAGACCGTTCGAATCTAAAGTTAAACTCACAATGCAAAGTATTTCTCACCATTTTTTTTTATTTCAAAAAAGTGCAGAGAAAGGAAAAAAGTAACAATGAACCAGTAATAGTGCTTACTTTGAGAAATTGTAAATAAATGATTGAAGCCCGCTCGAGCTGCCTACGGATGCGTAGAAGGAACAAAATACTAGCAAACTCAAAATAGCGCGTTTAACCGACAATGAGTTTAATTAATACAACCAAATGAGCTGCATATGGATGGTAGAATTGCGGAAAATGCTGGCAAACTCTGATCGCGATTAAAAAAATTGTTCGCGATCATCTATCTATCTATATACAAAGGCTGTGTCCCACCATAGTGGGGTAGCCTAGACAGGGCATACATTTTTGTTCCTTTCCCTCCTTCCTTTCTTTCCCCAAACCCTCCTTCCGTGACTTTTTTTTTTTTTTTTTTTTTTTCGCGATCATAACTTACATTAATCTAATCGCGATTAACACGTTAATATTCCCAGAGCAGTGGGCAGCACATTACTGCGCCCGGGGACCATCTCCATGATCTTCTTGCTTCGGTTTGGTCAGGACCTCAGCTGGAGGATTTTACCTATGGTGCATGTTTTGGGTTTTGGGTTGATGGGGGAAACCGGAGTGCCCGGAGGAAACCCACCCAGACACGGGGAGAACATGCAAACTCCACACAGAAAGGCCCAGGCGACCAGGCGACCGAACCCAGACCATGCATGCAAACTCCACACAGAACACACACAGAAAGGCCTGGGCGACCCGGGGATCGAACTCGGAACCTTCTTGCTGTGAAGCATGAGTGCTACCCATTCAGCCACCGTGCCGCAGTATTGTATTCTGAATATACAGAACACTTTCCACTCTACACTTTATCAAGTTGCATTAAAATTATAGAGTAAAGAGTCAATATAACAGCTTCATGTTTGTTTCACATTTCACTAACACTGTTTCATATTTTCTCACTAGTTATATGTAGTTTGAAGCCTAAATTGTGTACCACCATGTATGTAACTGTATCACCAAATGAAAGAGCACCTGTACCTGAATACAGTTACTCAGAATTACTATTCTGAAAGTGTATTCCCAGTACATGTACTCAGATGCTTCCTAACACTGCATATATACACATAGTGGGGTATGGCCTGATATAAAGTCTGATTTTTCAGTCTGTAACTTGGTCTGGTTTTGTTTCTCTGATGATAGAAAGGTTTAATACTATACTGTGAAACATTCCAGACAAACCAATAATATCTTCATGAAGAAAAGCATTTGATGGACCCTCCACCAGAAAAGTTGCACCTTTAATGATTCCAGTTTTTCTTATATATGCCTATGCCTATTTCCAATCTGTATTCACCAGTCCCTAGAAGATAAATAGAAGATTGTGTGGAGGATTTTACTAAACGCTGTACACTAAGAGGCAGATGAATTTCTATGGTGACTCCTGTAAATAATATAATGTCAGAAACCTGCTGTATTTATATTTGCATTTCTGCTTTTAGTCTTTGACTTAAAGGAAAAGTAACGTTTTTTTTTAACAATCTGAGCCTTCTTTCGGCAATAAAACAAGTAGTTTTACTCACCCATAGCAGTTTGGTGTCAATTGGAGCAGTATCGCAGAACTTATGTTGAGCCGTTCTGTTCTACTAATGATCCCGTATCCGTTAGCGTGAGTGCTCGGGGCACTGATTTGCGGTGTCCAAATAACACAAACTTTAGCACTTTTCAAATCACAGAAGATCGCTGTGTCAGGGTAGACTTTTAGTGGATTCCAAAACGGCCTGAAACCCGATATCGCAACAGAAAAGTAAAGTTCAGAGCGGCGTTAGCTTCTTTCGGACTAGCGGTGTTTACAAAACAGCTGAGTTCACGCATGCGCACTGTCCTCTCTGATGACGTCATCAAATGAAACTATAGCTGGATATCGGGTTTCAGGCCGTTTTGGAATCCACTAAAAGTCTACCCTGACACAGCGATCTTCTGTGATTTGAAAAGTGCTAAAGTTTGTGTTATTTGGACACCGCAAAGTAATGCCCCGAGCACTCACGCTAACGGATACGGGATCATTAGTAGAACAGAACGGCTCAACATAAGTTCTGCGATACCACTCCAATTGACACCAAACTGCTATGGGTGAGTAAAACTACTTGTTTTATTGCCGAAAGAAGGCTCAGATTGTAAAAAAAACGTTAATTTTCCTTTAAACAAACTTTGTTGATCCAAAAGGGAAACAATTTGGACACAATACAGATCTGGGGAAAAATAAGAGACCACTGCATTTTTTTCTGAAATCAGCATCTCTACTTGTATTACAGCCATTCCATTCCAGCGTCTGTTGAATTCCAACACAAACACAAAGCTGAGCTACTTCAGTTCTTGCACCAGGAGTGGAATAAAGTCACCCAAGAACAATGTGAAAGACTTGTGGAGAGCATGCCAAGATGCATGAAAGCTGTGATTAAAAATAAGGGTTATTGCACCAAATATTGATTTCTGAACTCTTCTTAAAGGAAAAGTAACGTTTTTTACAATTTGAGCCTTATTTCGGTAATAAAACAAGTTGTTTTACTCACCCATATCACTTTGGTGTCATATGGAGCATTTCCGGAGATGTTTTAGATTAGCGTTAGGCTAACGCCGTTAGCCTAGCGCGACTTATAGCCATAGCTCGGGGCATTCCCCGAGCATGTAATATGCCCCGTGCGGGCTCCAAATAACACAAACTTTAGCACTTTTCAAATCATAGAACCTCGATGTCTTTAGTCTACGATTTTGTGTGGTCAAAAGTGGCCTGTAATCCGAGATTTAGCCATAGTTTCGAGTAGATGAGGACGCCAGTGCGCATGCGTGGAGTGTGCTCTCAGCTCCCGGGACCCAAACATGGAATGCAAAGCTGTAAACTATGGATAAATCTCGGATTACAGGCCACTTTTGATTCAAACGAAATCGTAGAGTAAAGACATCGAGCTTCTATGATTTGAAAAGTGCTAAAGTTTGTGTTATTTGGAGCCCGCACGGGGCATATTACATGCTCGGGGAATGCCCCGAGCTATGGCTATAAGTCGCGCTAGGCTAACGGCGTTAGCCTAACGCTAATCTAAAACATCTTCGGAAATGCTCCATATGACACCAAAGTGATATGGGTGAGTAAAACAACTTGTTTTATTACCGAAATAAGGCTCAAATTGTAAAAAACGTTACTTTTCCTTTAAGTGTAAACATTAGTATTATGTTGTTTTAAAATTAATTTGATCTTGTTTGAGGTCTGAAAACATGTATCTTTTTTGTTATTTTGACCATTTGTAATTTTCTGCAAATAAATGCTTTAAACAATAATATTTTGTCTGGAATTTGGGGGAAATGTTGTCAGTAGTTTATAGACTCAAACAAAAATGTTCCTTTTGCCCAAACACATACCTATAAGTAGTAGTTTGCAGTGGTTGTGAGGAGAAACAATGCAAAGAAAAAAATGAAATGAAAAAATGATTGACATGACATAGACTTATGTATTACATTACTGCTTTTGTTATTTAGCCCATATTATATTTTATTCTTGACACTTTATTTTATATATATTTTTTGTCTTGTTTTATTATTATTTCTTCATATTATTACCCTAAACCTCCAATGTATCTTCCCAGTTTGAGAAATGTTATTCACAGAATGGTCTTTAATGGGATTCTGATTGGTAAACTCCATTGTAAAGTCAAGTGGCTCTTTGTCTGTGTTGCTAGGACAGTTTTGTGTATACAGTATGTGCTGAGGCTGACTTTTGGATGCCTCTCTGCTTGGGGCGTGTGGCAGTCTAAAGTGTAGATGTGTGTGAGATCTGTCCTGATGTGGCAGGGACAGCAGCCGTCACTCAGCATCCATCACACCTGTCGGCCTGTATGTAAAACACAGGGAGAATAGAAGAATGATGGTCTAGAACTATCACTGCCGTCAAACTATAGCAGCAACAGTTTATGTGCTTTGGTAAGAGTGGCTCAGTTGAAGTTCTTCCTCTGATGAGAAGGTCAACAATTATAAACCTAACTGTGGTTTTGCATCATCTCATCCAGGTGGAAAATTGCAATGTTGGCAATGTTTCTTGCCCAAGGACACAATGACAGCCACCGGTAAGCACTGGTGACTGTCAATGTGTCCTTGGGCAAGAAACTTAACATGCCTTATGCCTAGTGTCTGCATACACCTGTCTGGATGTGTTTGGGTGAATGGTTTCTGGATGCTTAGCCTTGGAGATACAAAAGTGCTTTATGAGTGGTTAACCACTCGGATCCACTTTTTATGCATAATACGACAAAGTTTGGAGTAGCAGTTTGTAAAATTGGTTGAGTTGGTACCAAGAAGCGTTCCAGGGCATTTTTCGAGTCTGAAGGGGGGAATGCACCACTAGTCCTGTTGCTGGTGAATTTGGCATATTTTAGCATAATATGTTTTCAAGTTTTCTAGTTTGATTACTGTTTTATTTTAAGTTTCATATATATATATATATATATATATATATATATATATATATATATATATATATATATATATATATATATATATATATATATATATATATATATATATATATATATATATATATATATATATATATATATATATATATATATATATATATATATATATATATATATATATATATATATATATATATATATATATATATATATATATATATATATATATATATATATTTTTTTTTTTTTTTTTTAAAGGGATATGCCACCCCCAGGTCAAACTTGGGCATCTCCCCACAGTCCAGAGACTAAAATAATGGTGGAAAGCGTTTTTCTGGTGACGCAACCATTGTCCGAGTCTGTCGCCACTGACCGCCGCGGTATCTGCAGCTACTTCGCGTTAGACTGGAGTCTAACGTCGCCAGAGAAAGATTTCGGCCAAAAGGAATTAATTTGCTCGATGCTTTTCCCAATTACTTTCTGTGTAGTGCGCATTCATATCGAGTGCAAATAAATGTGCAAATCAACACGGAGAGCTTGACTTGGTCATTTTGGGTGGGAACTATTTTTCAGTGCGGAAAAACCGAGCCGAAGATCACACCACGCTGCGTAACAGGGAAACTGCCAACGTGGTGCGTAACAGACCCGTTCTTCCCTCTGTCAGCGGGGAATGTGCGCTCCCTCGTCTGTCGTTAGATTTCAGCAGGAGTACAGGGACGCTAGCGTCATTGTCTAACGGAGTAGCTGCAAATCCCGGACTCTACCGTCACTGTGGACAACTTTCATCTGCTGCGCGACAGACAGGACAGAGGAGAGCGGGAAGACCAGAAGGGAGGAGGACGTGCTGTTCCACCACTTATTTTAGTCTCTGGACTGTGGGGAGATGCCCAAATTTGACCTGGGGGTGGCATATCCCTATAAGTAATCTAACAACATTGCAATTTTCAACCTGGATGAAATCACAGGTAGGCTTATAGTAGGCACGGTGGCTAGCGCTCATGCTTCACAGAAAGAAGGTTCCGGGTTCGATCCCCGGGTCGCCCAGGCCTTTCTGTGTGTGTGTTCTGTGTGGAGTTTGCATGCTCTCCCCATGTCGGGGTCGGTTTCCTCTGGGCACTCCGGTTTCCCCCATCAACCCAAAACATGCACCAGGTAAAATCCTCCAGCTGAGGTCTTGACCAAACTGAAGCAAGAAGATCCTGGAGATGTTACTCGGGCGCAGTAATGTGCTGCCCACTGCTCCTAATAACAGGATGGGTTAAATGCAGAGAAGAATTTCTCCTGTGTGAGATCAATAAAGTCACTTCTTCTTCTAGTGTGCTATAGAAGGAGACAGATGGAGCAGGTTCAGAGACTGGTCCAAAGAAGACAATGCTGGTGATGTGTGGGAGGTGTGTGTGACTCTTATATTAAAGCTCTGGTGTTAGATAATACGGAAATGTGAAGCATCTTTGTGATGACTAATCACATCCTGTGTTCAAAAACAACAACACAGTCACTATTTAAAGGACACACAGGAGGCACGTGTGAGGCAAGTGACTCAGGCTGCATCACTTTAGGTCCTCACACTCACACATGACCCTGATATACATGGATGATGGAATGTTTAAAAAGAACAGAAGGAAGAGGTAGTTGGACACATTATTGGATAGAAATATATAATATATTCTTTACAGGATACAAACAATTTGATCAGAAATAAAAGTTTGAAAATCAGACATCGTCTTTTGGGGACCCCTGTTCTGTGCTGTAACTGAAATACTTTATGTAAATATTCCCTGTGTGTATCTGTTTGTACTGCTAAAAGCAATATTTAGGTAAGTTCAAATGCCTCAAATGAAGAACTGTTTACTATATTTGAGTAGATTCAACTTGTGTGTTTTTCTTAATTCAAGCATAGCAAATACAAAGAGATTTGTCTTATCAAACTGTAGCAAGATGTATTTTCATATTTTAAATACACTCACTCCATTAGTAGATTTTTTTTTTGGTTTTGCATAATATACAGTGACATTTATTTGTATAAAAGAGGAAGATAAATAAAGCATCCACAAAAAATACAAAGATAAAAAATATATAATAATAATAATAATAATAATAAATATAGCCGCAAGCGGCGATGATCGGCCCTCGCTTGCACTCGCAGCCCCCTGCTAACGCGCCATTTTCCTATTCCCATGAACCATCTATGTACCAAATTAGGTGTGGCTACACCAAAGTTTTTGCCGGGCATCCTAATGGCAGGGACAGATGTTTGACCTGTTACCATGGCAACATGATGTGAGATGGAGTGGGGGTGTCACTGTGTTTTTTAATCGAGACCATGTCACGAATGTGTGGTCCAAATTTGGTGTGTCTACGGCAAAGTAAATTTTTTCTGTTCCATGCAATCTCCCTAGGGGGCGCAATTACGGCCAATTGAGATTTTTTTATATCAATCTGTGTAGGGCTGGGGTGTTCACCAACGATTAATGTTTGAGTAAAATCGGCCAAAGTATGTGCGAATTATCACTCGTCGAAGTTTGACAGGAAATGGCGCCTTCGCCACCAGGTCACATGGTCTATCCAAAATGGCTGGTTGGTTGCCTAGCAATGGTATAGTATACTTTTTGTTTATCTTCCCATGATGCATCTGTGTACCAAATTTTGTTTGACTACACCAAAGTTTTTCCAGAGAATCCTAATGACAAGGACAGATGTTTGGCGTGTTGCCATGGCAACACGGTGGGAGATGCCCAGGGTCATCTTTGAGATTTTTGATTGAGACCCTGTCACGAATGTGTGTACCAAATTTGGTATGTCTACAACAAAATAAAATTTTGCACTTCCCTAGGTGGCGCTATAGCGTCCATTTCAGATTTTCTTATAGAAATCTATTCAGGGCCGGGGTGTCCACAAACGATTGAAGTTTGAGTGAAATCGGCCAAAGTATGTGCGAATTATCACTCGTCGAATTTGATGGCGAGCCACAAAAACAAACCTGAAATTTGTGGCGTTGTCACGGAAACACCGTTCACTCTTTTAGAACGCTTTTAACAACTTTTAATGTCCCACTTGTCTAGATGATACAGCACGATTCTGGTGAGTCTGGGTCAAAAACCCTAGGAGGAGTTCGTTAAAATACGAGGACAGGAAAATGCACCCTCGGTGCCAGGTCACGTGCTCGATCCAAAATGGCCGACTTCCTGTTGGTCGCTTAGCAACCGCATAATATACTTTTTTGTTCCTTATCTCATGATGCATCTGTGTACCAAATTTGGTTTGGCTACGACAAAGTTTATGCCGGGCGTCCCATTGGCGACGACAGATGTTTGACCTGTTGCCATGGCAACACGATAAGACATGGCGTGTTGACGTCATTAAGTTTTTTGATCGATACCCCGTCACGAATATGTGTACCAAATTTGGTATGTCTACGACAAAGTAAAATTTTGCGCTTCCATGCAATCTCCCTAGGTGGCGCTATAGCACCTATTTCAGATTTTCTTATATCAATCTGTTCAGGGCCAGGGTGTCAACGAACGATTAAAGTTTGAGTGAAATCGGCCAAAGTATGCGCAAATTATCGCTCATTGAAATTTGATGGCGAGCCGCAAAAACGAACCCGAAATTTGTGGCGTTGTCACGGAAACACCGTTCACTCTTTTAGAACGCTTTTAACAACTTTTAATGTCCCACTTGTCTAGATGATACAGCACGATTCTGGTGAGTCTGGGTCAAAAACCCTAGGAGGAGTTCGTTAAAATACGAAGACAGGAAAATGCACCCTCGGTGCCGGGTCGCGTGCTCGGCCCAATATAGCTGACTTCCTGTTGGTCGCCTAGCAACGCCATAATATATTTTTTGGTTCGTAACGAAATGACCTATCCACCACCCGAATTTCGTTTATCTACGACAAAGTTCATTTATCGGGTATAGCCATAGGCGCAATGTATTTTGATTTTTGAGGTGGCGCTGTGGAGCCATTTTTTAAGATTTTTTAATACAGATTATTTGTAAATTCCTTTTTTGGCGTTCTTGAATTTTGCGCAAAATTTCGTGAGTTTTCGTCCGTGGGAAGTACCCGAAACCTGAAAAAGTGGTCGGGAAAATAATAATAATAATAAGAAAAACCAGAACAGTAACAATATAGTGCCACGAGTGGTGGCACTATATATATCAATGGAAAGGGTGCGCGTCCAGTAACGCACCCGTGGGGTCCATTGACAACTACTAGCGCGTTGCACACGTTCCACGCTGGTTCTGCAGTGCTTCGCACCGCAGAACGGTTACAATAGGCCCTATGCGCTCTTCAGCGCTCGGGCCTAATAATAATAATAATAATAATAATAATAATTATTATTATTATTATTATTATTATTATTATTATTATTATTATTATTATTATTATTATTATTATTATTATTATTATTATTATTATTATTATTATTATTGATGGAATAATTGTATATATTATTAATTTTTGTTATTCTTTATTTTTAGAAATGAACTTTTAAGTCTTATAAAGTCTTATCTTAAATGTGTATGTGACTTTTAATCATATGCTTTTTCAGTTGCAGAAATGTCAGATGATAGTCTAAGGGCAGAGGTGAACAGACAGTCCGGTTCCTGCTTTCACTGTTTGTTCATGTCATAGTGAAACTTCACTGTCTGTTCATGTCATAATGAAACTGTCACAACTGTCAAATGCTATATATGGAAGTATCTTACGAGTGTTTCTTGATGATTATGTTTTACCGTTGTCCTGCCATGATTCCCCCACCGCCTTTGAGGGCAGGGCAACGGGGTGTAACTAGGGTGTGAAAAACTGAATAAAAAGAGCACGGAGGGCGACAGGGGACCAGACCGCTCAGAGCAGACTGCTGCCAGAGCATTTGTTATCTGGGCTTTCTCTCTGATCGTTCTCCGCTTGCAAGTGAAAAAACTAATCTGTCTTGTCTTCCTTTCCTTGATAGAATACAGATACTGTTGGGTCCACCAGCACCCATCAATTATTATTATTATTATTATTATTATCATTATTATTATTATTATTATTATTATTATTATTATTATTATTATTATTATTATTATTATTATTATCATTATTATTATTATTATCATCATCATCATCATCATATGACATAGTGGTAGATAATTTTACTTGTCAAATGAAATTTACTGAAATCATGATGAACTTTTAAAATTAAAAGTATAATTGTCTAGTATAGCATAGCATAACATAACACACACACACAGACATGCACAGACACACATGCGCACACACACACAAAGACAAGCGCACACTCACTGATACACACACACGCACACACTGACATACACTGACACACTCTATGACAAAAAAAATATTGACAGTGATGCTAATGATTTGGCAACAAGTACTGCAGTATCTGCAATCATTACTTAATTTAATTAATATATAAACATGTCCTTAAGTATGTTGTGTCAAAGTTTAGAGGCACTTTACTCACCCCATAAGAAAGAGAAATGTGGTCCTGCAAACATCATCAGGTGCACATACTTTTTGTCGGGGCCTTTCTGCTTCGATGTGGCCATGTCCGATGTAACTACCGTTTGCCTCATTGTCCGATTATTCGTGTATTCACAGTCTTTTGGCAGCTAAAGTATCCGATCGAATTCTGTACATAAGCTCCGGAGAAATGGACGTGTCCCGAACGTGTCCTGAGGAGAGAGCTCTCCTTCCTTCTTATGTAGGATTTACAGTTAAAGTTATGGCTTTTCTCCATTTTCACTGTCCTTATCCTGTTGAAATGCAGCGTAAATATTCACAAGGTTTGCTCACAGCTGATTGGGGGAAAAAGAAAACAAAAGAGCGCTAATCGTCACGTGAATGGCCAGTAGTGCCAGTATAGTAATTATGGTAATTTACACACACCCTGATTCTTTCCCAAAAACTAGTCAGTTTTAAAGACTAGATTTTAGTTTTTGCAGTGTGAGGACTGAAATTTAGAAATGCTTCTCTGCTCTCACCATAAAAACATTTGTATTACAGACTTCGCCTCATCACTGGTAATAACGGTTAATGAATATAAAGCAAACGTATTTTACTTCACACCCTGACATTATACTGTACTCTTTTATGTACAATTGTATTAATAGAGACTTGGTGACAGTGATTTTGCACCTTTCACCTCCATGTAGATCTGGGCTCACCGCCACCTGTGCTCACCTGTCCGTGTCCCTGTAATAATCCCCTGCCTCGTTCTCCGTCGACACTTCGTTCACCTTGTTACTTCCTCTGTATAAATATAGTTGACAAGTCCCCCCGTGGCTTTTGTCAACCTGTCCGCGTTGTCAAAATCCTCCCACCTGTTGTACCTGTTGCGTGTCAGATGCACGTTCTCGGCTGGGGTCCTGCTCTAGTCTTTCTCTCTTATGATTGGATTTCAGCATTGGAATCTCAGAGTGAAAAAAGTCAACATTTCTCTAAACGCTGTTACGGAGTCGAGGAAAGGGGACACGACAGCCGTGCCAAACATGTCTCCAAAAAGAGATTTTCAGAACGCAATTTTGGATGTGTTTTTTAATCACTTGGGTTCAGAAACACACACAAAACTGCTTTTTTGGGACTATCGCTTTTGGAAAATGTGAAATTTGAAATGAGCAAATAAAATATTGTCCTTGAGATCACATATGTTCTTGAGTCTGGTGTTGTAAGTAGAGATGTTGCAATGTCAAATCTGAGTGGGATTAATGTATGCTTATTCACTAAATATTTTATTAGCTCAATTAAACGTCCTATATTGTGAGTTTTAAAGGAAAAGTAACGTTTTTTTTTACAATCTGAGCCTTCTTTCGACAATAAAACAAGTAGTTTTACTCACCCATAGCAGTTTGGTGTCAATTGGAGCAGTTTTGAAGAAGTTATGTTGTAGCCGTTCTGTTCTACTTATGATCCCGTATCCGTTAGCGTGAGTGCTCGGGGCACTGATTTGCGCTCTCCAAATAACACAAACTTTAGCACTTTTCAAATCACAGAAGATCGCTGTGTCAGCGTAGACTTTTAGTAGATTCCAAAACGGCCTGAAACCCGATATCGCAACAGAAAAGTAAAGTTCAGAGCGGTGTTAGCTTCTTTCGGACTAGCGGTGTTTACAAAACAGCTGAGTTCACGCATGCGCACTGTCCTCTCTGATGACGTCATCAAATGAAACTATAGCTGGATATCGGGTTTCAGGCCGTTTTGGAATCCAAAGAGTATTTTTTCTCTCTCTGAAACACTCCATAATGGGCGTTGTTGCTTGAATGCAAATGAGGAGTAAAGAGCTGGCCAATAGTAGAGGGTGGGGGAGTGGCCAAACTCTCCGCTCTCCGCTCTAGCTCTCAGCTGATCCATTTCCTTGTTTTTGCACGGGGGGAGAGATTTGAAGCGTTCCATTGAAAAATAAACACATTTCCACAGAAAATAAAATTAAACCACTGCTGTTCAAAGGTCCAGAGGCTCAGATAAAGGACTTCCGAGCCTAGAAACACTCGGACGTGCCTCCAGGCAAATAAAAAAACGCATTTTGCATTGCCTAGCGCATTCACAGTCCAAACTCTCTGGGCGTGATTTACAGAGACGCTGAGTACAGACAGACGGGGGTGGAACTGCATTTGCATTTCTTTTTTCGATCTGACGTCAATAAGGTGCCTTGTTCAAAATCGCCCGTTAGAGCTCCGATTTTTTGTAACGCAGAAAAGGATCGCAAATGCTCAGTTTAGACATTTCGCAACTTTTAACCATGGGGGGGGGGCTAAACAGGGTAGGGGAGCTCACATTAACGTTCAAAAACCTCAGAAAGTGAAAATTTCATGCCATGGGACCTTTAAGGGTGCACTTGTTTCCATGGCTATACTATTGCTTTGCCTGCAAGGTTTCACAGTATGGCATTAAACTCTTCTATGTTGATTCAATTGTTCAGGTGCATGGAAATAGATAAGTTGAATGCCATACTGTGGGACATTCTAGCCAAAACAATAACATTTCCATGAAGACAAGCTGGTTTGGTCTGATGCGCCAAGAGTTATGCAAAGACAATTCATTTATTTGTCTTATCTGCATGATCAAAAAGTCCTACGGGAACAGTTCACTGTATTATTGTGATCCGTGATGGAAAGTAAAATGAAGCTCTGATAGTGTTTTATGGTGTGAGCTGGGTATAAATTATAATGGTTGTTTTATAGGCTTGAGTTATGAGTGGTGACCTCATATAAAGACCCTAACATAAATCATAACAGGCTCAACTCATCTGAATGAAGTCAAGTGCTTCCACTAGAGGTCACAAGCCCGTCTACACTTTTGTCTTTTCAATTTTGTGGAAATGGGGCTGGGTAATAAATGGAAACATTTTAATCACATCAAGATTTCAATCGTTTCAAATTGTCAAACAATAGGCAGGGGGAGTTTAGTTTTAGAGAGATGCGTTTATGGTAAAGGCCCCATGGCATGAAATTTTCACTTTCTGAGGTTTTTGAACATTAATGTGAGCTCCCCTACCCTGTTTAGCCCCCCCCCCCCATGGCTAAAAGTTGCGAAATGTCTAAACTGAGCATTTGCGATCCTTTTCTGCGTTAGAAAAAATCGGAGCTCAAATGGGCGATTTTGAACAAGGCACCTTATTGACGTCAGATCGAAAAAAGAAATGCAAATGCAGTTCCACCCCCGTCTGTCTGTACTCAGCGTCTCTGTAAATCACGCCCAGAGAGTTTGGACTGCGAATGCGCTAGGCAATGTGAAATGCATTTTTTTATTTGCCTGGAGGCACGTCCGAGTGTTTCTAGGCTCGGAAGTCCTTTATCTGAGCCTCTGGACCTTTGAACAGCAGTGGTTTCATTTTATTTTATGTGGAAATGTGTTTATTTTTCAATGGAACGCTTCAAATCTCTCCCCCCATGCAAAAACACGGAAATGGATCAGCTGAGGGCTGACAGCGGAGAGCGGAGAGTTTGGCCACACCCCCACCCTCTACTATAGGCCAGCTCTTTTCTCCTCATTTGCATTCAAGCAACAACGCCCAGAATAAAGTGTTTGAGAGAGATATTTATGACTCTTTCTCATCTTATCTCTGTTTCTCATGCACTGAGTGTTGATTTTGAAGAAGGATTCATTTACAGCAGGGGTCTTCAACGTTTTTCAGGCCAGGGACCCCCAAACAGATGGCGAACTGGGCCAGGGACTCCCTACTATATATACGGCATAGAATTGTGTTTTATATTAAATTGAGCTTAGTGTCATGTATAAACATTGCTACTCTGTTATGGTACATCCAATACAAGGAAATAATACACAGGTTAATACTGTATTTTACACTATAAAATATAAAATTATATTATTTTAAAGTGGAATCAAAAGATTTCACGACCCCCCTGCAGTACCTCCGCGACCCCCCTAGGGGTCGCGACCCCCCTGTCGAAGACCTCTGATTTACAGTATTAGGGAACCATTAAGGAGCCATATAAAAGCATCAAGAAGTACCATGTAATGGGATCTTTAAAAGTGCACTGTAACTTTTCTGGTGAAGGGTCCACCACCTGAGATGTTATTGTTTTGTCTGGATTGTCCCGGTACAGTATTAAACGTATCCATAACATATTTTATTTTTATTGATCTAAAAACTTGCATTCTTATTGTGAGTGGGCGTGCCTCTCCACAGATCTGAGGTGTAGCTTGGCCCTGTGGTGTCATCTGCTGTCTTTGTGGAGTTAATAAGTATAATGCCATACTGTGGAACGTTCCAGGCAATATTTGTACATATACATTTATTACAATTTTTTTTATTTTTATAATTACGTCTCATCTGACACCGGTCTCTTGCTCTTTTTTGCTATTCCATCTATTTTTTGTTCTCTAGAAAAGTTACACATGAATGAAATTAGGGTAACTGTTTTTGTTGGGCCCGTACATCTTTTAGATAGTCACTGCTTACAAAGGAATATACAGTATGTGATTAGTGGTAACAGTAATACCACTGCTTTAAACAGTTTAGATTAGTGCTAATGAAGTGCTTGAGTTTTGAACCTTTCTTGTTGAAACCCACCTATGGGACCAGCTTCTAAATGTCACCATGTTCGTCAGAGACATTAGTCTGTTGTCTCGGTAATAGGTCACATTGCAACAGAGGACTTCCCGACCTCTGTCCCCCCATTGTCATTGTTTTGATTAGCCAACTGTTCAGAGCTGAGGAACTGAAGAGCTTTAATGTAGCAAATATCTACTTTTATAAATATCTTTTAAAGGTCCCATGGCATGAAATGTTCACTTTCTGAGGTTTTTGAACGTTAATGTGAGCTCCCCTACCCTGTTTAGGGCCCCCCCCATGGTTAAAAGTTGTGAAATGTCTAAACTGAGCATTTGCGATCCTTTTCTGCGTTACAAAAAATCGGAGCTCAAACGGGCGATTTTGAACAAGGCACCTTATTGACGTCAGATCGAAAAAAGAAATGCAAATGCAGTTCCACCCCCGTCTGTCTGTACTCAGCGTCTCTGTAAATCACGCCCAGAGAGTTTGGACTGCGAATGCGCTAGGCAATGCGAAATGCATTTTTTTATTTGCCTGGAGGCACGTCCGAGTGTTTCTAGGCTCGGAAGTCCTTTATCTGAGCCTCTGGACCTTTGAACAGCAGTGGTTTAATTTTATTTTCTGTAGAAATGTGTTTATTTTTCAATGGAACGCTTCAAATCTCTCCCCCCGTGCAAAAACACGGAAATGGATCAGCTGTGGGCTCAGAGCGAGACTGGAGCGTTTGGCCACGCCCCCACCCTCTACTATTGGCCAGCTCTTTTCTCCTCATTTGCATTCAAGCAACAACGCCCATTATGACCTGTTCTGAGGGAGAAAAAATACTCTTTCTCATCTTATCTCTGTTTCTCATGCACTGAGTGTTGATTTTGAAGAAGGATTCATTTACAGTATTAGGGAACCATTAAGAAGCCATATAAAAGCATCAAGAAGTACCATGTCATGGGATCTTTAAATATCTGTACTTTTTAAATACGGGCTATTAAAGGAAAAGTAACGTTTTTTTTTTTACAATTTGAGCCTTATTTCGGTAATAAAACAAGTTGTTTTACTCACCCATATCACTTTGGTGTCATATGGAGCATTTCCGGAGATGTTTTAGATTAGCGTTAGGCTAACGCCGTTAGCCTAGCGCGACTTATAGCCATAGCTCGGGGCATTCCCCGAGCATGTAATATGCCCCGTGCGGGCTCCAAATAACACAAACTTTAGCACTTTTCAAATCATAGAAGCTCGATGTCTTTAGTCTACGATTTCGTTTGAATCAAAAGTGGCCTGTAATCTGAGATTTAGCCATAGTTTCGAGTAGATGAGGACGCCAGTGCGCATGCGCGGAGTGTGCTCTCAGCTCCCGGGACCCAAACATGGAACGCAAAGCTGTAAACTATGGCTAAATCTCAGATTACAGGCCACTTTTGATTCAAACGAAATCGTAGACTAAAGACATTGAGCTTCTATGATTTGAAAAGTGCTAAAGTTTGTGTTATTTGGAGCCCGCACGGGGCATATTACATGCTCGGGGAATGCCCAGAGCTATGGCTATAAGTCGCGCTAGGCTAACGGTGTTAGCCTAACGCTAATCTAAAACATCTCCGGAAATGCTCCATATGACACCAAAGTGATATGAGTGAGTAAAACAACTTGTTTTATTACCGAAATAAGGCTCAAATTGTAAAAAAAACAAAAACAAAAACGTTACTTTTCCTTTAAAGATATCTGTCACATCCTATACAACCCAAGGCATATTTTCGCCTGGGGCACCATGTTGCCCAGAGTGAATCAAATTGTCTTTCAGATTCAATATAAACATGTATTTTTTAATTGTTCAACTCAGATTCAACTGTGCATTTTATATTTTGGAATCTCATGTTTTTGTTTTCTGTTGTCTTAAAATAGTATCTACAACCCAAAACATGCCCCATAGGTAAAATCTTCCAGCGTAGGTCCTGACCAAACCGAAGCAAGAAGATCATGGAGATGGTCCCCGAGCCCACTGCTCCTAATAACAGGATGGGTTAAATGCAGAGAAGAATTCCTCCTGTGTGAGATCAATAAAGTCACTTCTTACACTTACAAACTACACCATAAAATACAGTTCAGTAGAAGTTGTTTACAAGTTGTGCTTCAGTTTCACTTCTCAGTCACAACAGACCCTTTCGTTTTCCCCCATAATCCACTGAGAAGACGGGGTATGGGACATAAAAAAAAGAAAAATGGTGATTGCATATTGCTTATGGATAATTGTCATTATGCTAGCATGTGTTTTGTAATGATTTGTTTAGGAAATGTAAGACAGAGTGAGCAGATGTGGTGATGTTTCAGTCTGCTTCCTGGTGTGGAGCTGCTGCATGTGCCTCCAGCTGAGAGCTAAGTAGAGATGAGGCTAATTAACCAGTTTACAGCACAAACGCAATTACACTCTTATGGGAAGTAAGACAGCACACTACAAAACACTACTGATGTTACTGATGTGAGCTTGAGGAGGGCGTTCAGGGCTCATTTAGGAACTAGTCATGAAGGTTCCTAATTTAAGTATACTCAGACTTGCACTATTTAGGGCACAATGGGGACTTTGTTTGCACTGGTAAAACATGCTGAATACTGATCAGGACGATATAGTCACCTATCTGTATTCTGACTGGAGTTTGACACAATTCAAACAGATCATGTACATAAATATCAACAGACTGTTCAGTACTAGGTTGTCAAAAGTAGCATTGTCAAAAGTCTAAATTAGAGAATCAAATATTAAAGGAAAAGTAACGTTTTTTTTTTTACAATCTGAGCCTTCTTTCGGCAATAAAACAAGTAGTTTTACTCACCCATAGCAGTTTGGTGTCAATTGGAGCAGTATCGCAGAACTTATGTTGAGCCGTTCTGTTCTACTAATGATCCCGTATCCGTTAGCGTGAGTGCTCGGGGCACTGATTTGCGGTGTCCAAATAACACAAACTTGAGCACTTTTCAAATCACAGAAGATCGCTGTGTCAGGGTAGACTTTTAGTAGATTCCAAAACGGCCTGAAACCCGATATCGCAACAGAAAAGTAAAGTTCAGAGCGGTGTTAGCTTCTTTCAGACTAGCGGTGTTTACAAAACAGCTGAGTTCACGCATGCGCACTGTCCTCTCTGATGACGTCATCAAATAAAACTATAGCTGGATATCGGGTTTCAGGACGTTTTGGAATCCACTAAAAGTCTACCCTGAGACAGCGATCTTCTGTGATTTGAAAAGTGCTAAAGTTTGTGTTATTTGGACTCCGCAAATCAGTGCCCCGAGCACTCACGCTAACGGATACAGGATCATTAGTAGAACAGAACGGCTCAACATAAGTTCTGCGATACTGCTCCAATTGACACCAGACTGCTATGGGTGAGTAAAACTACTTGTTTTATTGCCGAAAGAAGGCTCAGATTGTAAAAAAAAAAAAAAAGTTAATTTTCCTTTAAAGATCCCATGACATGGTACTTCTTGATGCTTTTATATAGCTCCTTAATGGTTCCCTAATACTGTAAATGAATCCTTCTTCAAAATCAACACTCAGTGCATGAGATATGACTCTGACAGTTTTCATGAGGCTAGATGTGTGTCTAAAATGCTTTATTCTGAGTGTTGCTGCTTCACTGCAAATGAGAAGGACAGAGAGATTGGCTGAGGAGCGGGGGGCCGGGTTCCCCCCGCAGCTTAGCGCAGCTTGGCTCCGCTGTGTCTGCCCTTCCGTGAGAGACAGATGAGAGAGTTAGCAATGAAAAAAAGCATATTTACACAGAAAATAAAATTAAACCACTGGTATTTCAGAGGTCCGGAGGGTCGGGTAAGGGACCTGCGAGCCTAGAAACACTCGGACGTGCCTCCAGGCAAATAAAAAACGCATTTCGCATTGCCTAGCGCATTCACAGTCCAAACTCTCTGGGCGTGATTTACAGAGACGCTGAGCGGAGACAGAGGGAGGAGCTGGAGCTGCATTTGCCGATCTGACGTCAAAAAGGTGCCTTGTCTGAACTCGCCCGTTTCAACACTGGGTTTGTGTAACGCAGAAAAGGATCGCAAATGATCAGTTTAGACATTTCGCAACTTTTAGTCATGGGGGGGGGGTTAAACAGGGTAGGGGAGCTCACATTAACGTTCAAAAACCTCAGAAAGTGAAAATTTCATGCCATGGGACCTTCAATCAATATAAAATTTGAATCAAATCTAGATACTTATTTGAGGAGGTATCAATACTAAAAAAGTCACATTCACAGAACAGAAGTTTACCTTTCTTGAATAGCTACAGAATGATCTTGAGCTGTATCAGGACAAGCATAAGACCAGAGAGTAGTAGTATACTCTCAGTCAATTGCGATCTACCAGTCGATCGCAGGGCAAGTGTCAGTCGATCGTGTATGGCTACGTTCAGACTGCAGAGCTTAATGCTCAATTACGATTTTTTTGTGAAATCCGATTTTTTGCTAGGTTGTTCACATTTCCAATTGAATGCAACTTGTATGTGATCGCCAGTGTGAACTTTAGACGCCCCAAAAGTGTCCCGCATGCGCCTTGGAGGACACGACATCATGCGCAGCGAGCGTGCTCAATGTTTACGGAAGTAGCCTAAAGTTGCTGTCGTACCGGAGCCCAAACATGTACAGCTTATCTGTTTTAAGGAGGAGATGGAGAAGGACACGGTTTTTGGCCATGGCATTTTGTGGGGCAGTGGCAGCAGTAGAAAGGAACATGTTGGTGCCTCACCACACACATTATACGCTTTTCTCAGACTGGAATTAACCTTTTCTCACATTTGTCTCTCGTTTAAACACTCAAACTTTCATAGATTTTCAACAAAATGTATTAATAGTGACCGTGGGTGGAGACACGTCCCTGGAAGCCCCGCCGGATGCGCGAGGAGCACTGCCACATCCCGGGATGCGCACCAACCCCTTGGAGAAGTGCACGTCACGTGCACCCCTCATCGTGGACAAATCCGTGACAGAGCAGCGTGACCGGCGCGAGGCCGCGCGTACAACGGGGCTGCGAGCACGCGATCGAACCGCCGCGCCCGGACCGCGTGCTCTCAGCCCGAGCCACAAAACAGCCCCACGAAACCAGCAAAGAGCGGCATGAAACCAGTGGTTTAGACCTGGTCTAGTCCCGGTTTACTCCAGGTTTAGACCTGGTCTAGACCTGGTTTAGTTCTGGTCTAAACCTGGTTTAGTTCTGGTCTAGACCTGGTTTAGTTCTGGTCTAAACCTGGTTTAGTTCTGGTCTAGACCTGGTTTAGTCCACGTTTAATCAGGACGCAGAACACAATGTTACACTATTTAAAAAAAAGATACACTATAAAAAAAAAATTGAAAAAAAAAAAAATTGAAAAAAAAAATCTGCGAAACAGCGAACAGTGAACCGCGATAGAGCGAGGGACCACTGTAATAATATTCTTTCATTTAGAGACTTCACAGGTTCCATAGACACATGTCCCTGTAACAGTCTCATGCCCCCCCGCTGTTCCGCAGACCTCGTCTGCCAACAGACCTTCATCAACCTCTCCTCTTCCTTCTTTCTACCACCAGCAACACGAACAATGGTAAGATGCGCTGAAAAATGCACATGCCATTATCAATCGATGTTTTCTTTGTTTTTTATACCTTTTTTCTCAATATACCCAGAACCAGCGGACCTCCCGTTACTATGGCCACAGACCATCCCACAGCAGGACTGCAAGTGGGTGGCAGAAACACTTTTTATGTTGGGTGCAAAAGGGAAGCTGGAACTGAAAGTCCGCTGAGACCTGTGGTACCATTCCCCACCACCAGCTACCTTGTACCACCAGGCTCCAACACCAGATCGCTTCTTTGCCCAACGGCTGCTGGTTTGGATGCTGTACAGGATCTGGGAGGACCGGGCCCATCGATCAGAGTTTAGTGTTATCCTCACATGAAAGTAATAATATTTGCCTATTCACTTATGTCTGAGGAAATACTTCTGCTTTTGTTGGTATTTAGTGTATTAGAAAATATAAATACCTAAAAATATGTCCATTCCATTGTTTTTGTCAGGCATGACTGTGACCTTAAATATATGTCATAAATGTGGGCAGTTTCACAATGTGGAAACAGTCACAGTCAGTAAAAAGGCGAGGAATATTGTCCAAACACAGAGCCAGTTACAAAAGAGGAGTGGCTTTAACGTATGAGAATATTGGGTTAGCTTTACTTACTTTAATATTAATAAATAACTGTTCTATTCCAATTATAATTATTATTGTCCTATTACTGTTCTATTCCTGTTTATCTATGTACTTATTGTTGGTCTTGTATATCAATATCTTTATGTTTCTAATATCTTTATGACTCTAAAATTCATGTTTTTATATTCTGGTTCCTTTTCAGTTAGAAAATAATCACTGACCTGACTGAAATTACTGACTGCCAAGAAAATGTGACATTTTGGGCATACTATTGTGTTAATAAATATATTTCTTTGTAGAATTGATTGTGTATTAATTTACAGTGAATTCTAGAAGCACTTATAATATCAAGAAGCTGCCTGCAGTTTGAATGAAACTTTAGAGTTACGATATGATATGAATGGAATCCCCAAAGTTACCATAGGAAACAATTGCATACGTAAAATGCCTTTAAATGGACAAATATTAGTAGTTTGGACAAAGTTTTTAAAGGTCCCATGGCATGAAATTTTCACTTTCTGAGGTTTTTGAACGTTAATGTGAGCTCCCCTACCCTGTTTAGGGCCCCCCCCCCATGGTTAAAAGTTGCGAAATGTCTAAACTGAGCATTTGCGATCCTTTTCTGCGTTAGAAAAAATCAGAGCTCAAACGGGCGATTTTGAACAAGGCACCTTATTGACGTCAGATCGAAAAAAGAAATGCAAATGCAGTTCCACCCCCGTCTGTCTGTACTCAGCGTCTCTGTAAATCACGCCCAGAGAGTTTGGACTGCGAATGCGCTAGGCAATGCGAAATGCGTTTTTTTATTTGCCTGGAGGCACGTCCGAGTGTTTCTAGGCTCGGAAGTCCTTTATCTGAGCCTCTGGACCTTTGAACAGCAGTGGTTTAATTTTATTTTCTGTGGAAATGTGTTTATTTTTCAATGGAACGCTTCAAATCTCTCCCCCTGTGCAAAAACACGGAAATGGATCAGCTGAGAGCTCAGAGCGGAGAGTTTGGCCACGCCCCCACCCTCTACTATAGGCCAACTCTTTTCTCCTCATTTGCATTCAAGCAACAACGCCCAGAATAAAGTGTTTGAGAGAGATATTTATGACTCTTTCTCATCTTATCTCTGTTTCTCATGCACTGAGTGTTGATTTTGAAGAAGGATTCATTTACAGTATTAGGGAACCATTAAGAAGCGAACTTTATTATTGATCTCACACTGGAGAAATTCTTCTCTGCATTTTAACCCATCCTATATATATATATACATATATCAGGAGCAGTGGGCAGCACACATTAGGGCGCCCGGGGACCATCTCCATGATCTTCTTGCTTCGGCTTGGTCAGGACCTAAGCTGGAGTACCTATGGTGCATGTTTTTGGGTTGGTGGGGGAAACCGGAGTGCCCGGAGGAAACCCACCCAGACACGGGGAGAACATGCAAACTCCACACAGAAAGGCTCGGGCGACCCGGGGATCGAACCCAAACCATGCATGCAAACTCCACACAGAACACACACGGAAAGGTCTGGGCGACCCGGGGATCGAACCCGGAACCTTCTTGCTGTGAAGCAAGAGCGCTAACCACTCTGCTACCGTGCCGCCATAAAAGCATCAAGAAGTACCATGTCATGGGATCTTTAATAATTTCCCTGAAAAACGACAAAACATTATGAAAAGATAAATAATTGATTTTAAAATAAGCAAGTTTAAAAATTAAATCTGTTCATTTGCTCTCGCTCTGGTCTGGAGTCGAACCTGCAACTTGCTTGCCTGGAAGAATCCATGACTCATCGCTGTACCAGCGAGTGAGTCTGGTAACGTTTGATCCACAGAATGCGCTGCGGTTGCGCGTAGACAGACAGCTAAGTGAACCAATCAGAGATTGCGCCATCTTGATTCAAAACTGAGGCGGAACTTCCGCTGCCTAAGAGTGACTTTGCGGGCAAAGGCGGGTGCACTGACGTCACCATCTTTGAACGAATCAGAATCGCGGAGTCGGTTTGGAACCGGAGGAGCGAGAGTGGATGGAGAGTGTCCAAATGGTATCGCGGTGTATAGGAAATACAGAGAGATATCATTTGGCTGGCCAGGTAAGCAACTTGCTGAATTTTCTTCCCTTTTCGCCCCCTTCTTATACGGACGTTTTGCGGAGTTGGTAGAGCGTTTGTCTACTGATTCAGGGGCTGGTGGTTCGAATCCCGCTCTTGTGTGCTCCCACAAATGAGTGCTGCCATTGTGTCCTTGGGCAAGACACTAAACCCCACCTTGCCCCCAGTCTGCGGACACTGGTAGCCCCCATAGAAGTGCATCAAGGCCAATTGTGACGTGGGCGGTCCTCCTGTGGACTCACCAGGAGGATTCATGGGGGCTGGTGCGTTGTGTTTAGGCAGCAGATCTGCTTGGACTGCTCCCCCCGCAACCGAAAAAGGGAAAAGCAGAAGAAGGTAGATGGATGGTTATCTGGACATTTTTGTTTTTAGCTGGATCCAGAAGCCATTTTCAATTTGATGGAGGCACCAGGAAGCGATACTACTCTGGGCTCACGAAGTCAAGCCCCAAAACGGAAAAGAGTGAATCATCCTTATAGGTTGTTATGGCCATATTGTGTATGCATATCGAGAGTCTTTTCCTTGGTGTCAAGTTTGATTTTTTTTTTTTGTATCGTGACAACACAAGCAGATACATGGCCCTCCACACAGCAGAGGTGTGGACTCGAGTTATGTGACGTCGACTCGAGTCAGACTCGAGTCACGAATTTGATAACTTTAGACTCGACTCGACAAAATGTACAAACACTTGCAACTCGACTTGGACTTCAATATCAATAACTCGTGACTTCACTTGGACTTAAGCCTTTTGACTTGTGATGACTTGCTACGTCCAATGAAAAAAAAACCTCTAAAAGTACGTTGATAAGGACCGCACCGCACTCGTTGTACTTGTGAATCTGCGAAAATGTTTGCAAAGAGCATGTGCGCGCGGCTTGCACAACATCCAATCACAGTAGATCTACGTTGCTTTCATT
This sequence comes from Paratrypauchen microcephalus, assembly GCA_036785185.1. Taxonomy (NCBI): domain Eukaryota; kingdom Metazoa; phylum Chordata; class Actinopteri; order Gobiiformes; family Gobiidae; genus Paratrypauchen; species Paratrypauchen microcephalus. The sequence continues at coordinate 2,377,859 of JAVJIX010000120.1, read as the reverse complement.
CGACCGCATCCAAGGCAAATTGCACAACAAATGATGCGGAAACAAGCATCCACGCACCAGATCTTGCAGACATTATATGATTTGTAGAAATTTAATTTCTTTGTAAAGGGGACTCGAAATGACTCGAAACTAAAATGCTAGGACTTTGGACTCGACTTGAGACTTGTGAGTTTTGACTTCGGACTTGACTCGGCACTTGGATACTCTTGACTCGGGACTTCACTCGGACTTGAGTGCAAAAGACTTCGACTTACTTGGGACTTGCCCAGCAATGACTTTGTCCCACCTCTGCCACACAGTAATGAGTAATGGCGGCACGGTGGCTGAGTGGCTAGCGCTCATACTTCACAGCAAGAAGGTTCGATCCCCGGGTCGCCCAGGCCTTTCTGTGCGGAGTTTCCATGTTCTCCCTTTGTCTGGATGGGTTTCCTCCGGGCACTCCGGTTTCCCCCATCAACCCAAAACATGCACCATAGGTAAAATCCTCCAGCTGAAGTCCTGACCAAACCGAAGCAAGAAGATCATGGAGATGGTCCCCGGGCGCAGTAATGTGCTGCCCACTGCTCCTAATAACAGGATGGGTTAAATGCAGAGAAGAATTTCTCCTGTGTGAGATCAATAAAGTCACTTCTTCTTCTTAGTTATATATGTTCTGTCTTTCAGGAGAAAGAGACCTAAAATTTCCTACTACACTAAAAGTACAATGCACTCGATAAAAACTGTAATTTTCTGCCTTCTTAACTATAGCACTTTGGTGATTCTAGTTTCCCATGCTCTACAGAACATTGCTGTCCTCAATTGTGACGCATTTTCAGTATTTTTTCCATTTCTTTGATGACGCAGAATTGACATCAAAGCTTTATCATGTGTGAATAGGCCTGCTCCATCACAGAGACGTCCCTCATACAGACTGCTTTGCTCCTCTTCCTGTTTGTGACGTGGAGGGGAACAGTGCAGTGTACGCCTCATAAATCTCTGTCCCACTGAGGCTGGCTAATCACACGCTCACCACATGTTCACACTGATGCAGATTATCAGAGTGGGACCACAGTAAGAGACCACAAACCTGAACCAAAAACCACCAGGCAGCTCAAAACACCATCTACAACAGCCTCATTCTAGTCATTCATGTGCTTGGTAAAATGCTTTATTCTGGGTCAGGTGTCCATTAACAGTTAGCAGCAGGTTTGCTCGTGCAGTCCAATTTATTTATTATTATTATTATTATTATTATTATTATTATTATTATTATTATTATTATTATTATTATTATTATTATTATTATTATTATTACAGTGGTACCTCACCTTACGAATGACCCAACAAACGAAAATTTCAAGTTACGAAACGCCTTCACGGTAAATTTTGGTCTCTAGATACGAAAGAAAATTCAAGTTACAAAACGCGAAATCTCAAAAATTCAAATAATGCGCGCTCAGCCACACACATTATACGCTTTTCTCAGACTGGATTTAAACTTTTCTCACATTTGTCTCTCGTTTAAACACTCAAACTTTCATAGATTTTCAACAAAATTATTAATAGTGAAGTGTGGGGGGAAGGGGGAGGGGGGAGAAAACTGCGCTCTGACACGTGTGATAGCGCACATGACCCGGCGCGGAGCTGACAGCAGGTCTAGACCAAGGTCTAAACCTGGACTGGACCAGGACTAAACCTGGACTAAACCAGGACTAAACCAGGACTAAACCAGGACTAAACCAGGACTAGACCAGGTGGATTAAAGCAGCGAGGAGGGGACTGCACGCAGTCTGAGCGCATGAACGCATGAACGAGACCCATGCAAGAGCCGCGGTGGTCTAGACCTCCTCTAGACCTGACCAGGTCTAGAGGAGGTCTAGAGGAGCCGCGGTGGTCTGGACTAAACCAGGACTAAACCTGGACTAAACCAGGAGGAGCCCGCGGCTCTTGCATGGGTCTCGTTCATGCGTTCATGCGCTCAGACTGCGTGCAGTCCCCTCCTCGCTGCTTTAATCCACCTGGTCTAGTCCTGGTTTAGTCCTGGTTTAGTCCTGGTTTAGTCCAGGTTTAGTCCAGGTTTAGTCCAGGTTTAGACCTTGGTCTAGACCTGCTGTCATGCTGCGCTTTCACACGCACATGCTGCGCTTTCACACGTCTCAGAGCGCACCCCCCCACACACTTCACTGTTAATACATTTTGTTGAAAATCTATGAAAGTTTGAGTGTTTAAACGAGAGACAAATGTGAGAAACACAATGTTACACTATAAAAAAAGTTACACTATAAAAAAAAAAAACTTGGATCGGGGTCTTGGAACGAATCAGGCTTTTTCCATTGAAATAGCTACTCAACTTACGAATTTTTCACGTTACGAAACCACTTCTGGAACGAATTAATTTTGTAAGGTGAGGTACCACTGTATTATTATTTTATTTATTTATTTATTTATTTTTGGGCTTTTTATTTAATTCTGAGGTCAGACCAATTCACATTTTCTGTCATGTAAAACGTGATCTTGCAGAAATTGATGTCGTGACCAAATGACAGTAAGAATACGCGGCTTTAGAATAGAAAAATTAATTTGTTTTGAGAAGTCAATCTTCATCCTTGAAATGAGGTTGGGACATAATATTTTAAAAGTTAACAATAGAGCGGTATATTCTGAGGACATAGGAGCCTTGTTACATTTCATGGTAGGACAGAGCACCAAAATAAATGCATCTGAGGAGTGCCGCAAGAGCTATAGAAACATTCGCTGAAGGGTGACTCTTTTCAATCGCTTTTTATAGAGCAATAATATCAGGTTGGGTCAAATTTAAACAGCTGGAGTTGTTATTCGAAACTTTCTCTCAAAGCTGAAAATAGTGAGATACAGGAGGTGTGATTGGGAAAGTTTCACAGAGATATGGTAAGGGTATAAAAGTAGTATTTCGGAAAACCAGAGTAGGAAGTTTTGAGGATCTTCAGGTCCTCAAGAAACTATGCATAAACCATTATCCTGTGCCAGAGTTGGAATTAACTGAAGAGATATTATCGACAGGGATGACTACATTTGCCTACGTGTATATGCGTGATTCTCCTACTATCAAAGAATTTGTGTCCCAGGCAGAAATAAGAAAAACAAAAACACATTTGTCATTTTTTTATTCATTCTGCACTTGCTAGACACAAAGACGAACTTACAAAAAATGTATGATAGATAAATGACTATTTTTATTATATAAAATATGGTTTTATATTGAGTGTGTTTGCTATATGTCCTTTGTCCCTTAATCAGGTTTTGGACTCTCAGTCCCTCATTAGACTGAAATTAAATTTGATTCAACAGTAACTGGCACCGAAATTCCTTATGTTAAAGGAAAATGAACGTTTTTTTTTTTACAATCTGAGCCTTCTTTCGGCAATAAAACAAGTAGTTTTACTCACCCATAGCAGTTTGGTGTCAATTGGAGCAGTATCGCAGAACTTATGTTGAGCCGTTCTGTTCTACTAATGATCCCGTATCCGTTAGCGTGAGTGCTCGGGGCATTACTTTGCGGTGTCCAAATAACACAAACTTTAGCACTTTTCAAATCACAGAAGATCGCTGTGTCAGCGTAGACTTTTAGTGGATTCCAAAACGGCCTGAAACCCGATATCCAGCTATAGTTTCATTTGATGACATCATCAGAGAGGACAGTGCGCATGCGTGAACTCAGCTGTTTTGTAAACACCGCTAGTCCGAAAGAAGCTAACACCGCTCTGAACTTTACTTTTCTGTTGCGATATCGGGTTTCAGGCCGTTTTGGAATCTACTAAAAGTCTACCCTGACACAGCGATCTTCTGTGATTTGAAAAGTGCTAAAGTTTGTGTTATTTGGACACCGCAAAGTAATGCCCCGAGCACTCACGCTAACGGATACGGGATCATTAGTAGAACAGAACGGCTCAACATAAGTTCTGCGATACTGCTCCAATTGACACCAAACTGCTATGGGTGAGTAAAACTACTTGTTTTATTGCCGAAAGAAGGCTCAGATTGTAAAAAAACATTACCTTTCCTTATATCATGTCTTTGAAAGATATATTCGTATTTTATTTATTTTTCATAAAAAGAACACTTGTCCCTAGGGATCACTGTCATTTCCACCACAACAAAATGTAACTTTTAACTTTTTTTTAAACCTTTGTCGACTTGAACCACATCAGTTGATGTGACAGGAGCTCATGGCAGGACAGCAGCGTTGGCTCCATGGAAGGAAGGGAAACAAGAAAAAAATCAAGGTCAAGTTTTGCAAAACTAAGAGTAGGTTTATTGGTCGTCATTTCCAAACACCTCATATTTCCTTTGAATGTACAAATAATGACAAAAATTCTTAATAATTATTATTATTAGTACAGTGGTACCTCACCTTACGAATGACCCAACAAACGAAAATTTCAAGTTACGAAACGCCTTCACGTCAAATTTTGGTCTCTAGATACGAATGAAATTTCAAGTTACGAAACGCGAAATCTCCAATCCAACTTTATTTATAAAGCACTTTAGAAACAACAAATCTCAAAAATTCAATTAATGCGCTCAGATGCACGCCCCGAAACGAGGGGAGACACAACAACACATCATCAGTATGGTAAAACTCACCTGTCTCACGACGCTCTAAACCCCGCTCACGTTCCCTTAGTGAGTGAACAATGCAACACTTGGTGAATTCTGCTTCACAGTGATAGGAAGAGCCGACATCGAAGGATCACGTCGACACGGCGCAAGGCCGCGCTACACCGGGGCTGCGGGATGCAGCCGTGCCTCCTCCTCGGGGCCGAGCACGCGCGGGCCGAGCACGGGGTGATTTATTCCTGCTCCGGTCCTGGTTTAGACCTGGTTTAGTTCTGGTCTAGACCTGGAAGTCACATAGAACCAGCGCCCGACCCGAGCGAGACCCCGCGGTCTTGCCCGGTGTTATCCATTCCTGCTCTCATCTCCTAACCGTGGTTGGGAGACACAGGGGAGATCGTCTTCTCCAGGGCCGGAGATAGCTTTCCCTCCGGGGTTAACTCCCTTGTGGACATCGCGCGCTTACAGTGGTGGAGAATGCAAGTAAAAAAAGGCAGTTTTGCTGCAGAGTGGGACTTTATTGTCTCCTCTCCTTTATTGTCTCCTCTACAGAGGAGACATTCATCCAGCACGCGCACACGGCGCGCGCACACACACTCGCAGACTCTCTGCACTGAGCTATAGACACAAGATAGACACATCTCACAACACCGCTGATAGAGCACCTTCCTCGGCATGTTAGCTCACAGTGTCAGCGCCCCGGCTCTGGAGGTCAGATAGAAGCAGAGCCCGCCCCGCACCGCAAGGTGCACGGAGACACGAGCACCGCACTCCTCCAACGGCACTGCCATGTTATAATAATAACAGGTCCAATCCAGGTTTAGTTCTGGCCAGACCTGGTTTATTCCACGTTCTTTTAGTCCTGGTCTAGTCTCTTAGCCCGCCAGGACGCAGAACACAACGTTACACTATAAAAAAAATGTCACACTATAAAAAAAAACCTTGGAACGGATCAGGCTTTTTCCATTGAAATAGCTACTCAACTTACTAATTTTTCACGTTACGAAACCACTTCTGGAACAAATTAATTTCGTAAGGTGAGGTACCACTGTATTACACTTCTATGGGCTATGCTAATTACCATGTTATCTTTTATTGTTCTGAAAAGGCTATATTTGTCGAAAACAATGTATGAAAATGTTTAATACATTTCATTTTCGTTTTTGGCACTCAACACTATGATTAGCGTAATACCCTCTCTTTAATGATTTCCACAACCCAAACATTAGCTCCCCAAAGCCCCACTTGTGACTTTGCATACATAAAACAGGTCCTAAAGCTGCACGATGTAACTTTATGATTGGGGGTCCATCATCTGCTTGTTTGGATATGTCATTGCTCTTCCTGGAATGTTCCACAGTATGACATTAAACAGCTCTACTTTATATTTATGAAGTTACAGTTGGTTTTATCGCTCAAAAATAACTAGAAATAAATAAAAAACAAAACAAAAAAAAAACAAGCATTCTGACTATGAGTGGTGTTCCCTCTCCACAGATCAGGTCTGCAACTTGGTCAGGTTTGGTCTCCATTGGAGTAAACATGTTTAATGCCATACAGTGAAACATTCCAGACCAAGCAATAACATCTCCATGGAGACAGTGCACCTCTAATGCTCAGAAATACTCGCATCCATATTGCCTCTCATCATTCATTTTCGCTCTCAAATAGCTGCTTTTATATACCGCAGGGTGGTTTTAGAAGAAGAAGTGACTTTATTGATCTCACACAGGAGAAATTCTTCTCTGCATTTAACCCGTCCTGTTATTAGGAGCAGTGGGCAGCACATTCCTGCGCCCGGGGACCATCTCCATGATCTTCTTGTTTCGGTTTGGTCAGGACCACAGCTGGAGGATTTTTACCTATGGTGCATGTTTTGGGTTGATGGGGGAAACCGAAGTGCCCAGAGGAAACCCACCCAGACACGGGGAGAACATGCAAACTCCACACAGAAAGGCTCGGGCGACCCAAATCTTAGGGCCATACCAACGTGCCATTACTCCTGCATATTTTCATCTAATCAAACATAAATAAATACTTGATATGTTGTTAAATACAGTGGTACCTCACCTTACGAATGACCCAACAAACGAAAATTTCAAGTTACGAAACGCCTTCACGGTAAATTTTGGTCTCTAGATACGAAAGAAAATTCAAGTTACGAAACGCGAAATCTCAAAAATTCAAATAATGCGCGCTCAGCCACACACATTATACGCTTTTCTCAGACTGGATTTAAACCCCTCTCACACCTGTCCCCCATTCAAACACCCAAACCCCCACAGATTCCCAACAAAACGTATCAATAGTGAAGTGTGGGGGGAAGCGGGAGAAGACATGCGCGCGGACATGTGTGATAGGGCAGCATGACCCGGCACGGAGCTGCCAGCAGGTCCAGACCAAGATCTAAACCTGGACTGGACCAGGACTAAACCTGGACCAAACCAGGACCAAACCCGGACCAAACCAGGACTAGACCAGGTGGATTAAATTATTTCCTGGTTTCGTTTCGAGTCACAGCTGAGGGGAGCAGCAAGTAGGACAGCACACAGTCTGAACGCATGAACGAGACCCATGCAAGAGCCGCGGTGGTCTAGACCTCCTCTAGACCTGACCAGGTCTAGAGGAGGTCTAGAGGAGCCGCGGTGGTCTGGACTAAACCAGGACTAAACCTGGACAAAACCAGGAGGAGCCGCAGTGGTCTGGACTAAACCAGGACTAGACCAGGACTAGACCAGGTGGACCAAAGCTGTCCACCCCCTTGCCTCGCCTCGAGCCACAGCCGAGGCGAGGCGGCGCTCTAGACCCGCTCCAGACCAGCCCGCGTAAGGTGCTCACAGAGCGGCCTGGATAGAACCGTGAGGTCGGCCTCTTCAAGACCTCCAGGCCGGTGACCGGGACAATCCCCGGACCCATGCCCGTTTAGGGAGCTCTTAAAGTGATACTCCGGGATTTTTGACATAGGGTCCAATTTTCTAGTTAGCCAGCGTGTAGGATATGTGTAGAGAAAGTTATTTTGCGATTTCATGCAGTCTTTGTAAAATCTGAGTTGGCTGTTGCTAAGCTAGCGAAAGTGAACGTCCTGCAGCTAGCCAGCCACTAAAATAGACATACCCAGTACAAAACAAACACCCAAACAAATCAGTTATTATGCCAGGGTATCGATTTAAATATCTGTGTTGATATAATAAGATTTTGAACGAAACGGACCTTGCTTCAAACGACTTAATTGACGCATATTGGGGGACTAGTTTCTAAGCAGCGGCGGAATTTTACTTCTCCCTCGTCAATTCATCAGCAGCAGTTGTCATTATTACAAAGAGTAGAGACTGGAGGCATGCATTACACACGTTGGTGAGTAACAGAAACAGGAGGCCTAACTTAGAAGATGTGAGTATAATCATCTCACTGATTTTGCAACTGGCCAAACGCTCCTACATTCAACATTTTTTTCTGGCACACCACTTACCGCATTGATAACTGGCCATTAGGTCCAGCAGGTCTAGGTCGTTTCTTCCAATTTATCTTTTCGACGCAGAAGAATGTCTCCAGTACGCCACGATTGAGATGGGGCAAGAAGTCCTGGTGCTCTGTTATGCAGACATCATTGGAAGTGCTATGGCCACCAGACACATCTAGACTTCGAAACGAAGTATCTAGCTCCAGCTCTTGCATTTGTGGGATAACTAAGTCCCACTCCCTGCAGCAAAAACATTCATCCTCGTTCTCCATAACTTCGCAATTTCGGCACTGACACCACCAATCCCCGGTTCTTCTGTCCCGGCTTTCTGCTGCAGCTTCGGCGGCGGCTGCATTTGCAGACGCGCTCTCTTGTTCTCTTGCTCTTTGTAAATCCATCTCTTTCAATTCTTCGTCCGTATACTCCGGCTCATACAAGTATGGTTCACTGGAAAAATGCAACTGCTCTTCCTCCTCATCAAAATAATCGGGCTCGCCAAACATTGCCATACTTTGAACAGGCTCCGTGTGCTCACTTTTACAGTTGCGAGGTTGCTAGTAAACAAACTATTAGAGCCGGTCGGATTGGGACATGCGGGTGATATCAATCCGCGGCTGTCAAGCTTTCAATGAGGAAGTACGAATTGCTGATGATGATCAAAGGAATACATGCTTGGTTTACTTCCTTAATCATTCTATCAACACAGATATGTACATCGATACCCTGGCATAATAACTGATTTGTTTGGGTGTTTGTTTTGTACTGGGTATGTCTATTTTAGTGGCTGGCTAGCTGCAGGACGTTCACTTTCGCTAGCTTAGCAACAGCCAACTCAGATTTTACAAAGACTGCATGAAATCGCAAAATAACTTTCTCTACACGTATCCTACACGCTGGCTAACTAGAAAATTGGACCCTATGTCAAAAATCCCGGAGTATCACTTTAAGGCGGGCTGGCAGTGTCCCCCTGGGTCCAAGTTTGAGTGTCCAAACGAGAGACAAACGCGAGAAAAGTCCAAATCCAGTCTGAGGAACCAATCAGGAGGCAGAACACAATGTTACACTATAAAAAAAGTTACACTATAAAAAAAAAAACTTGGATCGGGGCCTTGGAACGAATCAGGCTTTTTCCATTGAAATAGCTACTCAACTTATGAATTTTTCACGTTACGAAACCACTTCTGGAACGAATTAATTTCGTAAGGTGAGGTACCACTGTATATGGTTATAAGTAGGCCCTGACTATAATTAGCAATAGCATGTTAATTAAACCATTCTAATCCACACAACATACTAAACTATCACTGACTGCTCCTATCTGCACTAATTACACAGCTGCAATTAAGATAGTGTTAATGGGAGACTCTATCTGATCTGTCTATTCCATGTACAATCTTTGTGGAGATGTTAGCAGGCAAAAACACATTCAAAAGGCCATTGTCACTGTTAAGTACTTTCACACCTCTGAAAATGTCTGCTCTAATTACAAGTCATATAGTTCAGTTCTAAAATGATTTGCTTTCATTACCCTGAACAGCACAATTGAGTTATTTTTCTTTTCCTGATTCATTCTTATAATTTATTGGAAATTTGAGTTTGTATATGTACTTTAGATACACAACTCCAACGTTTCCAACAGCAAAAAACACCTAAATTATCTTCCCCTCATATCAGTTTGATGTTTATTACTTCTTGCAGCACAGAATTACACATTTCCGGAGATGTATTTTAGAAATATGGGTTGGAAAACACACAAACTAAATCGTAAACTAAAATAAAATCTGTGCACACAACTAGAATGCCATATCCTTCTAATCAAACGCACATTCACACAATCACTACTGACTAACAAGCGTAACCAAATGACACAATAGTTCATTGGATGTGGTGGGACGTGATTAAGACCTGGTACTGGCTAACGGACGTCCCGCCATCTCTCCATCTCATCCATCTCCTCCCCTTCCAGCACTGGCAGAACAGAAGAGTGACTGTACTATACACAAAAGCTGCTAAAAACACTTATATCATCAATGCTGGTTATAAAATCATCATCGCTAACATTATGTAAACCCAGTGAAGCTAACTGTGATGTAATGTTTACTGACATCTGTTTTGCGAATGTTATTGTGGTGTTAAAATATGTACCTTGTAATAATAAAAGATAAAAAAAACAAAAAAGTAAATAGCATGCTGTTTCATAATAAACCCTTAGCCTCGCCCCTTTACTGACTGATGTTTAACTCAGGGCTCTCAAGTCTCACGCATTGAGAGTGTGACACACGCAATTCGACGTGTTCACGCCACACATGGCATTTCTCACGTTGATTTTTTTGTTTTTTTTGTTTTGTTTTGGTGCCCAGAAAATCGGTCTGTGTGGCTCAGTTTATGCAGGCACCATGCGTTTTCAGCGAAAAAAAACTCCCCCCCTCCTCCTCGCCCCGCTCCCCGGAAAAAAATCTCAGTTAGCGGGTGTCCCTGTGTCTCCTCCTCTGTCTCCCCCGCTGTCTCCTCCTCTCCCCCGGTCTGTCAGCGGACCCTCAGCCCGCGGTGAGCCGGGAAAGGCGCTCGGAGCCCGGTGTACTGTACCGGCTGTGCTGCGGACACACGGAGCGACCTGCAGCTCCGAACAGGTGAGTCACTCCCCGGACCGGTCCTGGTTTGGTCCTGATCTAGTCCTGGTTTAGTCCTTGTTTAGTCCTGGTTTAGTCTTGGTCTAGTCCTGGTTTAGTCTTGGTTTGGTTTAGTCCTGGTTTAGTCCTTGTTTAGTCCTGGTTTAGTCTTGGTCTAGTCTTGGTTTAGTCTTGGTCTAGTCCTGGTTTAGTCTTGGTTTGGTTTAGTCCTGGTTTAGTCTTGGTTTGGTTTAGTCCTGGTTTAGTCTTGGTCTAGTCCTGGTTTAGTCTTGGTTTGGTTTAGTCCTGGTTTAGTCTTTGTTTAGTCCTGGTTTAGTCTTGGTTTAGTCCTGGTTTAGTCTTGGTCTAGTCCTGGTTTAGTCTTGGTTTAGTCCTGGTTTAGTCTTGGTTTGGTTTAGTCCTGGTTTAGCCTTTGTTTAGTCCTGGTTTAGTCTTGGTTTAGTCCTGGTTTAGTCTTGGTTTAGTCCTGGTTTGGTCTTGGTTTGGTTTAGTCCTGGTTTAGTCTTTGTTTAGTCCTGGTTTACTCTTGGTCTAGTCTTGGTTTAGTCTTGGTCTAGTCCTGGTTTAGTCTTGGTTTGGTTTAGTCCTGGTTTAGTCTTTGTTTAGTCCTGGTTTAGTCTTGGTCTAGTCTTGGTTTAGTCTTGGTCTAGTCCTGGTTTAGTCTTGGTTTGGTTTAGTCCTGGTTTAGTCTTTGTTTAGTCCTGGTTTAGTCTTGGTCTAGTCTTGGTTTACTCTTGGTTTAGTCCTGGTTTAGTCTTGGTCTAGTCCTGGTTTAGTCTTGGTTTGGTTTAGTCCTGGTTTAGTCCTTGTTTAGTCCTGGTTTAGTCTTGGTCTAGTCTTGGTTTAGTCTTGGTCTAGTCCTGGTTTAGTCTTGGTTTGGTTTAGTCCTGGTTTAGTCTTGGTTTAGTCCTGGTTTAGTCTTGGTCTAGTCCTGGTTTAGTCTTGGTTTGGTTTAGTCCTGGTTTAGTCTTGGTTTAGTCCTGGTTTAGTCTTGGTCTAGTCCTGGTTTAGTCTTGGTTTAGTCCTGGTTTAGTCTTGGCTTGGTTTAGTCCTGGTTTAGTCTTTGTTTAGTCCTGGTTTAGTCTTGGTTTAGTCCTGGTTTAGTCTTGGTCTAGTCCTGGTTTAGTCTTGGTTTGGTTTAGTCCTGGTTTAGTCTTTGTTTAGTCCTGGTTTACTCTTGGTTTAGTCCTGGTTTAGTCTTGGTCTAGTCCTGGTTTAGTCTTGGTTTGGTTTAGTCCTGGTTTAGTCTTTGTTTAGTCCTAGTTTAGTCTTGGTTTAGTCCTGGTTTAGTCTTGGTCTAGTCCTGGTTTAGTCTTGGTTTGGTTTAGTCCTGGTTTAGTCTTTGTTTAGTCCTGGTTTAGTCTTGGTTTAGTCCTGGTTTAGTCTTGGTCTAGTCCTGGTTTAGTCCTGGTTTGGTTTAGTCCTGGTTTAGTCTTTGTTTAGTCCTGGTTTAGTCTTGGTTTAGTCCTGGTTTAGTCTTGGTCTAGTCCTGGTTTAGTCTTGGTCTAGTCCTGGTTTAATCTTGGTCTAGTCCTGGTTTAGTCTTGATTTGGTTTAGTCCTGGTTTAGTCTTTGTTTAGTCCTGGTTTAGTCTTGGTTTAGTCCTGGTTTAGTCTTGTATAGTCCTGGTTTAGTCTTTGTTTAGTCCTGGTTTAGTCTTGGTTTAGTCCTGGTTTAGTCTTGTATAGTCCTGGTTTAGTCTTGGTTTAGTCCTGGTTTAGTCTTGGTATTCTATGTAGATGAATTTTTGTAATCAATAGGTATCTGATATTTGGCCTACAGCTGTAGCCACTAACGGATATTTCCTGTTAAAATTGACACATTTATTAAAGTTCCTCGTGGACTTTTCATGTATGTAAAAATAATAGAATGTTTTATTTGTTTAAAGGCACTCAGAGCACGATGGGAAAAACTGTTCACTCGCACCCCCCTCCCCCCGCTCCTCGGAAATTACGCAGTCTCACGCACGACCCCGCTCAAAACTTGAGAGCCCTGGGTTTAACCATGACAAACCAACAGCCATTCGGTTCCATATGGGTCTCTTCCAACAATGTATCTGTATGGAGTCGTTCTTCCAATTTCTGTCAATATGTTTTTGAAACTTTACTGTATGGATTGGAATAAAACGTTTTTTCCACATAAATGTCCCATATGATGCTATTTTCTGATCTATGTTATAATGTTGTTTCCTCATCACAAACATACCCGGAGATGTGTTTAATTTTACTCACACATGTTTAACACAGAAATCCTGCATATTTAGGTTCTTCTCTCAAACAGAAAACACTCTGTTCCACCTTGTGATGTCATGCGGTAACACAAGAAGTGCTCCACTGTGTTTCTAAACTCCACACACCTTCACTGGAGTCACCTGGAATTGCCAATCTCTACCGAACTAAAGGTATTGATGGTAGCTGTTAACTGCAAAACAACAGCTTCATAACATCACAAAGTGGAACAGAGAATTTTGAGTTTTGGAGATGTAGACAGACAAATAATAAAGGATTACTAAAATGTGTGAATGAAACAAAACACTCCAGGTATGTTTTGTGCATAATATAGGACCCATATCAGTATTGTCAGTTACATGCCCTTTAAAGATGCACTGTGCAACTTTTCTGTTGGACGGTCTGTCATTGTTTTTGCAAATGTTCCATAGTGTTGCCCTTTGAAATGATGCATACTCTACATACCACTACAATAATCACAGTGATGAAAAAAGGATGCCAAATATGATTTTTGTGCACAAAGCTCTCACTCATGGTGTCTACTCTGCTTCTGTGCTGAGTTTTGTGTTGATTCAGCGTTAATCTGTGTAAAAATGCAAAACAAATTAGAAAGAAAAAGAAAAATTAGATCCAGTTCCAACCATTCACATGAAGGAACTGTTCAAAAAAGTCAACTCTTTCACAAACATATTGCTCAAAATACCTTGAAAAACATGCATTCTTATTCTAAATGGGGGTGCCTCTCCACAGATATGACCTGTAACTTTCAGGTGTCTTTGCCTTCTTGAGTCCATGGAGATAAATATGTTTAATGCCGTACATTGGTAACTAAATGACAGAACCTTTTCCTTACCTTAGACCAGTACTCGAGTTGAGGGGGGATGTCAAAATCATCCCTCTTCTAAAACCTTCTTCCATCCCTTGTGGCATTTTATCAATCAGGCATGAAAATCCCTCACCGAAATTCACCGTTTTGAATCAGAATCAGAAAGATTTTTATTGCCATTGTCAAGTGAACAGAGTTCACAAAACTAGGAACTTGTCTCGGTGATAAGGTGCAAACATAAAACACTAAATAATAATAGTAATAACTAGAGTATAGACACTAAATAATAGTAATAACTAAAATATAGCTATAATATAGTAAAAAACAATAAGCAATCCAAATAACAAAAAGGTTCAGATGAGCAGCATCAGAACAGTAGTGCAAACATGACGTAATTAAAGTGACTCGTGATATAAAGTGTCCAGCTTTGTGCAGATGTTCTGAATTGTTCATGAGTCCAACAGCAGAGGGAAAGAAACTGTTCTTGTGACGGGAGGTTCTGGTCCCGATGGACCGTAGCCTCCTGCCAGAGGGAAGTGGCTCAAATAGTCCATGTCCAGGGTGAGAAGTGTCAGCTGCTATCCGGCCTGCTCGCCCCCGAGTCCTGGAGACGTACAGGTCCTGGATAGATGGAAGGCTGCAGCCAATCACCTTCTCGGCAGAGCGCACAATGCGCTGCAGTCTCTGTTTGTCCCTGACAGTGGCTCCAGCACCACACAGTGATGGAAGAGGTGAGGATGGACTCAATGATGGCCGTGTAGAACTGCACCATCATCTGGACTGGCAGCTTGGCTTTTCTTAGATGCCGCAGGAAGTACAACCTCTGCTGGGCCTTCTTGATGAGGGAGTTGATGGTCGGCTCCCACCTGAGGTCCTGTGTGATGTAAGTGCCCAGGAACCGGAAGGAGTCCACTGTGGTGATGGGGGAGTCTGTCAGGGAGAGAGGAGGCAAATCAGTCAAAATAGCCAGTGCCAAGTGTCAATTGGAGCAGTATCGCAGAACTTATGTTGGAGCCGTTCTGTTCTACTAATGATCCCGCCATCATGACGTTAGCACTGTTGTGTTTGCGCCTGTTCGCCGATCAGCTGTAACTGGCACTGATTTGTACGGTGTTTCCAGAGAAGAAGAATCCTTAACTTGCTACTTTTCAATGTTACGTAAGAAGGAACTCTCGCTGTGTCAGGGTAGACTTTTAGTGGATTCCAAAACGGCCTGAAACCCGATATCCAGCTATAGTTTCATTTGATGACGTCATCAGAGAGGACAGTGCGCATGCGTGAACTCAGCTGTTTTGTAAACACCGCTAGTCCGAAAGAAGCTAACACCGCTCTGAACTTTACTTTTCTGTTGCGATATCGGGTTTCAGGCCGTTTTGGAATCTACTAAAAGTCTACCCTGACACAGCGATCTTCTGTGATTTGAAAAGTGTTAAAGTTTGTGTTATTTGGACACTGCAAAGTAATGCCCCGAGCTCTCACGCTAACGGATACGGGATCACTAGTAGAACAGAATGGCTCAACATAACTTCTGCGATACTGCTCCAATTGACACCAAACTGCTATGGGTGAGTAAAACTACTTGTTTTATTCGCTGGATCCTTACGGACAAATTGAGAGCAAGTTTATGGTGAAATACAGAGTTTGACCTGTGCAAAGCATTCTAAGGTAAGCTAACCTCGTTTTGTGCTTTTCCGCATAAAAGCCCCATGTGCTCGGGGAGTGATTGTTGTGCAGGGAAATGAATTGCATAGTCAAAAAGAGGAGACTGTAAGGTTTCATTTGATGTGTAGAGTGTCATGGTACATGATCGGGAATGTGTGTTTTCATGAGAAAAGAAAAAAAAAAAAAAAAAACGGAACCGCGTTTTATTTATACAGTAGCGGCGCGCGGCTCGTGCCCGGGTGACCCTCGAGGTCTGCCGTAGCTAAAACAGAAAGTGCAATAGTACCATCCACCTATGCGCCATGAATCCTACACACTGGGGCTTTAACATCTCTATAGGATTCACCCATGAAATATATTTTCCATGTTTTCTTCTATCACTACCTTTATTCCACTGCCCTGGGATATGAGGCCTACCCTAATGTATGGCAGAGCACACATTTAATGATGGCCAGTCAGTCTCCGGGCAGCCACATCGCCACTTATAAAAACAACTTTGGAACTATTTTATACTATGCCTTGTGCAGTTGTCAGTCACAGCACTGAGCTGCCCAGTGGAACATGATGTGTGCAGAATCGGAATAGAAAAAAAAGTGATGTTTTTTGAAATCTTATATATTTTGCTGTGACAATAAAATACAAAACTTTGGTAACACTTTGGACATAGCACTCATAGGACGCATAGCATAATTCCCTTATGTTGTCATTCTGTACGGCCTTTATGATCACCTCCATCACCCTAACCTAGCCAGTGTCTTGCTCAAGAGCAAAACTACAGTACATTGCTGGTTTGAGGGGAATAATCTGCCAACCTGCCATACCATAGATTTTCAATAATCCATTGTAACAGAGGCAATATTACAATATTTGTCAATTGTTTAGATAAAATTAAAGATACACTAACAATACCTTTTTTGGTGCATGGTCCACCACCTATTTGTTCATATGTTAAATGCTATTTCCACAGACAACAAGCATGCAACGCCTCCAGGTCAAGATCTGTGGAGTAGGGATGTACTATGTAGTATTTTGAGCAATAAGACACCTGTAATTGAGTAAATGGCAGATTAAGGCTGGGCAGTTAAATCAAATTATTTTTGATTCATTTGTGTTTCTCGAAATCAAGATTTAGAAAAATTGCCAAATCATAAAATAAAAATCATAAAATTGTTTAACATTGCAATTATATAATTTATAATGTAAAAAACAAACAAACAATATAAAACTATCAGAAGTAAATTGCATATGCGAATGTAATCGGAAGAAGTTTACAGAAGTTTCTTAAATAGTAGTATGCAGTACCCAAGTTGAGGGGGGATGGGGGGGATGGGGGGGATGGCATCCCCCCTGTGGGAAAAAATAGTCAAAATCATCCCTCTTCTAAAACGGGCATCTCTTCTTCCATCCCTTATGGCATTTTATCAATCAGGCATGAAAATCCCTAAACTTTTGGCGAATTTCGCAGTTTTTAAGTCAAAATGGCAAGTGCGCTCCAGCTTCCAATCATGTTGCAGCATAATTACGCACCGATATGCGCTCCCGCCAATCATGACGATTGCCGCTGTTGTGTTTGCGCCTGTTCGCCGATCAGCTGTGAGCCTGATATTTACGCAGCATTTCCAAGAGAAGAAGAATCCTTAACTTGCTACGTTAATGCTACGTAAGAAGAAACTCTCGCCTCGAGACACGGGATACGTTCGGGATATGTCCTTTTCTCCGGAGCTCCGGATTACCAAGACTAAACCAGGTCCAAACCAGGACTAAGCCAAGACTAAACCAGATCTAAACCGGGTCTAAACCAGGACTAAACCAGGACTAAACCGGGACTAAACCAAAACTAAACCAGGTCCAAACCAAGACTAAGCCAGGACTAAACCAGGTCTAAACCAGGTCTAAACCAGGACTAAGCCAGGACTAAACCGGGACTAAATCAGGACTAAACCAAGACTAAACCAGGACTAAGGTGTGTGTGTGTGTGTGTGTGTATGTACTGTATGTGTACGTGTGTGATAACATATATCCTGTGTATTATTGAATTATTGAATGATTATATGGACTTTTTGTTATAAAAGCATTTCCATTTTAACAAAGTACCTTCTAATTCTGCCCTGCCCTGAAACACCACAGTGATGTCATCAGTGATGGGGGAGGGCTTAGCTTAATGCCCCCCCGTTGGTGAAAAATTTCACCATCCCCCCGGTTTCATTTTACAACTCGACTACTGGAAGTATGTGATTAGAATGAAAATGTAAGGCGCTTCTGTTCTGTATCCATATCTAGATTTTTTTGAGCATATCCATTATTATTGGCCCAGATAAATTTAATGCCATTTTGTGGAACAATCCAGGCAAAACAATGACATATCCATAGAGACTAAGACAAGACAAGACATCCCCCACCTGAAAAAAATACATAAAGGAAAGCACACAAAATAATAGCTATAATATAGTCACTTGAGCAATGTGACAGCCACAGCTCAGCTCGTTGCCGTAGAAAGAAGTAGTGTCTAAAAGATACCAGATATTAGGTTTAACTATCTCCTCCCTCACTTCCTCCTATTTTGCCCTGTCAGGACTCACACTAAATAGAGGGCTCATGTTGAGGAGCAGTTTCTTGTCTGGATCTTCTCTCTCTCACAGACGACGCTTGGCTCCTGCGTGTGTCAAACTGTCCCGATGTGCTAATAGAAGAGTGGCCCCGGCAGTGGCTCTTTTGTAGCTAAAGTATTGAACCTGATGTAATATTTGGCGACACTGTAGGCAATATGTTACAGCATCCACACCCCCATGCTCAGAGCTGCCGAGCGAGCGCCTCCACATGTTAAAGCGGTTCACAATAGAAACGTACCATTTCAGAAGATTTTTTCCCAGAATTGAGCAGCTCTCGACAGCGTGACTTGGACATGTGCTGCGCTGATAGCAGACTGGAGCTTTATAGGAGCAAATACAGCTGTCTGTGCCCCATCTCTCTTCTCAAACATTTGTTCAAACACACACACGGAACAAGAGAAACTCACATGTACAAACACATGGACTTTGACGATCACCAGGCTAATTCCTGTTATGCGGAGCCATTTTGTGGACAGTTGACCATTCAAAAGTGATCAGATTTTGTCTTGAATTGTAAATTGAAACAACAAAACATACTCAAGTAAAAGTATCATGTGGAAAAATCGACTTTACTTAGTAAGTAAAAGTATTAAAGTACATTTAAAAATTTACTTAAAGGAAAAGTAACGTTTTTTTACAATCTGAGCCTTCTTTCGGCAATAAAACAAGTAGTTTTACTCACCCATAGCAGTTTGGTGTCAATTGGAGCAGTATCGCAGAACTTATGTTGAGCCGTTCTGTTCGACTAATGATCCCGT
Source organism: Paratrypauchen microcephalus (assembly GCA_036785185.1). Lineage (NCBI taxonomy): Eukaryota > Metazoa > Chordata > Actinopteri > Gobiiformes > Gobiidae > Paratrypauchen > Paratrypauchen microcephalus. Next base: position 2,359,114 of record JAVJIX010000120.1, on the reverse strand, counting down.
ATCCGTTAGCGTGAGTGCTCGGGGCATTACTTTGCGGTGTCCAAATAACACAAATTTTAGCACTTTTCAAATCACAGAAGATCGCTGTGTCAGGGTAGACTTTTAGTGGATTCCAAAACGGCCTGAAACCCGATATCCAGCTATAGTTTCATTTGATGACGTCATCAGAGAGGACAGTGCGCATGCGTGAACTCAGCTGTTTTGTAAACACCGCTAGTCCGAAAGAAGCTAACACCGGTCTGAACTTTACTTTTCTGTTGCGATATCGGGTGATGGACACAGGGTTGGGTCCTGACACAGACAGTGTTGTTGGACTAGGCCTTATAAATAGGGTTTCTGGGTAATTGAAGTTTTATTAACTTCACTTAAAGTACAGAGACATTAAACATTTTACTTAAAGATCCCATGACATGGTACTTCTTGATGCTTTTATATGGCTCCTTAATGGTTCCCTAATACTGTAAATGAATCCTTCTTCAAAATCAACACTCACTGCATGAGATATGACTCTGACAGTCTTCATGAGGCTAGATATGTGTCTAAAATGCTTTATTCTGAGTGTTGCTGCTTCAGTGCAAATGAGAAGGACAGAGAGATTGGCTAAGGAGCGGGGGGGGGGTTCCCCCGCTGGAAGTGCAGCTCTGCACCGCTGTCTGCTCGCTTCCGTGTTTAACACAGGAAGACAGATGAGAGACTTTGCAATGAAAAAAAGCATATTTACACAGAAAATAAAATTAAACCACTGGTATTTCAGAGGTCCAGAGGGTCGGGTAAGGGACTTGCGAGCCTAGAAACACTCGGACGTGCCTCCAGGCAAATAAAAAAACGCATTTCGCATTGTAGCGCATTCACAGTCCAAACTCTATGGGCGGGATATACAGGGACGCTGAGCGGAGACAGAGGGAGGGGCTGGAGCTGCATTTGCCGATCTGACGTCAAAAAGGTGCCTTGTCCGAACTCGCCCGTTTCAACACTGGTTTTGTGTAACGCAGAAAAGGATCGCAAATGCTCAGTTTAGACATTTCGCAACTTTTAGCCATGGGGGGGGGGGCCTAAACAGGGTAGGGGAGCTCACATTAACGTTCAAAAACCTCAGAAAGTGAAAATTTCATGCCATGGGACCTTTAAGTATAGTGCTTTACTACTTTTAAACTGCAGGTATGCAATCATCTATATTTATACTGACTGACAAACACTTGTTTCCAAGCCAACCAGACTCTGTGGGAGTTGATGCCTTAGAAAAGTAAGTCCCATAGACTCTTTCATTACAGTTTACATTACAGTCTTTCCTCGGCATTCAAAAGGTCAACAGCAAATACAGTCTGGAGCATGCAAAAGTGTGACAGCAGCCAACCATGTCTACAAAACACAAATGAACATATGGGACTGACCGCAGCAAAAGAGGACACAAGTCGTCCCGAGGGCATTTTGAGTTATTCACAGATTCAGAAAGTTCTAAGCTTTCTGATGACGCCTTACACATAGAAATCTGACAACATTTGAAGAATTTGTGGCCATTTGAAAGCATGCACATTGGATTTTGCTAAGGGGTGAAAACAGCTCATAAAGTTTCCTCACTCTAGCCCAGGGGTCGGCAACCCGCGGCTCCGGAGCCACATGCGGCTCTTTGATCCCTCTGATGCGGCTCGGTACAGCGGTCCCTTGTTTATCACGGGGGTTACGTTCCAAAAATAACCCACGATAAGCGAAATCCGCAAAGTCGTCAGCTTTATATTTTACAATTATTCTCCATGTTTTAAGACTGTAAACGCCTCACCACACACATTCTACACTTTTCTTAGACTGGAATTAACATTTTCTCACATTTCTCTCTTGGTTAAAGACTCAAACTTTCGTAGATTTTCAACAAAAAAGCACAGTATTATAGTACGAAACCAAAGTGTATTTCGTGTGTATTTCACAGTTCTTATAACCTCTTCGTCCTGGCACCGTTTTGCTGTGGCGGGTTTTGTCGGGGAGAAAACTTGCAAACATACAGCACTTCAGAGTCACACTGCGATCGAACATTTATATAAATCTGGCAAAGTGAACGCATCCTGTACAGGAGGCACAGAGGAGAATGACTGGCGAATCAGCAAAGGTTTACAGTCCCTTAGCCAATCAGGACGCAGAAATGCGTGTTGATACACTATTAAAAAAAATGGGAATAAAGAAAATCTGCAAAACAGCGAGGCCACGAAAAGTGAACCACGATATAGTGAGGGACCACTGTATTTAATTAAAATGTATTTTATTTTAGTTTCAAAATTTAATTTTTTTCAAAATGTAATTCTATGGCACAAAGGCAAAAAAGCCGTTATATGCAATATTATTTCATTTTAAATTTCAAAAGGGTTTTGTGGCTCTCAGTGTTTTCTTTACTGTGTGAAACGGGTCCAAATGGCTCTTTGAGTGGTAAAGGTTGCCGACCCCTGGTCTAGCCCTTCTTGCCTCATTTGCATGACATTAAGCTAAACCCGCCCCCATCACTGACATCACTGTGGTGTGGTGTTTCAGGGCAGGTCAGAATTAGAAGGTAAATTTGTTAAAATGGAAATGCTTTTATAACAAAAAGTCTATATAATCATTCAGTAATCAATAATATACAGGACAATATGTTAAAAGTTAAAAATCACCTGTATTGTCAATTTAATACAATACAAAATATACTATAGGACACTACACACACACACACACAGACACACACACACACACAGACAGACACACACACACACACACACACACACACACACACACACACACACACACACACACACAGTCCTGCTTTAGTGCTGGTTTAGTCCCGGTTTAGTCCTGCTTTAGTCCTTGTTTAGTTCTGTTTTAGTCCTGGTTTAGTCCCGGTTTAGTCCTGGTTTAGTCCCAGTTTAGTCCTGGTGTAGTCCTGGTTTAGTCCTGGTTTAGTCCCAGTTTAGTCCCAGTTTAGTCCTGCTTCAGTCCCGTTTAGTCCTAGTTTAGTCCTGCTTTAGTCCTGGTTTAGTCCCAGTTTAGTCCCAGTTTAGTCCTGCTTCAGTCCCGTTTAGTCCTAGTTTAGTCCCAGTTTAGTCCTGCTTTAGTCCTGGTTTAGTCCTGGTTTAGTCCCGCTTTAGTCCCGCTTTAGTCCCGCTTTAGTCCCGCTTTAGTCCCGGTTTAGTCCCGGTTTAGTCCCGGTTTAGTCCTGTTTTAGTCCTGCTTTAGTCCTGCTTTAGTCCTGTTTTAGTCCTGTTTTAGTCCTGCTTTAGTCCTCGTTTAGTCCTGGTTTAGTCCTGGTTTAGTCCTGGTTTAGTCACAGTTTAGTCCTGCTTTAGTCCTGGTTTAGTCCTGCTTTAGTCCTTGTTTAGTCCTGCTTTAGTCCTGCTTTATTCCTGGCTTAGTCCCAGTTTAGTCCTGGTTTAGTCCCGGTTTAGTCCCGATTTAGTCCTGCTTTAGTCCCAGTTTAATTCACACATGTTTAGACGACTACTTCAGTCAGGGAATTGCCCATTTCTACTGAACAAATGGTAAAAGGTAATTGTTAACTAACAAACAAATACTTCATGACATCACAAGGTAGAACAGAGTATTCTGACAGACTGAAAGGATTATTCAAACATGTGTGAATGAAACAAAATACAACTCCAGGTATGTTTGTGATGAGGAAAGAGCATTATAACATAGATCACAAATAGTGTAATATGGGCCCTTTAAGCTTAACTCCCATTACATAGAATCATATGGATATATTCTATTATTCCCTTTCAAAATCACAGCCTTCTCAACAGCAACATGGCACAATCCCCTGCTTCTCTCCATCCACAGTGACTTATGCAAGCGCAAGTAAAGAGCAGTGGGAACATCGAGAAAGGAGAAATCAATACGGTACATAAAAACGTGAAAATTATACCGAGCTGTTTTACGGGGGAGGAGGACACTGTGTACTTGAGGTCATCAAAGATCACACTGAGTAAATGCCAGTGGAAATGCTCTTTTGTATTTGATCAGTCTCCATGGAGTGCTTAAAGGGCCCATATGATGCTATTTTCTGATCTATGTTCCAATGTTGTTTCCTCATCACAAACATGCCTGGAGTTGTGTTTCGTTTCATTCACACATGTTTAACACACAAGTCTTACATATTTAGGAGTTTTTTTTCTAAAACAAAAAACGTTGTTTGTGATTTTATGTGATAATACAGGAAGTACTCTACTGTGTTTTTAAACTCCATGCACCTTCACTAGAATCATTAAGAGGATTTCAGCCTTGGAATTCTTTACTGAACTTGAAGGTGCATTATGTAATTTTTTTGTTGGAGGGTCTGTCAAATGCTTTATCCTTGGATATGTTATTGCTTTGTCTGAAATGTTTCACAGTGTGGTATTAAAGGAAAAGTAACTTTTTTTACAATTTGAGCCTTATTTCGGTAATAAAACAAGTTGTTTTACTCACCCATATCACTTTGGTGTCATATGGAGCATTTCCGGAGATGTTTTAGATTAGCGTTAGGCTAACGCCGTTAGGCTAACGCCGTTAGCCTAGCGCGACTTATAGCCATAGCTCGGGGCATTCCCCGAGCATGTAATATGCCCCGTGCGGGCTCCAGATAACACAAACTTTAGCACTTTTCAAATCATAGAAGCTCGATGTCTTTAGTCTACGATTTCGTTTGGTCAAAAGTGGCCTGTAGTCCGAGATTTAGCCATAGTTTCGAGTAGATGAGGAGGCCAGTGCGCATGCGCGGAGTGTGCTCTCAGCTCCCGGGACCCAAACATGGAACGCAAAGCTGTAAACTATGGATAAATCTCGGATTACAGGCCACTTTTGATTCAAATGAAATCGTAGACTAAAGACATCGAGCTTCTATGATTTGAAAAGTGCTAAAGTTTGTGTTATTTGGAGCCCGCACGGGGCGTATTACATGCTCGGGGAATGCCCCGAGCTATGGCTATAAGTCGCACTAGGCTAACGGCGTTAGCCTAACGCTAATCTAAAACATCTCCGGAAATGCTCCATATGACACCAAAGTGATATGGGTGAGTAAAACAACTTGTTTTATTACCGAAATAAGGCTCAAATTGTAAAAAATGTTACTTTTCCTTTAAGCCTTTGTATCTTCATGGAGACCAAACCAGACCAAGTTACAGGTAATAATACCTGTTTTGCTCTTTTTGAGCTATAATACCACCTGTAATTTAATACCTCTATGGTAGAGCTGTTTAAAGTCATACTATGGAACATTCCAGGTAAAGCAATGACATAATTCATATAAACAAGCAGGTGATGGACCCCAACCAAAAAGTTAGTGCACCTTTAAAGGGATATGCCACCCCCAGGTCAAACTTGGGCATCTCCCCACAGTCCAGAGACTAAAATAAGTGGTGGAAAGCGTTTTTCTGGTGACCCAGCCATTGTCCAGGTCTGTCAGCACTGACCGCCGCGGTACCTGCAGCTCCTCCGCGTTAGACTGGAGTCTAACGTCGCCAGAGAAAGATTTCGGCCAAAAGGAATTAATTTGCTCGATGCTTTTCCCAATTACTTTCTGTGTAGTGCGCATTCATATCGAGTGCAAATAAATGTGGAAATCAACACGGAGAGCTTGCCTTGGTCATTTTGGGTGGGAACTATTTTTCAGTGTGGAAAAAGACAGACGAAGCACACACCACGCTGCGTAACAGGGGAACTCCCTTCCTGGTGCGTAACAGGGATTCCCCTGTCAGCGCTGCAGATACCGCGGCGGTCAGTGCTGACAGACCTGGACAATGGCTGGGTCACCAGAAAAACGCTTTCCACCACTTATTTTAGTCTCTGGACTGTGGGGAGATGCCCAAGTTTGGCCTTGGGGTGGCATATCCCTTTAAGGTAAAAGGTAGCTGTTTTTGATGGCGTAACAGCCTTCTATGGCTTAAAGCTCACAAGAGTTCATTTTGTGTAATATAGCCCCTTTAAACCACTGCTTTGTTTATCCTATAGAGATTACAAAATGATGCTGAGGTGATCAAATCCTCCTGAATATGCAGACTGCTGAGGCATAAGCTCCACCATCGACGCTGTTTATGGCTTTATCAGCAATTTCAACACAAATACACACACTGGGCTATTTGTGGAATAATGGATTTCTGACAGAAAACTGACCCATGCACCAGGAGTTTTCCTTCTCACAAAACAAAACGCTGTCCATTAGCGAGCAGAGTCCAAGCATGCCTGTGAAGTCCATCTGCCTCCCTCATTATTTCGTAGCTGTCCACTGGCCTGGCACTGGCACACAGGCTATTTACTCATGACAACTAACTTACTCCACAAGACAGGACAAGTTTGGAGCTTAGAGAGGGAGATAAAAAGGCAATAAAATGATTGTATTTCCTGCTTGTACTTACACCAGTGTATTACAAAAAATTTATTCTTGTGAGCTTTACAGGTGCATTGTGCAACTTTTCTGGTAGAGGGTCCATCAAAAGCTATTCTCCATGGTATTTTCTACATATTTTTGAGTAGTAAAACCAGTACTCGAGTTGAGGGGGGATAGGGGGGGGGGGGGGGGGGTGGCATCCCCCCTGTGGGAAAAAAGAGTCAAAATCATCCCTCTTCTAAAACGGGCATCCCTTCTTCCATCCCTTATGGCATTTTATCAATCAGGCATGAAAATCCCTAAACTTTTGGTGAATTTCACCGTTTTTAAGTCAAAATGGCCAGTGCGCTCCGGCTTCCAATCATGTTGCAGCATAATTACGCACCGATACGCGCTCCCGCCAATCATGATGATTGCCGCTGTTGTGTTTGCGCCTGTTCGCCGATCAGCTGTGAGCCTGATATTTACGCGGCATTTCCAAGAGTAGAAGAATCCTTAACTTGCTACGTTAATGCTACGTAAGAAGGAACTCTCGTCTCGGGACACGGGATACGTTCGGGATTATGTCCTTTTCTCCGGAGCTCCGGATTATTAAAGACAACACGACAAACTGTTAGAATGGATCTGACCGCATTCTTATGGGTGAGTCATATTATCAGATTATTTCTGCATCTATTTCGGCACTAAACCAGGACTAAACCAAGACTAAACCAGGTCTAAACCAGGACTAAACCAGGTCCAAACCAGGACTAAGCCAAGACTAAACCAGATCTAAACCGGGTCTAAACCAGGACTAAACCAGGACTAAACCGGGACTAAACCAAAACTAAACCAGGTCCAAACCAAGACTAAGCAAGGACTAAAACAGGTCTAAACCAGGTCTAAACCAGGTCTAAACCAGGACTAAGCCAGGACTAAACCGGGACTAAACCAGGACTAAACCAGGACTAAACCAGGACTAAGGTGTGTGTGTGTGTGATAACATATATCCTGTGTATTATTGAATTATTGAATGATTATATGGACTTTTTGTTATAAAAGCATTTCCATTTTAACAAAGTACCTTCTAATTCTGCCCTGCCCTGAAACACCACAGTGATGTCAGTGATGGGGGAGGGCTTATCTTAATTTAAACTTAAAAATTTCACCATCCCCCCTGGTTTCATTTTACAACTCGACTACTGAGTAAAACCACCTGTATTTGAATAATTGTAAGGTAGAGCTGTTTAATATCATATTGTGGAACATTCTGTGACATATCCATAGAAACAAGCAGGTAATGGTCCCCAACCAAAAAGTTACATAGTGCACCTTTAAGCCATGTTAGAATGTAGTTACCACTTCAAAAAAAATAACTGGAGTTGTGTTTTGTTTAATTCACATGTTCGAGTAATCCTTTATTGGTACTCTGTCTACATCTCCAAGGCTCAAAATGCTCTGTTCCACCTTGTGATGTCATGTAGTGGGTGCTTTCAAGTTAACAGCTACCTTTTACACATTTTAACTTACTGAAATGATCCAAAGCACAACACCAGGTATGTTTTGAAGAGGTAACAGCATTATAACGGATAAGAAAATAGCATAATGCACAGCCTTTAATGTCTCCAGTGGCTTGTTCCAGACAGTTATTTGGGTAGGCTCACAAATGCTGACCTAGATTACGTGTCCCAGTTATGCCCATTAGTGCAGCCCTCTGAATGAAGAAGTGCAGAATCCTCTTTTCAGAAACAAGGACTATCTGGTTAGGTAACATGGGGGATGTAAAAAAGACTTTTTCACAAAATCTCAGTGGAATTAATCCAAACATCAGTTGGCAAATGGAGAAATTCAATTTGTCAACTGGACAAAAGTTTATTTGGTCGAATAGGTTTCGCAGCTCATCCAAGCTGCTTCTTCAGTTCTGGTCAGATGCTGGTGGACACTGCCTTATATCTGCCTGAAGGGAGGGGCTAACTACAATGAAAGTACTTTGAAACTATCACACCTGTTTGTTTACAGTTTCTGTTAGTTAGGTAGACCTGTTAGATACACAGTGGAAGTGGGGACAATGGGCTCACCAGTCTCCCCTATCATTGCTAACTTATACATGGAACTATTTGAACAGAGTGCCTTGGCCTCATATCCAGGCACTCCACCCACACGTTGGTATCGTTATGTGGTAGAGTTGGGCGGTATCCAAATTTTGATACCGTTAAACCGTGTCCAAATTTTCCCGGGGTATACGGTATTACCGTTGCTAAGGCTAAAAAAATGAATAAATTAAAAAAAAAAAAAAACACTTCGTAGCACTACAGTGGAGTCGCCTCGCCAAATGGCAGCTTGCACCTATACCGTTCAGAAACAGAATAGCAAGCATTACATAGGCCTAATGATACTGAAAACATAACAAAACATGTACAAAATTAGTAACTTTTATTAACAAATGTTTAAAGTGCAAATACAGCAGCCAACCGAAGGGACGACAAACTGTCTGTGGGCTAAAGCTAACAAACCAACAGGAATCATTATCAGAAGCAGTGACTTTATAACCAAGTGCTTAACAAAGAACTGAGCAAAACCCGCATGGCAAAGCTGTAACAACACAGTTAAGAAGGGGAATTATGCATACATTCACGAGTGCACTACACTCGCGCCTCTGCTCCTCCACAGTGCCGCTGTTATCTCTCGACGGGTAGGATGTTTCACCAGAACACCGCCACCGTGTTCCTGCACATTTTACACACAGCCTCGTTGACATTTCCCGGCTCTCCCTTGTCATTTGGCCGAAATCCGAAATGCTGCCAAATTGCAGACGTTGTGTTTTTCTTTGGGACCAACTCAGCGCGGCCTGTCATGTTGTCTTTTCCTTCTCCCTTCTGAGCGGTAATGTCACGTGATGAGGCAACATCCAGGAACTTCATCGAACGTCATCTCTCCGATAGTAATATTAGTTTTAAACTGTAATAGTATTAAATTAACAAACACAACCACACATACATAGGTGCTGGACAAACACTCTTTATTTACGCATTAAATTAATTATAGTTAATATTATATTAGGGCAAGATTTTTTATTTTATTATTATTTTTTTTAATGACGGTAATGAATCTGATACCGTTGCTATTTTTAGATACCGCAGTATACCGTATTACCATATTACCGCCCAACCCTATTATGTGGATGATAATTTTTGAAAAATCAAAATTCAAGATTTGGAACCTTTAACTGCACATATCAATTCTGTACATCCAAACATCAAATGCACTCATGAAGATGCCAAAGACAACACATTGGCTTTCTTAGATTGTGCAGTAACGATAGGAGGAGACCGGCGACTCCAGGTAGAGGTCTTCAGGAAGCCCACACACACTGACCAATACCTGCTTTGGACCAGGTCTAGACCTGGACTAAACCGGGACTAGACCAGGATTAAATCACCCCGTGTGGCTCTTCGCTGGTTTCGTGCGGCTTTTGCGTTCGTTTGTGCGTGTTCGGTTTGTGGCTCGGGCTGCGTGTGACGGAGCGCCTGTAGCACCGTCATTCCCCGACCGGCGTCTCTCTCTCGCTCTCTGGCCCCAGTGTGCGCCTAGACGGCAGAGCACGGAGCGCTTCTCCTGGTTTGCCTAACCAGACTCTGATTCAACTGTCCAAGTGTGCACCCTCGTACGCCCCAGGGAGGGAAACAGAGTCCAGATCACAGAGAACAGTTTATAGGCAGGGAACAGTTGAATCAGAGTCTGGTTACGCAAACCAGGAGAAGTGCTCTGTGCTCTGCCGTCTAGGCGCGCGCTGGGGCCAGAGAGCGAGAGAGAGACGCCGGTCGGGGAATGACGGCGCTACAGGCGCTCCGTCACACTGCGGGTTCGCCGTGGTTCTATCTCTTGCTCGCGGTGCTCCTGTCTCCGCGCTCCTTGCGTGTTCGGCGCTAGAGCTAAGAGGCCGAGAAAGGTGCTCTTTGAGCGGGGATAACAGCGGGGTTTTCCCTGGGGCTGGCTCTGGTTCTATCCGATTCAAGAGCTGGGGGGCTGACACTGTGAACTAACAGGCCGAGAAAGGTGCTCTTTGAGCGGGGATAACAGCGGGGCGTGCATCTGAGCGCATTATTCGAATTTTTGAGATTTCGCGTTTCGTAACTTGAATTTTCTTTCGTATCTAGAGACCAAAATTTAACGTGAAGGCGTTTCGTAACTTGGATTTTTCGTATGTAGGGTCTTTTGTAAGATGAGGTACCACTGTACTAACCAGGCACAGACCTGCTTAGCTTCTGAGATCTGACATGATCAGGCTTTGACAAGCTGCTGTGGCCAGACTGTTTATTTCTGGCTCAAGACGAGACACAGGGACTAGATTGATATCCCTGTGTATAAAATATAGAACTAGACTTGACATGACATAGACTTGTCAGGCAAATCTTTTAGTTCAGTTTTGCCACATCTTAACATGTCTCTATTATTTCTGTATATAGTCAATAGACACATTTTATGCAGCTGTATTTAAATGTCAATTGCATGGCCACACACCTTAATTCCAATAGCTGCTTAAATGCTAAATGTGAAAGGCTTTATTTATTCCCAATGGATTATTCATGCGGACATTTGATGAATCCAAATATGAATAATGCAGCCACTAAAGCCATAGTCTGACTCCACTTTGTTTTTTAGCCCAAATTTTACCTGGTGCCTTCAACTTAATCTGGGCAAGACACAGAACTGCTCCTGCTTTAGTGAACTCTTTGCAATCACTCCACAAGCTCTCCAAAAGATACATGCCTATACCATTGACCAAGCACTCCATTTTAAACTTACATCTCTCACGTGGCTCTGTCTCCAGTAATAGACCCATTTTGTGCTCTTTTTATAAAGCCATATTGTATTATAAACACATTTCTGAACATATATTTAAAGACATATATTGTATACTATGTATAGATTATTGGCATGCTATCAGAGACAGGACCATAATATCACACAGAATATTAATATTAAAAGAATGCAGTTAAATGCAAAAGCCTTGGTTCAGTTCAACAGAAAGTGTCCTTCAAATAAGTAACGCTTAAAGGAAAAGTAACGTTTTTTACAATTTGAGCCTTATTTCGGTAATAAAACAAGTTGTTTTACTCACCCATATCACTTTGGTGTCATATGGAGCATTTCTGGAGATGTTTTAGATTAGCGTTAGGCTAACGCCGTTAGCCTAGCGCGACTTATAGCCATAGCTCGGGGCATTCCCCGAGCATGTAATATGCCCTGTGCGGGCTCCAAATAACACAAACTTTAGCACTTTTCAAATCATAGAAGCTCGATGTCTTTAGTCTACGATTTCGTTTGAATCAAAAGTGGCCTGTAATCCGAGATTTATCCATAGTTTACAGCTTTGCGTTCCATGTTTGGGTCCCGGGAGCTGAGAGCACAGTCCGCGCATGTGCACTAGCGTCCTCATCTACTCGAAACTATGGCTAAATCTCGGATTACAGGCCACTTTTGACCAAACGAAATCATAGACTAAAGACATTGAGCTTCTATGATTTGAAAAGTGCTAAAGTTTGTGTTATTTGGAGCCCGCACGGGGCATATTACATGCTCGGGGAATGCCCCGAGCTATGGCTATAAGTCGCGCTAGGCTAACGGCGTTAGCCTAACGCTAATCTAAAACATCTCCGGAAATGCTCCATATGACATCAAAGTGCTATGGGTGAGTAAAACAACTTGTTTTATTACCGAAATAAGGCTCAAATTGTAAAAAAAAAAAAACATTACTTTTCCTTTAATATGACAAATCAGGCTGATAAATAACAAAAGAAGATATTATTATGTGAACTAAAATATCCTCCAAAACTGGGAACTACTCTAATCATAAAATGGGCTGGGAATAATCAGAAACAGATTCTTCAAATGGGGAATGATGCAGGATACACAAATTACAAACAGCAGATATCAGATTCAGAGTTTAAGATACAGAGCTTGAGAGTCTCTTGACTGGTCAACAAACTAGCAAGAACTGACTGGGCAGAGGGAGTTGATATATTTATTTTTTATTTAATAGGGACAGTGCATATTGATTAACATCTACAACACTGCAGTGCAAATATGCCAGATTATAGCACAAATGCTAAAATATAGACAACCCTGGGATGATTGGGGAATGTGGAAGCTGCAGGAAAAACAGGGAGGAAGCAAAAGATGGACTAGATCAGGCTAAGAAATGGAGCTGGACTGGGGATAAACATGTAACAATAGGCAAAACTGTGACAGCGTGCTGACAACTGACTAATTTCGTTTGAGATATTTGCTACTACATCAACAAATTAATCATTCAAAACACTAACAAATGATGAAAAAATAATGTGTTAGTCTTGTATAGTGCTTTTGCAGATTCCTAATGCATTATTCATTCACTTGTACTTCTTGGTGGCAACTTTCTCTTTCGGCTTACAGAGGAGTGGCTGCCAACTTCCAACCACCACCCACTAATCACTCACTAAACACGTAAAGGTCGGTGAAGTGTCTAGCCCAAGGACTCAACAGCAGTGTGCACCGGGGCAGCGCTAGACATTTTGAACACTCAAAATCGGAGCATTTTCGGTCAAGATTTAACGTTCTCTGAAAATGGAGCAAACGGGAGAGCTATAACGGGTATAACGTATTGGCTAGTGCCCCCTTAAGCCCCCCATACATTTTGCCATACTGTGGAAGGTTATAGTCAAAGATACAACATTTCCATGGAAACAAGCTGGAGTAGACCTTTCTCCAGGCCAAGTAAGTGTCAGGTCTGTGTAGATTTATTTATTTTATTGGAATGACCCTTGAGATGTGCCATCTTGTTTTCAAGGGGGTCCAAAAACACAAAATATTAGTAATACACAATACGGTACAATACAATACAAATACAATACAGAATAAAAAACGTACAGGTTTACAACACACACACACACACACACACACATACATAATACATACATAATACATACATACACCACATACATATACACATACATGCCTATACAATAGAACAAACTGGGGGAAAAAAACTTAAAGGTCCCATAGCATGAAATTTTCACTTTCTGAGGTTTTTGAACGTTAATGTGAGCTCCCCTACCCTGTTTAGCCCCCCCCCATGGTTAAAAGTTGCGAAATGTCTAAACTGAGCATTTGCGATCCTTTTCTGCGTTAGAAAAAATCAGAGCTCAAACGGGCGATTTTGAACAAGGCACCTTATTGACGTCAGATCGAAAAAAGAAATGCAAATGCAGTTCCACCCCCGTCTGTCTGTACTCAGCGTCTCTGTAAATCACGCCAAGAGAGTTTTCACTGCGAATGCGCTAGGCAATGCGAAATGCGTTTTTTTATTTGCCTGGAGGCACGTCCGAGTGTTTCTAGGCTCGGAAGTCCTTTATCTGAGCCTCTGGACCTTTGAACAGCAGTGGTTTAATTTTATTTTCTGTGGAAATGTGTTTATTTTTCAATGGAACGCTTCTCCACGCAAAAACACGGAAATGGATCAGAGGGCGCACAGCTGAGAGCGGAGAGTTTGGCCACGCCCCCACCCTCTACTATAGGCCAGCTCTTTTCTCCTCATTTGCATTCAAGCAACAACGCCCAGAATGGACTGTTCAGAGAGAGAAAAATTACTCTCTCATTATCTCTCTTATCTTTGTTTCTCTCCACATTAAGGAGCCATATAAAAGCATCAAGAAGTACCATGTCATGGGATCTTTAAAATATAAACAATGAGTTTTGAGATATGAAAACAAGATTTAAATGAATTGAAAGATGTTAAAGTTCTTAAGGGTGTGGTAATCTAATCCTGTCTGAAGGGGCTTTGTACTGAAATGATCTGCGTCCAACTTCTTGGTAGATTTGGGGAACAGAAAAAGTGAGACAGTGGTACTTCTAAGTGAATATGACGATGTTACTGGGACTAAATACTGATGTCAATAATGGGGACAGTTAAAGTAAATACATTTAAAAATTTGTAGAATACAATGAAACTGATGCCTATTGTACGGTTGTAGCCAGTTGAGTTTTCCAAATAAAATACAGTGATGAGTTTGAGGCATTTAAGAATAAATCTACAGAGAGAGTTGAAGAGAACATTCAGTGGTTTGAGATGTATATCATGTGTAGCAGGGCTCTCAAGTCTCACACATTGAGAGTGTGACACACGCAATTTGACGTGTTCACACGCTCACACGCCACACATGGTATTTCTCACGCTGATTTTTTTTCTTGTTTTGTTTTTGTTTCGGTGCCCAGAAAATCAGTCTGTGTGGCTAAGTTTATGCAGGCGCCGCGCGTTTTCAGCGAAAAAAAACTCCCCCCCTCCTCCTCGCCCCGCTCTCCGGAAAAAAATCTCAGTTAGCGGGTGTCCCTGTGTCTCCTCCTCTGTCTCCCTCGCTGTCTCCTCCTCTCCCCCGGTCTGTCAGCGGACCCTCAGCCCGCGGTGAGCCGGGAAAGGCGCTCGGAGCCCGGTGTACTGTACCGGCTGTGCTGCGGACACACGGAGCGACCTGCAGCTCCGAACAAATGAGTCACTCCCCGGACCGGTCCTGGTTTGGACCTGATCTAGTCCTGGTTTAGTCCTTGTTTAGTCCTGGTTTAATCTTGGTCTAGTCCTGGTTTAGTCTTGGTTTGGTTTAGTCCTGGTTTAGTCTTTGTTTAGTCCTGGTTTAGTCTTGGCTTAGTCCTGGTTTAGTCTTGGCTTAGTCCTGGTTTAGTCTTGGTCTAGTCCTGGTTTAGTCTTACCTGGCCAGCCAAATGATATCTCTCTGTATTTCCTATACACCGCGATACCATTTGGACACTCTCCATCCACTCTCGCTCCTCCGGTTCCAAACCGACTCCTCGATTCTGATTCGTTCAAAGATGGTGACGTCAGTGCACCCGCCTTTGCCCGCAAAGTCACTCTTAGGCAGCGGAAGTTCCGCCTCAGTTTTGAATCAAGATGGCGCAATCTCTGATTGGTTCACTTAGCTGTCTGTCTACGCGCAACCGCAGCGTATTCTGTGGATCAAGCGTTACCAGACTCACTCGCTGGTACAGCGATGAGTCATGGATTCTTCCAGGCAAGGTTTAGTCTTGGTTTGGTTTAGTCCTGGTTTAGTCTTTGTTTAGTCCTGGTTTAGTCTTGGTTTAGTCCTGGTTTAGTCTTTGTTTAGTCCTGGTTTAGTCTTGGTTTAGTCCTGGTTTAGTCTTGGTTTGGTTTAGTCCTGGTTTAGTCCTGGTTTAGTCCTGGTTTAGTCTTGGCTTAGTCCTGGTTTAGTCCTGGTTTAGTCTTGGTTTAGTCCTGGTTTAGTCTTGGTTTAGTCCTGGTTTAGTCTTGGTTTAGTCCTGGCTTAGTCTTGGTATTCTATGTAGATGAATTTTTATAATCAATAGGTATCCGATATTTGGCCTACAGCTGTAGCCAATAACGGATATTTCCTGTTTAAATTGACACATTTATTAAAGTTCCTCATGGACTTTTCACGTATGTAAAAATAATAGAATTTGTTTAAAGGCACTCAGAGCAGAGAGTAATAATTCTTTTCCTGTAGACGCAAGCCCGTACACAGTATGAACTATAGACAGTAAATATAAATGGACATAGCTAACCCAATAGCAGCTGCCTTCCAAATAGAAAGTGAGCATGGGCACATTTATGGCTCCATCAACTCTTATTCACTTTGTATTGAAAAAGCATTGCCCCTTTCTCTGAAACTGCTGCAGTCAGACTCCACATTTTGGTCTTAAAATGTTCATATTAAACCTCTCTTCATGATCTTGGTGTTTTTATTTCACTATTTTGTCCAATTCCTAATATGACTCAAAATTAGCTTCTACAACTGCTAGCCTCAGAGAGCTTAATTTGTCTGTGGTAAGAACACATGACTTTTCTACATAAAAGCAACACTTTTTTTGGGTCTATTTTGTCAAGTTACGCTTTAAAGGAAAAGTAACGTTTTTTGTTTTTTTTTATTTGAGCCTTATTTCGGTAATAAAACAAGTTGTTTTACTCACCCATATCACTTTGGTGTCATATGGAGCATTTCCGGAGATGTTTTAGATTAGCGTTAGGCTAACGCCGTTAGCCTAGCGCGACTTATAGCCATAGCTCGGGGCATTCCCCGAGCATGGAATATGCCCCGTGCGGGCTCCAAATAACACAAACTTTAGCACTTTTCAAATCATAGAAGCTCGATGTCTTTAGTCTACGATTTCGTTTGAAGCAAAAGTGGCCTGTAATCCGAGATTTATCCATAGTTTACAGCTTTGCGTTCCATGTTTGGGTCCCGGGAGCTGAGGGCACACTCCGCGCATGCGCACTGGCCTCCTCATCTACTCGAAACTATGGATAAATCTCGGATTACAGGCCACTTTTGACCACACAAAATCGTAGACTAAAGACATCGAGCTTCTATGATTTGAAAAGTGCTAAAGTTTGTGTTATTTGGAGCCCGCACGGGGCATATTACATGCTCGGGGAATGCCCCGAGCTATGGCTATAAGTCGCGCTAGGCTAACGGCGTTAGCCTAACGCTAATCTAAAACATCTCCAGAAATGCTCCATATGACACCAAAGTGATATGGGTGAGTAAAACAACTTGTTTTATTACCGAAATAAGGCTCAAATTGTAAAAAAAAAAACATTACTTTTCCTTTAAATAAACACACACCATGGCATCTCTTTTATCATTATATTTTGAAAGCCACACTAAATACCTCTCAAATTACCTGCCTATTACCGCCATGACACTTTCTAATCTGCCTGGCCTTCCTCACTGTGAGAACGATCCACTGTTCCTTTGTTTCATTCTCTTCCTCTCGTCTTTTCCCCAGCTACAATAAAGCAGCAGCCAGAACAAGACTATACATAATGAACTGTGCCATTATTCCTCATCTATGGCCTCCCTCTGTAAGCTAACCTTCACTCCAATTACGTCTCCGCTCCAAAAGTCCACTCTTTTGTCCACTCGCGTAATCTGCTGTGACTGTTCAGAGACTGCAAAATGGGAACAACTTTATTTAAAAGACAGAAAAATACCAAATGGAGACAGTGAGAAACGCTCTTTAAAATACGAAACCTCTCGCCGCTGAATGATCTCGACATTTCATTAGCTGGTAAGTGAAATTGAACGTTGAATTAAGCCTAGCTCATTATCAGAAAGTACAAATGAAATACGGATCCAGCCAACTGAAGGCGGAGTGTTAAATTTGAGAAACGTATTCAGTAACATACAATACTTGACTGAAAAAAGAAGGGAAACTATGGTAAATTAGGGAGGCAAGAACAGTTAAACACTAAACGCCGCCACTGACATGATTCACAGAGTTAATCGTGAATTTTCAAAACATGAATCAATTTAACACATAAATGAGAAACATTTTGGTGCAATCTTTACGCCAGCGGGAGGCAAATAACTAGCACAAATGCTTGGGGGAGCTATTAAAATGGAGTCATGTTAATATGTTGCAGTCAAAAATAATGTTGGAGTTGCTCATAGTAGACTAAGGTATATTGTGTGTGTGTTTTTTTTTACCATTTTCTTTCTATATGTTTGAGAGGAAAGCTGAAAAAGTTAAAGATCCCATGACATGGTACTTCTTGATGCTTTTATATGGCTCCTTAATGGTTCCCTAATACTGTAAATGAATCCTTCAAAATCAACACTCACTGCATGAGAAACAGAGATAAGATGAGAAAGAGTATTTTTTTTCTCTCTGAACAGGCTATTCTGGGCGTTGTTGCTTGAATGCAAATGAGGAGAAAAGAGATGGCCTATAGTAGAGGGTGGGGGCGTGGCCAAACTCTCCGCTCTCAGCTGATCCATTTCCGCGTTTTTGCACGGGGGGAGAGATTTGAAGCGTTTCATTGAAAAATAAACACATTTCCACAGAAAATAAAATTAAACCACTGCTGTTCAAAGGTCCAGAGGCTCAGATAAAGGACTTCCGAGCCTAGAAACACTCGGACGTGCCTCCAGGCAAATAAAAAAACGCATTTCGCATTGCCTAGCGCATTCGCAGTCCAAACTCTCTGGGCGTGATTTACAGAGACGCTGAGTACAGACAGACGGGGGTGGAACTGCATTTGCATTTCTTTTTTCGATCTGACGTCAATAAGCTGCCTTGTTCAAAATCGCCCGTTTGAGCTCAGATTTTTTGTAATGCAGAAAAGGATCGCAAATGCTCAGTTTAGACATTTCGCAACTTTTAACCATGGGGGGGGGGGCTAAACAGGGTAGGGGAGCTCACATTAACGTTCAAAAACCTCAGAAAGTGAAAATTTCATGCCATGGGACCTTTAAAGGGATTTCACACATAGTCCATATCTATATATGGTTTAAAAAACTATAAATAAATACTACTGCCAATATTAGCAGATTACATTATTGTGTGTAAGAAATAGAAGATATCAGGTTCTGCTTTATGGTGTCCCACTGGAAGTTAGAGAGATGAATCCTTTGCACTTTTGTGGTAACTATTACTGGTATACAGTATGTTTGCATATCCTCTTCTTTATGATTTAAAGGGACAGTGTGTAAGATTTTTACCCGTTAATTACTGAAATTGAAGATACCCATTCAAAAATACATTGTTTTCCAAGCCTTTTCACTTCCATCATGAAATTAAAGTATTCTTTTGGACTTAGATATAGTCACATAAAAGGGGGATCTTCCCCATGCAGAGGCAGCCATTTTGAATACGAGAGCCGCAGAAGGACATTTGGGCTCCGCCTTCGCCTTTGGCAAGGCTTGTGGTTTTGGGTAAACAACACAAGCATGCTGCCGGATCAGACGTCGTAATGGATCTAACACGTGTTTTGGACTAAATTGTTTTACTGGATTTTATTCGCTGGATCCTTACGGACAAATTGAGAGCAAGTTTATGGTGAAATACAGAGTTTGACCTGTGCAAAGCATTCTAAGGTAAGCTAACCTCGTTTTGTGCTTTTCCGTATAAAAGTCCCATGTGCTCGGGGAGTGATTGTTGTGCAGGGAAATGAATTGCATAGTCAAAAAGAGGAGACTGTAAGGTTTCATTTGATGTGTAGAGTGTCATGGTACATGATCGGGAATGTGTGTTTTCATGAGAAAAAAACAAAAAAAACAAAAACGGGACCGCGTTTTATTTATACAGTAGCGGCGTGCGGCTCGTGTGCGCGCCCGGGTGACCCTCGAGGTCTGCCGTAGCTAAAACAGAAAGGGCAATAGCACCATCCACCGATGCGCCACGAATCCTACACACTGGGGCTTTAATGTCTCCATGTCTCCATGGAAATATCACTGCCTATAATTTTCTACAGTTTCTCAAAACATTTCTATCTTGCATTCATCAAATTTGTTTTAATTGCTCAAAACTACCTTACAATTTTCTATTCTTACTGTGTGCAGAGTCACCTCTCCGCAGAGCTGACTTGTAACTTGGCCAGGTGGTGACTACCAGAAAACTTACACAGTGCACCTTTAAGGCCTATAGTACAATTGGATAAAAGACAACCAACAAGCAATTCAGCAAGAAGGAACAAAACACAACAGAACTACGCCTGTCATGATCACTACGACTTCCCATTTAATATATGAAAGCTGGAGCTATATATTTTTGGGGTCAGTATTTATTGTCTTTAAAAAAATGCACTAGTAAGGAATTTAAGATTTAACAGGTAAAAAGTAAAAGGTTGAATTAATAACTTCTATGACTCATTACAGATGCAAACTAAGTACGAAAATTCTTCACATTCACTTTCGGCTGTTTATTTATTGCAGCTCATGATTTTTTTTAAATTTTTTTTAAAAATAATTCTGTATATTTAGAATAGTTTCTGTGGTTTAAATCTGATGGTTTAAATCTTGGGTTATTGTGTCAGTGGAATAAATTGGTTTCAGTATTATTGTTTATGGTCTACATTTACTTCATCAGTATATTGCACTTCAAAATGTGTTATCGTGACAGGCCTAAACATAACTTAAATAAACTTAATACCATTAATTCTTATCATGTGCATGCTTGCTTCTCTATAGATCTGACCATTAACCTGTCTCCAGTTTATTTCCATACTGCACTGCAAAAAGTTATACCTAGGTAAGTTAAAATGACTTAAATTGGGACTATTTTACTTTATTAGACTAGAATCAACTTGAAGGAAAAGTTATGTTTTTTTTACAATCTGAGCCTTCTTTCGGCAATAAAACAAGTAGTTTTACTCACCCATAGCAGTTTGGTGTCAATTGGAGCAGTATCGCAGAACTTATGTTGAGCCGTTCTGTTCGACTAATGATCCCGTATCCGTTAGCGTGAGTGCTCGGGGCACTGATTTGCGGTGTCCAAATAACACAAACTTTAGCACTTTTCAAATCACAGAAGATCGCTGTGTCAGGGTAGACTTTTAGTAGATTCCAAAATGGCCTGAAACCCGATATCGCAACAGAAAAGTAAAGTTCAGAGCGGTGTTAGCTTCTTTCGGACTAGCGGTGTTTACAAAACAGTTCACGCATGCGCACTGTCCTCTCTGATGACGTCATCAAATGAAACTATAGCTGGATATCGGGTTTCAGGCCGTTTTGGAATCCACTAAAAGTCTACCCTGACACAGCGATCTTCTGTGATTTGAAAAGTGCTAAAGTTTGTGTTATTTGGAGAGCGCAAAGTAATGCCCTGAGCATATGATACGAGCACCATGTTAACAGATACGGGATCACTAGTAGAACAGAACGGCTCCAACATAACTTCTGCGATACCACTCCAATTGACACCAAACTGCTATGGGTGAGTAAAACTACTTGTTTTATTGCCGAAAGAAGGCTCAGATTGTAAAAAAATTTTACTTTTCCTTTAACAAATAAAATGATCTACCAAGTGTGTTTTTCTTAATTCAAGCAACATTAGATTTTGTTTCTTATTTTAAGTGCAAAGTGTTGTTTTTCTTATCTTAAGTGTAGCAAGATGTACATATTTTAAGAATATGTCTTCTTTTGGTAGAGTTCCCAAGTTGAATATCCACTCAAATCATGATTTTTTAAAAATTCCTTAATTCAAGTAATCTTAACTTAACTAGATTTTAACAAATTTTTATTTGTAATGTGTGTCTCCATGGAGACAGCAGGTGGCAGACCCTCCACCAGAAAAGTTACACTGCATAAATGGGCTGTATGGCCATAAATAATGGCCTGGACAATTTAGTTTCAATATAATAGAAATAATCATATCTAAATATATATTAAAACCACAGTATATTTTAATATACAGTGGTACCTCACCTTACGAAATTAATTCGTTCCAGAAGTGGTTTCGTAACGTGAAAAATTCGTAAGTTGAGTAGTTATTTCAATGGAAAAAGCCTGATTCGTTCCAAAGCCCCGATCCAAGTTTTTTTTTTTTTATAGTGTAACTTTTTTTTATAGTGTAACATTGTGTTCTGCGTCCTGATTGGTTTCTCAGACTGGATTTAAACTTTTCTCACATTTGTCTCTCGTTTAAACACTCAAACTTTCATAGATTTTCAACAAAATTATTAATAGTGAAGTGTGGGGGGAAGGAGGAGGGGGGAGAAGACTGCGCTCTGACACGTGTGATAGCGGCATGTGTGACAGCTGACCCGACGCGGGGGCTGCCAGCAGGTCTAAACCTGGACTAAACCAGGACTAAACCTGGACTAAACCTGGAGTAAACCTGGACTAGACCAGGACTAGACCAGGTGGATTAAAGCGTGGGTCTATTTCCTGGTTTCGTTTCGAGTCACAGCTGAGGCGCATGCAAGAGCCGCGGTCTAGACCTGCTCTAGACCTGCCCGCGTAAGGTGCTCACAGAGCGGCCTGGATAGAACCGTGAGGTCGGCCTCTTCAAGACCTCCAGGCCGGTGACCGGGACAATCCCCGGACCCATGCCCGCTTAGGGAGCTCTTAAGGCGGGCTGGCAGTGTCCCCCTGGGTCCCTGGATGTCTGGGGCTCCGTGCCTGGAGGGGCCCTGGAGAGCAGGTCTAGACCGCGGCTCTTGCATGCGAGCAGCGGCTCGCCTCAGCTGTGACTCGAAACGAAACCAGGAAATAGACCCACGCGCGGCGCTTTAATCCACCTGGTCTAGTCCAGGTTTAGTCCAGGTTTAGTCCAGGTTTAGTCCAGGTTTAGTCCAGGTTTGGTCCAGGTTTAGTCCAGGTTTAGTCCTGGTTTAGTCCAGGTCTAGACCTGGTTTAGTCCAGGTCTAGACCTACTGGCAGCCCCCGCGCCGGGTCAGCTGTCACACATGCCGCTATCACACACGTGTCAGAGCGCAGTCTTCTCCCCCCTCCTCCTTCCCCCCACACTTCACTATTAATAATTTTGTTGAAAATCTATGAAAGTTTGAGTGTTTAAACGAGAGACAAATGTGAGAAAAGTTTAAATCCAGTCTGAGAAAAGCGTATAATGTGTGTGGCTGAGCGCGCATTATTTGAATTTTTGAGATTTCGCGTTTCGTAACTTGAACTTTCTTTCGTATCTAGAGACAAAAATTTAACGTGAAGGCGTTTCGTAACTTGAAATTTTCGTTTGTTGGGTCATTCGTACGGTGAGGTACCACTGTATATTAAAGCCACTGTATCAACATGGCACTAGTTTATAGAAATGATCTCCCTCTGAGTATGAGTCAGTGAGCTCTGTAGCATTTGTACAAGTTGTGAATGAGCCACATGATTGATTGATTCACACATGAAGCTATAATCACAGATTAAAACTCGGCTTGGTGCATGACAAATGGAGGCACCAGTAGTATCCATATGTGTTTTAAGTCCACAGATTCACACTCCCACTTGCTCCTAGGCAGAGGTCTGAGTCACACAAAACACTCACAAAACTCATTAAAAAGGTTTTGTTTGACACCAGCTGTTGTTTTGACACAATGCAGTTTTGCCAAGTGGCAGCATCAACTCCAGACCCATATATTCTGATTAGAAACACATATTGGGAGAAGTGTCATTTCTGGGGGAAAAAAAAAAATCAAAGCTGGAAATACAGCTGTGAAAAATTAATGGGAATTTAAAAAAAAAAGAAAAAAAAAAGAAAAGAAAAAAGAAAGCAAAAAGTTAAGTAAACAATTTGTGATTTTATTCAATTCAGAAATGGGATTTTAAATATTTTCATTAAAAGTCCACTATGTAACTTTTCTGGTGGGAGGTTTGTTGCATGCTTGTTTCCATGGAGATGCTATTGTTTTGCTTGGAATGTTCACAATATGGCTTTAAACCTTTCTATCTCTAGAGACAAGTCATCAAGCCAAGTAATATGCCAGATCTGTGGAGAGGTGGCCACACTCACATTATAAATGCATGTTTTGAAAGCATTTATCTGGCATTTAAAACAAATCTTACTGAATAAATGCTAAGGTTAAAGGAAAAGTTTTTTTTTTTTTTACAATCTGAGCCTTCTTTCGGCAATAAAACAAGTAGTTTTACTCACCCATAGCAGTTTGGTGTCAATTGGAGCAGTATCGCAGAACTTGTTGAGCCGTTCTGTTCTACTAATGATCCCGTATCCGTTAGCGTGAGTGCTCGGGGCACTGATTTGCGGTGTCCAAATAACACAAACTTTAGCACTTTTCAAATCACAGAAGATTGCTGTGTCAGGGTAGACTTTTAGTAGATTCCAAAACGGCCTGAAACCCGATATCGCAACAGAAAAGTAAAGTTCAGAGCGGTGTTAGCTTCTTTCGGACTAGCGGTGTTTACAAAACAGCTGAGTTCACGCATGCGCACTGTCCTCTCTGATGACATCATCAAATGAAACTATAGCTGCATATCGGGTTTCAGGCCATTTTGGAATCCACTAAAAGTCTACCCTGACACAGCGATCTTCTGTGATTTGAAAAGTGCTAAAGTTTGTGTTATTTGGACACCGCAAAGTAATGCCCCGAGCATATGATACGAGCACTCACGCTAACGGATACGGGATCATTAGTAGAACAGAACGGCTCAACATAAGTTCTGCGATACTGCTCCAATTGACACCAAACTGCTATGGGTGAGTAAAACTACTTGTTTTATTGCCGAAAGAAGGCTCAGATTGTAAAAAAACGTTAATTTTCCTTTAATGCCATACTTTGGAACATTCCAGACAAAGCAATAACATTTGTCAAGCAGGTTATAAAGTACCTCCTTAAAGGGATATGCCACCCCCAGGTCAAATTTGGGCATCTCCCCACAGTCCAGAGACTAAAATAAGTGGTGGAAAGCGTTTTCCTGGTCACCCAGCCATTGTCCGAGTCTGTCGCCACTGACCGCTGCGCGAGCTGCTGCTCCTCCGCGTTAGACTGGAGTCTAACGTCGCCAGAGAAAGATTTCGGCCAAAAGGAATTAATTTGCTCGATGCGTTTCCCAATTACTTTGTGTGTAGTGCGCATTCATATCGAGTGCAAATAAATGTGCAAATCAACACGGAGAGCTTGACTTGGTCATTTTGGGTGGGAACTATTTTTCAGTGCGCTCGATATGAATGTGCACTACACAGAAAGTAATTGGGAAACGCATCGAGCAAATTAATTCCTTTTGGCCGAAATCTTTCTCTGGCGACGTTAGACTCCAGTCTAAGGCGGAGGAGCAGCAGCTCGCACGGCGGTCAGTGCTGACAGACCTGGACAATGGCTGGGTGACCAGGAAAACGCTTTTCATCACTTGTTTTAGTCTCTGGACTGTGGGGAGATGCCCAAATTTGACCTGGGGGTGGCATATCCCTTTAAATATGCCAGCTATACCTCCACTGTGGTATTTTCCATTATTTTTTGATCATTGTTATAATTCTCTTTCCTTGTCACAAACAGACCTGGAGTTTTGTTTTGTTTCAATCACACATGTTTAACACACAAACCCTGTATATTTAGGATAAGTTCTTCTCTCAAACAGAAAACGCAATCGATGATATGCCAATGTTTTTAAACTGTTTTTCATCATTTTATTTGTGTTGATTTTATATTTACTGTATTTGTTGTCTGGTGATTCGTATTGTGTTTCTAATCGTTTTTAACATTTTATCTGTGGTGACTTTATATTTAATTGTCGTCTTGTGAGTTGTATTGTGTGGGCCTCTTGGCCAGGACTCCCTTGAAAAAGAGATCTTTGAATCTCAATGGGACTTTTTTTCCTGGTTAAATAAAGGTTAATAATAATAATTAAAAAAAAAACACCACCTTGTGATGTCATGTGGTAATACAGGATGTTCTCCACAGTTTGTAAACTCCATACACCTTCACTAGAATCATTTGGTCAATCTCTACTGAGGAAAGAGTAAAAAGTAGCTGCTAACTTGAAGACGACAGCATCATGACATCATACGGTGGAACAGAACATTCTGAGATTTGGAGATGTAGACAAAGATAAAAGGAGAAGTTCAATTTGTCAACTGGACAAAGTTTGTTTGGTCGAAAATGTTTTGCCACTCATCCGAGAGGCTTCGTCAGCTCTGGTTCTTGTGCTGGTTAGACTCTGTTTATATCTAGCTGCAGGGAGGAGCTCCCTACACTGAAATAGCTCTGAAACTATCTCCACTAATCTGTCTCTTTGTTTTTCAAATTACTCTGCCGACTAGTTTAGCCTCCCTATTCACGCCTAACGACCCTCTCCACCCCTCTGCCCTGGATTGTCTGCTCTAATGTTTCTTTGTCTGTTTTGACTTGGTTTAAGAATCGAATTATAAATGGGAGACAAGTTATGTCTAACTCCCCCATTTCTGTTTAATGACGGATTCTCTTTTTTGACAAAAATAGCCTCTTTAACTCCCCTCTCAAACCAGTTGTTTTCCCTGGCTAAGATCTGAACCTCACTGTCCTCAAAAGATGTAGACAAACTAATAATAAAGGATTTCTCAAACATGTGTGAATGAAACAAAACACAACTCCAGGTGTGTTTTGAGGAAGTAACTTCATTCTAACATGGCTTAAAGCTCACAAGAGTCAATTTTGTGTAATAAAATACAATGCTGTTCTGTTGGTGACAAAGAGCAATGAAATGCCACCAGTGAGTCACATGTGTGTTAATGAAAGAGCCTCATCATGTGGATCATTCAGCACCACTGACTTTGAATGGGCTGTTTGTCTGCTGTGGTCTCTAATGTAGCAGCCAACCTCTGTTAACCTGTGCATTTGGTGAATCCATCATTATGTGCTCTGCTTTACAGTTTAATTGCAGGGGAAGTGGAAGGTGGTATTGTGCGGGGAAAAACAACAGAAAACAAAATTAAATGTGTTTAAGTATTTCCATCCATCCACAGTCTAAGCAGGGACCCCCAGACTTCCCTCACCCTGGACACTTCCTCCATCTCCTCTGGGGGGACCCCAAGGTGTTCCCAGGCCAGTCGGGAGACATAGTCCCTCTAGCGTGTCCTGGGTCTTCCCCGGGGCCTCCTTCCGGTGGGACATGCCCGGAACACCTCCTGAGGGAGGCGTCCAGGAGGCATCCGGAACAGATACCCGAGCCACCTCAGCTGGCTCCTCTCTACATGGAGGAACAGCGGCTCTACTCCAAGTACCTCCCATGTGACTGAGCTCCTCACCCTATCTCTAAGGGAGCGCCCAGCCACTCTGTGGAGGAAACCCATTTTGATCGCTTGTATCTCGTCCTTTCGGTCATTACCCAGAGCTCATGACCAGAGGTGAGGGTAGGGACGTAGATTGATGGTAAATAGAGAGTTTTGCCTTTCAGCTCAGCTCCCTCTTCACCACAACAGTCCGGTACAGCAACCACATCACTGCCGACGCTGCACCAATCCACCTGTCAATCTCATGCTCCATCCTCCCCTCACTCGTGAACAAGACCCGACATACTTGAACTCCTCCACTTGAAGCAAGGACTCCCCACCCACCCGGAGAGGGCAAGCCACCTTTTTCCGCTCAAGAATTATCAAGTATTTCTATTTAGGTCACAATAGAGTGTTTGTCCACTAATTCGAAGGTTGGCGGCTTGAATCTTGCTCTCGACATAAACATCACTAGCTGACCATTCACATCCACTAACCAGGTTGGGGGTGTGAGTCCAGCTTCCACAAATGAAAACTGTCATTATATCTTTGGGCAAGGCACTTAACTCATCTTGCCAGTGTCTGTGAACACTGGTGTGTGAATGTGTGTGAATGGGTGAGTTGTTCCTTGATGTAAAATGCTTTGAGTGCCTTGAAGGTAGAAAAGAGCTCAATTAAAAGGTGACCATTTACCAAAAACACACACACACGTAATAGTAATACAATGTAAAACAATGTTAACAATAATAGGCCTACAAAATGTCTATATACCCACAGAAGAGTCACCAAACCTTTCACTCAAGGAAGACTACTGTTACATTGTCAAATATTTGATAAATGATAAATTGCATTATTACATACATAAAAGCAATTACTTTACTAATCACTAATCACCAATATAGTCTACAATATCAATAATTCCAAAAAAGAATCCAAGAAGGAGGAAAGTAAGTATGTTGCCTGAAGTATTCAAGAAAAAAATGTATTTCAAGGTTACACAAGTATCGTGCTTGAGGAAAAAACTGTAGCTTGTGGAGAATTGTTGACTATATGTTGTTTATTTTAGTTTACAACTGCACCACATGCTGCCATTTGAAGATTTCAGACCATTCATCGTGTAGGGCACATTGTCAAAACACTGTAAGAAGATAGAGGTGAGGAAGGGTAACCTGACAGGTGCTCATATGATGGATCACATAGACAAAAGCAGATAGAGAGAATGAACGTACAGGGATGAACAGGGGGTGACAGGGTGACAAGAAAGGGTGGGGTGTATTTTGACGTTTCTATTGGTTGGATTGAGATGAAGGGAGGAAGAGACAGCTGTCAGAGTGATGGTGGATTGGAGGAGGGAGAGGAAACGGCATGAGGTAAAACCATATTAATCTGAAAGCTACACAGACTGAGCCACTGTGAATATAAATAATATTATTATATATATTATTATTAGGGCTGTTAACGCGTTAACGCATGTGATTAATCACACAAAAAAATCGCACACATTTTTTTAAAGGTCCCATGGCATGAAATTTTCACTTTCTGAGGTTTTTGAACGTTAATGTGAGCTCCCCTACCCTGTTTAGCCCCCCCCTCCCCCCCCCCCATGGTTAAAAGTTGTGAAATGTCTAAACTGAGCATTTGCGATCCTTTTCTGCGTTACAAAAATCGGAGCTCAAACGGGCGATTTTGAACAAGGCACCTTATTGACGTCAGATCGAAAAAGAAATGCAAATGCAGTTCCACCCCCGTCTGTCTGTACTCAGCGTCTCTGTAAATCACGCCCAGAGAGTTTGGACTGCGAATGCGCTAGGCAATGCGAAATGCGTTTTTTTATTTGCCTGGAGGCACGTCCGAGTGTTTCTAGGCTCGGAAGTCCTTTATCTGAGCCTCTGGACCTTTGAACAGCAGTGGTTTAATTTTATTTTCTGTGGAAATGTGTTTATTTTTCAATGGAACGCTTCAAATCTCTCCCCCCGTGCAAAAACAAGGAAATGGATCAGCTGTGGGCTCAGAGCGAGACTGGAGCGTTTGGCCACGCCCCCACCCTCTACTATTGGCCAGCTCTTTTCTCCTCATTTGCATTCAAGCAACAACGCCCATTATGGATTGTTCAGAGAGAGAAAAATTACTCTTTCTCATCTTATCTCTGTTTCTCATGCACTGAGTGTTGATTTTGAAGAAGGATTCATTTACAGTATTAGGGAACCATTAAGGAGCCATATAAAAGCATCAAGAAGTACCATGTCATGGGATCTTTAAAGCAAATTAATCACACAATTTATTTTGACTACACGTGCTCCTTTATCGAAAGCGCGGATGGTGACCTGAAAGGCAGCACAGGTTATTAGGTCGATGATCAGGTCTATCCATACGTCGATGCAAAGATGACAGATAA
This sequence comes from Paratrypauchen microcephalus, assembly GCA_036785185.1. Classification (NCBI taxonomy): domain Eukaryota; kingdom Metazoa; phylum Chordata; class Actinopteri; order Gobiiformes; family Gobiidae; genus Paratrypauchen; species Paratrypauchen microcephalus. Next base: position 2,329,967 of record JAVJIX010000120.1, on the reverse strand, counting down.
GACTATGACTGGGGTGCTCAGTGGCAAATTTCTCTTCAAAAAACTTCCCAACGGAACTTAAAATAAAACTAAGGTAGTCTGCATACATTGCAGAGATGAACTCTCTTTCCACAGAAGCACAACAAGTTTAAAATACCATTTTAAAGCAAAACACATTTTTGATTCAGCGACTAGCAAGGACGCTACTTGTAGCCTATACCGACATCAAGCCGAGCACAACAAATGACGCTGGCGGAGTGCACCTGCGGAACAAAAGTACAGATAAGTTGACCAACGCCTTTGCAAAGTGGATAGCCACAGCAGGTAGGCCAATTAACATCGTTGAAGACCAAGGGCTGAAAAATCTCATGCACATTGCCGCAGGTGATCCGTCATACAAAATACTTTCGAGGGGGACGATTTCTACAAGAATAAGCGAACTGTACTGCGCAAGTAAGACCAAGATGCAACTTCTGGTTGATGCGGAATTTATTTCACTTACTGGAGATCCCTGGACCTCAGTGAGTAATTATAATTACCTTGGGGTAACAGCTCATCTAATTGACGACAAATGGAATCTACATTCCTTTGCTTTGGGTGTTTTAAAAACTGAAGAGAGACATTTTGCTGAAGCATGCACTGGGCAATTTCTCAAAGTTGCTAAGGACTGGAATATTGCAGACAAGGTCTGCACATTTACCATTTCAAAATCTGCCCTGTGTAGCCCATGATATACAACGAGTTATTGCCATGGCTTTCCGTGATGGTGGATTTGAGATGCCTTTAGCTAAATTAGTGGGGCATTTCAAGCACAGCCCCGCTAATGCATCAGAGTTGAAAGCACAACAAGTAGCCCATGGCCTGAAGGAGGAGACACTTGTTCAGGATGTACCTACACACTGGAATTCGACCCTGGCAATGATCAAACGCATCCAGCACAACAAGGAGCCACTGAGGACAACACCGGACCAGCAGAAGCACAGCTTATCCCTGTTAACACCAGGAGAATATGACAAGTTGGAAAAGCTAGAGACACTGCTTGAGCCTTGCAGGTGAGCTGTTATTGTTGTTCTTATTATTCTAATGTAGTAGTCAGTTTTTAATTATGCGGTATATACACTTTAGGTACATCACAGAGCTCCTTGGTGGGGAAAAGTATGTATCCTGCTCTGTTGTGCTGCCTGCGTTGTGCCATCTTCTGCGTACGATGGAGGTGTCAGAAGTTGATCCAGCATACATACTTTGTTTCAAAGCTGCCTTTACAAAGGACCTCAACAAAAGAAAAGAGAACATGAACCTGGCCTGGTTAAAGGTAGCAACAGCTTTATATCCTATAGCTTTATATATCCTCGCTTTAAGGACCTCCGATGCCTACCACGGGCAGAAAGGGGAGCAGTGTGGCAAACTTTGAGCAAGCTTCAGCAAGGTGCACCTGAACCCCAGGGGCACATGGGTGAAAGAGAGCAATAACCACCACCAAAAAAGATGTCTCTCCTGCTCATGGGGTCAGAGTCAGAATCCGAGGATGAGGTCACAAACAACACTCTTGAGAGGTACAAGGCAGAGCCTTGTGCGAGCATTGATACATGTCCCTTGGAGTGGTGGTCAGCACATAGTGGTGCCTACAGTAAACTGGCACATTTTGCACAGAAGTACCTAGCTGCGCCTGCCTCCACTGTGCCTTTTGAAAGATTTTTTTCATTAGCAGGTCACATTTTACAAAAAAAGTGATCAGCACTGTCATCTGAAAATGTCAATAAGCTTGTCTGCCTAAGCAACTGGTTAAAGGAAGAGTAAATGCACTTTGAGTTATCTTTATGGCTGTTTAGTCAGTTTTGTAGGCCTATTTGTCTACATCAGCCACTTGTTTTTTGCAGTTGTTGAAAATGTGCACTTGGTTCAACTTCTTACTACACTGTTCCCATGTTTTGAGCAGATAATTGACATGCACTCATGTAAAACATAAAGATAATTATTATATAAATAATATAAATACATTTTAAAAAGTCATAATAATAATAATAATAATAATAATAATACATTTTATTTATAAAGCGCTTTTCAAGACACTCAAAGACGCTGTACAAGAGGTAAAATCAGTAATAAAACAAGTAACAAAACAATAAACAATCAGAAAAAACATTAAACATCAAGAAACATTAAAAGCAGTTTTAAAAAGGTGAGTCTTGAGCATAATTATGACTTTAATAATTATTCACCAAAATGAGTTTATAAGCACATGTGGCCAGAACTAACAATAGCTAGCATGCTAAAGGCACTTCTTCCTTTATAATTAGATGCAGACAGCACACGGCAGTCTCATTTTCACTTGACTCTTTCTCACATGTGTGCACACCATAGACTGTATATAAAAATAGACAGAGCTAACCTGCCCCCCACCGCGTTCCAAATGGGAAGTGTTCATGGGGGCGCTTTCAGCTCCATCAACACTGTTTCCAATTGACTTTACATTGGAAAATGGTCACCCTTCTCTGCCCTACTGTTTTTATTTTGCTATTTTGTACATAAATTCCTATTCATAATATGGGTCTGGCCTCTTGAGCGTCATTTGACTGGAGAAGAATGCTTTATACTTCTGCTTTTATATGCCACTTCTTTATACAGTCTATGATGATATTGGCCCTCATTTACAAACACTGTGGTGAAAAGGGGCTATATTTGTGTGTACATTTGTATATCCAAATCCACTTTATTTATATAGCACATTTATGGCAGAGGGCGCATGGTATTTATGAACCTGTGACCAGAGCTCCAATTCTGCCGTAAGTACGAGCACCTGGTGCGGAAATAAAGATGCGGAATACAGTATGGCAAAATGGTGTTTATCTAATAAGGAAATCATAAAGATTACATTAAAAAAAATAAAAATATAATAAAAAATATGTTGTTTTGGCTCATTGTAAAATGCAGAAAATGTGTAATATTGGAAAAAACAAATCTTAACCCTAAAAATATCCATTACATATACATTTGTCATTTATTAATTGAAGTTCCAAATCACTAGCCTCTGGTCGGGCTCGGATGAGTTTGAGCGGGGAGTGGTGTTAGGTGCTGCGGAGGACGGGTCACTCAGAATGATATAAACCGCATCCGTGCTTTGCTTCACCTCAGAACCAGCGGCCCCTCCAGACACAGAGAACAGGGCAGGTAACCGGACCTAGTTCATTTTGTAATGGTATCGCTCCCCCTGCATGAAACCAGTGAGCAGAGACCACTTTGATTTCCCATAATGGATATGGGCTGGGTGCTTGGACCTAGGAACCCAGCAGGGCGGACAATGGAGCCGCCTGACGAACCCACCCTGACCGAATTGCGCAGTCTCGCTTTTGTCAGAACCCAAGCACTGAGATGGCACCTTAGAACCCAACTCCCAGGCCTGTCCAGACCAGTGAGACAGCTTATTTAATGAGACAGGGACAGTGCACAATCTACATTAACCTTAAACGGAGAGATGCTTTGTGCAGATTGTAGCACTAGAGCTAATTTCCTCATTCACACCCAGTTCTCAAAGCAACAAGGTTATGGTGATAACTTGGGGTGCGTTTTAAAAGCGTAGCCTCAACAATATAGTTAAAACTCTTTGCCAAACTTAAATAAATTGAATTTTGGCTCAACTAAAAAAACAAATATATTAAGGAGCAATATGTTTCATGCAGGTAAAAGTAGTTTTCCTGAGCATTTTGGCATTTGTTTGAAATGGGTGTATGTGGTACGCCATTTCAGACCTGCCGTACGATTTGTGCACACCGTGCGCTCGCGTCAGTTTGATAAATCCCGAAGAGCACTTCGTTTTTGCTGTACACCAAATATACACACCGATTTTGCCATACGGCAGTTTGATAAATGAAGGACATTGTGTGTTGGTGATGGAATAATGGAATAATGATATATATTATTAACTTTTGTGATTCTTTAATCTTTAGAAATGAAGTTTCAAAATGTGTGCGTGACTTGTGATCATATGTTTTGAGTTGCAGAAATGCCAGATATCTGAGGGGAGACGTGAGCAGACAGCGTGGCTCCTCCAATATCTAAGTCACAGTGACAATGATCTTACAAGTGTTTTTGTTTTAATGATTATGTTTTTGTTTTAATGATTATGTTTTGTCGGCTGTCCTGCCACGTGTTTCCCCCACCCTTTTATGGGCAGGACCGCGGGTGTAACTAGGGTTGTGAAAAACTGAATAAATACGCAGCGGAGGGCACAGAGAACCAGGACGCTCAGAGCAGATTGTGCCAAGAGCATTTGTCATCTGGGCTTTCTCTCTGACCGTTCTCCGCTTGCAAGTGAAAAACCTAATCTGTCTTGTCTTCCTTTCCTTGTGTACAGTATATGTTGGGTTTTACCAGCACCCATCAGTTGGCATGTTTGCTGGGTTTCAAAAGCACTATGATCATGGTTTGAACCATTAGTAAAGTCATCTTGGAAAACTGTAATCCATCATAATATTAAATGAGCTACTCCTTACAAATGTATCACAGGTCCTATATTACACAGAATGGATTCTTTAAACTTTTAGCCATTTTATAATGCTGATAATCTCTTAAAAACATACCCAGAGTTGTGTTTTGTTTCATTCACACATGTTTTAGTAACCCTTTATTATTAGTGTGTCTATCGGGCCAGGTCGCTGACCTGAATCCGATTGGGTGAGCTTCATGTGCACACGGATTGGACGACAGACCACCCGCTGAGTAACGGGAAAAATCCAATCCAATCCTGATCCGATCCTACCATGTGCACGCACTCTATGTCTCCAAAGCCATGTCTCCATCTTGTGATGTCTTGTGGTGGTAGTTTTCACGTTAACAGCTACTTATTCCAGATCTGAAATAATCCAAATATTTCTGGTGAAAGTGTATGGAGTTTAAAAACACATTGGAGCACATCTTGTATTACAACATGACATCACAAGGTGGAACAGAGTGTTTTCTGTTTGAGAGAAGAACTCACTTTGTGTGGGTTTGTGTGATAAACGTGAATGAAACAAAACCACTCCAGGTATGTTTGTGATGAGGAAACAACATTATAACATAGATCAGAAAATAGCATCATATGAGCCCTTAAAGGTCCCATGGCTTGAAATTTTCACTTTCTGAAAGTGCCCCCCCCCCCCCATGGCTAAAAGTTGCGAAATGTCTAAACTGAGCATTTGCGATCCTTTTCTGCGTTACAAAAAAACACAGCTCAAACGGGCGATTCTCAACAAGGCACCTTATTGACGTCAGATCGAAAAATGCAGTTCCACCCCTGTCTGTCTGTACTCAGCGTCTCTGTAAATCACGCCCAGAGAGTTTGGACTGCGAATGCGCTAGGCAATGCGAAATGCGTTTTTTATTTGCCTGGAGGCACGTCCGAGTGTTTCTAGGCTCGGAAGTCCTTTATCTGAGCCTCTGGACCTTTGAACAGCAGTGGTTTAATTTTATTTTCTGTGGAAATGTGTTTATTTTTCAATGGAACGCTTTCCGCAAAAACGCGGAAATGGATCAGAGGGCACAGCTGAGAGTTGAGAGCGGAGAGCGGAGAGTTTGGCCACGCCCCCACCCTCTACTATAGGCCATCTCTGTCCTCCTCATTTGCATTCAAGCAACAACGCCCATTATGGCCTGTTCAGAGAGAGAAAAATTACTATTTCTCATCTTATCTCTGTTTCTCATGCACTGAGTGTTGATTTTGAAGAAGGATTCATTTACAGTATTAGGGAACCATTAAAGGGATATGCCACTCCCAGGTCAAACTTGGGCATCTCCCCACAGTCCAGAGACTAAAATAAGTGGTGGAAAGCTGACAGGGGAATCCCTGTTACGCACCAGGAAGGCAGTTCCCCTGTTACGCAGCGTGGTGTGTTCTTCGTCTGTCTTTTTCCGCACTGAAAAATAGTTCCCACCCAAAATGACAAAGTCAAGCTCTCCGTGTTGATTTGCACATTTATTTGCACTCGATATGAATGCGCACTACACAGAAAGTAATTGGGAAAAGCATCGAGCAAATTAATTCCTTTTGGCCGAAATCTTTCTCTGGCGACGTTAGACTCCAGTCTAACGCGGAGTAGCTGCAGATACCGCGGCGGTCAGTGCTGACAGACCTGGACAATGGCTGCGTCACCAGAAAAACGCTTTCCACCACTTATTTTAGTCTCTGGACTGTGGGGAGATGCCCAAGTTTGACCTGGGGGTGGCATATCCCTTTAAGGAGCCATATAAAAGCATCAAGAAGTACCATGTCATGGGATCTTTAAATATATAGATCTTTGCCTATGATAATAGTTCATTTCAGGGCAGGCCAAAATTCTGGTAAAAAAATAAATACAAAATACAAAAAACAAAACCCTGGAGCAGTAATCTAAACATAGCTCATAAGTATTGCAGTTAGCTGTAGGGGCTGTTTGTGAGTGTGAAGGCCAAACAGCATGACAAGTGGGGAGAATCTGTATAAGTACATCAACATGGGAGCTAGTCATATTTATTTTCTTGGCGCTTTAAGTGCATTGCAGTGGTATAGACCTCTCTGCAGTACATATTGAGAAAGGACAGAGTGACAAATCCCATCAAGCCGCTGTCCTCCTACATAATCTCCTCACAGCTTTTCTGTCCAGTCGCGAAAAGATTGGAGGAGGGCTAGTTTTCAAGTCAATAATTTTTTTCTGTGGTGATCAATGTCTAGTACAAAGCTTAGAAAGGGAGCAACCATAATGATGCTGGTAAAGGTTCGCAAAGATTTTTAGCTTATGGTCAAAAGTTGAGATCCAGACATGTCTTGCACTTCTCGGTGAGTTTACTTTTTGACAGTGCAGGCTTGTGTTCTGCAGGAGACAAAGAGAGGTAATGTGACAGCCATACATGAGTCACATTCAAACGCTATTCACAAACTGGTGCCCACAAAGAAGGAGGGTTTCAAAAAGGATTTTTTTTTTTTTTTTTTGGTCTTGTTTTTTCACAAGAAATCATGATTCAGTGCCAAAACAGGCTGGTGTGTTGACAACAATTGAGTTGCAGGGGGTTGTCCAGGGCTGGAAGTGAAGGGACATGTATTTTACCAGTTCATGGCAAAAGGAAATTCAATTTGTCAACTGGATAAAAGTTTATTTGGTTGAATACGTTTTGCAGCTCATCCAAGCTGCTTCTTCCATTCTGGTCAGAGTGCTGGTGGACACTGCCTATATTTGCGTGAAGGTAGGAGCTAACTACAATGGAATTACTTTGAAACTAGTTAAAGAGGCTATTTTTGTCAAGAAAGAGAATCCTTCCTTGAACAGAAATGGAGGTGTCAGACTTAATTTATCTCCTATTTCAAACCTAAATCTAAACAAAGAAAGAAAACAATAGGGTTAGCCAGGTCAGGTCCAGAGGTGTGAAAACACCCATTATGGCCCTGAATGGTTCTGCTAACAAGACCCCACACTCCACTCCCACTGCATATTTAATAGGCCTACCTAACTAACAGAAACTGTAAACAAACAGGTGTGGTAGTTTTAGAGTAATTTCATTGTAGTTAGCTCCTCCCTTCAGGCAGATATAGGCAGTGTCCACCAGCATCTGACCAGAACTGAAGAAGCAGCTTGGATGAGCTGCGAAATGTATTCAACCAAATAAACTTTTGTCCAGGTGACAAATTGAATTTCTCCTTTTGCCATGGATTCTACCTGGAGGACTGAGGGATTCTACACATATTTAACCAGTTGAAAATTTAAATTGAAGTTTTTTTTTACCATCCAAATGCCTTTCAAGTGGCAGAGAATGACCACATTAGGGCTGCACAGTGAATTGAATTTCACTAAAGACTGAGATTCAGTCACTTCTTGTTGACAGTTCAGTCAGTTTTAACATGTGGTTTCGGAGCAGAGTTCACACTTTACCTATTTTCCTGTAGTAAAAGTGATACAAATGTTGTATATTTATGTTCACAAAATTAAAATAGACAGCAATTTTTATTTGTTTCAGATAAGACGAAATAAATTCACTGATAAATGGTCACAATTTTATATAGTGCTTATCCACCTTTAAAGGAAAAGTAACGTTTTTTACAATTTGATTTCTGTAATAATTTCCTTATTTCTGTAATAAAACAAGTTGTTTTACTCACCCATAGCACTTTGGTGTCATATGGAGCATTTCCGGAGATGTTTTAGATTAGCGTTAGGCTAACGCCGTTAGCCTAGCACGACTTATAGCCATAGCTCGGGGCATTCCCCGAGCATGTAATATGCCCCGTGCGGGCTCCAAATAACACAAACTTTAGCACTTTTCAAATCATAGAAGCTCGATGTCTTTAGTCTACGATTTCGTTTGGTCAAAAGTGGCCTGTAATCCGAGATTTATCCATAGTTTACAGCTTTGCGTTCCATGTTTGGGTCCCGGGAGCTGAGAGCACACTCCGCGCATGTGCACTGGCGTCCTCATCTACTCGAAACTATGGCTAAATCTCAGATTACAGGCCACTTTTGACCAAACGAAATCGTAGACTAAAGACATCGAGCTTCTGTGATTTGAAAAGTGCTAAAGTTTGTGTTATTTGGAGCCCGCACGGGGCATATTACATGCTCGGGGAATGCCCCGAGCTATGGCTATAAGTTGTGCTAGACTAACGGCGTTAGCCTAATGCTAATCTAAAACATCTCTGTGCTCCATATGACACCAAAGTGATATGGGTGAGTAAAACAACTTGTTTTATTACCGAAATAAGGCTCAAATTGTAAAAAATGTTACTTTTCCTTTAAGGCACTCAAAGCACTTTAAATCAAGGGACCACTCACCCATTTACACACACATTCATACACCAGTGTATGCAGACACTGGAATCACACCACCAACCTCTGGGCCCTTGGATCTGACCAGTGATGTTTATGTCTGACCAGTGATGTTTATGTTGAGAGCGGGTTCCGAACTGCCAACCTTCAGATCAGTGGACAAATCGACTGAGCTACTGTCACCCAATGAACACTCACCTAGCCCTACCGGACTCTAAATGTAACTCTGAATAGAATACCACATTTTGTTCAGACAGAAGGTAGATACTCTGCAGAACTTCAGACTTGTATGCCTTTCGTATAAAAAGTCAGTGAGGTTAGCTGCTGTGTTAAACGTGCATGTACAGATTGGTCACGTGGGACGGATGCGAGAGGATGCTGGCGTTGTTTGGTCACCGCTGTCTTCCTGTTTTTCTATCTTTCTGCCTTTTTGTTTTATTTTCACCATCACATCCAATACCTCAAACTGCTACAACTTTCATTGTCTGTTTTCCGATCCTATGCCTGGATTATCGTCACCATTCTAATGTTAGCCAAACTGACTCATTGCTCTCACTGCTTACCTGTTGCTGCCCCACTCTCGGACTATCCCTGGCTCCATGCACTCAGACAGCGCTCTCAAGTCTCACGCTTTGAGAGTGTGACACACGCAATTCGACGTGTTCACACGCTCACACGCCACTCATGGTATTTCTCACGCTGAAATTTTTTTAAAGATCCCATGACATGGTACTTCTTGATGCTTTTATATGGCTCCTTAATGGTTCCCTAATACTGTAAATGAATCCTTCTTCAAAATCAACACTCAGTGCATGAGAAACAGAGATAAGATGAGAAAGAGTAATTTTTCTCTCTCTGAACACTCCATAATGGGCGTTGTTGCTTGAATGCAAATGAGGAGAAAAGAGCTGGCCAATAGTGGTGGGGGCGTGGCCAAACGCTCCGCTCTCCGCTGTAGCTCACAGCTGATCCATTTCCGTGTTTTTGCCTGGGGGGAGAGATTTGAAGTGTTCCATTGAAGAATAAACACATTTCCACATAAAATAAAATTAAACCACTGCTGTTCAAAGGTCCAGAGGCTCAGATAAAGGACTTCCGAGCCTAGAAACACTCGGACGTGCCTCCAGGCAAATAAAAAAACGCATTTCGCGTGATTTACAGAGACGCTGAGTACAGACAGACGGGGGTGGAACTGCATTTGCATTTCTTTTTTCGATCTGACGTCAATAAGGTGCCTTGTTCAAACTCGCCCGTTTGAGCTCCGATTTTTTGTAACGCAGAAAAGGATCGCAAATGCTCAGTTTAGACATTTCGCAACTTTTAACCATGGGGGGGGGCCTAAACAGGGTAGGGGAGCTCACATTAACGTTCAAAAACCTCAGAAAGTGAAAATTTCATGCCATGGGACCTTTAAGCAATTCAAAACTGTAGCCACTGTTCACAGCGCTTCTGTGCCCAGAAAATCAGTTAGTTTTTTTATTTTATTTAACCTTTATTTATTTAACCTTTATTTATCCAGGTAAACCAATTGAGAACCAGTTCTCATTTACAATGGCGACCTGGCCAAGAGGCAGCACAATTAAAAGATACATTCATAAAAACATACAGTGCAACATGAACAATAAAGACAATAATAAAAGACAACAACTAAAAGCAGGTACAATGATCTTAAAACAGTAATAAAAGATTACAACTAAAAACATGTGCAATAATCATGGACAGTAGCATGTAGAAAGTTCTTAAAAGTGCTGATTGGAATAAAAGAGCTGAGTTTCAGTGAGCGCTGCAAACTATTCCAGTCGCTCGCAGCGGCGAACTGGAAGGACAGGCGACCGAAGGAAGTGCGGGTTTTAGGGATGACCAGATTTATCAAAGTGCTGGAGCGTAATGTACGGATTGAATTGTGAATTTGGAGAAGAGAACGAAGATATTGTGGAGTTTTGCCAATGAGAGTTTTGTAGATAAAGAGGAGCCAATGGATCTGTCTACGGGAGTGAAGTGAGGGCCATTTTACCAGAGTGTATAGTGTGCAGTGGTGAGTGTGAAAGGGACGCTCCAGTAACAAAACGGATGGCGGTGTGGTAGATGATGTCCAGTTTGTGCAGAAGGGATTTGGAGGCAGATCTGTAGATGATGTCACCATAATCTAAAATAGGGAGTACTGTCATTTTGACCAGGAGGTGTTTGGCAGAGTGAGTGAGGGAAGATTTATTGCGATACAGGAAGCCTATGCGAGATTTGACTTTAGTGAGTACGGTGTTAATATGGATATCAAATGAGAGTGAGTTGTCTAACCAGATGCCGAGGTATTTATATGAATTAACAAATTCAATAACAGAGCCATCAAGAGAGGTGATGGTTAACGGACAGTTAGAGTGTGGGAGAGATCTATTGAAGAGCATGCATTTTGTCTTTTTTGTGTTTAGTTGTAAGTGAAGACTGGAGAAGGCATACTGAATATTGTTGAAGCTTGTTTGAAGTGAAGACCCGGCAGTGGTTAGACAAGGACTGGATGTGTAGAGAATGGTGTCGTCAGCGTACAAGTGAATCAGCCCGCACTTCCTGCGTCGCATGAGGGATATTATTAATATAAATACTGAATAGTGTTGGGCCCAATATAGAGCCTTGAGCTACACCTTTGGAAAGGGGTAGAGGGGATGACAGAAGACCCTCTACCCTCACAGACTGAGAGCGACCGGAGCAGTAACTATGGAACCATGACAGGCAGCTATCAGACAGCCCTATGTCTTTAAGCCTTTGCAGCAGTATGTGGTGGTCTACAGAGTCAAAGGCCTTAGCCAAATCAACAAAAACAGCAACACAATATTCTTTGTTGTCAGTGGCACAGATGATGTCATTCAGGACCTTCAATGTAGCTGAGATACAGCTGTGTCCTGCTCTGAAGCCAGACTGCACTGGACTCAGGATGTTGTGAGTGTCCAGGTGGTACAGGAGCTGTTTGTTGACCAGTCTCTCCAGTAGTTAATGCAGACACCCTGCGTTTTCAGCGAAAAAAAGTCACTCGCACCCCCCCTTCCCGCTCCTCGGAAATCTCACTCCTACCAATCTTCAAAACTTGAGAGCCCTGCACTCAGACCAATCCATTATCCACCTGATTGTGTCAGTTCCCACAAACCCATACATATCCTTGTCCAAAAGAAGCCCCCAACAATGCAGATGCTGCTTTTTACCGGCATCATTAGCAGGCAACAGTGCCAGTGCTAGTGGCTAGTGTTAGCAGCACTCGCTATTAGCTTTACGGCTACTCTCTTTATTTATTTATTTTTGAATTTCAAATATACCATGCAATATACAATGGTATAAACAATAACAATGCTAGAGGCTTACAGTAAGAATTAATATTTACAGGGCTCAGCATGTGCAATCTCTATTATACAAATATAGAGAAATTATTAATACATTCATATTTTATATTTCAAATTCCATACAAAGTGCTTTTGTTTTCATGGCTTTGGGATTTGTGCAATAATTTAGAGAGTTTACATACAAGGACAAGAGGGACTGAAATACAACAAATTTGGGTTTCTGACTAGAAAATTTACAGCAATGGATATGAAGTTTTGATAGGATGAGGAGCAAATATTGGATGCAATGTAGGATTTTCGGGCATACCTCAAGAAACTTATTAGTTACAAAGTTATTTTCTAGGCAAAAGCCAAATGCCGTTACAGTTAAAGGAAAAGTAACGTTATTTTACAATCTGAGCCTTCTTTCGGTAATAAAACAAGTCGTTTGACTCACCCATATCACGTTCGTGTCATTTGGAGCTGTTTGAAGAAAGTTATGTTGTAGCGTATCCGTTAGCATGAGTATTCGGGGCATTACTTTGCGGTCTCCAAATAACACAAACTTTAGCACTTTTCAAATCATAGAAGCCCGATGTCTTAATGTAAGATTTCGTTTGAAGCAAAAGTGGCCTGTAATCCGAGATTTATCCATAGTTTTCAGCTTTGCGTTTCATGTTTGGGTCCCGGGAGCTGAGAGCACACTCCGCGCATGCGCACTGGCGTCCTCATCTACTCGAAACTATGGCTAAATCTCGGATTACAGGCCACTTTTGCTTCAAACGAAATCTTACATTAAGACATCGGGCTTCTATGATTTGAAAAGTGCTAAAGTTTGTGTTATTTGGACACCGCAAAGTAATGCCCCGAGCATATGATACGAGCCCCATGTTAACGGATACGGGATCATTACTAGAACAGAACGGCTCAACATAACTTCTGCGATACTGCTCCAATTGACAGAAAAATGCTATGGGTGAGTAAAAGTACTTGTTTTATTGCCGAAAGAAGGCTCAGATTGTAAAAAAAAACGTTAATTTGCCTTTAATGTCTGTAAATGTATTGTTCCAAATAAAAACAGAAGCTGTTTTACTGACAGACTCTCTTGTGATAAGTTCTCTTATACATTTGTTATTTGTTTTAATGCTTAAAAACGAGTCAGAGTTACAATACCAATAAACAGCTCTCTGTCTTAGCAGGACTATCATGAGAAATGTGGACAGCAGCCTTTTCACACCCGAAGGAATGGCGTCAAAAAATGGTATATTCGCCTGGCATTACTGGAAAATTGTAAATGTTGAGAAATTCACTGTAGGAAAAGGTGATGCCTTTGTTGGTGTACAAAGATGATACCCTGTTCAACCCATTTTTTTTTTAGGAAAAGAGTTATGTGCTTAAAGCATATGTCCTTGTTATTCTATATGAAATACTTGTGTGGTGAGAAGTTATGCTTATACTAAAGACCAACATAACAGTAACTGTGAAAGTTACAACCTTTAAAGGAAAAGTAACGTTTTTTACAATTTGAGCCTTATTTCGTTAATAAAACAAGTTGTTTTACTCACCCATAGCACTTTGGTGTCATATGGAGCATTTCCGGAGATGTTTTAGATTAGCGTTAGGCTAATGCCGTTAGCCTAGCGCGACTTATAGCCATAGCTCGGGGCATTCCCCGAGCATGTAATATGCCCCGTGCGGGCTCCAAATTACACAAACTTTAGCACTTTTCAAATCATAGAAGCTCGATGTCTTTAGTCTACGATTTTGTTTGAATCAAAAGTGGCCTGTAATCCGAGATTTATCCATAGTTTACAGCTATGCGTTCCATGTTTGGGTCCCGGGAGCTGAGAGCACACTCCGCGCATGCGCACTGGCGTCCTCATCTACTCGAAACTATGGCTAAATCTCGGACTACAGGCCACTTTTGACCAAACGAAATCGTAGACTAAAGACATCGAGCTTCTATGATTTGGAAAGTGCTAAAGTTTGTGTTATTTGGAGCCCGCACTGGGCATATTACATGCTCGAGGAATGCCCCGAGCTATGGCTATAAGTCGCGCTACGCTAACGGCGTTAGCCTAACGCTAATCTAAAACATCTCCGGAAATGCTCCATATGACACCAAAGTGATATGGGTGAGTAAAACAACTTGTTTTATTACAGAAATAAGGCTCAAATTGTAAAAAACGTTACTTTTCCTTTAATTGGAAGCTATCGATGCTATAATTGCATCTCAGAATAAAGTTTAAACTTCCTAATGCTTCAAATACATGAAGTTACATAAAGAATTTGGGTTCAATAAATATCTTTTGATCCATTTAATTTTGAAAGAGGAACATAGAGTCTGAAAATCTAGTACGTTAAACCCACCATTACTTAATTTATTAATCATTACATTTTTCCATGTGAGTTGTGCTTTTCTCTTCCAGATGAAATCAAATAAGATTTTGTCTACTTGTGCTTTTATGTTCATGGGTACGTCAAGGGCAGAGCTGGCATAAACTAGACTAGAAAGTGAACAACTACGAGCTAGACTAGAAAGCCCTTCAGCTTTGGAGAACAGGGCTCTACCAGAGATCGATAAGTCTCTTTGAAGCCATATATTACATTTTATTTGAATTCTATGCACAAGTTTTCACATTGTCTTTTGTCTTCTTCTTTTATAATAGTAACACCCAAGTATTTCACTTTTTGTTTCACATGAATTCCTGATATTTGTAGTGCATTACAAGATGGGGATGGGGAATAATTCACATTTGTAAAGGTTTATTTTGAGTCTGGAACTAAGCAAAATGTGGTTAACAGGTTAATCGCATAGTCATTTAAAAAGAGAGTTATTATTATTATTATTATTATTATTATTATTATTATTTAAAGGTCCAGTGTGTAGGATTCATGGCGCATAGGTGGATAGTGGCTATGCACTTCCTGTTTTAGCTACGGCAAACCTCGAGGGTCACCCGGACGCGCCGTAGCGGAGAGCTCGCTCCCGTGCGCGCACCCGCCGCGCACCCGGCCGACAACAACGGTATTAATAAAACGCGGTCTCCCGTTCAGTTTTTTTTTTTCTTTTCGCATGAAAGCACACATTCCCGATCGTGAACCATGATAATCTACATATCAAATGAAACCTTACAGTCTCCTCTTTTTGACTATGCAATTCATTTCCCTGCACAACAATCACTCCCTGAGCACATGGGGCTTTTATACGAAAAGCACAAACCGGTTTGTTACTTAGCTTACCTTTGAAGGCTCTGCACAGGTCAAACTCTGTATTTCACCACAAGCTTGGTATCAATAGGTCCGTAAGGATCCAGCGAATAAAATCCAGTAAAACAATTTAGTCCAAAACATGTGATACAGCAGCATGCTTGTTGTTTACCC
Organism: Paratrypauchen microcephalus; assembly: GCA_036785185.1. Classification (NCBI taxonomy): domain Eukaryota; kingdom Metazoa; phylum Chordata; class Actinopteri; order Gobiiformes; family Gobiidae; genus Paratrypauchen; species Paratrypauchen microcephalus. Next base: position 2,314,531 of record JAVJIX010000120.1, on the reverse strand, counting down.
AAAAACCACGAGCCTCCCCCCACCCCACCCGCATCTCTCTCCTTCTCTCCTTCTCTCTTGCGCAGCGCGCCGGAGCCGCCTGCTGCTTTGCCTCCGGTGCTACCACGAGCCTTGCCGAAGGTGAAGGCGGAGCCCAAATGTCCTTCTGCGGCTCTCGTATTCAAAATGGCTGCCTCTGCATGGGGAAGATCCCCCTTTTATGTGACTATATCTAAGTCCAAAAGAATACTTTGATTTCATGATGGAAGTGAAAAGGCTTGAAAAACAATGTATTTTTGAATGGGTATCTTCAATTTCAGTAATTAATGGGTAAAAATCTTACACACTGTCCCTTTAAGTATACTTATTATTTATCTTTCTGGGTGTCACAAATGAACTCCAGATGTCTGTGGTGAATGAAACATGGGGTATATCTGATAACAGGACATGTAGTCTGTCAGAAATCTTCTTATAACGAGCTGCAGAGCTTTCTCGATGAAATAGTGGCGAGATGGCACGTCAAACCGATACTGATCAGGAGGTAATGTCCGATCGGGGCCGATTTCCGATCAGATCGGGACATTCTTACTTAAAGGAAAAGTAAAGTTTTTTTTTACAATCTGAGCCTTCTTTCGGCAATAAAACAAGTAGTTTTACTCACCAATAGCAGTTTGGTGTCAATTGGAGTGGTATCGCAGAAGTTATGTTGTAGCCGCTGTTCTACTAATGATCCCGTATCCGTTAGCATGGTGCTCGGGGCATTACTTTGCGCTCTCCAAATAACACAAACTTTAGCACTTTTCAAATCACAGAAGATCGCTGTGTCAGGGTAGACTTTTAGTGGATTCCAAAACGGCCTGAAACCCGATATGCAGCTATAGTTTCATTTGATGACGTCATCAGAGAGGACAGTGCGCATGCGTGAACTCAGCTGTTTTGTAAACACCGCTAGTCCGAAAGAAGCTAACACCGCTCTGAACTTTACTTTTCTGTTGCAATATCGGGTTGCAATAACGTCTTTTTGCCTTTGTGCCATAGAATTACATTTTGAAAATGAATGACCTAAAATAAAATACATTTTCATTAAATACAGTGGTCCCTTGCTATATCGTGGTTCACTTTTCGTGGCCTCGCTGTTTCGTGGATTTTTTTATTCCAATTTTTTTTGTAGTGTATCAACGCACATTTCTGCGTCCTGATTGGCTAAGGGAGTGTAGACCTTTGCTGATTCGTCAGTCACTCTCCTCCCTGTCTCCTGTACAGAGTGCGTTCAGTTTGCCAGATTTATATAAATGTTGGATCGCAGTGTGACTCTGAAGTGCTGTATGTTTGCAAGTTTTCTCCCTGACAAAACCCGCCACAGCGAAGCGGTCATAAGAACTGTGAAATACACACGAAATACACTTTGGTTTCGTTCTCTAATACTGTGCTTTTTGTTGAAAATCTATGAACGTTTGAGTGTTTAAACAAGAGAAAAATGTGAGAAAACGTTAATTCCAGTCGGAGAAAAGTGTAGAATGTGTGTGGTGAGGCGTTTACAGCCTTAAAACATGGAGAATAATTGTAAAATATAAAGCTGACAACTTCGCAGATTTCACTTGTCGTGGGTTATTTTTAGAACGTAACCACGGCGATAAACAAGGGACCGCTGTACCGAGCCGCATCAGAGGGATCAAAGAGCCGCATGTGGCTCCGGAGCCGCGGGTTGCTGACCCCTGGTCTAGAATGTCAAGAATGAGTTTAATATTGTCAGTGATATATGTACCATTCATAAAGCCATTCTGCGATTCCCCAGTTACATCATTTAGTATTTTCTTTAACTTGGTTGCCAGGCCGATAGCAAAGATTTTGTAATCGTTTTTAAGTAGGGTGATAGGACGCCAGTTATCTCAAAGTAAAACATCTTTTTGTGATTTGGGAATTAAAGTGATTAGTCCTTCACACAGAGAAGGAGGAAGCTGTTCTTTCTCATTACTCTCAAAAAAAAAAAAAAATCATAAAAGTAGAGGAAGCTCAGTGGAAAAAGTTTTATAAAATTCAGAGCTTAGCACATCAGTGCCAGGAGATTTGTTCATCTTAAGTTTTTTGATAGCTTCTGAAATTTCTGCCTGCGTAATTGGAGAGCAGTGTTGGGAGTAACTCGTTACAAAAGTAATTACTGTAATGCATTACTTTTTGGTGTAACGCATTAATGTAACGCATTACAGGGAAGAAAATCGGTGATATATTACTCGTTACAATGCCAGTAATGCACATTACAATGCATTTTTAACCTGTTTTGTTTTTGTGGGTTTTGTGTTTTCTTCATACAAAGTTCGCGGATCACCACGAGATCAGCTACTGAATCTGATAAGTCTGCGCAGAACATTACATTTCATACAAAGTTCCGTGAGATCAGCTAGTGATATAAAAGTCCGCCCAGACCATTCCATTTCCTTTTACTTCGTCTCGAACTGGCAGACTGACAAAGGATGACAGAACCAGAAGAATCGGATAGCGCTAGCTCCTTTTCAAGATGGGCATACGCCCACTACTTTCACTTCGTTCAAAATAAGGACTCCAAGAACATTTTAGTTAAATGCACACTGTGTGTGAATCCCAAACCTCCTTCCACGTCAAAATGCAGTACAAGCAATTTGACGAAGCACTTGCAGAGGTGCCATAGCACCACGAAATTAGTCAGGAAAGGAGGGGATGGGACAGGGAACGATACAACCCCAACAAAGCAGCCGAAACTGATGTTGACCCGACCAGAGAATCTCCAGCCACGAGAGGTGAGAAGGCTCGCTGCCGAGTATATTGTGTAGATGCCAAATCCTTATTTCCAGTCATTTTGGCGAGAGTAACTAAAGTAATGCCTTACTTTTTATTTAGAGTAATATTGTAATGTAAGGCATTACTTTAAAATGACAGTAACAAGTAATAAGTAGTGCATTACAGTTTTTGAGTAACTTGCCCAACACAGTTGGTGAGTCACAGATTTTTTTATTCGCTTCACTAATAGTTTTCAAGTTACCCACCTTCCATAAGAAATCATCATGTGAGTGAGTGAGAATTTGGATTTGTATACATTTTTGTAATACTCTTCAGAGTACTTAGATATTACTTTTGGATCATCTACTATAACACCATTAATGGAAAGTTTGTTGATGCTATTTTTAGCTGCCTTTGTTTTTCTAATTTGAAAAAAATAACTGCAATTTTGTTCACCCTTTTCCAGCCATTTTGCTTTTGAGCATATGAAAGCTCCTTTAGCTTTATTTATTCAAAGTTCAAAGTTCAAAGCCAGCTTTATTGTCAAAAACCATATGTACAGGTTGCACACACAGAATTTGAAACTGCAGCACCCCCTAGGCCCACAGTGAACATAAAACATCTGATAAACAAGACACAGTGCCTAAACATCATATACACCCAGATATACCCATAACAAAAGTACAGTAAACTTGTATATAATACAAATGGGCAAAACACACAATATGTAGCGTAATAAAGCTCAAATTGTGTCATTTAAGCAGCAGTGTCAGTGTCCTTTAAGTGTCATTTAAGCAGCAGTGTCTGATTCATTTAAGTGTCATATAAGCAGTGTCATTGGGGGGCAGGGAGAGAGTTCAGCATCCTGACAGTTTGGTGGATGAAGTCATCTTTCAGTCTGCTGGTCTTTACCCTGAGGCTCCTCAGTCTCCTTCCTGATGGCAGCAGACTGAAGAGGCAGTTGGATGGGTGGGTGGGATCACCCGCAACGCAGAGGGCTTTGCGGGTGAGCCGAGTGCGGTAGATGTCCTGCAGGGAGGGGAGAGAGACACCCACGATTCTCTCAGCTCTCACTACTCGATGTAGCTTCTTCCGGTAGGACACGGTGCAGGTGCCGTACCACACAGTGATGCAGCTGGTGTATACTGTACATCTTATTCAATTTGAACTGAAGCGTTAAGAGTTCAGCTTGTTGAGCTTCAGATATATTTTCTGGTCAAATTAAGGATAAGAATATGAGTTTATTGATTTAATCATTTTCCTCTTTTTTTTTTCTCTCTTTTTTCAGTTTTGCTCCAGTTTCCATAAGGAATTTTCTCAACTCAAATTTTAACCACTCCCAGTTTCTTTTCTTTTTTTTTTAATTGCCTTTCGGTCTTAGCTATATTGCAGTACTCTGATGAGTTCACACACATTTTCACTTAGCAACAGGGTGTTATTTAGTTTCTAGTGGGCTGGACATCTATGAGGTTCTTTGCTTGTTGAAAAATGTATAGTCAGTGTAATTACTTTGTGATCTGTTAGAGGTGTTGGAATAATTTCTGTTTTACATTGTAAGTGTGGAATTGATTCAGATACAAGCCAGAGATCTATTCTGGATTGTAGCGTACCATTTTTATTTTTCCATGTGAATTCTCTATTATGTGGATTATTTGTTCTCCAAATATAATTTAGCCCTCTCTCGTTCATGAATTCATAAATATAAATGAATAATGTTTTTGCTTGGGTGCCTGTCCAAATTATCATTTGGTATCTTTAAATCTGAAAATCTTTCTAAAACGTCTTCTATTACTGTACTTAAGTCTTGAAATATTTTTTTGTTTTCCCTTACTTTTGTATAATCATATACATTACCCAACAGAAATAATTGGTTGCTGTAAGATAATGAAGAATGAAGTGTCCATTTAAATTTGTTTGTGTAAAGATATCCTTATGTTTCAAAGTAAGCGTTCCTGCTGAATGGTGATTACCATGGGCCATCCAAATGTCCTCTCTCCATTGTGTTCTTCATCAGAAGAGCGAGACTCCTGGATCAAACATAAGTCTGCATCAAAGTTTGCATAAAGAAAAACAGCCTTGTGTTTTGTAATGTCTCTTAAAGGGATATGCCACCTCCAGGTCAAACTTGGGCATCTCCCCACAGTCCAGAGACTAAAATAAGTGATGGGAAGCGTTTTCCTGGTCACCCAGCCATTGTCCGAGTGGGTGGGAACTATTTTTCAGTGTGGAAAAACACAGCCGAAGCACACACCACGCTGCGTAACGGGAACTTCCAACGTGGTGCGTAACAGGGATTCCCCTGTGTGCTTCGGCTGTGTTTTTCCGCACTGTAAAATAGTTCCCACCCAAAATGACCAAGGCAAGCTCTCCGTGTTGATTTGCACATTTATTTGCACTCGATATGAATGCGCACTACACAGAAAGTAATTGGGAAAAGCATCGAGCAAATTAATTCCTTTTGGCCGAAATCTTTCTCTGGCGACGTTAGCCTCCAGTATAACACGGAGTAGCTGCAGCTGCGCGCGGCGGTCAGTGCTGACAGACTCGGACAATGGCTGGGTGACCAGGAAAACGCTTCCCATCACTTATTTTAGTCTCTGGACTGTGGGGAGATGCCCAAGTTTGACCTGGGGGGGGCATATCCCTTTAAGCCACGAGCATTAACTGAAATAAATTTTAACTGTGAAATTTTTGTATAAACAATGAAATGTAAAAGTAAGAACGGTACCTTCTGAACTTAAAGGTATAAAGTAGTACCACAAGAAAGCAGAGCTTCTTCCCATTGAAAAGCTCTGAACAACACATAACAGCTAGTGTATTTCCTTGTTGATGTCTGCTTTTCCTCCAATGAAGGAAGCGATCTTTTCTCCACCCATGCTTTTTGGATGATGGGCCACAGACAATTGCGGTTTTCGCTGTCCTCCAGCGTCAGGTCCTCTTTGAAGCACAGGTTCCGTTGTTTCAGATAGTCACAGTTTTTTGACATTTTCCAAATGGCATTGTGGTAATGTCACATTGAGAACTGGATTACGATATCTCTTATGTGAGCCTTGGCCGGATTCACTCTACCAAGTCTGTGCACCGAGTCAATGAGTGATATTTCCACAAATGTTGACTACCGCCATCCTCACCTCTTCTCCCTCCTTCTCTGGAATCCCGCACAGCCATAAATTCCACCGCCGCTTGTAGCGTGCCAATTCAACCACCTTATTTTCCAACTGTTGGATTTTGTCTTCAGTCTTGACAGTTCTCCCTTCTGTCTTTTCCAGTCTCTGTTTCATGTCATGTAGTTCACCAGAAAGCACTCCAAATGAGGTCTTCTATTGACTTCTCAATTGTGGACCCTTAATAATAATAATAATACATTTTATTTATAAAGCGCTTTTCAAGACACTCAAAGACGCTGTACAAGAGGTAAAATCAGTAATAAAACAAGTAACAAAACAATAAACAATCAGAAAAACATTAAACATTAAGAAACATTAAAAGCAGTTTTAAAAAGGTGAGTCTTGAGCAATTTTTTGAAGGTGGGGAGGTCAGAGCAGTCACGGATAGGTTGTGGGAGTGAGTTCCAGAGGGTGGGGGCAGCAATGGAGAAGGCTCTGTCACCCCAGGTTCGGAGCTTGGTCCTGTAGGGGAGGGACAGGAGGTTGGTGTTGGAGGAACGGAGGGAGCGGGATGGGGTGTGGCGGTGCAGAAGGTCAGAGAGGTATGATGGGGCCAGGTTATGGAGGGCTTTGTAGGTCATGAGGAGGACTTTGAATTGGATACGCTGAGGGATGGGGAGCCAGTGGAGGTTTTGGAGGACAGGAGTGATGTGGTCTCGGGAGCGGGTGTGGGTGAGGAGGCGGGCAGCAGAGTTTTGAATGTATTGGAGTTTGTTGAGAGTTTTGGAGGGTAGACCATAGAAAAGGCTATTGCAGTAGTCAATTCGAGAGGTGATGAATGCATGAATGAGTGTTTCGGCAGCAGAGAAAGAAAGGGATGGGCGGAGTCGTGCAATGTTTTTGAGATGAAAGAAAGCAGTCCGGGTTATGTAGTTTATGTGTTGTTGGTATGAGAGTGTGGTGTCAAAAAGAATGCCAAGGTTTCGGATGAGTGGGGATGGAGTGAGGGTTGTGTTGTCTATGGTCAGGCTGAAGTCTTGAGTGGATTTGGTGATGTTTTTGGGGCCAATAATGATTAAGTCAGTTTTGTCACAGTTTAGTTGTAGGAAATTGTGTTGCATCCAAGTTTTGATTTCAGAGAGGCAGTGGGTGAGGGAAGAGTGAGTTGTGGAGTTGATGGATTTGGTGGTTATGTAAAGTTGAATATCGTCAGCGTAGCAGTGGAAATGGAGGCTGTGGCGGCGAATGATGCTACCAAGGGGGAGGAGGTAGAGGATGAACAGGAGGGGACCAAGCACCGAACCTTGGGGGACGCCTTGCAGTAGGGGAGCAGTGGCGGAGGAGCAGTTGTTGATGTGGATGAATTGTTGACGGTTGGTGAGGTAGGAGCTGATCCAGGATAGTGCTGAGCCGGTGATGTTGAAATGGTTCTTGAGACGGGAGAGGAGGATGGAGTGGCTGATAGTGTCAAATGCTGCTGTAAGGTCCAGGAGGATGAGGATACTGAATTTGCCGGAGTCAGAGGAGAGGAGGAGATCGTTGGTGACTTTGAGAAGGGCTGTTTCTGTACTGTGTTGTGGACGGAAACCAGACTGGAATGGTTCAAATAGGCTATTGGATTTAAGATGGGCTTTGAGTTGGGTGGCTATGACTTGTTCCAGGATTTTGGACAGATATGGAAGGTTTGAAATGGGGCGGAAATTTGCAAAGTTGTCGGGGTCAAGGCCGGGTTTTTTTTAGGATAGGGGTGATGGCAGCCAGCTTGAGAGACTGCGGGACAGAACCAGTGGTAAGTGAGGAGTTGATGATTGTTGTTATTAGAGGAGAGATGATTGGAAGGCAGTCTTTGATGAGTGCAGAGGGGATGGGGTCGAGTGAACAGGTGGGGGTTTTCATGGTGGAAAGAAGTTTGGAAAGTTCATCTGGACAGATAGAGGAGAAATGGGAAAGTTGTGGAGTCGAGTTTGGGGGAGGGGAATCAGAAGGGAGGGCTGGAGAGAGAGTGAGGGAGCTATAGATTGTGTAGATTGTCTCAATAGCTAGCGTTAGCTGTTCCACTGCTGAGACTGCCATATCTTGGTCCATTTAACCCTTTTTTGGATTTGGAGATTTTGTAGGGGTCACAGGTAGTTGAATTTCACTCTTGTATTTTGTTGAGGAATTGTTTGACATAGTGTCGTAGTTGTGTTCATAGATGCTTGTTTTCTCAAAAAGTAGGGAGAAGTTCTGTTACAGTGTTTATCGCTTCTCCACCATCTTGGCCCCCTGTCTCGTCGCGTGACAAGCTCTGGCCCGCGACACTGCCGCTTCTGTGAGCTCCTTGCCGAGGGGTTGTGACGCCCAGTGCCCCATGTCCATCGCTCGGATAGTCCTACTCTGTCTGTCACTGTGGTTGGCAGGGCTCCGGCTCTGTCTTGCTGCTCCATCGCCTTCCACCATGACTCTAAAGAACTCTGCTGCGCAGCCCCTCAAACTCAACAGCAACTCAACCCCACCATGTATCTCTGTAATAAAATCACTTGGACTCCTCCAGAGAAAAAAAAAATACATTCATAGAAGTTCCCAACGCAAGTTTGTTTACCACTTCACTCTGGTCAGCTGATCGTTAATTGCTACGTCATCACAGCAACCCACACGTCCGCCCCGTTCCCAAAGCCCTCCTCACAGTTACCAGGCAACAGCCAATCAAATTTGCTCTGCTCAACCCCCTCTCTCTCAACAATAAAACTAACATTTTAAAAAACTTCATCATAGACAATAACCTGGACTTTTTCTGCTTCACTGAAACTTGGCAACAACCCCTGGACTACTTTGCACTCAATCTCACTACACCTTCCGGATACACATATGCTACAAAACCCCACACTGAAGGCCGTGGTGTACAGAGAGGACTATCAAATCCACCTCCTCCCCACTCTCTCTGCCCCATCATTTGAACAATTGACCTTTAAATTTACTGGTACTACCCCCCATGCAGTAGCTGTCATCTATCGCTCTCCAAACCCAATCCTTTATACCTGTCTGATTTTTCTGCATTCCTAAAATAACTCTCATCAATCTCCCCATCCATGCTCCTCCTTGGAGACTTCAACTTCCACTTGGACTCTATATCATTCACTACACCCCTAGACTATTGAAACTCTTCATTTACACAACACATAAACTTTCCCACACATAACCGCGACCACATTCTCGACCTCATCTGCTCCACTGACCATATTCCCAGTAATAACTTCTCCAGCACCAACCTCTCCATCTCTGACCACCTTACCATAACCTTTACCACTAACATTCCCATCCCTGCCCCAAAACAAAAACGCACCGTGCATTTCCGCAAACTAGGACCTGATCTCCCCTCCACACTTGCATCCCTTCTGACTGAACAACTTTCCACCACCCCTGTGACAAATGCCCAGTCCACATGAGAACTCACCGCAGTTTACAACAACACTCTCTCCTCCTGTCTGGACCAACTTGCCCCCTGTAAAACTAAAACTGTCTCCTTCAATCACACTGCCCCCTGGTTCACATACGACCCCAGCAAAAGGAAAGCAAAAGGACGCCAAATGGAAAGACTGAGCAAGAAAACCGGTCTCACCATCCACTCCTAACTCACACAGATCATCTACAGCAATACAAGCAATCCCTCTCACACCTCCTACTACTCCAACCTTATACAGTCTGGCTTAGATAACCCCAAAGCTCTTTTCACCACCAACTCCTCAACCCCCGGGAAACTGGCTCACACTCATTCACCCCCAAAAAATGCAGTTCCTTCCTATCCTTTTTTCAAAACCAAAATTAACAACATTTACAGTCACCTCTCAGCCTCTCCAGCCCCAATGCCTTCCCACACCTTCCCTCCTGCTAACTGCCCTGCCTTGTCCCAATTCTCAATTTTCATCTCCTCTGACCTGCTTGACCTGCTCGAGGGCATGAAAACATCCACCTGTTCCCTCGACCCTATCCCGTCCATCCTCGTCAAAGCCTGCCTGCCTGCATCATCAAATCCTCTTTGTCCACCGGCTCCGTTCCACCAACTCTCATGCTTGCTGCTATCACCCCATTCTTAAAAATCCTGGCCTTGACCCTAACATCCCCGCTAACTACCGACTCACCTCCAAACTCCCATTTCTCTCCAAACTCATAGAACGTACTGTTGCCAGTCAACTTAAATCCCGCCTCTCAACCAATAACCTGTTCCAGTCCGGTTTCGGCTCCCATCACAGTACTGAGACAGCCCTCCTCCGAGTCACTAACGACCTCCTGCTCTCCTCCGACTCTGGCAACCTCAACATCCTCATCCTCCTGGACCTCACCACTGCTTTTGACACCATAAACTACTCCATCCTTCTCTTCCGCCTGCAGACCACCTTCAACATCACCGGCACAGCCCTCTCCTGGTTCACCTCCTACCTCACTGATAGGCCTCAATTCATTCACATCAACCACTGCAAGACCCCCTCTGCTTCACGCACTCAAGGCATCCCCCAAGGTTCAGTTCTTGGCCCCCCTTCATTCTCTACATCCTCCCCCTTGGTCATGTAATCCGCCGTCACAGACTTCGATTCCACTGTTTTGCAGATGACACCCAACTTTACCTGTCCACCAGACCCATAACCTCGAAAACAGCATCTCTGAAATAAAATCCTGGCTCAAATCAAATTTCCTTCAACTCGACTGTGACAAAACTGAAATAATTGTCATTGGCCCCACAAAACCCCACAATAGGCTCACCCTCTCCATCAACGGCTCCTCCTCCTTCCACCGCCATAATCTTGGCCTCACCTTCGATCAGATCCTTTCCTTCGGACATCACATCAAACACATCACCAAAACCGCCTTCTATCACCTCCACAACATTGCTCGCCTCCGCCCATCCCTCACCCCAGTCAGATGAAACCCTCATCGACGCCTTTGTCACCTCCCGCCTCGACTACTGCAATAGCCTGCTCTACGGTTCACCCTCCAAACTCCTCAATATACCCCAGTACATCCAGAACTCTGCTGCCTGCCTCCTCACTCGCACCTCCTCCCGTGAACACATCACCCATATCTTCAAAGATGTCCTCTGGCTCCCCATTCCTCAGTGCATCCAATTCAAACTCCTCACCATTGCGTATAAGTCCCTCCATAACCTGGCCCCCACCTACCTCTCGGAGCTCCTCCACCACCACACCCCCACCCATGCCCTCAGATCAGCTGAGACTGACCTCCTATCTCCCCCCAGTAGGGATGGGAATTGATAAGACTTTTACGATTCCGATTCCATTATTGATACTGCTTAACGATTCGATTCTTTATCGATTCTCTTATCGAATCTAATTTGGGGAAAAAAGGAGAACAAACTGTTTGATTAGCACCAAGATTAGCACTAGTCCTGGTCTAGTCCTGGTCTAGTCCTGGTTTAGTCCTGGTTTAGTCCTGGTTTAGTCCTGGTTTAGTCCTGGTCTAGTCCTGGTCTAGTCCTGGTTTAGTCCTGGTCTAGACTTGGTCTAGTCCTGGTCTAGTTCTGGTTTAGTCCTGTTCTAGTCCTGTTCTAGTCCTGGTCTAGTCCTGGTCTAGTCTTGGTCTAGTCCTGGTCTAGTCCTGGTCTAGTACTAGTCTAGTCCTGGTCTAGTCCTGGTCTAATCCAGGTTTAGTCCTGGTCTAGTCCTGGTCTAATCCTGGTCTAGTTCTGGTTTAGTCCTGGTCTAGTCCTGTTCTAGTCCTGTTCTAGTCCTGGTCTAGTCCTGGTCTAGTCTTGGTCTAGTCCTGGTCTAGTCCTGGTCTAGTACTAGTCTAGTCCTGGTCTAGTCCTGGTCTAATCCAGGTTTAGTCCTGGTCTAGTCCTGGTCTAATCCTGGTCTAGTTCTGGTTTAGTCCTGGTCTAGTCCTGGTCTAGTCCTGTTCTAGTCCTGGTCTAGTCCTGGTCTAGTCCTGGTCTAGTCCTGGTCTAATCCAGGTTTAGTCTTGGTCTAGTCCTGGTCTAGTCCTGGTCTAGTACTAGTCTAGTCCTGCTTTAGTTCTGTTTTAGTCCTTGTTTAGTCCCGGTTTAGTGCACAGGCTAATGTTGACACAAGCCGCTGCTTTCACCTAATATCTCCATTTGATGCAGAAATAATGACTCACCTCGTGTCGCTCTGTTGTCGGATAATTCGCGTGTCTCCACGTGTATTCACGTATGCGCTTATATCCTGAACTTTCTGCTGCTAAGTATTCGACCGCACTTCGTACACGAGCTCTGGAGAAACGAACCTGTCCCGAACCTGTCCCGAACGTCTCCCAAACGTTTCATGTGTCCAAGTGGAAGTTAAAAGTCCATTTTCACAAACGTTCTTCTCGTCATGTGAAAATAGTACATAAACTCCGTGTCAGTGAAGCGTCGAAGCACGTATCAATCCCACCACTTTTGTGTGTAATTCGTGCTGCTGGAATCGTTAGATAAACTGCTAATCGATTCCGTGGAATTGAAACACACGGAACTGGTTCTCAACAAGAACCAGTTCTCGATTCCCATCCCTACCCCCCTCAAAGTCAAAGTCAAAAGTCAAAGTCAGCTTTATTGTCAATTCTGCCATATGTGTTCAACATACAATGAATCGAAATTTCGTTTCTCTCTGGCCAGGTAGTGCAAAAAGACAGTGTCCAAAATACAATATAAAGACAAAACAAAACTAAAACTAAAGACAAAAATCTAAAATCTAGAATCTAAAATCTAAAAGCAGTGCAGAAGAATAAATAAATGGAAGATACAGCAGTGAGATGATAATGTGCATTGAAAGTAAAGATAAAAATAAATGTGCAGCAGTGGTAATTCCAGTAGTGAAGCTATTATTATTATTATTATTATTATTATTATTATTATTATTATTATTATTATTATTATTATTATTATTATTATTATTATTATTACTATTATTATTATTATTATTACAGATGTGTTAGAAGAGACAGACAGCAGATAGACATTTGATTGAAGCTAGGATACCTCCCTTTCTTATTAATTTAGCAACCCAGTATAGTGCAGGTCTTCAGAATGGTTTCTCATTCTAAGATACTTCAAACTGCGGACGCCTGAATGTGCTACAACAATAATGATTCATATTTATGGCGTCTCATGATTGCATTTGAAAGCACTTGGCCTAGATTCAAAATGTATACCTATAGCTAATTTATATCCATATGTCAAGAGCAATATGGCTGTGTCAGCTCTAGGAAGATGTCTCCTGAGTAATTGCTTAGTGAAGGCTGTTTTTCCATCATACATGTGCTGAATTCAATCTCACTTATCGCCCCCTTATCCTAATGCGCTGTCAGTGCCCAGACCCTGCTGTATAAATCATTTACTGGAATCAGGATCCTCCAAGACATTGTTCCAGTCCAACATGCTCCAAACATGTTCAGAGATAAGCAGAAGGAGATAACCTGACTAAGGGTTATGGCATGGACATTCACTGCTTTTATCTCATGTAGATGTGTAGTATGAAGGGAATGCTCTAAGGCTACGTTTAGAAAGAAAGAAACCTATGCCTTTATTAGTCCCACAGTGGGGAAATTCCATTTCTGCATTTAACCCATCCTGTTATTAGGAGCAGTGAACAGCACATTCCTGCACCCGGGGACCATCTCCATGATCTTCTTGCTTCGGTTTGGTCAGGACCTCAGCTGGAGGATTTACCTATGGTGCATGTTTTGGGTTGGTGGGGGAAACCGGAGTGCCCGGAGGAAACCCACCCAGACATGGGGACAACATGCAAACACCACACAGAAAGGCCCAGGCGACCCGGGGATCGAACCCAGACCATGCATGCAAACTCCACACAGAACACACACAGAAAGGTCTGGGCGACCCGGGGATCGAACCCAGAACCTTCTTGCTGTGAAGCATGAGCGCTACCCACTCAGCCACCGTGCCGCCACGTTTATACGGCGACGATCAAAACAGAAGACGACGATCAAAACAGAAGACGCAAAAGTGGCGTCTCGTCTTCAATTTTTTATCCCCGTTTAGACGAGCGTTCTCAACAGGAAATGTTTGTTTATATGAAGACGCAAAAGTGGGCGAATTCGATTGAATATGCATGCCAGGCCGCTAATATAATGTCAGAGCTACCTTTTTCAGGACACCGACAGGGGCTCTTATTACGGTTGTTTCGCCCTCGATTCGGGTCGGAGCTCTTCGCTTAATGCAACAAGAGCTTGTTTAGTCATTCTGAAGTTTTCCACCCAAGCACTGTCAGCAACTAATCCATTCTCAAAATTGTCCCACCGCTGACTGGTTCTCACCGGTCTTGTCCAAACTCGCCTCTGTCACCTGCAACGTATTGTTATTGTTTTTACCGGCTTGGCGCATCCAGTCAGCTGTATGCGACGTGAACATGTTTTGCGCTTCTTGCCGTTTAGACGGAGACACGACCCGGGCCGTCTTCAGAACTCCACACTCTGGAAGGAGTCTTCAGATTTTTGCGGTTTCAGAGCCCGACAGCGCCGCCGCCGTGTAAACGAAAGACACTTCCAATAGAATATTTTGTCGTTTTCAGTCGCAGTCGTCCTCGTCTAAACGGCCCCTCAGTAACACCTCCATGATTCTCTGCAAGGTGCTCTGGTCAAGAAAGCTAAATGTGGTAATCCTGCACCTATAGGTATGTATAAAACTTGTGTAAGAATCTAAAAAGTGTTATAATGTTGTTTCCTCATCAAAAATATACCTGGAGTTGTTTTGTTTCATTCACATATGTTTAATACACACATCTTGCATATTTAGGCTGAGTCCTTCTCTCAAGCAGAAAATACTCTCTTCCAAATTGTGATGTCATGTACTAATACAGGAAGTGCTCCACTGTGTTTTTAACCTCCATACACCTTCACTAGAGTCATTTAGATCATTTCAGCCCTATAATTTCCAATCTCTACAGAACAAAAACATAAAAGGAGCTGTTAACTTGAAAACTAGCACTTGATGACATCACAAGGTGGAACAGAGCATTTTGAGCTTTGGAGGTGTTGACAGATTAATAATAAAGGATAATAATAAAGGATTACTCAAACTGGTTAATGACACAACTTCAGGTATGTTTTTGATGAGGTAACCATATTATACAGAATATTATGAAATTGATCTAGTAAAAATGAATACAAAAATATAAACGCAACACTTTTGTTTTTGCTCCCATTTTTCCTGAGATGGACCCAAAGATCCAAAATTCACTCCAGATACACAACACTACCATTTCTCTCAAACATTGTTCACAAATCTGTCCAAATGTGTGACAGTGGCTGTGCGAAGTTGCTGGATATTAGTGGGAGCTGGTACACGCTGTCGTAGACGCCGGTCAAGCACATCCCAAACATGCTCAATGGGTGACATGTCTGGTGAGTATGCTGGCCATGCAAGAACTGAGACATTTTCAGCTTCCAAGAATTGTGTACAGATCCTTGCAACATGGGGCCGTGCATTATCTTGCTGAAACATGAGGTGATGTTCATGGATGTATGGCACAACAATGGGCCTCAGGATCTCATCACGGTATCTCTGTGCATTCAAAATGACATCAATAAAATGCACCTGTGTTCTTCGTCCATAACAGCCTTTGAAGAGGAGTGGACCAACATTCCACAGGCCACAATTGACAATCTGATCAACTCTATGTGAAGAAGATGTGTTGCACTGCATGAGGCAAATGGTGGTCACACCAGATACTGACTGGTTCTGAGTCCCCAGACCCCCAATAAAGCAAAAAAAAAAAAATGCACATTTCGGGGTGGCCTTTTATTGTGGGCAGTCTGGGGTGCACCTGTGCACTGGTCATGATGTCGGATCGGCATCTTGATGTGGCGCACCTGTGAGGTGGGGTGGATTGTCTCGGCGGGGCAGAGGTGCTCGCTGTCACACATTTGGACAGATTTGTGAACAATGTTTGAGAGAAATGGTAGTGTTGTGTATCTGGAGTGAATTTTGGATCTTTGGGTCCATCTCAGGAAAAATGGGAGCAAAAACAAAAGTGTTGCGTTTATATTTTATCATATGAAGTAAGTATGTGTCATTGAAAACATTAAATAATGAACAATATCTGGTAATCTTAATACTTGTGATATCATGTGGTGATAGTTTTCAAGTTAACAGGTGGCTTTTACCTTTAGTTCAGTAGAGATTGGCAATTCCACGTCTGAAATCACTCATATTATTCTGGTAAAGGTGTATGCAGTTTAAAAGCATAGTGGAGCACTTACCGCAAATATGTCTTGACTTGCTGCCTATCTGGATGCCACCATATTACTTAAACACACTTTCTTCTTCTCTCTGCCATAGGCGAGAATTCAATAAACACTACAGACCAAGTGCTTGTTTCAGTGAAGCTGCCCCCCTACACATCCTTATTACATGTTATCTGCAGAGAGCTGTTAAACACGTCGTATGTCATTAGAATAATGCCTTTCAGAAAATAGAAGAAAAGCATGCTGTTTCTTCACTGGAGATGGTGGTTGATGGTAAATGGTGGACTTTAATAATACTGATTTGTTCTGCCTCTGCTCAAAGCACTTCGACATAATCCTGTGCTTGGGTTGATGAAAGCTTTGGCACTCCTTTATCTTTGTTTATAGGAATATGCAATGTGTTTTTCGTGCTAAAGTCTACAGTTGATAATTCATTGAAAATAGCAAGGCAAGGACTAAAGCAAGTTCAAACTGAATCTAAAATAACATTAAATCAGGTGAAAATGTAGTGTAATTATTGCCATTGTAGCACTCTAGCAGTTTTTTTTTTGGTTGCATTTCCATAGAAGCACTCCATAGTACCAAACGTATCTGTTGCCATGGAGACAGGGCTGGCAGATGACTCTACAGCTCAGATCTATGGAGAGGGCACCCTGCTCATAGTAAGCATGCTTATTTTTCAAGGATTTTTATAGCAATAATATCTGTAATTTAAAGGGATATGCCACCCCCAGGTCAAACTTGGGCATCTCCCCACAGTCCAGAGACTAAAATACAGGGGGTCCTCGGGTTACGACGGTCTCGGTTTACGACGTTTCATGGTTACGAACTCGCCCCCATTAAAAATATATATATATATTACGTGTCATTCCGTCTTACGCGGTTTAGCGTGGTAAGAGATGTAAACAAACGCAAACAGCGCGCGGCGCACGGCGGAAGAATACGCTCTGTTGTGGTTGTAGGGCGGAGAAGACGGCCTCGTGTGTGTGCCCAATGTGGGCGGAAGTACCTGATGTGGGCTCTGATCTGCTCCTATGAAAGCGGCAGTGATAACCAAGCAGCGTAGTGGTCTAATTATTGAGATGGAAAGGTTATTGGTGCTTTGGTTGGAAGATCAAAGTCAAAATCCGACTTACGACGAAATTCGGGTTACGGCGCGTCTTAAGAACGGATCAACGTCGTAACCCGAGGACCCCCTGTAAGTGGTGGAAAGCGTTTTTCTGGTGACGCAGCCATTGTCCGAGTCTGTC
This sequence comes from Paratrypauchen microcephalus, assembly GCA_036785185.1. NCBI lineage: Eukaryota > Metazoa > Chordata > Actinopteri > Gobiiformes > Gobiidae > Paratrypauchen > Paratrypauchen microcephalus. Next base: position 2,297,244 of record JAVJIX010000120.1, on the reverse strand, counting down.
AGCACTGACCGCCGCGGTATCTGCAGCTACTCCGCGTTAGACTGGAGTCTAACGTCGCCAGAGAAAGATTTCGGCCAAAAGGAATTAATTTGCTCGATGCTTTTCCCAATTACTTTCTGTGTTGTCCGCAATCATATCGAGTGCAAATAAATGAGCAAATCAACACGGAGAGCTTGACTTGGTCATTTTGGGTGGGAACTATTTTTCAGTGTGGAAAAAAGACAGACGAAGCACGCACCACGCTGCCAGGGGAATCCCTCTTACGCACCAGGAAGGCAGTTCCCCTGTTACGCAGCGTGGGATTAGCTGGTCAGGCAAGGTATTTCATGTTTTATAACTTACAATAATGTATATTTTCAGTAAACAACATGGTGATGCTGCTTCTATTGGTGCATTGCGGAGGGAAGTTCAAAGCTTGAACAATAATTAAATATAATAAAGCATATTGTGATAAAGTTTGTTTTTCAAGAATGTTATTGGTAGAGAGGTGAACGTTCTAAGAAGAAATCTGTGCCTTGCTGATGATGAATTATCTATATTGGCATCTAATCTCACAAACAAGTAGTGAGTGTACATAACAGCTTCGTCACGAATGATCAGAGGATCCATTGTTTCCCTCCTCCCTCTACTGTAGCCTGACATTATGTAAGCACTAGAAATTTCCACAAAAGAGCTGAAGGCACCAGCCACCTACTCTTAAACCATTGTTCTTGCTCTTTCTCTGCCCCTCTGTGCTTCTCATTTTCTAAATGCTTAGGCCTTAATTAATAAGGGAAAACCAAGAGAGACTTAATTGAAAGTGTTTCTGAAAATATGAGCTGCTTCATCTGGGCACTGCTCCATTTTTTGGCTGCACTAAAAAATATCACTAAAAAAACCCAAATGTTTCTCTCTACACGTAAATGGCTGCTGATATCCTGAGTCTGTGTGAGCTAAGCTGTGCGTTAGCAGAGTGTGGATTAGTGTCAGCCTCGCCACAAGTACTAAAGATGTGATTTTGTTTTAGAATGGGAAGTCTGACAATGTAATAAACAAGAATTACCTAAATGCTCAGGGATCGACTGACAGTAACAGTTTGTTTATGATACTGTAAATCCATCCTCCAACAAGGGAACACAGTCCAACATGACTTTACTCTTAAAGATCCCATGACATGGTACTTCTTGATGCTTTTATATGGCTCCTTAATGGTTCCCTAATACTGTAAATGAATCCTTCTTCAAAATCAACACTCAGTGCATGAGAAACAGAGATAAGATGAGTTTTTTTTTTTTCTCTCTGAACAGTCCATAATAGGCGTTGTTGCTTGAATGCAAATGAGGAGAAAAGAGATGGCCAATAGTAGAGGGTGGGGGCGTGGCCAAACTCTCCGCTCTGAGCCCTCAGCTGATCCATTTCCGTGTTTTTGCACGGGGGGAGAGATTTGAAGCGTTCCATTGAAAAATAAACACATTTCCACAGAAAATAAAATTAAACCACTGCTGTTCAAAGGTCCAGAGGCTCAGATAAAGGACTTCCGAGCCTAGAAACACTCGGACGTGCCTCCAGGCAAATAAAAAAAACGCATTTCGCATTGCCTAGCGCATTCGCAGTCCAAACTCTCTGGGCGTGATTTACACAGACGCTGAGTACAGACAGACGGGGGTGGAACTGCATTTGCATTTCTTTTTTCGATCTGACGTCAATAAGGTGCCTTGTTCAAAATCGCCCGTTTGAGCTCCGATTTTTTGTAACGCAGAAAAGGATCGCAAATGCTCAGTTTAGACATTTCACAACTTTTAACCATGGGGCTAAACAGGGTAGGGGAGCTCACATTAACGTTCAAAAACCTCAGAAAGTGAAAATTTCATGCCATGGGACCTTTAAATCTAGTCTAAAAGCTCCTCTTGACATGGAGCAGCAGCTCCATTCCGAGCTCTTCATCCTGTATCTACATAGTAACAAAAATGAACGTTCGTGGGGGAAACAGCAATGACCCTCTTCTTTCTTTCACTCTGTGTGGAGGAGCAGCAGATCTACTCTGAGCTCCTAAACTTTTATCAAATCTTCAAAGTAACCACATATATGGAAATAAAACAATATCCTTGAATGGGGAGCAATAATGGTGCCATAGTAAAAGTTTGTAGACCTACAGTAGGCCTGATGACTCCTGCCTTTGGATCTCTGCTGCTGCGCCTCTGGCTCTTCTCTTCAGGGTCCAGAAAGTGGTAGGGGCTGGCAACTAGCTGCATCTTGTCATGGGAGGGGCCCACCTGTTCAAAAACTCACTGCCTGAGATTGGGATCTCGCTTCTCTCCACCAAGTGGTGACACCACCATTATGTATCCTGTTTTTGTAAAAAGAAAATATCCAGTTTTATATGTGAACTCCATTTTGTTTGAACCCTGAGCTGGAAAGATCAGGCCCCATTTGTCACAAACTGGCTTATAATGTTATATGAAGAAGAAGAAGACACGCTTTATTCATCCCCGTAGGGAAATTATTTCTCTGCATTTGACCCATCCTTCAGGAGCAGTGAGCAGCTCGTCTTTCAGGCGCCCGGGGACCCATCTCCATGATCTTATTGCTCGGCTTGGTCAGGACCTAAGCTGGTGCATGTTTTGGGTTGATGGGGGAAACCGGAGTGCCCGGAGGAAACCCATCCAGACACAGGGAGAACATGCACACTCCACACAAAAAGGCTCCAGCGACACGAGGATCGAACCCAGAGGGATCGATTTAAAATATATTTTAGAAAAATAAAGGTTGAACTATGTAACTGTGTTATAGGAAATGGTTATATGTGTTATGGTTGTTAATTTTCACTTACACCTAACTTTTTAGGTCATATAAGTGCATTTTTTTGGAGTAGCGATGATTAGCATAAACGGAGCTGATAGCACATGCACAGAAAGCCTGTGTCAGTGTCCCGTTGGTTGAATTGAGAGCTGAGACCTGCTCTGGGGCTAAGAGGATTAGTGGTGAACATCAGCCCAGTCCACACTCAAAGTCATCCCTTTAAGAAGGACAGTGTGGCTCTCTTTGTGTTGTGCGCCCCATTGTGCAGTGGCCTACTGCACTTACAGATACCCTGTGCTCCATTTCACCGCTGTCGATTGTGTAAGGGAAGCCACACCATGCTGCACAGGGCTGCACAGCTTTTTTAGCTACAGAGAGGAGTACAAAGCTTCTTCATGACTTTGAGTTGGTAATCCTAATTATAATAACAGTAGGAAGGTTCTATTGTTTGGACAGGGACATGTGGTTTTAGACCAATTACATTACATCACTTGAATATTGTAGACTGCATTCTTTCTGATTGTCTGGCAGAACCACATAGATGTGTGTAGCACTCTTGATTCCAGTTCTATTGGCAGTCTGAGATGGCTCACTTTATATTCTATCAGGGAAAAGCTGGAAGATTCAGACGAATACACTGATTGGACGAAGGGTCCAACAGCAAAAGCAGCTGAGAAATCAAACTTTGGTGAAATTCAGTTGAGAGAGAAGCAGAGAGAATCTTTCCCATCCACAAATGCACAAAAACTCACAAATATCACAGGAATTCATCTTGCTGCTTGTTCCAAGCAGCGCTAGCAGGAGGTATCCAAACTGAAGATTAAGTCTATGAAGATGCATAGAATTCACAGTGAAAACAAGTTAGACCAACACCAGATGTTTGGGTGTGTACAGAGGAGAGACGGCAAATGAAGATGCCAAGTTGGAAATATTAAAATATATGAATCAATCCTGTCTGAGTTCAAATCAGTTGAAAACCAGAAAAACACAATAATAAAACACGATCCACACTACATTTCTGTCAGCCCCAGTCTGCATGTTTTTGTTGTTGTTGTTTTTTTTTAAATGGGTGTCTGAGCTTGAGGGGGCATCACTCCAGAGCCTGGTGTAGGTGTGGAAAACCTCTGGTGCAGAGGGTTAGAAGGGCCCAGACTGTTCATTAACTTGAGCAAACTCTGAAATGAACCCGCAACGAGAAAACAGAAGAAATGCTGTTTGTGATATTCTCGCAGCCTCTATCAGATCTGATTACCTGGGCTTGATAAGGTATTGATCTGTGTATTCAGCAGGAGATTATGAATAACATTATGAGGAGCGAGCGGATTCAAAATTCCCGTCTTTCATCATTTAGTGCTGGTTAATGCGGCACTGTTGCTGTGATGTCCATATGGTGCGAGGCTGACCAGATGATCAATATGTTTTCTCTTGTGTCTAATGGGCTTCTGCTGCTGCTCCCAAACAGGTGCAGCGCAGAGCTCCAGTGGAGACTAAACAGCCAGCTCCATTCTGTTCTTACATTAGTGTCATACTCTAGAGCAGCCATGGAATCACAAGTACTCTTACTACAACTAATGTTCGCTTACAATGTGCCCATAAGTAACATTTCACCAGTGTCATGCCATCTTTCCTATGTTAACTGGACATAAAAGAACAATTGCTAATATGCTATGTAACTGTATAGTTTGTTACTGTTTGCACATGCCCTTTCATTCAGTGGTTTTTATTATTTTATTTCGTTTTTATTTTTATTTTACTACAGAAGACATCAAATATATGAAGTAAGATATATGGAACTATGTAGCAAAAAAGTAAATAACTGCTAAATATGTTTTTAATATATACAGTGGTACCTCACCTTACGAAATTCATTCGTTCCAGAAGTGGTTTCGTAACGTGAAAAATTCGTAAGTTGAGTAGCTATTTCAATGGAAAAGGCCTGATCCGTTCCAAGGTTTTGTTTTTTTTATAGTGTAACTTTTTTTTTATAGTGTAACATTTGTGTTCTGCGTCCTGATTGGAATAAACCAGGTCTAGACCAGAACTAAACCTGGACTAAACCAGTATTATCCCGGGACATGGCAGTGCCGTTGGAGGAGCGCGGTGCACGTTCCGCGCTAGAGCTAAGAGGCCGAGAAAGAAAGAAAGAAAGCTATGCCTTTATTAGTCCCACAGTGCGGAAATTCCAGTTCTGCATTTAACCCATCCTGTTATTAGGAGCAGTGAACAGCACCTTAATGCGCCCGGGGACCATCTCCATGATCTTCTTGCTTCGGTTTGGTCAGGACCTAAGCTGGAAGATTTACCTAAAGACAGACGCTCTTTCAGCGGGAATAAGAGCGGGGCGGGGCGGGCTCTGCTTCTATGTGACTTCCAGAGTGGGGAGGCTGACACTGTGAGCCGCGCGGGGCCGAGCCGCGCAGGGCCGAGCCGCGCGGGGCCGAGCCGCGCGGGGCCGAGCCGTGCGGGCCCGCGGCTCCGTCCCGCGCCGTGTCGCTTTTTGATCCTTCGATGTCGGCTCTTCCTATCATTGTGAAGCAGAATTCACCAAGCGTTGTAAGGGAACGTGAGCGGGGTTTAGACCGTCGTGAGACAGGTGAGTTTTACCATACTGATGATGTGTTGTGTCTCCGCTCCCCTATATTGAGCCGTGCCCCCCCCCACCCCACGCATGAAAGTTCGAGTGTTTAAACGAGAGAGAAATACGAGAAAAGTGTAGAATGTGTGTGGTGAGGCATTTACAGCCCTAAAACATGTAGAACAATTGCCAAATACAAAGTTGTCCTACCTCGTGGACCTCTCCCACCGCGGGCCACCTCTGGAACCTAACCCCGTGTGTGTTGATAAAGTGTATTTACGTTTCGGGGCGTGCATCTGAGCGCGCATTAATTGAATTTTTGAGATTTGTTGTTTTTAAAGTGCTTTATAAATAAAGTTGGATTGGATTGGAGATTTCGCGTTTCGTAACTTGAAATTTCATTTGTATCTAGAGACCAAAATTTGACGTGAAGGCGTTTCGTAACTTGAAATTTTCGTTTGTTGGGTCATTCGTAAGGTGAAGTACCACTGTACTTTTATATTCAAATCCTCAAAGTAGCCACCCTTTGCTTTGTCAAGAAAAGCAAAGGGTGGCTACATTTTAAATGTATTTCGTATCTAAAATGTAGAAACTAGTTAAAAAAAAAAAAAAACACTGATGAAACAAAAACATCATAGCACACCAAAATTGTATTCACCAATTGAAAAGACTACAAGATATACGAGTAACATTTCTGTTGTATTAATCAATCCGTATTGTTACACTGCGCCGCTCCCTTCTGTGTGTAAAATGAACCCTGTAAAAACATCATAACCATCTGCGTGACACTATTACCGACATCCCATTTTCAATTATAACCTGTCAGGTCATACATGGACTTCAGAGTGGATATACAGCCCACTCCTTCACCTGCTCTAACCCTAATCTACTCCCAGTGGTGTTGTTTATTACTGCCCAATTGAGTATTGTTGAGCTCTTGTGTTTTTATTATTTACAATACATGCAGGGGACATTTTCCACAGACTTTTGGGAAATGTTGGGGAAAAATTTGATTCTCATGCATTGAAAACATTCAAATCTAGACAAGTTAAAATGACTTGAATTAAATGTCCAGTGTGTAGGATTCGTGGCGCATAGGTGGATAGTGGCTATGGCACTTCCTGTTTTAGCTACGGCAGACCTCGAGGGTCACCCGGGCGCGCCGTAACGCGGACAGCTCGCGTACCCGCGCAAGAACCGCGCGCCGCTACGGTATAAATAAAACGCGGTCCCGTTCACTGTTTTATTTTTTTTTTCGCATGAAAGCACACATTCCCGATCATGTACCATGACAATCTACACATCAAATGAAACCTTACAGTCTCCTCTTTTTGACTATGCAATTCATTTCCCTGCACAACAATCACTCCCCGAGCACATGGGGCTTTTATACGGAAAAGCACAAAACGAGGTTTGTTACTTAGTTTACCTTAGAATGCTTTGCACAGGTCAAACTCTGTATTTCACCATACGCTTGGTCTCAATCTGTCCGTAAGGATCCAGCGAATAAAATCCAGTAAAACAATTTAGTCCAAAACACGTGTTAGATCCATTACGACGTCTGATCCGGCAGCATGCTTGTGTTGTTTACCCAAAACCACGAGCCTTGCCGAAGGCGAAGGCGGAGCCCAAATGTCCTTCTGCGGCTCTCGTATTCAAAATGGCTGCCTCTGCATGGGGAAGATCCCCCTTTTATGTGACTATATCTAAGTCCAAAAGAATACTTTGATTTCATGATGGAAGTGAAAAGGCCTGGAAAACAATGTATTTTTGAATGGGTATCTTCAATTTCGGTAATTAACGGGCAGTGTTGGGGAGTAACGGATTACATGTAACGGCGTTACGGTAAAAGGATACAAAATAAAAGTAACTGTAATCCGTTACAGTACAAGAAAAAAACGATGTAATCAGATTACAGGTACATTCATTGAGAATGGGGATTACTTAACAGGATTACAATTTGTGCTGCTGCGTGGTGTTCCGCCATTTCTGCGAGCGGTGTCGGCTGGTCCCTCCTGCCTGCCGCGCTCCCGTGTTTCCCCTCCGCACCGTAGTGTCGTAAACTCCTCTCGGTAGAGCTCCCGTATCCTCACCGTGCAGTCTACAGCTCTTAAGGTAAGCACTGCTACCCTCCACCACTGATAAGATGTAACTTGGCCCAATGCCACCCAGTCGGAAACCAAACGCTTCAGGCCAGTTCTGATTGGTTGGAGGGAGGCCCAGAACTAAGGCAGTCAAAAGTTAGTAAATTTGTGCATTTAGGGCAAACTGCTCATCGTTTCTGCGGTATGGTTTTGGCTTTTCGTCGGCATCCATTACGTAATGACGACAGTCGAGTCGTAGGCCGTTTCCCAATTCACCGACGGCACGCTTGTTAGCGTCCTTGGAACGGGATATGCGACATATCCGGCGCGACAAGGGCCGTTCCATTCGTTTTTTTCCCCCTGCACCGTCAAGACGAGCTCTGAACGGCGCCGTCGTTTCCATGGAAATCGGGGCGTGGACCAAGCGTGCAAACATGCACGCTCCGCACACTTAAAAGCCCCAGCATGCACAGCGCGGGACTACAAAGACCGACTCGCCAGCGACATCCACAAGTGAGAGTTGCGACGTCACTATAAAATATACGTACTGGTTCTCCTCACCTACAACTATGCTACATGAAACTCTTCATAAACTACGCTAAACATGTGTGACGGTAGCCGTAACGGCATAGTTCACGGCACCTGTATTACCGTTCACATGCTTTTCCCCTTACACTTCTATATTTCCTTTGCTGTTGTAGTGCTGGATATTCTACAGTGTCGCCATGTCCAGCGTTTACTCTAAGCTGCGCACTGTTCGCACATTCTCAGCGCACAAGAAAACTTGTGCAGCGCACTGTAAATCAGGGATGAAAGAGCTTTTTATTCAGCCGCGGGGCATTTTTTTTTATATCTGCAAAGTGCGAGCCGCGCGGGGGGTGCATTTCGGATGTGGAGTTAGTGTGTTTGCTCAGAAACATTAAAAATTAGGGGGAACATTGGCCATGTCCCAATTCCAAGTATTACTAGTCGCAATAGTATAATATTTTTGTCTTTAGGGAACAAGGAGCAGACCACCCAGCTCATTGAGCTGAGGCGGGACCTGTTCAATTTCGCAGGCGGCCATGTGAGAAACGTAGTGCACTAAGGACAGAGCGAGTGTGCGCCGTCTCGACGACAGACCGACGGCATCTGAGTCTAAAATGTGATCTAGTGGTAAAGTCTTTGCCTGATATCAAGAGACCCGTGTCCAATCCAATGTGTGAAACCTGACAGCATTGCTGGTCTAAAACAGTGATTGTGTAATTTTACAAGCAAGGGTGTCATTGTAAATGTATGAAGTACCGTAATGCAGTTAGCTGGCAGTCAGTGGCTAGAACACTTGACATTGGGAAACTGTGTGAAACCTAAACATGCGCCATAGGTAAAATCCTCCAGCTTAGGGCCTGACCAAAGCATAAATAACAAAACAAATCATGGGGGTGGTCCCCGGGTCAAATATAGAAACAACTTCTCCTGTGCGAGATCAATAAAGGTCAATCTTCTAATCCTTGACCACTGTAAGGCGCTTTGTGCTACAATTTTGTATGAAAAGCGCCTTATAAATGTTTGATTGATTGTTTGATTGATTGAAAATCTTACAAGTCTGGTGCAGGCATCTCTTCTTGTGGACCTCCTGTGATTGCCTGTCAGCAATTCCCTCCCAGTTTAGTACTCTTTTAAGGTTCACACTGTCAGTTCTCACAAATAAAATGTTGAACATGGGTTTAATGCTCATTTAAACTTAAGTAATCCAAAAGTAATCCAAAAGTAATCAGTTACATTACTTTGTAAAAGTAATCCAAAAAGTTACAGTACAATTACATTTTAATCAAGGTAACTTGTAACTGTAACGGATTACATTTATAAAGTAACTTACCCAACACTGTTAACGGGTAAAAATCTTACACACTGTCCCTTTAAGTGTTAATATGATTAACTGAGATTCAGGAGCTGGACCACGCCTCAACCTCCTCTCCAGCTAACCACAGCTCATCATGACCACGCCTTCAGTTACCCAGAAGCCCTCTTTATACAGCCTATCCCGACAACACCGTCCATGTCAGCTCTCTCGACCCCTTCCGTCCCACCTCGTGTCTCTTGTCCATCCTTCAGCCTGAAGACATCATCTTTAAGGAGGAGGGGGGTTTCGAATCTGCTGGGTGACCATTTTGGATTGGAAATGGAGCCCCCACCCTGAGTCCCCCCCCAGCCATCACATCTACCTATCATCAGTTATCAATAAATATCTTTATCGTATTTCATTGTTGTGGCGTGGTCCTTGCTAGTGAAGAATGTTTTATCGTGATTTGAGTACATTTCACTTGATTATCTGTCAATGGAACAAGACTTTTTTGCTAATTAAAACATGAAACTACATCTTGCTCTACTTAAGATAAGAAAAACTATCTTGCAACTAAACTAACTTGCAGTTAAAGTTACAGTTAAAGTTAAAATTACAAACAAAATCTGATATTGCTTGAATTAAGAATAACACACTTATTCCATTGGTAAATCGTTTAACTTGTCAAGCTGAATCTACTCAAATAAAGGAAAGTGTTCCCAATTTAAGTCATTTAAGTCATTTTAACTTAGACAGGTAGATAGATAGGTAGATATTGCTTTTTTGTAATGAGTAGGTACTAACCAAACATTGTGTTGTGATGTGTTATAAATTAATATGCATAATAGTGTAACATATCACATTATACTGAAGTAAAGTTCATAAGACATAGCAGCTACATAAGGCCAGGGGCAGAGTTTGGCATTCCACAGGCACTGGGCTGTCTGCCAGTGGATACAGTCAGGGCAGTAGACAGGGGGAGACAAGGGGGTTGTTGTCCCTGGCCCCAAGGTCTTAGGGCCCCAGAATTCAACCCTCTTCCTATTAATTTATATTAGAGGGGGACCCATGCGAAGCTTCTAGCCCAGAGCACCCAAATTTCTGTCGACGGGCCTGGATACAGTTACAGATGGATATGACTGCCCTTTAAAGGTCCCATGGCATGAAATTTTTACTTTCTGAGGTTTTTGAACGTTAATGTGAGCTCCCCTACCCTGTTTAGCCCCCCCATGGTTAAAAGTTGCGAAATGTCTAAACTGAGCATTTGCGATCCTTTTCTGCGTTACAAAAAATCTGAGCTCAAACGGGCGATTTTGAACAAGGCACCTTATTGACGTCAGATCGAAAAAAGAAATGCAAATGCAGTTCCACCCCCGTCTGTCTGTACTCAGCGTCTCTGTAAATCACGCCCAGAGAGTTTGGACTGCGAATGCGCTAGGCAATGCGAAATGCGTTTTTTATTTGCCTGGAGGCACGTCCGAGTGTTTCTAGGCTCGGAAGTCCTTTATCTGAGCCTCTGGACCTTTGAACAGCAGTGGTTTAATTTTATTTTCTGTGGAAATGTGTTTATTTTTCAATGGAACGCTTCCCATCTCTCCCCCCGTGCAAAAACACGGAAATGGATCAGCTGAGACCTGAGAGCAGAGAGTTTGGCCACGCCCCCACCCTCTACTATAGGCCAGCTCTTTTCTCCTCATTTGCATTCAAGCAACAACGCCCATTATGACCTGTTCTGAGGGAGAAAAAATATTCTTTCTCATCTTATCTCTGTTTCTCATGCACTGAGTGTTGATTTTGAAGAAGGATTCATTTACAGTATTAGGGAACCATTAAGGAGCCATATAAAAGCATCAAGAAGTACCATGTCATGGGATCTTTAAAGTTCTAAGTAGAGAGGAAAAAACCCTCCCGTGCCACTACATAATCTGGATCTAGTTGAGTGGACCTCTGAAAAAAGGAAAGACATACAGTATATGGGCATATTTTTGCAGTATAAAAAGGAATGTATGAAAGGACAAAGGGACCAGTGGACTTTCTTTTGAGCTTTTTGGGAGAGTTTTTTGGGGTGTTGGTCTATTCTTTGTTGGATCTTGTGTGCTGTTCTGTATTTCTGATTAACTATTTCATCGTGTTTTATTTTTTCACATTGTAATGACCGTAAAAAGTCTTCATTAGTAGCCTGAATTTATGCAAGATTGCCAGGGTAGAAAAAGTGTAATATTATCTGTTATTCCCTTTCTGTATTTTTTCTAATTGCCCATAATCTTAGTTTATTTCTTACTGCGTTGCATGATGTTTAGCATTAGCCTGATGCAACATTATTGTCACTTTTTAGCAGCACACAAATGGATCACTAATGCTGATAGAGAAACAAAGCATGCATATATATTGAGCTAGCAATAGCCGGGGTGATTTGTTGTGATTGCTGTCTGAGTTGCTAATTGCTGCAGGATCCAAGTCTCATACAGTGCTTGGTGCATTTATATTCCTTGTGAATTTCTTTCTTTCTGAGCTTGTTTTTCGCACAGTTTTCTCCCTGGGCCTGTATGCCACTAATGATGAGAGCTGTATGAAAGTTTGACGCTATTAGTTTTCAACCTCCGAAGTGTCCGTAATGGGCAGAATTAGCTATGGAGCACAGATTCGTTAATGGATGCGTGTCTGAATCAATTGAATTGACTGTGCAGGATGTATACATCTGTACCTTTTTATGTTTACAAATGTATGACAAGCTCTAAAATAATACATATTTTTTTAAAATGTGTGTGCGCGAAATATATTATAACATGGCTCAAAGCTCACAAGAATCCATGTTGTGTTAGATCAACAACATTGTTTTGCACTTGAGATATGGGTGAAATAAGGGTTAAGGTTAGACAAGTAGTTACTATGGTTCAGATTAGGACCAACCTCCAGGATCTGAATGTGAAATGAAAGTCAGTAATGTATTCAAGAAGCATGGAGTGGAATAGTTAAGTAACAGCTGCAATAAGGAATGTGTAGTAGTGGTAGGAGTAATGGTAGATGTGGTACTGAAAGTGGTAGTAGTGGTAATAGTAGTGTTAGTAGTAGTGATAGTAGTAATGGTATTTATTTTTATTCATTTATTTAATAGGTACAACCATATTAATGAACATCTGTGATTACGGTGTAGATATGCCAGATTATAACAAAAATTCAAATTTCCATCTGTTGTCCCTAGGCAGGTGACTCAGAAAACAATACATAAACAGATACAAAGAGACAGAGCATAGAACAGTAAAGTGCTACATTAAAGGAAAATTGACGTTTTTTTACAATCTGAGCCTTCTTTCGGCAATAAAACAAGTAGTTTTACTCACCCATAGCCGTTTGGTGTCAATTGGAGCATTATCGCAGAACTTATGTTGTAGCCGTTCTGTTCTACTAATGATCCCGTATCCGTTAGCGTGAGTGCTCGGGGCACTGATTTGCGCTCTCCAAATAACACAAACTTTAGCACTTTTCAAATCACAGAAGATCGCTGTGTCAGTGTAGACTTTTAGTAGATTCCAAAACGGCCTGAAACCCGATATCGCAACAGAAAAGTAAAGTTCAGAGCGGTGTTAGCTTCTTTCGGACTAGCGGTGTTTACAAAACAGCTGAGTTCACGCATGCGCACTGTCCTCTCTGATGACGTCATCAAATGAAACTATAGCTGGATATCGGGTTTCAGGCCGTTTTGGAATCCACTAAAAGTCTACCCTGACACAGCGATCTTCTGTGATTTGAAAAGTGCTAAAGTTTGTGTTATTTGGAGAGCGCAAAGTAATGCCCCGAGCATATGATACGAGCACCATGTTAACGGATACGGGATCATTAGTAGAACAGAACGGCTCCAACATAACTTCTGCGATACTGCTCCAATTGACACCAAAGTGCTATGGGTGAGTAAAACTACTTGTTTTATTGCCGAAAGAAGGCTCAGATTGTAAAAAAAAACGTTACTTTTCCTTTAAGGCTGAATCCCATTACTCTGTCTTACCCCTTCCCCTTTATCTACGTCTTTGTCTTGCCCCTCGATACTGAGCTGAGAGGGCTCGGGGTACGAATGTTCCCCTAAGAAATGGGACACCACTCGATTACCGTTTGCGTCATCATCCCTTGCCTCTACCTGAGCTGCTACGTCTACAGAGGCGACAACAATTGACGCAAACAAATGTAAACAAATGTCAAGGATTATCGGGTACCTCAACTCGACAAAAAAACTAGCTTGTTTATGCATGAACGTTCGTTGAAAATGAGAATGTCGGCTAAACAGACATCACTACAATTAAAACTACAACAACAGTTCAATAATAATGAAGTAGAACATAAGCATCATAATCGTAAACCTGCTAAACTGTTAATCGATAATTACAACTGCTGAAAATACATTTATGAGACTCCTTGGCTGGTCGATGTGATGCTGCCATCCTGATCCCAAAACCTGCCTGAGCTTGTAGGAGTACCCCTTCGATTCAAGTCTGGTCGAGAGCTTACTTCGTTTCAAGGGGTATGTGGCCCGAGCCCTTGATCAAAATTAGAATCGGGACACCCCTTGCCCTCACATAAACGCAGTGTGTAGGATTCGTGGCGCATAGGTGGATGGTGCTATTGCACTTTCTGTTTTAGCACGGGCGCGCGCACGAGCCGCGCGCCACTACTGTATAAATAAAACGCGGTCCCGTTTTTTTTTTTTTTTCTTTTCTCATGAAAACACACATTCCCGATCATGTACCATGACACTCTACACATCAAATGAAACCTTACAGTCTCCTCTTTTTGACTATGCAATTCATTTCGCTGTAAAACAATCACTCCCCGAGCACATAGGGCTTTTATACGGAAAAGCACAAAACGAGGTTAGCTTACCTTAGAATGCTTTGCACAGGTCAAACTCTGTATTTCACCATAAACTTGCTCTCAATTTGTCCGTAAGGATCCAGCGAATAAAATCCAGTAAAACAATTTAGTCCAAAACACGTGTTAGATCCATTACGACGTCTGATCCGGCAGCATGCTTGTGTTGTTTACCCAAAACCACGAGCCTTGCCGAAGGCGAAGGCGGAGCCCAAATGTCCTTCTGCGGCTCTCGTATTCAAAATGGCTGCCTCTGCATGGGGAAGATCCCCCTTTTATGTGACTATATCTAAGTCCAAAAGAATACTTTGATTTCATGATGGAAGTGAAAAGGCTTGGAAAACAATGTATTTTTGAATGGGTATCTTCAATTTCAGTAATTAACGGGTAAAAATCTTACACACTGTCCCTTTAAGGTGCAATTTGAAAGAGATGGACTTTCTCTTTTTCTCACTGGGACACTATTCCAAAAATTAGTCCCTTTGGCAGTCAGACAGTCCAGGTGTAGTGGTAGTACTAGTATTAGTATTTGTATTAGTATTAGTAGTGGTGGTTGTAATAGTAGTAGTGATAAAAGGTGGCAGTGAAAAGTGGTAGTTAGTTTTACATTTATAGCTGCAGTTGTAACAATCCTATTAGAGAGGACTGTCATTAATTTTCATTAATGAACCCAGCTAATCCTAATCCTGCCACTATACCTGAAGGATTGATTTTCAGTTACTGTTGTGCACTGAAGGATGGTTCAAATTTTAACCCTAGTAAATATACGTATAGTTCCCACCAGGCATCTTTTGGTGTTTTGGTAATTCATCATTTACACCTTAAAAGGCATTGCAATGTGACAGGTTTGTTAAAGATCCCATGACATGGTACTTCTTGATGCTTTTATATGGCTCCTTAATGGTTCCCCAATACTGTAAATGAATCCTTCTTCAAAATCAACACTCAGTGCATGAGAAACAGAGATAAGATGAGAAAGAGTCATAAATATCTCTCTCAAACTCTTTATTCTGGGCGTTGTTGCTTGAATGCAAATGAGGAGAAAAGAGCTGGCCTATAGTAGAGGGTGGGGGCGTGGCCAAACTCTTCGCTCTCCCGCTGTCAGCCCTCAGCTGATCCATTTCCGTGTTTTTGCACGGGGGGAGAGATTTGAAGCGTTCCATTGAAAAATAAACACATTTCCACAGAAAATAAAATTAAACCACTGCTGTTCAAAGGTCCAGAGGCTCAGATAAAGGACTTCCGAGCCTAGAAACACTCGGACGTGCCTCCAGGCAAATAAAAAAACGCATTTCGCATTGCCTAGCGCATTCGCAGTCCAAACTCTCTGGGCGTGATTTACAGAGACGCTGAGTACAGACAGACGGGGGTGGAACTGCATTTGCATTTCTTTTTTCGATCTGACGTCTTGTTCAAAATCGCCCGTTTGAGCTCAGATTTTTTGTAACGCAGAAAAGGATCACAAATGCTCAGTTTAGACATTTCGCAACTTTTAACCATGGGGGGGGGGCTAAACAGGGTAGGGGAGCTCACATTAACGTTCAAAAACCTCAGGAAGTGAAAATTTCATGCCATGGGACCTTTAATAGTGAGTTATTTCCAGTGTCCAGTTTGGCCTAAATATGGGCTAAGACATCTTCCCATGTTCCAGTGCAGCACTCACAAATAATAGATAGGACCCCCATTAGACCGGCTCAACTTTTTTCAAGAACTAGGGGAGGGGGGGTCATGGAAAAGCTTGGATGGTTTCATGAGGATGGGTTTTAGGGGGAGCCTTGAGGTAGAGAAAAAGAGTTGAGGCTAATGTTGTGTATCCACAGAAACATACTTTTACATTGGGTTGAATGTGTGTCACCTCCACAGCTGACTGAATACAGGACAGACAGAGGCCATGTATGTTCTGCTCCATCTGCTTTTGTGAGTTCGGCCTTTGGGAAAAGATTGAAAGAAGGATCAGTCATACACAGCACCTGGTTCACAATGCCATACATTTTCATCGCTGCATAGGTTTTGTTTTATTCATTTTTGTGAGAATTTTTGAACGCACTTATGGCTCAATCTCACCACCCTCTACACATAACCTTGTAAGAATCAAAGATGACATTAATGTTTGAGAAATTACACTATAGACAGACTAATAATAAAGGATTACTCAAACAGTGAATGAAGCAAAACACAAGTATGGGTATATTTTTTGATTAGGTTACATTATAACTGCCTAAAGCTCATAAGAGTGGATTTTGCTTAATACAGTGGTACCTCACCTTACGAAATTAATTCGTTCCAGAAGTGGTTTCGTAACATGAAAAATTAAGTTGAGTAGCTATTTTTTTTAAAAAGCCTGATTCGTTCCAAGGCCCCGATCCAAGTTTTTTTTTTTTTTTGTGTAACTTTTTTTTATAGTGTAACATTGTGTTCTGCGTCCTGCGTCCTTTTCTCACATTTGTCTCTCGTTTAAACACTCAAACTTTCATAGATTTTCAACAAAATGTATTAACAGTGAAGTGTGGGGGGGAAGAGGGAGGGGGAGAAGACTGCGCTCTGACACGTGTGATAGCGCACATGACCCGGCGCGGAGCTGACAGCAGGTCTAGACCAAGGTCTAAACCTGGACTGGATCAGGACTAAACCTGGACTAAACCAGGACTAAACCTGGACTAAACCAGGACTAAACCTGGACTAAACCAGGACTAGACCAGGTGGATTAAAGCAGCGAGGAGGGAACTGCACGCAGTCTGAGCGCATGAACGCATGAACGAGACCCATGCAAGAGCCGCGGGCTCCTCCTGGTTTAGTCCAGGTTTAGTCCTGGTTTAGTCCAGACCACCGCGGCTCCTCTAGACCTCCTCTAGACCTGGTCAGGTTTAGAGGAGGTCTAGACCACCGCGGCTCTTGCATGGGTCTCGTTCATGCGCTCAGACTGTGTGCAGTCCCCTCCTCGCTGCTTTAATCCACCTGGTCTAGTCCTGGTTTAGTCCAGGTTTAGTCCTGGTTTAGTCCTGGTTTAGTCCTGGTTTAGTCCTGGTCCAGTCCAGGTTTAGACCTTGGTCTAGACCTGCTATCAGCTCCGCGCCGGGTCATGTGTGCTATCACACACGTGTCAGAGCGCAGTTTTCTCCCCCCTCCCCCTTCCCCCCACACTTCACTATTAATAATTTTGTTGAAAATCTATGAAAGTTTGAGTGTTTAAACGAGAGACAAATGTGAGAAAAGTTTAAATCCAGTCTGAGAAAAGCGTATAATGTGTGTGGCGCATTATTTGAATTTTTGAGATTTCGCGTTTCGTAACTTGAATTTTCTTTCGTATCTAGAGACCAAAATTTACCGTGAAGGCGTTTCGTAACTTGAAATTTTCGTTTGTTGGGTCATTCGTAAGGTGAGGTACCATTGTATAGGGAAAGTTCCTTTCACCATGTGGTTTCTTATTTCCTCAATTAAAAACAGTAATATTTTAGTATATATTTTATGTTATACTTAATGTGAGATGAATTTAGTTTCCCTGGTTTACTTTTGTCCCTTTTGTTTTTGTTTGTTGAGTTGTCTTTGAGATTTATGCTGCTTTAAAAATGGTCACGTTTGCGTTGCCCTTTTGAATGTAGCCCTCATGGTGAGAAATAGAACATGTTATCCATTGTCTCCAGTCAGAATGTAGAGTGCATACAGATCATCATTACTGCAATGTATCTGTGCCATGCGATCCCTTTGACATTTGCATGACTTGGATGTTGCTTATTGTGGTCATTTCAGTGGACATATAGGATGTGACAACATACATAGCTAAAAGTTGTATATTGTTAACAAAGGGAAATTCTTCTGCTGCTTTTCTTTTCTTTTTTTTTCCAAAACATTATTCTAATCTAAGTACCAGAGAGTAAAGCAGTGGCAGCTCCTACACATTTTCTTAGAGGGTGGCTAAGTGGGTGCTAATGTCTTTCATGGGTATGCTCAGTTAAAGGAAAAGTAACGTTTTTTACAATTTGAACCTTATTTCGGCAATAAAACAAGTTGTTTTACTCACCCATAGCACTTTGGTGTCATATGGAGCATTTCCGGAGATTTTTTAGATTAGCGTTAGGCTAACGCCGTTAGCCTAGCGCGACTTATAGCCATAGCTCGGGGCATTCCCCGAGCATGTAATATGCCCCGTGCGGGCTCCAAATAACACAAACTTTAGCACTTTTCAAATCATAGAAGCTCGATGTCTTTAGTCTACGATTTCGTTTGGTCAAAAGTGGCCTGTAATCCGAGATTTAGCCATAGTTTTGAGTAGATGAGGACGCCAGTGCTCATGCGCGGAGTGTGCTCTCAGCTCCCGGGACCAAAACATGGAACGCATAGCTGTAAACTATGGATAAATATCAGATTACAGGCCACTTTTGATTCAAACGAAATCGTAGACTAAAGACATCGAGCTTCTATGATTTGAAAAGTGCTAAAGTTTGTGTTATTTGGAGCCCGCACGGGGCATATTACATGCTCGGGGAATGCCCAGAGCTATGGCTATAAGTCGTGCTAGGCTAACGGCGTTAGCGCTAATCTAAAACATCTCCGGAAATGCTCCATATGACACCAAAGTGATATGGGTGAGTAAAACAACTTGTTTTATTACCGAAATAAGGCTCAAATTGTAAAAAACGTTACTTTTCCTTTAACATGATATTTAGAGCCTTTTAGGAGTGTGTAACCCCCACCCCTTTCCATGTTTGTTTAAAGGTCCTATACAGAGAATTGACTCTTGTGGGTTTTGAGCCATGTTATAATGTTGTTACCTCAACATACGTGGAGTTGTTTTGTTTCATTCACACATATTTGAGTAATCCTTTATTATTATTAGTCTGTCTCATGCTCAAAATGCTCTGTTCCACTTTGTGCTGTTATAAAGCGGTAGTTTTCAAGTTTTGTTTGTTGAGTTGAGGTGCTCGTACGTTTGCAAGTCCCCACTCCCCCTACCCCTGGCACCACCCCTCCATGAAGTAACAATAACCCACTTTAGAGATGATGTGTAGAATCCCTCAGTCGTCCACGTGGAATCCATGGCAAAAGAAAATGAAATTGTCAACTGGACAAAAGTTTATTTGGTCGAATACGTTTTGCAGCTCATCCAAGCTGCTTCTTCAGTTCTGGCTAGAGTGCTGGTGGACACTGCTTATAACTGTCTGAAGGGAGGAGCTAACTACAATGAAATTACTATGAAACTATCACACCTACTGTATTTGTTAGTTGGGTAAGGCTATTCAATATGCAGTGGGAGTGGAGTGTGGGGTCTTGTTAGCATAGCCATTCAGGGCCATAATGGGTGTTTTCACACCTCTGGACCTGACCTGGATAGCCCTTTTGTTTTTTAGTTTGTTTTGATTTAGGTTTGAGGATGGAGTTATAAATGGGAGATGAATGATGTCTGAGACCTCCATTTTTGTTCAAGGAAGGATTTTCAAAAATAAACTCTTTAACTCCCCTCTCAAACCAGTTCTTTTCTCTGGCCAAGATCTGTACCTCACTGTCCTCAAAAGAGTGGCCTGTGGCTTTTAGGTGGAGATGTATGGCAGATGAAGGTCCACTCTGGCTCTCTCATCTGTGTTGGTACATCCACTTGTGAAGTGGCTGTTTTGTTTCTCCAGCATAGCACTCACTGCAGTCACTAAATAGAGTAGACCACATTGCTTTGTTTGTGGCTTGGTGTTTTGGGATTGTGAGTGCAGAGAACCGATTCACTAACCTCGGCCTCTCTTGAAGTTTCTTTCCGACGCGTAACGTAACACAAATAAAGAGTCTTGAATCAAAAGTTTGTCTTTTCTATCTTTACTAAAGTGAAGGTCATACAGAGTTGATAAAAGGGAATAAAGAAGGAAACGGAAGAAGGAATTTCTGAGACTCGTGGTTTTCCCATGCGTGTTGTGTAAGGCTCTGTATGTGTTGTGACGTCCTTCTTGACGTCCTTACGTGTCGTTTAGTGGTGAGTTCTTGCCTGTCACTGGGAGACCAGGCTTTCTTGTACTTCTTGGCTCCCGACAGGACTCACCCTATGTTTCGATGTTGACGGTGCTACTTGACGTCCGTTCGTGCCTTGTCTGTCACTCGGGAGACCGTGCTTCTTCGCTTCTTGGCTCCCGACGGGAATCCGTCTTACTTACTACTTGTGGCTGCCACGTAACGTCCCACGTTACGTTGTTATTTGACGTCCCACGTGACCTTGCTACGTGATGTTCTTCAGTGCGTTTCCTCTCCTGTCACTGGGAGACCGGACTTCTTTGCTTCTTGGCTCCCGACGGGAATCCACCCTCGATGATAGATGACATCCCACGTTACGTTCTTACGTGACAGTCAAAAGACTGTGTAGCTTCTGTGGTCCAGGACGTCCTAATACCCCGTCATTTCTCGGCTTGGGGTAACCTCCTGGCCACCAGACCGCGGCTTCTATCC
This sequence comes from Paratrypauchen microcephalus, assembly GCA_036785185.1. NCBI lineage: Eukaryota > Metazoa > Chordata > Actinopteri > Gobiiformes > Gobiidae > Paratrypauchen > Paratrypauchen microcephalus. The sequence continues at coordinate 2,276,705 of JAVJIX010000120.1, read as the reverse complement.
ACGCTACTTACGTAGTAGCGTAATCGTTTTTTCTTGTGTGTGTGTGTCTTTGTGTCGTGTCTTGTCTTGTGGTGTGTCTTCTGTCCTTCTGGTGTGCGCGCTGTGCGTTCTCTGATTATATACTGAGCAGGATCATCATAGCGGAACCGACATCCAATGAGAAAACAGATACTTAGAAAACTCATAACATGGCCGCCACACATAGAAAACACACAAAAAATGGCTCTTACAGTGATGTTCTTGATGTGTGGGATAAAAGTCAGCTCAGAGTCAAAAATGACGCCAGAGTTTTTCACTTGAGGAGATGGGTTAAAAGACGGTGCTTGTGGGTTGGGTAAAAGTTTCTCTCTCTGGGCCTCAGGACTGAAAACCTGGTTAAGCTGGAGAAAGGGTTAGGGTTAGGGGTTAGGGTTAGAGGGTTAGGGTTAGGGGTTAGGGTTTCTGCCATCCAGGATTTGATATCTAGAATGCAGTTAAAAAGAGCATTCATTAGCCTGGTGTCATCAGGAGACACGGAGATGTAAAGCTGCGTATCACCTGCATAGCTGAGGAAGTTGATTCCATGTTTTCTGATGACACCACCAAGAGGAGCATGTACAAGTTAAAAAGCACAGGGCCTAAAATGGAACCCGGGGCACACCACATGTGATTTTATGGACCTTGGAGAAGCATGTGTCCACACTCACCATAAATGTTCTGTCTGTGAGATAGGACGTGAACCATTTGTGGACAGCACCGGAGAGGCCGAGGTGTTTTAGGCGAGTTAAAAGAATCATGTGGTCTACTGTGTCAAAGGCAGCGCTCAGATCCAGCAGAACCAACACAGTCACCTTTTGTGAATCACAATTTATTCTAAAATCATTTAAAATCTTTGCTAAGGCAGTTTCAGTGCTGTGGTTCACCCTAAACCCAGATAGATTTTTTTCCCCAAAATGTTGTGATCATCTAAAAAATCATTTAGTTAGATAAAAACACTTTTTTTTTTTTTTCAAAAAACACTGGTTGGTAGTTGTTATTAATCTAAATTGCTCTACTTCAGCAGGGGCCTCACCACTGCTGCTTTGAAGGCAGTGGGAAAGATTATGATCATCATGATTAAAAGCTCATCCCTAAAAGATCCATAAAATGACTTAAAAATGGGGTGGGGATTGAATGTAAAAGACATGTGGTGAGTCTCACTGAGGAAAAAACTTTATCAAGCATCTCAGCAATAACCAGGACAAAACTGTCCATTGTTTCCTCTGGTCCAGACAAACACTCAGATGTGTTAGAAACAGAGCTTTGACAAGATAAAATATCACAAACTGCTCACAGAGAGAGTCAGTGGGTATCAAGTAAAATGTGCTAAAATCAGGGTTTAAAACAGCGCTCTCAAGTCTCACGCTTTGAGAGTGTGACACGCATTTCAACGAGTTCACACGCTCACACGCCACACATTGTATTTCTCACGCTGAAATTTTGTAAAGCAATTCAAAACTGTAGCCACTGGTCACAGCGCTTCTGTGCCCAGAAAATCTGTCTGTGTGGCTCAGAAGAGTTAGTTATGCAGGCACCGTGCCCTTTTCAGTGAAAAAAAAAACTCACTCGCACTAAAATAGTCAATAATAAAATCACAAGGGGCAGGTAAAACCATTGAGGGATTTTTATCTAAAACATCAATAAAATTTACTGCCACTTCAGGGGTCAGACAGCGCTTCCTTGCAGTCCTCACAGAGGTCTCCCGCTGTATAAAATCAGTGATATTAAAAAAAACACGCAGTAGTGGTCAGACACAGCCAGGTCAACAACAGAGGACACACTAGTGGTCAGGCGATAGGTGATGACCAGATCCAGAGTGTGTCCCCTGTTGTGACTTGGCTATGTCGTGTGTGACATGTTGAGTAAAATCCATATAATTAAGAACATTTAAAGATCCCATGACATGGTACTTCTTGATGCTTTTATATGGCTCCTTAATGGTTCCCTAATACTGTAAATGAATCCTTCTTCAAAATCAACACTCAGTGCATGAGAAACAGAGATAAGATGAGAAAGAGTGATCAAAGGAGAAGTTCAATTTGTCAACTGGACAAAGTTTGTTTGGTTGAAAACGTTTCGCCGCTCATCCGAGAGGCTTCGTCAGCTCTGGTTATTGTACTGGTTAGACCCTGCTTATATCTAGCTGCCGGGAGGCGCGTCCGACAATGACAAAAGCTCTGAGAACGATCCCCCTAATCTGTGTCTTTGTTTTTCAAATTACTCTGACGGCTGTTTCGACCCCCTATTCAACGTCTAACGACCCTCTCCACCCCTCTGCCCTGGCTCTGTTTGACTGGTCTAAGAATCCCATTATAAATGGGCGACAAGTTATATCTCACTCCCCCATTTCTGTTTAATGACGGATTCTCTTTTTTGACAAAAATAGCCTCTTTAACTCCCCTTTCAAACCAGTTCTTTTCCCTGGCTAAGATCTGAACCTCACTGTCCTCAAAAGAATGGCCCGTGGCTTCTAGGTGAAGATGTACCGCAGAAGCCGGTCCACTCTGGCACGCCCGTCTGTGTTGGTACATCCTCTTGTGAAGTGGCTGTTTTGTTTCCCCAATGTAGCGCTCACTGCAGTCTTCACTACACTGAATGGAGTAGACCACATTGCTTTGTTTGTGGCTCGGTGTTCTGTCCTTTGGGTGGACCAGTTTTTGTCTTAAAGTGTTTGTGGGTTTGAAATAAACTGGAATTTCATATTGTCTGAAAATCCTCTGTAGTTTTTCCGAAACGCCGGCCAGGTACGGAATCGCTACCCCTTTCCTCCTGGGTTCGGATTCTCTGTTGTCTTGTTTATTGTCCTTGTCTCTCTTGGTTTTGTTGACAGCCCATTTAGGATATCCACAAACAGAGAGGGCTTCCTGCACATGTTGCTCTTCTTTCTCCTTGCCCTCTGTGCTTGTGGGAACCACTTGGGCCCTGTGTTGTAATGTCCGAATAACACCCAGTTTGTGCTGCAGTGGGTGGTGTGAATCAAAAAGCAGGTATTGGTCTGTGTGTGTGGGCTTCCTGAAGACTTCTACTTGGAGTCCCCGGTCTCCTCCTATCGTTACTGCACAATCTAAGAATGCCAATGTGTTATCCTTGGCATCTTCACGGGTGAATTTGATGTTCGGATCTACAGAATTGATATGTGCAGTGAAAGGTTCCAAATCTTGAATTTTGATTTTTGTAAAATTATCATCAACATAACGAAACCAGTGTGTGGGAGGAGTGCCTGGATATGAAGCTAAGGCACTCTGTTCAAATTGTTCCATGTATAAATTAGCCATGATAGGGGAGACCGGTGAGCCCATCGCACAGCCATGAATTTGCCTGTAAAAGTTCCCTCTGAACTGGAAATAGGTGGTATTTAGACAAATTTCCAGCAGTTGGCAGATTTGGTCAGGAGAAAGTTTGGTTCTCTCTTCTAGCTTGGAATCCTGTAGTAAACTCCTTCTCGCTGCTTCGACCGCTACAGCTGTGGGGATACAAGTGAAAAGAGAGGTTACATCAAAGGAAACCATTGTCTCATCCTGACCAAACTGGAGAGACTTAACTTTGTTTACAAATTCAGCTGTGTTCTCAATGTGGTGCTCCGTGTTACCCACCAATGGAGCCAAGATGGTTTTTAGGTGTTTGGCCAAATTATATGTGATAGAGTCAACACTACACACAATGGGTCTGAGTGGTACTCCTTGTTTGTGAATCTTCGGGAGGCCATAGATGCACGGGATAGCATCACCAGGGTACAATCTGTAATACAGCTGTAGATCAATGACTTCTTCTTTCCTCAACTTCTGCAAGCAATCAATGATCTTCTTTTTGTACCCATTGGTGGGGTCCCGTTTCAGTATTTCGTATGTTGTCGTGTCACTGAGTAGGCTGTTCACCTTAGCCTCATAATCAGCTGCGTCCAAGATCACCGTGCATCTCCCTTTGTCTGCAGGCAGGATTTGGATGCTCTGGTCCCTCTCTAGAGCAATGATGGCCTTCCTCTCCTCTGGTGTTACGTTTGAGGGTGGAAGTTTTGCATTGCTCAATGCAGCTGTTAATTTCAGTCTAAGGTCTCCAGCTTCTGTCTCTGTGAGCTTGTTGTTTCTAATGGCGGTTTCCGCTGCCGTGATGTAATCCACCGTGGGGATGTGGTTGGGAGTCACCGAGAAATTCAGTCCTTTGCACAGAACTTCTTTCTCTGTCTGAGTGAGTACCCGGTTGGAAAGATTTTTCACCCAGCGTTCTTTTTGCACTGATTGGCTCGGTCTGTCCTCCTTCATATTGTCACTCCGACCCTTGGGGTTATTTCTATGTTGATTCTGGAGTTGTGCAAACTTCCTAATGTGTCGCTCTTTGGTTTTGCTGTGCTGCCTCAACTGACCCGTAGCTATGAAGTCGTTAATCTTGTGAAACATTTCTTTTGGCACTAGACCCGTTATTTTGTTTAGTAAGCTGTCTATTTCAGATTTTAAGTTATCAATTTCATAATTGAGACGGCTAATTCTAAGGCTAAGTATACCTCTCAGGTAACGCTGGGTTAACCTGTTTGCCCTTTGTCCTGGTTCCGGTGCTTTCTTTTGTAGAACCTTGGGAATAAGTTGCTCCTGTCGACATCTAAGGTTAAAGCGTAGATGATTCCTCTTCTCAGCTAGATTTCTTGTGCCCTTTTCCAGCTTTCTTACCAGTCCAATGATGTTAGGCTCGTAGTTTTTCTTAAGATGCGTGAAAAGTCCCTCAGTCGTCCAGGTAGAATCCATGATCAAAGGAGAAGTTCAATTTGTCAACTGGACAAAGTTTGTTTGGTTGAAAACGTTTCGCCGCTCATCCGAGAGGCTTCGTCAGCTCTGGTTATTGTACAGGTTAGACCCTGCTTATATCTAGCTGCCGGGAGGCGCGTCCGACAATGACAAAAGCTCTGAGAACGATCCCCCTAATCTGTGTCTTTGTTTTTCAAATTACTCTGACGGCTGTTTCGACCCCCTATTCAACGTCTAACGACCCTCTCCACCCCTCTGCCCTGGCTCTGTTTGACTGGTCTAAGAATCCCATTATAAATGGGCGACAAGTTATATCTCACTCCCCCATTTCTGTTTAATGACGGATTCTCTTTTTTGACAAAAATAGCCTCTTTAACTCCCCTTTCAAACCAGTTCTTTTCCCTGGCTAAGATCTGAACCTCACTGTCCTCAAAAGAATGGCCCGTGGCTTCTAGGTGAAGATGTACCGCAGAAGCCGGTCCACTCTGGCACGCCCGTCTGTGTTGGTACATCCTCTTGTGAAGTGGCTGTTTTGTTTCCCCAATGTAGCGCTCACTGCAGTCTTCACTACACTGAATGGAGTAGACCACATTGCTTTGTTTGTGGCTCGGTGTTCTGTCCTTTGGGTGGACCAGTTTTTGTCTTAAAGTGTTTGTGGGTTTGAAATAAACTGGAATTTCATATTGTCTGAAAATCCTCTGTAGTTTTTCCGAAACGCCGGCCAGGTACGGAATCGCTACCCCTTTCCTCCTGGGTTCGGATTCTCTGTTGTCTTGTTTATTGTCCTTGTCTCTCTTGGTTTTGTTGACAGCCCATTTAGGATATCCACAAACAGAGAGGGCTTCCTGCACATGTTGCTCTTCTTTCTCCTTGCCCTCTGTGCTTGTGGGAACCACTTGGGCCCTGTGTTGTAATGTCCGAATAACACCCAGTTTGTGCTGCAGTGGGTGGTGTGAATCAAAAAGCAGGTATTGGTCTGTGTGTGTGGGCTTCCTGAAGACTTCTACTTGGAGTCCCCGGTCTCCTCCTATCGTTACTGCACAATCTAAGAATGCCAATGTGTTATCCTTGGCATCTTCACGGGTGAATTTGATGTTCGGATCTACAGAATTGATATGTGCAGTGAAAGGTTCCAAATCTTGAATTTTGATTTTTGTAAAATTATCATCAACATAACGAAACCAGTGTGTGGGAGGAGTGCCTGGATATGAAGCTAAGGCACTCTGTTCAAATTGTTCCATGTATAAATTAGCCATGATAGGGGAGACCGGTGAGCCCATCGCACAGCCATGAATTTGCCTGTAAAAGTTCCCTCTGAACTGGAAATAGGTGGTATTTAGACAAATTTCCAGCAGTTGGCAGATTTGGTCAGGAGAAAGTTTGGTTCTCTCTTCTAGCTTGGAATCCTGTAGTAAACTCCTTCTCGCTGCTTCGACCGCTACAGCTGTGGGGATACAAGTGAAAAGAGAGGTTACATCAAAGGAAACCATTGTCTCATCCTGACCAAACTGGAGAGACTTAACTTTGTTTACAAATTCAGCTGTGTTCTCAATGTGGTGCTCCGTGTTACCCACCAATGGAGCCAAGATGGTTTTTAGGTGTTTGGCCAAATTATATGTGATAGAGTCAACACTCTGACTAAAAGTCATTGATCTACAGCTGTATTACAGATTGTACCCTGGTGATGCTATCCCGTGCATCTATGGCCTCCCGAAGATTCACAAACAAGGAGTACCACTCAGACCCATTGTGTGTAGTGTTGACTCTATCACATATAATTTGGCCAAACACCTAAAAACCATCTTGGCTCCATTGGTGGGTAACACGGAGCACCACATTGAGAACACAGCTGAATTTGTAAACAAAGTTAAGTCTCTCCAGTTTGGTCAGGATGAGACAATGGTTTCCTTTGATGTAACCTCTCTTTTCACTTGTATCCCCACAGCTGTAGCGGTCGAAGCAGCGAGAAGGAGTTTACTACAGGATTCCAAGCTAGAAGAGAGAACCAAACTTTCTCCTGACCAAATCTGCCAACTGCTGGAAATTTGTCTAAATACCACCTATTTCCAGTTCAGAGGGAACTTTTACAGGCAAATTCATGGCTGTGCGATGGGCTCACCGGTCTCCCCTATCATGGCTAATTTATACATGGAACAATTTGAACAGAGTGCCTTAGCTTCATATCCAGGCACTCCTCCCACACACTGGTTTCGTTATGTTGATGATAATTTTACAAAAATCAAAATTCAAGATTTGGAACCTTTCACTGCACATATCAATTCTGTAGATCCGAACATCAAATTCACCCGTGAAGATGCCAAGGATAACACATTGGCATTCTTAGATTGTGCAGTAACGATAGGAGGAGACCGGGGACTCCAAGTAGAAGTCTTCAGGAAGCCCACACACACAGACCAATACCTGCTTTTTGATTCACACCACCCACTGCAGCACAAACTGGGTGTTATTCGGACATTACAACACAGGGCCCAAGTGGTTCCCACAAGCACAGAGGGCAAGGAGAAAGAAGAGCAACATGTGCAGGAAGCCCTCTCTGTTTGTGGATATCCTAAATGGGCTGTCAACAAAACCAAGAGAGACAAGGACAATAAACAAGACAACAGAGAATCCGAACCCAGGAGGAAAGGGGTAGCGATTCCGTACCTGGCCGGCGTTTCGGAAAAACTACAGAGGATTTTCAGACAATATGAAATTCCAGTTTATTTCAAACCCACAAACACTTTAAGACAAAAACTGGTCCACCCAAAGGACAGAACACCGAGCCACAAACAAAGCAATGTGGTCTACTCCATTCAGTGTAGTGAAGACTGCAGTGAGCGCTACATTGGGGAAACAAAACAGCCACTTCACAAGAGGATGTACCAACACAGACGGGCGTGCCAGAGTGGACCGGCTTCTGCGGTACATCTTCACCTAGAAGCCACGGGCCATTCTTTTGAGGACAGTGAGGTTCAGATCTTAGCCAGGGAAAAGAACTGGTTTGAAAGGGGAGTTAAAGAGGCTATTTTTGTCAAAAAAGAGAATCCGTCATTAAACAGAAATGGGGGAGTGAGATATAACTTGTCGCCCATTTATAATGGGATTCTTAGACCAGTCAAACAGAGCCAGGGCAGAGGGGTGGAGAGGGTCGTTAGACGTTGAATAGGGGGTCGAAACAGCCGTCAGAGTAATTTGAAAAACAAAGACACAGATTAGGGGGATCGTTCTCAGAGCTTTTGTCATTGTCGGACGCGCCTCCCGGCAGCTAGATATAAGCAGGGTCTAACCTGTACAATAACCAGAGCTGACGAAGCCTCTCGGATGAGCGGCGAAACGTTTTCAACCAAACAAACTTTGTCCAGTTGACAAATTGAACTTCTCCTTTGATCATGGATTCTACCTGGACGACTGAGGGACTTTTCACGCGATGAGAAAGAGTATTTTTTCTCCCTCAGAACAGGTCATAATGGGAGTTGTTGCTTGAATGCAAATAAGGAGAAAAGAGCTGGCCAATAGTAGAGGGTGGGGGCGTGGCCAAACGCTCAGCTCTCCGCTGTAGCTCACAGCTGATCCATTTCCGTGTTTTTGCACAGGGGAGAGATTTGAAGCGTTCCATTGAAAAATAAACACATTTCCACAGAAAATAAAATTAAACCACTGCTGTTCAAAGGTCCAGAGGCTCAGATAAAGGACTTCCGAGCCTAGAAACACTCGGACGTGCCTCCAGGCAAATAAAAAAACGCATTTCGCATTGCCTAGCGCATTCGCAGTCCAAACTCTCTGGGCGTGATTTACAGAGACGCTGAGTTCAGACAGACGGGGGTGGAACTGCATTTGCATTTCTTTTTTCGATCTGACGTCAATAAGGTGCCTTGTTCAAAATCGATTGCCCGTTTGAGCTCCAAATTTTTGTAACGCAGAAAAGGATCGCAAATGCTCAGTTTAGACATTTCACAACTTTTAACCATGGGGGGGGCCTAAACAGGGTACGGGAGCTCACATTAACGTTCAAAAACCTCAGAAAGTGAAAATTTCATGCCATGGGACCTTTAAAAATGTATTTGCAAGAGGGTCAAGTCAAGTTAAAATCACTGGTTATAATAATCATATTAATAGAATTGTGTAAAATATACTCAACAAAAATATAAACGCAACACTTTTGTTTTTGCTCCCATTTTTCCTGAGATGGACTTAAAGATCTAAAATTCACTCCAGATACACAACACTACCATTTCTCTCAAACATTGTTCACAAATCTGTCCAAATGTGTGACAGCCAGCACCTCTGCCCCGCCGAGACAATCCACCCCACCTCACAGGTGCGCCACATCAAGATGCCGATCCGACATCATGACCAGTGCACAGGTGCGCCCCAGACTGCCCACAATAAAAGGCCACCCCGAAATGTGCTTTTTTTTTTGCTTTATTGGGGGTCTGGGGACTCAGAACCAGTCAGTATCTGGTGTGACCACCATTTGCCTCATGCAGTGCAACACATCTTCTTCGCATAGAGTTTATCAGATGGTCAATTGTGGCCTGTGGAATGTTGGTCCACTCCTCTTCAATGGCTGTGCGAAGTTGCTGGATATTAGTGGGAGCTGGTACACGCTGTCGTATACGCCGGTCAAGCACATCCCAAACATGCTCAATGGGTGACATGTCCGGTGAGTATGCTGGCCATGCAAGAACTGGGACATTTTCAGCTTCCAAGAATTGTGTACAGATCCTTGCAACATGGGGCCGTGCATTATCTTGCTGAAACATGAGGTGATGTTCATGGATGTATGGCACAACAATGGGCCTCAGGATCTCATCACGGTATCTCTGTGCATTCAAAATGCCATCAATAAAATGCACCTGTGTTCTTCGTCCATAACAGCCTTTGAAGAGGAGTGGACCAACATTCCACAGGCCACAACTGACAATCTGATAAACTCTATGCGAAGAAGATGTGTTGCACTGCATGAGGCAAATGGTGGTCACACCAGATACTGACTGGTTCTGAGTCCCCAGACCCCCAATAAAGCAAAAAATAAATAAATGCACATTTCGGGGTGGCCTTTTATTGTGGGCAGTCTGGGGCGCACCTGTGCACTGGTCATGATGTCGGATCGGCATCTTGATGTGGCGCACCTGTGAGGTGGGGTGGATTGTCTCGGCGGGGCAGAGGTGCTCGCTGTCACACATTTGGGCAGATTTGTGAACAATGTTTGAGAGAAATGGTAGTGTTGTGTATCTGGAGTGAATTTTGGATCTTTGGGTCCATCTCAGGAAAAATGGGAGCAAAAACAAAAGTGTTGCGTTTATATTTTTGTTGAGTGTATATAGAAACTCAGAAAATTCACTGATAAAAAGGTTGCATTTTTTTGGTGGTCTGTATACGCACATAAAATTTGGGGGTTGCTAAAAACAACTGAGTGATACTCAAAACTTGTAAAATTGTTCAATAAAATAAGTTTGGAGGCCAGAGTGTTTGTGCATATAGAAGAAATGTATGAAAAGTTTTATGCTTATGCCGCTCTCTGCTAATCACTGGAATTAATTGTGCTTGAGCGTGAGTTTGTCTAAGGAGGTATCCCATAATGCTTTGTGATGTGATGTCACAATCTATTTTAAGCAACTGTGTAAAATGCTATTTTGTATATTGTTTATCCGTTTTCTTGTATGTATGTTTATAGTAATTTGTTTGTGATAATTTGTGTGTATATGCAATAAATTTAAAGCCCCAGTGTGTAGGATTTGTGGCGCATAGGTGGATGGTGCTATTGCACTTTCTGTTTTAGCTACGGCAGACCTCGAGGGTCACCCGGGCGCGCCGTAATGCGGACAGCTCTCGTACCCGCGCACGAGCCGCACGCTGCTACTGTATAAATAAAACGCGGTCCCGTTTTTTGTTTTTTGTTCTTTTCTCATGAAAACACACATTCCCGATCATGTACCATGACACTCTACACATCAAATGAAACCTTACAGTCTCCTCTTTTTGACTATGCAATTCATTTCCCTGCAAAACAATCACTCCCCGAGCACATGGGGCTTTTATACGGAAAAGCACAAAACGAGGTTAGCTCACCTTAGAATGCTTTGCACAGGTCAAACTCTGTATTTCACCATAAACTTGCTCTCAATTTGTCCGTAAGGATCCAGCGAATAAAATCCAGTAAAACAATTTAGTCCAAAACACGTGTTAGATCCATTACGACGTCTGATCCGGCAGCATGCTTGTGTTGTTTACCCAAAACCACGAGCCTTGCCGAAGGCGAAGGCGGAGCCCAAATGTCCTTCTGCGGCTCTCGTATTCAAAATGGCTGCCTCTGCATGGGGAAGATCCCCCTTTTATGTGCCTATATCTAAGTCCAAAAGAATACTTTGATTTCATGATGGAAGTGAAAAGGCTTGGAAAACAATGTATTTTTGAATGGGTATCTTCAATTTCAGTAATTAACGGGTAAAAATCTTACACACTGTCCCTTTAAAGAAAACAAAACAAAACGTTACTCTCCCATTTTGGCCGCTACATACTACCTCTAAAGTACATTTTTTATAACAGTACTCAATATTGCATTTGATCTTGACATTACATAACTCACGTCTCCCTGTTTTGGATCACTGCCATGTTAATCAAACCAACTGCAGACTCGGAGAAGATGTGTTCCCTGGTTACTGTCAGTCCTTTAGATGTTAGTATTTGATGAGTTTAATGATGAAGCCACATTAAAATTGCAGTCTGAAACACAAGTCTTCTTTGTGTACAGGGAGGAGCGGCTCTTCACATTTAAATCAGTGAATCAGCAGGAGAAAGCATTTAAGAAAAACACAGCCCCAGGACTGACTGATGCAAATGAACAAGTTTGATTGAGCTCAAATACCACAATGAAGACGTCAACAGCCAGATCAGTGCGTCACTGCCGTCTGTCTGTCGCAAATACAAGTAAGACAGATATTTTATACTTTGACTTTAACTGGATGATATATGAGGCTTTAGAATTACGTGGCTTTAGGGATCTCTGACATTTTAAAGTGATTTGAAATCTGATGTAAACATTGGCAAAGTAGTTAGTAATATCTATCAATTATTCAGTTACAGATGTGTTACTGCTAAGAAATAACACTAGCTTGAAAATCATGTACCTCTCCACAGATCTGACCTGTAACTTGACCTGGTGATACTGCCTAATTTTACCATTACATATGTTTATCTAATTTTAGCACTAGCAGCCAGGGTTTTCAACATGATATCAAACATCCTCAGTTTCCAATGTGTAAGCAGGTGCAGTGCTAGCCCTCTATACTAGTGTATTGATACTTTGGAGCTGATAAACATTCCTGGGGGTGTGAAGTTAGCTTAAAGCCAGGGCATACTATCATTCAATAATTCAATAATGCACAGGATATGGTATCACACAGTCTTGGTTTAGTCCTGGTTTAGTCCTGGTTTAGTCCTGGTTTAGTCCTGGTTTAGTCCTGGTTTAGTCCTGGTTTAGTCTTGGTTTAGACCTGGTTTAGTCCTGGTTTAGTCCTGGTTTAGTCCTGGTTTAGTCCTGGTTTAGTTTTGGTTTAGTCCCGGTTTAGTCCTGGTTTAGACCCGGTTTAGATTTGGTTTAGTCTTGGCTTTGTCCTGGTTTAGACCTGGTTTAGTCCTAGTTTAGACCTGGTTTAGTCCTGGTTTAGTGCTGGTTTGGACCCGGTTTAGATTTGGTTTAGTCTTGGCTTTGTCCTGGTTTAGACCTGGTTTAGTCCTGGTTTAGTGCCGGGTTAGTCCTGGTTTAGTCCTGTTTTAGTCCTGGTTTAGACCTGGTTTAGTCCCGGTTTAGTGCCGGGTTAATCCTGGTTTAGTCCTGTTTTAGTCCTGGTTTAGACCTGGTTTAGTCTTGGCTTAGTCTTGGTTTAGACCTGGTTTAGTCTTGGTTTAGACCTGGTTTAGTCTTGGTTTAGTCCCAGTTTAATCCTGGTTTAGACCCGGTTTAGTCCTGGTTTAGTCTTGGCTTAGTCCTGGTTTAGACCTGGTTTAGTTCTGGTTTAGTCCTGGTTTTGTCCTGGTTTAGACCTGGTTTAGTCCTGGTTTAGTCCCGGTTTAGTCCTGGCTTAGTCCTGGTTTAGACCTGGCTTAGTCTTGGTTTAGTTTTGGTTTAGTCCTGGTTTTGTCCTGGTTTAGTCCCGGTTTAGTCCTGGTTTAGACCCGGTTTAAATCTGGTTTAGTCTTTGCTTAGTCCTGGTTTAGACCTGGTTTAGTCCTGGTTTAGACCTGGTTCAGTCCTGGTTTAGTGCCGGGTTAGTCCTGGTTTAGTCCTGGTTTAGTCCTGGTTTAGACCTGGTTTAGCCTTGGTTTAGTCTTGGTTTAGTCCTGGTTTAGTCCCAGTTTAATCCTGGTTTAGACCCGGTTTAGTCCTGGTTTAGACCTGGTTTAGTCCTGGTTTAGTCTTGGTTTAGTCCTGGTTTAGTGCCGAAATAGATGCAGAAATAATCAGATAATATGACTCACCCATAAGAACGCGGTCACTCCCGAAAGTTTGCGTATCCATGTATGCACGTGTCACTGTCTTTAATAATCCGGAGCTCCGGAGAAAAGGACATATCCCGAACTTATCCCGTGTCCCGAGGCGAGAGTTCCTTCTTACGTAGCATTAACGTAGCAAGTTAAGGATTCTTATTGTCTTGGAAATGCCGCGTAAATATCAGCTGATCAGGCCGATCGCTCACAGCCGATCGCTCACAGCTGATCGGCCTCACAGCTGATCGCTCAACTCGAGTACTGGTGTGTGAGTGACTTTTTTTCGCTGAAAACGCGCGGTGCCTGCATTAACTTACCGATTTTCTGGGCACAGAAGCGCTGTGAACAGTGGCTACAGTTTTGAATTGCTTAAAAAAATTTCAGCGTGAGAAATACCATGTGTGGCGTGTGAGCGTGTGAACACGTTGAATTGCGTGTGTCACACTCTCAAAGTGTGAGACTTGAGAGCCCTGCTTAAAGCACAACTCTGTATGAGGCTCTGCTACTACTAAGTACTCTAAGGCGGCATCTTTGTCCTGCCCCTCTATACCAAGCTGAAAGGGCTAGGGGTACAAATGTCATCCCTCGCCTCTACCTGAGCTGCTACGTTTACAGAGGCGACAACAATTGACGCAGACAAATGTAAACAAATGTCAAGGATTATCGGGTACCTCAACTCGACAAAAAAACTAGCTTGTTTATGCATGAAAGTTCGATGAAAATGATCGTCGGCTAAACAGACATCATTACAATTAAAACTACAACAACAGTTCAATAATAGTGAAGTAGAACATAAGCGTCATAATTGTAAACCTGCTAAACTGTTAATCAATAATTACAACTGCTGAAAATACATTTATGAGACTCCTTGGCTGGTCGATGTGACGCTGCCATCCTGATCCCAAAACCTGCCTGAGCTTGTAGGCGTACCCCTTCGTTTCAAGTCTGGTCGAGAGCTTACTTCGTTTCAAGGGGTATGTAGCCCTCGGTCGTGGCTCTAGCCCTTGTTTTGCCCTCACATGAACGTGCAAAACCAAGGGGTAGGGGTAAGACAAAGCGGTAAGACAGAGAAATGGAACGCATCCTAAATCTGACCTTCTGGGTGTTAGTCAATTTTATATTTTTTCCAGATTATCAGTGTCAGTTTGCTTTAATGTGGGTTTGTGTCACAATGGTAACTGATAAACATTCCAGCAGTAGAGATCCCTGTAGAACACCCCCAGCTTGATGTCACTGCAAAGTGTCAATAGAGAATGAATTCATGTCATCTAAAGTTTTGAGCTATTTTCAAAAGACAAAAACAAAACAAAACCTGATTCGTTAAAGATGCACTTTGCAACTTTTCTGGTAGAGTGTCTGTCACCTGCTTGATTCCATGTAGATCAGGCATGTCCAAACTATGGCCCGTGGGCCAAATGCGGCTCTCAGACACATTTTTCTTGGCCCTCAGGCTTCCAGATGAATTGGCCCAAATTACCTTAAAGCCCCAGTGTGTAGGATTCGTGGCGCATAGGTGGATGGTGCTATTGCACTTTCTGTTTTAGCTACGGCAGACCTCGAGGGACCCGCACACCGTGCGGTCCCGTTTTGTTTTTTCTTTTCTCATGAAAACATACATTCCCGATCATGTACCATGACACTCTACACATCAAATGAAACCTTACAGTCTCCTCTTTTTGACTATGCAATTCATTTCCCTGCACAACAATCACTCTCCGAACACATGGGGCTTTTATACGGAAAAGCACAAAACGAGGTTAGCTTACCTTAGAATGCTTTGCACAGGTCAAACTCTGTATTTCACCATAAACTTGCTCTCAATTTGTCCGTAAGGATCCAGCGAATAAAATCCAGTAAAACAATTTAGTCCAAAACACGTGTTAGATCCATTACGACGTCTGATCCGGCAGCATGCTTGTGTTGTTTACCCAAAACCACGAGCCTTGCCGAAGGCGAAGGCGGAGCCCAAATGTCCTTCTGCGGCTCTCGTATTCAAAATGGCTGCCTCTGCATGGGGAAGATCCCCCTTTTATGTGACTATATCTAAGTCCAAAAGAATACTTTGATTTCATGATGGAAGTGAAAAGGCTTGGAAAACAATGTATTTTTGAATGGGTATCTTCAATTTCAGTAATTAACGGGTAAAGATCTTACACACTGTCCCTTTAAGCAGAACTTTTGACTGTAAGTTTTTTTTGTTTTTTTTATCTACCTTGATAAGGGAATATTTAATATTTATTGTGTGGTTTTGATGATCTTGGCATGAATAAAGGACTGATATCTCATTCTAACATGTTAAACATGCATATATTTCAATGACTGACTGTACTGAGCACCAGTTTATGGCTCTCGATCGGCCCTCTGCTTTGTCTGTGTTTAGATATATGGCCCTTGATGAAAAACGTTTGTACAGCCCTGATGTAGATGTTCATGTTTTTCCCTGGAGTGTCCTACAGGATAGCATTCAATTTAACTACAATATCTTCGTGGAGACAAGCAGGCTACATCACAAGTTACAGGTCAGATCTATGTTGAAGTGGGCTAGTTCACAGTAATAATGCATGTTTTTACTGTAGTTTTGAGGAATAAGAACACCTGTAATTTAATAGATACAAGATGTATTTGTTTAATCACATTCTGTGGAGCATCCCAAGAAAAGCAATAACATCTCCACGAGACAAGCTGATGTCAGGTCCTCCATCACAAAAGTTGGACATTGCACCATTTAACAATGAAGTACATGTTTATTATGTATTTGATGCCATTTTAAAGGTCAGAGTAATGGCTCCTGTCAGTCAGCTTCCAATCCAATCAGTGCTAGCAAAAATGTAATTATTAAATATTTTTAGTTAATTATTGTCTGCCTATATGTTTTAAAGTGTGCAGCAGCACCGCCTGAACCATAAGAAGTTTTGTGAAAGTCTGTAAAAGTTTGTCCAAACGATTCATGTTCTTGGATTTACTGAATTAGCAAAAAGCTGATGTAGTCTTAGATGTTGAGGGAGAAAGAACGATCGATAAATGTCAAAGTGTCTGTGAAGGTGATGAAAGTTTTGTGACTTGAAACAGAGCACTCCTCAGATTTTCCTGACAGATCAGTCAGAAGTGAGCGACTGTGCTGGGGCTGGATCCATTACGGCCCAGCTCTCTGACCTTCCTCCTAATGAGAATCAGATATGGGCACGTAATGAGTGTAATGTAGCCTGATGGAGATACGCTGCCACCACTGCTGCTTTTGCTGCTCAAGTTAAATGGAGCCTAAAGAAAGGTACAGTAAAGGCCTGTGTGCTGGTGCATGATGGGAAGTGCTCATTCTTCTTCTGCAGACAAAATCAAGTATGCATCGCTTGATAGACACGTTTCATTTGGTGCATTAAGAAAAAGTGCCTCACTCAACCTGCAAAAACCACAACTTATAATATTTCAAACTTCAGGGCATCTTTACGGAAAGTGACAATGTGTCATCTACTTATGCATATGCAATACACTAACAGGACAAAATCAAGCTAAACCAAGTCTACCTAAGTCATGAGGGCTACACCTAATCTAAAACAGGTCTTAAAGGAAAAGTAACGTTTTTTACAATTTGAGCCTTATTTCGGTAATAAAACAAGTTGTTTTACTCACCCATATCACTTTGGTGTCATATGGAGCATTTCCGGAGATGTTTTAGATTAGCGTTAGGCTAACGCCGTTAGCCTAGCGCGACTTATAGCCATAGCTCGGGGCATTCCCCGAGCATGTTATATGCCCCGTGCGGGCTCCAAATAACACAAACTTTAGCACTTTTCAAGTCATAGAAGCTCGATGTCTTACTCTACGATTTCGTTTGAATCAAAAGTGGCCTGTAATCCGAGATTTATCCATAGTTTACAGCTTTGCGTTCCATGTTTGGGTCCCGGGAGCTGAGAGCACACTCCGCACATGCGAACTGGCGTCCTCATCTACTCGAAACTATGGCTAAATCTCGGATTACAGGCCACTTTTGACCAAACGAAATCCTAGACTAAAGACATCGAGCTTCTATGATTTGAAAAGTGCTAAAGTTTGTGTTATTTGGAGCCCGCACGGGGCATATTACATGCTCAGGGAATGCCCAGAGCTATGGCTATAAGTCGCGCTAGGCTAACGGCGTTAGCCTAACGCTAATCTAAAACATCTCCGGAAATGCTCCATATGACACCAAAGTGATATGGGTGAGTAAAACAACTTGTTTTATTACCCAAATAAGGCTCAAGTTGTAAAAAACGTTACTTTTCCTTTAACCAGGACTTTTTAAAAAAACAAACCAAAGCCTAATCTGACCTCCAACACTCTTGCATACCATAGTAATACTTGCACCTCCATTTGAGAGCCACTAATTCCATCCTTTTCCCTCCAACTCCCTCTTGCATTTGCTACTTTTCTTCTGCTAAGTCTCATCTCTTTGGGGATACAGTGAAAGAAATCAATTTAGCACGTCCTGTGCCTGCCTGTGGAGAACAGAAGGCAGACGTGAGCTTTGGCTGCTCCTGCTCGGGGAGTATGCTGGCCTGTTCTGGGTTTGATCATGAACACTGTACACATGTGTCTCCACGGATCACCTGTGCCTGTCCCGCTGAATCTCACGCACCACTAACTCCTACAAAATACATTCGAAACTTGTCAAACGCCCTGGACTTTACCTTAGCATACAGTTGTACACTAAAAGCAAACCTCCGCTGTTTCCATGGAGATTAGACAGTGTGTGATGTATGTGATGCAGCTGGTGTGTTTATAGATGCACTAATGTGATGTGATTTTTGAACTAGACTGAACAGTTTTGGTGATATCTTTTTAATTATACCACTTTTGCCACTTTAAATGATAAATGATCACATTTTTATATAGCACTTTTCCACCTTCAAGGCACTCAAAGCACTTTTCTTCAAGGAACCACTCACCCACTCACACATTCATACACCAGTGTACACTGACACTGGGGGCAAGGTTGGCGTCTTTCCCAAGGAGACAACAACAGCATTCGCCTGTGGGAGCTGGAATCACACCAGCCAACCTGTGGGTCAGTGGATCTGACTGCTCAGCCAATGATTATGTCAACCTGCTAACCTTTGTCAACCCACCAATCTTTGGATAAGTGGACAACTGAGCTACTGATGCCCCCTGTATATTAACTACACCTTAACTAGCTTAATTGCCTTAATAAAGCATGAACAAAGACTTAATTCATGGTAAACTTGGTTTATTAAGAATGATTCAGGCTTAGTGACTACTCAGGTAAGGGCCAGGGTTGGTGATGGTATGAATAAAGTATAGCTCCTAAGCCTGAATCATTCTTAAAGGCGCTGTACCGGTCTACCTGATTTTAGTTAAAGGTCCCATGGCATGAAATTTTCACTTTCCATGGTTAAAAGTTGTGAAATGTCTAAACTGAGCATTTGCGATCCTTTTCTGCGTTACAAAAAATCGGAGCTCAAACGGGCGATTTTGAACAAGGCACCTTATTGACCTCAGATCGAAAAAAGAAATGCAAATGCAGCTCCACCCCCGTCTGTCTGAACTCAGCGTCTCTGTAAATCACGCCCAGAGAGTTTGGACTGCGAATGCGCTAGGCAATGCGAAATGCGTTTTTTTATTTGCCTGGAGGCACGTCCGAGTGTTTCTAGGCTCGGAAGTCCTTTATCTGAGCCTCTGGACCTTTGAACAGCAGTGGTTTAATTTTATTTTCTGTGGAAATGTGTTTATTTTTCAATGGAACGCTTCAAATCTCTCCCCCGTGCAAAAACAAGGAAATGGATCAGCTGAGCGCTCAGAGCCCAAAGCGGAGAGTTTGGCCACGCCCCCACCCTCTACTATTGGCCATCTCTTTTCTCCTCATTTGCATTCAAGCAACAACGCCCATTATGGAGTGTTCAGAGAGAGAAAAATTACTCTCTCATCTTATCTCTGTTTCTCATGCACTGAGTGTTGATTTTGAAGAAGGATTCATTTACAGTATTAGGGAACCATTAAGGAGCCATATAAAAGCATCAAGAAGTACCATGTCATGGGATCTTTAAAAACAAAGCTGGTTCATTTTAAATAATTTGCAGTGGTCCGGATTTATTCCTCACTTACCTTATGCATTGAAAGCATACCCATTTTTACAAGTGTCATTTCGCCTAAAGAGATCTTCTAAATAAGAGATGCTCAGGAGGCAGAATATAACTAAACATTGCAACCTGAAGCTGAAACAAATGTTTTGTCTAAAACAAGTTTGAATACATACGCTGTTACAAAAGTACTCTGTGTTACTTATTAACTGGCTTGCTTGTTGAGGCCCAACTTAAAATAAAAAGTTACATTTTCATAGTATGATTATTCATGGTTACAAAAGTAGTCCATACTTGAGATTAGGGAACTGGAACATGAAGCATAAAGCAGGTTTTCAAAAATTCAAAACTCCATGCACAGCTTCCAGGTGCTGGTAATAGCAGGAACATTGAATAATTCCAGGAAAAAAGAAGCGCACACTCGCTTGACTTTCTTCTTATTTCTTTATTGGGCTTAGAGCGAACAATGCGTTTCGCGTCACTCAAGCAAATGTGCGGTATACTTCTTTTTTTCATGAAGCATGTTTATTAAGAATTTGAATACAACCCGTGAATGGCTTAGTGTTGATAATAGTATAATAAGCAGCTTATTAATGCTCACACGTGTTCTATTGTTAATGGCTTATGAGAATTATAAAACATCTGCAAATGACACTAAATGCTTTATAAGTGCTTGTAAACTAATGCCATGACTAGTGATTATTATAGCCTTATATGGTTTAAGAACTTTATTATTAGTATGTCTACATCTCCAGAGCTCAAAATGTTCTTTTCCACCTTGTGAGGTCATGAAGCTGTAGTTTTCAAATTAACAGCTGCCTCTTACCTTTTGTTTAGTAGAGATCGATAATTCCAGTGTTGAAATGATCCAAATGACTCTATTGAGGGTGTACGGAGTTTACACAGTGGAGCACTTCCTGTATTACCACATGACATCACAAGTTGGAACAGAGTGTTTCCGTTTTGAGAGAAAAGCATTAGAACACAGTTGTGAAAATGGTGTACAGTGGTCCCTCGCTCTATCGCGGTTCACTGTTCGCGGCCTTACTGTTTCGCAGATTTATTTTTTTTTTCGATTTTTTTTAATAGTGTAACATTGTGTTCTGCGTCCTGATTGGCTAAGAGACTGTAGACCTTTGCCGATTGATAGATGGGGGACGTGGGGGGGACCGGTGCTAGACCGGGACTAGACCAGGACTAGACCAGGACTAAATGTGGAATAAACCAGGTCTAAACCTGGACTGGACCTGGACTAAACCAGGACTAAACCGGGACTAGACCAGGTCTAAACCAGGATTAAACCACCACGTGCCGCTCTTTGCTGGTTTCGTGCGGCTGGTTTGTGGCTCGGGCTGAGAGGACGCGGTCCGGGTGCCGCAGTTCGATCTTGTGCTCGCAGCCCCGGTGTACGCGTGGCCTCGCGCCGGTCGTGCTGCCCTGTCACGGATTTGACCACGATGAGAGGTGCACGTGTCGCGCAGTGCCGTTGGATGAGCGCAGTGCTTCCTGCGGATCCAGTGACTCATGTCTCTGCTCCCCTCGTGCGTCCGGCGGGGCTTCCGGAGCCGTGCCTCCCCCCACGCTTCTCTATTAATACAGTTTGTTGAAAATCTATGAATGTCTGAGTGTTTAAACGAGAGAGAAATGTGAGAAAAGGTTAATTCCACTCTGAGAAAAGTGTATAATGTGTGTGGTTAAGATTAGGCTTAAGCCTTTATTGGTCTCACACACAATGACACACAGTGACACACGGGAGAAATTTGACTTCTGCATTTGACCCATCCTTTTCAGGAGCAGTGAGCAGCCATCTTTTTTCGGCGCCCGGGGGGCAGTACCGTGAAGGGTCTTGCCCAAGGATCCACACTGGTTAGCTCATTGCCCGGGGGGGGATTTGAACCCACAACCCCCAGGGGGAAAGTCCATGACTTACCAGTTGAGCTAACCAGCCGGTGTGGTGAGGCATTTACAGCCTTTAAACATGTAGAATAATTGTAAAATATAAAGTTGTCCTACTTCGCGGATTTCTCTTATTTCTGGAACCTAACCCCCCCGCGGTAAACAAGGGATTACTGTAATATGGGCTCTTTAAAGGGATGTGCCACCCCCAGGTCAAATTTGGGCATCTCCCCACAGTCCAGAGACTAAAATAAGTGGTGGAAAGCGTTTTCCTGCTCACCCAGCCATTGTCCGAGTCTGTCGCCACTGACCGCCGCGGTATCTGGTGCTCCTCCGCCTTAGACTGGAGTCTAACGTCGCCAGAGAAAGATTTCGGCCAAAAGGAATTAATTTGCTCGATGCGTTTCCCAATTTCATTTTCATTCCCAATTTCAACATTCATATCGAGTGCAAATAAATGTGCAAATCAACACGGAGAGCTTGACTTGGTCATTTTGGGTGGGAACTATTTTCCAGTGCGGAAGAATACAGCCGTATCACGCACCACGTTGTGCAACAGGGGAACTCCCTTCCCGGTGCGTAACTGGGATTCCCCTGGTAGCGTGCTGCGTGATACGGCTGTATTCTTCCGCACTGGAAAATAGTTCCCACCCAAAATGACCAAGTCAAGCTCTCCGTGTTGATTTGCACATTTATTTGCACTCGATATGAATGCGCACTACACAGAAAGTAATTGGGAAACGCATCGAGCAAATTAATTCCTTTTGGCCGAAATCTTTCTCTGGCTACGTTAGACTCTAGTCTAAGGCGGAGGAGCACCAGATACCGCGGCGGTCAGTGGCGACAGACTCGGACAATGGCTGGGTGAGCAGGAAAACGCTTTCCACCACTTATTTTAGTCTCTGGACTGTGGGGAGATGCCCAAATTTGACCTGGGGGTGGCATATCCCTTTAAGGTACTGGCAACCTAGGTCCAGCTGTGATGTACTGACCTTTGTATTAAGTAAGAGCACAGGCTACATATAGTTAGTTTAATCCAAAACGTATACCTGTTTGAATCAATATTGAAATACGTCGTGCTATCATTTTAACACAGTACAATAATAGAAAAAGTATATGAGCTCTTATCTTCAATCCACATTTTACAATTCAAAGTTATTCATATAAGCAGCGGAGTGCAGAATTTCAGAAAATCAGTTACAGAAAATCAGATGATGCTTCTTTTAAGATTGCAGGTTTCAGTTTTTGTTTTGGTGTATTTTTCTCTATTTCTGAATGTAAAACAACATGACAAAGTTTCATCACACTGGGGAGAGGCATCACAACTCCAAAAAATGAATTAAAGGTGCTATATGTAACGTTTTGGTTAGGGGAACGTTACCTGCTTGTGTCTATGGATATGTCATTGCTCTGCTCGCAATGTTCCACAGTTTGACATTAAACAACTACCTGACCTGTAACTTGGTTTGGTCTTCATGCAGATTGAAAGTTTTAATGCCATACTGTGAAACATCCCAGACAAAGTAATAACATTTCCTTGAAGAAAAGCATTTGACAGACTCCAACAGTAAAGTTACACAATGCAGCTTTAAATATAGCCGCACCTGCTTTATTGTAGCATTTTACATAGTCTGAAGCAGCTGTCAGCTCTTTTAAATAATAACAGGGCTTGTCCACTGCTAACTGTCGACTTTAGCTCAGAATTAGCATACATCTTAAGATCTGCACCTCTAAAAAGCTTGATTTATAATGTAATGACATTTTAAAGGGCCCATATATACGTTATTTTGTGATCTGTAATAATGTTTCCAGTAGTCGAGTTGTAAAATGAAACAGGGGGGATGGTGAAAATTTTCATTTATGTGACATATTTTCCAGTGGGGGGTGTGGGGGTCCTCCCCCAGAAAATTTTGTATTTCTTAGATGCAATTTCCTGCATTCTAGTCCATTTTAGGGTGACTTGCTAGACATGGCAAATCCTAAATCCTATCTGATTCATAGCTTGCATTCTCAGTTGCATGGCCTCCACAAGACAAGAAACAACCCCCCTGGTGAAAGCAGCACATTCTGAAGGCAACAATCTGAGTAATTCCCCCTTAAAGATCTGCTTGTGGAACAGAAAGGAACTCATTTGCATGACATTAAGCTAAGCCCTCCCCCATCACTGACATCACTGTAGTGTTTCAGGGCAGGGCAGAATTAGAATGTACTTTGTTAAAATGGAAATGCTTTTATAACAAAAACTCTATATAATCATTCAGTAATCAATAATACACAGGATATATGTTATCACACACACAGTCTGGACACAGACTTAGTCCTGGTTCAGACCTGCTTCAGACCTGGTATAGTCCTAGTTTAGTCCTGGTTTACACCTGGTGTAGTCCTGGTTTAGTCTTGGTTTAGACCTGATTTAGTCTTGGTTTAGACCTGGTTTAGACCTGCTGTCAGCTAATCTATCCCTTTGATGCAGAAATAATCTGATAATATGACTCACCCATAAGAACGCGGTCACTCCCGATAGTTTGCGTATCCATGTATGCGCCAGTCATGGTCTTTAATAATCCGGAGCTCCGGAGAAACGGACATAACCCCCAACGTGTTCCGAGGTGAGAGTTCCTTCTTACGTAGCATTAACGTAGCAAGTTAAGGATTCTTGTTTGGATATACCGCGTACATATCACACGGCTCACTCACAGCTGATCGGCGAACAGGCGCAAACACAACACCACTAATCGTCATGATTGGTGGTGAGTAATTATGCTGCAACATGATTGGAACCTGGAGCGCAGTTGAGCCTATGATTGGCTCTTGGCACTGGCTATTTTGACTTCAAAACGGCAAATTTCAGTGAGGGATTTTCATGCCTGATTGATAAAATGCCACAAGGGATGGAAGAAGGGATGCCCGTTTTAGAAGAGGGATGATTTTGACTATTTTTTACCCCAGGGGGGATGCCACCCCACCATCCCCCCCTCACCTCAAGTACTGGTTGTTTCCTCATCAAAAACATACCTGGAGTTGTGTTTTGTTTCATTCACTCATTTAGCACACGTATCGTGCATATTTAGGCTGAGTTCTACTCTCAAACAGAACACCTTGTGATGTCATGTGGTAATAGAGGAAGTGCTCCACTGTGTTTTTTAAAATCCATACACCTTTGTATCAACAAACTTTGTCCAGTTGACAAATTGAATTTCTCCTTTTATCATATATATATATATTCTCACGCTCATGGTGGAAATTGAGGATGTATGTGAGAGTAAGAATATGTATGTGAGGGGACCAGAATGAATAATGTCTTGAATGGCCCCTCATATGACACAGTCAAAGTAATTAAGTATTGTTTTAGGTATCTGTACTTAAGGACATTTGAAAGGAGATACTTCACATTTGACAGCAGGTATTTGTACTTTCTACTCCACTACATTTTTGAACAGGACTGAAAAGTAAAACTATTTTGATTGTACTTTGAGACCTTCTGAAAAGTCTGAGTGTTTATTTTTAACACGTTCATCATTTGAGCAAACAAGAATATACAAATACATTACATAACTCGTGTCTCCCTGTATTGGATCACTGCCATGTTAATCAAACCAACTGCAGACTCAGAGAAGATGTGTTCCCTGGTATTTGATGAATAATAAAATAAAAACAGTACATTTAAGTACATTTTCAAACAGATACTTTGCTCCAGTATCTGTACTTTTACCATACTTCTTCCATCACTGCATTCAGCTTACATATCCAAACACTTGATTAGTACTTGAGTGGTTAGAACTTTTGATTGATCATTCAAACCACCACTTTTACTTAAGTCTTCTAGGATCTATCCTTTTTCTTTCTTTCTTGCAATACATTTTCTGACCACACCTCTTCAGTATCAGACCTTGGTTTTCTTCTTTTCTTCCTCGACACCTTGGCCGCTCGTCTCTTCCCCCTCCTCCCTCCTTCCATTTGTTCTCACTCTCTCCCAAATGTCACCTTAGCGTTACAGTATGAGCAGAGAAGCCGCACTCCCCCCTCCTTGAGCGCTGTCATACCTGCTGTGGATAGACTGATACAGAGCAAACAACAGAGGCAGAGGCACCTCACCTTGACCCCTCCCCGGTGTCTTCAGAGCTAACAGCGCTGGACAGCTTTGTGAGTCTGTCTGCATAATGTGTGTGTGATGCATATTTTATAGAAGGGAGGGGGCCCTGCGTGTGAGAAAGAAAGTAGGACACAAAGGCACGGTCCAAAATCCATCTTGATGACTGTGGAGCTGCTCCCCACTGTACAGCAGATGAATGGGATGAATGGACAATGGCCCTGTGTTGTACTATAAACTATAAAAGCAAAAGGAGAAATTCAATTTGCCAACTGGTCAAAAGTTTATTTGGTTGAATACGTTTTGCAGCTCATCCAAGCTGCTTCTTCAGTTCTGGACAGACGCTGGTGGACAGGTCTGGACTGGGACAAAAAAATGGCCCTGGCATTTTTGGCTTAGACCGGCCCCTCATAATTAGTCCTGGTTTAGTCCTGGTTCAGTCCTGATTTAGTCCTGGTTTAGATGTAATTAGTCCTGGTTCAATCCTGATTTTGTCCTGGTTCAGACCTGATTTAGTCCTGATTTAGACCTGATTGGTCCTGGTTTAGTCCTGGTTCAGTCCTGATTTAGTCCTGGTTTAGTCCTGGTTCAGACCTGATTTAGTCCTGATTTAGACCTGATTAGTCCTGGTTTAGTCCTGGTTCAGACCTGATTTAGTCCTGATTTAGTCCTGGTTCAGACCTGATTTAGTCCTGATTTAGATGTAATTAGTCCTGGTTTAGTCCTGGTTCAATCCTGATTTTGTCCTGGTTCAGACCTGATTTAGTCCTGATTTAGACCTGATTGGTCCTGGTTTAGTCCTGGTTCAGTCCTGATTTAGTCCTGGTTTAGTCCTGGTTCAGACCTGATTTAGTCCTGATTTAGACCTGATTAGTCCTGGTTTAGTCCTGGTTCAGACCTGATTTAGTCCTGATTTAGTCCTGGTTCAGACCTGATTTAGTCCTGATTTAGATGTAATTAGTCCTGGTTTAGTCCTGGTTCAATCCTGATTTTGTCCTGGTTCAGACCTGATTTTGTCCTGATTTAGACCTGATTAGTCCTGGTTTAGTCCTGGTTCAAACCTGATTTAGTCCTGGGTTAGTCCTGGTTCAGACCTGATTTAGTCCTGATTTAGACCTGATTAGTCCTGGTTCAATCCTGATTTAGTCCTGGGTTAGTCCTGGTTCAGACCTGATTTAGTCCTGATTTAGACCTGATTAGTCCTGGTTTAGTCCTGGTTCAATCCTGGTTCAGTCCTAAATTGTGGGCCGGTCTCTATGTAAAAAGAAGAAAGAAAGAAGAAGGGCATCGGCCCCTAGGACTGTCGGCCCACCGGGAAAATGCCCGGTATGCCCAATTACCAGTCCAGGCCTGCTGGTGGACACTGCCTATATCTGCCTGAAGGGAGGAGCTAACTACAATGAAACTACCCCACCTACTTGTTTACAGTTTCTGTTAGTAAGGTACTACTATTAAATATGCAGTGGGAGTGGAGTGTGTGGTCTTGTTATAATGGGTGTTTTCACACCTCTGGACCTGACCTGCTGCCCTATTGTTTTCTTTGTTTCGATTTAGGTTTGAGGATAGAGTTATAAATGGGAGACAAATTATGTCTGAGATGTCCATTTCTGTTCAAGGAAGGATTCTCTTTCTTGACAAAAATAGCCTTTTTAACTCCCCTCTCAAACCAGTTCTTTTCTCTGGCCAAGATCTGTACCTCACTGTCCTCAAAGGAGTGGCCTGTTTTTTGTTTTTGTTTTTCACATTACTTTGTTTGTGGCTCAGTGTTTTGTCCTTTTGATGGACCAGTTTCTGTCTTAAAGTGTTTTTGGGTTTAAAATAGACTGGGATTTCATGTTGTCTGAAAATCCTCAGCAATACCGCCCAGGTAAGGAATAGTTACACCCTTTCTCCTGGGTTCTGATTCTCTGTTGTCTTGTTTCTTGTCCTTTGAAAGCCCATTTAGGATATCCACAAACAGAGAGGGCTTTCTACACATGTTGTTTTTCTTTCTCCTTTCCCTCTGTACTTGTAGGAACCTATAAACTATAATAATTCAATCCAATTTTTGATTGGTGTTGAATAAGAGAAATATGATCATCAAAACACAATGCAGTTGCACAGTAACTGCATTTGGAAGACAAAATACAATCAATTTTTAACATTTTCTCTTTCATTTTTGTCATTGCCTGGTCAAAACCTGCACATGTGTGATCAGAAATAAGTCATGCAAAGTCCGTGAATGCAAATATAGCCACTGTTTCAAAAAGAACATCTGTTATAAGCAGTGTTGGGAGTAACTCGTTACAAAAGTAATTAATTACTGTAATGCATTACTTTTTGGTGTAACGCAGTAACGCAGTAATGTAACGCATTACAGGGAAGAAAATCGGTAATATATTACTCGTTACAATGCCAGTAATGCACATTACAATGCATTTTTAACCTGCTTTGTTTTTGTGGGTTTTGCGTTTTCTTCATACAAAGTTTGTGGATCACCGCGAGATCAGCTACTGAATCTGATAAGTCCGCGCAGAACATTACATTTCATACAAAGTTCCGCGAGATCATCTAGTGATATAAAAGTCCGCGCAGACCATTCCATTTCCTTTTACTTCGTCTCAAACTGGCAGACTGACAAAGGATGACAGAACCAGAAGAATCGGATAGTGCTAGCTCCTAGAGGGCAATACAGCTGGAACCATCTTAATAACTATACATATGGGCTATATTCACAGATGTGTATACCAAATGTGAAAATGCCATTTGCTACAGAATTGAAGAGGATGGCAGTGAACAGGTGCTGGAGTCATGGTAAGGTGTGGCAAGAAGGTAAAGGACGATTTATCTTTTGGTATTGTAAGTGGGTAAGAAGCAATTACTGAACATGTTGGTTTTCAGTCTGCAGCTCCCAAAACCTCCTGGATGCAGGTGAAAGTCATGACACATGAGATATTTGCACTGTAGATGCCAAATCCGTATTTCCAGTCATTTTGGCGAGAGTAACTAAAGTAATGCAAAAGTAGTGTAATGCCTTACTTTTTATTTAGAGTAATATTGTAATGTAAGGCATTACTTTAAAATGACAGGAACAAGTAATAAGTAGTGTATTACAGTTTTTGAGTAACTTGCCCAACACTGGTTATAAGTTTAAAACTAACTAAAATTTGAAAATAATTTAAACTGGTGGATTGGCTTTGTGAGTGCGGCGAACTGCCTCACTAGCCTCGGTCTCGGTGTTTCGTGAAGTTTCTTTCCCACGCGTAACGTAATGTAAATAAAGAATCTTGAATCAAGGGTTTGTCTTTTCTTTCTTTACTAAAGTGAAGGTCATACAGAGTTGATAAACAGAAGATGAATAAAGAGGGAAACGGAAGGAGGCTTGTGGTTTTCCTATGTGTGTTGTGTATGGCTCTGTATGTGTTGTGAAGTCCTTCTTAGCGTCTTTGCGTATAGTTCCCGCCTGTCACTGGGAGACCGGGCTTCTTTGTACTTCTTGGCTCCTGACAGGACTCATCCTATGTTGCGTTGTTGACGATGCTACTCGACGTCCTACCTCGACGTCCTTCTTTGCCTTGTAGCGGTGCGTATTCCCGTCTGTCACTCAGGAGACCGTGCTTCGTATGCTCCCGACGGGAATCCGTCTTACTTACTACTTGTGGCCGCCACGTGGCGTCCCACGTGACCTTGCTACGTGACGTCCCGCCTCGACGTCCTTCTTTTCAGTCCGTCCGTATGTGCCTTGTAGCGGTGCGCGTTCCCGTCTGTCACCCGGGAAACGACCGATGTTACACTCTTACGTGGTTATTACGCGACGGTCAAAAGACTGTGTAGCTTCTGTGGTCCAGGACGTCCTAATACCCCGTCAATCTCGGCTCATCCGATACTCTGTGGTCTCGGGGTATCCTTCTAGCCACCAGATCGCGGCTTCTATCCTTCGTAGCTTAGTCCTTCTTCTTGTGTGACTTCCGTGTCTTCTGTCTGTGTCGTGTATCTGTGTGTAGGGTATTTATAGCAGATAACATTAAAGATAAAAGTGATCGTTATAAGGACGTGTTTCCTGTACATGAAGGCGGGACAGGAAGCCATTTTGAAAACAGAATATTTAGAACACACAGAATGTACGAAATGGCTCTTACAGGCTTCTTAATGCATTTTAATTTTAGGGCCACCGTAAACAATATTGATCACTTAAAGGTGCCACTGTGTAACTTTTCTTGTGGAGGGTCTGTGAACTACTTGTCTCCATGGAGCTGCAATGTGTGAAGAATCCCTCAGTCGTTATCATGGAGCTGTAATGTTCCACAGCAAAACTCATCTATGTCCATGAGGATAAAATGAAAAGAAACTAGACCCAAGATATAGGTCAGATCTGTGGAGAGGCATCACAGTATATAAAGAATATCATAAGAATGCCTGTTTTTCATGGTATTTTAAGCACTTCAAGCACCTGTAATTTAATAAATGCAAAATGGTTGAATACTATACAGTGGAACTCACCAGGGCAAAAAATCACCCATGTAGACAAGCAGGTGGTGAACTCTGTATCAGAAAAGTTACACAGTGCAACTTTTACTGTAGCTTTTTCTTCCATTGTTGTACTATAAATAAATATTGCTTACATTAGACAAAGAGACACATTCTCCCGTCAAAGTTTGGACTGATCCGTGCACTGGTGGTACTGTCAAAAGTAATTCTCACATAATACTTCACAGAGAGGGTGCATTCACACTCCACATGTTCACACGTGTTTTCGTCCATGGGGTACCTGTGCACTCAGAGGGAGCACTAGTGTATGTGGGGGATACATTGCAACACATTCGAGAGACATGTGGATAGAGCACACCTCCAGGAACACTGTTATATAAGATCAGACACAGTAACAGGGGAAGAACCATCACCATCATCATCAAAATTCATCTATAGGTCAGTAACTTAAAATAATTATCATTAGTTAGTTAGCTATAGTATTGTATTAGCACCAGTAACGTTTTAATAGTTCAGTGGTTCCCAAACAGCAATTCTAATATTTGCTTAATTTAACCTACTTTTTCCTCCTTTAGGTTATACTGTAACATTAAAAACTAGGTAGTATAACAGTTCTGAATTTAGTATTATTTTAGCCATAGGACATAGAATAGTTCTGTTTTATACGAGGTTTAGATCTGATGGTCTGATATTTTATTTGCAGTACTCGAGTTGAGGGGGGATGGGGGGGGTGGCATCCCCCCTGTGGGAAAAAATAGTCAAAATCATCCCTCTTCTAAAACGGGCATCCCTTCTTCCATCCCTTATGGCATTTTATCAATCAGGCATGAAAATCCCTAATCTTTTGGCGAATTTTGCCATTTTTAAGTCAAAATGGCCAGTGCCAAGAGCCAATCATAGGCCGAACTGCGCTCCAGCTTCCAATCATGTTGCAGCATAATTACGCACCGATACGCGCTCCCGCCAATCATGACGATTACCGCTGTTGTGTTTGCGCCTGTTCGCCGATCAGCTGTGAGCCTGATATTTACGCAGCATTTCCAAGAGAAGAAGAATCCTTAACTTCCTACGTTAATGCTACGTAAGAAGGAACTCTCGCCTCGGGACACGGGATACGTTCGGGATTATGTCCTTTTCTCCGGAGCTCCGGATTATTAAAGACAACACGGCAAACTGTTAGAATGGATCTGACCACATTCTTATGGGTGAGTCATATTATCAGATTATTTCTGCATCTATTTCGGCACTAAACCAGGACTAAACCAAGACTAAACCAGGTCTAAACCCGGACTAAACCAAGACTAAACCAGGTCTAAACCTGGACTAAACCAGGTCCAAACCAGGACTAAGCCAAGACTAAACCAGATCTAAACCAGGTCTAAACCAGGACTAAACCAAGACTAAACCAGGACTAAACCAAAACTAAACCAGGTCCAAACCAAGACTAAGCCAGTACTAAAACAGATCTAAACCAGGTCTAAACCAGGTCTAAACCAGGACTAAACCAGGTTTAAACCAGGACTAAACCAGGACTAAACCAAGACTAAATCAAGACTAGTGTGTATGTGTATGTGTGTGTGTGTGTGTGTACGTGTGTGACTTTTTGTTATCAGAATCAGAAAGATTTTTATTGCCATTGTCAAGTGAACAGAGTTCACAAAACTACGAACTTGTCTCGGTGATAAGGTGCAAACATAAAACACAAAATAATAATAATACCTAAAATATAGCTATAGTAAAAGAAAAACACAATAAACAATCCAAGTAACAAAAAGGTTCAGATATAAAAGCATTTCCATTTTAACTCCCCCCCCCTCCCCCCACTGGGGAACCACTGGGTTAGTCATTACCATGAAATAAGTCTTAAAGGTGCACTGTGTGGCTTTTCTCGTGGAGGGTCCGTCACCTGCTTCTCTCCACGGACATATTGCCTGGAATGTCCCACAGTATGGCATTACACTTATTTATCTCTACAGAGACAGCAGATGACACCACAGGGCCAGGTTACATGTCAGATCTGTAGAGGGGCAAGCCAACTCACAGTAAGAATGCATATTTTAGTAAATAACTTGAGGAAGTGCATGATGGATATTTTTAATACCATACCGGGACATTCCAGACGAAACTATAACATCTCCATAGAGATAAACAGGTGTTACACAGTGCACCTTTAACGTTTGTTCAATAAGAGATAAAGATATTCTGTTTTTATATCAGTCTCATACCGTGAAAATACAGAGTTTTGTTGCCCTTCACTGAGTTCTCAATATTCAGGTTCAACATTTGTGATTTTATTTTTTAGATTTCACGGAAAAACACCACGTGACCAAAACAGCGCCCCCGTGTGGACATGTGACATCATCATGCTCTAGAATCTGAAAACCACCGTCCATGTTTTTCCTCTTTTCCGGGGCCAGGTCACCGGGGCTACAGTCTAAACAGGGACTCCCAGGGACACTTCCTCCAGCTCCTCCGGGGGGACCCCAAGGCGTTCCCAGGCCAGCCGGGACACATAGTCCCTCCAGCGTGTCCTGGGTCTTCCCCGGGGCCTCCTCCTGGTGGGACGTGCCCGGAACAACTCCTGAGGGAGGCGTCCAGAACAGATGCCCGAGCCTCTTCAGCTGCTCCTCTCCACGTGGAGGAGCGGTGGCTCTACTCTGAGCTCCACCCGTGTGACTGAGCTCCTCACCCTATCTCTAAGGGAGCGCCCAGCCACTCTGCATTATTATATTTTCTATTTTAATTTTCCTTATTTTGACCACATAATTCCACTCCCACACTTGGTGAGTTTTGGGATAAGAGACCACTTAATAAAATGTGTTTATATTAATAGGACACCTTTACAGTTTACAGTATATATTTCCCCATCCTGTTATGAACTATTGTGCCTTTTAAAACTTTCTTCCTTCAGTGTTATTGTTAAGCCTCAGAGTATTAGCCCTTTACAAACTTACATACACACAACATAACAAAAGAAGACCACCTCAGCCATTTCAGGACACTTTCTGTTTAATATTATTTAGAAACAGCTTTTTGAGTCTGGCATTGTTTGATAACCACACACAAACCATTGGAGTTACACAAAGGGAAATAAATGAACCGAATAAAAGGTACACACAGGGTGTTTTTTCGGGGTAACGAGGTTGGCAGGAAATAAGAGTGGATAGAAAAATAACAGGATGCTGGGGTCATGGTACCGTTAACTGCCTGTCTGGGACGAAAAGTGAAAAAGACTGAAAAATGAATAGTCTTCATTATAAATAAAAAATATCACGCTCCCTTATTTTAAGGAGACGGAGTCAGTCCTCCATTACACGTCTCCATATTTTCTTTTTGTTGCTTTTGTGCTTTCATTTTCTATAAAAGTAATCCTCACAGAAACAAACAGATACAGTTTTACGTCACCTCAGCAGCACGGACACGGGTCACCAGTAGGGGGCGTCAGTCGGCCCTACCGGTGTGGCTTGTCTTTAAAATAGATACACAGAAAAAAGACCCCATTGAAATGTATAGGTCAGTGGATCATACAGTTTACTAGTAGTTGTGCTTCTGTTGTATCCATTGCATACCAGGGTAGCTTATTCAAAATAGAAATCTGTAACACGTTTGACCGGTGGGACACCAAGATGAGTGATACTTTGGGCAGATGTTAAAGTCTGTATTAAAAACGTTGGACCAGTGGCAAAACAAGTATGGATCTTGGTGGTAAAAATAGGAATGACTGTCCGTGATCAAGCACGAATCCAATTTCTTGACTTTCCGAAGAAAAAAATCAAAAAGAAAACGCTCTCTTTGATGTACAAAAAGATTTTCGCTCCCTCCTCGAACGTAGCAGCAGCATCTGAATCCAATCGTCCAATCAGGGCTTACAGATTGGCAAGTCTATCTGGTTTGGAGCTCAGGCAGAGACGAAACCACAATCAAGTCCGTTCATATACATTTGCAGTACTTTAGTCCTGGTCCGTCCAACGTATGTCACTTCCTTAAACCGTAGCTCTATATAAAGTCAGTTTTGCATCCAGTAATTTTTACACAATAACATGTAAATGCACCATCACCACCTTCTCAGTTTTGCATTTTACTAAAACATTTTAAACTGGAACAATTAATCAAATACTAACAGGATTACTACTAACCTGAACCAGAGACACAGCTTTGTCCTGTACGTCTTCTTTTGGTGGGTAACTCATGGCTAGAACTTTAAGGGCACTATAGAACACCTTCCTCCCTTGAGCAATGTACATTTTGCAAATGAAATCATCAAATGTAGTATTTGGGAAGTTTAAGTGATGTTTAAACATGGGGCGAGTTCATATTTAAAGGTCTATATTACACAAAACTGACTCTCGTGAGCTTTAAGCCATGTTATAATGTGGTTACCTCATCAGAAACATACCTGGACTTGTGTTTTGTTTCATTCACACATGTTTATCCTTTATTATGTTAATCCTTTATTATTACTCTTTCTATATCATTCATCCAAAGCTCAAAATGCCACCTTGTGATGTCATGTAGTGGTGGCTTTAAAGTGAACAGATACCTTTTACCATTAGTTCAGTAGAGAGGAGTAATTCCAGGCTGAAATGATCCAAATGATTCTGGTGACGATGTACAGTGGTACCTCACCTTACGAATGACCCAACAAACGAAAATTTCAAGTTACGAAACGCCTTCACGGTAAATTTTGGTCTCTAGATACGAAAGAAAATTCAAGTTACGAAACGCGAAATCTCAAAAATTCAAATAATGCGCGCTCAGCCACACACATTATACGCTTTTCTCAAACTGGATTTAAACTTTTCTCACATTTGTCTCTCGTTTAAACACTCAAACTTTCATAGATTTTCAACAAAATTATTAATAGTGAAGTGTGGGGGGAAGGGGGAGGGGGGAGAAGACTGCGCTCTGACACGTGTGTGATAGCGCACATGACCCGGCGCGGGGCTGACAGCAGGTCTAGACCAAGGTCTAAACCTGGACTGGACCAGGACTAAACCTGGACTAAACCTGGACTAAACCTGGACTAAACCTGGACTAGACCAGGTGGATTAAAGCAGCGAGGAGGGGACAGCACACAGTCTGAGCGCATGAACGAGACCCATGCAAGAGCCGCGGTGGTCTAGACCTCCTCTAGACCTGACCAGGTCTAGAGGAGGTCTAGAGGAGCCGCGGTGGTCTGGACTAAACCAGGACTAAACCTGGACTAAACCAGGAGGAGCCGCGGTGGTCTGGACTAAACCAGGACTAAATCTGGACTAAACCAGGAGGAGCCGCGGTGGTCTGGACTAAACCAGGACTAAACCTGGACTAAACCAGGAGCCCGCGGCTCTTGCATGCGCCTCAGCTGTGACTCGAAACAAAACCAGGAAATAGACCCACGCGCGGCGCTTTAATCCACCTGGTCTAGTCCTGGTCTAGTCCAGGTTTAGTCCTGGTCCAGTCCAGGTTTAGACCTTGGTCTAGACCTGCTATCAGCTCCGCGCCGGGTCATGCTGCGCTATCACACGTGTCAGAGCGCAGTCTTCTCCCCCCTCCCGCTTCCCCCCCACACTTCACTATCTATGAAAATCTATGAAAGTTTGAGTGTTTAAACGAGAGACAAATGTGAGAAATGAGAAATCAATCAGGACGCAGAACACAATGTTACACTATAAAAAAAGTTACACTATAAAAAAAAAAAAACTTGGATCGGGGCCTTGGAACGAATCAGGCTTTTTCCATTGAAATAGCTACTCAACTTACGAATTTTTCACGATACGAAACCACTTCTGGAACGAATTAATTTAGTAAGGTGAGGTACCACTGTATTGAGTTTTTTTTTAAAAGAAAAAACAAGAGAAAAAACTCTTAAAGCCTAAATATGCAGGGTTTGTGTAAATGAAACAAAACACAACTCTAGGTATGTTTTTGATGAGGAAACAACATTAGAGCAGAGATCAGACAATAGTGTAATATTGGCCCTCTAAACCATTGCAAAAACATATATTGTTGCTTTTGAAAGAGTATTAGTAAAAGTGTATGTAGATAAGTAATGGGCCACTTCTTACAAGTTTGTCTGTTTGTGTTGGGTAACCTTGTTGTATTCTCATTGATTTGAGTGGATTACCCATTAAACTTCCCATTTGCATTAGTATTGCAGTAAGTATGTGTATTGTCTTCACTGACCTTTCTGTGCACCACACAGAAGTGCATCTAACTTACTAGATCTCTTATTTATGAGCCTCTTCCTTGGACTCCATATATTCTCAGCTTGTTGACTTCTCCGTTTGGTCGGCAATGAGGCTGAAAAGTTTCCCCTCATTGGCCACACATCAGGCTCTCTCCTTCTCTGTGGCGTTAGTGGACGCGCACATTTATACAAACAGCAACAGCCATATCACTCTTTCAACAAATTGCTTGTTTAGTCTGGTAAAACATGATTGGCTGGTTCATATAGCAATAAGCTAGGATGGCTTATAGATCAAAGTAAAGCACAGAGCAGGCAAATGAATGCACTGGATTAATGGGTATTTTTTTAAACTTACAGAAGTGATAGACGCCATACAGGAAGTTAAATGCATTAACAGAGACCATACAATGAGACAATTCAATGGGAATAAAAACTGTGAACAAACCCGTTATTTAAACTTAAGCTCATGAGTCAGTGGTGTGGCAGCAGGCTCCCGACATGACGGTAATGAATGAGTGTTTGTCTCAGCGGTAGACGAGTGACAGAGCTAAACATAGTGTGCCTGGATCTGTTCTGATCTCTTGTTCTGTGTTAGGGAATGAGTCATTGGTTTGTTAGTTAATGTGGCTGTACACTTTAAGATTACATAGAGTCGCTGAAGTAATGTCTGCCACAGAGAGGTTTCCTGTCGTTGTCATGGTGACATCATCAAACATCGGGTGAGCAGTGGTCCCTGACTTCCACATGTTGATTATGACTCAGTAAATCCTGTTGGTCCATCAGGAGCCCCAGCAGAATGTTCAAAAGTGTTTTTAGATCGAGTCTATTGTGCACATATGAGGAGAGTCAGGGCTTTCTATACCACACAACACAGCTCCTCAGTGAAAGACCACAGAGAGGAGAAGGAGGGACAGGGTCAGATAGGGGCAGGGCAGAGGGGAGAGAGGTGGGGCCTGGTTATTGACCCTCTGGACCCCACTGGGGGGGCCCACTGAAGTCCTGGGAATGCACTTGTTCTTCCTGCGTCCCGATGGAGACAGGTCGTATTTCCCTCCGTCTGGAGAGTAGTCTTTGTCATCTCTGAGGATCTGCACCTCGTTCAGGTCCCCCTTTGCCTTTCGGCCCCGGCGCGTACAGTTTCTGCGGGCCCCCTTAGGAGGCCGGGGCAGGGGTGAGGGGGAGGGCAGGCTGTACTGGTCGCCATGAGGCAAGTAGGGCCGCTGGTGGTGGTTGTGGTGGTGTCGGTGACGGTTAAGATGATTGAGATACTCGCCCTGATCCAGCTCGTGACCTGGCACCCTCGGGTGCCCCTCCCCAGAGGAGCAGGATGGCAGTTGCTCCTTCTTCAGGCTCTTGAGGTCCTTCCCCTGCAGCTCTGGAGGAGAGGTGCACAGCAGCTCAGAGGTGGAGCCTCTGAAGCGCCGCAGCCAGTCCCACAGAGACAGGGCCTTGCAGTCACACTCCCAGGGGTTGTCATTGAGACGCAGGTACTCGAGCGCAGGCAGAAGCGTCATGCTGGAGCCTGACAGCTCCGTTAGGGAGTTATTGAAGAGGAACAGGGTGGTGAGGCGTCTCAGGTCATGGAAGGCCTGTCGATCGATCCACTGGATCTTGTTCTGGTGCAGCAGCAGCCGGTCCAAAACCCCCAGCCCCCGAAACGTGTTGTGCCGCAGGCTCCACAGACGGTTGCCATGGAGGAACAGGTGACTCAGGTTCAGCAGGTCAATGAACAAGTCGTCCTCCAGGAACTCCAGCTCGTTGTCCTATGGCCAAGAAATCCACAGGCAAAAACACAAAGAAGACATGTTTCAATACCTCATAAGTAATTGAAATGTGCATTCCAAATGATTTCCCCCAGGCCCTTTCATGTTTGTCATTGTAGAATCTGTACATTGTGTGTGAGTTGTTCTCATTTTATTTTGCAACTGTTCAGTGCAATTTGTGACAATTAGTTTGGTTTTGTAATTGCATAAAAACATAGTTTTTGTCCTGATGAAAAAAGGGGGAAAACTTTCTAACTTGCTTTTGTTTGTAAGTTGCTTTTGTTTCCATGAAAAGGCTGCTAATTGCAATACATTTTCAACTCTATATTCAGAGGTAAAACATTTCTTTCTAACAATATATTCTTGTTTTTCATTACACCCTTTCATAACACCATTCATAATGTGTGACGGGCTGGACCTCAGCCACAGCCCTGAACAAAAGAGAAGTGAATAGAAGCAATGCTTTTCGCTCATCTCCGCACAAAACATCCATTGTCTTATAAGCTTTTGACAGTACTTTCGCTTAGTCTGTTTAATATTTAGATGGAGGGATTTTATGTTATGTTATGTCTGATGTAATACCCACAAATAATATTATATCAAATGTACAAGAATACATAATATAATGCACTGACCTTTAACCCACTCACTCAATCAATGAAATGCATATGAGAACAAGCTTTTGCCCACATAAAGCTAATGTCATTGTTGTAACTATATCCCAAATGCTAGCATGATTTCCTACTGTGCCAAGCGGCAGCGGATAACCACAGCCCCACTGTTAATGGTGCATTTCCCTGCATATGGGCTGAGCAGCTGAATTTGATCAGTCTCCGATTCGTAGGCAGTAAGTGCTGAGAGCGGCTGATGGACAGATTATGGTTTAATGCGATTGTGGCAACAGTGGAGTGGAGATAAAGAGGTTGGTTATCCGTGTACTATACCTGCAAATACAGATACTGGAGATTATGGAGGCCAGTGAAAATCCCCTGGGGTAGAGTGATCAGGCCACAGTGGTACAGGTGCAGAGCGTGAAGCCTCCCCAGCCCCATGAAGGTCTCTGCCCCCAGGGCCTTGAGGTGCCGATTGTCCCCCAGGTCCAGCTCCTCCAGCCGCTCAAAGCCGTGGAAGGTGGAAGGCTGGATGTAGGAGATGTTGTTGGAGTAGAGCCAAAGCATGATGGTGGTGGGCGAGAAGTGTCCATTCTGCAGTTCCTTGATCTTGTTGTTCTGCAGGAACACCCGCTCGCTCTGTGCCGGGATGCCTTCTGGGACCTTGTCGAAATTGTGTGCCTGGCAGGAGACAGTGCTTGGAGAGGTGTAGCAGATGCAGTCTGTGGGGCAAGGCATAGACAGGTCCAGACCACACAGAACCAACAGTAGCTCCAGCCCGCCATAACCTGCAAAACAAAAGGGAACGAGAGACAGAGCGATGAGTAATTGAATTCAGGCTGGCTGCAGTTATCAGACTTCTTGAATCAAACACCCATTGGTCTCACTTTACAACAACAAAGGCGGTACTCCAGTGTGGCTTCATATATCACTCCCAAACAATAGCCCCATTTAACCTCTCAAACAAAAATAAGATGTAATGGGAAATGCACATAGACTAGAAGTTATTTTATACACTAATACACTTTAGTTCAGTTCCCAATTCCCAGTTCCCAATTATCTTATATAAATTATCTTTAATAAAAAATGTACTAAAAAAGCTGCTGAGTCACAAAGCCCTGTCTACATGGCTTGCAGTATAATCTTTTATGCATTGAATTGTGTTAAAGATGAGTTTTCTTAGTGTTTGGGACTGGCACAAACATATGACATTTAAAGGTCCTGTATTACACAAAATTGACTTGTGAGGTTTATGTTAGAATATTGTGGCCTACTCAAAAACATACCTGTAATTGTGTTTTGTTTCATTCACACATGTTTAAAGGAAAAGTAAAGTTTTTTTTTACAATCTGAGCCTTCTTTCGGCAATAAAACAAGTAGTTTTACTCACCCATAGCAGTTTGGTGTCAATTGGAGCAGTATCGCAGAACTTATGTTGGAGCCGTTCTGTTCTACGAATGATCCCGTATCCGTTAGCGTGAGTGCTCGGGGCATTACTTTGCTGTGTCCAAATAACACAAACTTTAGCACTTTTCAAATCACAGAAGATCGCTGTGTCAGGGTAGACTTTTAGTAGATTCCAAAATGGCCTGAAACCCGATATCCAGCTATAGTTTCATTTGATGACGTCATCAGAGAGGACAGTGCGCATGCGTGAACTCAGCTGTTTTGTAAACACCGCTAGTCCGAAAGAAGCTAACACCGCTCTGAACTTTACTTTTCTGTTGCGATATCGGGTTTCAGGCCGTTTTGGAATCTACTAAAAGTCTACCCTGACACAGCGATCTTCTGTGATTTGAAAAGTGCTAAAGTTTGTGTTATTTGGACACCGCAAATCAGTGCCCCGAGCACTCACGCTAACGGATACGGGATCATTAGTAGAACAGAACGGCTACAACATAAGTTCTGCGATACTGCTCCAATTGACACCAAACTGCTATGGGTGAGTAAAACTACTTGTTTTATTGCCGAAAGAAGGCTCAGATTGTAAAAAAACGTTAATTTTCCTTTAAGTAATGTGTAGAATCCCTCAGTTGTCCAGGTAGAATCCACGGCAAAAGGAGAAATTCAATTTGTCAACTGGACAAAAGTTTATTTGGTCGAATGGTTCTGCTAACAAGACCCCACACTCCGCTCCCACTGCATATTTAATTGGCCTGCCTAACTAACAGAAACTAAACAAGTACATGTGGTAGTTTCAGAGTCATTTCATTGTAGTTAGCGCCCCCTTCAGGCAGATATAAGGCAGTGTCCACCAGTGTCTGACCAGAACTGAAGAAGCAGCTTGGATGATTTTACCTCTTGCACAGCGTCTTTGAGTGTCTTGAAAAGCGCTTTATAAATAAAATGTATTATTATTATTATTATTATTATGAGCTGCGAAACATATTCGACCAAATAAACCTTTGTCCAGTTGACAAATTTAATTTCTCCTTTTAATCCCTTATTATAAGTGTCTTTATCTT
Organism: Paratrypauchen microcephalus; assembly: GCA_036785185.1. NCBI lineage: Eukaryota > Metazoa > Chordata > Actinopteri > Gobiiformes > Gobiidae > Paratrypauchen > Paratrypauchen microcephalus. Next base: position 2,235,929 of record JAVJIX010000120.1, on the reverse strand, counting down.
CAAAATTCAAAATGATTTAAATATGCAAGTGTATTAAATGTGTGAAAGAAACAAAACACCACTGCAGATATGTTTTTGATGAGGAAACAACATTAGAACAGAGATCAGAAAATAGCGTAATATGGGCCCTTTAAACAAAAAGACAACAGCATACTCTTAATCCTGATGTTTTTATTGATTTTAAACTCACGCAAACTGTTTTTGTTATCTCTTGATACCTGATGCTTTATTGATGTTAATCAATAACGTGGTTATGGTTAATGCAAGCCCACACAGCCCTTTTTTATAAAGTGCTCAGACGTACACGCACATTTGAAATCGCTATAAATCACAATATAAGTTATTGTCACAGAGGAATTCACATTTGTATTGACTTCTTTTATTGGCCCTATTTTGACAGCACAATGCAACTCATGGCATCCTCTCACCCAACACACAGCAGTGTTCTTTTCTTTGCTGATTCTTGGAAGGTGACAGAAAATCAATGGTTTGCCCTGCTTACAAGCACACACCACCTGTAATACATGGCCCTCAATAACAGCCTGTGCTATAGTGGTAGAAGTAAGTAGGAGTGACAGGTAGAGATGTGACCATACATAAAGCAAAACAACAGGACCACCTGCTTGTTGTGTAGCCCCATATAGAAATTTAAACTTAAACGGTGTAGAAGCATCCTTCCTTCAAAACAAAACAAACAAATAAATAAATAAAAAATAATAATAATACAAAAAATAGGGATTAGTGTAAAGGGACAGTGTGTAAGATTTTTACCCGTTAATTACTGAAATTGAAGATACCCATTCAAAAATACATTGTTTTCCAAGCCTTTTCACTTCCATCATGAAATCAAAGTATTCTTTTGGACTTAGATATAGTCACATAAAAGGGGGATCTTCCCCATGCAGAGGCAGCCATTTTGAATACGAGAGCCGCAGAAGGACATTTGGGCTCCGCCTTCGGCAAGGCTCGTGGTTTTGGGTAAACAACACAAGCATGCTGCCGGATCAGACGTCGTAATGGATCTAACACGTGTTTTGGACTAAATTGTTTTACTGGATTTTATTCGCTGGATCCTTACGGACAAATTGAGAGCAAGCTTATGCTGAAATACAGAGTTTGACCTGTGCAAAGCATTCTAAGGTAAGCTAACCTCGTTTTGTGCTTTTCCGTATAAAAGCCCCATGTGCTCGGGGAGTGATTGTTGTGCCGGGAAATGAATTGCATAGTCAAAAAGAGGAGACTGTAAGGTTTCATTTGATGTGTAGAGTGTCATGGTACATGATGTGTGTTTTCATGAGAAAAACAAAAAAAAACAAAAACGGGACTGCGTTTTATTACAGTAGCGGCGCACCCGGGTGACCCTCGAGGTCTGCCGTAGCTAAAACAGAAAGTGCAATAGCACCATCCACCTATGCGCCACGAATCCTACACACTGGGGCTTTAAGTTCTAAATATTAAAGGTCCTATATTACACAAAATTGACTCTTGTGAACTACAAGCCATGTTTGGCAAAAGGAGAAATTCAATTTGTCAACTGGACAAAAGTTTATTTGGTTGAATACGTTTCGTAGCTCATCCAAGCTGCTTCTTCAGTTCTGAAGTTCAGAACCAGGGCTGAAATCATCCAAAAGATTCTAGTGGAAGTGAAGTTTAAAACTACAATGGAACATTTAATGTATTACCACATCACATCACAAGAGTGTTTTCTGTTTGAGAGAAGAACTCATGCATGCAGGATTTGTGTGGATGAAACAAAACACGGTATGTTTGTGATGCAAAAATAATATTATAACACAACATGGGCCCTTTAAATACAACGTTGTAAAAAAAATGGCTCCATTAACAAATCTATCTCATTTACTACTTTGGATTAGCCTTCATTTCGCTCATTACAAGTTTCCAGCTCGCATTGGTCGTAATGATCTGGCTCTTGTGTATGTATTACAAGTGCATCATCACTGTGGACAGATGTGACAGACAGATGTCAGGCTGACCGCTGCAGTGACGTGATGGACAGCCTGTTCTGGGACACAGACACATTATCCCTGCGCTGTGACTGCTTGTATAACCAGGCCTATACAGGTAAACAGACAGCGTATTTATGACCATATCTGGAGCTTCCTGCCAGGGCGCCTTGAAGAAGAGCAGTCTGACCTTTTCAACATAGCGGAGAAAAGTGCAAGCCGTCCAACTTTCATTACTCCTCCAACTGTAGAAACAACAAATCGATGACGTGCAAACTTGTTTAACAATTAGCCTGGAAGCATTTGTTAAATTATAATGATTTTGTGCAAATGTTAGAGCTTGTCAAATGGCAGTGAAATGCATTTGAGTCTCCTCTGGGCTGGTCCTGCTATAGAGACATACAGTACCTACTCCTCTAGTCTCAGTCCTGTGTTGAGTGATATTGTCTGTCCACTGGGATGAGCTTAAGGGCTTCCACAACACACAGTGGAAGTGGTATGAAAGCATTATTTCAATTCCTTGTCTAGACAGAGCCGGATCTAATCTCAAAGTTCAGAGGTGAAGACAGATGATATTTTGAAAAACAAATAGATATTTATTTAACAAATAGCGTCCACAAACATGTCTATAAGGCTTATAAACATCATTTGGCTGGTTTTCTGCTAAATTATGCAACAGGATTTAATAAAATTTCAGGATTAGGGGTTTTTAATAAGAGATAGAAAAATACTCCAAGTGTTGAGGCGTAAGAAATTAATAATGTCTTAAAATAATCCTTTATTATTACGTGTGACATATGATCTCTGAAGGTTAATGGTACTTTTCTAGTAGAGGGACCTGCTTGTCTTCATGGAGATGTTATTGCTTTGTCTAGAATGTTTGAGTGTATGGCATTAAAGGAAAAGTAACGTTTTTTACAATTTATTTCGGTAATATATTTATTTCGGTAATAAAACAAGTTGTTTTACTCACCCATATCACTTTGGTGTCATATGGAGCATTTCCGGAGATGTTTTAGATTAGCGTTAGGCTAACGCCGTTAGCCTAGCGCGACTTATAGCCATAGCTCGGGGCATTCCCCGAGCATGTAATATGCCCCGTGCGGGCTCCAAATAACACAAACTTTAGCACTTTTCAAATCATAGAAGCTCGATGTCTTTAGTCTATGATTTCGTTTGGTCAAAAGTGGCCTGTAATCCGAGATTTATCCATAGTTTCGAGTAGATGTGGACGCCAGTGCGCATGCGGGGAGTGTGCTCTCAGCTCCCGGGACCCAAACATGGAACGCAAAGCTGTAAACTATGGATAAATCTCGGATTACAGGCCACTTTTGATTCAAACGAAATCGTAGAGTAAAGACATCGAGCTTCTATGATTTGAAAAGTGCTAAAGTTTGTGTTATTTGGAGCCTGCACGGGGCATATTACATGCTCGGGGAATGCCCCGAGCTATGGCTATAAGTCGCGCTAGGCTAACGGCGTTAGCCTAACGCTAATCTAAAACATCTCCGGAAATGCTCCATATGACACCAAAGTGATATGGGTGAGTAAAACAACTTGTTTTATTACCGAAATAAGGCTCAAATTGTAAAAAACGTTACTTTTCCTTTAAATCTTTCAATCATCAGCTCAAACCAGACCAAGTTACAGGTCAGACCTCTGTGAAGAGGCAACCTCGCTCATAGTCAGAATGCCTGTTTTGGTTTTGGTATTTTTTTTCCAGGTTTGGTTCCATCAACTGGTGATAGTATTTATTATTATTATTATTATTATTATTATTATTATTATTATTATTATTATTATTATTATTATTATTATTAATTAATTAATTAATTAATTAATTAATTAATTCATTAATTCATTATAAAAAACAAAAAATGATGTGGATACAGGACAAACTTAATAAATAACTGGCGTCATACTTTTCAGTTATAGTTTTTTTGAGGACATTTTCCAGGCAATTATACAATTATTGACTGCAAACCACAATCCGCCATTTTCAAAAAACTAAAATCTATCTCTCCATATGTGTCTTTTGTTCTTGTGAGATTATTCCAGGTCACTCCGCTCTGCCCTCTCCCCTATAATCGTGTATGGTGTTTTTACTGTGGCCTTTCAGATCCTTGAAATGTTATCTCGTCTTTTCCTCGCTGCTCTATCTGCCCATCTGCTTTGCCCTTAGCGTCGTGGTTCAGCACACTCCTCCGCAGTGCTAGCTTGTTTGCTCCCCCTGCTGAGCCTGTTAATTAGGTAAAGATGTGCCGTTATAGACTACTGCTCTCTCCATCGCAACATATGGGCCCATGGTAAAGTCTGTGTATAGTTTCTGGCGCTTAAACACAATACTTGTTTCCGTGGTGTTAAAGTCAGGAACCCTAACCTGCTCTGTTCAAGTGAGAAACAGACTGATGCACTTACTTCATGTACAAATTGAATTAATGAGTGTATTGTTTGTGTTCATTTGATTACATGAGCTAGAAAAAACTTATTTATGTCAGAGGTTGTTGTTGACCTTATCGATCGATTAACGATTAACTGAAAAGCGGGGTTTTTCACCTGAATTTTAGTGTTTCAATAGGGTCTTTAAGAATATAAGCTATAGTAACATAACACTGAGTCATAAATATATCATAGTATTATTATATTGTATATTCCTCAATTAATTATGCCTTAGTAAAAAGCAGACAAATGTATTGATGCTGAATAACAAAATACATTCTTTATTGAAAATAAATTGAGGACGTTTTTTGTAAAAGCTCCGTGATATGAAATGATAAAAAAATGAATTGATCGGGGAAAACATTGCACTTTCACGTGGAGCCTGTTACGCAGCCCGGAGTGGAGGAGCACGTGCAGCGCGCCGTGCTCGTGTTCAGCAAACAAAGCCGCAAAAATTGGGTTCGCAGGAGAACATTTTGCACTGCTTTAAAGATCCCATGACATGGTACTTCTTGATGCTTTTATATGGCTCCTTAATGGTTCCCTAATACTGTAAATGAATCCTTCTTCAAAATCAACACTCAGTGCATGAGAAACAGAGATAAGATGAGAAAGAGTATTTTTTCTCTCTCTGAACAGGTCATAATGGGCGTTGTTGCTTGAATGCAAATGAGGAGAAAAGAGCTGGCCTATAGTACAGGGTGGGGGCGTGGCCAAACTCTCCGCTCTCTGCGCTCAGCTCTCAGCTGATCCATTTCCGTGTTTTTGCAGGGGGGAGAGATGGGAAGCGTTCCATTGAAAAATAAACACATTATATAAAATAAAATTAAACCACTGCTGTTCAAAGGTCCAGAGGCTCAGATAAAGGACTTCCGAGCCTAGAAACACTCGGACGTGCCTCCAGGCAAATAAAAAAACGCATTTCGCATTGCCTAGCGCATTCGCAGTCCAAACTCTCTGGGCGTGATTTACAGAGACGCTGAGTACAGACAGACGGGGGTGGAACTGCATTTGCATTTCTTTTTTCGATCTGACGTCAATAAGTTTCCTTGTTCAAAATCGCCCGTTTGAGCTCCGATTTTTTGTAACGCAGAAAAGGATCGCAAATGCTCAGTTTAGACATTTCGCAACTTTTAACCGGGGGGGGGGCTAAACAGGGTAGGGGAGCTCACATTAACGTTCAAAAACCTCAGAAAGTGAAAATTTCATGCCATGGGACCTTTAAGATCTGGCCGCGGATGTAACGCTATGGTCCTTCTCGCGAGTGGGTTTACATCTCGTGTTCACATTCCAGAGTAGCGCCCTCTCCTCTAGCGATTAGTTACAATTAATGCATTTTAATCGACCAACGTCTTGATCGACAATTAATCGTAAGTGGATTAATTGTTGACATCCCTATTTGATATAGCTTTGATTTCCTTTGAACAAAAAATAAAATAAGACAGAATTGATTCATATGTGGTTGTGGTTGGTCAGGTAGCTGTAAATTATCTCTCAAATAACAACACAACAACAACTTTGCAAAGATACAAATTCATTATGAGATTTTCTGGACCGATTATGACCAGTAAATAGTCTCATTACATCAATTTATATCCCAACTTTTCAGTAAAATACATTGTTCCAGCTATTATATATTGAACACATAGTATATATAAATAAATATAGTAAATATAGTAATTGCCCTCTCCAATAGGCCACACAGGCCTTGTTTAAAATGAAATTTAAATTTTTTTTTTTTTTTTTAAATATGCTATGCAGCTAAACCTTAAAGGAAAAGTAACGTTATTTTACAATCTGAGCCTTCTTTCGGTAATAAAACAAGTCGTTTGACTCACCCATATCACGTTCGTGTCATTTGGAGCTGTTTGAAGAAAGTTATGTTGTAGCGTATCCGTTAGCATTTGTATTCGGGGCATTACTTTGCGGTCTCCAAATAACACAAACTTTAGCACTTTTCAAATCATAGAAGCCCGATGTCTTAATGAAAGATTTCGTTTGAAGCAAAAGTGGCCTGTAATCCGAGATTTATCCATAGTTTTCAGCTTTGCATTTCATGTTTGGGTCCCGGGAGCAGTCCGCGCATGCGCACTGGCGTCCTCATCTACTCGAAACTATGGCTAAATCTCGGATTACAGGCCACTTTTGCTTCAAACGAAATCTTTCATTAAGACATCGGGCTTCTATGATTTGAAAAGTGCTAAAGTTTGTGTTATTTGGACACCGCAAAGTAATGCCCCGAGCAAATGATACAGCACCATGTTAACGGATACGGGATCATTACTAGAACAGAACGGCTCAACATAAGTTCTGCGATACTGCTCCAATTGACAGAAAAATGCTATGGGTGAGTAAAACTACTTGTTTTATTGCCGAAAGAAGGCTCAGATTGTTAAAAAAAAAACGTTAATTTGCCTTTAAAGGACAAACACAATATCAACACAAAGTGTAGTCTGGCCTTTTCAGTTTTTAATAGCTATTCATGTGGTACATTCTACAAACATTTACTTTTTGAAGGAGAACCATCTGCCTGTGTAGAAGTGATAGAGCTTCTACACCAGCTTTAGTTTACCTTGTCTGGTGAGTCCATGTTGTGTGTTTATGCCTGCAGTCTGCTGTATCTTTCCATCACATTTTAAACCAAATGTTTAACCTTCTGCTTTATAGGAGTGATTCCACAAACACAGCGGACAATCTTTGTCTAATCTTAGTCTTAAAGGGATATGCCACCCCCAGGTCAAACTTGGGCACACACCACGCTGCGTAACAGGGGAACTGCCTTCCTGGTGTGTAACAGGGATTCCCCTGTCAGTGTGATGTGTGCTTCAGCTGTGTTTTTCCGCACTGAAAAATAGTTCCCACCCAAAATAACCAAGTCAAGCTCTCCGTGTTGATTTGTACATTTATTTGCACTCGATATGAATGCGCACTACACAGAAAGTAATTGGGAAACGCATCGAGCAAATTAATTCCTTTTGGCCGAAATCTTTCTCTGGCGACGTTAGACTCCAGTCTAACGCGGAGTAGCTGCAGATACCGCGGCGGTCAGTGGCGACAGACCTGGACAATGGCTGGGTCACCAGAAAAACACTTTCCACCACTTATTTTAGTCTCTGGACTGTGGGGAGATGCCCAAGTTTGACCTGGGAGTGGCATATCCCTTTAATCTTAAAAGATGCACTGAGAACTTGAATAGCTCATTATGTTCATTTGATTAGAATTTAAAATCCACAGGTCTCCACAAACATTATACAGTAAAAGGAAGAGGAAGAAGAAGAAGAAGAAGAAGAAGAAGAAGAAGAAGAAGAAGAAGAAGAAGAAGAAGAAGAAGAAGAAGAAGAAGAAGAAGAAGAAGAAGAAGAAGAAGTGACTTTATTGATCTCACACTGGAGAAATTCTTCTCTGCATTTAACCCATCCTGTTATTAGGAGCAGTGGGCAGCACATTACTGCGCCCGGGGACCATCTCCATGATCTTCTTGCTTCAGTTTGGTCAGGACCTCAGCTGGAGGATTTTACCTAAGGTGCATGTTTTGGGTTGGTGGGGGAAACCGGAGTGCCCGGAGGAAACCCACCCAGACACGGGAAGAACATGCAAACTCCGCACAGAAAGGTCTGGGCGACCCTTCTGTGTGGAGTTTGCAGAGTCTGTGTGGAGAGAGATGTGCGTTATGGTCTGATTTCAAACACGCATGAATTTGAACCGAAAGTGGGCAGGGCTGCTTCACCTGGAAACCATTTTAACCAAGTTCTAGAAACATTTAAGATCTGCACCCACACAAGGCTAAATCTATCATCTGCAACAAGTGTGCAGTGCAATCTCTTCTAAGCTCTTCAAACAAGTATTCAATATATTTGATAAGAAATCTATATCATTTCATTACTGCAACATTATTAACAAATATAAAATGTTAAAGGGATATGCCACCCCCAGGTCAAATTTGGGCATCTCCCCACAGTCCAGAGACTAAAACAAGTGATGAAAAGCGTTTTCCTGGTCACCCAGCCATTGTCCAGGTCTGTCAGCACTGACCGCCGTGCGAGCTGCTGCTCCTCCGCGTTAGACTGGAGTCTAACGGCGCCAGAGAAAGATTTCGGCCAAATTGAATTAATTTGCTCGATGCTTTTCCCAATTACTTTCTGTGTAGTGCGCATTCATATCGAGTGCAAATAAATGTACAAATCAACACGGAGAGCTTGACTTGGTCATTTTGGGTGGGAACTATTTTTCAGTGCGGAAAAATAAAGGCGAAGCACACACCACGCAGCGTAACAGGGGAACTCCCTTCCTGGTGCGTAAACAGGGATTCCCCTGTCCGCGTGGTGCGTGCTTCGTCTGTCTTTTTCCACACTGAACTGAACTGACAGAACTGCTTCTCTGGCAAAGCAGCAACCAGTATCTGTGAAAGTGTCGCACTCTGGGACATTATAATTCAATCTAAGAAGTGGCTTAATGAGAGTCAGGGTTGTAGCCTGTAGTCATCAGTGATCTGCTCTCTGTAGGAATAATGTATATATGTAAATATTTTTGTTTTTATAGTGCTGATGAGCTGCTCCCTCTGCTGGCGATGAGTTGTTGCATTTTTTTTTTTTAGCTATACAGTGGTACCTCACCTTACGAAATTAATTCGTTCCTGAAGTGGTTTCGTAATGTGAAAATTTCGTAAGTTGAGTAGTTATTTCAATGGAAAAAGCCTGATTCGTTCCAAGGCCCCGATCCAAGTTTTTTTTTTTTTTATAGTGTAACTTTTTTTATAGTGTAACATTGTGTTCTGCGTCCTGCGTCCTTTTCTCACATTTGTCTCTCGTTTAAACACTCAAACTTTCATAGATTTTCAACAAAATTATTAATAGTGAAGTGTGGGGGGAAGGAGGAGGGGGGAGAAGACTGCGCTCTGACACGTGTGTGATAGCGCACATGACCCGGCGCGGGGCTGACAGCAGGTCTAGACCAAGGTCTAAACCAGGTCTAGACCAAGGTCTAAACCAGGACTAAACCAGGACTAAACCAGGACTAGACCAGGTGGATTAAAGCGCCGCGTGTGGCTCTATTTCCTGGTTTCGTTTCGAGTCACAGCTGAGGCGAGCCGCTGCTCTAGATCTGCCCGCGTAAGGTGCTCACAGAGCGGCATGACAGAACCGTGAGGTCGGCCTCTTCAAGACCTCCAGGCCGGTGACCGGGACAATCCCCGGACCCATGCCCGCTTAGGGAGCTCTTAAAGGGATATGCCACCCCCAGGTCAAATTTGGGCATCTCCCCACAGTCCAGAGACTAAAATAAGTGGTGGAAAGCGTTTTCCTGCTCACCCAGCCATTGTCCGAGTCTGTCGCCACTGACCGCCGCGGTATCTGGTGCTCCTCCGCCTTAGACTGGAGTCTAACGTCGCCAGAGAAAGATTTCGGCCAAAAGGAATTAATTTGCTCGATGCGTTTCCCAATTACTTTCTGTGTAGTGCGCATTCATATCGAGTGCAAATAAATGTACAAATCAACACGGAGAGCTTGACTTGGTCATTTTGGGTGGGAACTATTTTCCAGTGCGTAAGAATACAGCCGTATCACGCACCACGTTGTGCAACAGGGGAACTCCCTTCCCGGTGCGTAACTGGGATTCCCCTGGCAGCGTGCTGCGTGATATGAATCTACACAGAAAGTAATTGGGAAACGCATCGAGCAAATTAATTCCTTTTGGCCGAAATCTTTCTCTGGCGACGTTAGACTCCAGTCTAAGGCGGAGGAGCACCAGATACCGCGGCGGTCAGTGGCGACAGACTCGGACAATGGCTGGGTGAGCAGGAAAACGCTTTCCACCACTTATTTTAGTCTCTGGACTGTGGGGAGATGCCCAAATTTGACCTGGGGGTGGCATATCCCTTTAAGGCGGGCTGGCAGTCTCCCCCTGGGTCCCTGGATGTCTGGGGCTCCGTGCCTGGAGTGGCCCTGGAGAGCAGGTCTAGACCGCGGCTCTTGCAGGTCTAGAGCAGCGGCTCGCCTCAGCTGTGACTCGAAACGATACCAGGAAATAGACCCACGCGCAGCGCTTTAATCCACCTGGTCTAGTCCTGGTTTAGTCCTGGTTTAGACCTTGGTCTAGACCTGGTTTAGACCTTGGTCTAGACCTGCTGTCAGCCCCGCGCCGGGTCATGCTGCGCTATCACACACGCTTCACTATTAATAATTTTGTTGAAAATCTATGAAAGTTTGAGTGTTTAAATGAGAGACAAATGTGAGAAAAGTTTAAATCCAGTCTGAGAAAAGCGTATAATGTGTGTGGCTGAGCGCGCATTATTTGAATTTTTGAGATTTCGCGTTTCGTAACTTGGAATTTCATTCGTATCTAGAGACCAAAATTTACAGTGAAGGCGTTTCGTAACTTTTTCGTAAAATTTACGAAAAATTTTTACGAAAAATGTTCGTAAAATTTTCGTTTGTTGGGTCATTTGTAAGGTGAGGTACCACTGTATTATAAATGTAAATATAAATATAAATATAAATATGAATGTTGCATTTGCCATTTTATGAAATAGCTGCACGCTGTTACCTACTGTTACTTTGAGCTAGTTGCTAAATCTGGTCTGTGTGATACATTTATTGTGCAATGTCCCTGTCAAATAAATAAGTAAATCAAAATAAATAAAGATGTAACTGAATCCAAGAAAAGCACTGGTTCCTACTTCATTCAATAATGTTAGAGGAACATCATTATGGATGTTCAAATCCATTTTCCTCCCAGAGTGCGACTCAGCATAAACCAGGATTTACCAACGTAAGCTTTGGCCTTGTTGAGCTCGGCAGCAGCTCAGCCCTGAAAACAAAAATAGATAACTAATTGCAAATCAGCAATTAGCCAGGCATCACACTGGCACTGAGGCAAGCCCTAAACCTGTGAAAGTCCTGTAAGGAGCCCCATACTGCCTCAAGTCTGCTCGTCCAGAGACCGTGTGGCCTACTTCCACTCACACTATTGTTGTCAAATAAAACATGGGAACATTTAAATCAGAAGTACATGATTGGAGCTTCCTCTTGGCCAATTTATACCATGTGGGTCTCCAGTGCAGGTGTGTGCTGGAACTTATTTAAACTGCAGACATTTGTGCTCTGTTCACAACGCACAAGACCATAGTTTTCAGTGAGGATTTATAGAGATTTTTTTTTTATATTATTTGTCATTATACATACAAGTACAGCAAAATAATGTACATTTAACATACATTTAAAGGAAAATTAACGGTTTTTTTTTAATATTCTGAGCCTTCTTTCGGCAATAAAACAAGTAGTTTTACTCACCCATAGCAGTTTGGTGTCAATTGGAGCAGTATCGCAGAAGTTATGTTGAACCGTTCTGTTCTACTAATGATCCCGTATCCGTTAGCGTGAGTGCTCGGGGCATTACTTTGCGCTCTCCAAATAACACAAACTTTAGCACTTTTCAAATCACAGAAGATCGCTGTGTCAGTGTAGACTTTTAGTGGATTCCAAAACGGCCTGAAACCCGATATCCAGCTATAGTTTCATTTGATGACGTCATCAGAGAGGACGTCATCAAATGCGCATGCGTGAACTCAGCTGTTTTGTAAACACCGCTAGTCCGAAAGAAGCTAACACCGCTCTGAACTTTACTTTTCTGTTGCGATATCGGGTTTCAGGCCGTTTTGGAATCCACTAAAAGTCTACCCTGACACAGCGATCTTCTGTGATTTGGAAAGTGCTAAAGTTTGTGTTATTTGGACACCGCAAATCAGTGCCCCGGGCACTCACGCTAACGGATACGGGATCATTAGTAGAACAGAACAGCTCAACATAAGTTCTGCGATACTGCTCCAATTGACACCAAACTGCTATGGGTGAGTAAAACTACTTGTTTTATTGCCGAAAGAAGGCTCAGATTGTAAAAAAACGTTAATTTTCCTTTAAGTAGTTAGTCCTTTTACCCTTGTGTATCAAGTATTGATGAGGCAGAATGTATCAGAATTACCATGCTTTCAGAATTGCAGGATATACTAGAATGAATAGTAGTATTCATTTGGATTTGGCATTCAGATGGATTTGGCGTTGAGTTTTATAAAACTCATATAGATAGACTTGCTCCTCTGTTGCTTCGCATGATTCAGGGCTTTTGTTGTCGTGTGCGCAGTGGGGAGGCACGTTTCCCTGTGCAGTGGGGTTCTTGCTTTGCTGCCCACCCTGGATGCTGGGAGCATGCAAAGAATTTAAATAGATAAATAAGAAAAAGTGACCTTGTTTCCTTGGGCAAGACACTTAACCCCACCTCGCCCACATTGTCTGCGGACACTGGTAGCCCCCATGACAGAACTACATCAAGGCCAGTTATGACGTGGGTCATCCTCCCGTAGAGCTCTTTTTTTTTGTGACCGCACTACAATTTTGTTCACCCTAAAATTATTTTCTTTATGTATTCAGACCACTACAATTATTTGCAAATTACTTTTTGCATTGCTCAAAAAAGGAAAACACACACACACACACACACACACACGCACGCTTTTTCATTCTTGTATAATATTAAGTTTGAACAAATGACTCCACATCATGACAAATAGCCACACAAGTAAAACAAAACAACACACATCTCACACAATAGTATTTTAATGACTCCATCAGCTGCGGCCCCTGTTGAGTGATGTTTGGACGCACACTCATAATCAACATGCCTGATGGTGTCCCTTTGTCCTCGGGGTGTAATATGTGCGTGGCTTCACTTCTCTATTCGTAATTGTCCATTTGAGGGAAAGACCAGCCTTTTTAATCAACTAGCAGAGTCTGCAGCGCGCTCTTTGGGTTCTGTTCCCTCTGGTTGTTTGTCTAAATTCTCATCTTAGCTTCCCCCGGTTAGATATTTGCTGAAGGCTTCATTAGGCACAGCTAGGGTTCAATTACAAGAGCCCACTCCCTCCTCTGTCTTTTCACTATATAGTCACTGTCTTCGCACACACAGAGAAGAAAAGAGGTGAAAGAATGCAAAACCATGTCTGGGCCAGAATTTCACTGTGCTGTGAGGATCATTGGTGGTGCATAAGATTGGTTTGTTTTACACTGGTTTTACCTAGTCCTAGACCTGGTTTAAAGTCACTTCTTCTTCTTTAGGTAAAATCCTCCAGCTGAGGTCCTGACCAAACCGAAGCGGGAAGATCATGGAGATGGTCCCCGGGCGCAGTAATGTGCTGCCCACTGCTCCTAATATATATATATATATATGTATTAGGGATGTCAACAATTAATCTATTAACGATTAATTGTCGATTAAGACGTTAGTCGAACAAAATGCATTAATTGTAATTAATCGCTAATCGCAGACACGCGCACCCGCGTGGTCACGAAACAAGGCAATCGCGCACCGCGCTGCGCCAAGCTCGACTCACAGCCGCCGGCTGCAGGTGCCAACGGCACTGCTCAGCAGCCCCGGGTGTACGCGCGAAGCGAGATCGAACCGCGGCGCCCGGAATGCGTCTCAGCCCGACCCTCGGGCTGAGACGTGCCGCTGCTGGTTTCGTGCGGCTGGTTTGTGGTTCGGGCCCCGAGTTTCATGAAACCAGCAGCGGCATGTGGTGGTTTAATCCTGGTTTAGTCCAGGTCTAGACCTGGTCGAGTTCTGGTTTAGTCCACATTTAGTCCTGGTCTAGTCTCTTAGCCAATCAGGACAGAACACAATGTTACACTATAAAAAATGTTACAATATAAAAGAGCGAGGGATTACTGTATTTTGTTATTCAGCATCAATACATTTGTCTGCTTTTTACTAAGGAATAATTAATTGAGGAATATACAATATAATAATACTATGATATATTTTTGACTCAGTGTTATGGTACTATAGCTTATATTCTTAAAAATCCTATTGAAACACTCAAATTCAGGTGAAAAACGCCGCTTATCGGTTAATCGTTAATTGATCGATAAGGTCAATCAACTATTAATTAATGAATTAATCGATAATTTGCATCCCTAATATATATATATATAGGATGGGTTAAAATGCAGAGAAGAATTTCTCCAGTGTGAGATCAATAAAGTTCACTTCTTCTTCTTTAGATCCTCAGGCAGGTCCCTGTTAGCTGTTCTGTTTAGACTTAAGTCATTCTAAATAATAATTAATACTAATATATGTATAAGGATTAATTCATTGATCTTTGACTATCTGTTTTTGTATGCTTTCTGTGTACTTTGCTGAGTGTACAGCACTTTATAAACCTTGTTTTTATATATAAAGATGCATTATTATTATTATTAGGTATAGACCTTAGTATTGGGATTATTGACCTGGTTTAGTCCTAGTTCAGACCTGGATTAGTCTTAGTCATACATTTTCAATATTTAACTTGTTTTCAAGTGAAAGTCTGGAACACACTAACCTACCCATTGTCACGATTGTCCCTTGATACAGTCTGTTACCATGAGTGACATCTGCCACTCACTCAATAGGCCTGACACACAGACAGAGACACAGACAGAAAGAAGAGACAGGCAGACTGACCATTATCTGTCCACTGTGAGAGAGAGAGAGAGAGAGAGAGAGAGAGAGAGAGAGAGAGAGAGAGAGAGAGAGGGAGAGAGAGAGAGAGAGAGAGAGGGAGGGAGAGAGAGAGAGAGAAGAGTCAGTGAGATGAAGATGAAAGCAGAGAGGCGCAGCACGGTGGTGTGGTGGTGTATTGCACCAGCCATTACAACACCAAAATCCAGACTTGGCTTCACATAGAAAGCTGTATTGACAAACCACTGATTTGTGCCCAAGGCTATTGGTCCAGTAGACCTGATAAAAAAATACTGTCCAAACTTGCACAGACACACAAATGCTGTGTACTGTTGGAAGATATCAGGAAAAAGTTTAAAGATCCCATGACATGGTACTTCTTGATGCTTTTATATGGCTCCTTAATGGTTCCCTAATACTGTAAATGAATCCTTCTTCAAAATCAACACTCAGTGCATGAGAAACAGAGATAAGATGAGAAACAGTCATAAATATCTCTCTCAAACTCTTTATTCTGGGCGTTGTTGCTTGAATGCAAATGAGGAGAAAAGAGCTGGCCTATAGTAGAGGGTGGGGGCGTGGCCAAACTCTCCACTCAGAGCTCAGAGCTGATCCATTTCCTTGTTTTTGCACGGGGGGAGAGATTTGAAGCGTTCCATTGAAAAATAAACACATTTCCACAGAAAATAAAATTAAACCACTGCTGTTCAAAGGTCCAGAGGCTCAGATAAAGGACTTCCGAGCCTAGAAACACTCGGACGTGCCTCCAGGCAAATAAAAAAACGCATTTCACATTGCCTAGCGCATTCGCAGTCCAAACTCTCTGGGTGTGATTTACAGAGACGCTGAGTACAGACAGACATTTGCATTTGCATTTCTTTTTTCGATCTGACGTCAATAAGGTGCCTTGTTCAAAATCGCCCGTTTGAGCTCTGATTTTTTGTAACGCAGAAAAGGATCGCAAATGCTCAGTTTAGACATTTCACAACTTTTAACCATGGGGGGAGGGGGCTAAAGAGGGTAGGGGAGCTCACATTAACGTTCAAAAACCTCAGAAAGTGAAAATTTCACGCCATGGGACCTTTAACAATTTTGATGCCTTATCTGGGGACAGAATTTGTCTGTATTCAGTGTCAGCACAAATTCATAACACTTTATAATAATGGTACATGCATTCATACATGATCCTGTACTTTTTTCTTACATAGTATTTTTTAGTATTCGTATTTATATCAGAAGATATTTTTTCTGAGTTAAGTCATTTTACATAATGTTACTGCCCCATACACAAGAACTGATTTCAGGCCTGTATAATCAATGATAGGGGACCATATAGGGGACCATGATCAGGATTATCAGCCTGGCCGGAGACTGACCCCACATCCACACTGTTCTTAGTTCTTAGGCTACTCTCTTTCTCCTCTTGCACCTCCTGACTTTTTTTGTGAATAAGAGCTCTCTACTTACAACCATAATCACTGTGTTTCTATAGACAGTACAAGGGCAAACTTGAGACCAATTAAAATGGAGGTCACACCTACAATTAATTTCATTCCCAGTGCCAAAATCCAAAGAAGAATGGCATAAGATGAATAATTTAAAGATAAAATGTGATAGTGGAGGAGCATGTCACGGAGGAGGGAGTGAGAACAGATGGTGTAATTTAAATAAAACACACGTGTCATATAAAACGTTGCTTATCTTGGACAGCCTGTAGCCTGTACATATATTTGACTTGTGCATGTTCCATTGACTTGTACAGGATTTGAACTTTCAGTCTCTTTGCACTATGGTGAACCTCACCTGTATCTGACCCTATAGTTATAATTCTGCATCAGATTGGAAAAGATTGGACTCTTCAAAACACCATGAACTAATCTCATCAGGGTCACGTGTGATCTGGCTGCTGTCGAGATAAATATTCACTGACCTTCATGTGGATTATGACAAACACTGATAAACAAATGCATTACATTTTGTGATGTGATTATAACATGGGTGGTCATAATTAAAAGAGGGCCTGATCTGAATATACTGTAATACCGCAACAGATTAGTAGATTAGTAGTTTGGTGTAATTCTTAAAGGTCCCATGGCATGAAATTTTCACTTTCTGAGGTTTTTGAACGTTAATGTGAGCTCCCCTACCCTGTTTAGCCCCCCCCCCCATGGTTAAAAGTTGCGAAATGTCTAAACTGAGCATTTGGGATCCTTTTCTGCGTTACAAAAAATCGGAGCTCAAACGGGCAATTTTGAACAAGGAAACTTATTGACGTCAGATCGAAAAAAGAAATGCAAATGCAGTTCCACCCCCGTCTGTGAGGGTGAGACGATTTCCATTGAAAAATAAACACATTTCCACAGAAAATAAAATTAAACCACTGCTGTTTCAGAGGTTCGGAGGCTTGGATTAAGGACATCCGAGCCTGGAAACACTCTCACGTGCCTCCAGGCAAATAAAAAACTGCATCTCGCATTGCTTAGCTTGTTCGCGGTCCAAACTCTCTGGGCGTGATTTACAGAGACGGTGGGTAGACAATAGACATACAGACGGGCAGTGGAACTGCATTTGCTTTTTTCCCTGAGTGTGACATCAGAAAGATCCCTTGTTCAGAATCGCCTGTTTGGGCTGTCTTTTTTTCAAACGCAGAAAAGGATCGCAAATGCTCAGTTTACACGTTTCGCAACTTTTAGCCATGGGGGGAGGGGCTAAACAGGGTAGGGGAGCTCACATTAACGTTCAAAAACCTCAGAAAGTGAAAATTTCATGCCATGGGACCTTTAATGCAAGAGAAAGCCTAAACTTATATACAGTCAATAACAGCTGTTTTCATTTTTTTTTATTACTATGGTAATTTAGCAGCTCAATTTTTCACCAGAGGTTACCACAACATAAGACCTTCTGTTAATTTGGCAAATTTTTATGCCCATCCAACCACATATACAATTATACCGAAGGCAAGGACACAACGCATTTTTAAACTACTGTACATGATTAAGTATACAGTTAAATGCATCAATCCTAATTAAGAGATACTGACCTGATTGTCTAAAAAAGAGCACAACAAATAGTGATTAACCCTGTGGAGCTGTATTTAAATGAAGATGATATGAGTATCTATGCAGGACTCCCCACTGTAGATCTGCTCTTGTTGGTGGTTGATTTAGCTTAGCGTAATCCCAGAGATCATTTAGCACTGCTCATTCAAATGGTGATAAATCTGTGCATGAGTTAATGAGAGTTTTAAACAGCCTCAAAGACACGGCTCAAACATCTCTCAACTGTATAATCTGCCCTCTCATGTAATGACCTACCACCTCTGTATCAATCACCATCGGGCTTGGACAAATATTAGCCTTGCACCATTCTATTTTTAATGGTTTTATGTTATGTAAAATGGACTCTCGTGATCTAGAATGCTGTTACCTCCTCAAAACAAAACTGGAGTTGTGTTTTATTTGCGTTTGAGCGATCCTTCAATATCAGTCCGCCTACTTCTCCAAAGCTAAAAATACTCTGTTCCTTTTACTTTTAGTTCAGAAGAGGTTGGCCAAATGATTCTAGTGAAGTCGTATGGAGCACTTCCAGTACTACCATCACGAGGTGGAACAGTGTTTTCAGTTTGAAATATGCAGGATTTGTGTGTTAAACATGTGTGAATGAAACTAAACACGTCAGGTATGATTTTGATGAGGAAGCAATATTACATACATACATGACATATTATAACATTGATCACATCAGAAAATAGTATAATATTGTCTTCATTTTGTAGTCGTATGTGTTGGAATGAAAGAACTACATCTGTGCTTGACCTGCAGGCTGTCCATGGTGAGTACGAGGAACAACTGATTTCTTCAAACAAGACATTTGAGCAGCACAAGCACTTGCTCTTGAGCCTCGATCTGAACTGTTCCTGATGGCTGTTTACAGGCACGGTGGGCTGGCTCTTTTGTGGAGATTAGGTTTTAGAATGACGCTGCTTGAGAATCTGACAAGTACAAACAATGCACCATTAACATGTATAGGTACTGCCTCAAGGTGTAACTTCTCTGGTGGAGGGCCCATAGGGTGACCACCAGCATGAAACAGGAAAGGAGGACACTTGTGTCCAAAAAGGAGGACAAAGGCCCTAAAGTGAGGACACCTTGTTTTTTTTGTTGTTGTTGTTTTCCCTCAGGGGGATTATGAATAATGTATGAAGCAACATATATTTATTAACATGGAACACCCATCAAAAAGAAAAAATGTGGAAAATTATGGTCAAGATGATATGAACAAAAAACAATATAATCACTAATTCACTGAAAAAACACAGTCTTTGCCATGACATCATATGCCATGGCAAAGAAGAAAGAAGAAATGCAGAACTGGTAGTTCTGCATTTCACTTTTAAAAGGTAAGATCTCGATACCTGGATTTGTGTAATTCGTACAAAATCCCCAAAATATTATTTGCAATTATGAAAGCCGTAATGTAAATATTGTAACATATTTTAACTGTTTACATTGAGAGGAAACGTAAGCGAAACCTGTTACGCACGGCACAAAAGAAAACAACATTTTAAGGGACAGTAATAAGGCGATGAAGATGGAAGAAGGAGCCAAGTTGCACCTCAAAGAGTGGCTGATAGCGCAGATAGAGAGCGGACAATACGAGGGGCTGACGGGCTGGATCAGAATGTTTGCATACGACACAACATCGCAGAGTAGCAAGTGTAAATAATGGGTGGGGATTTATGACGATTTATGCAAGGGTGGCCGATGAGGGTCCAAAAGGAGGACAAAATGTAAAAAAGGAGGACACATGACAGACGGCCGGACAGACAGCTCTAAAACCGGACTGTCCGGACGAAATCCAGACGAATGGTCACCCTAAGGGCCCAGCATCTCTTTTACACCACAGAGAGGTCAGATCTGTAATTTAAAGGTCCCATGACATGGTACTTCTTGATGCTTTTATATGGTGCCTTAATGGTTCCCTAATACTGTAAATGAATCCTTCTTCAAAATCAAGACTCAGTGCATGAGAAAGACCCATGAACACAGGTAGGGTCAAAAAATATGTCTCTGAACACCTCATTATGGGCGTTGTTGCTTGAATGCAAATGAGAAGGACAGAGATAGGCCAGAGCAGCGGGTGTGCTGTGCGCTGTGTGTGTTTTATGCGCGAAGGAAGAAATGAGAGGCGTTTCAATGAAAAAAACACATTTTCACAGAAAATAAAATTAAACCACTGCTGTTTCAGAGGTCCAGAAGCTCGGATGTCCTTTATCCGAGCCTGGAAACATTCTCACGTGCGTCCAGGCAAATAAGAAAACGCATTTCGCATTGCGTAGCTCGTTTGCGGTCCAAACTCTGGCCGTGACGCTGGGTAGATACCCGGACGGGAGGTGGAACTGCATTTGCATTTTTGCTTCAGTGTGATGTCACATGGTTTCCTTGTTCAGAATTGCCCGTTTGAGCTGTCTTTTTTTCAAACGCAGAAAAGGACCGCAAATGCTCAGTTTACACATTTCGCAACTTTTAGCCATGGGGGGGAGGGGGGGGGGGGGTTAACAGGGTAGGGGAGCTCACATTAACGCTCAAAAACCTCAGAAAGTGAAAATTTCATGCCATGGGACCTTTAATAAATGAAAGGTGCATTGTGTAACCTTTGTGGTGGAGCCTTTTTATCTTCATGGAGACCAAACCAGATCAAGTTACAGGTCAGATCTGTGGAGAGGCATCCTTGACATCAGAATGTGTGTTTTTCTAGGTATTTTTGAGCTATCTGTAATAAAAAAAAAGTAAGGTAGAGCTGTTTAATGGCATACTATGGACGCATTCCAGGCAAAGCAATAACATGTCCATGGAAACAAGCAGGTAGCAGACCCTCCACCAGAAACGCTGCACGTTAAAGAAGGATAAGATTAACGTTATACTATGAAACATTTCAGGCATTTCAAGCATTATGTGACCCAGACTGTATCAACCCACAAGTGCACCTTTAAATGATGTGATCTTGCATGAATAAATGATCAATGCAACTTTTGTTCAAAAACTTTGTGAATTATTTGCATAAAATCCATACTCCTGGGATCATACATGCTCCAGAGTGAAGTGCCTAGACCAGAACTTGGACTGATCAATATGGAAATCCACGTATAAGATCACTCCACTACTCTTAGCCCCACTCCATACTTTGCTCCAGCAGGCAAGAATCCCTTTATCTTAACCATTGTAGACTGACGCTAGAATAAATCGCTCCTTCTGTTAAACTGCTGTTAGACCAGAGAAAAGTATAGCCTTTTAAACCTGAGAATCCTTTACCCAGTGGCGCTCTATGCCATTGTGTGTTAGAAAGTAAAGCGCTTAACTCTAAAAATCAATGTTCATTATCATAGAAGGTACCCCGACTGTTTAACAAATCCAAATGGAGCTGGCCTCAAACTTATCACTGACTTTTGTAGTTATTTTCAAATTAGCACCACTCCTTCATGGTCAGCTGTGGACCGTGGACATCTGTTGGCTAACACACTGTCCTATTAAAACATACACTCAGATTTGGCCTGCTACATACGTGTGTGACTCTCCCCTCTTTGCATGCAGTAATTGGGTCATTTGAAAGGCTAAGCTTATCTCAACACTAATCAAGTCGTAATTATGCACCGAAAACTTTACCTCCTCCCCTTCCCTCTGCCGAACCCCCCGCATAATGAGACGATGCAGGTCACAGATTTGCTGCTTAACTCCTTCCGTTAGAGGACACCTACAAGGAGACCGCGGTATTTCAATTTACTCAATTACAAGTGGTTTTAAAGGGACAGTGTGTAAGATTTTTACCCGTTAATTACTGAAATTGAAGATACCCATTCAAAAATACATTGTTTTCCAAGCCTTTTCACTTCCATCATGAAATCAAAGTATTCTTTTGGACTTAGATATAGTCACATAAAAGGGGGATCTTCCCCATGCAGAGGCAGCCATTTTGAATACGAGAGCCGCAGAAGGACATTTGGGCTCCGCCTTCGCCTTCGGCAAGGCTCGTGGTTTTGGGTAAACAACACAAGCATGCTGCCGGATCAGACGTCGTAATGGATCTAACACGTGTTTTGGACTAAATTGTTTTACTGGATTTTATTCGCTGGATCCTTACGGACAAATTGAGAGCAAGTTTATGGTGAAATACAGAGTTTGACCTGTGCAAAGCATTCTAAGGTAAGCTAACCTCGTTTTGTGCTTTTCCGTATAAAAGCCCCATGTGCTCGGGGAGTGATTGTTTTGCAGGGAAATGAATTGCATAGTCAAAAAGAGGAGACTGTAAGGTTTCATTTGATGTGTAGAGTGTCATGGTACATGATCGGGAATGTGTGTTTTTATGAGAAAAGAAGAAAAAAAAAAAACGGGACCGCGTTTTATTTATACAGTAGCGGCGCGGCTCGTGCGCGGGTCCCTCAAGGTCTGCCGTAGCTAAAACAGAAAGTGCAATAGCACCATCCACCTATGCGCCACGAATCCTACACACTGGGGCTTTAAAGCTAAAAAATACCAAGAAAAACGGGCATTCTGACAGTGAGTGGAGTCATCTCTCCACATATCTGATCTGTAACTTGCTCTGGTTTGGTCTCCATGAAGATAGAAAGGTTTAAAGCCATACTGTGAAACATTCCGGATGAAGCAATTACTGTTCACGGACGTCCGACAAAGGCTTTTCAATGTCAATAAACATATCCATTTAGCATTTATTCATTATGGGTGTTTCATTCAGTGAATCGGGGGTGTTGTAACCTGCTTGTCTCCCTCATGATCGACAGGTTTAATCTGTACTGTGGAACATTCTAGGCAACGCAGTAACATCTCCATGGACAGAAGGAATGGTATTTGCTACTTTTACATTACATTACATTCCACCACTGATTAGAATCACCGGATGAAGGATTCTAATACGTATCTTATGACATTGAAGGACAATAGCTCGTTCTATAGAAGTGTGTGATTTTCTATAAGAGGAGCAGAATATAAGATTAGCTTTTCCACTGGCTGGTGCTGTTTACTCTTTTTATGAGTGGTGAGACTTTCAGGCAGTTGACATCAGGCCTGTCAGCATCTTGTCAAGGACACTTCAGCAGCAGCAGAGTGTGTACCAACTGAACACATTTGATGCTATCAAAACAAAACCCCAAAAAACCACACAAATACTTTTTACCTCGCTCTTTTAATTTGCAAGTGTAATTAGTTTTCATTGAGGATGTCTGTAGTGGAATGTTTTTGTCACGTTGTTCATTTTTAGGCAGTGAAAAACATCAAAAGCTCAATGGGGCTTGCAGGGAATTTGAAGAGAAGAGAAAGGGAGATTCCCTGTAGGATAGATTCAAAGCAGAGAGAGGGCTTTAAGTTTGACTTTGTGAATATAAGTCTTTTTGTAAAGTGGCATTAGTATTAAAATGGGGTTTAATGTTTCGCATTTCTTCAGTCCAACATACAGTATAAGGCAGGGCTCTCAAGTCTCACGCATTGAGAGTGTGACACACGCAATTCGACGTGTTCACACGCCACACATGCCATTTCTCACGCTGAATTTTTTTTTTTTTGTGTCCAGAAAATCGGTCTGTGTGGCTCAGTTTATGCAGGCACCGCGCGTTTTCAGCGAAAAAAAACTCCCCCCTCCTCCCCGCTTCGCTCCCCGGAAAAAAATCTCAGTTTCAGCCAATCAGAAAATAGATTGTTCTGTTGTTGGGCAGACTAGGTTCAGCTGCTAAGCGCACACAGCGACTGACGGTGATGATCAAACAAACTGAGAACCATCAGGTAATAACTTCATTTATATAACTCTCATTAGTTGCGTGGTAGTTTAAGTTTGCTCTTTAGACAAATTCAACGCAATTCAAGCCCCAGTATGAAGTGCTTTGTTACCTTCTAAAGGACATATAAAGAAGTCTACACAATTGAAATCATGATGTAGGCTTTAAAGGTCCCATGGCATGAAATTTTCACTTTCTGAGGTTTTTGAACGTTAATGTGAGCTCCCCTACCCTGTTTAGCCCCCCCCCCCCCATGGTTAAAAGTTGCGAAATGTCTAAACTGAGCATTTGCGATCCTTTTCTGCGTTAGAAAAAATCGGAGCTCAAACAGGCGATTTTGAACAAGGCACCTTATTGACGTCAGATCGAAAAAAGAAATGCAAATGCAGTTCCACCCCCGTCTGTCTGTACTCAGCGTCTCTGTAAATCACGCCCAGAGAGTTTGGACTGCGAATGCGCTAGGCAATGCGAAATGCGTTTTTTTATTTGCCTGGAGGCATGTCCGAGTGTTTCTAGGCTCGGAAGTCCTTTATCTGAGCCTCTGGACCTTTGAACAGCAGTGGTTTAATTTTATTTTATGTGGAAATGTGTTTATTTTTCAATGGAACGCTTCAAATCTCTCCCCCCGTGCAAAAACACGGAAATGGATCAGCTGAGAGCTGAGAGCGAGAGCGGAGAGTTTGGCCACGCCCCCACCCTCTACCATAGGCCAGCTCTTTTCTCCTCATTTGCATTCAAGCAACAACGCCCATTATGGCCTGTTCTGAGAGACAAAAAATACTCTTTCTCATCTTATCTCTGTTTCTCATGCACTGAGTGTTGATTTTGAAGAAGGATTCATTTACAGTATTAGGGAACCATTAAGGAGCCGTATAAAAGCATCAAGAAGTACCATGTCATGGGATCTTTAAAAATGATCTCAACTACGAAGTTTATATCGCCACACCTGAAACTGTCTTAAAACCTCTACTCTTCCTTTGGTATCTTTTCCATAATTACATTCAAGCCCAAACCCAAATTATCAGCAGCACAAACAGGCGTGACAGCCCAAATGTAAATGTCCAGTCCTATATAGTCCCAGTGGAGCGAATCCTCTCTGACCACAAACATTTCACAGCTCACTGACCCCAATCTGGCAACCCACATCTGCATCTCTGTGCGCCATTCTGAGACCGCTCTGTACGTCATGTGTGTACGTTTGCCTCCGCTACTGGACGCTCGCCATGTTGGTCAGGAATCCTCATCGGACCATGGAAAAATGAGCCTGTCCAGTGAAAACAGCGGGCGCGAGGCAGTGTCTCTTAATAGCTGTTTGTCCAGTTCCCTGTGGAGTGGCGGATCTGTCTTCCTCTTGTGGTGACTAAATCATTGGCCATTCCGTGCTGCAGGTATGAATCAGTCTATGTCACCTCCTCCACTCTCCAGCCTCCATGTTGTTGGCCTGCTCCCCATCTGTCTCTATTACAATGGCGGTTAAAAGTGCATCAGGAGTAATAATTGCATAAATCTTGGAGGGCCTGGTTGCCGTTCGCTCACACCTCAGTGGGAAAAGACAAAGTCAAGTGTTTGTTTTTTGAAGCGGCTCAAAGTGAGAAATTCCCGTCATGCTCTTGTGGATTACACTTGTAAATCAGACAGATAGAGGAGAGAGAGGGAGGAAAGCTGTGGAGAAGGAGCTATAGAAGTGTACTTCTGAAAATACATTACACTGCTGAAAACACTACAGAACTATTATGAAGGTTTTATGAAAGAGGATTTTGGATGAGGTATCCTCGCCAGCAGATGTTCATGTGTAAAGATCCTTACACAAACAAGAGAACTTACAAGCAAACAAAGCCTTGATAGCAGAGGCCTGGTGTAGGGGTGGGCAGTTTGATAAAAAAGAAAATAATAATAATAATAACAATAATAATAATAATAATAATAATAATAATAATAATAATAATAATAATGATGATGATAATGATGATAATAATAATAATACAGTTATTGTTATGTATATTATGATTATGATTAATATTATCCATTCACCCATCAATTTTCTTCCGCTTATCCGGGGGCCAGGTCGCGGGGGCAACAGCTTAAGCAGACTTCCTTCACCCTGGACACTTCCTCCAGCTCCTCCGGGGCAACCCCAAGGTGTTCCCAGGCCAGCCGAGAGACATAGTCCCTCCAGCGTGTCCTGGATCTTCCCCGGGGCCTCCCCCTGGTGGGACATGCCTGGAACACCTCCCGAGGGAGGTGTCCAGGTCCATGTCTATTATTATTATTATTATTATCATTATTATTATGGGCATCTGTTTCGGATGCCTCCTGGACGCCTCCCTCGGGAGGTGTTCCGGGCATGTCCCACTGGGAGGAGGCCCCAGGGAAGACCCAGGACGCGCTGGCGGGACTATGTGTCCCGGCTGGCCTGGGAACGCCTTGGGGTCCCCCCGGAGGAGCTGGAGGAAGTGTCCGGGGTGAAGGAGGTCTGGGCGTCCCTGCTTAGACTGTTGCCCCCGCGACCTGGCCCCGGATAAGCGGAAGAAAATGGATGGATGGATTATTATTATTATTATTATTATTATTATTATTATTATTATTATTATTATTATTATTATAAATTCATGACATACATTTTATTGAATAATACATTAACTATAGACACACACACACAATCACAAGACATGAAAGCTCAATGTATAGTAAAGGTAACAAACAAACAAAAAAACTAATTAAACAGATAATATAAATAACAATAGTACATGAATAAACAGTAACTAATCATTGTGTAAAAAGGAACATTTTTAACTTTAAAAAAAAATAACTTTCTGTTATTTTCAAACAACAAGAATACTGGCAGAGCATTCCATGCAGTCATGGCTCGATAACCAACAATACGCTGCATTTGATTGGTTATTAATCTGTTATTATTTCTGGGATTTTGTTTAAAAAAATTATATTTCTAATAAATGTTAATAAATGGCATTTGAGTCTGCCTTTTACAGTCAACCAGGCCAACTCATTATGCATTGTGATGGCATTGGTTGTGTATGGGCATATCAAAACAATCCAGACTGCTTTATTCTGAGCAAATTGTAATCTGTACAAGTTGTTCTCACATGTGTTTGACCAAATGACAGACAAATAATCCATCTGAGAAAGAGCTAATGACTGTACTAGATGTTTGATCAACCACTGGGATCCATTTTCTATAGTGTCTGATCATGCCCATACTTTGACCCATTTTCTTCAATAATATGATTTCTATGGCTGGTCCATGTTAATTTAAAGGAAAATTTAAGTTTTTTTACAATCTGAGCCTTCTTTCGGCAATAAAACAAGTAGTTTTACTCACCCATAGCAGTTTGGTGTCAATTGGAGCAGTATCGCAGAACTTATGTTGAGCCGTTCTGTTCTACTAATGATCCCGTATCCGTTAGCGTGAGTGCTCGGGGCATTACTTTGCGGTGTCCAAATAACACAAACTTTAGCACTTTTCAAATCACAGAAGATCCCTGTGTCAGGGTAGACTTTTAGTGGATTCCAAAACGGCCTGAAACCCGATATCCAGCTATAGTTTCATTTGATGACGTCATCAGAGAGGACAGTGCGCATGCGTGAACTCAGCTGTTTTGTAAACACCGCTAGTCCGAAAGAAGCTAACACCGCTCTGAACTTTACTTTTCTGTTGCGATATCGGGTTTCAGGCCGTTTTGGAATCTACTTAAAGTCTACCCTGACACAGCGATCTTCTGTGATTTGAAAAGTGCTCAAGTTTGTGTTATTTGGACACCGCAAATCAGTGCCCCGAGCACTCACGCTAACGGATACAGGATCATTAGTAGAACAGAACGGCTCAACATAAGTTCTGCGATACTGCTCCAGTTGACACCAAACTGCTATGGGTGAGTAAAACTACTTGTTTTATTGCTGAAAGAAGGCTCAGATTGTAAAAAAAACGTTACTTTTCCTTTAAAGTCCACTATTACACCCAATAATAGTTCAATTAAAATAGCTCCCAGTGCTAAGTATAATTTAGGTTTTGTTTTTAACATGTATTGTGATCCAATTAGCATAAATTTGTTTTTTTCAGCATTGATCATTAATTTATTGTTTTGAATCCACTGTACTACCACTGCCAACTCCTCATTTAAAATGCTAAGTTGTCCTGCTGTAGGTGCAGATGCATAGATACACCAGTTGAGTTATCTCCATATCATCCAGCCCTAAACTGGTGTCAATGTCATCTCCCTGCAGCTTTGTTCTGAACTGTACCTGTATTTTATGTTATATTTATGTATGTTCTGATGAATTGTTTGCTGGTTTGGCTTTTCCATCAAAGCTCTTGTTGATGTGTTACATAAGGACATATAACGCTACACTGACTTCAACAAAACCAGGGACCTATAGCAGATAGGTACCTACAGACCTAAAAAGGCCTTAAGAGCCCTTGCAAATGTGCTAAATCCCAAACATATTAAACATAAAAAGTTTCTCCAGTTTCGCCTGAGGTCCTTCAGCCTGAGTTCTGCAATGGAGACTGACAAGTACAGTGTGTGACTCTAACCGACTCACCCCATCTGTCACTGGAACTGTTTTAACCCAACACTTGTCTTTTGATGGGACCAATCACAGAGCAGCGCCTGGTCATTTCTCAGCCTGATTGGTCCAAATTGCAGCGTGCGGTCTTGTTAAACCCGCCCCCTATAAAGGATACATTTAAACGGTGTACAAGTGTCATCTGATCACTGGAGTTTGAAAGTGAATTACATCCTGAGCTGACAAATGCGCAACTTGACTTCCCCACAATGATTTATGGCTCTGGAATCAACGGTACGCTGCGTCGCAATACATTTTGGTGGATCAGGCCTCTCCATCTAAATCCACACTGTCAAAGTAAAGTGTAGCTAATGCCTGTCACTGACAACAATGCTAGCTTTCACACACAAAACACCATTAGCATAATATTAGCATAACAACACGACAGCAGTACCGGAGGTTGGCGACTGCTATACTGGTACAGGAGAAGGGTGTATGGAGGGAGGGGGGATCAGGTAGAAAGAGAGGAAGAGAATGAATTAAAGGTCCCATGGCATGAAATTTTCACTTTCTGAGGTTTTTGAACGTTAATGTGAGCTCCCCTACCCTGTTTAGGGCCCCCCCCCCATGGTTAAAAGTTGCGAAATGTCTAAACTGAGCATTTGCGATCCTTTTCTGCGTTACAAAAAATTGGAGCTCAAACGGGCGATTTTGAACAAGGCACCTTATTGACGTCAGATCGAAAAAAGAAATGCAAATGCAGTTCCACCCCCGTCTGTCTGTACTCAGCCTCTCTGTAAATCACGCCCAGAGAGTTTGGACTGCGAATGCGCTAGGCAATGCGAAATGCGTTTTTTTATTTGCCTGGAGGCACGTCCGAGTGTTTTTAGGCTCGGAAGTCCTTTATCTGAGCCTCTGGACCTTTGAACAGCAGTGGTTTAATTTTATTTTCTGTGGAAATGTGTTTATTTTTCAATGGAACGCTTCTAATCTCTCCCCCCGTGCAAAAACACGGAAATGGATCAGCTGAGAACTCAGAGCGAGAGCGGAGAGTTTGGCCACGCCCCCACCCTCTACTATTGGCCATCTCTTTTCTCCTCATTTGCATTCAAGCAACAACGCCCATTATGGAGTGTTCAGAGAGAGAAAAAATACTCTTTCTCATCTTATCTCTGTTTCTCATGCACTGAGTGTTGATTTTGAAGAAGGATTCATTTACAGTATTAGGGAACCATTAAGGAGCCATATAAAAGCATCAAGAAGTACCATGTCATGGGATCTTTAATGCTTAGGGTGACCAGATGTCCCTGTTTACCTGGGACAGTCCCAGTTTAATGATCCCTATCTTGATAAATAATCTGAGGAAGTGTTGCATTAGGGTATTCACACTTCCTCTCAGTTTGGTCCTTCAAATGAAGCTCACCAAGGCTACCAAAATGAGGAGCATGACAACAGCTGTTACAGAGAGAAGGTAAACCATTTTTAAATACAAAGTCATTTAGAGCTGGAGTCTATGAAGCCGGAAGCGCAATTATACTTCCTATTTGTAATATGGCGACTAGCAGGCTAGCTATGTCCATTTATATACAGTCTATGGTCCTGATGCAGACTTCTGGGTTTAGTCACTGTTTTGATATGGTCATAGCCCTAAAGTATCATGTAAACAGAATGAAAGCGAGGGCGTGAATATCGGTGAAGATCTACCCACTCCTTTTTATTATTCCGACCCGCCACCAGAAAACCATATGTCAGCATTTGTGAAACCTAGAAAATCACGTTTCAAGTTTTGTGTGTGTGTGTGTGTGTGTGTAGTGTCCTATAGTATTTTGTATTGTATTAAAGGGATATGCCACCCCCAGGTCAAACTTGGGCATCTCCCCACAGTCCAGAGACTAAATAGAGAAAGATTTCGGCCAAAAGGAATGCTAAAAGGTGCTTCGTCTGTCTTTTTCCGCACTGAAAAATAGTTCCCACCCAAAATGACCAAGTCAAGCTCTCCGTGTTGATTTGCACATTTATTTGCACTCGATATGAATGCGCACTACACAGAAAGTAATTGGGAAAAGCATCGAGCAAATTAATTCCTTTTGGCCGAAATCTTTCTCTGGCGACGTTAGACTCCAGTCTAACGCGGAGTAGCTGCAGATACCGCGGCGGACAGTGCTGACAGACCTGGACAATGGCTGCGTCACCAGAAAAACGCTTTCCACCACTTATTTTAGTCTCTGGACTGTGGGGAGATGCCCAAGTTTGACCTGGGGGTGGCATATCCCTTTAAATTTACAATACAGGTGACTTTGACTTAACATATCCTGTGTATTATTGAATTATTGAATGATTATATGGACTTTTTGTTATAAAAGCATTTCCATTTTAACAAAGTATCTTCTAATTCTCACCTCGCCTGAAACACCACACCACAGTGATAGATGATCTGTAGGGGGAAGGCTTAGCTTAATTTCATGCAAATGAGTTCTGCAGGCCTGGACTAGAGAAGTCTACAGAAGTGTGAAGAATCCCTCAGTCGTCCTGGTAGAATCTACGGTAAAAGGAGAAATGCAATTTGTCAACTGGACAAAGTTTATTTGGTCGAAGACGTTTCGCAGCTCATCCAAGCTACTTCGTCAGTTCTGGCTAGAGTGCTGGTGTCCACCAGCTTCAAATGTTCTCAGATTTCCATGTGTAAGGCATCGTTGGAAAGCCTTAGAATCTACACTTTCAGAATCTGAATAACACAAAACGCCTCTGGGACGACTTGTGTCTGGTTTTTCCATGGCCGGGCACATATTTGATATACAAGCGTACATGTAATTTTTTTATTCTTGTTTTTATGTTTGAAAAAAATATGGTATAAACATGGTATACCGAAAATGAACAGTATGATGTGTCAAAGCTTCCCTATTATCTAAATGTAGACTATTGTATCATTAAATGCATCAGACTCATATGAAGGCTGCTGGTTAAATTCCCTCACACCTGGATCCTCCTTCCCTCCCTTCTCTCTTCCCTCAGATCTGCCCCTGTCTGTGATCCTTGCACCACTGCTTCATCCAGCTCATTTGTACATCTTCATCTACACAACAAGATGATAACATTTTCAAGCACTGGCTGATAAAGATCTGAAGCACTGTTGTAGTCTCTTGTCAGCTCAGAATGCCTAGAGTTAATAAGCCTGTATCCTGCTGTTACATGAAGTAAACATGCACTAGCTCACAGCGGTAAATATACACTCAACAAAAATATAAACGCAACACTTTTGTTTTTGCTCCCATTTTTCCTGAGATGGACCCAAAGATCCAAAATTCACTCCAGATACACAACACTACCGTTTCTCTCAAACATTGTTCAACAAATCTGTCCAAATGTGTGACAGCGAGCACCTCTGCCCCGCCGAGACAATCCACCCCACCTCACAGGTGCGCCACATCAAGATGCCGATCCGACATCATGACCAGTGCACAGGTGCGCCCCAGACTGCCCACAATAAAAGGCCACCCCGAAATGTGCATTTTTTTGCTTTATTGGGGGTCTGGGGACTCAGAACCAGTCAGTATCTGGTGTGACCACCATTTGCCTCATGCAGTGCAACACATCTTCTTCACATAGAGTTTATCAGATTGTCAGTTGTGGCCTGTGGAATGTTGGTCCACTCCTCTTCAAAGGCTGTTATGGACGAAGAACACAGGTGCATTTTATTGATGGCATTTTGAATGCACAGAGATACCGTGATGAGATCCTGAGGCCCATTGTTGTGCCATACATCCATGAACATCACCTCATGTTTCAGCAAGATAATGCACGGCCCCATGTTGCAAGGATCTGTACACAATTCTTGGAAGCTGAAAATGTCCCAGTTCTTGCATGACCAGCATACTCACCGGACATGTCACCCATTGAGCATGTTTGGGATGTGCTTGACCGGCGTATACGACAGCGTGTACCAGCTCCCACTAATATCCAGCAACTTCACACAGCCATTGAAGAGGAGTGGACTCGTTTCGCTATTTTAACATCAGTAATTAATTTTAATTTCAGTTAGCACAAGTTTCGAGACACAAAGACCTACTTTTCCAAACACAGAAGCTTCCTCCGTAAGGTGACCAGATTGGGGTTATAAAAAAGGAGGGCACCAGGTTTGGGGGTGAAAAAATTGCTGATGTTGCTGATGTTTGTACTTTGTAACCGTTAATTTCTGTTGGTGTTTGAATTTAATATTACAAATGTGTGATATTATGTGTATCAGGGGTCTGGGGTCCGCCCAGGGGAATTTTGGACAATTTAATCTATTTCATTGCATATTAGAGGTCTACCAAGCTATAGCTCAATAATATAAGCCAATATAAGCTATATTTATGTTTTCACAGGTTATTTTCCTGAAAGTGTCTATGTCCCCTGTCCCTGCTCTGATACAGCCCTGTTCCTGTCACTTCTCACAGACAGGAGGCTTCAGTCTGTGATTCAGAGCAGGATGAACACTACAGACTTTAGCCTTTATCAGGACGTTTGAACAGAACAGACTTTTCCTTTGTACCATGCACTCACTGCGGTTACGTGCCTCTGAGTTTGTGACGCCACAGACTTTTCCAGCTGGGATTTATGAACGTATGTGTCAATGTATGTGTCAATTTTCATCAAATAAAAAGTGGTGTAGAGTTTAAAGGAAAAGTAAGGGTTTTTTTTACAATCTGAGCCTTCTTTCAGCAATAAAACAAGTAGTTTTACTCACCCATAGCAGTTTGGTGTCAATTGGAGTGGTATCGCAGAAGTTATGTTGTAGCCGTTCTGTTCTACTCATGATCCCGTATCCGTTAGCGTGAGTGCTCGGGGCATTACTTTGCGGTGTCCAAATAACACAAACTTTAGCACTTTTCAAATCACAGAAGATCGCTGTGTCAGGGTAGACTTTTAGTAGATTCCAAAACGGCCTGAAACCCGATATCGCAACAGAAAAGTAAAGTTCAGAGCGGTGTTAGCTTCTTTCGGACTAGCGGTGTTTACAAAACAGCTGAGTTCACGCATGCGCACTGTCCTCTCTGATGACGTCATCAAATGAAACTGTAGCTGGATATCGGGTTTCAGGCCGTTTTGGAATCCACTAAAAGTCTACCCTGACACAGCGATCTTCTGTGATTTGAAAAGTGCTAAAGTTTGTGTTATTTGGACACCGCAAAGTAATGCCCCGAGCACTCACGCTAACGGATACGGGATCATTAGTAGAACAGAACGGCTCCAACATAACTTCTGCGATACTGCTCCAATTGACACCAAACTGCTATGGGTGAGTAAAACTACTTGTTTTATTGCCGAAAGAAGGCTCAGATTGTAAAAAAAAACGTTACTTTTCCTTTAAGACATGACAAACTGCGTCATGATCGTCCAACCTCTCCACAGTAGCTAATATGCCTTCGTAATAATACGCTTAATAAATGTAGGTGCATTTTCTGATCAAAGGAGTGGTCTGACCCACAGTGCTGGAGAAGCATCGGTGATTGTATCCATGGAAGTATAATTATATCTAAGGTTTAACAACAGGTTTGGTGTTAAACCTCACCAGAGAAGTGGAATTAGTTGGTGAATGGGGCCAGTTGCAGCCATGCTAAAAAGAATTTTTATTATGGGGATGAATTTGACTTCTTTACAGAGCAGTGGCATATAGGGTTCACTTTAATCCCTGTGTGAGGGCTGTGAGGCTCAGAAGTGAAAGTGAATTGTGAGTTTTGCATAAAAAACTGAATAATAACAAAGAAAGAACAAAAGGATGGTTTGACACACACAGCCACAGTTTTCAGCAGAACAGAAACAGCTGGGAAAGAATGAATTAAAGTCCGGTTGGCAGAGTAATGGGCTTTCTGTACACCATTGGGGAGGAGGACAGTGTGAGCTGGTGCCAAGAAAGACTGTCAGTTAAGTTACAATAATATTCTAACAAACAATCACATTCTTTATGCATAAGTTGAGTCTGAGCAAGCACAGGCAAAACTATGCTATTCTACACTGTACGCAGTCAGAACTACACCTCCACCAAGGCAACCAACAATACAATGTGATATCATGTCCTAATCCAGTTTTAAAGGGCCCATATTACGCTATTGTTTCCTCACCAACAACATACCTAGAGTTGTGTTTTTTTGTTTTTTGTGTTTTTGTTTCATTCACACATGTTCAACACGCAAGGCAAGGCAAGTTTATTTGTATAGCGCAATTCGTACACAAAGTACTGTAATTCAAAGTCCTTTACAGAATAAGAAATGCATTCAAATCAATTAAAATACAAACAAATCAAAACATAAATATTCATCATAAAATTAAAAAGAGAGAGACATTAAATGAGAAGAGTGCAGAATAAAAACCTTTCAGTCATATGGACAAATAAACATGGTACTTGTTGATGCTTTTATATGGCTCCTTAATGGTTCCCTAATACTGTAAATGAATCCTTCTTCAAAATCAACACTCAGTGCATGAGAAACAGAGATAAGATGAGAAAGAGTAATTTTTCTCTCTCTGAACACTCCATTATGGGCGTTGTTGCTTGAATGCAAATGAGGAGAAAAGAGCTGGCCTATAGTAGAGGGTGGGGGCGTGGCCAAACTCTCCACTCTCGGCTCTAGCTCTCAGCTGATCCATTTCCGTGTTTTTGCACGGGGGGAGAGATTTGAAGTGTTCCATTGAAAAATAAACACATTTCCACAGAAAATAAAATTAAACCACTGCTGTTCAAAGGTCCAGAGGCTCAGATAAAGGACTTCCGAGCCTAGAAACACTCGGACGTGCCTCCAGGCAAATAAAAAAACGCATTTCGCATTGCCTAGCGCATTCGCAGTCCAAACTCTCTGGGCGTGATTTACAGAGACGCTGAGTACAGACAGACGGGGGTGGAACTGCATTTGCATTTCTTTTTTCGATCTGACGTCAATAAGGTGCCTTGTTCAAAATCGCCCGTTTGAGCTCCGATTTTTTGTAACGCAGAAAAGGATCGCAAATGCTCAGTTTAGACATTTCGCAACTTTTAACCATGGGGGGGGGCTAAACAGGGTAGGGGAGCTCACATTAACGTTCAAAAACCTCAGAAAGTGAAAATTTCATGCCATGGGACCTTTAAGCCTGGATTTAGCAGAGTCAAAGTAGAGGCCTGTCTCACATGTTCAACCACACATGTTCAAAATGAGACATTATAGTCTCATTTTAAACATGTGTGGTTGCCATTTGGCTAAAATATACATATTAAGACTCTTATGGAATCTTAATATTGAATGATGTATAACATAAGACTTCTGGACTTGTGTGTTTATTTATTCATTTGGATAGCAAATTTTTGTCAAGATACTTTAAAAAAAATGTGAAATCATCCTTTTGTCAATATTTTCCACTAAATATATATACCTCTATTGGCATGTTAGGGCAGCTGCAGTTGGATGTTAGAAGACAAGTTGATTCTAGTGCATCTCCTCCACTGTGCCCCAGTAAATCTGATTGTAGCAGAACAGTAAAGCGTATAGAGTGTGTGGGGCTCAAGTGATGCATGGTGGCACTGAGTTGACATTTCTTTACTGTAAATATTCCCACTGCCTGTGCTCTGTATTAACTGCATTTGTCTTACTTTCTGTGCCACTATAAGTCCTCCTCTCGCTCTCAATCCACTATCCAACACTTTTAATACTTAAGCAGATTAGTCTTCATTATTCTATGCAGCTTTTCATTTAGTCATCTTCTATTTCTTGGCAATGTTTGTTTTTAAAGGTGCGCTTTGTATCTTTTCTAGCGGAGGTTCAGCAACATGCTTGTCAATTTTATGTATAATATTATTATAGCTTTCTCCAGGGCTCTCAAGTTTTGAGCGGGGTCGTGCGTGAGACTGCGTAATTTCCGAGGAGCGGGAGGGGCGGGGGGGTGAACGATTTTTCGCGGGGAAATGGGGAAACGTATGGGGAAACGTGGCGGTGACCATTGCACGTGTCGGGCTAACTCTACGTATTAATCTTACTTTTCGGGCTCAGTGGGTGAGGAGGGGAGCTGGCGCTGTCTCACATCCCTGAATCTGAACTGTGGCGTGGAGGGAGGCGGGGCGGGGGGCGGAGTGGGGAGGAAATGAAGCACTCTGATTGGCTGAAAGTTCTCTGTTTACATGCAGGTCTGACTGCATCGGCAACATCTCTTTGGCTATGAATCTGGTGATGGCATTGGTTATGTTTTGCCATCGTTGACTTTTTCTGTCATACGGAAAATTCTTTTTGACAAAAGCAAGGGGGGGGGGGGGGGGTTGGGGATTTTCTGGGCACAAAAAAAATAAAAAATCAGCGTGAGAAATGCCATGTGTGGCGTGTGAGTCGCAGTTCACACGCAGTTCGCACGTCGAACTGCGTGTGTCACACTCTCAATGCGTGACACTTGAGAGCCCTGTTTCTCTGTGATGTTCCATAGTACAGCATTAAACATATCAAGCTTCATACAATTAGGTGGCAAATTCAAAATTGAGTTCTTTAAAAAGACAGTACAGGAGATGTATTTACCTTGTTGTTATATTTCAGCTGCTAGCTGCCGTCTGTGTGATATATGAGCTGTTGTTACTTCCTGTGGGCGTGGCCAGCCTGATGGACCTGGCAATGGAGACGGGGGCACGGGTCAAAACATGGCGCAGACTCCATCAGCGGTGATGACGGAGCTTTCTTCCTTTCACATACCTGGAACACCCTCCTCCAGAGGCCAAAAGGGAGCAGCAGGTGTGCTCAGTATGAGAGATGAGATGAGAGAGAAGACGGCTTACAGCTAGCAGCCCAAACCGCTCAACAAAGTAAATATATCTCCTACCCATGTGTTGGCTACAGTGGAAATCACTATATATAGCATTGATTTTATATATAGTATTGACATGTACCCAGCCTGTTTATAATGAAATCTGTAATTCAGAAGAAATTAGGATGAAAGGAACTCTTCTGTTTCAGATTTGGCAAAGCCTCACTTCTAAATACAGACTTGGCCAGGGCTTACTTTGGATCAGAGACCAAAGACAGGCTCACAAGCATCTCTTGAATTTTATTTTCAAATCAAATCTCTTTTATTCCCACAATAATTCCATTTCACTCCACACGGTTTTCTCAGCCGCACACACAAGGACAAAGGTGCCTCAACAAAAGGCAGATTCTGAGTCGGGATTTTGAATTAAACCCTGGCATTTTACTGACTGGATGTGAGCGAGAGAGACAGAGAGACGTTCCCACACAACAGTATTACTAGTATGTCCCTGTTTGTACAGCAGTCTGACCCTCACATGTGGAGATTGGCTTTTTTTCTTTTTTCAAGGACACATGTATCCATCACACCCTTTTATATGAACTATCAAAAATGTACTCAAATCAACGCTTACACAAGCCCATGTCCCGTTCTATGTAGGAGTTGTTACTCACAGCAGTACACATTTGGTATTACATTATTAATTAGTTAGTAGTGCCAGTTTTTGGCAGTAGTCATTTGCTTTATTTCAGTTGTGGCATCGAGTTGTTTTGTTAAACTTAGAGTTGCACATAAAGGCTGTGTATCTTTGTAGGGGATCTGGTACCTGCTTGTCACCATGACAATATTGCTTTGCTTAGAATGCTCCACAGTATGGCATTGATCTGATCTACCTTGCATTATAGTCCATTGCATGTGTTTTTAGAGCTAAAACGCATGTTGTGGTTTGTGGTAGTGCTAATGAGGAGACCTTTTGTATATAGCTGAGAGATATACAGTGGTACCTCACCTTACGAATGACCCAACAAACGAAAATTTCAAGTTACGAAACGCCTTCACGGTAATTTTGGTCTCTAGATACGAAAGAAAATTCAAGTTACGAAACGCGAAATCTCAAAAATTAAAATAATGCGCGCTCAGCCACACACATTATACGCTTTTCTCAGACTGGATTTAAACTTTTCTCACATTTGTCTCTCGTTTAAACACTCAAACTTTCATAGATTTTCAACAAAATTATTAATAGTGAAGTGTGGGGGGAAGGGGGAGGGGGGAGAAGACTGCGCTCTGACACGTGTGATAGCGCAGCATGACCCGGCGCGGGGCTGACAGCAGGTCTAGACCAAGGTCTAAACCTGGACTGGACCAGGACTAAACCAGGACTAAACCAGGACTAAACCAGGGCTAGACCAGGTGGATTAAAGCAGCGAGGAGGGGACAGCACGCAGTCTGAGCGCATGAACGCATGAACGAGAGCCATGCAAGAGCCGCGGTGGTCTAGACCTCCTCTAGACCTGACCAGGTCTAGAGGAGGTCTAGAGGAGCTGCGGTGGTCTGGACTAAACCAGGACTAAACCTGGACTAAACCAGGAGGAGCCCGTGGCTCTTGCATGGGTCTCGTTCATGCGCTCAGACTGCGTGCAGTCCCCTCCTCGCTGCTTTAATCCACCTGGTTTAGTCCTGGTCTAGTCCTGGTCTAGTCCTGGTTTAGTCCTGGTAGAGTCCTGGTTTAGTCCTGGTTTAGTCCTGGTTTAGTCCTGGTTTAGTCCTGGTCCAGTCCAGGTTTAGACCTTGGTCTAGGCCTGCTATCAGCTCCGCGCCGGGTCATGCTGCGCTATCACACGTGTCAGAGCGCAGTTTTGTTGAAAATCTATGAAAGTTTGAGTGTTTAAACGAGAGACAAATGTGAGAAACACACAGAACACAATGTTACACTATAAAAAAAGTTACACTATAAAAATAAAAAAAAACTTGGATCGGGGCCTTGGAACGAATCAGGTTTTTCCATTACTCAACTTACGAATTTTTCACGTTACGAAACCACTTCTGGAACGAATTAATTTCGTAAGGTGAGGTACCACTGTATTTGTATTTTTTATTTTTACTTCTACATATGCATTTATAATTATGCCTTATTTGACACCAGTCTCTTGTTATTTTTGAATTTACTATCACCATTTTTATTGCTGCTCTTTGTAATATATTATGATGAGTGAGCTACTGTGTCCAAATAATTTCCCTTGTGGATTAATAAAGTTTATCGAAGTCTAAGTCTAGCCAATCATAGCTTTATACAAATAGCATAACTACTGCAATATTTCTGCTACTTCAACTGCTAACCCCTTCCGTATGATGTTGGAGTATAGTAGCTCTCCTTAGTTATTCCCAGTACGTGCAGTTTTTTCTCACGACAGCCTGCACGCGCTGGTACGCTTCTCACATAGGCACACACCAGCTGGAGATGCATTATGAATGACATCTCCAACTTAGTGTGTCTGCGGTGTCTCTCCATCCTCACCTCTTCCACATAATCTGCTCCGTCTCACCTGACCCCTCCCCTTTACCCCTCTCCCCCTCACCCCTCCCGCCTCCAAAAAAATTGCCTTTGCATTGGAATTAGGGCTGACCTGACAAGTGTGGTGGTGAATTTTGATGGCTCATTTATGGAACGGCGTGTTCTCAAACTACAGTGCGG
This sequence comes from Paratrypauchen microcephalus, assembly GCA_036785185.1. Lineage (NCBI taxonomy): Eukaryota > Metazoa > Chordata > Actinopteri > Gobiiformes > Gobiidae > Paratrypauchen > Paratrypauchen microcephalus. The sequence goes on along the minus strand of JAVJIX010000120.1, from coordinate 2,196,307 downwards.
GGGAATTAGTGAAAACTGATTGAAAAGAAGAGAAGGTTAGCCACAGGAAATAGAGGTCACTGTGTCCAGAGTAAATTAAAAGCTGGTGTATGCTATGATCTGTAATTCTCAATTACAGGATGAATGTGTAATTTAAAGGTGCACTATGTAACATTTTGGTTGGGGTCTGTCACCTGCTGGATATGCCATTGCTTTGCCTGGAATGTTCCACAGTATGACATCAAACAGCTATACCTTACATGTATTCAATTAAAGGTATGTGTAGAATCCCTCACTCGTCCAGGTAGAATCCAGGGCAAAAGGAGAAATTCAATTTGTCAACTGGACAAAAGTTTATTTGGTCAAATATGTTTTGCAGCTCATCCAAGCTGCTTCTTCAGTTCTGGTCAGATGCTGGTGGACACTGCCTTATATCTGACTAAAGGGAGGAGCTAACTACACTGAAATTACAATTTTGGAGCGTGGCCCGAAGGGCATGTGCGTCACACATTTCGCCAGAACACCGGCACGACGACTGCTGTCCCACTTCTTTTTTGTCCCATGCGCAGTTAACACGCGGTCCGAAGACCGCAGTCGTTAAGCGGTCCGCGGACTGCAGTCGGGGCTGAGCAAGTGTGCACCGACTTGACTGCAGTCTGAGCCCCCTTCGGGCCGCGCTCCGAGCTGTGCGCTCTGGGAACTGGGGACACAGCCGCAGTTTCGTTTTGTCACACGGAAGTAAAGCAGAAGGAAGTTGGTCGGCGTTCAATACGTCGCCGATGATTGGTCAGAATTAGTAAAAATTGCGGAAAAGTTGCGGTGATTGGTCAAAATTGCAACACCGCCCTGAATTCACAGAGATTGGCTGAAGTTGCGTTGAAGTTGCAAATCGCAACATCGCAAATTCCTGGAGAGTCTGTAATATAGTGCTTCATCTATACTGTGGAACATTCCAGACAAAGCAGTAATTTTTTAAAAATAGTACATTTCCATCTTCAAGGCACTCAACGCACTTTGCTAGAATCGCACGGCCAACCTGTGCATTAGTGGATCTGACTGCTCGCACTGATTGTGTTGAGAGCAGGACTCAAACCGCCAACTTTAAAGGAAAAGTAACGTTTTTTTCCAATTTGAGCCTTATTTCGGTAATAAAATAAGTTGTTTTACTCACCCATATCACTTTGGTGTCATATGCAGTGTTGTATAAAGTACTGGAGAATCAAACTCAAGTAAAAGTATTGGTATCCCTCCCAAAAATGACTTTGGTAAAAGTCGAAGTCACTGACTGAAATGTTACTTGACTAAAAGTCTTAAAGTATCTGGAATTTCATGTACTTAAGTACGACAAGTACTGTAAAAATAAATGTACTCAAGTAATGTAATTAAAAGTACAAGTAAAAGTATCAAGCAAAGGCAGTCTGAATTTGTAATATTTTTTAATGTTTGTTTTATTTTATTTTTTTAAATAAAGGTTTTGGGGGAATTAAAATTAGGCATTTGGCCCTTAACTCAACTGTAAAACACCATGTTCTACTCACCCATGGTAGTTTTGTGTCATTTGGAGCACTGTGTGTCATTTGTAATTTATTAATTATGAGTCTAGACCAGGTTTAGACCTGGTTTAGACCCGGTCTAGACCGGGTCTAAACCTGGACTAAACCTGGACTAAACCGGGTCTAAACCTGGTCTAGAGTCTAGACCAGGTTTAGACCTGGTTTAGACCCGGTCTAGACCTGGTCTAAACCGGGTCTAAACCTGGTCTAGAGTCTAGACCAGGTTTAGACCAGGTTTAGACCCGGTCTAAACCGGGACTAAACCGGGTCTAAACCGGGTCTAAACCTGGTCTAGAGTCTAGACCAGGTTTAGACCCGGTCTAGACCTGGTCTAAACCGGGTCTAAACCGGGACTAAACCGGGTCTAAACCTGGACTAGACCAGGTTTTAACCTGGACTAAACCAGGCCTAGACCAATTCTAAACCAGGATTAAACCACCGCAACCTTGTGCGTGTTCACGTGTCCGCGGGTGCACGTGTCGGCGCGTGCCTAAACAGGTTGAATAATTGTAAAATATAAATCTGTCCTACTTCGTGGATTTCCACTTTTACGGGCTATTTCTGGAACCTAACCCCCACGACAAACGAGGGATTACTGTACAACATTAAACTTACCTCTATGTGTTTCTTAAGGTTGGACGGGGAGTTTTTGTAAGATAAGATTTCTAGGCACTTCATTCTGTAAGACGAATCCTTTACATCAGTGTAAGAAAACATCGTGTTTAAGTAGGGCCAGGGGTGCTCATCTTGAGGGTCCCCTTCATTTCTGGCCAGCGTGGTTTCTGTCTCCTCTTCCATCAGATGCTGATTGCAATTAAGCTAGCTGCGTAAACCAACAGGTTCTCGCTGATTGTCATGCGCAAGAGGCGAACAAGCCCAGGCTTGTCCCAACTTCGATGCTGTCAGACTTTTTTTTTTTTTTTTTTTTTTTTTTTTTTTTTTTTTGTAACGAGTAACTAAACGGCACATTGAAAATGTATCGGAGTAAAAGTATGCAATTGAATTCGGAAATGTAGTGAAGTAAAAGTAAAAGTTATCATTTTTAAAAAAAACTCAAGTAAAGTACAAAGTCTCCCAAAACGTACTTAAGTACAGTAGTGAAGTATTAATACTTCGTTACTATACAACACTGGTCATATGGAGCATTTCCGGAGATGTTTTAGATTAGCGTTAGGCTAACGCCGTTAGCCTAGCGCGAATTATAGCCATAGCTCGGGGCATTCCCCGAGCATGTAATATGCCCCGTGCGGGCTCCAAATAACACAAACTTTAGCACTTTTCAAATCATAGAAGCTCGATGTCTTACTTTACGATTTCGTTTGAATCAAAAGTGGCCTGTAATCCGAGATTTATCCATAGTTTACAGCTTTGCGTTCCATGTTTGGGTCCCGGGAGCTGAGAGCACACTCCGCGCATGCGCACTGGCGTCCTCATCTACTCGAAACTATGGCTAAATCTCGGATTACAGGCCACTTTTGACCACACGAAATCGTAGACTAAAGACATCGAGCTTCTATGATTTGAAAAGTGCTTAAGTTTGTGTTATTTGGAGCCCGCACGGGGCATATTACATGCTCAGGGAATGCCCCGAGCTATGGCTATAATTCGCGCTAGGCTAACGCCGTTAGCCTAGCGCTAATCTAAAACATCTCCGGAAATGCTCCATATGACACCAAAGTGCTATGAGTGAGTAAAACAACTTGTTTTATTACCGAAATAAGGCTCAAATTGTAAAAAACGTTACTTTTCCTTTAAGATCAGTGGACAAACAGTGGACAAAGACCCTACCAGCTGTGCTACTGTCGCCCCACTTCCATGGAGACAAGCAGGTAGCAGAACCTCCACTAGAAATGTTATGCAGCGCACCTTCAAAAAGATAGCTGATGAATTTTATCCAAGAAACTTATCTGTTTTTTTTTTTTTTTTACCACAGCTTCATATATGGGACTTTACTGACACTTTTAACAACCCGTAAATCTTTCATAGCTACTGTCATGGTATTCTTCCTCCCTAATCTTCCTTGTTGGTCCCTGAAGCCTGAAGTCTGTGTTGCCAAGTGTGGCTTATCTGCTGTATTTTGTCATCACTGGGTGTGCTAGCTTAGCGAGGGGCCCAGCAGACATGACATTGTGATATGCACAGCTATAGATGTGGTCCATTCACCGCACAGCGTATAGGCTTTTGTGACCGAGTGAAAAGATCCAGCCTCGGCTAAAGTCATGGCTTCTTCATATCAGCAGTTTGTATGCCGTTTCTTATCTGGGATTTCTCCACACATATTCTGTTGGTTATTATTTTGTTGCATTATTGTGGACTAGAAATTTCTCACTATTTCTGTAATGCAAAAAGAAAATACAGAAAAGTGCTGATGTACCTGTAACATTGTGTATTTTTAGGATGTTGTCGTGGCTGTATTTCAGAGGAAGCATCTTGGCTCCACTGCTACCACTTTCTCATGTCTACTCTGTACCATATGTATAAAGGTGTGTTCTCGTGTTGCCATGTTTATAGCAAAATTTGATAAATATAAATGAAAATTCTTATTGTATTCCTGTTAGAAGATTTGTCAAAAGTTGCATGATGTTTCAGACAATCACTAAGGTCGTTTTCACACCTGCCGTGTTTGGTTCGCTTAAAATGAACCAGAGTTCGTTTGCTCCTTTGATTCGGACCTTTTGTTCTGGTGTGAATAAAAACCAAAAGTCTCGATCCGGAGCAAACAAGCGGACCGAGACCACCTAAAAAGGTCGGTCTCGGTCCGGTTCCATACGAACTCTGGTGCGGTTCGTTTGAGGTGAGAATGCAGACCGGACTCGATCCGACACAAGTTGGCTTTTTGTACTTAACAAGCTCCCGTCGTATGTCGAGCATTATGGGAAACTGAGGCTGACGAAACTAAACAAAACGAAACTTACAAGGTTTACTTACGTTTTGCGTGAAGAGCAAGAGTCAGAACTTGTTGCGCACATGAGTGCTGTCCTCCGTAGTCGTCTTGTCCTGTGTCTTCGTCATTTGGAAATTGATTGTAAAATAGTGTAAACCTCTTACCTGGCCAGCCAAATGATCTCTCTCTGTATTTCCTATACACCGCGATACCATTTGGACACTCTCCATCCACTCTCGCTCCTCCGGTTCCAAACCGACTCCGCGATTCTGATTCGTTCAAAGATGGTGACGTCAGTGCACCCGCCTTTGCCCGCAAAGTCACTCTTAGGCAGCGGAAGTTCCGCCTCAGTTTTGAATCAAGATGGCGCAATCTCTGATTGGTTCACTTAGCTGTCTGTCTACGCGCAACCGCAGCGCATTCTGTGGATCAAACGTTACCAGACTCACTCGCTGATACAGCGATGAGTCATGGATTCTTCCAGGCAAGTAAACCTCACGATGCTGCTCAAACATTTGTGCGAACTGTAAAAACTGAGCAAACCATATCGCTAAGGCTAGATAGAAAACAGCACGTAACACCGTTATTCTCCTCCTTCCGGGTTTGGACACCGACAGGGCTCATTCTGTCCAACGGCTGAGCGACCTCAGCACATGTGCTTTTGTTTATAGATGTTAGTTCGCTTGGGGAAAAACTGCAGTGTGAAAGCGAACCGCACCAAAATAAAAAAAATAAAAAAACATTTGGTCCGGACCAAAGCAAGTGAAGTATCGGACTTTCCTGGTGTGAAAACGACCTAACTTAAAGGTCCTATATTATGCAAAATTCACCCTTGTGAGCTTTAAAAGTCCCATGGCATGAAATTTTCACTTTCTGAGGTTTTTGAACGTTAATGGGAGCTCCCCTACCCTGTTTAGCCCCCCATGGTTAAAAGTTGCGAAATGTCTAAACTGAGCATTTGCGATCCTTTTCTGCGTTACAAAAAATCGGAGCTCAAACGGGCGAGTTTGAACAAGGCACCTTATTGACGTCAGATTGAAAAAAGAAATGCAAATGCAGTTCCACCCCTGTCTGTCTGAACTCAGCGTCTCTGTAAATCACGCCCAGAGAGTTTGGACTGCGAATGCGCTAGGCAATGCGAAATGCATTTTTTTATTTGCCTGGAGGCACGTCCGAGTGTTTCTAGGCTCGGAAGTCCTTTATCTGAGCCTCTGGACCTTTGAACAGCAGTGGTTTAATTTTATTTTCTGTGGAAATGTGTTTATTTTTCAATGGAACGCTTCAGATCTCTCACCCCAGAGACGCTGAGTACAGACAGACGGGGGTGGAACTGCATTTGCATTTCTTTTTTCGATCTGACGTCAATAAGGTGCCTTGTTCAAAATCACCCGTTTGAGCTCCGATTTTTTGTAACGCAGAAAAGGATCGCAAATGCTCAGTTTAGACATTTCGCAACTTTTAACCATGGGGGGGGCCTAAACAGGGTAGGGGAGCTCACATTAACGTTCAAAAACCTCAGAAAGTGAAAATTTCATGCCATGGGACCTTTAAATAAAGCTTGTTTTTCTTCTCAAAACAATATGTGTCCAAAAAGTGATATATTTGCGTCACAAAACAGATGTCCACAAAAAAGTCAAAAGTCATAATCGCTGGGTGCTATTTTCTCTCAAGTCGTATCACTGTGCGCTGTTACTGAAGTCAGTTACTGAAGTCATTCTTTCATTGTAAGAAGTATTATAACCTGATGATAGACCAGATAACAAGAAAAGAGCAGAGTTTCATTGGTATGCACTAGTTTCCAGATCAAAATTGTTTTCAAAGTTGTACACTACCAGTCAAAATTTTGGACATACCCTCTCATTCAGTGTTTTTTTTTTTCTTCCTTTTTTACTGCTTTATAGTAATACAAAAGCCAACAAATGTATGTAGGAAGATATATGGAATTATGTAGTAAATAAATATATACAGTAGATTGGTCTGGATGGGCATCAGGTGTATAAATTGTGACAATAACATGCATATCACTGCTTGTTAAAGGAAAAGTAACGTTTTTTACAATCTGAGCCTTATTTCGGTAATAAAACAAGTTGTTTTACTCACCCATAGTAATTTGGTGTCATATGGAGCACTTCCGGAGATGTTTTAGATTTGCGATCTCCATCATGTGAGTTCTCGGGGCACTTATTTGCGGTCTCCAAATAACACAAACTTTAGCACTTTTCAAATCATAGAAGCCCAATGTCTTAGCCTACGATTTTGTGTGGTCAAAAGTGGCCTGTAATCCGAGATTTAGTCATAGTTTCGAGTAGATGAGGACGCCAGTGCGCATGTGCGGACTGTGCTCTCAGCTCCCGGGACCCAAACATGAAACGTAAAGCTGTAAACTATGGATAAATCTCGGATTACAGGCCACTTTTGCTTCAAACGAAGTCGTAGACTAAGAAATCGGGCTTCTATGATTTGAAAAGTGCTAAAGTTTGTGTTATTTGGAGCCCGCACGGGGCATATTACATGCTTGGGGAATATATTATATGCCCCGAGCTATGGCTAGAAGTCGCGCTAGGCTAACGCTAATCTAAAACATCTCTGGAAGTGCTCCATATGACACCAAAGTGCTATGGGTGAGTAAAACAACTTGTTTTATTACTGAAATAAGGCTCAGATTGTAAAAAACGTTACTTTTCCTTTAAGAATTTGCTAGAAGTAGCACCTCAAGATATGAAAATGAAAGAAAAAATAGACTTAAAAATGAGGTACGAAATTATATAAGATTTTGGGTTACACAACTACTTTTGCACCTCGTGTGTTATGTATGTATGAGTTATGATTCAGCAGCTTGGCATGATGCGAGTTTGCCTGTCGTCTCTTCACTTCTCTTTCACTCTTTCACTGTCTCATTCCATCAGCTGCTCCTCTCTCCCTCCTCTGCCTTAATTAAAGAGGGTTTTTTTTACACCTCAGGAGTGAGGAATATAAAACCTGCGTATACAGGGGAGGCACTTATCCCACGCAGACCAGATAATCTCAGCTCCCCTCACCTCTTCTGCTGTTGCTCAAGTGCTTACATAATACATGAGGGAGGGCCTGCCACACAAACCAAAACAAACCCCTTTAGCCTGGAACAAAGGGGAGAAGATGGGTTTGAGGCTGGAGTTGGTAATTGTTTCTTTCTTTCAGGAGGATTTGAAAAGAGGCAGTAGGTAGAAAAAAAATTGGTAGAACAATGCTGTGAAAATGAAAAACCCAATGGGGCGGCCGTTCGTGTTTGAAATTTAAAGTTCATTACTATTCACATAGATTTTATATACATTAGGTGGTCAATGAAGTACTCAGTTTTGTTACTTAAGTAAAGTAAAAAAGTACAGATACAAAGATAAAAAGTATCACATGAAAATACAATATTTTTAGAACAATTAAAGGATGAAATGTAGTGATTTTGAAAACAGAATTTTGCTGATTTTAAGTGATTCATTGGATTTCTTAATTTTTTCTAACCATTTTTGTGTATTTGGTTTACTCAAGGTTGGGATGTTAACTCAAATTAAATGTGCTAAAAAAAAAATCTCCATCATTTCAGCAGGTCTCACACCATAAAGTACTTATTAGTAATTTATGGTGTCCAGATATAACATGTAAAGGAGTAGAAAGTCCAATGTAGTAAAAATGTAGTAAAAGTAAAAAGTATCCTCTGTAAAATGTACTTAAGTACTGTACTTTTACTTTTGTTCTTCATTACCTTCCAAGTACAAGTACTTTATTTACATGTATATTTGGCTACACACATAGGAATGCAGTAGTGTTAGTGCCATGATACTAAAATGTGTAGAAAATGAGAACATGGGTTGAAAATATAAACTCCTGGTCTATGAGTCAAACCCAGAAACGTCTCAGAAATTCCCACTCAAAATCTAAATAGGCTGTGTAAAATATGAATAATTTAAAGGGACAGTGTGTAAGATTTTTGCCCGTTAATTACCGAAATTGAAGATACCCATTCAAAAATACATTGTTTTCCAAGCCTTTTCACTTCCATCATGAAATCAAAGTATTCTTTTGGACTTAGATATAGTCACATAAAAGGGGGATCTTCCCCATGCAGAGGCAGCCATTTTGAATACGAGAGCCGCAGAAGGACATTTGGGCTCCGCCTTCGCCTTCAGCAAGGCTCGTGGTTTTGGGTAAACAACGACAAGCATGTTCCGGATCACACGTCGTAATGGATCTAACATGTGTTTTGGACTAAATTGTTTTACTGGATTTTATTCACTGGATCCTTACGGACAGATTGATACCAAGCTTATGGTGAAATACAGAGTTTGACCTGTGCAGAGCCTTCAAAGGTAAGCAAAGTAACAAACCTTGTTTTGTGCTTTTCCGTATAAAAGCCCCATGTGCTCGGGGAGTGATTGTTGTGCCGGGAAATTAATTGCATAGTCAAAAAGAGGAGACTGTAAGGTTTCATTTGATGTGTAGATTGTCATGGTACATGATCGGGAATGTGTGTTTTCATGAGAAAAGAAAAAAAAAAACTGTGAACGGGGCCGCGTTTTATTTATACCGTAGTTGTCGGCGAGAGCTCACACAGCGCCGGGTGCGCGCGGGTACGCGAGCTGTCCACGTTACGGCGCGCCCGGGTGACCCTCGAGGTCTGCCGTAGCCAAAAGAGGAAGTGCATGGTACCTACACCACGTATGCACCACGAATCCTACACACTGTACCTTTAAGTAGCTGAAAGTTGTAAATAGTGGCAGATTATGGATATAGAACACATGAGAAGTTTATTTGACATCTTCCATTGTAGGGAGTATTATAACCCGATGGCATAGGCATGTGCGGTTTCCTGATCAAAATTGTTTGTATGTATTACTTTGAAATATGGACCAGCAATCTTTTTAAATCCTCAAAAAAAAAAAAAAAAGCTAGTATGCCAGTAAATATGTAGGTCGTGCAAGGATGGGCATCAGGTGTAATAATTGTGGATATAACAAACCCAGAACCTTCTCAGGAATTGCTGCTCAGAGTCTTTGAATAATTGTATCAAGCAATATTCATGAAAGCTTAAGACTTCTAAACTATAAGAAGAAAAGAAGAAAATGTTTCAAAATTGAACTCAGCATGTCCCAGTGGAGCTACCGTAGGTGAGAAAATCCAATCTGCACATGCTGCTAAAAACCACAGTCGTCTCCCCAGCTCACCCCAAAGCGAAATCATTTCTACAGATTCGTGCAAAGAACCCAAAACGTCCTTGTAATCACAGTGACATGCTCATTTAGTGTCTTTGCATCATTTGGGTGATGTGATTACGCTCTCTCCGGAGACTCTGCTAATATGGAAACACTGGGCGAGGATGAGGAGAGCCGGAAATAATGACAGCCAGGAGATAAGGCGGTTAGAAGTGGGACAGAAGCAGAGATGTTTTAGTAACTCTCCAGCAAACTCCCACAGCTATTGTGCCTCAAATGCCGTGTGTGTGTCAGTCACATAATTTAGTAAGACGCAAAATGAGCACACACACAGATAAGGAGGAGTCGCCCACGCGCTGCCCCCTGCTGACGTTGTAGGGTACTTTTTGGAAAGCTCAAAATCAGTGGTGGATGAAGTACTCCATTTTGTTAAAAGTACAGATACCGGGACAAAAATGACTCAAGTAAAAGTAAAAGTATTACATATAAAAATGTAATTAAAGGCAAATTAACGTTTTTTTACAATCTGAGCCTTCTTTCGGCAATAAAACAAGTAGTTTTACTCACCCATAGCATTTTTCTGTCAATTGGAGTGGTATCGCAGAACTTATGTTGAGCCGTTCTGTTCTACTAATGATCCCGTATCCTTAACATGGTGCTGTATCATATGCTCGGGGCATTACTTTGCGGTCTCCAAATAACACAACCTTTAGCACTTTTCAAATCATAGAAGCCCGATGTCTTCATGTAAGATTTCGTTTGAAGCAAAAGTGGCCTGTAATCCGAGATTTAGCTAGCCTGGGAATTCCCAGGCCGCTTCCGTTCGTTTCGAACTGGAAGGCGGCCTGGAAACTCGTCCAAGCGAGAGTCCCAGATTTAGGGCCCCAATCAGAGAGCGGGGGAGGTGTGGCAAGACGGTGACGCGTACTACATGACAAACGGAAGCTTGTAGTTTGAACTGACAACTGACATGATTGGCTATGGACTTACGTATACGCTCAATGATAGACATTCATAACGCCCAATAAACGGCCGTTGGCAATCGCTAACCACACCTCCGCTACGGGATTTTTCGAAGCGAGTTTCCAGACCCATATCTCACTTGTGATATGGTCAGGTGTTAACCAGACTAAGATTTAGCCATAGTTTCGAGTAGATGAGGACGCCAGTGCGCATGCGCGGACTGCTCCCGGGACCCAAACATGAAACGCAAAGCTGAAAACTATGGATAAATCTCGAATTACAGGCCACTTTTGCTTCAAACGAAATCTTTCATTGAGACATCGGGCTTCTATGATTTGAAAAGTGCTAAAGTTTGTGTTATTTGGAGACCGCAAAGTAATGCCCCGAATACAAATGCTAACGGATACGCTACAACATAACTTTCTTCAAACAGCTCCAAATGACACGAACGTGATATGGGTGAGTCAAACGACTTGTTTTATTACCGAAAGAAGGCTCAGATTGTAAAATAACGTTACTTTTCCTTTAAGTAAAAGTATAGTACCCATTTAAAATTAATAAAAAAATGTGTAAGTATTTCACATAGATTATGAGAACTGTTCAAGTATTAAATAAAGTGATATTGATAAGAACTACAGACTTTTTTTTCTCAACAGTAACAATTTCTTAACTGTTCTGTGGAATTTCATGTATATATTTTTGTTTACTCAAAGCCGGAATTGCACAATTTACAGCCACCAAGCCTAGTAACAGGTTAGATCTTACAATAAAAGCAACAAAAAAAACACCTGTACTTTAATAAATATAAGGAAGAACTTATCAACTTACCAAAATACCATCTCAAACTATTATACAATCATGTAGCCCATATGTTTTTTGACAATACTAAGGGCAGCACTTATGTTTTTGTATATGGTCATAGGCCTTATATTGACATTATAGTCACAAGTGGGTCATTGTAATCATTGTTCTCTTTGCGGAAGTCCCAAGCCTGGATAAATAGAAAGAAATAAGCCAAGAATGACCCAACTAATAACTTTGATGTTACAATCATTTGGAATACATGTAAATGATATTATATATTTACGTTACAATCTTCCTGTTCCAAATCCCATCGTCTTCTTTACTGTGCACACGTCTGTATGCTTGTGCGCATTTCCTTAGTAACGCTAGAGTGTTTGTTAAGTCCAAAGCGTCCTCAGACAGACCCCGCTGTGCTCTTCAGGTAACAAATTACTGTGCAGTCCACAAATGTATGAACCCGAGGACTGGACAAAATGGCTTCAAAATCCAATTTCCCCCAAAGCTGCTACACATTCACAGGGCAGCGCTTTTCAATGACTGTGCCTCCAGAGACCCACCATCTTTTCCACTGCTTCGTCTGTACTGTACACTTAGACTGCAGAGGAATGCGATACTTTTAGTCTAGAGGGGGTAATCTTACTAAATCTATTTAAATTTTTAAAATGGAAAGTTGAATTTGGTGAAAAAGTGTGTAGCAGTGGTTGTATTTCTGGTATCAGAGTGGCAGTAATATGTAGCAGTACTATTTATGATGACTATGGTAGTAGCAACATGCTATTTTTACTAAACAAACATCTTAAATTTTAGAATTTTGACTTGGGGAGTAATAGCTAAAATATCTTGTAGTAAAACAAAAAAGACATATAGTGGTAGCCTAAAATCAACAGCAGTAACAGTAGGAGATGTAGTAGGACAGTAATCCCTCGTTTATCGCGGGGGTTAGGTTCCAGAAATAACCCGTAATGAGTGAAATCCGCGAAGTAGGACAACTTTATATTTTACAATTATTATACATGTTTTAAGGCTGTAAACGCCTTAAAACACTGGAGTTAACGTTTTCTCACATTTCTCTCTCGTTTAAACACTCAAACTTTTGTAGATTTTCAACAAAATGTATTAATAGTGAAGTGTGGGGGCTCCGCCGGGAGCCCCGCCGGACACACGAGGAGCGCGGAGACATGAGTCACTGGATCCGCCGGACGCGCGAGGAGCACCAACCCCTTGGAGAAGTGCTCGACACTTGCACCCCTCATTGTGGTCAAATCCGTGACAGAGCAGTGTGACCGGCGCGAGGCCGCGCGTACACCGGGGCTGCGAGCACGAGATCAAACCGCGGCGCCCGGACCATGCCCCCCCCTCAGGACCGCATCCTTGCAGCCCCAGCCACAAACCGAACACGCACAAACGAACCCAAGAGCCGCACAAAACCAGCAAAGAGCCGCCCGGAGTGATTTAATCCTGGTTTAGACCTGGTCTAGTCCCAGTTTAGTCCAGGTCTAGACCTGGTCCAGTCCTGGTTTAGTCCAGGACCAGTCCAGGTTTAGACCTGGTTTAGACCTGGTCTAGACCTGGTTTAGTTCTGGTCTAGACCTAGTTTAGTCCACGTTTAGTCCTGGTCTAGTCCCGGTCCCCCTGCATCCCCCATCTATCAATCGGCAAAGGTCTACAGTCTCTTAGCCAATCAGGACGCAGAACACAATGTTACACTATAAAAACAAAAGTTTCACTATTTAAAAAATAATAATAAATCAGCGAAACTGCGAGGCTGCGAACAGTGAACCACGATAGAGCGAGGGACCACTGTACATGCAGTTGAAGTAGTCAAAGTGAAAGTAGCTCTGGTTGAATAGTAAATGTTCACATTTGTGTCCCACCACAGAAGCTGAGCATGTCGGCATTACAGATTCTCAGGAAATGCGTTTTTTTTGTGTTGTTGGTTTTTTTTTTCAAAATTTGTGATTTTAGTTTTTTTGCATAGTGTGCTAGATGAGATCATGAAGAAGCCTCTCCATGTTTCAGATAACAGCATTAGTGACGTTAAAAACATACATTTTTAATTTCAAAAATGCTAGTTTTTGGCGAATGAAACGGGGTGTGTATAAATCAACATAATTCGCATTTGTATAATCGCTTTTCAAACGGCCAAACTTCAGCTCAGTGGACAAAATCAATAATGTGCTTCTCCCAATTATTTCGCTACACAGACTCCACTACTAAATTATGAATACTGTTTAAGTATATGCACACACATTTATTCATGTCTGCTGGGTTTGTTTGTGACAGTAAATGTGGGTTAATACATGCATGTCTATGAATTTATGTATTTTTACCCAATAATAGTATCCTGCTCCACAGAGAAGGTCGAGGGTGTTCCAGTGTATATGAGGACCCTAAATTCAAAAGAGGCAGACACATTGCGAGAGTGGGAGTGAGAAGAGTGTGTTTTGGGAGGGGGCAGGTCTTGGCCTACTCTGTACATTAGTATTATCATGAAGCATACAGTGAGCTTGAATCCCAGAACAATTGGAGCAACCTTTTCTGTTCACTCTGTTGTGTATCTGAGCACCGGGCAGCCGTGAGCAGAGCCAGTAGAAAGTGGCATTTGTAAAAACACAGTGCATCTTCCAGTACTGCCCACCAGCCTGGAAATGTCATCTAGCTCTCTCTCTCCAGCTTCCCCTGTTATTTATGATAAAATATGATGCTTTAGTGACTAGACTAGAACAGATACATAAATTATACATTGTACATTTATTCAGGTTTTAGGTTCAAGCCATATTCTGAAAGGTAATGCTGCGTTCTTCACCAATGCACTGCCATAAATCAAAGTTGCTCCAAGATGGCCACTGTTTGTTTACAAGAATTTAAATATGTAGACTATATGAATACATTATGCGCACCTAGGCTACGTTCACACTGCAGCCTGAAGTGACCCAAATCCGATTTTTTTCGCCCCTATGTGACCTGTATCTGATCTTCTAATGACAGTCTGAACGACACAGATCCGATTTTTTCAAATGCGACCCAGGCCACTTGGACATGTGGTCCTAAAACCCGTACACATCCGATCTTTTGACATGCGACTTCAATCTGAACGGCCAGGTCACATTCATCCGACCTGCCTGTGTTTCCTCCCATAAGAGTGTTCACAAATGTACATAAATGTTCTTCATGTCCATACGAAAATTTTGTATGAACTCCGTGTCAGTGAGGGCTCAGAGCGAGAGCGGAGAGTTTGGCCACGCCCCCACCCTCTACTATAGGCCAGCTCTTTTCTCCTCATTTGCATTCAAGCAACAACGCCCAGAATAAAGTGTTTGAGAGAGATATTTATGACTCTTTCTCATCTTATCTCTGTTTCTCATGCACTGAGTGTTGATTTTGAAGAAGGATTCATTTACAGTATTAGGGAACCATTAAGGAGCCATATAAAAGCATCAAGAAGTACCATGTCATGGGATCTTTAATGTCCCAGGTAACTTACCAGACCTACTTTCGTCAGCGCCAGAACCGGGGCAGAACTCGGCTCAGAGGACACTGTCAGGGGTAAGTCAGTGTTAATGCACGACACTGCTGAAGGGGACGCCGTACAGATTCATATAAAAAAAAAAACCAAACTATCCCTTTAATGATCCGATTAAATGAGAGAGGAGCCACAGCATGCACAAACAAGAGTGTGATATGGGACAAAATTCCGATCTGAGACACAACTCCCACCCCTCTCCCGGTCGCTCTGCGGGTAGAGAGGAGGTCGGCTGCAGAGGGCGGAGCCTGATTAATGTGGCCCTGGGAATGAAGTTGCCTGACCACTTCCTGATGCGTGGTAGTACATGTGGAGCTTAAGTTCTGCTGTGTGTAAAAGTGAAGCTGTAATGGAACTCTTCACAGTAGAAGAAGAAACAATAAAATCAACGTGTTTGCAGTTTGACAGGGAGCGAGAGATGAGGGAATGATGAAAGAGAGACAGACGTGATGTACCTTGTAATAATAAAAGATAAAAAAACAACATAAAAAATAAAGGAGCGCACAGTCAGAACCCACTGAAAACCAGTTCATACTTCAAAAATTAAGAAATATTAATTTAAAAAAAGTATAATCAACCAAAGATTTTTCACGACTCCCCTGCAAGTACCTCCATGACCCCCCTGTTGAAGACCTCTGCCATACACCTTCACAAGAATCATATGGATGTGTCTTCTGAACTTAAGGTAAAAGGCAGCTGTTAATCTGAAAACTACCACATCATGACATCACAAGTTAAGATAAGATAAGATAAACTTTATTGTCCCTGAGGGGAAATTTGTCTTGGGCTCACTGCAGCTTAAAAACATAGTTATACACACACATACAGTACAGACAGATAACAGTCAGAACTCATCACAGGATACATGTAAAGTGCCAACATATTGCACCAGCCCTAGACCACAATGGATAATGCACAAGCCCTATTGCACAGAACAATTATTGCACAATTCCTATTGCACATTGCCTGGAAGAATCCATGACTCATCGCTGTACCAGCGAGTGAGTCTGGTAACGTTTGATCCACAGAATGCGCTGCGGTTGCGCGTAGACAGACAGCTAAGTGAACCAATCAGAGATTGCGCCATCTTGATTCAAAACTGAGGCGGAACTTCCGCTGCCTAAGAGTGACTTTGCGGGCAAAGGCGGGTGCACTGACGTCACCATCTTTGAACGAATCAGAATCGCGGAGTCCGTTGTTAACCGGGGGAGCGAGGGTGGATGGAGGGTGTCCAAATGGTATCGCGGTGTATAGGAAATACAGACAGATATCATTTGGCTGGCCAGGTAATATTGCACAGGTAATTATTGCACAAGCCCTATTGCACAAACAGTTATTGAAACATATAATATAAAGTGACTTAAGTGCGCTTTTGTTGTGCAGATTTGTTCAAGAGTGCAACAGAAGTGGGCACAAATGAAAGTTTATATCTGTTACTCTTAAAGTTATGCGCTCGATAGCGTCTGCCTGATGGAAGCAGTTCGTATTCCCCATGTAACAGGTGAGAAGGGTTCCCCACAATCCTTCTTACTGCTGAATTGAAGGCTCAGAGTCTTGAAAAATGTCCTGCAGAGAAGGGAACTCTCTCCTACCATTCACCTTCATGGCCTTATTTACAAGTTTTCCAAGTTTGGTTTTACACCGGACAGTTAAAGAACCAAACCAGGCAAGTTGGAACACAGCATTTTGAGTTCTGAAGATGTACATTGACTATTAATCAAATATTACTCAAACATCTGTGAATGAAACAAAACTCAACTGCAGGTATGTTTTTGATGAGGTAACGACATTGTAACCCGGCTTAAAGTTTTGCGTAATATGGAACCTTTAAGCAAGTCTTTCGACTTGGCTTAAAGGTTATGGCTTAATATATATATATAATATATGGCTTTTACCATATATTATTTCTACCAATTTTCAGACTGCAAAATAACATAACATCCTGTTTTTGCATATTTACACATGTTTACACGGTCCACTGTTTTAATAGGCTCTCATTACTAGCAGTATTGGCAGTGTTGAACTAGAGTTGAACTAGTTTGTGCCTGGGCAGGTGAAATGTCACAGAAAATGTCAGACACACACTGGACTTCTAATTGAGCGTGTCTCTTCTTCTCTTCTCTCTTGCCGTAGCTGGCCTCAATCAGACAGAGCGTTCAAAGTTATGTATTTGTCAGAAGAAGAAGAACATTAAAGTGCAAAGCAGGACTAATGGCAGCCAGCATAGGTGAGCTGTTTGTTAATGCATTTCAATGTTACACCAGACATTAAGTGTGCATTAGCCCACTTAGCATATGCCACATACAGGCTCTGTGTAATGTACAGATACACAAAGGAGAGAGGCGGGAGAACAGGAAAAGGAAAACGCGCGGTGCCTGCATAACTAACCGATTCTCTGGGCACAGAAGCGCTGTGGCCAGTGGCTAGAGTTTTGAATTGCTTAACAAAATTTCAGCGTGAGAAATACCATGTGTGGCGTGTGAGCGTGTGAACTCGTTGAATTGCGTGTGTCACACTCTCAAAGCGTCAAACTGTGTCTTTTAAGTTTAATACATGAATAATGTGTTTTTATCTTACCTTTGACCTACACTGTTGTTTAAGTGTTTACATGTGTACAGTGTTTAAGTGTTTACATGAAAACGTCCTCCTCGTAGCTTCATTAATCCCTCTGTAGTCTTCTTTTTCCCAGACAGTAAAAAACATTATTAGTGTTTGATGTAAATCTGTCCAAATACGAAGGTTTGAGTGGACTTTTCATCACATTAGCTACAGATTACAAGCTCCGAGGTTCATGTAGTTTAAAACAAATTTATTTGACAGTTTTGTGGTTTATGGCTGTATTTTATATTTACAGTTGTGTTAGTGATGATTTCTTTAAGTTAAAAGCGTTACTCACATGTTTTCTCTGCTCTTCGGACAGGATTTTCGCTCCATGTTTTCGCTCCGTGTTTTTGAACATCTGTCTGCCGCCGCGTGGTGCATGATGTGATATTGACAAAGGTTCATGTGAGGCTGATGCCATTTCGTATGAGTCCGAGGCCGTTCTGCTTGAAGCGGTTTCTGCTGAGAAAGTTTTTTCTGAGACATGACGCTGTTTGGTCTGAGCTTGACAGAGATTTTTCGGAGACTGATCACTTTTAGATCGAGGCCGTTTCCACTGAAGACTGATGCAGTTTTGTCTGAAGATGACAAACAAAGGGTTTTCTGAGACTGAGTGACTTTTATGCGACGCTGATACCATTTCGCCTGTGACCCCAATGCCTTTTCAGCTGAGACCTGATGCCTTTTCGTATGAGTCTGACACCTGAGTCTGAGATCTTAGGATGTCCTAAATGCTGTGCAGGTATGTTTTTGTTGAGGTAACAACATTAAAACATGACTATAAGCTCACATGAGGCAATTTTGTGTCATACAGAACCTTTAAAGATCCCATGACATGGTACTTCTTGATGCTTTTATATGGCTCCTTAATGGTTCCCTAATACTGTAAATGAATCCTTCTTCAAAATCAACACTCAGTGCATGAGAAACAGAGATAAGATGAGAAAGAGTCATTTTTCTCTCTCTGAACACTCCATAATGGGCGTTGTTGCTTGAATGCAAATGAGGAGAAAAGAGCTGGCCTATAGTAGAGCGTGGGGGCGTGGCCAAACTCTCCGCTCTGACTCTGAGCGCTCAGCGGATCCATTTCCGTGTTTTTGCACGGGGGGAGAGATTTGAAGCGTTCCATTGAAAAATAAACACATTTCCACATAAAATAAAATTAAACCACTGCTGTTCAAAGGTCCAGAGGCTCAGATAAAGGACTTCCGAGCCTAGAAACACTCGGACGTGCCTCCAGGCAAATAAAAAAACGCATTTCACATTGCCTAGCGCATTCGCAGTCCAAACTCTCTGGGCGTGATTTACAGAGACGCCGAGTACAGACAGACGGGGGTGGAACTGCATTTGCATTTCTTTTTTCGATCTGATGTCAATAAGGTGCCTTGTTCAAAATCGCCCGTTTGAGCTCCGATTTTTTGTAACGCAGAAAAGGATCGCAAATGCTCAGTTTAGACATTTCGCAACTTTTAACCATGGGGGGGGGGCTAAACAGGGTAGGGGAGCTCACATTAACATTCAAAAACCTCAGAAAGTGAAAATTTCATGCCATGGGACCTTTAAATCATGTACTAGTTGGCTTGTTCAGTTTTATTTTGTTTTATTTTTTAACTTCTTAAGTAGCATTATTTTCAAATGACCAAACTTTGACATTTGAACATTGAACTGTCAAAATCCCCTTGCTAACATGTATCAAAGCACTTGTATGTTGGACTATTATATCCCTCTGCAATGAACCTATCACAGAGACTGATTTAACTTGGGACCTGTGTTGTAAAGTTAAGTGTCTAAATTTTGGCTGTGGACAAGCGCCTCATAAAACCTGCATCATAAACTCTAACTATCCCATTTACGTCTCCCATAATCCACCGGGGTTCAGCTCTTTATCTTCATCTCGCTCTGATCCCCAAAACGCCACGTTATAGACAAACCCCAAATAGTTCCACACACATTTGGCAACATACTGTAGTCCACATAAATGATGCATGAAACAGGCCGATGGGGGCTCAGTACAAGATTTGAAACATATTCTGCTCATTTCCAAAGCCGTCAGCCATAAAAAAGTGTGTTTATTTCACTCCATTTCACTGTTGGATGGAGCAGATGCACAACGCCGCACATCAAATCGCTGATAGGATTCGTGTGTCTCTCCTCACTTTGAAATGTCTCGGGGGATATTTAAGAGTAAACAATCAGATGGAGCACAATCACAGCTGCTATAAAATGTTTTCACTCCAGAAGTGGGCTCAGACTACACCAAAGACAAAAATCAGTCGTATCAAGAGCCTGGTTTCATTGCAAGCTGTTGGGGATTATAGGTGATATTCATCAACTGGTTTATATCAATTTGTTGTTTCCCTTTTCTTTTCGATGTTAACTCCCGATGCTTTATGATAACTCTCAATGCTTAAAGGTGCGCTGTGTAACTTTTTGGTTGGTTTGGTTGTTTCTATGGATATGACATTGCCAGAGGTGTGGACTCGAGTTATGTGACTTCGACTCGAGTCAGACTCGAGTCACGAATTTGATAACTTTAGACTCGACTCGACAAAATGTACAAACACTTGCAACTCGACTTGGACTATCAATAACTCGTGACTTCACTTGGACTTAGGCCTTTTGACTTGTGATGACTTGCTACGTCCAATGAAAAAAAAAACAACTAAAAGTATGTTGATAAGGACCGCACTCGTTGTACTTGTGAATCTACGAAAATGTATGCAAGGAGCATGTGCGCGCGACTTGCACAACATCCAATCACAGTAGATCTACGTTGCTTTTATTCGACCACATCCAAGGCAAACTGCACAACAAATGATGCGGAAACAAGCATCCACGCGCCAGTTTGCAAAATGATGCCGAAGGTGATTTCGTTTGGTTATAAAAACTACGAAGTTGTCAACAAAAAACGAACGGCAATATGCAGAACGTGCGGGTCAAAGATTACAGACGGAGCTTCCACAACGTCCAATTTTGTTCGGCACCTGAAGCTGCACAAAGACTGAAATCACTGTCATACGTTTTCTGACCTTTTTGTTCAGTAATTAGTAGAAACACCGCTTTGAGCTAATACAACCATGAGACTTTTTGGGAATATTATAACATGTTTTTCACACCTGGATCCTTTCATTTTTTTCTAATGTTATTTGATATGGTGTAAAAAGGTAAAATGAATACAGATCTTGCAGACATTATATGATTTGTAGAAATTGTATTTCTTTGTAAAGGGGACTCGAAATGACTCGAAACTAAAATGCTAGGACTTTGGACTTGACTTGAGACTTGTGAGCTTTGACTTCGGACTTGACTCGGCACTTGGATACTCTTGACTCGGGACTTCACTCGGACTTGCAGAAGACTTAGACTTACTTGGGACTTGCCCAGCAATGACTTTGTCCCACCCCTGGTCATTGCTTTGCTTGGATTGTTCCACAGTATGACATTAAACAGCTATACTACAAAAAAACCTAGACAAACAGACATTCTAACTCAGTGGGGTTACCTCTCCACAGATCTGATATGTAACTTGGTTTGTCTTCTTCTCCGATGACAAAGCAATAACATCTCCAAGAGGAAAGCATTTGACGGACCCTCCCCCAGAAAAGTTACACAGTGCACCTGGCAAAATGGCAACAGTTGGAATGGGTTGGTGTCGGGTGTGAGCACAAAAAATGAAAACTTTCAATAATACTAAACCAAGTAGTAGAAGTTAGTACAGATAGTTTGGCAATCGATTGCTGTGGTAATAATTTATTATGGAAGCAATTGGAATTTTTTTCAACCAGAATGTAATAAAAATACTAAACATTTAGAAATTATATTTTAAAGAGATATGCCACCCCCAGGTCAAACTTGGGCATCTCCCCACAGTCCAGAGACTAAAATAAGTGGTGGAAAGCGTTTTCCTGGTCACCCAGCCATTGTCCAGGTCTGTCAGCACTGACCGCCGCGGTATCTGCTGCTCCTCCGCGTTAGACTGGAGTCTAACGTTGCCAGAGAAAGATTTCGGCCAAAAGGAATTAATTTGCTCGATGCGTTTCCCAATTACTTTCTGTGTAGTGCGCATTCATATCGAGTGCAAATAAATGTGCAAATCAACACGGAGAGCTTGACTTGGTCATTTTGGGTGGGAACTATTTTTCAGTGCGGAAAAAGACAGACGAAGCACGCACCACGCTGCGTAACGGGGAACTGCCTTCCTGGTACGCACCAGGAAGGCAGTTCCCCTGTTACGCAGCGTGGTGTGTGCTTCGGCTGTGTTTTTCCGCACTGAAAAATAGTTCCCACCCAAAATTACCAAGTCAAGCTCTCCGTGTTGATTTGTACATTTATTTGCACTCGATATGAATGCACACTACACAGAAAGTAATTGGGAAACGCATCGAGCAAATTAATTCCTTTTGGCCGAAATCTTTCTCTGGCGACGTTAGACTCCAGTCTAACGCGGAGTAGCTGCAGATACCACGGCGGTCAGTGGCGACAGACTCGGACAATGGCTGGGTGAGCAGGAAAACGCTTTCCACCACTTATTTTAGTCTCTGGACTGTGGGGAGATGCCCAAGTTTGACCTGGGGGTGGCATATCCCTTTAACTTAGGGCTGCTTGATTATGGAAAAAATCATAATCACGATTATCTCTGTCAATATTGAAATCACGATTATTCAAACAATTTTTTTCAAAATCCCCTACCTACATACAGACACACGCACACGCACGCACACACACTATTACGCGCACTATTACCACATGACATGACAAGGTGGGACAAAGTGTTTTCCATTTGAAAAAACTCAGCCTAAATATGCAGGATTTGTGTGTTAACCATGTGTGAATGAAACAAAACACAACTCCAGGTCTGTTTGTGATGAGAAACATTATAACATAGGTCAGAAAATAGCATCATATGGGCCCTTTGAGGCTAACTGAGATGTCATTATAGTCGTATGAAATCGTGACTGACAACCCTTGCTTCTTACATTCACTCTTTACAAACATATTTTCAATGAACTAGTTACCAAGCTATCCCATTTATTCTGGCTTTGTACCCAGCCCTGTGTGGAATATAAATACTCTTGGACTGTGCGTATCTTGTTGCTTATTGGAAAGTATTTTGGTTCATGCGAGCGACTAGGATGGCTGCTTCTCTTTAGTACCCTTATGGAGTTCCTAAAATACTGCGGTGCGTGTATTCTGCCTGGAGACACACACGCTCGCACACACACACGTGCACGCACACACCCTGACGATGAAAGGGGGGATGAGCCTGAATGAATAATAACAGCCCGCTATCTATAATGGATGACGAGCTTCACCAAGTCCCCTTTCTTTCTCTTTCTCCTCTTTTATTTCTGCTGTTTTCCTGAATATCTGGTGGACACCATGACGCAGCTATAAGGCACATGTTATAGAAGTAAAAGCTGCGATCTCGTCCCCTGAGCCTCTTAGCTGCCTTGGCTGGAAGAGGGGGGGCTGCTTAACTGCTTATGGACTCTGCTGAAATCTCTCCAAGGCTTCTAATGACAGGGCTAAAAACATCTCAGGAGGGACATGGGATGTGGGAGAGGGATAATGAAGTAAACACAGGAAAAATGCTGCAGTGGCAAAATGCACCACCTGTTTTTAGTCATGTGTGTAATCATGGCTTATTCCGGTGTGGGACAAGACTTAGGGACATTTTGTTACTTTGCCAAAATGATATATTTTTTATTCCACAATTTTGCGAAAACAGCCATACAAGATAGTTAAAATAATGTTTTATTTTCAAGCTTTGCTGCAGTGGTTAAAAGAGTTACATCCACGCTGCATTTAGGCTGGTTATTTAGTATTTAGATATAGGTACTTGATCAATATGCATTATGATTAATAATGATAATGCATTAGTCTTATATAGCACTTTTCAGGACACTCAAAAGTTGTTTTGCAATTTGGTGCATTATTTATTCACTCCATACCATCGGTGGTAAGATAATACTGTAGCCACAGCTGCCCTGGGGCAGACAGATGCAAGCAAGGCTGCAAATCTGTGCCATTGGCCCACACTCACTCAGACCACTTTCATGCTAGGGTATGTCAATGAAGTGTCTTGCTTAAAGATCCCATGACATGGTACTTCTTGATGCTTTTATATGGCTCCTTAATGGTTCCCTAATACTGTAAATGAATCCTTCTTCAAAATCAACAGAAACAGAGATAAGATGAGAAAGAGTAATTTTTCTCACTCTGAACACTCCATAATGGGCGTTGTTGCTTGAATGCAAATGAGGAGAAAAGAGCTGGCCTATAGTAGAGGGTGGGGGCGTGGCCAAACTCTCCGCTCTCGCTCTGAGCTCTCAGCTGATCCATTTCCGTGTTTTTGCACGGGGGGAGAGATTTGAAGCGTTCCATTGAAAAATAAACACATTTCCACAGAAAATAAAATTAAACCACTGCTGTTCAAAGGTCCAGAGGCTCAGATAAAGGACTTCCGAGCCTAGAAACACTCGGACGTGCCTCCAGGCAAATAAAAAACGCATTTCGCATTGCCTAGCGCATTCGCAGTCCAAACTCTCTGGGCGTGATTTACAGAGACGCTGAGTACAGACAGACGGGGGTGGAACTGCATTTGCATTTCTTTTTTCGATCTGACGTCAATAAGGTGCCTTGTTCAAAATCGCCCGTTTGAGCTCTGATTTTTTTGTAACGCAGAAAAGGATCGCAAATGATCAGTTTAGACATTTCGCAACTTTTAATCATGGGTAGGGGAGCTCACATTAACGTTCAAAAACCTCAGAAAGTGAAAATTTCATGCCATGGGACCTTTAAGAACACAATAACTGTCACTGGTGCCCCATCTGTGGCACCTAATATTCCCAGTGGTCTTCCATCCAAGTTCTAACCAGGCCCTGGTTAGCTTCTGAGATCTGACGAGCTCAGACTTTGAAGAGTTTTGGCCAAAGTGTGATTAACACATTGTTAAATCGGTGACGGGCATTCCAAAAATGTATAGCCAGATACTAATCCATAAAACTGTATCAAAAGTAGATGCATGCAAGTATCAATTTTGAAAAATGAAATACAAATTGTACCTTTTAGAATATTTTCATGGCCTTATATCTATATCAGAACTAGTATAGGAACACTTTATATTACAGGCACTACTATTATTTTGTGTTTAAAATGTCAGTCTTTTACCTAAAAGCTTTTTCTTTGGTGCTGAAATTGTGACAGATAGTCCCTATAAGTCTCTGCAGAGTGCTGATGCCTACAAAACAGTACAGGAAATGTGGTCCATCTAAAACAAAAAGTCCAATCAACAAATTGTGCATCTGAACACAGGCTGATTAAGTGAGCTTATGGTGCCACAGGGGCTTATACCAAACGTGCTGACTCGTCTGGTTCTAGAGGCTGACAGAGCTCACTTATTCATCATATGTCAAAGAGTGTACAAGAGTTTTAATAATACATTTCCCAGGGTGCACTTGGAAGTCCACCGGAGCACTCTGGGAGGATAAATGCAGCTAACTATTTTTAGCCCAGCAAGGCAGAAAGTAGAATGAATGTTTTAGAGTGTGCTGGAAATCAATATGCAGTCCGCCATCTTTCCAAAAAGTGAGGAAACCAAAACAACCCAAAATAGCCAGACTTTCCAAGATACGCGCCATTTGTTCCTAGTTTTTCCCACATGCCTAAACAAAATGTGCTCTTTTGCTATTGGGCGTGGTACAGTAAGGGGCTGTCATGGGAAATCAAAACAAATTAGTTGCAGGTTCAATTCCCAGATCTTGTGGGGGCTTTTGTTCTTTCCTGGTACCAGGTTTTCCTCCATCAGGCAGATCCTCCAGCTGGATACTAGCGGACATCCTGACTCAAGATGTGTAAAGGGTCTTGTATTTTTCGTAAATTGCTCTCTCTTATCCGTACTACAGCTTTCGAGATGTAACCTGACTATAGGACTATATTATAGGATTACTCAAACATGTGTAATGAAACAACATGAAACAAAACACAACTCTGGGTATGTTTTTGAGGAGGTAACCACAGTATAACATGCCTTAAGGCTCACTAGAGTCAATTTTGACCTTTTAAGTTTCAAACTCAATTTTTATAATGACAAAAAGGCTCATATTGATTCAATATAATACAAACACAAAATAATAGTTCCTTGAATATGACTACATGTGGTCTTAATGTTGTTGTTTTTTTTGTCTGCATATGACCCATCCATTCCGGAGCAGTGGGCAGCGCATCTTTCAGGCGCCTGGGGACCCATCTCCATGATCTTATTGCCAGGCTTGGTCAGGACCTCAGCTGGAGGATTTTACTTATGGAGCATGTTTTTGTGTTGAAATAACTTTTTCCTTTGACACTAGTATTGATTAGCATCTCAGTATTATGTAATTTTTTTTTTTTTTTAAAGCCCCAGTGTGTAGGATTCGTGGCGCATAGGTGGATGGTGCTATTGCACTTTCTGTTTTAGCTACGGCAGACCTCGAGGGTCACCTGCACGAGCCGCGCGCCGCTACTGTATAAATAAAACGCGGTCCCGTTTTTTTTTTTTTTTTTTTTTTTTTTTCTCATGAAAACACACATTCCCGATCATGTACCATGACACTCTACACATCAAATGAAACCTTACAGTCTCCTCTTTTTGACTATGCAATTCATTTCCCTGCACAACAATCACTCCCCGAGCACATGGGGCTTTTATACGGAAAAGCACAAAACGAGGTTAGCTTACCTTAGAATGCTTTGCACAGGTCAAACTCTGTATTTCACCATAAACTTGCTCTCAATTTGTCCGTAAGGATCCAGCGAATAAAATCCAGTAAAACAATTTAGTCCAAAACACGTGTTAGATCCATTACGACGTCTGATCCGGCAGCATGCTTGTGTTGTTTACCCAAAACCACGAGCCTTGCCGAAGGCGAAGGCGGAGCCCAAATGTCCTTCTGCGGCTCTCGTATTCAAAATGGCTGCCTCTGCATGGGGAAGATCCCCCTTTTATGTGACTATATCTAAGTCCAAAAGAATACTTTGATTTCATGATGGAAGTGAAAAGGCTTGGAAAACACTGTATTTTTGAATGGGTATCTTCAATTTCAGTAATTAACGGGTAAAAAAATCTTACACACTGTCCCTTTAAGTAATGAAGCAGCACCATTTGACTTGCATGTAAACTGCTAATTATTCTAATGTGTTGACGGGCCCATTCACAGCCCGGCCTTAAACAGACACCGTACATCTGTCCAATTCTCACCAGCCTCTCACACCTCTCCTTAATCCCTGAGCGTCTCCTTCTTATTGTCATCTTAAAAAAACATTTGCACCTGCTAAGAGCCCGCCGAGCAGCATAATGTGACACTTGTTTGGTATTGTTTAGTCTCTACAGCTGTGTATGTGTCCAAGAGATGCCCACCTCCCCCCTCCTTCTCCGTGTACCACCGTGCCTCCCGCGGTGAAGCTCTGCTATAATGGCGTCGCATACTGAAAAACAGCAGTGAGCGCATTTGAACACCAGGCAAGCTGTAATAAGGAGAGCTAGACGCCCGCAAATCTCAGCTTTAGACTTAAGTGAAAGGCTGTTTATGCATAAGTACTGCAATAAAAATGGATATGGTATGTGGACAAGTGGACTTTTACTTACAGAATGTATCAGGGAACCACATTATCAGGGAGTAGCTAACCTCAAAGTGTGTGGTGATAATTGTAAAAGGATAAAACTGTATTGCAGCTTCCTGTCAGATCAGCCTGATATCTTTGTCGTCATCCAATCACAAGATTTTAAGATGAAAGTTGTGTCAAAGCGTGTGGTTCTGACTGACAAGGTTAAGTGTTATTCTGCTATAATTACAACAGCAGTGTCAAGAGGAGAGTAATTTTCCATAACAAATTTCTTCTACTTCATTCTTCTACACGTTGTTGGCCTTATATCTCCAGCAGAGACTAATAATTTGCTTGGGTCAACCAGCTGCCAAAATATGCATAAATAAAATATGCATAAACTGTTATTTAAAAACTTTAGTCCAAATCTCCAGTGTATAGTAAAACAAGGTTGTGGATGAGTTTGCTTTAAATTCATATTGTATAATGTGGGGAAAATAATCACAATTTAACCTATATATCGGCCTAAAAACGTCAGAAGTGTTTTTGGCCACTGATTTATTTGGAAAAGAACAACTTTCTATCATCATGGAGACCAAACCAGACCAAGTTACGGACCAGGATGCCTGTTTGTTTTTCTAGGTATCTTTGGGCTATAACCAGGTAGAGCAGTTTAATGTCATACTGCAGACCAGGGATGGACTGGGACGAAAAAAACGGCCCTGGCATTTTTGGTTTAGACCAGCCCCTCATAATTAGCAGAGCACAACGGATTAATTTATGTTTGTGTTCCTCGAAGCAAAGTATTTTACTATTGTTATGTCTTGGCCGAGGGGAAACCAGGGCGCAACATTTAAAGGAAAAATTCCAACTCCCAAAAACCACCAGCAATCTCGAAGTAACTACACCTTCAATGGTTTATTTAAAGGTCCCATGGCATGAAATTTTCACTTTCTGAGGTTTTTGAACGTTAATATGAGCTCCCCTACCCTGTTTAGGCCCCCCCCCCCCCATGGTTAAAAGTTGCGAAATGTCTAAACTGAGCATTTGCGATCCTTTTCTGCGTTACAAAAAATCGGAGCTCAAACGGGCGATTTTGAACAAGGCACCTTATTGACGTCAGATCGAATAAAGAAATGCAAATGCAGTTCCACCCCCGTCTGTCTGTACTCAGCGTCTCTGTAAATCACGCCCAGAGAGTTTGGACTGCGAATGCGCTAGGCAATGCGAAATGCGTTTTTTTATTTGCCTGGAGGCACGTCCGAGTGTTTCTAGGCTCGGAAGTCCTTTATCTGAGCCTCTGGACCTTTGAACAGCAGTGGTTTAATTTTATTTTCTGTGGAAATGTGTTTATTTTTCAATGGAACGCTTCAAATCTCTCCCCCTGTGCAAAAACAAGGAAATGGATCAGCTGAGAGCTCAGAGCCGAGAGCGGAGAGTTTGGCCACGCCCCCACCCTCTACTATAGGCCAGCTCTTTTCTCCTCATTTGCATTCAAGCAACAACGCCCATAATAAAGTATTTGAGAGAGATATTTATGACTCTTTCTCATCTTATCTCTGTTTCTCATGCACTGAGTGTTGATTTTGAAGAAGGATTCATTTGCAGTATTAGGGAACCATTAAGGAGCCATATAAAAGCATCAAGAAGTACCATGTCATGGGATCTTTAAAAACATATTAGTTTTGTAAAGGTGTTTTTTTCCCCCTGAGCTAC
Source organism: Paratrypauchen microcephalus (assembly GCA_036785185.1). Lineage (NCBI taxonomy): Eukaryota > Metazoa > Chordata > Actinopteri > Gobiiformes > Gobiidae > Paratrypauchen > Paratrypauchen microcephalus. Next base: position 2,167,522 of record JAVJIX010000120.1, on the reverse strand, counting down.
TCCTATGGGAATGAGTCTTACAGTTCTTTCCTTCATCTCTCCTTTCTATCACCCCCTCCCTCTCCTCTTCTTCCTCTCCTCCTCTATCAAAACATATGAGTCTTGTCATCTCACACTCTCACTTCCAATAAAAGTCAGTCATTTTTACGCCCCCAAAACAAAGATTATCAACAGTTATCTGCGCTGTACCACAGTTCACATCGGCCCCATCCATCATCACACTGCACCAACAGCTTGTGTCTGCCAGTACAGTAAATGCTGCTGGGGGACGAGCCTGACATATTCAACACACACACACACACACACACACACACACACACACACACACACACACACACACACACACACACACACACACACACACACTTTCAGTGTAGTATTAATAGTGGTAGCTCTAGTAGTCGTTAGCAGTTCGTAGATTTCGTTGTGGCACTGATAGTTGTAGTAGTAGTGGTAGTTAGTAATTGTGGTGGTAGTAGCAGTAGTGGTAGTAATAGGATTAGCAGCAGTGGTTGTAGTTACCAGTTCTCATAGTAGATGTAGTACTGGTAGCAGTTTGTAATTACAGTAGTGGGAGTAGTAGTAGTAGTGATAGTTGTAGTAGTAGGACTACATGAAGTTACATTTTCAAAGTAATTTCTGTATTTCATACCATTTAAAGGAAAATTAACAGGTTTTTTTTAAACAATCTGAGCCTTTCGGCAATAAAACAAGTAGTTTTACTCACCCATAGCAGTTTGGTGTCACTTGGAGCAGTATCGCAGAACTTATGTTGAGCCGTTCTGTTCTACTAATGGTCCCGTATCCGTCAACATGGTGCTCGGGGCATTACTTTGCGGTGTCCAAATAACACAAACTTTAGCACTTTTCAAATCACAGAAGATCGCTGTGTCAGGGTAGACTTTTAGTGGATTCCAAAACGGCCTGAAACCCGATATGCAGCTATAGTTTCATTTGATGACGTCATCTGCTCCCTCAGTGTGTATCTTCAGCGGAGGCCTGACGGACCCCAGAATTTACGTTCTCAGGATGTTTTCACGTTGCTGGTTCCTACTGTGAGAACAGAGAAAGGAAAACTGTGTTTTCAGTATCGTGCTCCAGCAGACTGGAATTGTTTGCAGAGAGTTTTAAAACTTCAAACACTCGTACCTATGACTTCTTTTAATTCTCTTTTAAAGGACCTGGAAACGCAATCGATGATATGCCAATGTTTTTAAACTGTTTTTCATCATTTTATTTGTGTTGATTTTATATTTATTTGTTGTTTGGTGAGTCGTATTGTGTTTCTAATTGTTTTTAACATTTTATCTGTGTTGACTTTATATTTAATTGTCGTCTTGTGAGTTGTATTGTGTGGGCCTCTTGGCCAGGACTCCCTTGAAAAAGAGATCTTTGAATCTCAATGGGACTTTTTTTCCTGGTTAAATAAAGGTAAATAAATAAATCAGAGAGGACAGTGCGCATGCGCAGCTGTTTTGTAAACACCGCTAGTCCGAAAGAAGCTAACACCGCTCTGAACTTTACTTTTCTGTTGCGATATCGGGTTTCAGGCCGTTTTGGAATCTACTAAAAGTCTACCCTGACACAGCGATCTTCTGTGATTTGAAAAGTGCTAAAGTTTGTGTTATTTGGACACAGCAAATCAGTGCCCCGAGCACTCACGCTAACGGATACGGGATCATTAGTAGAACAGAACGGCTCAACATAAGTTCTGCGATACTGCTCCAATTGACACCAAACTGCTATGGGTGAGTAAAACTACTTGTTTTATTGCCGAAAGAAGGCTCAGATTGTAAAAAAGAACGTTAATTTTCCTTTAATTTGAGATTTTCCCATTTTTTATAATTGATTTACTTCATATTTATTGAAAATGATCATACAGCCATCCTCTGTGTCCAAACAGTTTAAAGATGAAACTGAAACTGAAGACATTGGAACCATGTGAGCAGCTCACTTCAGCTCAAACACGGCTCACTCAATGTCACTAATTGGCATCACACCAGGTTTAGGGGTCACAAGATGATTTACAACAGAGTAGACTTGGTTTTCCAATTAGGCCCGAAAAAACTGTGGACACAAACACGGGGGGGACAGAGCGTTTGACGTACTGTGTTTGATTACACATGCATCACTTGTTTGAAATTTAAGGAGCTAGTCACAGCTGGACGCAAAATAATTGGATATTGTCTTGTTTTGGCTAGAAAATGTGAACTTTTTTTTTTCTAAACCAATGCCAAACCCAATCACATTTGACAAACTGAACTCTCTGCATAACACGATGCGTTTACATGATTTGACTGACAATTGGCATTGCTTGGATATTTTCTTCCAGTTATTTGTGGTTGCAATAGTCCAGAAACATCTAGCCTGGAATGTTCAAAACTGCTAAAAGTTGAAGTTTCCTGATTTTTATGTTTGTTTAGTCATGCAAATTTTCAGATTCAGAAATTAATTTGATCACTAAACTAACATATTGATATTTTGCAGCTGATGTCATCAACATTCGCTGGTGGTGTAACTGAAAGCACTGCTCTGTTAGAAGCACTGTTACTCAAGTTAGACTTAATCTGAGTTTTATTTTAACACAGTCTGGTCAGTGTTGCCAACTTAGCGACTTTGTCGCTATTTTTAGCTACTTTTTGGACCCCCCCTAGCGAGAAAATTAGACAAAAGCGACTAGCGACAAATCTAGCGACTTTTTTTTTGGTGATCAGAGGCTCCAAGATCGTGGGAGGGGGAAAAAAATAATTCCGCCGTTTTCTCTCTTTCCCCGTTCAGAGAAAGAGACAGAGAGACACAGACAGAGAGGGGCAGTGGAAGAGAGACACACTCACCAGTCTCTCCTCTGCTCCCTCCCATCTCGTCAGATCGCCTCGGAGTCTGGTCATTCCTCTCTCTGTTTCTGTCATTCAGTTTCTCTCGTCACGTGCATATCCCTCTCATTCTTTAGAGCATTTCTTTTTTCTCCTCTTGTATTCAATCGCAATGCCACAACCAAAAGTGTATACACAAAAGTACAGACGGGAGTGGGAAAAAGCTAGTTGTACAGCACAGAAAAGTTTAAAAAAGCTAGTTCTTTAGCACACAAAAAAACTAAAAATAAAAAGCTATAGTTTGCCCACTATAGCACAAAAAATAAAAAAGAAATAAAAAGCTTTAGTTAAACTACAGCACAAAAAAAACACAAAATAAAAAAGCAAGCTATAGATCTTGGACTACAGCTCCCAAAAAAATATCTAAAAAATAAAAACCAAATAAAAAAAATAAAAAACAAACAAGTATATGTAATAACAACACCAATAAAAGGTTAGTGTCACAGGATGTGCCCCCCCGCTCTCACGTTTGGATTGGACCGCTCGCTCGTCTAGCTACTTCTGGGCGGGCCAATAGCTACTTCCGATGCTGGGGAGTTGGCAACACTGAGTCTGGTCAGAAAGAACATTTGTCTGTGTTTGATAATGTGTGAATGGTGTCACCATGGTAACTGCAGAATATTCCACCAATAGAGGTGCATGTAAAACACCCCCAGCAAAGTATCAATAGTACTCTGTAATGGCTAATGAGTCTAGCTCTAGTGTTGTTGAAAATAGTATTTTAAAATTATATTTAAAGCAGCACTGGATGTACGAGCTAAAAGACGCCCTTAAGATATTTTCTCCCCACGTCTCACATCGCTACTTCCTGTAGGAACCTTCCCCCTGAAATACCTCCACTTTGTCTCATTATTTTCTTGTTTTTCTATGCCGCAAGGTTTCCCCCGGCAACACAATGCAGAACGGGAGGGGCCTAAACTTTGATAATCCTCATGAACATGACTCTGCACCTCAGAAAAGTAAGCACTAAAAATACAATAAATTGTTTTCCATATTTCTATTTTTAGTTCCTTCTAAGAGTTTTTGTCTCACTTAGTCTATCCTGTACGTGTGTGAGTGTGTTTGATTGACAGTTGGGGTAATTACAGTTTCGCTGTGGTAGTAACCCTTGTGTAACCCCACAGCACTGGGACAAAAAGAAATCCAGCCAACCATTGACCAAACCATCGACCAAATGCACAAATGTATACTTGTGTGGAGATACCGTACTGTGCCAAAGAAGGACGGAGAGAGGAGAGAGGAGAGAGGCAGGAGGACAGGAAACTGATCACAGAGAAGGGACAGGTGGTCTGAGAATGGAGGACCAGAATAACCATACAAGTAAGAAGTGTTACAATACACACACCGTATCATTTGTGCCTAAAATTAAGTCATCAAGAATAATAAAGAAGAAAAAGTCCAAATTACTACAACACCAGTACAATTTCCATGATGATTCTGCTTGATCATCTTTTAATCTTCAACTGAACCTAAAACTCTTGTCTTGCACCCTTAAACTTTGTTATAACATTGATTATATGTCTGAAACCCACTGAGAAAAGAAAGAAAAAGATATCGTTCAAATGGTGATTGAAAAGTATGTTTTAAGTTATAGAAAATGTAACAATACATAAGTCTATAAAATAGAGAAAAAACCCTTGTGTTTCAGACTGGCTTTCCATTGTAAACTATAGCACTTAACATGGATTAGCACAATTAGCAGTGAAGCACTACTTCTGTTAATCAGTACTTTATGGTACTCTCCATATGTCTACACAGAGAAGGTATGCATCTGTGTACACTGTGTACCTCATTTAGCATAAGAGATGGTGGCTATTAGCATAAAAGGTTGTGATTCAGAGCCTCTCCTTGATTAACTTAATTCACTATGTGTTACTGTGTGCACTCTTGCAGTAAATATTTAGCATATGGGAGCTCCTAATGGCACACGCTCTTGTCCTTTAAAGCATTTAATACAAGACAAGTAGATGATGGCAGACTTAGCCCACATGCACACATCACTTTAATGGACATTTGCCATGAAATAAATTCAATGAAATGGGACATACTGCTGAAATTTAAGATCAGATGCTGCTTTATAGAGTAAAACAAGACATTGGTTAAAAATGCTTGCACATGTGTGAATTTTTCACGGAAATAAATATAATGCAGATGGTTTTGTAAGTAAATTTGGTGTCAACAACCTTAAAGCCCCAGTGTGTAGGATTTGTGGCGCATAGGTGGATGGTGCTATTGCACTTTCTGTTTTAGCTACGGCAGACCTCTAGGGTCACCCGGGCGCGTGACTAGCCGCGCGCCGCTACTGTTTTGTTTTTTTTTTGTTTTCTCATGAAAACACACATTCCCGATCATGTACCATGACACTCTACACATCAAATGAAACCTTACAGTCTCCTCTTTTTGACTATGCAATTCATTTCCCTGCACAACAAACACTCCCCGAGCACATTACGGAAAAGCACAGAACGAGGTTAGCTTACCTTAGAATGCTTTGCACAGGTCAAACTCTGTATTTCACCATAAACTTGCTCTCAATTTGTCTGTAAGGATCCAGCGAATAAAATCCAGTAAAACAATTTAGTCCAAAACACGTGTTAGATCCATTACGACGTCTGATCCGGCAGCATGCTTGTGTTGTTTACCCAAAACCACGAGCCTTGCCGAAGGCGAAGGTGGAGCCCAAATGTCCTTCTGCGGCTCTCGTATTCAAAATGGCTGCCTCTGCATGGGGAAGATCCCCCTTTTATGTGACTATATCTAAGTCCAAAAGAATACTTTGATTTCATGATGGAAGTGAAAAGGCTTGGAAAACAATGTATTTTTGAATGGGTATCTTCAATTTCAGTAATTAACGGGTAAAAATCTTACACACTGTCCCTTTAAAGCAGTAGTAGAAGTGACTACTTGAACTAGTAGCACAAAATTGCATGCCAGTTAGATGTAAGACTCTAGTGGTGTCAGATAATTATTATACATTTTACTTAAAGGATTAAATCAATAAATATATCACTTATTTTTATGCACTGTAATATCACATTGGATATTACACCGTAAATGCATTGGCATATGGATTTAAAAAAAAAAAGTGCACCAGCATACCAAATTTAAATTCTACATTTTGTGTTTTTCTTAACAGGGACATGTGTAGCCTAATCAATGCATTATATCTGGAAAAAATAGATATCCTATTACATTTTCCATTACTGAACTCCATTCCTTTCCAATCACCACTTTCCCTTCACCTGGGCTCTGGAATCACATTTGGTGCATAGTGTTTAATGTACACAAATGTGAGAGTGAGACTGGATTATCGCCGAAGACTGAATTATAGAGATGCATGGAAACCAGATCTGTATTCGTCTGTGATAAAACGCAGAGTGTAACATGGTGCTCTCAGCCTCTATGGGCCTGTGATAGATGATAAGCAGTGGAATCCAATACAGCATCTTATCAGAAGGCACAAATAATTCATCATGGCTCAGATTTCATATATTTGGGCTTTCCTACTGTACGTGGCACTGGAGATCTGACAGTTCAGGGTCAGATAGAGAGGAGGCGCTGGGGAGAGAGTTTGATGGTTCAATGTTGTAAAAAGAGATGAAGTTTACTCTGGACACGCTCTCTCCTTTTGTGCTGTGCTGGTATCTTCGTGCTCCGCTCTTGGGCCTTGTTACCAGCACCAGTCACAGTGTAATATACGAGGTCAGGTAGCACCAGCCATAGACACTGTGCAGTTTAAGAGGATCCTAAACTAAACAGGGGGTGTATAGTGTGTATGCTACCAAAGACTGTGGATTTTGGTTGCTTTGAAAGCTTAAATTAGTGTTACAGTGAACCCTCGTTTATCGCGGGGGTTAGGTTCCAGAAATAGCCCGCAATCAGTGAAATCCGCGAAGTAGGACAATTTTATATTTTACAATTATTCTACATGTTTTAAGGCTGAAAACGCTTCACCAGACACATTATACACCTTTCTGAGACTGGTATTAACATTTTCTCACATTTTTCTCTTGTTTAAACACTCAAACTTTTGTAGATTTTCATTAAAATATATTAATAGTGGGGGGGGGGGCACGTGACACGCGGACACGTGCGCGCGGACACGTGTGTTTGTTTTGGTACCACATATCCATGCCATGTGCGAAAGTCGAGTGGAAAGCGACCTGGATATCATTTTGGGCAAGACTCAAGCCAATGCTAACAGTGCCAAACCGCTAATAGACGCCTCTGAGCACCAGTCCTCACCACAAGACCAGGTAAGACCAACCTGCGCTCACAAGAGTTGGTTGCATTTCACCCCGGCTCCAAAATCAGACCGCTATCAATGCGTCGCCAATACTCCACAGCTCTCTAGGACGGGGTCGGGTTCGTCCTCTCGGCGTGACGGGGAAGAGCCACTGTCTCCTCTGTGCGCGCGAGTGTCCTCCCCCCGCTGCGGCTCCCTCGAATGCGGCTCTCCCCGCTGCGGCTCCCCGGGCCCGTCCATGTTGATTCTTGGCTCTTCCATGGTCCGACTCGCACTCTCTTCCATGGCTCGTGCAAGTAAACAAAGGCCACACCTCCTGTCACCCAGGCGCTCTCGTGAAGGAAATCAGAGACTCTGTCCCTGGTCTAGACCTGGTTTAGTCCTGGTTTAGACCTGGTTTAGTCCTGATTTAGACCTGCTTTAGACCTGGTTTAGTCCTGGTCTAGTCTCTTAGCTAATCAGGGTGCAGGACAGAATGTTACACTGTAAAAAAAAGTTACACTATAAAAAAAAATAAAAAAAAATAGGGAAAAAAAATTGGAAAAAAAAATCCGCGAAACAGCGAGGCCGCGAACAGTGAACCGCGATACAGCGAGGGTTCACTGTACTATCATTTCAAACTACAGAGAAGACTTGATACTTGATAATAATTTTAATACCGCAATTAGACAAATATTCATGTTTTTATTAGGGATGCACCAATACTGTTACTGATATCAAACATTGGAGGCAATACTGAAAATACTAAATCGGGTATCAGTTCTTGGTTGGGCCTTTAACAGGATGTAAAAAGATTATTGACAGGCTGGATTTGTCTTAGAACGTTTCATAATGTCAGTAGTCATTTGAAGTATAAATGTTAACTGTTTTGAGGAAATAAGTGCCATTTTCCATCCCTATACAGTGGTACCTCACCTTACAAAATTAATTTGTTCCAGAAGTGGTTTCGTAACGTGAAAAATTCGTAAGTTGAGTAGCTATTTCAATGGAAAAAGCCTGATCCATTCCAAGGTTTTTTTTTTTATAGTGTAACATTTTTTTTATAGTGTAACGTTGTGTTCCTGACGGGCTAAGAGACTAGACCAGGACTAAAAGAACGTGGAATAAACCAGGTCTGGCCAGAACTAAACCTGGATTGGCCCTGTTATTATTATAACATGGCAGTGCCGCGGGAGGAGCGCGGTGCTCGTGTCTGCGCTCCTTTAAGGTGCCGAGAAAGACGCTCTTTCAGCGGGAATAAGAGCGGGGCGGGCGGGCTCTGCTTCTATCTGACCTCCAGAGCCGGACACTGTGAGCTAACAGGCCGCTCTATCGACGGGCAAGACCGCGGGGTCTCGCTCGGGGTGGGCTCTGGTTCTATCTGACTTCCAGAGCGCGGCTCACACTGTGAGCTGTGCGGGCGGGCTGAGCCGCGCGTGCTTGGCCCCGAGGAGGAGGCACGCGGCGCCGCGGCTCAATCCCACAGCCCCGGTGTAGTGCGGCCTTACGCCGTATGGGCGTTTTGATCCTTCGATGTCGGCTCTTCCTATCATTGTGAAGCAGAATTCACCAAGCGTTGGATTGTTCACTCACTAAGGGAACGTGAGCGGGGTTTAGACCGTCGTGAGACAGGTGAGTTTTACCATACTGTGTTGTTGTGTCTCCGCTCCCATCGCACGTTCGGCGGCGCTATATTGAGCCGTGTCCCCCCAACACATTCCATTGAAAATCTATGAAAGTTCGAGTGTTTAAACGAGAGAGAAATGTGAGAAAAAAGTGTAGAATGTGTGTGGTGAGGCATTTACAGCCCTAAAACATGTAGAACAATTGCCAAATACAAAGTTGTCCTACCTCGTGGACCTCTCCCACCGCGGGCCACCTCTGGAACCTAACCCCGTGTGTGTTGATAAAGTGTATTTACGTTTCGGGGCGTGCATCTGAGCGCGCATTAATTGAATTTTTGAGATTTGTTGTTTTTAAAGTGCTTTATAAATAAAGTTGGATTGGATTGGAGATTTCGCGTTTTGTAACTTGAAATTTCATCCGTATCTAGAGACCAAAATTTGACGTGAAGGCGTTTCGTAACTTGAAATTTTCGTTTGTTGGGTCATTCGTAAGGTGAGGTACCACTGTACTGGTATCTGTTAATATTTGGTATAAGTAAATATTTAAAGTCACAGTATCGATATCTGTATCAAAACTCCCTGTATCCCTAGTTTATATCCTGTACACAGAACTGCATGCCCCTTTACCATTTTCATTCCATATATTAAACTGTATAAGTATAATTAAATTTTCATAATATCATGATCATTTATGAGACATATAAGACAATGTCTAATAAAGAAGGAGTGCTGTTATGGGCAGCTTAGGTTGGCTTCACAGTTTATTGGTGCATAAATAGACTTGCTGTATGCCTCCAGCACTGTGCTTTTGGCTCAGGGAAACTAGTAGTTTCTATAAAAACAGCTGCTTTACAGTCACATTCTATATTGTTGGCTGGTCCAGAGCTGTGGATGCACATTTATATATCCTTTAATTGCCTCTAACGTTGTATTTAAAATGCAGATGGTCCCAAGTACGTTGTGTACACTGCTTCATTGGCTTTCAGATGCAGAGCAAAGTGGAGCTGTAGTGCAGCTTTTTCCTTTTACTGTGTGTGTACATTCAGTTTTACCACAGCAATAACTATTCTTCCATTTCAAAATAAAATGTTTACATCTCATTATACAGTGTTTCATTGTCTTCAAACCAGGACATGTTCTGTTAGCATGCTGGTTGTTGAATACGTTTGGCCCACTGTTACCCTTTAAAGGTCCCATGGCATGAAATTTTCACTTTCTGAGGTTTTTGAACGTTAATGTGAGCTCCCCTACCCTGTTTAGCCCCCCCCCCCATGGTTAAAAGTTGCGAAATGTCTAAACTGAGCATTTGCGATTCTTTTCTGCGTTACAAAAAATCAGAGCTCAAACGGGCGATTTTGAACAAGGCACCTTATTGACGTCAGATCGAAAAAAGAAATGCAAATGCAGTTCCACCCCCGTCTGTCTGTACTCAGCGTCTCTGTAAATCACGCCCAGAGAGTTTGGACTGCGAATGCGCTAGGCAATGCGAAATGCGTTTTTTTATTTGCCTGGAGGCACGTCCGAGTGTTTCTAGGCTCGGAAGTCCTTTATCTGAGCCTCTGGACCTTTGAACAGCAGTGGTTTAATTTTATTTTCTGTGGAAATGTGTTTATTTTTCAATGGAACGCTTCAAATCTCTCCCCCCTGCAAAAACACGGAAATGGATCAGCTGAGAGCTTAGAGCGAGAGCGGAGAGTTTGGCCACGCCCCCACCCTCTATTATAGGCCAGCTCTTTTCTCCTCATTTGCATTCAAGCAACAACGCCCATTATGGACTGTTTAGAGAGAGAAAAAATACTCTTTCTCATCTTATCTCTGTTTCTCAGTGTTGATTTTGAAGAAGGATTCATTTACAGTATTAGGGAACCATTAAGGAGCCATATAAAAGCATCAAGAAGTACCATGTCATGGGATCTTTAAAATGAACTAGTTTTGTTTTTCAGTTTTTAGGGCAGTACATGTCAGGCACAATGTTTTTGACTAATAAATATAATCTGAATGTGCAGTGACATAAATAGTGTGGAACAGTCTTCTGCTCAGCTTGATGCATGCCAGTTTAACCCACGCCCCTAGTGTCCAAAAGCTCTTGCCGCTAACAGACAGTCTGAGCAGCTCGTACGTGGATGCGTCTGTGGCCTGTCTGTGCTGAAGATGGTGCTGATGAATCCTCTTTCACTCACACTAATGGCTGCAGTCATTAAAGTCTGGATACTTAGAAGAGGGAAACATAAAACCTATAGCGCCTCATGGACTCATTATGTTCTCCTTTACGCTGCTGTACTCAACACACGCACACATGCAACACATTTAAAGAGTCTAAAGGTGTAAGAGTCACAAGAATCAAACCCAAGGTCAACTTTTTCATCAATGTGCCAATCTAATGAGGTTACCGCTATTAATTATTCAAACAAAGCTAATTACGAAGTGACAAATTGGATTAAAACGATGATCTAAGATGAGAAATGACAAGACAGTGGTAATGAGTTTAACAGAAGTCAATCCTCAATGGTACACTGTAATTAGACACTACTAGTAGCAGTAGCCTTAGTAGTAGTAGCAGTGTTGTATAAAGTACTGGAAAATCAAACTCAAGTAAAAGTATAGGTTCCCCTCCCAAAAATGACTTTGGTAAAAGTCGAAGTCACTGACTGAACTGTTACTTGTGTAAAAGTCTTAAAGTATCTGGAACTTCTTGTACTTAAGTATGACAAGTAATGCCAAAATAAATGTACTCAAGTAATGTAATTAAAAGTACAAGAAAAAGTATCAAGCAAAGGCAGTCTGAATTTAATAAACCTTTGTTTTTGTTTTTTTAAATAACAGTGCTGAAAATAAGGCATACATAACACCATTGAAGGAGTCTTTTTGGAGGAAGAGAGTTTTTTTGCAATTGGGCCCTTAATTCTACTGTAAAACACCATGTTCTGCTCACCCATGGTAGTTTTGTGTCATATGGAGCACTGTCGAAGATATTGGGTTTGGTGATATCCATGAAACGCCTTTCTCCTTCGTTACACTTTGCCTACAGCTATGCCTTCCCTTGAGCCGAAAAAGCTAGGTAGCCTGTTAGCTCCAACATCGTCAAATACGCTTTGTGCAACCGAAACAATGTCACACAAAGTTAATTTCTATGCTATGTTATGCTGTCAGTAGAGGGTTTTTTTTGTAACGAGTAACTAAACGGCACATTGAAAATGTATCGGAGTAAAAGTATGCAATTAAATTTGGAAATGTAGTGAAGTAAAAGTAAAAGTTGTAATTTTTTTAAAAACTCAAGTAAAGTACAAAGTCTCCCAAAATGTACTTAAGTACAGTAGTGAAGTATTATTACTTCGTTACTATACAACACTGAGTAGTAGTAGTAGTAGTAGTAGTAGTAGTAGTAGTAGTAGTAGTAGTAGTAGTAGTAGTAGTAGTAGCAGTATTAGTAGTTCAAGTTCAGTTCAAAGTTCAAAGTCAGCTTTATTGTCAATTCTGCCATATGTGTTCGACATACAGTGAATCAAAATTTCGTTTCTCTCTGGTCAAGCAGTGCAAAAAGACGTGTACAAAATACAATATAAAGACAATACAAAAACTATCTAAAGCCCTATTCGGACGGGATTAGTTTTATGGGGTGACATGGGATGAAGTAATAATTACCAGGGAATTTAGGCCTGTCTGAACGCGGCATGTCCGTAAACATAACGGAGTATGTCTGTGAAATTTACAGCGAGTTTCACCTTCTGTAAAACGGTCTGGAGGAATTACCTTAGGTAATATTAATCCCGTGCGAATGCGACCCTCGGTAAAGATGTATGTAATATTTCGTCACATCCGTTTAAAGAAATAATTTACCGCAATTTTCAAACACGGAGGAGCTTGAAGCGCTTTGTTTTGCCGGCAAACAAAATGATCTACCGGTACTCTCAAACGCACACATCGACCAATGAAAAAGACCAAGAGGTGTAAATCAGTCGTCAGAGGCATGAAACTTCTGCTTGTTTTAGGTCATGTATGCTCTGTTAGTCCTGATTATGGGACATAATTTGCATAGTTCGCTAATATTACACATAGGCTAATCATGACGTGCACGGCAACGAATACGTGACGGCAGAGCGTAAACAAACTCCTCCCATGTCAAATGAATATTACGGACATTTCTTGTCCTGTGTGAATGGGTCATTTATATTACAGAGGTCCTGTGATAAACCGACGTTACTCTACATCCCCCTGGAAAACTAATCCCGTCCGAATAGGGCTTAAGACAAAATCTAAAAGCAGTGCAAAGAATAAATAAATACCCATTTACAGATGTCCAAAATGTGCAGTGGAAGATGCAGCAGTGAAATGTACACGTAATATGTGCAATAGAATCTGCATTGAAAATAAAGATAAAAATAAATGTGCAACAGTAGTAATTTCAGTAGCAGTAGTAGTAGTAGTAGTAGTAGTAGTAGCAGCAGTACAACAGTGGTGGTAGTATTTGCCATATAGTATTAACAGGAGGAGTAACAGAATAAGTTATAACTTTGTTGACTATACTTTTTATTCATTATTCATTTTGCTGTCTCAACATTTTGACTTCTTTTTTGGCTTTGTGAATCTAATTTTCTTTTCAGACCTTCACTAAAGCATTCGTCTGCCTCTGCTGGAAATAATATCACTGAATACATCTCCCTGTCTTACAATACAAATCCTAATACACCGTTTTAAGGCGGTGTGCAGTTCCATACTAAAACAGGCTGAAAGAGCACACCTCCTGTTCTATAATGAAAAGTAACACCAGTAGTAGCCTTAGTAGTTTTTACTATTAGTATTAGTAGCTTTAGTAGTTACTAATAGTAGCAATAGTAGTTAGAAATAGCAGTACTGGTCTTATTAATTAGTAGTAGTAGGAGCCTTAAAGGTCCCATGGCATGAAATTTTCACTTTCTGAGGTTTATGAACGTTAATGTGAGCTCCCCTACCCTGTTTAGGGCCCTCCCCCCGTGGCTAAAAGTTACAAAATGTGTAAACTGAGCATTTGCGATCTTTTTCTGCGTTTGAAAAAAAGACAGCCCAAATGGGCGATTCTGAACAAGGCTGCAGACCCTCCAGGAATTCGCGATGTTGCGATTTGCAACTTCAACGCAACTTCAGCCAATCCCCGCGAATTCAGGGCGGTGTTGCAATTTTGACCAATCACCGCAACTTTTCCGCAATTTTTACTAATTTTGACCAGTCATCGGCGACGTATTGAACGCCGACCAACTTCCTTCTGTGTAGGAGACATAACTGAGATGAGGTGCACGGTGCGTTTGTGTGTGTGTGTGCGGCAGAGGCGGTGGGTCACGTGAGTGTGGGTGTGTGCACGTACGGAAGTGTGTGCGTGTAAAAGCCGCGTGTTAACTGCGCATGGGACAAAAAAGAAGTGGGACAGCAGTCGTGGCGCCGGTGTACTGTCGAAATGTGTGACGCACATGCCCTTCGGGCCACGCTCCGAGCCGCGCGCTCTGGGAATTGGGACACGGCTTCTAATGGCAAAGAAACATGTCTGCGGCGCCACCTGCCCACTAAAATAAAAGCAAAAGACCAGGCGAAATAGTTCCCCTCCTAGTGGTAATTTATTTTCGATGTTGGTAAGGTTGTTTTAGGACCATATCTGTGATCTCTGTGTCTTTGTATTATTCTTTGTCAGTAATAACTCAGTATTCAAAATATTACTCAATTTTAATTACAAAAAGCAAAAATCGCAACTATTTATCACAACTTTCACTTCCTCCCGCAACAAAATCGCAACAAAAACCTTAAAAGCACCGCGACTTTCATCACAACTTTTTGGAAAAGCTCCCGGAAATTCAGGCATTTTAGCCCGCAACAATCACAAAAAATGCCTGCGAAATCCTGGGGGGTCTGAGGCTGGTTTCTGACGTCACACTCCAGGAAAAATGCAAATTACAGTTCCACCGCCCGTCTGTGTTTCTACCCAAACTCTCTGGAACTCACGCCCAGAGAGTTTGGACCGCGGACGAGCTACGCAGTGCGAGATTCGTTTTTTTATTTGCCTGGAGGCACGTGAGAGTGTTTCCAGGCTCGGATGTCCTTTATCCGAGCCTCCGAACCTCTGAAACAGCAGTGGTTTAATTTTATTTTCTGTGGAAATGTGTTTATTTTTCAATGGAAATCGTCTCATCTCTTCCTCCGCGCAAAAACGCTGAAGTGGGGCCAGCGCACATCGCACCGCTAAAGAGGAAAGAGTGGAGAGTTTGGCCACACCCCCACCCGCTGCACTGGCCTATCTCTGTCCTCCTCATTTGCATTCAAGAAACAACGCCCATAATAAAGTGTTCCAGAGACATATTTTTGATTTTGAAGAAGGATTCATTTACAGTATTAGGGAACCATTAAGGCGCCATATAAAAGCATCAAGAAGTACCATGTCATGGGACCTTTAAAGGTCACCCAGGAACAAATCTCTGTGATTTTCGTGCTTGGCTTGATCACTTTGTTTAGAGTTGATGGGGATACATCGGAGTGCCCAGAGGATACAGGGAGAACATGCAAACTCCCCACAGAAAGGCCCGGGTAACCTGGGGATTGAATCCAGAACCATCTTGTTGCAAAGTGTGAGTGCTAGCCGCTCAGCCACCACTCGATATGAATGCGCACTACACAGAAAGTAATTGGGAAAAGCATCGAGCAAATTAATTCCTTTTGGCCGAAATCTTTCTCTGGCGCCGTTAGACTCCAGTCTAACGCGGAGGAGCAGCAGCTGCGCGCGGCGGTCAGTGCTGACAGACTCGGACAATGGCTGGGTGACCAGGAAAACGCTTTTCATCACTTGTTTTAGTCTCTGGACTGTGGGGAGATGCCCAAATTTGACCTAGGGGTGGCACATCCCTTTAAACCAGGCTCAAAGAATCACATTGTTCTGTAATGAAAAGTAACACCACAAGAGCTCTGGCCTTGTTTTCCTCCCTCTCATTTCCACCAAACCTACAGTGTCTAAGGGCCTGTTTACACGAGAACGCTTACGGGTAAAAACAACAACATATTTTATCGGAAGTGCCTTTCGTTTACACGGTGACAGTGTTTTTGGGGCCTAAAAACGCAAAAATCTGAAACCACCCTCCAGAGTGGAAAAGTTAAATACGCTCCGCTGTAGCGTTTCCGTGTAAACTGCCCAAGACGCAAAACTGGTCAGATCTGCTCACGTCGGTACGCGTTTACGTCACATAGATGCGGCATACCTTGATACCACGGATGTTCTAGTCAACATACAAGAGTCATTTCAACAATTGTATAAATCGCACCCACACACGTCTACGGCGTACAAGTCTTTCTCACACTCTCACAGCCACACAGACGCCAAGACAAGCGACTTCCGCATGAGGCACTTCAAATGTAAAACCCGATGTGATTTTATATTTTCTAATTCACTGTAATCCTCCTGTAATGTCACTATTTTCAGTACAATATTCAAAAACATGTAAACAAAAATACAAGTCACTGAAATGTTTGGAGCGGAACTTAACAACTCATTTAAAACGCAACTAGAACATTTTATTTTGAAGTTTTACCTTTCTCTTTTCCGGTACAGTCCTAGTTAGAAATGTAACTTGACGCTGTTGTGATGTTTTTTGTTTGTGTTTTTTTTCAGTCCAGCGCCTCCCTTCGCTGGCTTTTGCGTCCACTTTTGCGTCTTCGTATAAACGCGGATAAAAAAATTGAAGACGAGACGCCACTTTTGCGTCTTCTGTTTTGATCGTCGCCGTATAAACGTAGCCTGAATAATGACTTGTGGAGCTGCTTTGGGTGCTAAATGTATGTTTTACAGCAACATCTTTCGAACGAAATGGTAGAAACGCGCCAATGTGGCAGAGCCCATGTTGACAGAGCCCATTTGGAATTCAGACAGCTGCAATTAGTGATGGAGTGATGAAGGCAAGACTGGGCCACTCTTAAATGGAGCTGTATTTGTGTCAATCTGACCACTGTGGAACACTCATACAGGCATGGGATAAAATGTCCTATGTGCATGTAAATATATACAACAATGTCAGTTATTTTCTTGTCTTTTGTTTCTTGTGATCATTTAGAAGAGAGCAGTGCATTTTGGTCTTAGTCATATTTTTGTTGGACTGGAATTCAGTTTTGTTGCTAATAGTCAGATGATATTTTAGGAATCTATCCAAAGTGTGGTTAAATAGGACAGTTTTACCAGACAGTTTTCTGGTAGAGGGCCCGCCAGTAGCTTGTTTCCATGGCGATGATATTGTTTTGCCTGCAGTGTTCCAAAGTTCGGTATTAAACTTATCAGTCTCCATAAAGACACGTCACCAGGTTAATTTACAGGTGAGATCTGTGAAGAGGCAAGTTTTTCAAGGCATTTTTGAGCGATAAAAACACCCATAATTGAATGAAAGCACCTTCTATAAGTTTAATACCATATTGTGGAACATTACAAGCAAAGCAATAACATCTCCATGGTAACAGACCTCCAACCGGAAAAGCTGCACAGTCCAAAGTAATTAACCATAAAAGAGTAGAAATGTCTCATTTTACCCTTGAATTGTATTGTTTTTATTGTTTTTATTATTATTTTATTATGATTTTACTTGTGTTTTTTTTATTGTGATATTTTGTGGAGGTAAACAAAATTGTGAATATGCTACTTTTTCCTTTTAAAAACCCTGAAAAGCCTTTGATGCTGTTATAATACAAAAAAAGTCAGGTTTAAAAGTGCTTAATAGCAGTTATTTCTTCATGAAGTCTGCACTAACAACACTAAAGGATCAGGGTCTATGTCCCTTGATTTTTTTTAGCTGCACCATAACAATGAATGTAAGTAAAGAGTAAACCCACAATATTATTGTGAGAATACATAATTCAAAGGGTGCTGTTTTTTAAAGGGACAGTGTGTAAGATTTTTACCTGTTAATTACTGAAATTGAAGATACCTATTCAAAAATACATTGTTTTCCAAGCCTTTTCACTTCCATCATGAAATCAAAGTATTCTTTTGGACTTAGATATAGTCACATAAAAGGGGGATCTTCCCCATATAGAGGCAGCCATTTTGAATACGAGAGCCGCAGAAGGACATTTGGGCTCATCCTTTGCCTCGGCTCCTGCTAACAGCTGCTTAGCCGCGCTGCATATGGCTCTTCTCCCCTTCCCCTTCTCTCCTTCGTTCCTCTGCTCTCATATGCAGCCAGGAGCGAAGGAGAGAAGGGGAAGGGGAGGGGGGGAGGGGGAGCATGCTGCCGGATCACACATCGTAATGGATATAACACGTATTTTGGACTAAATTGTTTTACTGGATTTTATTCGCTGGATCCTTATGGACAGATTGAGACCAAGTTTATGATGAAATACAGAGTTTGACCTGTGCAAAGCCTTCAAAGGTAAGCTAAGTAAGCTAATTTTTGTGCTTTTCTGTATAAAAGCCCCATGTGCTCGGGGAGTGATTGTTTTGCAGGGAAATGAATTGCATAGTCAAAAAGAGGAGACTGTAAGGTTTCATTTGATGTGTAGATTGTCATGAATCATGATCGGGATTGTGTGTTTTCATGCGAAAAGAAAAAAAAAAAGTGAACGGGGGACCGCGGTTTATGTATACAGCGGTGCGCGGTTCGTGCGCGGGCACGCGCGATGTCGGCGGTACGTCGCGTCCGGGTGACCCTCGAGGTTTGCCATAGCCAAAAGAGGAAGTGGAATAGCTAGTAACCACCTATGCGCCACGAATCCTACACACTGTCCCTTTAAAGTTTTTTTTTTTTTTTTTTTTTTAAAGGTCCCATGGCATGAAATTTTCACTTTCTGAGGTTTTTGAACGTTAATGTGAGCTCCCCTACCCTGTTTAGCCCCCCCCCATGGTTAAAAGTTGCGAAATGTCTAAACTGAGCATTTGCGATCCTTTTCTGCGTTACAAAAAATCTGAGCTCAAACGGGCGATTTTGAACAAGGCACCTTATTGACGTCAGATCGAAAAAAGAAATGCAAATGCAGTTCCACTCCCATCTGTCTGAACTCAGCGTCTCTGTAAATCACGCCCAGAGAGTTTGGACTGTGAATGCGCTAGGCAATGCGAAATGCATTTTTTTATTTGCCTGGAGGCACGTCCGAGTGTTTCTAGGCTCGGAAGTCCTTTATCTGAGCCTCTGGACCTTTGAACAGCAGTGGTTTAATTTTATTTTCTGTGGAAATGTGTTTATTTTTCAGTGGAATGCTTCAAATCTCTCCCCCCGTGCAAAAACACGGAAATGGATCAGCTGAGGGCTCAGAGCCGAAAGCGGAGAGTTTGGCCACGCCCCCACCCTCTACTATAGTGTGTTGAGAACTGCTCAAGAGAATGCTGCAAATGAATTGCCCTATGGGATCAATAAAGTTTTCTGAATCTGAATACATTTTAATCTTCAAATTTTTTTTATTATTATTTTTTTTTTAGTTTTGTCATAAAATAGTACAGGACGAGAATGAGTAATACCACAAATTCATACTACCACTTTAATATACACAATATAAACCCTATGTACAGAGCAAATGAATACATATTTGTCAATGCAATGCCTTCAGTACTTTCTTTGAAACTAACACAGCACACTCTTGTCTCTAAAAGACAGAAAAACAGACTAAGCATCTCAGCCAATCAGCAGCTCCAGAAAGAAAAACAGTCCAATCAGAGCCTGAGGATGAATTTAAGAGGAAGAGAAATAAAGAAGTTTAAGAACAGACACAGGCTGTTTGGGCTCTTAAGATATGAGGCTCAAAGCTAATGGTGTGTTTTCAACTTCCTGTTCCCATTCCAAGCGAGAACATTTAAATACTCCAACTGCACCCTCAATTTAGCCCCAATCACTGAGTGTAATGGTGCTCAGATGCTCCTGCCTTCAGCTATTCAAATGCACTCCTCATTCAAATGTTTCCTTAGTGATGGCCTGGTGTGTTTGTGTTTTTATTTTATTTTATTTATTTTTCTTTTTGGGTCTGCGCAAGAGTTAGATTGGAGACATTTTAGGTGAGTCCAAGTTTTAGAAAGAAAGAAAGAAATGCCTTTATTAGTCCCACAGTGGGGAAATTCCAGTTCTGCATTTAACCCATCCTGTTATTAGGAGCAGTGGGCAGCACATTACTGCGCCCGGGGACCATCTCCATGATCTTCTTGCTTCGGTTTGGTCAGGACCTAAGCTGGAGGATTTTACCTATGGTGCATGTTTTGAGTTGGTGGGGGAAACCGGAGTGCCCGGAGGAAACCCACCCAGACACGGGGAGAACATGCAAATTCCACACAGAAAGGCCCAGGCAACCCAGGGATCGAACCTGGAACCTTCTTGCTGTGAAGCATGAGCGCTACCCACTCAGCCACCGTGCCGCCACGGTGGATTACTGGTGTTGTCATGAAAAATACATTCTCTACATGAAATCTTGAAGGTGCACTGTGTAACTTTTCGGGTGGGGGTCCATCACCTGCTTGTTTTTACGGTTATGTCAGTGCTCTGCCTGGAATGTTCCACAGTATGACATTAAACTTGCCTGGAAGAATCCATGACTCATCACTGTACCAGCGGCGAGTCTGGTAATGCTTGGTCCAGAATGCGCTGCCGTTGCGCGTAGACAGACAGCTAAGTGAACCAATCAGAGAACAGTTAACGGACAGCGACGTGAACCAAGCCGGTAGGAAGCAATGCAAAAACATCTTTTTTGAAAAGAAAGGCCTCTAGAGCTGTCAGCTGCTGTGGTTTTAAGGAATCGATGTGTTTTAGGTCATTTAAGACCAATTTTACAGCTGAATGGAAGAGACGTTGCGGGCAAAGGCGGGTGCACTGACGTCACCATCTTTGAACGAATCAGAATCGCGGAGTCCGTTGTTAACCGGAGGAGCGAGGGTGGAGCGAGGGTGTCCAAATGGTATCGCGCTGTATAGGAAATACAGAGAGATATCATTTGGCTGGCCAGGTAAACATTAAACAGCTCTGCCTTACATTTATTCATTACAGGTGATTTATAGCATTTCATTCACAGCTCAAAAATACCTAGAAAAACAGGCATCCTGACTGTGAGTGAGGTCGCCTCTCCACAGATCTGACTAGAACGCAACTTGGGTCTGGTTTGGTCACCATGAAAATAGAAAGGTTTAATACCATACTGTGAAACATTTCAGATGAAGCAATAACATCTCCACAGAAAAGTATCTGATGGAGCCTCCAACAGAAAAGTTACACAATGCACCAATAACAAAAGAAATCATTTTTAAAGAGATACAATTTTTTTGATTGGATTGTGTTCTTGTCTACGCAAAAGTGTATCTCTACAGTTTTACAGATTGTAATATTGAAATTTTTCACTGTTATTATATAAATCTGTCATTTCTATTACACAATTCTGATATGATGATTCAAAATGTGCGTCACAAACTGAGACATGAGAACCCAGCTCCTCCCTTTAAGATGTAATCAATACATGGGGTGATTCAAGCCTGTTGCATAAGAACCTGAATATAATGAGTATGGTGTACATCCAGTACTCACATCATGATTACAAGAGTGTGACAGGGGCATCATGTCCAAATACAGACCTACAGGCCCACTTTGGCCTAATCAGCTTCCATTTGTATCTGTCCATCCGGTCTGCAGCCCTGATAGGAAATGTATGGAATCTTTGTAGTGAGATCACACTGGGAGTGTTCTTAGGGTGACCATTCGTCCGGATTTCGTCCGGACAGTCTGGTTTTAGAGCTGTCTGTCCGGCCGTCTGTCACGTGTCCTCCTTTTTTACATTTTGTCCTCCTTTTGGACCCTCGTCGGCCACCGTTGCATAAATCGTCATAAATCCCCACCCATTATTTACACTTGCTACTCTGCGATGTTGTGTCGTATGCAAACATTCTGATCCAGCCCGTCAGCCCCTCGTATTGTCCGCTCTCTATCTGCGCTATCAGCCACTCTTTGAGGTGCAACTTGGCTCCTTCTTCCATCTTCATCGCCTTATTACTGTCCCTTAAAATGTTGTTTTCTTTAGTGCCGTGCGTAACAGGTTTCGCTTACGTTTCCTCTCAATGTAGACAGTTAAAATACGTTACAATATTTACATTACGGCTTTCATAATTGCAAATAATATTTTGGGGATTTTGTGCGAATTACACAAATCCAGGTAGCGAGATCTTACCTCTTAAAAGTGAAATGCAGAACTACTAGTTCTGCATTTCTTTCTTCTGTTTTTTCAGTGAATTAGTGATGATATTGTTTTTTGTTCATATCATCTTGACCATAATTTGCCACATTTTTCTTTTTCATGGGTGTTCCATGTTAATAAATATATGTTGACTTCATACATTATTCATAATCCCCCCGAGGGGAAAAAAAAAAACCAAAAAAAAAAACAAGGTGTCCTCACTTTAGGGCCTTTGTCCTCCTTTTTGGACACAAGTGTCCTCCTTTCCTGTTTCATGCCGGTGGTCACCCTAAGTGTTCTACATGCATCTCAATGTTTAGGAGTTACCATGGTGACATTTTCAGGAGCCTCTGATCAATAGGAACATTCATTTTTCTTTTTAGGTGTTTGATTTTTTTTTTTCTTTTTTTAAAGATGAGCGCGACAAACTGAA
The DNA here is from genome assembly GCA_036785185.1 of Paratrypauchen microcephalus. Classification (NCBI taxonomy): domain Eukaryota; kingdom Metazoa; phylum Chordata; class Actinopteri; order Gobiiformes; family Gobiidae; genus Paratrypauchen; species Paratrypauchen microcephalus. The sequence goes on along the minus strand of JAVJIX010000120.1, from coordinate 2,145,232 downwards.
ATAACTGTTGGCTAATGCTAGTTAGCTTGTAACTCATTTTATGTGTGAAATGTGTTTAACAGCACAAATCAGCTCACCTGTTGTAGTTTCAACTAACTCAGTTCTTCATGATCAGATTGTGTTAAAACAAAGCTGAGATTAAAGTATAACTTGAGTAACCAAGCCTCAGACAGAGCAGTGTGTACAGTTAGCATCACACCCCATCACACTGTTGCTGAAAAGATCAGTTGTTTGGCTGATGGAGGAGGCTGTTTGGCTGCACAGGGCTTCACAAACCAGGGCTCACAGCAGGGAGGCCATCATGCATGACTTTAAATAACACCAGCTCACATGCACACCCTCACGTGCACTCCCCTCACATGCACACCCTCACGTGCACTCCCCTCACAGGTACTCCCCTCACATGTACTCCCCTCACATGCACTCCCCTCACATGCACAACCTCACATGCACGCTCCTCACATGTACTCCCCTCACATGCACTCCCCTCATGTGCACTCCCCTCACATGCACTCCCCTCATGTGCACTCCCCTCACATGTACTCCCCTCACATGCACTCCCCTCATGTGCACTCCCCTCACATGCACACCCTCACAGGTACTCCCCTCACATGTACTCCCCTCACATGCACTCCCCTCACATGCACTCCCCTCACATGTACTCCCCTCACATGCACTCCCCTCACATGCACTCCCCTCACATGTACTCCCCTCACATGCACACCCTCACGTGCACCCCCCTCACGTGCACTCCTCTCACATGCACTCCCCTCACATGCACACCCTCACATGAACACCCTCACATGTACTCCCCTCACATGCACTCTCCTCACATGCACACCCTCACATGTACTCCCCTCACATGCACTCCCCTCACATGCACTCCCCTCACATGCACTCCCCTCACATGCACTCCCCTCACATGTCCTCCCCTCACATGCACTCCCCTCACATGTCCTCCCCTCACATGCACTCCCCTCACATGCACTCCCCTCACATGCACACCCTCACATGTACTCCCCTCACATACACACCCTCACATGTACTCCCCTCACATGCACTCCCCTCACATACACACCCTCACATGTACTCCCCTCACATGCACTCCCCTCATGTGCACTCCCCTCACATCCACACCCTCACAGGTACTCCCCTCACATGTACTCCCCTCACATGCACTCCCCTCACATGCACTCCCCTCACATGCACACCCTCACAGGTACTCCCCTCACATGTACTCCCCTCACATGCACTCCCCTCACATGCACAACCTCACATGCACGCCCCTCACATGTACTCCCCTCACATGCACTCCCCTCACATGCACTCCCCTCACATGCACACCCCTCACATGTACTCCCCTCACATGCACTCCCCTCACATGCACACCCTCACATGTACTCCCCTCACATGCACTCCCCTCACATGCACACCCTCACATGTACTCCCCTCACATACACACATGCACGCTCCTCACATGTACTCCCCTCACATGCACACTATCACATGCACACCCTCACGTGCACTCCCCTCACATGCACACCCTCACATGCACAACCTCACATGCACACCCTCACGTGCACTCCCCTCATGTGCACACCCTCACATGTACTCCCCTCACATGCACAACCTCACATGCACACCCTCACGTGCACTCCCTCACGTGCACTCCCCTCACATGCACACCCTCACATGTACTCCCCTCACATGCACACCCTCACATGCACTCCCCTCACATACACACCCTCACATGCACTCTCCTCACATGCACACCCTCACATGTACTCCCCTCACATGCACACCTTCACATGCACTCCCTCACGTGCACTCCCCTCACATGCACACCCTCACATGCACGCTCCTCTCATGCACAAACAGACTGGCTTCAGTTTGCTTCACCTCTGTCTTTAGTCCCTTTTGATGTTCTCACTATTTCAATCAAAACATGACCGAATATGCTGGGACTGTAATGTATTTTTGTTTGGTTAGGCTGTTGTTACATTTGATTATGTGCTTTGTATTTGTCAAGAGAAAGAGGAAAAGGGGTATTTCTTGAGGGACCAACTTTTCACTCCAATCCAAAAACATCACAAAAATGTCTGATCTTATTTACGGAGGGCTGTAACTAGATTATTGCTTTGTCAAAAGAAAACTATAAATACAAACATTGAACTGGTCAGGGCCATGGCGTCACCTTGACAATGAGTGAGTTTATAAAGCTATAAAGCTTTATAAACTGTTTTATAAAGGTTTATGAAGGTTTCATACAAAATATTTTCCAAGCCTAAAAATATATTTTGGAGAGATGACAACAAAAATTCTGAATTTTTTTTTTTTTTAGCATCAAAATGTTAATCTTAGCATGATTCAATGTATTTCTTGTATTGTATTTCTTATATTCAGTGATGGGAATAATGTCATTACTAAAGGCTTTACTTTTTTCAGTAACGAGTAATCTAACTAACTTTTTCTATCGTTACAACGCTGTTGCCGTTACCAACACGCCGTTACTGCTCATTACTGAAGCTTCTCATTGAAGCTGTCATCTGCCTTGGCTCACACAGACACAACACAACACGGCTGCTCATGTTCGCACATAAGCCCTGTTAGGTCCTCTAATGTCACTCATATGAGGACAAAAGTAAAAAAAACTCTGCTCCAAAACATAGGGCCAATCTGCGCTTCCCTTCCATAAGGACTGTGACTGTGACAGCCTCGTCTCCGACTGTCCTCGCTTCATGCCACTGGACTTATTTTCTCGGCCCTAAGCGATAACTCTGCTGCGCATCATGTGAACAAACAGCGCTGTGTGATGTTGTGTGATGTGCGGGACACAGAACTCTACGCAATTGTGTTTGAGCATGACACGGTTCTAAAGTCCTAGTGTGAGTACGCCCTTAAAAGAAAAAAAAAGTAACACAATAGATACTTTCCCTAGTAACTAGTTACTTTTAGAGTGAAGTAACTCAGTCTCTAACTCAGTTACTTTTGGGAGAAGTAACTAATAATAACTATAGCTATTTTTTTTAAAGATCCCATGACATGGTACTTCTTGATGCTTTTATATGGCTCCTTAATGGTTCCCTAATACTGTAAATAAATCCTTCTTCAAAATCAACACTCAGTGCATGAGAAACAGAGATAAGATGAGAAAGAGTAATTTTTCTCTCTCTGAACACTCCATAATGGGCGTTGTTGCTTGAATGCAAATGACGAGAAAAGAGATGGCCTATAGTAGAGGGTGGTGGCGTGGCCAAACTCTCCGCTCTCGGCTCTGAGCTCTCAGCTGATCCATTTCCGTGTTTTTGCACGGGGGGAGAGATTTGAAGCGTTCCATTGAAAAATAAACACATTTCCACAGAAAATAAAATTAAACCACTGCTGTTCAAAGGTCCAGAGGCTCAGATAAAGGACTTCCGAGCCTAGAAACACTCGGACGTGCCTCCAGGCAAATAAAAAAACACATTTCGCATTGCCTAGCGCATTCGCAGTCCAAACTCTCTGGGCGTGATTTACAGAGACGCTGAGTACAGACAGACGGGGGTGGAACTGCATTTGCATTTCTTTTTTCGATCTGACGTCAATAAGGTGCCTTGTTCAAAATCGCCCGTTTGAGCTCAGATTTTTTGTAACGCAGAAAAGGATCGCAAATGCTCAGTTTAGACATTTCACAACTTTTAACCATGGGGGGGGGCTAAACAGGGTAGGGGAGCTCACATTAACGTTCAAAAACCTCAGAAAGTGAAAATTTCATGCCATGGGACCTTTAAAGCAATGCTACTGTGGAACATTTCAGACAAAGCAATAACCTCTCCATGGAAGGAAAAAAACAAACAAAAAAACAGAAATCAGATGACACCAGAAAAGTTACACAGGGCACCTTTAAGTCCATAGACTCTAAGATGTCAACAAGCAGATTTTCACACTTTGGTAAGTAGGCCACCCTAAGAGATGGATAGATAGATGAAGAGAGAGAGGGAGGAGGAGAGAGGGGACGATAGAGGAGAAGAAAGTGGTGAGATGCAGCGTTGTCAGCCCCTCTGAAATATTTGTGTCATTGGGATGAGTGTCAGGTACATTACTCATAGTGGAGAATAGGGCCAGGGCTGAAGTGGAAAAGCCAAAGAAGTGAGACCAGCGCTTAATGAGGTGTGTTAAGAGCACTGGCAACTTTAACTATTACCCAGCATGCACCGGGCACACATATCGATTTTCTATTGGACACGCTACACACACGCAAACATGGGACAAGGACAGAAATGATAAGAGTGGGTAAACAATTTTAGAAAAGCATATTTGCAGCATATTTTTTGATAAAATAATTGTACTTTGGCAATGTTTATGAATTTAAATAAAGGTAATGACTTCTCAGAAAGCAGGAGTCCTAATTAAAATTGGTATGGAAATTTGGATTTTCTCACAATTCTGAACAGTAGCATATTAAAGGTATTTTTTTGATCTGTTATAACTAGAATCATTTGGATTTTGTCAGCCCTGAAACTGCCCATTTCTATTGAACTAAAAGCAGGGCTCTCAATGTCGGATGTCGCTCACAGGGCTCCAAGGCTCAGGGAGTTAGTGTGTTTGCTCAGACACATTAAAAATTAGGGGGAACATTGGCCATGTCCCAATTCCAAGTATTACTAGTCGCAATAGAATCATATTTTTGTCTTTAGGGAACAAGGAGCAGACCACCCGGCTCATTGAGCTGAGGCGGGACTTGTTCCATTTTGCAGACGCCCATGTGGTCCCCGGACTGCACTCAGGGCTGAGCGAGTATGCACCGCAGACTGAAACCACACTCCGAACCGTGCATTCGCTGGATTGGGAAACGGCGAACATTGCAGAGTAGCAAGTGTAAATAATGGGTGGGGATTTATGACGATTTATGCAACGGTGGCCGACGAGAGTCCGAAAGAAGGACAAAATGTAAAAAAGGAGGACACGTGACAGACGGCCGGACAGACAGCTCTAAAACCGGACTGTCCGGACGAAATCCGGACGAATGGTCACCCTAACTGTCAGTGAACGACAAAACGGAGAACCATCAGGTAATAACTTCATTGATATAACTGTCATTAGTTGCTTTGAAGAGCAGGTAACTTTGCTCTTTAGACAAACATTTACACAGGGCTCTGTGTAAATGCAATCGCAATTCGACGTGGCATCACACGGCATTTCTCACGCAACCCCCCCCCCCCCTCCCAGCTTCACGACAACAAGCATTTTGGGGTTTGGAGACTCAAACATGCATGAATGAAAGAAAACACAACTGTTTTGTTTTTGAGGAGCAACATTATAACCTGGCTAAAAGCTCACAAGAACACATTGTGCATCGTATAGGACCTGATGTGTTTTGTTTGTGTTTTGCCATAATAAATATTACAACAAGCACCATCACTAATAATGCCTTGACCTTTATGAAGAAATGATATGCAGTGCTATTGTAATTTCCTTTACGAACTCAATGTTTCCATGATGTTACACAGAGAAACGCCTATGAAGAGCGCTGCTGATTTGTTTGTGATTGTTGGAAGAAATCAGCACCAGGAATAGGTTTAGCGTCTCTGTAATTTCCGATGCCTGTAATGAGCGGGTGGACGTGGGCTTTACTTTTCTGTTGACAAGATTTGCAGCATTTCATCAGCAGCTCTAACACAGGACTGAAACACAAATACAAATTGTGCGGGGTGATAAAATGCTCAGAGTCTATGGAGGATGACTAAAAACATCCATTTTTACGTCGTTACAATCAATGCATTCAGAGGGATGTGTTTTAATGAGCGGTTAATGGGAGATGATCTTTCTCCTTCAGTTTATCGATGCATGTATTGATAAAGCAAGCACGACTATCACTCACACAGACTGGTTTTATTAGCCTGTTAGCCCAATCTTCAGGCTTTTACCGCCCATGGCTTTGAAGACTGCCGGTTGTGTTCCTAAAGGTCTGGATACAGATTTATGCACACATCAATACTGTTCTTCCAATGACAGAGTGGACTTTGTGTGGCCAAACATGTCTAACTGTGAGGGGTGTTTCAGATTTCAAAGTACTTCTAACTTAGTAGTAAGAACACGTTTTTCAAAATGAAAGTTCAAGCATTCTGAGACTTTCTGGACGACAACTACAACCAGAAAATGGTATTGTTACACCAATTTTTATGTGCAACCTGGATATCGACTGAACAAATATCTCTAAATCAGTATCTGCTGATATCAGGGTATTTTATGGGCACATCCCTAATCATCAATAATGTAAACAGAATATTAAACAAACAAATAAGCCGTACTCACAAGAAACTGTACTGAAATTGAGAACATGAATTTAACACAAACAGAATGAGCCTTATCATAATTACTGTGTATTTAAAGGTCCCATGACATGGTACTTCTTGGTGCTTTTATTTAATGGTTCCCTAATACAGTGGTACCTCACCTTACGAATGACCCAACAAACGAAAATTTCAAGTTACGAAACGCCTTCACGGTAAATTTTGGTCTCTAGATACGAAAGAAAATTCAAGTTACGAAACGCGAAATCTCCAAAATTCAAATAATGCGCGCTCAGCCACACACATTATACGCTTTTCTCAGACTGGATTTAAACTTTTCTCACATTTGTCTCTCGTTTAAACACTCAAACTTTCATAGATTTTCAACAAAATTATTAATAGTGAAGCGTGTGGGGGGAAGGAGGAGGGGGGAGAAGACTGCGCTCTGACACGTGTGATAGCGCACATGACCCGGCGCGGAGCTGACAGCAGGTCTAGACCAAGGTCTAAACCTGGACTGGACCAGGACTAAACCAGGACTAAACCAGGACTAGACCAGGTGGATTAAAGCAGCGAGGAGGGGACTGCACACAGTCTGAGCGCATGAACGCATGAACGAGACCCATGCAAGAGCCGCGGTGGTCTAGACCTCCTCTAGACCTGACCAGCACACAGGGGAATCCCTGTTACGCACCATGTTGGGAGTTCCCCTGTTACGCAGCGTGGTGTGTGCTTCGGCTCTGTTTTTTCGCACTGAAAAATAGTTCCCACCCAAAATGACCAAGTCAAGCTCTCCGTGTTGATTTGCACATTTATTTGCACTCGATATGAATGCGCACTACACAGAAAGTAATTGGGAAAAGCATCGAGCAAATTAATTCCTTTTGGCCGAAATCTTTCTCTGGCGACGTTAGACTCCAGTCTAACGCGGAGTAGCTGCAGCTGCGCGTGGCGGTCAGTGCTGACAGACTCGGACAATGGCTGGGGGACCAGGAAAACGCTTTCCATCACTTATTTTAGTCTCTGGACTGTGGGGAGATGCCCAAGTTTGACCTGGGGGTGGCATATCCCTTTAAAACAGTGGAGCACTTCCCATAGTACCACATCACATCATAAGGTGGAACAGAATGCTTTCTGTAAGTTTAAATATGCAGGGTTTGTGTGTTAAACATGTGTGAATAAAACAAAACACAATTCCAGGTATGTTTTTGAAGAGGAAACAATATAACATAGATCAAAGAACACACTGTGGAGTTTTTTCTTTTTGCCTTTTTGCCGTTGTAACCATGCCATGTTCCAATTGTTAGAATACATTTCTGGGCTGTCTTTCATAGTGTCCATTACAGTCTTTCCTGTTGACAGATAATGCATCGCTCTGTTTCTCTTTATAGCACATTTAAGGGTGCTGTCCAAATATTTCTGCCATTTTCTGTTCTCACACAAAACCCGCTACCTTGAAATCGCAGTCCGTGCCCCTGTCCTTCAAAGACGACGATTAACACTCTGCTTTATTGACCACTGGAAAATCAAGGCTGCACACAGAATAGAAATGACCATAAAAATATATAGTTCAAAAAGGGTGTCAGGCAGAACTAGCCTTTCAAAATAAGATTGATTTTGTGTCTAAATAAAAACGCGGTATTTCAGTCTATAATGAACTGACGGGCTACTGCAAACCAAGTCTTGTATTGCGCACAAATTTTGGCCTCTTTGCAAGCCAGTGACCAAAACTAACTGACAAATGTCTGATTGTGTGAATATTAATCATAAATATTCAAATGTGGGGGGAAATAAGCAATTCAAATTTAGCCAACATCAAAACTGACCCACATCACACTGGCATGAATTTTCATTTGAAGATGTGGAGTGGAATGACCACAGGGATTAGCTAAGTGGATGTTTTGTTTTACAAATTTAGTAGACCAATGACAGCATTAGTGAGCTGTGTTTGAAATACATGTGTTATAATTGATTTTAAAGTTTTTATGAATGTATTTTGTTTTCTTAAAGGGACAGTGTGTAAGATTTTTACCCGTTAATTAGTGAAATTGAAGATACCCATTCAAAAATACATTGTTTTCCAAGCCTTTTCACTTCCATCATGAAATCAAAGTATTCTTTTGGAATTAGATATAGTCACATAAAAGGGGGATCTTCCCCATGCAGAGGCAGCCATTTTGAATACGAGAGCCGCAGAAGGACATTTGGGCTCCGCCTTCACCTTCGGCAAGGCTCGTGGTTTTGGGTAAACAACACAAGCATGCTGCCGGATCAGACGTCGTAATGGATCTAACACGTGTTTTGGACTAAATTGTTTTACTGGATTTTATTCGCTGGATCCTTACGGACAAATTGAGAGCAAGTTTATGGTGAAATACAAAGTTTGACCTGTGCAAAGCATTCTAAGGTAAGCTAACCTCGTTTTGTGCTTTTCCGTATAAAAGCCCCATGTGCTCAGGGAGTGATTGTTTTGCAGGGAAATGAATTGCATAGTCAAAAAGAGGAGACTGTAAGGTTTCATTTGATGTGTAGAGTGTCATGGTACATGATCGGGAATGTGTGTTTTCATGAGAAAAGAAAAAAAACCAAAAAAACTGGACCGCGTTTTATTTATACAGTAGCGGCGCGCGGACCTCGAGGTCTGCCGTAGCTAAAACAGAAAGTGCAATAGCACCATCCACCTATGCGCCACGAATCCTACACACTGGGGCTTTAATACTTTTAGGATGTTTTTGAATAATTTTATCGTATATCTTCTTGAATTTGTAATAAAATTGCTTTACAGAACAGTTTTATGGCTAATATTTCACACTCCTCTTTTATCTCTATGGCAACCCCACAACAAACAATCAATATACCCCATGTGACACTGGTGATTGGGGTTCAATGAATCAAAATTATTTTTTTCAATTTTCAATTTTCTTTTTTTCAATGAAGCTATACAGACATGTCTTATGTTTACATTAGTGCTGTCAGGTGATTAAAAAAATTAATCTAATTAATTACAGGATTTGTAATTAATTAATCTAATTAATCACATTTTAAATACATTTTTTAGGTGTTTATTGTGCTCTCCCACAGTGCAAAAAAGGTGTCAAACGTGCGATTTATAGTGGTACAGTGAAAAGACTGCAGACTTCCCCTTTCAGTCTTTCAGTCTTTGGCTCGCTCGCTCTCTTTCTCTCAGCACACGTTACCCCAATTACTCATGGCTCACATGACCCCTGGAATCCGCGAAACTGGGACTGAAACTGAGGATTTAAACTACTGGCGCGGATGTGTCCTGGTAGATCGCACCGCGGGAGGAGGGAGAAGGCAGCAGCACGATCGGGTTTAGCGCGATTTGGATGGGCAAAACTGGCGCTTCTGTGCACCCTTAGTCACGGCAGAACACGCTGGAGAGGTTATGGGGAATTACGTGTATGGTTGATAATAAAAAGGGCACGCGGAGTGCAACAGATAAGAAAACAGGCACGCACGTCTTCACGTGCTCTCCCCGGGGACAACGCTTTTACTGCTCCGTCACATTTTTATAAATAAACTTGCCGTTCAAAAGTGCCGCACGCATTGAATTGACGCTCATAATTAATTGCGTTAATTTTTATAACGCGTTAATTAGCAGTGTAATTAATTTATCTAATTAACACATTAAACTGACAGCCCTAGTTTACATATAATCATCTTTTTTTTTCTTCTGCTTTTTTTTTCTTTTTTAAATGGATTGATTGGATCTATATCAGTTATCGGCCATAAGACAAATCCGTATTGATAAAGTGTCCGATTGTGTATTGTTTTTATCTATTAATTTGAGCGACATAACAATTTTGCACCACCCATCGATTGAGAATCTGTTTTATGTTAGAGATGCCTTCCTTGATTTTTGTTTGTTTGTTTGTTTCTTTTTGATGGCTATTGTAATGCTATTACAAAGGAACAAAGGAATCCAGTTATCGGTGAATAACAATGCAATCCAGGCTTGTTCTAGTTCTTGTTCTACTTTATTAGTTTCAAATCCCAGGTGAGGTGTGACTGACTGTAGTGTACAGGTCAATGGGCCGGGGCCATTACTAAAAGTGCATCTCCACAGCACAAAGTGACACCACATCCATTCAGCCTCACAATACCAGCTCTCAAGTCTTCCTACACGGATCCTCTATTATCGTTGGCTAAAGACCATCATCAATAGATCTGATCGAGCAGTAATGTCAAGGATTACCCGCGCTGCTTTTCGGTCGATGCAGTGTCTTCATGTGGAGTGGTCATTCAGGTTTAGGGGTCAGTTCTCCCCTCTGCTCTCCAGTCTGTGTGTCTCCATGGACCGTGCTAAGTGTAGCTTGTGCAGAGATGTGTAAAAAGGGCATCAAATAACTGGCCTCATGTTTCATTTCCCACAAGGCCTTGCTCTCCGACTTAGCCAAGGTCAAAGGTTATCAAAAACAGGATTTAGCTTTAGCTGCTTCCCGCCTGCTCCAGCACGAAGGCAGAGGACCGGATTAGCGACCGCCAATGTTTCCTTTGCAATCTATTTTCCCAGCGTCATTGGAAATTCATAGCTGCGACTGGTGCTGTTATAGATTGGCTGGTGATGCATGATGGGATTGATAAGCAGTACTTTCGGTGCAAATGTCACTGATTTAGAAGTACATTTGGTTATGGTGTTGACATGTTGACATGGTTTACAACAGCAGCATTAGGTTGAGTACCCATCTCCAGATCTTGAGTTATGTTTGGTCAGGACTACCTTAGCTTTTATCTTGCCTGACCAGCCAGTCCCTTCTGCATTTTGTTTGAATTCAGAATGGACTGGAATCAGACAATAGAGGGTGAAAATCCTCGAGAGAATCCAGCCACAGCTGCTAATTTATATCATGTGTTTCTCAAATGCAAAAAAAAAACCTGTTCTTGAAAATTCTTACAACATTCAGAACAAAATATATTTATATATTCACTTCTTATACCTGAGATAAGTAATAGTTTGGTGCTTTGATTGTTGATTCTGCAAAAATACAGGCTGTTTCTCAGTCCTTTATGTTGTTTTTTTCCCATCTGTACATGTAACTCCAGATTCCAGCTCCAGATTCGCTCGTCTTTGTAAAGTTTTGTGAAAGTGTGTGTCATACCTTGTAGTCAGTACTCGAGTTGAGGGGGGATGGGGGGGTGGCATCCCCCCTGTGGGAAAAAATAGTCAAAATCATCCCTCTTCTAAAACGGGCATCCCTTCTTCCATCCCTTATGGCATTTTATCAATCAGGCATGGAAATCCCTAAACTTTTGGCGAATTTCGCCGTTTTTAAGTCAAAATGGCCAGTGCGCTCCAGCTTCCAATCATGTTGCAGCATAATTACGCACCGATACGCGCTCCCGCCAATCATGACGATTGCCGCTGTTGTGTTTGCACCTGTTCGCCGATCAGCTGTGAGCCTGATATTTACGCGGCATTTCCAAGAGAAGAAGAATCCTTAACTTCCTACGTTAATGCTACGTAAGAAGGAACTCTCGTCTCGGGACACGGGATACGTTCGGGATTATGTCCTTTTCTCCGGAGCTCCGGATTATTAAAGACAACACGGCAAACTGTTAGAATGGAGCTGACCGCATTCTTATGGGTGAGTCATATTATCAGATTATTTCTGCATCTATTTCGGCACTAAACCAGGTCTAAACCAGGACTAAACCAGGTCTAAACCAGGTCTAAACCAAGATTAAACCAGGTCTAAACCAGGACTAAACCAGGTCCAAACCAGGACTAAGCCAAGACTAAACCAGGTCTAAACCAGGACTAAACCAGGTCCAAACCAGGACTAAGCCAAGACTAAACCAGATCTAAACCGGGTCTAAACCAGGACTAAACCAGGACTAAACCGGGACTAAACCAAAACTAAACCAGGTCCAAACCAAGACTAAGCCAGGACTAAAACAGGTCTAAACCAGGTCTAAACCAGGACTAAGCCAGGACTAAACCAAGACTAAACCAGGACTAAGGTGTGTGTGTGTGTGTACGTGTGTGATAACATATCCTGTGTATTATTGAATTATTGAATGATTATATGGACTTTTTGTTATAAAAGCATTTCCATTTTAACAAAGTACCTTGTAATTCTGCCCTGCCCTGAAACACCACAGTGATGTCAGTGATGGCTTAGCTTAAATCCCCCCCCCCACCCCCCCCCCCACCCCCCCGTTGGTGAAAAATTTCACTATCCCCCCTGGTTTCATTTTACAACTCGACTACTGCTTGTAGTTATTGTGTGTTTATTTTTATGGCTATATTGACCACAACCTTTCACCATATTGTCACATGTTGTCTTTGGATACACTTTTTTACCTTTATTATTATTATTTTGTTTTACCTTTGTTATTTATCTCATTAATAATCCTGGCTACAGCTTAGGGAGTTTTTGCAGAGTGGGTGATTTTTTATTTTCTTTTATTTAATACCAGTCTTATTTTCAAACACTTTCACACAAAGGCGGAATAGGCAAGGATCAATGATGGGGGCAATTTTTACCTCAAGCTCCAGGCCAGGTAAATCTACATCTGCATTTCAAAATATCATAACTGAATGTCCGCCCAACATGAAAACAGGAAGTACCCATTTTAGCACAGAAGCCCTAAATACACTGTGCTGTAATCGGTGACGCATGTGGGTATTAGTGCAGTGAGATTAAGCGCTTTGATAAAATATTAGATTATGCTTTGTGAATGATAAAGCAGGCAGCAGCAGCAGTTTGGAGTCCTCTGAAAAACTGTGGTCCAAACACCAGATTGTCAGCTGGTGTATTCCCTAATGTGGATAAATATATAAATATATACTCAAATGTCACAAAGTGTTGCTCGATTATTATTATTATTATTATTATTTTGTTTGGTACAATGTTTAAAGGACTTATATTACGCTATATATATTACGATCTGTGTTATAATGCTGTTTCCTCATTAAAAAATATATCTTTTGTTTCATTTTCACTATAAAACACACTTTTGATATGAGGTGGTAATAGAGGAAGTGCTCCACTGTGTTTTTAAACTCCACACAACTTCACTAGAATCATTTGGATGATTTCAGCCCTGAACAAATCTACTGAACAAAAGGTAAAAAGTAGCTGTTAACTTGAAAACTACCACTACATGACATTACAAGGTGGAACAGAGCATTTTGAACTTTGGAGGTCTAGACAGACAGAATGAGCAGACTCAAACATGTGTGAATGAAGCAAAAAGCAACTCCAGGTATGATTTTAGGGAGTATAGCATTCCGCTTATCATCTCCATGGAAACAGGTGGCGCTACCAGGCCAAGTTACTCCAGTGTAGTGTAGTCCAGTGTAGAGATGACCCCCCTTTAGCAAGAAAAACACCTTATTAAATGCAATAAATGTAAGTCATTCTGTGGAGGCAATAACATCCCCATGGAGACAGGCAGATAGTGGAGCCTCACCTGAAAAGTTACATAGTGCACCATTAAAGGGACAGTGTGTAAGATTTTTACCCGTTAATTACTGAAATTGAAGATACCCATTCAAAAATACATTGTTTTCCAAGTCTTTTCACTTCCATCATGAAATCAAAGTATTCTTTTGGACTTAGATATAGTCACATAAAAGGGGGATCTTCCCCATGCAGAGGCAGCCATTTTGAATACGAGAGCCGCAGAAGGACATTTGGGCTCCGCCTTCGCCTTCGGCAAGGCTCGTGGTTTTGGGTAAACAACACAAGCATGCTGCCGGATCAGACGTCGTAATGGATCTAACACGTGTTTTGGACTAAATTGTTTTACTGGATTTTATTCGCTGGATCCTTACGGACAAATTGAGAGCAAGTTTATGGTGAAATACAGAGTTTGACCAGTGCAAAGCATTCTAAGGTAAGCTAACCTCGTTTTGTGCTTTTCCGTATAAAAGCCCCATGTGCTCGGGGAGCGATTGTTTTGCAGGGAAATGAATTGCATAGTCAAAAAGAGGAGACTGTAAGGTTTCATTTGATGTGTAGAGTGTCATGGTACATGATCGGGAATGTGTGTTTTCATGAGAAAAAACCCCCCCCAAAAAACGGGACCGCGTTTTATTTATACAGTAGCGGCTCGTGCGCGCGCCCGGGTGACCCTCGAGGTCTGCCGTAGAAAAAACAGAAAGTGCAATAGCACCATCCACCTATGCGCCACGAATCCTACACACTGGGGCTTTAAAGGTGCACTGTGTAACCTTCTGGTTAGGGGTCCGTCACCTGCTTGTTTCTATGTCATTGCTCTGCCTGGAATGTTCCACAGTATGACATTAAACAGCTCTACCTTATGCAGGTGGTTTTATAGCTCAAAAATACCTAGAAAAGCATTAATTCTGACATTAATTCCCCACAGATCTGACCTAAAACTTGGTCTGGTTTGGACTCCATGATGATAGATACCATACTGTGAAACATTCCAGACAAAGCAATAACATCTCTAAGGAGAAAAGCATTTGACGGACCCTCCACCAGAAAATTTACACAATTCACATTTAAACCAATGCTACAATATCTGTTGCGCGGCTGGACCGTTGTTTTGAGGGGGACAGTTAAAGCAGTAGCCTGTGGAGGTCAGAGCTAACGGCCCTTGGAGGAGGAGATGTAGCCGTGTACACTCACATGATCTTTAATGAAGCGTGCTATTGCGTATCGGAGCACTCTGCGTCCCAGAGGTGAGAGGTGATCATGTTACGAGCAGCGCAAAGTGAAAAAGCGGAGGAAAGAGGGTAAAAGGGCTGATCACATAAAGGGGAAGGAGCCATGATTAACTCTAGTGAGGGCAGCAGAGGTCAGTGTCTCAGTACAGGAAACAAACAGGACTTAGCCACGCCATGAGGTCTGTAAAGCTATTGAACAATAATCAAAGTTTAATCCACTGCCTTGGTTGAGTATGTGTGTGTGTATGTGTGTGTGTGTGAGATAGAAGCAAATGTGAAGATTAAATATAACCCAAGAGACTAACTGCGCAAAGGAAAAGCTATGGTCATGTTTGGATCAGGGACTGAAGTCAAGAGCAGCATGCTGTGGACAGAGTGTACATGGTTTTATATACGGATTATAGAAAACTAGTTAGTGTAACAGTTATACAGTGGTACCTCACCTTACGAAATTAATTCGTTCCAGAAGTGGTTTCGTAACGTGAAAGATTCGTAAGTTGAGTAGCTATTTCAATGGAAAAAGCCTGATTCGTTCCAAGCCCCCGATCCAAGTTTTTTTTTTTTATAGTGTAACTTTTTTTATAGTGTAACATTGTGTTCTGTGTTTCTCACATTTGTCTCTCGTTTAAACACTCAAACTTTCATAGATTTTCAACAAAATGTATTAACAGTGAAGTGTGTGGGGAAGGGGGAGGGGGGAGAAAACTGCGCTCTGACACGTGTGTGATAGCGCAGCATGACCCGGCGCGGGGCTGACAGCAGGTCTAGACCAAGGTCTAAACCTGGACTGGACCAGGACTAAACCTGGACTAAACCTGGACTAAACCAGGACTAAACCAGGTGGATTAAAGCAGCGAGGAGGGGACTGCACGCAGTCTGAGCGCATGAGCGCATGAACGCATGAACGAGACCCATGCAAGAGCCGCGGTGGTCTCCTGGTTTAGTCCCGACCACCGCGGCTCCTCCTGGTTTAGTCCAGGTTTAGTCCTGGTTTAGTCCAGACCACTGCGGCTCCTCTAGACCTCCTCTAGGCCTGGTCAGGTCTAGAGGAGGTCTAGACCACCGCGGCTCTTGCATGGGTCTCGTTCATGCGCTCAGACTGCGTGCAGTCCCCTCCTCGCTGTTTTAATCCACCTGGTTTAGTCCTGGTTTAGTCCTGGTCCAGTCCAGGTTTAGACCTTGGTCTAGACCTGCTGTCAGCTCTGCGCCGGGTCATGTGTGCTATCACACGTGTCAGAGCGCAGTCTTCTCCCCCCTCCCCCTTCCCCCCACACTTCACTATTAATAATTTTGTTGAAAATCTATGAAAGTTTGAGTGTTTAAACGAGAGACAAATGTGAAAAAAGTTTAAATCCAGTCTGAGAAAAGCGTATAATGTGTGTGGCTGAGGGCGCATTATTTGAATTTTTGAGATTTCGCGTTTCGTAACTTGAATTTTCTTTCGTATCTAGAGACCAAAATTTACTGTGAAGGCGTTTCGTAACTTGAAATTTTCGTTTGTTGGGTCATTCGTAAGGTGAGGTACCACTGTATATGTGTTTCAGGCTTTTGATATAGGAGCCACTTTAAAGCCACTAAAAGGTTATTTACTAATTGCTATTGCAACACATTCTCTTTCTCATCACTTTGAAACCCATGTTGTGTTGCTGTATTTTCAGACACCAGACAGGTCAAGAGAGTAACTTTTTTTCCTTTGTTTATTAAAACTTTTAAAACTGACTTGAAGAATTAATGCAATAGTTTTGTTTTTGTCAAGTCCTATTAGGCACGTCCATTGTGTATCTATTTGTTTCTTGTTAATAAAGTGTTCAATTAAGACCAGAGCTGGATTTTATGGGAGAATGGGCAAGACAAAATGGCAAAAAAAGGGTCAAAATATCCATGTAGGGTAAATCGGTATCCTATATGCCAGCTCCCAGTATGCTATGTTGTATGAAACTGAGAAAAGAGAAACCAAGACACACACACAGAGAGTGGAAAACAGAGACAGAGAAACAGAGAGAGACAGAGAGAGAGAGAGAAACAGTGAAAAAGAATGACAGAGACACACACAAAGAGAGAGAGAAGGCGAGAGAAGCACGAAGAGGTCTACAAAGTCCCTTTACAGCAGAGGAGTTGAGTTCGACTGAGCAGATTCCAGTGACAGACGCAGCACTAACACTGACACAGTCTCCAGTGCGACTGCTGCTGACTCCACACGGACACCAAGAACAAGCCCCTCCACAGCCTCAACACTGGAGGTCAACCAGGCTACTACACTCTGCATGTGTACAAGTACTACTACAGACTAAAGCTACAGCTTGACTATCGCTATTTTGCAGTAGCTGGGGGTGTTCTACATGTATCTCTATTGACGTAATGTTCAGCAGTTGCTATGGTGACACAATGCACACATTAGCAAACACCGACAGAAGCATTTTAAGAACTCAAGAACACATTTTCAGGAGCTTGTGATCAATACAAGTGTTCATCGTCCTGTTTAGGTGTTTGATTTTGAAAAAGGTGAGAGTGGCGAATGCTACAGTAGCTATCTTAGATGGTAATGCTAGTCAGTGATAATAAATAACGGCGTTAAAGATCCCATGACATGGTACTTCTTGATGCTTTTATATGGCTCCTTAATGGTTCCCTAATACTGTAAATGAATCCTTCTTCAAAATCAACACTCAGTGCATGAGAAACAGAGATAAGATGAGAAAGAGTATTTTTTCTCTCGCTGAACGCTCCATTATGGGCGTTGTTGCTTGAATGCAAATGAGGAGAAAAGAGCTGGCCTATAGTAGAGGGTGGGGGCGTGGCCAAACTCTCCGCTCTCTGCGCTCAGCTCTCAGCTGATCCATTTCCGCATTTTTGCACGGAGAAGAGATGAGAAGCGTTCCATTGAAAAATAAACACATTTCCACAGAAAATAAAATTAAACCACTGCTGTTCAAAGGTCCAGAGGCTCAGATAAAGGACTTCTGAGCCTAGAAACACTCGGACGTGCCTCCAGGCAAATAAAAAAACGCATTTCGCATTGCCTAGCGCATTCGCAGTCCAAACTCTCTGGGCGTGATTTACAGAGACGCTGAGTACAGACAGACGGGGGTGGAACTGCATTTGCATTTCTTTTTTCGATCTGACGTCAATAAGGTGCCTTGTTCAAAATCGCCCGTTTGAGCTCCGATTTTTTGTAACGCAGAAAAGGATCGCAAATGCTCAGTTTAGACATTTCGCAACTTTTAACCATGGGGGGAAGGGGGCTAAACAGGGTAGGGGAGCTCACATTAACGTTCAAAAATCTCAGAAAGTGAAAATATCATGCCATGGGACCTTTAAAATAAATGCTGTTACTAACAGTGTTACTTTTTTCAGTAACTGGTAATTTAACTAATTACTTGTTCTATCATTACAACACCATTACCATTACCAGCACGCTGTTACTGCGCGATACTTAAGCTACTCATTGAAGCTGTCATCCAGCTTGGCTCACACAGAGGGGGGAGATAACCCCCTAAGTAATGATGATTGGCTAGAGAGGACGCACTCATACTAGGATTTTAGAACCATGTCCAAGCACAGAGAGCCTCTAAGGCTTTGTCCAGTGTGAGCGTCATCAAACCGTGTCCAGGCCCAGTTGGAGGAGGTGGGATGCTCATGTACATGCACACTTATGACTTTACTATAACATGGTTTACTATAACATCTGCTGATGTTTTTACGAGGAAAACATTTAAAGGTCCCATGGCATGAAATTTTCACTTTCTGAGGTTTTTGAACGTTAATGTGAGCTCCCCTACCCTGTTTAGCCCCCCCCCCCATGGTTAAAAGTTGCGAAATGTCTAAACTGAGCATTTGCGATCCTTTTCTGCGTTACAAAAAATCGGAGCTCAAATGGGCGATTTTGAACAAGGCACCTTATTGACGTCAGATCGAAAAAAGAAATGCAAATGCAGTTCCACCCCCGTCTGTCTGTACTCAGCGTCTCTGTAAATCACGCCCAGAGAGTTTGGACTGCGAATGCGCTAGGCAATGCGAAATGCGTATTTTATTTGCCTGGAGGCACGTCCGAGTGTTTCTAGGCTCGGAAGTCCTTTATCTGAGCCTCTGGACCTTTGAACAGCAGTGGTTTAATTTTATTTTCTGTGGAAATGTGTTTATTTTTCAATGGAACGCTTCAAATCTCTCCCCCCGTGCAAAAACACGGAAATGGATCAGCTGAGAGCTGACAGCGGAGAGTTTGGCCACCCCCACACCCTCTACTATAGGCCAGCTCTTTTCTCCTCATTTGCATTCACGCATAACGCCCAGAATAAAGAGTTTGAGAGAGATATTTATGACTCTTTCTCATCTTATCTCTGTTTCTCATGCACTGAGTGTTGATTTTGAAGAAGGATTCATTTACAGTATTAGGGAACCATTAAGGAGCCATATAAAAGCATCAAGAAGTACCATGTCATGGGATCTTTAATAAACTCTGCTCTAAAACAGACTGTGAATCTGCACTTACCTTCAATAAGGACTGTGGACAGTGACAAAAGTTTTGCAGTCTCATCTCCAGCTGTCTTCACTCCTCCGCACTGTTATTGAATCCATACAGTAAACTCACGGAGGAGCGCGGATCGCATCTACTAAACTAGTTGCCAAAAACACCATTGACACTGGTAATGATCATAGCAGGCCAGGTGCTGTTAATGTGAGCTATGACATTTTTAAACTAAGAAAAAAAAAGTAAAGCTATAGTTTCCCTGGGAAATAGTTACTTTAGTGAAGTAACTCAGTTACTAAGTCAGTTACTTTTTGGGAGAAGTAACTATGACTAATTACTTTTTCAAAGTAACATGCCCAACACTGATGCTAGTTAGCTTAGATTGTAATTTCAGGGCTCTCAAGTCTCACGCATTGAGAGTGTGACGCACGCAATTCGACGTGTTCACACGCCACCCATGGCATTTCGCACGCTGATTTTTTTGGTGCCCAGAATATCGGTCTGTGTGGCTCAGTTTATGCAGGCACCGTGCGTTTTCAGCGAAAACGCCCCGCTCCCCGGAAAAAAATCTGTTTCAGCCAATCAGAAAATAGATTGTTCTGTTGTTGGGCAGACTGTAGAGTGTAGTTTCAGCTGCTAAGTGCACACTGCGGTGATGATAAAACAAACTGAGAACCATCAGGTAATAACTTCATCTATATAACTCTCATTAGTTGCTTTGTAGTTTAAGTTTGCTCTTTAGACAAATTCAACGCAATTCAACGGCATTTCTCATGCAATTCAAGCGCCCGCCCCCACCCCCCACCCCCCCCCCCACAAATCAGCTCACATGTTATAGTTCCAGCCAAGTCAGCTCTTTCGGGTCAGATTGCGTTAAAATAAAGATTAAAATCTTTAAAGATGAAAGCCTAACTCGAGTAACAGAGCTTCATCTTCAGTGCTTTCAGTTAGCTTCACACTCCCAGGGAATCTGCTGCAAAGTATCAGAAGCTAGAAAATGCTAATAACCCTATAGGAGACAATGCATACAGTATGTTGCTGTGTGAGTTTGAAGAGAGAATCGCTTGACTTACTCTTCACCTTTTGGAATACATTATTTCAGATATGAGCCCAAAGGCAGCATGACACGGTCTCTGCATGTTTTTATACAAGAAAAATCACTTAATTCCCAGCATAACATTTGCATACGAGTTTAAGTTGATCGACGGCATCTGACGAGTGTGAAGTGAAAGCATGGAGCACTTGGAGAATCAAAGAGTCGTCTACTGCATTATGCAACAAGAGCCGGTCGAACAATAATAATTCTATAATGTCCCAGTCTTCTTCACTATTCCCTCGATATCGGGGATTCTCTTCAAACACAGACTGTACTTAAGCTGCCTCCTGTCACTGTCTGTCACACTCAACCTCTGCATGTTAACGTCATATTTAGATGTTTGTGGATATGGAGCCAAGGAGAAAGAATGATTTATGTTTTTGTAAGGAAAATACTATGTTGGATTAGTGTTTAAAGTATGCTAAAGTTAAAGTTAAAGTGTGGTTAACTACATACAGTGGTACCTCACCTTACGAATGACCCAACAAACGAAAATTTCAAGTTACAAAACACCTTCACGGTAAATTTTGGTCTCTAGATACGAAAGAAAATTCAAGTTACGAAACGCGGAATCTCAAAAATTCAAATAATGCGCGCTCAGCCACACACATTATACGCTTTTCTCAGACTGGATTTAAACTTTTCT
Organism: Paratrypauchen microcephalus; assembly: GCA_036785185.1. Taxonomy (NCBI): domain Eukaryota; kingdom Metazoa; phylum Chordata; class Actinopteri; order Gobiiformes; family Gobiidae; genus Paratrypauchen; species Paratrypauchen microcephalus. The sequence continues at coordinate 2,124,091 of JAVJIX010000120.1, read as the reverse complement.
CACATTTGTCTCTCGTTTAAACACTCAAACTTTCATAGATTTTCAACAAAATTATTAATAGTGAAGTGTGGTTGGAAGGGGGAGGGGGGAGAAGACTGCGCTCTGACACGTGTGATAGCGCACATGACCCGGCGCGGAGCTGACAGCAGGTCTAGACCAAGGTCTAAACCTGGACTGGACCAGGACTAAACCAGGACTAAACCAGGACTAGACCAGGTGGATTAAAGCAGCGAGGAGGGGACTGCACGCAGTCTGAGCGCATGAACGAGACCCATGCAAGAGTGGTGGTCTAGACCTCCTCTAGACCTGACCAGGTCTAGAGGAGCCGCGGTGGTCTGGACTAAACCAGGACTAAACCTGGACTAAACCAGGAGGAGCCGCGGTGGTCTGGACTAAACCAGTAATAAACCTGGACTAAACCTGGAGGAGCCCGCGGCTCTTGCATGGGTCTCGTTCATGCGTTCATGCGCTCAGACTGTGTGCAGTCCCCTCCTCGCTGCTTTAATCCACCTGGTCTAGTCCTGGTTTAGTCCTGGTTTAGTCCAGGTTTAGTCCTGGTTTAGTCCAGGTTTAGTCCTGGTCCAGTCCAGGTTTAGACCTTGGTCTAGACCTGCTATCAGCTCCGCGCCGGGTCATGCTGCGCTATCACACGTGTCAGAGCGCAGTCTTCTCCCCCCTCCCCCTTCCCCCCACACTTCACTGTTAATACATTTTGTTGAAAATCTATGAAAGTTTGAGTGTTTAAACGAGAGACAAATGTGAGAAACACAGAACACAATGTTACACTATAAAAAAGTTACACTATAAAAAAAAAACTTGGATCGGGGCCTTGGAACGAATCAGGCTTTTTCCATTGAAATAGCTACTCAACTTACGAATTTTTCACGTTACGAAACCACTTCTGGAACGAATTAATTTCGTAAGGTGAGGTACCACTGTATATGTACAAGTATTATTCTCAAACTGGGGGTAGAGCACCTCCTGGAGTTTGGGAGCTCTCCGGAGGGGCGAGAGCAGATGCTAATTTTAACTTGCTTATGAACAATGAACCTCATTAACTTCGAGAGTCTCCTGCTTATCTCCGCCCGCCTTGAACATGAGTCCTGTCACTAAAACATGCCTTGTCAATATCAAATACGCTGAAGAAGATGAACAGACCACTCCTGCCTTTGGGGGATCCATTTTTCACTTTTATTGGAAGATTTTTTTAAATTTATATTTGCTTAGTCGCCCAAAGTTTGTGTTTACGTCATGGGGGGGATTCTGTCACTCACACTTTTATTTATGACATACTTTCAAAAGTACTTTTCTGATTTTATGATTATGTTCTCTCTTGAGCTGGCATGTTTTTCCGCAGATAAACTTCATAAACGTCGTAAATTCAAATTTGAAGAACGGTCCGCACAGTACTGTAGCAAAGGAAAATTAAACAGTAAAATATATCTGTGGTTTCTTCACCCAACAACAATTTGAAGAGTTTTAAAGTTTTTACTCCTCGGCAAGATTTGCATTGTATTAGCACCTTTTTATGGATTAGAAATGTTATTTTGTTTTGTTTTATTTTTGTATTCAAAGTGTGTACTGTTGGAAATGACTTGATCCATGGATTTCAGAATGATGAAAAATTAGGACAGTTGCTGTTAAACATTTAAAACAAAACATATCTTAAAATGTATTAATGTCTTAAAATGCATATAATAGGATGTTAAAACCCACAAATAACTTATTTAAATTCTTTATTCACACATTACAATTAAATATATCATGCACATTGCGGCACGGTGGCTGAGTGGCTAGCACTCACGCACTCACTCAGCAAGAAGGCTCTGGGTTCGATCCCCGTGAGGCACGTTGGTATGGCCGTAAGATTTGGATCGCCCGAGCCTTTCTGTGTGGAGTTTGCATGTTCTCCCCGTGTCTGGGTGGGTTTCCTCCGGGCACTCCGGTTTCCCCCACCAACCCAAAACATGCGCCATAGGTAAAATCCTCCAGCTGAGGTCCTGACCAAACTGAAGCAAGAAGATCATGGAGATGGTCCCCGGGTGCAGTAATGTGCTGCCCACTGCTCCTAATAACAGGATGGGTTAAATGCAGAGAAGAATTTCTCCAGTGTGAGATCAATAAATCACTTCTTCTTCACTTGTGTTTTTCTATTGTTTTTAGGGCTGTCAGTTTAACTCCTTAATTAGATTAATTAATTACACTGCAAATTAACTCGTTATAAAAATTAACGCAATTAATTATGAGTGGCAATTCAATGCGCATGCATTTTACTTCTTGATGCTTTTATATGGCTCCTTAATGGTTCCCTAATACTGTAAATGAATCCTTCTTCAAAATCAACACTCACTGCATGAGAAACAGAGATAAGATGAGAAAGAGTCATTTTTCTCTCTCTGAACACTCCATTATGGGCGTTGTTGCTTGAATGCAAATGAGGAGAAAAGAGCTGGCCTATAGTAGAGGGTGGGGGCGTGGCCAAACTCTCCGCTCTCGGCTCTGAGCCCTCAGCTGATCCATTTCCATGTTTTTGCACGGGGGGAGAGATTTGAAGCGTTCCATTGAAAAATAAACACATTTCCACAGAAAATAAAATTAAACCACTGCTGTTCAAAGGTCCAGAGGCTCAGATAAAGGACTTCCAAGCCTAGAAACACTCGGACGTGCCTCCAGGCAAATAAAAAAACGCATTTCGCATTGCCTAGCGCATTCGCAGTCCAAACTCTCTGGGCGTGATTTACAGAGACGCTGAGTACAGACAGACGGGGGTGGAACTGCATTTGCATTTCTTTTTTCGATCTGACGTCAATAAGGTGCCTTGTTCAAAATCGCCCGTTTGAGCTCCGATTTTTTGTAACGTAGAAAAGGATCGCAAATGCTCAGTTTAGACATTTCGCAACTTTTAACCATGGGGGGGCTAAACAGGGTAGTGGAGCTCACATTAACGTTCAAAAACCTCAGAAAGTGAAAATTTCATGCCATGGGACCTTTAATATTTGAAGTCCAGATTAGAACGACCACATCTTTACCAGTCCAACACAGTATCTATATGATGTCCTCTTGTGTGTATTGTTCCATCTACTGTAAGTCCTCCACACTAGAAGGAGGGATCACTAGGGCTTGTTCAAAGATGTGCTTTGTGTCCTCGGCTTGTGCTCTTGAGCCAGACACAGCGCCGCAGTGTTTCCCCTCAGTGCAGCGTGTACAGCCGCTCTGGTCTCACACCAAAACACTGGCTCAACAAGGCCCAGATCAACAAGGTCTGGCTCGCCTTCTGTTTGACTTGAGATCAACACATTCTAGCCCTGGGATGAGCCAATGGGCAAAGTCTATGTGTGCAGCATACACATATGGGCATGATGGTGCTTACTAAATCACAGCGCTGAAAGAAGTACACAGTTTTGTTACATAAGGAAAAGTACAGATACAGTACTAGAGCAAAAAATAAAATAAAGTAAGTACTCAAGTAAAAGAGGTGCATTGTGTAACGTTTTGTTTGGGGGTCTGTCACCTTCTTGTTTCTATGAATATGTCTTAGAATGTACCACAGTATGACATTAAACAGAGTAAGTATTACGCACAGTTTTGGTGATCTAGTAAATGTATTGATCTTGATAAAGAATTTTGTTCAGCAGAAACATTTCATTTTTTTCCAAGCTGTTTTTATTTGTATATTTTAGTTTGCTCAAATTATAGTGTAGCGGAGTAGGAAGTACAGATACCTGCTCTCAAATGTAGTGAAGTCAAAGAAAAAAATATCCACATTACACAAAATTTAAGCAAGTAAAGTACCAAAGTACCATTTTTTTCTACTCAAGTACAGTACTCAAGTACAATACTACTTTAGTACTAAAGTATTGAGCAATACTTTAGTACAGTGGTACCTCACCTTACGAAATTAATTCGTTCCAGAAGTGGTTTCGTAACGTGAAAAATTCATAAGTTGAGTAGCTATTTCAATGGAAAAAGCCTGATTCGTTCCAAGGCCCCGATCCAAGTTTTTTTTTTTTATAGTGTAACTTTTTTTATAGTGTAACATTGTGTTCTGTGTTTCTCACATTTGTCTCTCGTTTAAACACTCAAACTTTCATAGATTTTCAACAAAATGTATTAATAGTGAAGTGTGGGGGGAAGCGGGAGGGGGGAGAAAACTGCGCTCTGACACGTGTGATAGCGCACATGACCCGGCGTGGAGCTGACAGCAGGTCTAGACCAAGGTCTAAACCTGGACTGGACCAGGACTAAACCTGGACTAAACCAGGACTAAACCAGGACTAAACCAGGACTAAACCAGGACTAAACCAGGACTAGACCAGGTGGATTAAAGCAGCAAGGAGGGGACTGCACGCAGTCTGAGCGCATGAACGACCTGAACCATGAACCTGAACCACGACCATGAACAACCTCCTCTAGACCTGGTCAGGTCTAGAGGAGGTCCAGACCACCGCGGCTCTTGCATGGGTCTCGTTCATGCGTTCATGCGCTCAGACTGCGTGCAGTCCCCTCCTCGCTGCTTTAATCCACCTGGTCTAGTCCTGGTTTAGTCCTGGTTTAGTCCTGGTTTAGTCCTGGTTTAGTCCTGGTTTAGTCCTGGTCCAGTCCAGGTTTAGACCTTGGTCTAGACCTGCTGGCAGCCCCGCACCGGGTCATGTGCGCTATCACACGTGTCAGAGCGCAGTCTTCTCCCCCCTCCCCCCACACTTCACTATTCATACATTTTGTTGAAAATCTATGAAAGTTTGAGTGTTTAAACGAGAGACAAATGTGAGAAAAGTTTAAATCCAGTCTGAGAAAAGCGTATAATGTGTGTGGCTGAGCGCGCATTATTTGAATTTTTGAGATTTCGCGTTTCGTAACTTGAATTTTCTTTCGTATCTAGAGACCAAAATTTACCGTGAAGGCGTTTCGTAACTTGAAATTTTCGTTTGTTGGGTCATTCGTAAGGTGAGGTACCACTGTACTAAACTATTGTACGTACTAAATCTTATATTATTATAATTGACTATCCTAGTGTAGCATAGGACCTTGTATTCCAGTCTAAATTGTTGCTGTCAAGAGGGCAGACAAACTTAATAGACCCAGAAAAGAAAATTACTTGGACACAGCAGCTACAAAATGGCAAAATAAAAACAATTATTAGGGGAATGGAATGGAAATGGAATATTCACTCAAATTTTAATAATTATTTTAGAAATTTGTATGAATAAATTTTGCTTATACAAGTTGATTTGTTGACAGTAGTTATGGTTGAACACTAGAACTGAGTAGACATCACACCATCATAAGCGACTCCACAATATAGGCAAACAATAATAATATAATAATAATGATGTGGATAATAATATACCACAAGAAGAAGTTGTCTATGGAAATACATGGTTATATAAAAATGAAGCATATATTTTGAGCCAATACCAGACTTGATTCACAACAAAAGCCCAAACTGTGAAACTAATAAATCACCTCATGTTCTTGACAAATGTAATAGTATTAGAGCTGCATAATGTCTAGACAGTGAGATCAGGAAATAATCTTTAACAAAATTCAAAACTTATGAACAACCAGACCTTGGCGAAGTCTTAACCAAAACCTGTGACAAATATTCAACAGGAAGTAGTGTTTTGAATGCAGACTGGCACTCTTCCTGCTTTGAACCCCAGGGCTCTGCTTGATTGTGTTCAGTTAATCAACAGAAATTATTTGGTTTGATTATTGGGGGTTGTAAAGAGCCCATGTCACAGAATCCACAAGGGTGTAGGATTAGTTTTATTGAGAGAATTAGAACACCAGCTGAGCCATACAAGGACATTCATTCACACCTCAATACTGCAATGATTAGGTAGATTACTGGGTATATTACTACATTCATTTGCATTCACATACCGTACAATGCAAACATTTGAAATTCTGGGAAGAGAAAAGTGGATGTCATGCACAAAAGCCCAAAATAGAAAGAAATAATACAACCATAACACAGCCTCCACAAAGGGACTAGTTTGACCTTGTAACAGTAAAAAACAAAAAAGTTCCCAGAGCTACGTATTGACCTATATAGGATTAGACTGAAAATACTGAATTTGGTATCTATTTCAGTATTGCGCAACACTGATCATTTTTTAGTCCTGCAAATCTATTATTTAGAGGTCCTGTATTACACAAAATGCGTTCTCTTGAGATTTTAGTCATGTTAAATAAGTAAAATGTTGTTACGTCATTAAAAACCGGTGCAGATTTGTGTTTTGTTTCATTACCACAAGTTTGAGTAATTACGTAACCCTTTATTATTATTATTAGACTGTCTGCATCTCCAAAACTCACAATGTTCTGTTCCACTTTAGAGACTGGCAGTTCCAGGGCTGAAATGATCCAAATGGTTCTTCTAAATATGTATAGAGTTTAAAGATCCCATGACATGGTACTTCTTGATGCTTTTATATGGCTCCTTAATGGTTCCCTAATACTGTAAATGAATCCTTCTTCAAAATCAACACTCAGTGCATGAGAAACAGAGATAAGATGAGAAAGAGTAATTTTTCTGTCTGAGAGAAGCTCTATAATGGGCGTTGTTGCTTGAATGCAAATGAGGAGAAAAGAGCTGGCCAATAGTAGAGGGTGGGGGCGTGGCCAAACGCTCCGCTCTCCGCTGTAGCTCACAGCTGATCCATTTCCTTGTTTTTGCACGGGGGGAGAGATTTGAAGCGTTCCATTGAAAAATAAACACATTTCCACAGAAAATAAAATTAAACCACTGCTGTTCAAAGGTCCAGAGGCTCAGATAAAGGACTTCCGAGCCTAGAAACACTCGGACGTGCCTCCAGGCAAATAAAAAAATGCATTTCGCATTGCCTAGCGCATTCGCAGTCCAAACTCTCTGGGCGTGATTTACAGAGACGCTGAGTACAGACAGACGGGGGTGGAACTGCATTTGCATTTCTTTTTTTGATCTGACGTCAATAAGGTGCCTTGTTAAAAATCGCCCGTTTGAGCTCTGATTTTTTGTAACGCAGAAAAGGATCGCAAATGCTCAGTTTAGACATTTCGCAACTTTTAACCATGGGGGGGGGGGCCTAAACAGGGTAGGGGAGCTCACATTAACGTTCAAAAACCTCAGAAAGTGAAAATTTCATGCCATGGGACCTTTAAAGGGACAGTGTGTAAGATATTTACCCGTTAATTACTGAAATTGAAGATACCCATTCAAAAATACATTGTTTTCCAAGCCTTTTCACTTCCATCATGAAATCAAAGTATTCTTTTGGACTTAGATATAGTCACATAAAAGGGGGATCTTCCCCATGCAGAGGCAGCCATAGTTTCGAGTAGATGAGGACGCCAGTGCGCATGTGGGCTCCGCCTTCGCCTTCGGCAAGGCTCGTGGTTTTGGGTAAACAACACAAGCATGCTGCCGGATCAGACGTCGTAATGGATCTAACACGTGTTTTGGACCAAATTGTTTTACTGGATTTTATTCACTGGATCCTTACGGACAAATTGAGAGCAAGTTTATGGTGAAATACAGAGTTTGACCTGTGCAAAGCATTCTAAGGTAAGCTAACCTCGTTTTGTGCTTTTCCGTATAAAAGCCCCATGTGCTCGGGGAGTGATTGTTTTGCAGGGAAATGAATTGCATAGTCAAAAAGAGGAGACTGTAAGGTTTCATTTGATGTGTGAGTGTCATGGTACATGATCGGGAATGTGTGTTTTCATGAGAAAAGAAAAAAAAAAAAAAAAAAAACGGGACCGCGTTTTATTTATACAGTAGCGGCTCGTGCCCGGGTGACCCTCGAGGTCTGCCGTAGCTAAAACAGAAAGTGTAATAGCACCATCCACCTATGTGCCACGAATCCTACACACTGGGGCTTTAAAAACACAGTGGAAGTGCTCCATATGACACCAAAGTGCTATGGGTGAGTAAAACAACTTGTTTTATTACCGAAATAAGGCTCAAATTGTAAAAAAACGTTACTTTTCCTTTAACATGTACGAATGAAACAAAACAAACATTATAACATAGATCACTACCTGATGTAATGTGGGCCCTTTATTTAAATAATCAGTATTTTTTCTGCTACTAAAACTTTTCCACTGCATTTCATGGGATCCTGCTGTCTTCTTGTTCACTATACTAAATCTGGGGTTACTCTATCAAAGGTTAAGCTTTCTTTTGATTTTCTTTCACAAGACAGAATCGATCTCATGCACCCGCCATTAATCTTGAGAAAAAAGGCCATTTTTTTGTGCTTCTAAAAAAGTCCTTCTCTTCGTCATTGACTGATACAGAGGATTCCCAGGAGGAGAGTGGAGCTCGGCACACACAACCACACACACACACACACACACACATGATCGCGCACAGGGGCAGTAATGTGTCTGATTGAAAGAGCTTTCAAATGGTTAATTAAATTTCCGTCGATGCGTGGCAGACGCACACACACGCACACACACACATGCTCGGGCCCTTAGAGGTGAACAGGTCTAACCACAATCTCAGTCCAGTCAGGAGCTTCGGTTTCATGTTGACAAGGACAACACAACACAGCATTAAACACACAACAGTGACCTCCATCTGCACAGCTATCAAATCCAAACGCAAACACAGATGGGTATTTAGGATCTATTACGTATTTGCCAGTCATTATTAAATTACCATAAGAAATATACAGTACTCCAAAACAAAAGTGCTGTCTTTTTAAATGAACATTAAAGTTTACGGTGCATTGTGCAACTTTTCTAGAGGAGGGTCCATCAAATGCTTTTCTTCATGAAGGTGTTATTCACAGTATGGCATTAAAACTCTCTATCTTTATGGAGACCAAACCATACCAAGTTACAGGTCAGATCTGTGGAGAGGCAACTCACACCTGTAATTTAATACATGCAAGGTGGCGCTGTTTAATGTCCTACTGTGGAACATTCCAGGCCGAGCAATGACATATCCACAGAAAGAAGCAGGTGACGGACCCCCAACCAAGAAGAAGAAGACCCCCCCACAAATCTTAATAAAAAATAAATACAAGAGTCACTTTGATTGTAGGTCTTCACTGTAGATAATTGCTACTGATGCATTTACTGTTATAACTATTAAAACAACAAGCAGCAAACAAGTGTTCTTTCTACATTACAAGTGACAACCTCAAAAACAAAGAAAACAAGGTCTCTCTCTCTCTCTTTTCTCTCTCTCTCTCTCTTTACAAAGAGACAGCTGTACAAAACACATTTGATTTTTTTTACCATACGCAGTTTGTTTTTAAAGGAAAAATCATATAGCAGACCCCCCAGGATTTCGTGGGCATTTTTTGTGATTGTTGCGGGCTAAAATGCCTGAATTTGCGGGAGCTTTTCCAAAAAGTTGCGGTGCTTTTAAGGTTTTTGTTGCGATTTTGTTGCGGGAGGAAGTGAAAGTTGCGATAAATAGTTGCGATTTTCCCTTTTTGTAATTAAAATTGAGTAATATTTTGAATACTGAGTTATTACTGACAAAGAATAATACAAAGACACAGAGATCACAGATATGGTCCTAAAACAACCTTACCAACATCGAAAATAAATGACTACTAGGAGGGGAACTGTTTCGGTCTTTTGCTGTTATTTTTGTGGGCAAATGGCGCCGCAGACATGTTTCTTTGCCATTAGAAGCCGTGTCCCAGTTCCCAGAGCGCGCGGCTCGGAGCGTGGCCCGAAGGGCATGTGCGTCACACATTTCGACAGTACACCGGCGCAACGACTGCTGTCCCACTTCTTTTTTGTCCCATGTCCGAAGACCGCAGTCGTTAAGCGGTCCGCGGACTGCAGTCGGGGCTGAGCAAGTGTGCACCGCCTTGACTGCAGTCTGACCCCCCTTCGGGCCGCGCACCGAGCTGTGCGCTCTGGGAACTGGGGACACGGCCGCAGTTTCGTTTGTCACACGGAAGTAAGGCAGAAGGAAGTTGGTCGGCGTTCAATACGTCGCAGATGATTGGTCAAAAATAGTAAAAATTGCGGGAAAGTTGCGGTGATTGGTCAAAATTGCAACACCGCCCTGAATTTGCGGGGATTGGCTGAAGTTGTGTTGAAGTTGCAAATCGCAACATCGCGAATTCCTGGAGGGTCTGATTTAGTTTCTGTCTAGTATCGGTTGATATCACGTATCAACAGATACATCAGGATTGGAACAGAAAAAGATGGAATGTGCATCCCTACTAGGATTAGTGCTGTTCTAGTACTGGATTCATCGTAGTCAAGTCCAGGTTTAGTTGCAGGATTAAATCCCAGTTTAACCCCAGTACTGACACAAATATGTGAGCACAAATATTACATTTCGAGTAGATGGTTAATTAATTTAAAATAAGTTGAATGATTTGGCTGAAAAGAAAACATCTGCACTGCAGCCACAGCAGTCAAATAATAACATACAGAACCGTTCACAAAACCATCATAATACCTCAGCCCTTAACCTTTACCTCCATCTTCAACACTTCTTTTATTGCTTCTAATCCAGAAACACACACATACTGTACATATGTACAGCTCTTATCGGCACCACCTGCCTGCAGTCATGAGCGTAATGCCAAACACAGCTCAAAACTGTAAATAAAACAAGATAAAACGCACTTATGATGAAACACCTCCCATAATGCCACTGGGTAATCCGACCTCATATGCACACACACAAGCCTCATCGCTTTTACTTTGAATACACAAAAATAATACCGAGCTATCAAAGACATTTCAACTTTTTCTTTTTCGGTGTTTAACTAAGGTTTGGTGCAGACTTCTCTCACTTTTGATCCTAATTCATGTGTTAACAGGTGGTGTAGCGTCTGACATTATATCCAACTCGATCGCTGATGTTTTGTCAAAGATAAAGAGGAATTTCCCCCCTAAAGGATTCTCCTATTGATTGCATGTCCAGTGGAGGAAGAATTACTTTTGTTGTTTTCTTGGCAATGAGTTGTGCTGTTTACACTCGAATCAATGAACAGGACACAACTACTGATACAAAGCCCATAATCAAGATGAAAATGCCCAACTGGAAATGTCTAAAGGAAAGTGTTCAAACTGTGATTATAACTATATACCAAAACTATACTATACTTTATACCAAAATTGTATACTAAAACTATATCAATGAATTCCATAATAAGATGTTTTCTTTTTGTTTCATGCTAACTTGACAACAATATTTCATTCAAATGATTATATTATGAGTGTAGCCAGTCAATCACTGTAGCATAACACGACAGAGTGAATAGGGCTACAATTGGACGTGTGATTTTGGACAGCTTCATCCGATATCGAAACTTTGACTTGAAGAACCTGCTGTTGTCCAAGATTATTCACATAACACGTTGTATGAATAAAAATTAACATTATAAGACATTCTAAGCTAAAATCGGACTGTAAATAGTTTGATTACATCCATTTAAAGAAAAAGTAACGTTTTTTTTTTACAATTTGAGCCTTATTTGGGTAATAAAACAAGTTGTTTTACTCACCCATATCACTTTGGTGTCATATGGAGCATTTCCGGAGATGTTTTAGATTAGCGTTAGGCTAACGCCGTTAGCCTAGCGCGACTTATAGCCATAGCTCTGGGCATTCCCCGAGCATGTAATATGCCCCGTGCGGGCTCCAAATAACACAAACTTTAGCACTTTTCAAATCATAGAAGCTCGATGTCTTTAGTCTACGATTTCGTTTGAATCAAAAGTGGCCTGTAATCCGAGATTTTTCCATAGTTTACAGCTTTGCGTTCCATGTTTGGGTCCCGGGAGCTGAGAGCACACTCCGCACATGCGCACTGGCCTCCTCATCTACTCGAAACTATGGCTAAATCTCGGATTACAGGCCACTTTTGACCACACGAACAGGGATTCCCCTGTTACGCAGCGTGGTGTGTGCTTCGTCTGTCTTTTTCCACACTGAAAAATAGTTCCCACCCAAAATGACCAAGTCAAGCTCTCCGTGTTGATTTGCACATTTATTTGCACTCGATATGAATGCGCACTACACAGAAAGTAATTGGGAAAAGCATCGAGCAAATTAATTCCTTTTGGCCGAAATCTTTCTCTGGCGCTGTTAGACTCCAGTCTAACGCGGAGGAGCTGCAGATACCGCGGCGGTCAGTGCTGACAGACCTGGACAATGGCTGCGTCACCAGAAAAATGCTTTCCACCACTTATTTTAGTCTCTGGACTGTGGGGAGATGCCCAAATTTGACCTGGGGGTGGCATATCCCTTTAATGAATTGTCTGTTACTGTTTGATAAACTGGAAAATCACACATGAAATCATGCTAATTATCTTCCCCCACACCTTTTAAAGAGGCAAATCCAAACAATAACGAAATAAAAACTGGAATAATATCTTCATAGAGACAAAGTGGCAGACCCTCCTCCAAAAAAAATACAGTGCACCTTGGCATCAGTTTAAATATAGTGATCTTTTGCACTGGCCAGTTTTCAAAGAGAAAGGGTGACCTAAAAAGCATTTTCCTGCTTTTACAGTTAGACTCATAAATAATGATAACTTGAGTAGAAAAAAAGAAAAAAAACACACTGCCCTATTTGCATTTGCGTACTGTGAGCAGGTGGTTCCTCCTCTTACTCTTTCCATCCTAAGAGGTGAAAATAAATGAGCAGTTGAATTAGAACAGGGCTTTGTCTGTTTACAGGAAATTGTGAGTTGGGGTCCACAATAATAAACAAGATGTGCTAAATGTAGCATAGCGGCACCAATGAGGAGAACAGAGGTTAGCAAAGCAAGCAGTGTGAAAAGCAGCCTTAGACAAACACATGAAATGAACAGCACTTTCCCATGTGAGACAAAGACTAATGCTAATCGACATGTGGAAATCAGTTAAGCTTTAAAGTCAACAGCAGCAGGTTTGCGGTTAGTGGATTTAGAGTCGAGCAAGGTTCAGACCAGTACGGGTGTAAACATGGGGCTGTGCTGTTGTATGAGGCCGCTGAGGCATTCATGGGCACTGGGGTGAGGCGTTCAGGGGCAGACAGAGACACAGGCCAAAGCTTGTTCACACAAAGGTAGGTTCAAAGCATGTGGACGTTTCAGAAGAGAGAATCCATCACAATGCTGCATCATCTACAAGTCCCTCCATAACCTGGGCCCTCCCTAACTCACTGACCTCCTCCGTAAGCACCACCCCCCCCGCCGCCTCAGATCGGCCGACACCAACCTCCTCACCAGGGCTCTCAAGTCTCACGCTTTGAGAGTGCGACACGCAATTCGACATGTTCACACGCCACACATGGTATTTCTCACGCTGAAATTTAGTTAAAGATCCCATGACATGGTACTTCTTGATGCTTTTATATGGCTCCTTAATGGTTCCCTAATACTGTAAATGAATCCTTCTTCAAAATCAACACTCAGTGCATGAGAAACAGAGATAAGATGAGAAAGAGTAATTTTTCTCTCTCTGAACATTCCATAATGGGCGTTGTTGCTTGAATGCAAATGAGGAGGACAGAGATGGCCTATAGTAGAGGGTGGGGGCGTGGCCAAACTCTCCGCTCTCCGCTCTCAGCTGTGCCCTCTGATCCATTTCTGCGTTTTTGCGTGGAGAAGAGATGAGAAGCGTTCCATTGAAAAATAAACACATTTCCACAGAAAATAAAATTAAACCACTGCTGTTCAAAGGTCCAGAGGCTCAGATAAAGGACTTCCGAGCCTAGAAACACTCGGACGTGCCTCCAGGCAAATAAAAAACGCATTTTGCATTGCCTAGCGCATTCACAGTCCAAACTCTCTGGGCGTGATTTACAGAGACGCTGAGTAGACACAGACGGGGGTGGAACTGCATTTTTCAATCTGACGTCAATAAGGTGCCTTATTGAGAATCGCCCATTTGAGCTGTGTTTTTTTCTAACGCAGAAAAGGATCGCAAATGCTCAGTTTAGACATTTCGCAACTTTTAGCCATGGGGGGGGGCTAAACAGGGTAGGGGAGCTCACATTAACGTTCAAAAACCTCAGAAAGTGAAAATTTCATGCCATGGGACCTTTAAGCAATTCAAAATTCTAGCCACTGTTCACAGCGCTTCTGTGCCCAGAAAATCGGTTAGTTAATGCAGGCACCGTGCGTTTTCACCCCCCCACCCCCCACGCCAAAAAGTCCCCCGCTCCCCCAATATAAATCTCACTCCTACCAAACTTCTAAACTTGAGAGGTCTGCTCCTCACAAATCAGGACAAAGCACCAGACCTTGGGGGACCGAGCATTCGCTGCTGATGCCCCCTCGCTCTGGAACTCTCTCCCAAAATCCATCAGGACCTCGGACTCACAGCAGCACTTCAAACCACTACTAAAAAGTCACCTGCTCAAGCTGGCATTCCCACCATGATTCCCCCATTTCCTACAGTGTTACTTCCTATTTCGTCTTTGAGTGTCCAAAAAACTATATACAATAGTATATAGCTATACAAGTCCAACCTATTATTATTATTATTATTATTATTATTATTATTATTATTATTATTATTATTATTATTATTAAAACATACCTGTAGTTGTGTTTTGATTCATTAACATGTTAATGTTAATGATAAAAGGAGAAATTCAATTTGTCAACTGGACAAAGTTTGTTTAGTTGAAAACGTTTCGCCGCTCATCCGAGAGGCTTCGTCAGTTCTGGTTCTAGTGCTGGTTAGACACTGTTTATATCTAGCTGCAGGGAGGAGCTCCTACACTGAAATAGCTCTGAAACTATCTCCACTAATCTGTCTCTTTGTTTTTCAAATTACTCTGGCGACTAGTTTAGCCTCCCTATTCAAGCCTAACGACCCTCTCCACCCCTCTGCCCTGGCACGTCTGCCCTAATGTTTCTTTGTCTGTTTTTGACTTGGTTTAAGAATCGAATTATAAATGGGAGACAAGTTATGTCTAACTCCCCTATTTCTGTTTAATGACGGATTCTCTTTTTTGACAAAAATTGCCTCTTTAACTCCCCTCTCAAACCAGTTTTGTTCCCTGGCTAAGATCTGAACCTCTTTTGAGGACAGTGAGGTTCAGATCTTAGCCAGGGAACAAAACTGGTTTGAAAAACAAAGAGACAGATTAGTGGAGATAGTTTCAGAGCTATTTCAGTGTAGGGAGCTCCTCCCTGCAGCTAGATATAAACAGGGTCTAACCAGCACTAGAACCAGAACTGACGAAGCCTCTCGGATGAGCGGCAAAACATTTTCGACCAAACAAACTTTGTCCAGTTGACAAATTGAACTTCTCCTTTTATCATGGATTCTACCTGGACGACTGAGGGACTCTTCACGCATGTTAACGTTAAGTAATATTTTATTATTCTCTGTACATCTGTACATCTCCAAAGCTTAAAGTGCTCTGTTCCACCTTGTGATGTCATGAAGCGATATAGTTTTCAAGCTACCAAATGGGTTTTGTTCACCAGAGACTGGCAATTCCAGCCTGAAATCATCCCAGTGATTCTATAGGAGTGTATGGAGTTTAAAAACACAATAGAGCACTTCCTGTATTACCGCAAGACCTCACGAGGTAGAACAGAGTGTTTTCTGTTTGAGAGAAGAACTCAACTTAAATATGCAGGGTTTGTGTGTTTGTGTGATTGAAACAAAACTCTTTAATAAAACATAAATCAGAAAATAGTGTATTATTGGCCCTTTTTAAAAATTGAATTATTGTCTGTTTTTCCCGGGGCTTTTTAACAGGGCATGTCATAGCTTCTTTTTGTACTTGCTAATATGTTTTTCTTTTGTATATTTCTATCTTTGTGGTTATCTCAGTGGAATCATAGAAGCGCAGTATTTTCTTGGGTTTTATCAATAATTCACAACTACTACAACCATCCAGCAATCACAATCATTCTAACTTGTGTCTTTTTTCATATATCTTTTTTTTTTTGCCATTCATCTCCATATTATTCTTGCATATTTCACAAAGATGTAGCCTGCATCAATAATATAACTCCTTTTAAAGCCTTTCTCTTCTTTCATCTGATGAAAAGGTTCATACAGCAGTGGACCTGTATGATTTATTTATCCTCCCTGACAGAAGAGGGCTCCACCAGAGTTGACCCAGAGCAGTGACTTCGCCTGGGGTCAGATCGCGGACATGCCTGCTGGGAGAGGATCCACACCACACCTCTGCAAAGACGAGCCTCTACTATTCTTCAGAACGCTCCATCGATTCTGGCTCCAGTTGACTTTACATTGAAAAATGATCAAACTTCTCTGTAGCTTCTGCTGTGAGCCTTGTCATTTTGGTCTTAAAATGTTATTAACCCACTCTACATGATCCTGGTGTTTTACTGTGGGAAATAATAGTCAAAATCATCCCTCTTCTAAAACAGTCATCCCTTCTTCCATCCCTTGTGGCATTTTATCAATCAGGCATGAAAACCTCACCTTTTAGCGAAATTCGCCGTCTTTAAGTCAAAATAGCCAGTGCCAAGAGCCAATCATAGGCCGAACTGCACTCCAGATTCCAATCATGTTGCAGCATAATTACGCACCGACCGCGCTCCCGCCAGTCATGACGATTAGTGCTGTTGCGTTTGCGCCTGTTCGCCGATCAGCTGTGAGCGAGCCGCGTGATATTTACGTGGCATTTCCAAGAGAAAAAGAATCCTTAACTTGCTACGTTAATGCTACGTAAGAAGAAACTCTCGCCTCGGGACATGGGATAAGTTCGGGATATGTCCTTTTCTCCGGAGCTCCGGATTATTAAAGACCGTGACACGTGCATACATGGATACGCAAACTATCGGGAGTGACCGCGTTCTTATGGGTGAGTCATATTATCAGATTATTTCTGCATCTATCTCGGCACTAAACCAGGACTAAACCAAGACTAAACCAGGACTAAACCAAGACTAAACCAAGACTAAACCAAGACTAAACCAGGTCTAAACCAGGACTAAACCAGGTCCAAACCAGGACTAAACCAGGACTAAGCTAAGATTAAACCAGATCTAAACCGGGTCTAAACCAGGTCTAAACCAGGACTAAACCAGGAATAAACCAGGACTAAACCAGGACTAAACCAAGACTAAACCAAGACTGTGTGTGATAACATATTATCCTGTGCATTATTGAATTATTATAATATGGACTTTTTGTTATAAAAGCATTTCTATTTTAACAAAGTACCCCCCCCGGAAAATATGTCACATAAATGAAAAATTTCACCATCCCCCCTGGTTTCATTTTACAACTCGACTACTGCTAATATGGAACTCAACTTAAAATTTGCTTCTGTGAGGCTCAATGAAATTAATTTGACTGGAGCCGAATGCTGTGGGTGACGTCACACTGCCTTAGTCCACAGTCTATGGTTGGGATTTTAATGATGGGAAAATTTTAGGATTATAGGCCAGACATAAACATTAAAGTCAAAGTCAACTTTATTGTCAATTCTGCCATATGTGTTCGACATACAGTGAATCGAAATTTCGTTTCTCCCTGGCCAAGTAGTGCAAAAAAGACAGTGTACAAAATGCAATATAAAGACAATACAAAAACTATCTAAGACCAAATCTAAAAGCAGTGCAAAGAATAAATAAATACCTATTTACAAATGTCCAAAAAATGTGCAGTGTGCATCAAAATGTGCAATGGAAGATGCAGCCATGAAATGTGCAGTAAAAATGTGCAATAGAATGTGCATTGAAAATAAAGAGAAAAATAAATGTGCAACGTCGATTAAAGGTGGACTATTAAAGGTGTTATTTTTCTGGTGAGAGGTGCCAATCTTATAAATTCCCTACTCTGCATCTCACTAACCATTAAAGATCCCATGACATGGTACTTCTTGATGCTTTTATATGGCTCCTTAATGGTTCCCTAATACTGTAAATGAATCCTTCTTCAAAATCAAGACTCAGTGCATGAGAAACAGAGATAAGATGAGAAAGAGTAATTTTTCTCTCTCTGAACAGGCCATTATGGGCGTTGTTGCTTGAATGCAAATGAGGAGGAAAGAGATGGCCTATAGTAGAGGGTGGGGGCGTGGCCAAACTCTCCGCTCTCAGCTGATCCATTTCCGTGTTTTTGCATGGGGGGAGAGATTTGAAGCGTTCCTTTGAAAAATAAACACATTTCCACAGAAAATAAAATTAAACCACTGCTGTTCAAAGGTCCAGAGGCTCAGATAAAGGACTTCCGAGCCTAGAAACACTCGGACGTGCCTCCAGGCAAATAAAAAAATGCATTTTGCATTGCCGAGCGCATTCGCAGTCCAAACTCTCTGGGCGTGATTTACAGAGACGCTGAGTACAGACAGACGGGGGTGGAACTGCATTTGCATTTCTTTTTTCGATCTGACGTCAATAAATTTCCTTGTTCAAAATCGCCCGTTTGAGCTCTGACTTTTTCTAATGCAGAAAAGGATCGCAAATGCTCAGTTTAGACATTTCGCAACTTTTAACCATGAGGGGGATGGGGCCTAAACAGGGTAGGGGAGCTCACATTAACGTTCAAAAACCTCAGAAAGTGAAAATTTCATGCCATGGGACCTTTAACAAAACATTCATAATATAAAAAGGTTCTGCCATTTTTTTAAAGAATGAAATGGCAAAATACATTTTTATGTTGACAAAAACAATGTAATAGCTTTCACAATATTGAATATAAAATAAAATAAAAATCCCCAACCCCTCAATTTTCTCCTATTTCCATCACTGTCAATTTAGGCAGTTTTTCTAAAATAGGCCCAAAATCAATTTCCTGAGCCTCTTCTTTGCTTCTCCCTTTGTAATATCTGCTAATGACAGCAGCTCACGTATGCTGCTGCTCACTCGCCCATCTGGACACACCGCCAGCCCTCCACAATGTGCTCTTTTTATCTATGCAAGAGAGACAGAGGGAGAGACAGAGGGACAGAGGGAAACAGAGAGAGAGACAGAGGGGAAGAGAGAGAGAGAGATAGGCAGAGCAAAAAATATCCCAAAATGAAAGCAGACAGCAGAGGAAAGAGAGAGAGGAGAGATGGGAGGGCCAGGAGAGCATGTGCTGTGTTGTATTTGCTTGTGCAGTAATTAGACAGGTCCGAGGATAAACAACAGAGCAAGTAGAGACATGAGTGAAGAGAAAGAGGAAGAGAAAAGTGTACCCAAAAAAATCATGAGCTTCAAATAATGTTATAATAAAAAACATACTTTGTCCAGTTGACAAATTGAACTTCTCCTTTTATCATTATAATAAAAGGACATGTGACAATGATGAAACTAATACTACCACTCACGTCTGGACTGGGACAAAAAAATGGCCCTGGCATTTTTGGCTTAGACCAGCGCCTCATAATTAGTCCTGGTTTAGTCCTGGTTCAGACCTGATTTAGTCCTGATTTGGACCTGATTAGTCCTGGTTCAGTCCTGGTTCAGTCCTGATTTAGTCCTGATTTAGATCTGATTAGTCCTGGTTTAGTTCTTGTTCAATCCTGATTTAGTCCTGGTTAACACCTGATTTAGTCCTGATTTAGACCTGATTAGTCCTGGTTTAGTCCTGGTTCAATCCTGATTTAGTCCTGGTTCAGACCTGATTTAGTCCTGATTTAGATCTGATTAGTCCTGGTTTAGTTCTTGTTCAATCCTGATTTAGTCCTGGTTCAGACCTGATTTAGTCCTGATTTAGACCTGATTAGTCCTGGTTTAGTCCTGGTTCAAATCTGATTTAGTCCTGGTTTAGTCCTGGTTCAATCCTGATTTAGTCCTGGTTTAGTCCTGGTTCAATCCTGTTTTAGTCCTGGTTTAGTTCTTGTTCAATCCTGATTTAGTCCTGGTTCAGACCTGATTTAGTCCCGATTTAGACCTGATTAGTCCTGGTTTAGTCCTGGTTCAAATCTGATTTAGTCCTGGTTTAGTCCTGGTTCAATCCTGATTTAGTCCTGGTTTAGTCCTGGTTCAATCCTGATTTAGTCCTGGTTTAGTCCTGGTTCAGACCTGGTTTAGTCCTGGTTCAGACCTGATGTAGTCCTGGTTTAGTCCTGGTTCAGTCCTAAATTGAGGGCCAGTCTCTAAGTAAAAAAAAGAAAGAAGAAGGGCTGTAGGACTGTCGGCCCACCGGGAAAATGCCCGGTATGCCTGATTACCAGTCCAGGCCTGTTACCACTACACAAAAATGAAACATTGAACATTTTGAAATAGGCTAATTATTTTACCTAAATGTGCACTATGTAACTTTTTTGGTTGGGGGTCCTGGAATGTTCCATAGTATGACATTAAACAGTTCTACCTTACATTTATTCATTATTTATTTTTACTTGTGCATATATAAAAAATATATTTTTTTCAGATTTTACTACTTATAGGTTTGGGCAAGAGGAACATTTTTGTTTGAGTCCATAAACTACTGACGACATTTCCCCTAAATTCCAAATAAAAATATGATCGTTTAGAGCATTTATTTGCATAAAATGACAAATGGTCCAAATTATAAAAAAGATACATGTTTCCAGACCTCAAACAACGCAAAGAAACAAGATCAAATTCATTTTAAAACAACATAATACTAATGTTTACACTTAAGAAGAGTTCAGAAATCAATATTTGGTGCAATAACCCTTATTTTTAAGCACAACTTTCGTGTGTCTTGGCATGCTCTCCACAAGTCTTTCACATTGTTCTTGGGTGACTTTATTCCACTCCTGGTGCAAGAACTGAAGTAGCTCAGCTTTGTGTTTGTGTTGGAATTCAACAGATGCTGGAATGGAATGGCTGTAATACAAGTAGAGATGCTGATTTTAGAAAAAAAAATGCAGTGGTCTCTTATTTTTTTCCAGATCTGTATGCACAAGTAAAAATAAAAATAAAATATAGACATAGTAATACAAATATATCTCAGGCATATACAAAATGCATAAGGAGAAACAGTGCAAAGACGACAAATGATTGACAGGACATAGGGCTGTCTGCTACATAAGTGTGAGTTGTTATACAGTTATGCTTTGAGCATATACACCATCCATCCATCCATCTTCTTCCGCTTTTTCCATTTCTGGGTCGCGGGAGCAGCAGTCCAAACAGATCTGCTGCCCGGAACACAATGCACCAGCCCCAATATACACCGTATATATTAATAAAGTTTGTCTAAATCTGTACTCGCTATCTGGGATTAGGTTAGACACGGACAGGTATAATAGAAGAGGATGGTAGCTCAAGAGGGACACAAAGGTGACCTGATGTTGGACTGGGAGAGATATTCAAGCTTGTTAACATACTATAATTACAAGGTGGCTGTGTGTTTTAATGGATGTACCAAAGGGTTCACAGGAAGAAGTGATAAAAGGAGCGCAGGGAGGAGGAAGATGGCAAGAATGAGGGAGAGACATGAAGTTTAAAGCCCCAGTGTGTAGGATTCGTGGCGCATAGGTGGGTGGTGCTATTGCACTTTCTGTTTTAGCTACGGCAGACCTCGAGGTCCGCACGCCGCTACTGTATAAATAAAATGCGGTCCCGTTTTTTTTTTTTTTTTCTCATGAGAACACACATTCCCGATCATGTACCATGACACTCTACACATCAAATTAAACCTTACAGTCTCCTCTTTTTGACTATGCAATTCATTTCCCTGCACAATAATCACTCCTCGAGCACATGGGGCTTTTATACGGAAAAGCACAAAACAAGGTTAGCTTACCTTAGAATGCTTTGCACAGGTCAAACTCTGTATTTCACCATAAACTTGCTCTCAATTTGTCCGTAAGGATCCAGCGAATAAAATCCAGTAAAACAATTTAGTCCAAAACACGTGTTAGATCCATTACGACGTCTGATCCGGCAGCATGCTTGTGTTGTTTACCCAAAACCACGAGCCTTGCTGAAGGTGAAGGCGGAGCCCAAATGTCCTTCTGCGGCTCTCGTATTCAAAATGGCTGCCTCTGCATGGGGAAGATCCCCCTTTTATGTGACTATATCTAAGTCCAAAAGAATACTTTGATTTCATGATGGAAGTGAAAAGGCTTGGAAAACAATGTATTTTTGAATGGGTATCTTCAATTTCAGTAATTAACGGGTAAAAATCTTACACACTGTCCCTTTAAGTTGGTATCTGTGATTGCCATAGTGATTAAAACAAAATAGTAAGCTTTATCTTTTAAACAAGGAAAAGTGCTCAAAATGCTGTGGAATAGCTCAAACCTATAAGGAAGAATGATGGTAAGTGAAAGGGTCCACCATGAAAACTAAGCAAAAATAAAAGTTTTATAAATGAAAGGTTTTTTGGCCATAGAATATTCCCCCCTGTAGTCTTATTGCTCCACAACTTTTGAAAAGTGATAAAGGCAATATTATAAGTTGCTGGTCCATAGCGGATTGGGCTAAGTAGCTCAGTAAGCTTATATACTGTATACAGTAAGTATACACTTCTTATAGGCCTCTAGTAACTGTGCTTCTCCTGAAAATGCACTTTTCTAACTTTATGCCAGATCCCTTTCCTTTTACCAAAGCAAGGACACAAATCCAAAAATATCTGTTCAACACAGTATTGTAATAAACATATCTATCTCCAGGGTTACAAGTTACAGGGCAGAGCGATGGAGAGGCTACCCTCTTCACAGTAAGAATGCGTCTTTTGAGTAATACATACACTGAATACAAGATATAAAAGTGTATTGCCATATTGTGGAACTTTCGGAGCACAGTATCTTCACTGGTATCTTCAGCCAAACAGTTACATAGCTCACCTTTACCTCAGGTATCTAAAACTGTCACTGCTAAAATGTCACTGAGATTTGGCTATTGAATTAGCCCTGAGAAGTTGATCTGTTTTCAAAGCCCCAGACTAAGTGCCTTTGTTGTGCAGCTCCGACCACAAACAAAGTGATGTGCAGGTTCGGTGTGTGGCTCACACTGCACCACAGCTCTGAGGAGAGACCGGCCCATGGAAATAGACTTAAAAAGGTCAATGCTTAGCGCCGCATTGACTCAACTAAATATAGTGTCCTTGTAGAACATGACAGCAATAGAGAAGAGAGCATTAAACACTGCACTGCATTGTGGGAAAGAATACACAATTGCACAGACGTCTGCTGAGGCTACAGGACTCACTCTAAGTTTGGAACATACCAAACTCTGCTATGCTACACCCACTACTACTATTGCTCTAGTAATACCACTTCAACCATACCGACAGTATGTTTTTTCGTGTACTGCTTGAGCTACTACTCCAACATCAAATACTACTACTTCTACTCCTACTGTGTTTTGCTTTCAGTGGAGTCATATGATTTATATGTTGTCTTGATGGCCTTTTTACTCTTTGTCTGCCCTATGTCCTCAGTTTTGTGAGTTCCACCGCTGTAGAGGTGGAATTCTGTGTTCATCAACAGGAGATAAATGCCACTGTCCCCATATGAACAGAACGGCATTGAACCATCAACTTTCCCCCCGAGGATAGAAAAAGAGAGAGAGCGAAGGCCCTGGGAAATATGAGGCCCTCGCACAGAGCACTGCACTAAAACACTCTGAGATTAAATGTCTCATCCACAAACATTATGGACTGAGATAGAGCCAGTAAAAATGAACTATAGCTGATATGTCGTCTCCATAGGTTACAACTGCAGAACTGGGGACTATTACTCAGCATTTAGTTCTATGTGTGCTGACTTGGTATGAATGCGATTATACGACTGCATCAAATAAGTCAGACAGTCCCACTCTGTCATAACAGCACTTTAATTAGCCTTAATTAAGCATGTACAAAGACTACTTCATTGGTGGTTTTCAGATTCTAGTTTGTGATGATGGGGGCAAGAGCCAGATCCCCCTATACTCACTGTATTACAACACAATTTTGCATTTTAACCATATTTATTTTAGGTGCCCCCATCTGTCTTCATGAATATTGGACTGTAGAAGGCTGTGATGTCGCCTGAAACCAGCAATATTGGTAATAGTTTATTAAGGATGATTAGCAAATATAGAAATAACTCATAATCCCTAAATTAAGTAGTTACGCCTGAAGCATTCTTAAAGGTCCCATGACATGGTACTTCTTGATGCTTTTATATGGCTCCTTAATGGTTCCCTAATACTGTAAATGAATCCTTCTTCAAAATCAACACTCAGTGCATGAGAAACAGAGATAAGATGAGAAAGACTCATAAATATCTCTCTCAAACACTTTATTCTGGGGGTTGTTGCTTGAATGCAAATGAGGAGAAAAGAGCTGGCCTATAGTAGAGGGTGGGGGCGTGGCCAAACTCTCCGCTCTCAGCTGATCCATTTCCGTGTTTTTGCACGGGGGGAGAGATTTGAAGCGTTCCATTGAAAAATAAACACATTTCCACAGAAAATAAAATTAAACCACTGCTGTTCAAAGGTCCAGAGGCTCAGATAAAGGACTTCCGAGCCTAGAAACACTCGGACGTGCCTCCAGGCAAATAAAAAAACGCATTTCGCATTGCCTAGCGCATTCGCAGTCCAAACTCTCTGGGCGTGATTTACAGAGACGCTGAGTACAGACAGACGGGGGTGGAACTGCATTTGCATTTCTTTTTTCGATCTGACGTCAATAAGGTGCCTTGTTCAAAATCGCCCGTTTGAGCTCCGATTTTTTGTAACGCAGAAAAGGATCGCAAATGCTCAGTTTAGACATTTCACAACTTTTAACCATGGAGGGGCCTAAACAGGGTAGGGGAGCTCACATTAACGTTCAAAAACCTCAGAAAGTGAAAATTTCATGCCATGGGACCTTTAATAAACCATTGTTCTGAAATATGGATTGAATTTTCTGTTTCTATGGAATCATACAGGTGGCAAGTTAAAGTTGTACAACAGATAAAAAAAGATTACAAATAATGCATGTTTAATTGAAAACTGCAGTTTATTTCCAAAACAATGGGAGGAAAACAAAATAATAATAAAAAAGTACCGGTATATGATTTAGGTGGTAGCTTCCCAGAGGAAATGCACCTGGAATTAAGTATTGATTGTTTATACACAGGAAATATGTTTTGTTGCTTAAACAGCCTAAAGACATGTGCAGGATATGAGGATTATTATCCAATACTAAAAATAATATTTCATTTTTACATTCATTTTTGCCGCAGCTGTTGACGTATTAGCAGTAAAACAGTCATGTACTCTCTGTGTTTTGATACAAAATGCAATACAAACATTATATATAACCTTGTTTTTTAGGTTTTTGTTGTTTGTTTTTATTATGTGAAACAATGCAATTTTTTAAAATCATTTTTAAGACTTTTGCAGGCTGATTTTAGCAAATTCCTCACGCATTGTCAAAATACTGAGTAAATATTCTTAGCAAAATACAAAAACAGGGCTCTCAAGTTTTGAGCGGGGTCGTGCGTGAGACTGCGTAATTTCCGAGGAACGTGTCGAATTGCGTTGAATTTGTCTAAAGAGCAAACTTAAACTACAAAGCAACTAATGAGAGTTATATAAATGAAGTTATTACCTGATGGTTCTCAGTTTGTTTTATCATCACCGTCAGTCGCTGTGTGCGCTTAGCAGCTGAAACTAGTCTGCCCAACAACAGAACAATCTATTTTCTGATTGGCTGAAACTGAGATTTTTTTCCGGGGAGTGGAGGGGGGAGTTTTTTTCGCTGAAAACGCGTGGCGCCTGCATAAACTGAGCCACACAGACCAATTTTCTGGGCACAAAAAAAAAAATTTCAGCGTGAGAAATGCCACGTGTGGCGTGTGAGCGTGTGAGCGTGTGAACACGTCGAATTGCGTGTGTCACACTCTCAATGTGTGAGACTTGAGAGCCCTGCAAAAATTCTGTTCACATTAGCCACTCCTAGAATACAGCACCTCTTTCATGGTCATATTTACAGATGACCTAAACCTTCCATTTCAACAGCAAGGTCCTATCATAATGTCTTTGTAGTTTGGTCTGAATCATCATCACTGCATTGACCTCAAAAGACTATCGGAGATTCAATTCCAATGGAAAAAATGCACTGGCCACAGCAGCCTGCTCTATTGTGTGATAAAGAGGTTGTGTGGGATGAGTTCATGTGGAGCAGATCAACACTTGAGGGTTAAGTCCAAACATGTGTAGGTGTTTGCGATTCTGCAGCATGAGCAAAGGATCATGGGAGATCACTGTCCAACAACAACTCTAGCCCTATAGTCCATTCCTCACTGTCTCCATACTACCACTACATGTGGCTACAGTGTGGACATTTCAACAGTCAGTGTCCTACAGTATTTACTACTAAAATATTTCAAGGTGAACTATGTAACTTTTCTGTTGGAGATTTTGATGATTTTGATGTTTTTTATTTTTATTTTAAAAAAAGAAAAGGCATTAAAGCCCCAGTGTGTAGGATTCGTGGCGCATAGGTGGATGGTGCTATTGCACTTTCTGTTTTAGTTACGGCAGACCTCGAGGGTCACCCGGGCGCGCCGCTACTGTGTAAATAAAACGCGGTCCCGTTTTTTTTTTTTTTTCTTTTCTCATGAAAACACACATTCCCGATCATGTACCATGACACTCTACACATCAAATAAAACCTTACAGTCTCCTCTTTTTGACTATGCAATTCATTTCCCTGCACAACAAACACTCCCCGAGCACATGGGGCTTTTATACAGAAAAGCACAAAACGAGGTTAGCTTACCTTAGAATGCTTTGCACAGGTCAAACTCTGTATTTCACCATAAACTTGCTCTCAATTTGTCCGTAAGGATCCAGCGAATAAAATCCAGTAAAACAATTTAGTCCAAAACACGTGTTAGATCCATTACGACGTCTGATCCGGCAGCATGCTTGTGTTGTTTACCCAAAACCACGAGCCTTGCTGAAGGCGGAGCCCAAATGTCCTTCTGAGGCTCTCGTATTCAAAATGGCTGCCTCTGCATGGGGAAGATCCCCCTTTTATGTGACTATATCTAAGTCCAAAAGAATACTTTGATTTCATGATGGAAGTGAAAAGGCTTGGAAAACAATGTATTTTTGAATGGGTATCTTCAATTTCAGTAATTAACGGGTAAAAATCTTACACACTGTCCCTTTAAACAATGGAAGTGAAATACCATACTGCAAATCACTACAGGGGGTCCTCGGGTTACGACGGTCTCGACTTACGACGTTTCGTGGCCCCCATAAAAAAAAATTAATAATATTACGCGTCATTCCGTCTTACGCGGTTTAGCGTGGTAAGCGACGTAAACAAACGCGAACGGCGCGCGGTGGAAGAATACGTTTTGTTGTGGTTGTAGGGCGGAGAAGACGGCCTCGTGTGCGTGCCCAATGTGGGCGGAAGTACCTGATGTGGGCTCTGATCTGCTCCTATGAAAGCGGCAGTGATAACCAAGCAGCGTAGTGGTCTAATTATTGAGATGGAAAGGTTATTGGTGCTTTGGTTGGAAGATCAAAGTCAAAATCCGACTTACGACGAAATTCGGGTTACGACGCGTCTTAAGAACGGATCAACGTCGTAACCCGAGGACCCCCTGTACAAGCAAAGCAGTAACAGCTCCATACTGATACTTTGCAGCTGATGTCATCTCCGTTCTCTGAGGGTGTGATGCTAACTGTAGGCTTTGCTCTGTCTGAAGCTCTTTTACTCAAGATAGACTACAGCTGGAACTACAACAGGTGAGATGATTTTTTTTGGCATTGTTTACTAATATATCCATTGTGTCACCATGGTAACTGCTGGAGAAGGGAGAGTTCCATAGTGCACCTTTAATAAAAGAAAGTATGAGAATTTGTTAAACCCCCAAACACTTGCGATTCTAATTCTGACACCATAAAATAGGTAAAAACAGTAACAGTTCAGAGCACTAGCTGGTAAGTTCTCCTTGTTTTTTTTGTGTGAGTCTGTTGGGTCCACATTTGGAACACATTTTTTGGAGGATAGTAATTTTCCTGCTCTAAATGGACCAGTCTCTTCCACTAAAAGCCATTGCTGGGCCTTTTGAGAGATGTCTTCACTCTACTCTCACTCCACTCTCACACAGAGAGGCTGACTTATGTCAAAGGGGTGTGCTCCACTGGAATCTGCTGTCCCTGGGCCCATCCCAAGTGTGTGTGTGTGTGTGTGTGTGTGTGTGTGTGTGTGTGTGTGTGTGTGTGTGTGTGTGTGCCTCTCCTGCATTTTCAAAAGATGTCTTCTCACAAGTCTGAAGGGCATCTGAGAAGAAAAACATCCACAGGTTTACTGGGCCAGACTTACTGAGCAGAACTGAGCTGATTATTTGTCTATTTACAATCCACTGAACAAAATTATCATATAATACATATAATGTACTATATAAAAGTAGTAAATACTTACAACTACTACACATGCTACTACTACAACAATTGTACAATAGTTCAACATACTTCAACATAAGTTATCGTTATATAGTTATAGTTGTACTATCCAAAGTAAATTCATGTATTAAAGTTAGTACTCTAATACAGTAATTAAAATCTTGATTACAGTGTAGTAGTAGTAGTAGTAGTAGTAGTAGCAGTAATAGTAGTAGTAGTAGTAGTAGTAGTAGTAGCAGTAGTAGTAGTACATTTCCAGTACAGTGGTCCCTCACTCTATCGCGGTTCACTGTTCGCGGCCTCGCTGTTTCGCAGATTTTTTTTTTTTAATAGTGTAATTTATTTTTTAAATAGTGTAACATTGTGTTCTGTGTCCTGATTGGCTAAGAGACCTGTTGGCTGTAGACCTTTGCTGATTGATAGATGGGGGACGCATGGGGACCGGGACTAGACCAGGACTAAACGTGGACTAAACTAGGTCTAGACCAGAACTAAACCAGGACTAGACCAGGACTAAACGTGGACTAAACTAGGTCTAGACCAGAACTAAACCAAGACTAGACCAGGACTAAACTAGGTCTAGACCAGAACTAAACCAGGACTAGACCAGGACTAAACTAGGTCTAGACCAGAACTAAACCAGGTCTAGACCAGGTCTAAACCAGGTCTAAACCTGGACTGGTCCTGGTCTAGACCTGGACTAAACCGGGACTAGACCAGGTCTAAACCAGGATTAAATCACTCCGTGCGGCTCTTTGCTGGTTTCGTGCGGCTCTTGCGTTTGTTTGTGCGTGTTTGGTTTGTGGCTGGGGCTGCGAGGGGGGGGGCATGGTCCGGGCACCGTGGTTCGATCTCGTGCTCGCAGCCCCGGTGTACGCGCGGCCTCACGCCAGTCACGCTGCTCTGTCATGGATTTGACCACGATAAGGGGTGCATGTGTCGCGCATTTCTCCAAGGGGTTAGTGCGCGTCGCGTCCTGGTACGTGGCAGCGCTCCTCGTGCATCCGGCGGATCCAGTGACTCATGTCTCCGCGCTCCTCGCGTCCGGCGGGGCTCCCGGCGGGGCCCCCACGCTTTACTATTAATACATTTTGTTGAAAATCTACAAAAGTTTGAGTGTTTAAACGAGAGAGAAATGTGAGAAAATGTTAACTCCAGTGTTTTAAGGCGTTTACAGCCTTAAAACATGTATAATAATTGTAAAATATAAAGTTGTCCCACTTCGCGGATTTCACTCATTACGGGTTATTTCTGGAACCTAACCCCCGCGATAAACGAGGGATTACTGTACACTCTTAAGTGTGTAAATGAATAGTAGTAATAACATAGTAGTAATAGAAGTAATAGTAGTAGAAGTGGTAGTAATAGTAGAACATTTCCTTCTTCATTTGTCTCTTGGTTTAAACATTTTTAAGATCTGCATGAGTAATTCAGACCAATTAATAATGAGTTTGTTTGTTTTGCCTCTACAAACCATGTTCTCTCCAATGAATTAATTGAAGCCAAATGTTGTATTTTGTTGCCTGGGAGACCGTCCAGCCTGTCAGTGCTGTTTGATGTTCTCTTTTCAAAGCCAACTTTCAGATGTAACAGTTTTTTCCTCTGGTAAATGTTGATGACTGCGGACGATAGGCCGGTGCACTGGGGCCTGTGTGTGTTTACGCTGCTCTGTATTTGTCTTTTTGTATAACGCACAACTTGAACTGCCTTCACTGCTGATCACAGGTGACAAGTACGCCAATGATACACCTGCCATGTACTACAACAACAGCAACAAAATACTTCAAACGTGTAAACTTAGACTCAAAGATAAAGTCATATACAATTACTCAGGTCAAATATTGTATATCAGTATCAGCTGAAAAAAAAATCTATATTGGATCGTCCTTATACTACTATGAGTCCCACTGCTACTGACAGGCTGCCTCGGATCAAATGCAATGGACTAATTTCCAGATAAGGACAATAAAGGTATACCATCAACCACTGGGTTAAAGTATAAAGGTGTAAAAAAAAAAAAATCAAGTTGTTAAAAGTTAGAACGCAGAAACGTCAAACTTTGCTGTGCATTGAAAAGCTTGCGTTAGCATTATCACAACCTTTGGTACGTCTAGTGTCACTTTATTTCCTTTTATCAGAGATGTGAAGGCAGCGTTTGGACAGCCTGTAAACTGAGCCTGCATGTGAGGGGAAGAGAGGATGAGAGGAGAGGGGGATGACATAAGAGAGAAACGGCACGGGTGTATGTGATGTTTTAGTCATTGTGTTTATTGTCTTGTTTATCGGAGGTTTGATGTTCACTGTGGGCCTAGGGAGAAGTGCAATTTCAAATCCTGTGTGCAACCTGTGCATATGGTTTTTGACAATAAAGCTGACTTTGAACTTTGAACAAAGAGCGCAGGAAGTAGCGGATGTTTTACTCAAGGGAGACACACTGATCTATAACGGATTAATGCGATGAGATGTGTTTTCTGAGGTGGCCATTTTGATACAAGCTTCAGCTACTTCCACGCACATTCATTACTACTTCTACTACTAACTGCTAACTGCTAACTACTCCTACTATTTTTGCTACCACTACTACTAACTACTGTTTTAATTTGTGCCTTATGCCTCCTTATTCAACTGTATGTAAAGCACTCTCTAAAGAAAAGTGCTCTATAAAAAGTTGATATTATACTACTACTACTAATACTGCTACAATCACTGCTACAATGACTACTAGGCCTACGACTACTACAATGACTGCTATGACTACTACTACTATTACTACTATAAATACTTCTAACTGCTATTTCTTCTTCTGTTACTACTACTACTACTACTACTACTAGAATGACTGTTACTTCTAACTGCTAACTATTATTACTATATTTTATTACTACAACTACTACTACTACTACTGCTACTTCTACTTAACAGACAACTACTTCTACTACTAGCCAAATGTATAGGCTATTTCTACTAAATGCTTACCACTACTTTTATTACTACTACAGTGGTACCTCACCTTACGAAATTAATTCGTTCCAGAAGTGGTTTCGTAACGTGAAATTCGTAAGTTGAGTAGCTATTTCACTGGAAAAAGCCTGATTCGTTCCAAGGCCCCGATCCAAGTTTTCTTTTTTTTATAGTGTAACTTTTTTTATAGTGTAACATTGTGTTCTGTGTTTCTCACATTTGTCTCTCGTTTAAACACTCAAACTTTCATAGATTTTCAACAAAATGTATTAACAGTGAAGTGTGGGGGGGAAGGGGGAGGGGGGAGAAGACTGCGCTCTGACACGTGTGATAGCGCAGCATGACCCGGCACGGAGCTGACAGCAGGTCTAGACCAAGGTCTAAACATGGACTGGACCAGGACTAAACCTGGACTAAACCAGGACTAAACCTGGACTAAACCAGGACTAAACCAGGACTAAACCAGGACTAAACCAGGACTAGAACAGGTGGATTAAAGCAGCGAGGAGGGGACTGCACGCAGTCTGAGTGCATGAGCGCATGAACGAGACCCATGCAAGAGCTGCGGGCTCCTCCTGGTTTAGTCCAGGTTTAGTCCTGGTTTAGTCCAGACCACCGCGGCTCTTGCATGGGTCTCGTTCATGCGCTCAGACTGCGTGCAGTCCCCTCCTCGCTGCTTTAATCCACCTGGTCTAGTCCTGGTCTAGTCCTGGTTTAGTCCTGGTTTAGTCCTGGTTTAGTCCTGGTCCAGTCCAGGTTTAGACCTTGGTCTAGACCTGCTGTCAGCTCCGCGCCGGGTCATGTGCGCTATCACACACGTGTCAGAGCGCAGTCTTCTCCCCCCTCCCCCTTCCCCCCACACTTCACTATTAATAATTTTGTTGAAAATCTATGAAAGTTTGAGTGTTTAAACGAGAGACAAATGTGAGAAAAGTTTAAATCCAGTCTGAGAAAAGCGTATAATGTGTGTGGCTGAGCGCGCATTATTTGAATTTTTGAGATTTCGCGTTTCGTAACTTGAATTTTCTTTCGTATCTAGAGACCAAAATTTACCGTGAAGGTGTTTCGTAACTTGAAATTTTCATTTGTTGGGTCATTCGTAAGGTGAGGTACCACTGTACTTGGTATTGAGTAGTCACACACTAGAAATTCTGACATTTTAAGATACCAACATGTTGAGTAAGTGTCCACACACTTCAGACACTATAATGTGATAATAGTATTTGCAGGTGGCCCAGCAGCTAATGGGGGCTGTCATTTATCCCCCAACGTCAAACAGTTATTGTATAATAGCAGCACTATAAAAAAAAAAAAGACTGGATAGAAATGCTAAGAAAAAAATCCCATCCCAATAAAAGTAGCTAGCTCCCATCCACCTGTGCATATTTGAAAATCACAAGTTACTAATACCTGCACTTACTTTGCATTGCCCTTTGCTCCTCTGCGCATACGTTCTCCTCTGATGCAGTTTAAGCTCACACTGTGATATAGTGATCCATTTGAAATTCTCCAAGTCCACGAGATGAGTTTGGCCTTGTGCATAACCCCAAACTATCTGTCATCATTATCGACAAGAGCAATTTTCACATTCTACTGTATGCTTAAATTCAAAAACAAAAATGTTCAGACAGAAGCACTTATTGTATAATTATCTATTTGAAACTGGCATTGAAATGGTTGTTAAAGGTAGCTTGCATAATATATTATTTTAGCTCACTCATTGTTCAGCCCAGTCACAACATTTCATAATGCAGTCTGCGTGTTTGCTATTTGGTCCCATTTTAAAGATGGGCCTGACTGACTGTTCCCACTTTATGTAAGTGATTGTGCAAGATAAACCCTGCCCCATGCCAAAAATACTGGTACTTTGCAATGACGGCACGCTGGGGGGAAGGGGTGTTCTAAATATATGCATCTCGATTGGCAGAATGTTCAGCAGTTACCATGGTGACACAATGCACATATTAGCAAACATAGACCAAAAAGATTTAAGATAATCTGAAGACTCAAGAGAAAATACTAAATGGACTTAAGCAACACATGGGGCCTCTGGTCAATACAAGCATGCATGGTCCTGTTTAGGAGTTTGATTTTCACCAAAAAGGTTACCGACTAAACTGTTGGCCCATGCTAGCGAATTTATGACTGCAATTTTATCTGAGAGACTTGCACAGCACAAATCAGCTCACCCGTTCCAGTTACATCAGTTCGTTATGGTCTGTTTGTGTTCAATTAAAGGTCCCATGGCATGAAATTTTCACTTTCTGAGGTTTTTGAACGTTAATGTGAGCTCCCCTACCCTGTTTACCCCCCCCCCCATGGTTAAAAGTTGCGAAATGTCTAAACTGAGCATTTGCGATCCTTTTCTGCGTTACAAAAAATCGGAGCTCAAACGGGCGATTTTGAACAAGGCACCTTATTGACGTTGGATCGAAAAAGGAAATGCAAATGCAGTTCCACCCCCGTCTGTCTGTACTCAGCGTCTCTGTAAATCACGCCCAGAGAGTTTGGACTGCGAATGCGCTAGGCAATGCGAAATGCGTTTTTTTATTTGCCTGGAGGCACGTCCGAGTGTTTCTAGGCTCGGAAGTCCTTTATCTGAGCCTCTGGACCTTTGAACAGCAGTGGTTTAATTTTATTTTCTGTGGAAATGTGTTTATTTTTCAATGGAACGCTTCAAATCTCTCCCCCCGTGCAAAAACACGGAAATGGATCAGCTGAGAGCTCAGAGCCGAGAGCGGAGAGTTTGGCCACGCCCCCACCCTCTACTATAGGCCAGCTCTTTTCTCCTCATTTGCATTCAAGCAACAACGCCCATTATGGAGTGTTCAGAGAGAGAAAAATTACTCTTTCTCATCTTATCTCTGTTTCTCATGCACTGAGTCCATTAAGGAGCCATATAAAAGCATCAAGAAGTACCATGTCATGGGATCTTTAAGGCTCAGATTAAAGCCTAACTTGAGTTACAGATCTTCAGACAGAGCAGTCCCTACAGTTAGCATTGTGCCCCTTGAGAAATGCTGATGACATCAGCTGCAAAGTGTCCATATGGGATGACCTGAATATAAAAAAAATGAGGGACTAAAGGGGAGTGAAGTCAAGTATCAAGTATATTGATCTTTTTTGAACATGTCTTATACAATTAGCTAATAGCAAAGTATTGATGAATCCATTAGTATTTCAAGACAAGTGACATCAACATTGTGAAGAAAAGACAAATCATTGGTGAAGCCATTAAAGGGCTTCTGTAAAATCAAGAAAATATAGATAATATAGATAATCCATATAATGCCAATCACTATTTATCAATGTGTGTTTTATTGTGCACTCAGACTGTATGAGCTGATGTTATAGGGACCCAGAATACACACTTCAGTACACTACAGTACAGTCCCTCGTTTATCGTGGGGGTTATGCTCCAGAAATAACCCGTAATGAGTGAAATCCGCGAAGTAGGACAACTTTATATTATACATGTTTTAAAGCTGTAAATGCCTGAAAACACTGGAATTAACATTTCTCACATTTCTCTCTCGTTTAAACACTCAAACCTTCGTAGATTTTCAACAAAATGTATTAATAGTGAAGCATGGGGGCTCCGCCGGGAGCCCCGCCAGACACGCGAGGGGAGCGGAGACATGAGTCACTGGATCCGCAGGAAGCTCATCCAACGACACTGCCGCGTCGTGTCCCGGGGCCAACCCCTTGGAGAAGTGCGCGTGGTCAAATCCGTGACAGAGCAGCACGACCAGCGCAAGGTCGGGGCTGCGAGCACGAGATCGAACTGCGGCGCCCGGACCATGCCTCCCCCTCAGGACCGCGTCCTCGCAGCCTGAGCCACAAACCAAACAAACGAACGTAAGAGCCGTACGAAACCAGCAAAGAGCCACACGGGGTGATTTAATCCTGGTTTAGACCTGGTCTAGTCCCGGTTTAGTCCAAGTCTACACCTGGTCCAGTCCTGGTTTAGTCCAGGACCAGTCCAGGTTTAGACCTGGTTTAGACCTGGTCTAGACCTAGTTTAGTTCTGGTCTACACCTGGTTTAGTCCACATTTAGTCCTGGTCTAGTCCCGGTCCCCCCTGCATCTATCAATCGGCAAAGGTCTACAGTCTCTTAGCCAATCAGGACGCAGAACACAATGTTACACTATAAAAAAAATGTTACACTATAAAAAACAAACAAAAAAAACAAACAGTGAACCGAGGGGGCGAGGGACCACTGTACTGTGTGAAGATGTGAGTCTGGTCACCGGGGAAGCTCCCCGTTTACAAATGGGCATGATTGATAGGTGGATTAGCCAATCAGAAACATGCATGAAAAAAATATCAGAGGTCTGAAAAACTTTGCAGATTTCTGAAGAATAAATACGTTAAGCACTAAACTCTGTTAAAATGAGGTGAGATAAATTTGTATATGTAAATCATAGGTGACCTTTGTGCTCCTTCATTTCACCTGCGTCACTGAAAAAAAAAATCTGATTTCCTTGAGACACAACAGAGACCCTGGGGAACAGACTGATATCATCTGTATAAATACATACAGAGATGTCATTCTGAATTTACCAGGCAAAGGCTATTGTGCTTTATATCATGTCAAACATTCCCTAGTCCTTATTCAAATGTTGAGATTTTTTTTCTTTCTTGTATTGACTATGATATTTGTTGACTTGCTGGAAATAAATGAATACATGAAATTAATTTAAGATGTATGGCATCCTTTTATAGAGTTGTACTTTCTGACAGATTGTCGTCAGGTGCTCATGGTCTGGGTAGATTGAGTGTCATTTTATGTGAGAGGAGAGCCCCCACAAGTGAGCAAGATGAATCCAGAGCAAAACATGATGCATTTTAAAGATCTCACAATCATTAAAAGGAAAAAATAATAATGTGAAAATGTACAGAAGGATTGCTATGTTTTGGTTGGCTGCAATAATACATGGCACTAATACTAATACTGATTGCTTTGTTTAACCTTCACTGTGTCTTCATAAACCAAGAACATTCAATCACTACTACTACTACTTCTACTATTACTTCTAACTGCTAACTAATATTACTATTTTTATATTTTTACTACTAGTACTACTACAACTATGACTGATACTATTGCAACATACAGTGGTACCTCACCTTACGAATCACCCAACAAACGAAAATTTCAAGTTACGAAACGCCTTCACGGTAAATTTTGGTCTCTAGATACGAAAGAAAATTCAAGTTACGAAACGCGAAATCTCAAAAATTCAAATAATGCGCGCTCAGTCACACACATTACTGTATACGCTTTTCTCAGACTGGATTTAAACTTTTCTCACATTTGTCTCTCGTTTAAACACTCAAACTTTCATAGATTTTCAACAAAATTATTAACAGTGAAGTGTGGGGGGAAGGGGGAGGGGGGAGAAGTGTGCGCTCTGACACGTGTGATAGCGCTGCATGACCCGGCGCGGAGCTGACAGCAGGTCTAGACCAAGGTCTAAACCTGGACTGGACCAGGACTAAACCAGGACTAAACCAGGACTAAACCAGGACTAAACCAGGTGGGTTAAAGCAGCGAGGAGGGGACTGCACGCAGTCTGAGCGCATGAACGCATGAACGAGACCCATGCAAGAGCCGCGGTGGTCTAGACCTCCTCTAGACCTGACCAGGTCTAGAGGAGGTCTAGAGGAGCCGCGGTGGTCTGGACTAAACCAGGACTAAACCTGGACTAAACCAGGAGGAGCCGCGGTGGTCTGGACTAAACCAGGACTAAACCTGGACTAAACCAGGAGGAGCCGCGCTCTTGCATGGGTCTCGTTCATGCGTTCATGCGCTCAGACTGTGTGCAGTCCCCTCCTCGCTGCTTTAATCCACCTGGTTTAGTCCTGGTTTAGTCCTGGTTTAGTCCAGGTTTAGTCCAGGTTTAGTCCTGGTCCAGTCCAGGTTTAGACCTTGGTCTAGACCTACTGTCAGCTCCGCGCCGGGTCATGCTGCGCTATCACACGTGTCAGAGCGCAGTCTTCTCCCCCCTCCCGCTTCCCCTCACACTTCACTGTTAATACATTTTGTTGAAAATCTATGAAAGTTTGAGTGTTTAAACGAGAGACAAATGTGAGAAACACACAGAACACAATGTTCCACTATAAAAAAAGTTACACTATAAACAAAAAAAAAAACTTGGATCGGGGCCTTGGAACGAATCAGGCTTTTTCCATTGAAATAACTACTCAACTTACGAATTTTTCACGTTACGAAACCACTTCTGGAACGAATTAATTTCATAAGGTGAGGTACCACTGTGCTTCTACTTAGTATTTTTATTATCTATGTCTGAATAATAGATTATCACACTCGCTGTCATTCAAACTATATATAGCTAAGGCAAGGCTTGTGTGATCGATGTGAATCACCCCACTCTAGCTCCTGTTTACATGCTGTAAACCTCTGCAGGTGAGTATCAAATGAGCGAAGCCGGTGCCCCTGTGCCCTGGTCCCATCACTTCAGACAGGACAGACCTTCATTACCAGCGCCTCTCACCTCCTTCCACAGCTGACACACACAGACAGCAGGCTGGAGGGGCTCTGGCAGGCTGGAGCTGCTGTTGATGATGATGACGGTGATGGCGATGATTAAAATTGAGTCAGATCAGAGATTTTTTCCCGCAGATAAGAAGTGTTATTTCCAGCGAGTGATGGTGCAATACTTGGCAGCTCCTCATCAGTGACAGAACGTTTGTGTGCATTAAAAGTACGCAAAATTGACTCTTGTGAGCTTTAATCCATGTTAGAATGTTGTTACCTCATCAAAAACCAGAGTTGTGTTTTGCTTCATTTACACATGTCTGAATTGTCTTTTATTATTAGTCTGTCGATATATCCAAAGCTTAAAATGCTCTGTTCCACCTTGCAATGCCGTGAAGTGGTAGTTTTCAACTTACCTTTTACCTTTTGTTCAAATTCCAGAGCTGAAATTATCCAAATGATTCTTTGAAGGTGTATAGAGTTTAAAAACACAGTGGCACGCTTCCTGTATTACCACATGACATCACAAGGTGGAGCAGAATGTTTGAGAGAAGAACTCAGCCTAAATATGAAGGGTTTATGACAGGGGTCGGCAACCTTTACCACTCAAAGAGCCATTTGGACCCGTTTCACACAGTAAAGAAAACACTGGGAGCCGCAAAACCCTTTTGAAATTTAAAATGAAATAACACTGCATATAATGGCTTTTTTTAACCTTTGTGACATAGAATTACATTTTGAATATGAACAAACTAAAATAAAATACATTTTAATTAAATACACTGGTCCCTCGCTGTTTCGCTGATTTTTATAGTGTATCAACGCGTATTGTGTTCTGCATCCTGATTGGCTAAAGGACTGTAGACCTTTGTCTTTGTCAGTCATTCTCCTCCGTGTCTCCTGTACAGGATGTGTTCAGTTTGCCAAATGTATTTAAATGTTCGATCACGAGCAGTGTGACTCTGAAGACTGAGCGGTCTGGCATTTGAGCACATGCCAGAAGGGCCGAGGTCGTGCTCTATTACGGATTTGACCGCGCGCACACTTCTCCGGGTGGTCAATGCGCATCGGGAAGTAGCGGCAATGTTTGCGCATAAAGAACTGCGAGCACGGATGCGTTCTCACTACAGTTCTGTGTTTGGTGCAGACCTGTAGAGCCCCTCCCCCCCTGTTCCACAGACTACGGGGCCGCTTGTAGGTGTAAATTGCCAGGGCCGATGATCCCAGTCCATCACTGCTCTGAAGTGCTGTACGTTTGCAAGTTTTCTCCCCAAGAAAACCCGCAACAGCGCAGGTCAGAGGAACTGTGAAATACACGCATTTATACACGCAATATAAAACTGACTACTTCACGGATTTTGCCTATCGTGGGTTATTTCTACAACGTATAACCCCCATGATAAACGAGGGACCGCTGTACTGAGCCGCATCAGAGGGATCAAAGAGCCGCAGGTTGCCGACCCCTGGTTTATGCGTTAAACGTCTGAACGAAACAAACCAACTCCAGGTATGTTTGTGATGAGGAAAAAACATTATAATAGATAAAATAGAAAATAGTGTATAAATAGTGTTCTGTCAAACTTGTATTTTTTCAAGCAACACAAAACTGCTGCTCCTAGACTGGTGAATACTCGCCATGTTTATTTTTAGTCACAACAGCGCAGCACTTTGAGTACTTTGCTTTTTGTTATAACCAGGATTGTGAAATAAACAGCAAAAATGTCATCTTCTGTGTGAATGTAAACGTGTACAGGGCTGTACAGGGCATGAGGTAGTGCCACTTGGTACAGTTTACAGTAGAACCACTATCCTCAAAGGCATTGGTTTTACATGGAAAACATCAACAAACAAGCACTAAATGTCCCTTCGGCTGGCCTGAAATTCGGCAAAAAAGTAAAAGAAAGCATCTGGGGAGAGGGAACCCTCCTCGTTTCTGCTCCGGCTCCTGTAATCCCGCTTGGCATCATAATTTTGAATCTCAAAAAGCAGTACTATCTCTCACAGAAATGTGCTCCTGGGGACTTAATGCAGTATTGCCATATGTATCAGGCAATTCCAAAAAAACATCGACAAAAAGCGCATTGATAAGGGGAGTGTTATGTCTGTAGGTTCTTACTTTAGACGACCACACTTTAGGAACAAAACACAGACACCGCTTGTCAGGTGCATGCCATTCATTTACTCTGATTAGAACTCGAACTTACACACATGCATATGATTGACACAACCACAAGGAACAGCGCCAACCCGTGGGGCGGCATACGCAAATGCAACACACATACATCACATCTCCTCCCCACTAAATGTTGTTCCCCCACCACAGATAAACAAAGCAATCCACTTTTTTTTTTTTTTTTTTTTTTAAGAACACACACTAACCTTGAGGCTGGGAGTAGACTGTCCCAAACCCCTGAGTCAGTCAAGGGTTGATTCTGCCCTTTGTTGAGACTTGACTCATAACCCAACAACATATAACTTCTATAGTCTCTTATTCAAAAGTGTCCCCAAGAAATAGTCTCTTACTGTCTCTTAAGTGGAATAAACAAAGTTCAAGGGACATAACGTACTGGTGGCTTAACAACACGAGATGGATATCTCTTACCAGTCTCTGAAGATGGTGTGATGTTTTCCTCGGAGGTTACCTTGGGGGATGATGGAGTGACACTCACAGGAACCGGAGGAGCAACTGGTTCGGGAGCGGTGTTCTCCAGCACAGGTTGGTCTGCCAGGATGTGAGATGCAGCTCCGGCGTTGTCAGTAGGCATATCCAATTCTGCATATCTAGCCAACATCTGGTCAGCGTGGCGCCTCCAGTGCTCCGATGCGCCAACGTCGACGGTGTATGACACAGGACCAGTCTCAGCGGAGACCACTCCGGGTGTCCACTTCTCTCCTCTCCCATAATCACGAACAAGCACTCTATCACCAATCTTGAAAGATCTGGCTTTGGCATGGATCCCTCGATAAACACGCTGTGCCTCTTGTGCCTTCTCTACATCCAGTGTAACATTTGGTTTCAGTAGATCGAGTCGAGAGCGCAGCTTGCGATGCATGAAAAGCATGGATGGTGATTCCTTGGTGGTGGAATGTGGAGTGTTACGATAACTCAGCAGGAATGCATCCAGTCTGTGTTGTATTGAATCTGTTCCTATGGAGCGCTTCAAAGAATGCTTAAATGTTTGCACAAAACGTTCGGCAAGGCCATTTGTAGATGGGTGAAATGGTGCAGAGCGGATGTGCTTCACTCCGTTGTTTTTCATGAATGTCTCAAACTCATGCGAAGTAAACTGAGGGCCATTATCACTCACCAACACTTCTGGGAGCCCATAACGACTGAATAACCCTCTAAGCACCTGTATGGTCTTGGCAGCGGTGGTGGAACTCATGAGGTGCACTTCAGGCCATTTTGAATGAGCATCGACAACAACCATGAACATTTGACCTTGGAAAGGACAGGCAAAGTCAACATGAATTCTCTGCCATGGACAACACGGCCAAGTCCACGGGTGGAGTGGGGACGGCCCCGGTGCTTTCTGGGTGAGCTGACAGGACTGACAGGTCTTTGAGACTTGTTCGATTTGAGCGTCGATTCCGGGCCACCACATATAACTGCGTGCAACAGCTTTCATTTTGACAACACCAGGGTGTCCAGTGTGTAGTTCAGACAGCACTCTGGGTCTCAGTTTGGAAGGGATGATCACACGCATACCCCACAATAGGCAGCCTTGCTGGAGTGTCAACTCATCCTTCCTGCTAATGAATGGTGCCAGTGTGCTGGCCATGTCCTGGACCCTCGGGAAGCGACCTGTGGAGACCATTTCCAACACTTGAGCTAGGATAGGGTCACCCCGGCTTTCTTTGCGAATCTCCTTGCAGTTCACAGGTAAGGCTTCTAAGTGTCTAATATGAAAACTGTCCACAGCATTGCCCTTCTCTCTTGGTGATATGGGTAATGGAAGGCGTGAAAGCCCATCAGCATTGCCATGACGAGCGGCCTCCCTATACTGGATGTTGTAGTCATGAGCAGCTAACAGCAGAGCCCAACGCTGCATTCTAGCGGCAGCCATGGATGGAGTAGATTTACACGGGCTCAGAATAGTGGTCAATGGGCGATGGTCTGTAAGGAGTGTAAACGGCCTGCCGTACAGGTAGTGGTGGAATTTACGAACTCCAAATATAATGCCAAGAGCTTCGCGCTCAATTTGGGCATAGCCGCGTTCTGCCTTATTTAGAGTCCTTGATGCAAAAGCTATGGGCCTCTCATGTCCGTTTGGGAGAATGTGTGAGATGACACTGCCTACACCATAGGGTGATGCGTCACACGCCAGCCGGATGGGGAGTTGCGGGTCATAATGGGTTAACACGCTTTGAG
This sequence comes from Paratrypauchen microcephalus, assembly GCA_036785185.1. Classification (NCBI taxonomy): domain Eukaryota; kingdom Metazoa; phylum Chordata; class Actinopteri; order Gobiiformes; family Gobiidae; genus Paratrypauchen; species Paratrypauchen microcephalus. The sequence continues at coordinate 2,082,062 of JAVJIX010000120.1, read as the reverse complement.
AGAGTAACTGTTCTTTTGCCTGTTTGAAAGATGCTGCACATTCAGCTGACCATTGCCATTTTGTTCCTTTGCACAGCAGAGCATTCAGTGGGCAAAGGATAGAGGACAGATTGGGGATAAATCGGCTGTAATAATTAATTAGGCCCAAGAATGAACGAAGCTGACTCACGTCTGTCGGCGCAGGAGCCTCCACAATGGCTCTGACTTTTTCAGGTGACTTGTGTAGACCCTGGGCATCGATGACGTGACCCAAGTATTCCAGTGAATCCTTGAAAAATTCACATTTTTCTTTCTGCACTCGTAATCCAAATTCTTCCAAGCGCCCAAGGACTGCATCCAAATTTCTCAGATGTTGGACACGGTCCTGTCCACTGACCAATATATCGTCCAAGTAACAGTGGACGTTCGGCAGCCCCTGAAGGACTTGGTCCATGGCACGCTGGAAAGTAGCTGGTGCCGACGTAATCCCAAAAGCCAGTCTGTTATAACAGAACAGTCCCTTAGATGTGGTTATCGTGAGGTACTTCCTGGAATTCTCCTCTACCACCATCTGTAAATAGGCATGGGATAAGTCCAGCTTACTGAAATGCTGCCCTCCTGATAGTGATGCGAATAAATCTTCTATGCGTGGTATTGGATATTTCTCCACACACAGGGCAGGGTTTATTGTGACTTTAAAATCACCACAAATGCGTACATCTCCATTCTTTTTCACGACGGGCACAATGGGCGTTGCCCACTCACTGAACTTAACAGGGGATATGATGCCCTGTTCACACAATCGGTCAAGTTCCACCTCCACCTTTGGTCTGAGTGCATAGGGAACGACCCTTGCCTGACAGAAACGTGGCACACAATCCGGTTTCAGAGCGATAGCTACTTCCATACCTTTCAGAGTGCCCAACTCCTTTTTGAAGACCTCCGCATGTCTTTGTAGCACGCCCTCTAGTGTCTCCTCCCGGACTGTCTTTACCTCCCGCCAGTCAATTCGTATTCTCCGCAGCCATTCTCTACCAAAAAGTGGGGCTGAAGATCCCTTGACCACATACAGTGGCAGCTTAGCCCTCTGTTTGTTCATCCTCACTGAGACAGTGATGACTCCCTCTGCTGGAATCACCTCGCCAGTGTACGTCTTCAGCATTATGTGGGTTTGGCGCAAAGGCAAGTCACAAAACTGCGCATCATATAATTCTCTTGAAATCAGGGAAACTGCTGCGCCAGTGTCTAATTCCATTTCTATCACTTTGCCTTCAATTTTTGGTTTAACACATATGTGTGACAAATTTCCCCTGCTGCGACACCATATGCAAACTTAACTCTGTGTCTGTTGTACTACCATCACTGCTTGACATTTCCTTTACATCCAAGTGGTGCACTCTGTTTTTCTTTTTGACCTTGTGTTTTACTGGTTTATCATTATTTACAGTCTCTTTGCTCCTGCACACTCTTGCGATGTGACCTCTCTTACCGCAAGTGTGGCATTTTTGCTCCTTATAAAAACAATCGCTCTCTTTGTGGTTAGTTTTCCCACAGCGCGGACACTTCTTGCGTTGCTGGTTGTTCAGCGACAGTGCATTCACTTTTAACGCGGTACTCAGCTGGTGTGTTTCTCGTGCTACTGTCTCAATGGACACCGCTAATTCCACCGCCCTCGGAAAAGTGAGCGCCGCCTCCGTAAGTAATCTTTTTTGTATTGCCTCCGTATTCAGTCCACAAACGAGCCTGTCCCTCAATGCATCCTGCAAGTGTGTGCCAAACTCGCAATGTTCGGAAAGTTTTTTAATCACTGCTACGTACTGCGTCACCGACTCTCCCTCTTGTTGGTTTCGTTTATGAAAGCGGAACCTTTCGGCGATTACAATCGGTTTCGGGGAAAAATGGTCTTTCAAAACATTCACGAGTTGGTTATACGTTTTAGCCCCTGGCTTTTCTGGAGCTATAAGGCTACGTAAAAGTCCATATGTCGAAGCACCAATTACACTCAGGAAAACGGGGACCTTTTTATCCGTGTCAATTTCATTTGCCGTAACAAAGTGGTCAAAGCGTTCCACATAGGTAGTCCACTGCTCCACCGACTCGTCGAAGGGATTAATGTGTCCAATATATCCATATCCAGCCATGCCGTACAGTTAGCCAGCTCAACTTTGCCAAACTTTTCCCCACAACAACAAACGTTCCTTTTCCTTCTCCACTCACAGTCAATACCGCGGTGAAACTTGGAAATCTAAAGTTATCCTCGTCGCCAATAATGTTATGTCTGTAGGTTCTTACTTTAGACGACCACACTTTAGGAACAAAACACAGACACCGCTTGTCAGGTGCATGCCATTCATTTACTCTGATTAGAACTCGAACTTACACACATGCATATGATTGACACAACCACAAGGAACAGCGCCAACCCGTGGGGCGGCATACGCAAATGCAACACACATACATCACAGGGAGCATGAACGGGCATCTGGCGTATCTCCTGATTAGTGCGGAGGGGTTGTTTTGCATAAACGCGTGGCTCTTGTGGCCTTGGGAGCGAGCTGGGGTCTGGGACAATAACCAGAATGAGATTGTGTGTGTGCGTGTGTGTGTTGGCTCTTGTCTGAAGCGTATGGGAAAACCATTTAGCGTGAACCTCCAGGCGCTGCAGGCTCAGAGATGATGAGAAAGCGCCCCACACAAAGGCATTAAACAGCCAATATTACAGTATTGGGTAAGTGCTGGTTTTGTTTAGGACTGGGACGCTAACAGGGAATAAACTGCGTAAGCCCATTCTCTTTTATTGCTTCAGAAATGTTATTCAAAGGGTTGAGTGTGTACACATAGGATTACTGCGATTGTGCTCCTGGGGTGTTGATCCAGGCAAACATGAGCAGACCATGACGGATACTCTTCACAGATCGACTGAGGGCGCTGTACCTGTATACAGCTTTACAGGGATTAGGGATAGTGTCGCAAGGATTTCATTTTACATGGAATATTGTGTAATAAGAGCAGCCGTGGTTTGCTAAAGATGTCAGAAGGTATCCGGGATGAATTTGTACCCATGAAGTTGTTTAGAGACATTGGAAAACTGTACCTGAGCTACAGTATGTTGTGTCATTTGTACCACTCGATAGGATCTTATATTATTATTAATGTGGATCAAATTCCTGATGACAATTGTGAATGAAAAGCATGCAACTAGGATGCACCAATCCAGCTTTTTCAGTTTGAATACTTTAGATAGAGATTGACACTTTAACCTTAAAGGGACAGTGTGTAAGATTTTTACCCGTTAATTTCTGAAATTGAAGATACCCATTCAAAAATACATTGTTTTCCAAGCCTTTTCACTTCCATCATGAAATCAAAGTATTCTTTTGGACTTAGATATAGTCACATAAAAGGGGGATCTTCCCCATGCAGAGGCAGCCATTTTGAATACGAGAGCCGCAGAAGGACATTTGGGCTCCGCCTTCGCCTTCGGCAAGGCTCGTGGTTTTGGGTAAACAACACAAGCATGCTGCCGGATCACACGTCGTAATGGATCTAACACGTGTTGTGGACTAAATTGTTTTACTGGATTTTATTCGCTGGATCCTTACGGACAAATTGAGAGCAAGTTTATGGTGAAATACAGAGTTTGACCTGTGCAAAGCATTCTAAGGTAAGCTAACCTCGTTTTGTGCTTTTCCGTATAAAAGCCCCATGTGCTCGGGGAGTGTTTGTTGTGCAGGGAAATGAATTGCATAGTCAAAAAGAGGAGACTGTAAGGTTTCATTTGATGTGTAGAGTGTCATGGTACATGATCGGGAATGTGTGTTTTCATGAGAAAAAAAAACAAACAAAAAAACGGGACCGCGTTTTATTTATACAGTAGCGGCACGCGGCTCATGCGCGGGTACGAGAGCTGTCCGCGTTACAGCGCGCCCGGGTGACCCTCGAGGTCTGCCGTAGCTAAAACAGAAAGTGCAATAGCACCATCCACCTATGCGCCACGAATCCTACACACTGGGGCTTTAAGCATTTGCCAATACCCGATAAGATACTAGTGTAGAGACAGAAACTTATTATTTCTATTGTAACTGTTTCTATTGTAACTGTTATTTATCCTTCAAATCACTACCAAACGGCTTTGTATGAATACAGGTTCAAACAGAATGAGATGTTCCAGACCAAAATCAGCCTGTAAATAGTCTTGTTACATCCAATTAAAGACCTGACCAGGATATCTGTTCAACGGAACCGATAATATTTCAGTAACAACGCTGATATTCGATACTAGTATTGATATTATATAATAATAATATTATTATTATTATTATTATTATTATTATTATTATTATTACAGGGGGTCCTCGGGTTACGACGTTGATCCGTTCTTAAGACGCGCCGTAACCCGAATTTCGTCGTAAGTCGGATTTTGACTTTGATCTTCCAACCAAAGCACCAATAACCTTTCCATCTCAATAATTAGACCACTACGCTGCTTGGTTATCACTGCCGCTTTCATAGGAGCAGATCAGAGCCCACATCAGGTACTTCCGCCCACATTGGGCACGCACACGAGGCCGTCTTCTTCTCCCTACAACCACAACAGAGCGTATTCTTCCGCCGTGCGCCGCGCGCCGTTCGCGTTTGTTTACGTCGCTTACCACGCTAAACCGCGTAAGACGGAATGACGCGTAATATTTTTTTTTTTTTTATGGGGGCGCGTTCGTAACCACGAAACGTCGTAAGTCGAGACCTTCGTAACCCAAGGACCCCCTGTATTATTATTATCTGTTACTTGCTATAACACAACTTTAAGCAGCATTTCTTTTAGTATGTTAAAAGTCTCTAAACTCTGAAATCTCTGCTAATTTAAAGATGCACGATTGAACTTTTCTGTATTGACCATCGCCAACTTGTCTCCATGAGGATAATAATGCTTTGCATTGTTACTCCCAAAGTATAGCATTAAAATATATATCTCCAAGGGGATAAAGACCACCACAACCAGAAAAGTTACAAAATACACCTTTAAGCAAACTCTGAAAAGTTTTGTGTAAATACATTTGGCCCTGTATATTTGATAGTCTCTCCTGTGTGTGTCTATGGCTCTGCTGTTCTCTCACTGTCACAGCTGCCTGTTCTGCTCTGCCTCTGACAGGCTCAAACACACTGGATGAAATATGAAGCAGACTTACATAAGCACGCTCCAGTCATCTGCACACACACAGCCCTGCTAAACGGCACAGACTACTCGAGCAAACACACAAATACTGTTCCCAATTGTACAATAGTGCTGCTTATATAGTGAGTTTGAGGTCGTCTGTTGTGGTTTCTCTGCTATAGAAAAAGCAGCTTGTGTTAGCTTTATTCTGTTTGGTAACTTCATTATGGTTTAATGGTTGGTGAAGTGATGTTAATGAGACAAGAAACACTTTGGAGAAAATCCATAACACCACTGCAATTTAAAGTCCTGGCTCATCACGTTCATCAATAAGAAACTATGGATTGATAGAGGTGAACTAGAGGTCTATGGCATGACTAGGCCAAGTTATAGGTCAGATCTGGGGAGAGGTGCCCCCACTCAGTAAGGACATCTTCAAGGTATTTTTTAGCAGTTTGGTGTCAATTGGAGCAGTATCGCAGAACTTATGTTGAGCCGTTCTGTTCTACTAATGATCCCGTATCCGTTAGCGTGAGTGCTCGGGGCACTGATTTGCGGTGTCCAAATAACACAAACTTAAGCACTTTTCAAATCACAGAAGATCGCTGTGTCAGCGTAGACTTTTAGTGGATTCCAAAACGGCCTGAAACCCGATATCGCAACAGAAAAGTAAAGTTCAGAGCGGTGTTAGCTTCTTTCGGACTAGCGGTGTTTACAAAACAGCTGAGTTCACGCATGCGCACTGTCCTCTCTGATGACGTCATCAAATGAAACTATAGCTGGATATCGGGTTTCAGGCCGTTTTGGAATCCACTAAAAGTCTACCCTGACACAGCGATCTTCTGTGATTTGAAAAGTGCTAAAGTTTGTGTTATTTGGACACCGCAAAGTAATGCCCCGAGCACCATGTTAACGGATACGGGGTCATTAATAGAACAGAACGGCTCAACATAAGTTCTGCGATACTGATCCAATTGAATTGAAATCGAGAAAGATTTTGGCATATCGAAAAACTCGAGATAATGCGCTAAATGAATAAGATTTCGCCACTCTGCTTATTTTCCTCAACTGTTTGTGGAGCTGTCCGCCCCGCCTCCTTCTTGCGTTTGTGTTTCACTGCCGTGGTTCCCCCTCCCCTCCCCGTACGCACACCGCGTGTGTTTGTTGACAACTCATTTTCAACATGGCGGCGCCCACAGAAGTCCACGAGTGAATTAATACCAAAGAAAAGAACAAACGGCTCCATTATATGGCGGTATTTCGGATTCAAACCGTCCGATGAGGAGCAGAAACACTTCGGTTCGCGGGCAAACCCACCACCACTTCTAAGACACAACAAACAACGCTCCAAACATCTTTACTCCGGTGTCTAGCCTATGAGAAAACAAGTGCAAGGTGGGTCAGCATTACGGAGTCCATTGCCTTTCATATCGCAAAAGACATGACGCCCATAGCGGTTGTTGAGCGACCGGGCTTCAAACGAATGCTAAAAATGCTTGACCCTAGATACAATCTACCTAGTCGCCACTTTTTTGAGAGACAGGAACTTCCAAGAATGTTACATGTCAACGGGCATCACTTAAGCCTGACACAGTTGACCGATTGGTGTTCCTGGCTCAAAATCTTCAAATGTAAAAATGTTACACTACAGGTAGTTTTTTGTTCGAGATATAGCAAAAACATATCGAGATAATTTTTTTTCTCCATATCGCCCAGCCCTAAGTAAAACTACTTGTTTTATTGCCGAAAGAAGGCTCAAATTGTTAAAAAAACGTTACTTTTCCTTTAAGCAACAAAAACACTGTCATTGAATAAATGCAAAAAAGATAATGCCGTATCATTGAATTTTCCAGGCACAGCTATAACATCTCCCCGGACACATGCAGGTTTTCATAATACTTCTGACAATAATAAATAAAAAAAAGTTAGTTTAAAGTTTAAAGGTTCTATATTGCACAAAATGGTTATTGTGAGTTTAAGCTATGTCTTCAAAAGCATACCTGCAGTTTCATTCACACATGTTTGAATAATCTTTATAATATAATATAGTCTGTCTACAGCAACAAAGCTGAAAAAGCTGTGTTCCACTTTGTGATAGTGGTAGTTTTCATATTATTAGCTACCTAGAATTGGCAATTCCTGGGCCAAAGTGATCAAAATGATTCTAGTGAAGATGTATGTAGTTAAAAACACAGTGGAACACTTCCTGTATTACCACATGACATCACAAGCCGGAACCGAGTGTTTTGTGTTTGAGAGAAAAACTCAGCCAAAATATGCAGAATTTGTGTGTTAAACATTTGTGAATGAAACAAAACACAACTCGTAGAGGAGGAAACAACATAACATAGATCAGAAAACAGCATAATATCAGCCTTTTAAAATCAAAAACACAAAACATAATATAATGGAAAAAATCATCTAAAAACACATTATAGTAACACAAAAGCTGCCCTACATACAAAATAGCCTCGCTTCACACACAGACACACACACACACCCACGCACACACTCACAATAGCATTAGCCCAGCTCCTGTCTGCCCCATGCGTTTACCTGCACACTGTTTTCTCCTCCACACCATGTTTCAGCCTGTGTTAGGCCTGGGAACATTCACTGCGTAAATAATAAGAGAATTCTGCGTCCCAAAGCAACACAGCTGTCAGGGGTGTGCTCTGAAAAAAACATCAAAGCACCACAGCCCCAGTCTCTCTTCACACCTCATCAATTGTGCTCCAAATTCCCTTTTTCTGTCTTCCCTCTCTTTTGCGTTTAATTTGCCTCGTCTACTTAGCCCCAGTGACAAAGATTACTGCAGCTGAAGTTGATCTGGTGGTGGTGAAAGTTCTAGTGTTTAACAGCAGTATGGGATGTAGGAGGCCACTGTAAAAGGCAGAGGAGTTCATTATTGTGACTACTACTACTACTACTACTACTACTACTACTACTGCTACTACTACTACTACTGCTACTACTACTACTACTACTACTACTACTACTACTACTACTACTACTACTGCTACTACTACTACTACTGCTACTACTGCTACTACTACTTGAGACTACTGTGTTTCTTGTTTCTGTTGGATGGAAAATGGGTGATATGGCGGCGGAGTAGCGAGCATTTATAGGAGCAAATTTGATGCAGAGCTCCATATAAGGCATAGGAAAATAGTGAAATACAACACCTATATATATATATATATATATATATATATATATATATATATATATATATATATATATATATATATATATATATACACAGGAGCGCATTCCAATCTAAGATGCCCTGAAGTCAATATCTGGAGATCTGCTTCTGATTTTTGTTCCACTGTTTTTCCAAATAACATTAAAGGGCCCATATTACGCTAATCTGATTCGTGTTATAACCTGGAGTTGTGTTTTGTTTCATTCATGTTTAACACACAAACCCTGCATATTTAGGCGGAGGTCTTCTCTCTCCACCTTCTGATGTGCTCCACTGTGTTTTTAAAGGTCCCATGACATGGTACTTCTTGATGCTTTTATATGGCTCCTTAATGGTTCCCTAATACTGTAAATGAATCCTTCTTCAAAATCAACACTCAGTGCATGAGAAACAGAGATAAGATGAGAAAGAGTATTTTTTCTCCCTCAGAACAGGTCATAATGGGCGTTGTTGCTTGAATGCAAATGAGGAGAAAAGAGCTGGCCAATAGTAGAGGGTGGGGGGCGTGGCCAAACGCTCCGCTCTCTGCTCTGAGCGCTCTCTGATCCATTTCAGTGTTTTTGCACGGGGGGAGAGATTTGAAGCGTTCCATTGAAAAATAAACACATTTCCACAGAAAATAAAATTAAACCACTGCTGTTCAAAGACAGGGTAGGGGAGCTCACATTAACGTTCAAAAACCTCAGAAAGTGAAAATTTCATGCCATGGGACCTTTAAAGGGCCCATATTACGCTAATCTCTGATTCGTGTTATAACCTGGAGTTGTGTTTTGTTTCATTCATGTTTAACACACAAACCCTGCATATTTAGGCGGAGGTCTTCTCTCTCCACCTTCTGATGTGCTCCACTGTGTTTTTAAACTCCATACACCTTCATTGGAATCATTTGGATAATTTCAGATTTGGAATTGCCAATCTCTTCTGAACTAAAGGTAAAAAGTATCTACAGCATCGTGACATCACAAGGCGGAACAGAGCATTTTGAGCTCTAGAGATGTAGACAGACTAATAATAAACGTGTGAATGAAACGTGTGAATGAAACAAAACACAACTCCAGGCATGTTTTTGATGAGGTAACAACATTCTAACATGGCTTAAAGCTCACAAGAGTCAGTTTTATGTAATATAGGACTTCTAGTTTTAGTACAATTAGTATCATTAGTACCATTAGTATATTTTTGGACAAAAAATGGTCCCAAGACATTAGAAAATATGTGCCATTCCAAACCCTTGTTTCTGCATGGACCTCATAATTGGCTGGTTCTTCAGCATGGCTTGATAAGTCTAAAAAGCAGACTAAGGATATTTTCAGATGTTTTTACTTTTATTTTTGCAATGTGCAGTCAATAGTTCAATGTCACTTCTAAGTCTTGTTACTCCAGCGTGTCAAGTTTCATTAGAAGGAGTCAGTTGGATATGAATAAAAAATATTTGTGTAACTAGACCTGCACGATTAATCAATTAAATCGATTAATTCGACTTTACAGTTCAGGACGATGTGTTTTTATGAAAATTGGTTTTTTAGTTATTTTTTACACGCGAGCGGAACTAATGCGCAGCTACGTTTTTACACGGGTAAGTTAGCGGGGCGTACTCAAACATTGTACGAGCTAGCGCGGCTAGCGAGTGAGGGAAAGCCGGAGCTTGTACCAAACAAAGGTGTTTACATCTGTTATATGGAACTGGTTCAGTTTTCTTGTGTCGGACTTAGAACAAACGAGTGCTCGCTGTAAGGTCTGTTCAAAAGCTGTTGCAGCACGAAAAAAATGTATCCTAGCGCCGAAAGCTGTTGCACGCAGCGGAGTGGGAGAAGTGCAGGTCCGAACGGAATGAAAATAGCCACCGTCCAGTCCCTAAAACATTTTCAAACTGTTTGCAGTATGATAAGCATGACCCACGAAGGAAGGCAATCACACACGCTGTTGTATGTTTTACCAAAAACATGATGTATGTTGTAAAAGACATGGTGCCCATATATACTGTGGAAAAGCCCGGATTCATTAACATGGTGAAAGTTTTGGACCCGAAGTATGTTGTATCAAGCTGCAAATATTTTTCTTGTGTTGCCACAGCTGTAAACAGACTGCACAAGCTACAGACATGAACACAGACAGTGACTTTTCTGCATCACTCGAGGAAAAACTAAAACAACACTACCCACTCCAGTCCATCGTTCCCACAATCAGGGAATAATTTAGCTCCATAAAATGCTTCTTTATAAAAGAAATATATTTATATAACTGTGTTATTATTGTTATATATATATTTTGTTGTAATATAATTTTGAGTTGATAAGGGGCAGATATCTTAAGCTTATGCTTCTTTCTGTTCCCTTTTCATTCATATTTAAGTTATAATTGTATAGATGCAATTGCGTTGCATAAATAAATAAATGAAAATGAAATTATATATATGTATATATATGTGTGTATTTTTTTTTTTAAACAATAACAGCTTAATTGATGCAGGTGTAATGTATTTGTTTTATAAAAGAACATTGCATTGTTTTGAGACATTTGTCTGTCATCTGTTATTTGTTTTTTGAGTAGGGCAGAGAAAAATAGATTAAAATCGGAAATCGGATTTTTTTTTTTAATCTGAGATTTAATTTTTAGGCCATATCGCCCAGCTCTCTGTGTAACTATTAAGTACAAATTGGGCACACTTTTAATAGTGGCATCTGGGAGTACTTTTAACACTGTAGTAACCTTTTCCAATCTTGTCTTAAAATATTCAGAACTCATTTAGCAAATCAGAATCTGAGCTTAAGAGTGTGTCAAAAAGCCTCTGACAAATACTAGGAGTTGATGTCAGTTTTCAGGTGGGAGAAGATATATTTAGTTAACTGCTGACTTCTAAACGGAGCCTGCAGAAACAGCCTCATTGCATGCTAGGATATCATAGTGCACGATTTTCTTTGTTTTTGGTGTCAAGATTTTATTTTTGACATTCTTTATGCAACTGTGTTGTGTCAGAAAGATGTGGTAGACTTCTGTACAATGGTTGGGTCATTAGTGGAGTTTTGATGCAAAGCGCATCCTGCGGCGTCTCTGCTTTGAACTAAAAATGGAGCAAATCAAGTTTTGATTTATATGTTTGGTGCATGAACAATCAACTTTACACTGTGTTTTGTAGTGATAGAAATATATCATCATTCTACAGGCTTTGCAAAGGGGTTTGATGATGTAAACTTGCAGAAAGCTCTGTTAAAATTAAGTAATAAGGTAATAAAGAAGATATTAAAGTCCCAAGAAAAAGCTTGACAGAGCTTACAACAGACCACTTGACTGTTTGAAAACTGGTTTCAGAATGCAAATGCCATAACATGTAAAAAATAAATGATCAGAAATATCTTGTCACCACAGATTAAAGCACGCATCTCTTCCAGTATGGTTAGTTTCAATGGGGCGACATGAGAAACAGAAAATATTGTGGGGGGCCGGGCCAAAAAGCTTAACTCATAATTCTGCATAATATAAATTGTATTTCTTAATTAAAAAACAGTAAATATAATTGTTTTGACGTGCTGGTGAGACTGGTAAGAGTTTATGTTATGATGCAATGAAAAAGTGAGGTTGCCTTACAAAAAAAACATAAAAACTCTAAAAAAAAACCTCTAAAATAAAAGCAATGCAGCTTTAGTCCATGCATGAGGTCAAATGTTTATTTTGTAATTCCAAATGAATTACAAAATAATGTTTAAACGGACCACTCAGAGTCGACTAAAGGACCGTATTTTTATTATTATTATTACCTATCTTTATGCCATTTTTGCCTGCATGCACTTGTCTTCTTGTTCAAACTGTCCCTACCTGGAGCTACTGTGAAAAGTAAATTTCTCCTGTGTGAGATCAATAAAGTCTTATCTTATCTTATCTCTTATCTTATTTGACCCGGGAACTGGACAATGCCCAGGTCTGCAATAGAGGGTCACATTGTTACAGAATCTGCCACAAAAGCTTTTTAAAATAATTTACTCCAGAAAAATGTCTTCTTTTATGTTTAAAATTGGTCCCTGCACTAGAAAACCACAAAGGTAAAAAGTTACTCAAGTCAAGTAAGTCTCACATGTAAAAATCTACTTTTAACTGCCCATTTAAAAATGTACTTTAAGAGTTAAACGTAAATAAATGTATTTCACACGTGTGTTGTTAACTTGTTAAAATGTAGTGATATTGATTAAAAAATTAGGCATATATTCGTAGCAACTAATCTTAATTTTTCTCATGGATTTTGTGTATTTATTTTTGTTTGCTAGAAGCCAAAGGTTGAACGTTGTCAGGACGTTACCAGAAACAACCCCAAACATACTTTTTAGAAGAAGAAGAAGCGACTTTATTGATCTCACACAGGAGAAATTCTTCTCTGCATTTAACCCATCCTGTTATTAGGAGCAGTGGGCAGCACATTACTGCGCCCGGGGACCATCTCCATGATCTTCTTGCTTCGGCTTAGTCAGGACCTAAGCTGGAGGATTTTACCTATGGTGCATGTTTTGGGCTGATGGGGGAAACCGGAGTGCCCGGAGGAAACCCACCCAGACACGGAGAGAACATGCAAACTCCACACAGAAAGGCCCGGGCGACCCGGGGATCGAACCCGAAACCCGCTAGCCACTCAGCCACCGTGCCGCCAGTCCAATTAAAAAATGTACTGGAGTAGAAAGTACAGATACCTCCTTTCAAATGTAGTGAGGTAAAAGTAAAACGTATCCACTGTAAAATGAAACTTAAACGGACAGTGTGTAAGATTTTTACCCATTAATTACTGAAATTGAAGATACCCATTCAAAAATACATTGTTTTCCAAGCCTTTTCACTTCCATCATGAAATCACAGTATTCTTTTGGACTTAGATATAGTCACATAAAAGGGGGATCTTCCCCATGCAGAGGCAGCCATTTTGAATACGAGAGCCGCAGAAGGACATTTGGGCTCCGCCTTCGCCTTCGGCAAGGCTCGTGGTTTTGGGTAAACAACACAAGCATGCTGCCGGATCAGACGTCGTAATGGATCTAACACGTGTTTTGGACTAAATTGTTTTACTGGATTTTATTCGCTGGATCCTTACGGACAAATTGAGAGCAAGTTTATGGTGAAATACAGAGTTTGACCTGTGCAAAGCATTCTAAGGTAAGCTAACCTCGTTTTGTGCTTTTCCGTATAAAAGCCCCATGTGCTCGGGGAGTGTTTATTTTGCAGGGAAATTTTGCATAGTCAAAAAGAGGAGACTGTAAGGTTTCATTTGATGTGTAGAGTGTCATGGTACATGATCGGGAATGTGTGTTTTCATGAGAAAAGAGAAAAAAAAAAAAAAACGGGACCGTTTTATTACAGTAGTGGCGCGCGGGTCCCTCGAGGTCTGCCGTAGCTAAAACAGAAAGTGCAATAGCACCATCCACCTATGCGCCACGAATCCTACACACTGGGGCTTTAAGTAAAATACAGATACCTAAAAATTCTACTTAAATCCTTGCTGAAAACCACCAAAAGAAGAATTTTACATAATCTTTAAACATCCAAGTAGCATGTTTGTTGTCAAATGTAGTAATAGATTGAGTACTCACAACTTGTCCATGTAATTATAAGTAAGCTATATATTACAATATTATAAGTCTGTATTATCACACTTTATCCAACTTTCCAGTCCATCCTTGACATTGACTACGTTCACACTGCAGCCTGAAGTGACCCAAATCTGATTTTTTCGCCACTGTGCGACCTATATCTGATCTTTTAATGACAGTCTGAACGACACAGATCCGATTTTTTTCAAATGCGACCCAGGCCACTTGGATATGTGGTCCTAAAACCGATACATACTGTATCTGATCTTCTGACATGCGACTTCAGTCTGAACGGCCAGGTCGCGTTCATCCGACCTACACGTCATCAACAAGCGACAAACGTCACTATTCTGTGCTGAAGTAGGCGGAAACTGAACAAAACTGGACCGTTTTGTTTTGCCGAGCGTTGAGCCGATAGAATTGCTGGATAGCTGCATTACTGAAGAGGAACCCACAAAAAGCCACGGCCGAAAACCTTGTCCTTCACCTTCTCAATCTCCTCCCTGAAACAAATAAGTTGTACATGTTCTGGCACTGGTACAACAGCAACTTTAAAATCGCCAGGCATTCAATGCTAGTGTCCATGTTTAGGGTACTTCCATAAGCACACTCGCTGCGTGCAGGCTTGGGGAGTAACGGATTACATGGAACGGCGTTAAGTAAAAGGATACAAAAAAAAGGTAACTGTATTCCCCTACAGTTACAAAGAAAAAGACGTACTCAGATTACAGGTACATTTAGTGAAAATGGGGATTACTTAGCAGGATTACAATTTGAAAGCATTTTGTTATTTCATTTTTTCATTTAAACCCGGAGGTCATATGTAGGGAAAACAGAACGTACAGACTCTGTGAAACAAACTTGCAGCGGCTCGCACTGAACTTCACGCAGGTCGCGCACTACGGACTAAACTTGCAGGGGGCATGGTTTCAAAAACGCATTTAGCGGGTGGAAATTTAGGGAGAATTTTATTTTTAAAGAAGACAAAGGGAACAACATCACAGTGCAGTGCAAATTGTGCCTTCCAGCGGTTAAACACCTGTCAGTGTCCAAGGATTCTACTTCCAATCTCAAGAAACATTTACAGGTAAGATCGCTAATACAGGGGGTCCTCGGGTTACGACGGTCTCGGGTTACGACGTTTCGTGGTTACGAACGCGCCCCCATTAAAAAAAATATGTATATATTACGCGTCATTCCGTCTTACGCGGTTTAGCGTGGTAAGAGATGTAAACAAACACGAACGGCGCGCGGCGCACGGCGCAAGAATACGCTCTGTTGTGGTTGTAGGGAGAAGAAGACAGCCTCATGTGCGTGTCCAATGTGGGCGGAAGTACCTGATGTGGGCTCTGATCTGCTCCTATGAAAGCGGCAGTGATAACCAAGCAGCGTAGTGGTCTAATTATTGAGATGGAAAGGTTATTGGTGCTTTGGTTGGAAGATCAAAGGCAAAATCCGGTTTACGACGAAATTCGGGTTACGACGCGTCTTAAGAACGGATCTACGTCGTAACCCGAGGACTCCCTGTATTAACGCTTTGATACTGACAGGCCCTAAATGTCCTGCTTCAGTCATGTTATGTGTGAATATGAGTCATTTCTTTGTCTTGATTCATTGGTAGGAGCCAGTTTCGAGTTAGCTATCGACTAGCAAACTATTAGCAAGCTAGCTAACGTTTGCGGTCACAAGTACACTTTGTGCATTTGTAGAACGATATTACAATATTTAAACATTATCTAGGCAACATAGTCATGTTAACTGATCCATGAAGACCCTTTAGACAATTCCGAGCAAAGCTGTCGTTAGATGTAGGCCAGCACGCAAGCTGGACGAACATCCTGTCCAGCTGCGGAGATCGGGCAACATGACTGTCCCGGTAAAACTAAAACTAAAGTAAAGTAACCCTCCCAACCCTGGCTGCGTGTGACGTCGTCGTGTCCTCCAATGCGCATGCGGGACACTTTTGGGGCGTTTAAAGTTCACACTGGAGATCACATACAAGTCGCATTTAACTGGAAATGTGAACAACAAATCTGAAATGAGCATTAAGCCCTGCAGTCTGAACGTAGCCATTGTGTACCCCTCCACAGCTGAGTCTAGAGCCCCACACACACATCAGTGCTCCATTAGCTCTGTTTTTCTGTGTGTCTTTGAAGTCTTCCATTGGAGCTTTCAATCCAACTTCAATCATCTCTCCACTTCAGGCCTCCTGTTCTCCATCTTTATTATCCTCCTCCTCTTGTCCACTAGTGAAAAGCAGCTCTTAATGAGAACACGCCTCACCACTGCTGCTCAAACCTCACGTAATCATCCAGGTTTGTTTGTTAGAGCGTCTCCAAAAGCAATGGTCAGATCAAATTCGCTAGAAGTTGGCCTAGAAACCTAGAAAGAAATTATTTTTTTCTCAGTATAAGGTGTGTTTTTTGTCTTTAACTTTTTTTTGGGTGACTGCACTACACGTGTGTTGCTTATTTATGCAATGCCCTTGATATAGTCACTGTTATTCACTGTTTTAATGATTAAAATAGATTTCATATTACCTCTCCACATATAGTGGTTTGTATTGTATTGTATTTGGTTCTTAAAAACCTGCACTGTATCACACCTATACATGTATATCCTGTATATATCACCATATTGTGATAATATCACATCGTACGCCATGTATGGAGTATCGTATCGAATCGTGACTGACCCTGTGATTCCCAGGCCTAGAATACAGTTTGTCGGTTGCGAGATATGGCCACTACTCTAGCCACATGAGGTCAGTAGAGAAATAATGATCTTTTGTGTGAAACTGGTCTGTTATAGGTAATGTCATTTTTCTAGACTAGAAGATCCATTCATTTTGTGATAGTTTGCTTCTTGTTGCTTTTTTATAAATCTCGAATAGTTTCCAGTCGTCCAAAAGCAAACTTCTCTGTGGGCAAACTCACAGAAGCACCAAACTGATGGTCTCTCATGAGTTAAATAGAGGTGGAAGGCAATAACAGTCAATGCTTGGAGGTAAATTCATCAGAGAATCCACTTCTAATTGAGAGTTGAAATACAATAGGATAGTTGAAATGACAGGAGCATCGTATTGGAGAGCTTTAGCTCAACAATAGCTCAAGTTAATACTGTTGACCTTTGAGGCTGTCGACATGTGCTTTCTTCTGTCTCCTTCTCTCGGACTTCCTCCTTTTCCCCCCTCTCCCTACTGTCTCCCTCTCTCTGTCTCTCTCCATCTCTCCATCACTCTCCTCGCTTCATCTCTCTCTCTCTCTCTTTCTCTCTGTCTGTGTGTCACAGTGGTCCATGTCTTGTCCTTGGTGCTTCTCTCTGTCCTCTCTGTCCTCTCTCTCTCTCTCCCCTCTCTCTCTGTCTGTGTCACAGTGGTCCATGTCTTGTTGTTTATGCTTCTCTCTGTCCTCTCTCTCTCTCTCTCCTCTCTCTCTCACTGTCTGTGTGTCACAGTGGTCCATGTCTTGTCCTTGGTGCTTCTCTCTGTCCTCTCTGTCCTCTCTCTCTCTCTCCCCTCTCTCTCTGTCTGTGTGTCACAATTGTCCATATCTTGTCTTGTCCTTGGTGCTTCTCTCTGTCCTCTCTCTTTCTCTCTCTCTCTCTCTCTCTCTCTCTCTCTCTCTCTCTGTCTGTGTGTCACAGTGGTCCATGTCTTGTTGTTTTTGCTTCTCTCTCTCTCTCTCTCTCTCTCTCTCTCTCTCTCTCTCTCTCTCTGTCTGTGTGTCACAGTGGTCCACGTCTTGTTGTTGGTGCTTCTCTCTTTCCTCTCTGTCCTCTCTCTTTCTCCTCTCTCTCTGTCTGTGTGTCACAATTGTCCATATCTTGTTGTTTTTGCTTCTCTCTGTCCTCTCTCTCTCTCTCTCTCTCTCTCTCTCTCTCCCCTTTATCTCTGTCTGTGTCACAGTGGTCCATGTCTTGTTGTTGGTGCCTCTCTCTGTCCTCTCTCTCTCTGTCCTCTCTCTTTCTCCTCTCTCTCTGTCTGTGTGTCACAATTGTCCATATCTTGTTGTTTTTGCTTCTCTCTGTCCTCTCTCTCTCTCCTCTCCCTCTCCCTCTCTCTTTCCCCTCTCTCTCTGTCTGTCTGGCAATTAGGAGCCAAAAGTGCACCAGGAAAACAAGACAAAAAACACAAAAATACAAGTCAGATTGTAATTCCACATTTTTAGCGAAAGAATGGTTATGGGCACACACAACTTCATGTAATTTCCTGAAGATTACAGTGTAATCTGGAAATCAATGCTTCTTAGTTTTTAGACAAAAAACACTCTGTTCCACCCTGTGATGTCACGTAATACAGGAAGTGCTCCACTGTGTTTTTAAACTCCATACACCTTCACTAGAATCATTTGGATACTTTGTATCTCTACTGAACTAAAGGTAAAAGGAGCTGTTAACTGTAAACTTGAAAACTACCACTTCATGACAGCACAAGGTGGAACAGAGCATTTTGAGCTTTAGAGATGTAGACAGACTAATAACAGAGTTTCTCAAACATGTGTGAATGAAACAAAACACAATTGCAGGTTTGTTTTTGAGGAGTTCACAACATTCAAGCACAGTTTAAAGCTCACAAGAGTCAAATTTACATAATATTTATAATATTTATAATTTAAAGATCCCATGACATGGTACTTCTTGATGATTTTATATGGCTCCTTAATGGTTCCCTAATACTGTAAATGAATCCTTCTTCAAAATCAACACTCTTTTCACAGAGATAAGATGAGAAAGAGTCATAAATATCTCTCTCAAACACTTTATTCTGGGCGTTGTTGCTTGAATGCAAATGAGGAGAAAAGAGATGGCCTATAGTAGAGGGTGGGGGCGTGGCCAAACTCTCCACTGTCAGCCCTCAGCTGATCCATTTCCGTGTTTTTGCACGGGGGGAGAGATTTGAAGCGTTCCATTGAAAAATAAACAAATTTCCACAGAAAATAAAATTAAACCACTGCTATTCAAAGGTCCAGAGGCTCAGATAAAGGACTTCTGAGCCTAGAAACACTCGGACGTGCCTCCAGGCAAATAAAAAAACGCATTTCGCATTGCCTAGCGCATTCACAGTCCAAACTCTCTGGGCGTGATTTACAGAGACGCTGAGTTCACGGGGGTGGAACTGCATTTGCATTTCTTTTTTCAATCTGACGTCAATAAGTTTCCTTGTTCAAAATCGCCCGTTTGAGCTCCGATTTTTTGTAACGCAGAAAAGGATCGCAAATGCTCAGTTTAGACATTTCACAACTTTTAACCATGGGGGGGGGGGGGGGGGGGCTAAACAGGGTAGGGGAGCTCACATTAACGTTCAAAAACCTCAGAAAGTGAACATTTCATGCCATGGGACCTTTAATATGGCCCCAATAATGAAACAACCACTGACTGAAAACTGATTTTGAACCTCGTACTAGTATGTAAATGTAGACCTATTTCACAAAGCCTTATTTTGTTCACGTCACATTTTATCTATTCATTCACATAGAAACTTGTGAATCTCATTGTGATTGTTAATTCCCCCTCCTTTGTTCAGACAGTGTCCTCGGGAGCACCAGATGTTACAGAGTTAAGCCATAATCGTTTGCCTTTACCCACAGGCGACAGCTGTGCTTATATATATATATTCTACACCGTCACGACCAAACTCCCTTCCAGGGCAGTCATCCGAGCGTGCATACATCTTTGTACAAGAAATGTACTCTATTCTCTCAAAGTCATCTGAATTGATTTGCTTCTATCTGCTGCTGTTTGATCTCTGCCAAGTGCGGTTCATACTTGTGGGTACAGGGACATTGTCTCATAGAGGGTCTTACACAATTGTCTTTTGTTCTGGTTCGTTCTGGCATGGCTGCGTTTTATACTGGATTTACGATGTATGACTGCATTATAGAAATACAGAACAGAGCTTTTAGACTGTCAATTAAATACATTTTCTTTCTTTGCCCAATATCGTAATCATGTACTCTACTCATAATTCAATATAGCAAAGAAATTCTAGTAAGACATTACTTTTTATTGGAGGTAATGCCACATTATAGTAATCTGATCAGCCGGATCTGGAGCAGTGTCCTGTTTCCCTGATTTCAGAGGGTGTGATTGGCAGGTGGATTCAACAGAGAGACGCATGCTCTGTTCAAAAACAAACATGGTCGCATATACAGTGGTACCTCACCTTACGAATGACCCAACAAACGAAAATTTCAAGTTACGAAACGCCTTCACGGTAAATTTTTGTCTCTAGATACGAAAGAAAATTCAAGTTACGAAACGGGAAATCTCAAAAATTCAAATAATGCGCGCTCAGCCACACACATTATACGCTTTTCTCAGACTGGATTTAAACTTTTCTCACATTTGTCTCTCGTTTAAACACTCAAACTTTCATAGATTTTCAACAAAATTATTAATAGTGAAGTGTGGGGGGAAGGGGGAGGGGGGAGAAGACTGCGCTCTGACACGTGTGTGATAGCGCAGCATGACCCAGCGCGGAGCTGACAGCAGGTCTAGACCAAGGTCTAAACCTGGACTGGACCAGGACTAAACCAGGACTAAACCGCTGAGTACAGACAGACGGGGGTGGAACTACATTTGCATTTCTTTTTTCGATCTGACGTCAATAAGGTGCCTTGTTCAAAATCGCCCGTTTGAGCTCCGATTTTTTGTAACGCAGATAAGGATCGCAAATGCTCAGTTTAGACATTTCGCAACTTTTAACCATGGGGGGGGCTAAACAGGGTAGGGGAGCTCAGAAAGTGAAAATTTCATGCCATGGGACCTTTAAATATTATTAATTTTAGCACAACTCAGAAAAAAACTCAAAGATAAAATTGGACAGGAAGTAGTGACACTAACATTCTGCATTTTTTTTTTAAATTATTATTATTATTATTATTATTATTATTATTATTATTATTATTGTTGTTGTTGTTATTATTATTATTATTATTTATTTTATTTTATTATTTATTTTTTATTAATTTCCATAATATTGTTTGAACATTGTCAGAAATATTCTGCTTGTACAGCAGTTGCGCTGCTATCAATGACAAATGTAACAATTTGGAGCTGTTAAATGTCATATTGTTACCTGTTTTGCTTCGTTCACAGATATTTGAGTAATCCTTTATTATTAGTCTCCAAACCTCAAAATGCTCTGTTCCACCTTGTGATGCCATGTAGTGGTTTTCAAATTAACAAATTAATATTATTCAAATTAATAGTGTAATATGGGCCCTTTAAAATGAAACAAACACCATATAATATAAACCAGAACAATACAAGGATAAATCATGTTGATAGCAGATTTAAACCTGGACCGAGTCTGTACTAAAACTGGACAGAATCTTAAAAGAACCAAACCTTGAACCAGCTCGCCTCCCCAAGGAAGAACAAAAACACCTACAGTTGTTTCCAAGTTTGTGGCTTAAAAAGAATCACTTAGTTACATGAGAAAAACGCAGTCCAACCAATGAGGAGGGACCTACCGTCACAACGCCACACATCTTCAGGGTTCCTAAGTTATTACTGACTTAAACTTGGAAAGAGTACAAATTACATGCAGCACAAGTCTCTGGTGCCTTGCAAATGAGCCTGCAAGTGCACCATCAGCGCATCCAAGAGCTCCGGGCCACCCCACCGCCCTTACACGCATTTGAACGTTTTTCTCTCTCTCGTTTTTTTTTTTTTTTTGTGGTGGTGCCGACGGGAAGGAGAGAAGCTGGCTCTCTTGACTTAAACGACAAGGTCAAACGCTCTCCTGGGTAAGGCGGGGCTATAGGGCTCGACTTAGAAATACAAGTGTGCAATCTCCAATTTGCTTTCAAATGTCACTCAGGTGCCCACTGCAGCAAAAGCAAATTAAAGGTAAAATTAACATGTTTAGCATCGTGTGGTGTTAAGCTGGATTAGTGCCACGATGGGAACTGCTGATGTTGTAATTAACAGCAATTCTTTCTTGAGCAAAATACTACTGTGATCTGTGGCTAGTTGCAACAGAAAAGCCGATTTTACTCCTATATAACCAGGTTCCACATCCTCATCAAATTCTTCTATTCATTCCTTTTGCCCAGGACACCAGTTGAAGAATGATTTCAATATTTGGAGACAATAGAGAATAGGACTGAATGTCAAACTTGTGATTGGCAAAATCCATCATGTTTGTTGCAAAATGTCCATAGAGATGCATTAGCCTAAATGAAAGAAAGTAAACAAAAGCTGTTTTATCAGGGCAGTAAATCATCTTTTTGTTGTGCTACACATGATAAAATCTCTATATGTTTATTATTTATTATACTGTAAATGTGATGAAGTGTGAAGAACTTGAAAATAACCCAAAATACCTCCTAATATTGAACTTGTATTTTATACCAATGTGCCATTTGTGTTTAAAGGAAATACATTTCATTTTCAGTCTCTGCACTAGTATTGGTTGATATCGGATATTGGAAGATACTCAAAGCCAAAGGTGTCAAGATCAGTATCAGAACAAAAACTCTGGATCCAAACCCTCCAGTATTGTACTGCATAGCTAATTAAAAGAATCCCTGGCATAGTATATGATAAACTTCTTGGAAAAAGTCTTCTGTATCTTCTTCCACTACTTGAGCTTTCTATTATACATCAACTTCTTCCCTCCACAGAAGTCCTGCATTATTTTTAGCCTTTCAAACTTGAGTGCGGGAGCTGTGTGTGGCCCAGGCTCACACAGTCTGACACGCGACAGGCTCTGGGGCCATCCACTGTGTCACTGCTATTCCATATAAACCAATCAATCCGCCTTGATCTGAGACAGAGTCAGGGAGCCAGTCAAGCCTGTCCACAGAGCTCCATTATGCATTATGGACGCACCAATTAAAGTTGCACAGAGACAAGAGGCTGGGAGAGGAACGGAAGAGGATAAACAAACAGGCCTGTCACCATGATTACTATATTGTCTGCTTGTTCAATACATACTTACATACATACATACACACACACATACTTACATCCATACATGCTACATACACACACACACACACACACACATACATACTTACATACATACATACATACATACATACACACATACATACATACATACATACATACATACATACATACATACATACACACACACACACATACATACTTGCATACATACATACATACACACACACATACTTACATCCATACATGCTACATACATACATACATACACACACACATACATACTTACATACACACATACATACATACATACATACACACACACACATACATACTTACATACATACATACAGACATACATACACCCACATACATACATACATACATAGATAGACACATACATACATACATACATACACACACATACATACATACATACATACATACATACACACACACACACATACATACTTGCATACATACATACATACACACACACATACATACATACATACATACATACACACACACACATACATACATACATACATACACACACACATACATACACACACACATACATACTTGCATACATACATACATACATACACACATACATACATACATACATACACACACACACACACACATACATACTTGCATACATACATACATACACACACACATACATACATACATACATACATACATACATACTTGCATACATACATACACACATACACATACATACTTGCATACATACATACATACACACACACATACATACATACATACATACATACACACACACACACACGCATACATACTTACATACATACATACATACATACATACATACATACATACATACACACACACATACATACTTACATACATACATACATACATACATACATACACACACACACACATACATACTTACATACATACATACATACATACTTACATACATACATACATACATACATACATACATACACACACATACATACATGTACATACATGGAGCTTCGGTATTTATCATTTGATTACCTTTTCTTTGTACATGTGGGTGTGTTTCTTTGTTTTGTAGTACTTTAAAGGTCCCATGGCATGAAATTTTCACTTTCTGAGGTTTTTGAACGTTAATGTGAGCTCCCCTACCCTGTTTAGCCCCCCCCCCCATGGTTAAAAGTTGCGAAATGTCTAAACTGAGCATTTGCGATCCTTTTCTGCGTTACAAAAAATCGGAGCTCAAACGGGCGATTTTGAACAAGGCACCTTATTGACGTCAGATCGAACAAAGAAATGCAAATGCAGTTCCACCCCCGTCTGTCTGAACTCAGCGTCTCTGTAAATCACGCCCAGAGAGTTTGGACTGCGAATGCGCTAGGCAATGCGAAATGCGTTTTTTATTTGCCTGGAGGCACGTCCGAGTGTTTCTAGGCTCGGAAGTCCTTTATCTGAGCCTCTGGACCTTTGAACAGCAGTGGTTTAATTTTATTTTCTGTGGAAATGTGTTTATTTTTCAATGGAACGCTTCAAATCTCTCCCCCCGTGCAAAAACAAGGAAATGGATCAGCTGAGGGCTCAGAGCCGAGAGCGGAGAGTTTGGCCACGCCCCCACCCTCTACTATAGGCCAGCTCTTTTCTCCTCATTTGCATTCAAGCAACAACGCCCATTATGGAGTGTTCAGAGAGAGAAAAATTACTCTTTCTCATCTTATCTCTGTTTCTCATGCACTGAGTGTTGATTTTGAAGAAGGATTCATTTACAGTATTAGGGAACCATTAAGGAGTCATATAAAAGCATCAAGAAGTACCATGTCATGGGATCTTTAAAAATAAAATAAAATAAATAGGACACTTCCCTGTTTAGAAAAAAAAATATTTCTCTAAAGCTAATGCTGATGTTGAGGCATAATAAATATTAAATCAACACCTCAAAGTGAAGTATTCTACATTTAAAACTAACTGAGTAGTCTATTTAAATGAATACGAATTTGAATAAGTTGTTTATTTTATGTTTTACGGTTTTAATAAAGTGACTGCACTTTATCGTATTTTTGTATTGTATTTTATGATGTGAGGACTGCAGATGGAAATTAGCTTTGAGCTAAATCTGGTGCAGACATCTTTTTAATGAAACTGCACACTGTCCTTAATAAACTAAGAAACTAAGAAACTAAAAAAACTGTTAGCTTTGAGGCACAGTGATCTGGCTGGCGTGTATCGTATAGTATCCACTTCCTTCTGTCTCTATGGCACGTGCCCATGTGAAGTAGCATCATGATAGTCTGCAGTTTACACATTTGAGTCCTTGCCTTGAACATCTCCAGTGTTTCATCCCAAAGAATCAAGTACAGAGCCACATGCATGTGAACATGACAGTGATTACAGCGAGTGTGTGGCTGCTGTGAGAGATACACTTTGTTATTATATCTGTGAGTGCTGCCTGTACGCAGCTATAATGAATACCTGTCAAACACCGAGCATGTGCACTTTTACTTTTTTTTAACTAAACATCAAAACCAGACAAATGGGGGTGAAAATACATGTTTTTAACTGGATATAGTTTTTTTTTTCATAGTTCCACTTTGGTATGATGCGGTTAGTGCTCCTGACTGTTTGATATACTGTAGGTTTTCTCAAACTTTAGTTGAGGACTCACATTTGTATGTATTTGTGGTAAATGGTCACATTTTTATATAAAGCTTTTCCACCGTCAAGGCACTCAAAGCACTTTACAACAAGGAACCACTCACCCATTCATACACACATTCATACAAACGTTCATACATATTCATACACCAGTGTTCACAGACACTGGTGTATGACTGTTAATGTTCTATAGTCAGTAAATGCAGTTTGGAGCAGAGTTCAGACTTTGGAGGAAGAAATTGTAATGTTTTAATTTATTTATCTAATTCTGAATGTAATACAGTGGTCCCTCGTTTATCGCGGGGGTTAGGTTCCAGAAATAACCTGTAATAAGTGGAATCCGCGAAGTAGGGCAACTTTATATTTTACAATTATTATACATGTTTTAAGGCTGTAAACGCCTCACCACACACATTATACACTTTTCTCAGACTGGTATTAACATTTTCTCACATTTCTCTATTGTTTAAACACTCAAACTTTCGTAGATTTTCAACAAAATGTATTTGAGTGAAGTGTGGACACGTGCACATGGATATGCGTTGTTTTGGAACAACATATCCATGTGTGAAAGCCGAGTTGAAAGCGACCTGGATATCATGGGCAAGACTGAGGCCACCACTAACAGTGTCGAACTGGCTGACACGGTTCACTGCTCCAAAGACGCCTCTGAGCACCAGCCCTCACCACCCGACTCTGGTGCTCCAGGTACAGACAAACACTGTTGGCTTCAGCGAGGGGCTAGGCCTAAAGCCCCGATCAGCTCTACTCCAGTCCGGGCAGATCCCTGGATTGTTGTAGCCCGTAATGACTGCAGACAAGGCAAGCGAATAAACCGCTTGTCCTGCTCCTCCTCCCAAGATGGCGGCGGACATGGTAAGCGCTCCTCTTCCACTATGAATGTAGCTTTGTCAAATAAATTCAATATTCTGGACCATGAGGATTTTCCCGGACTAACCCGTGCTCACAAGGGTTGGTTGCATTTCACCCCGGCTCCAAAATCAGACTGCCCCGGAGTTCGGGGCATGGCTATCAATGCATTGCCACCAGCCTTGGGTAACTTACACGAGAGCGATACTCCACTGCTCTCTAGGACTTCCCCAACTACGGCCCCAGTGCCGCCTGGAGATCTGGCCTTGCACGTGCCGGGTTCGTCCGCTAGGCGTGATGGGGGAAGACCCACTGTCCCCTCTCCGCGCGCGAGTGTCCCCCCCCACTGTGTTTCCCTCGGCCGCGGCTCCCTTGGCCGTGGCTCCCTCGGCCGCGGCTCCCTCGGCCGCGGCTCCCTCGGCCGCGGCTCCCTCGGCTGCGGCTCCCTCGGCCGCGGCGTCCGGGCCAGGCTTGTCCGTGTTGATTCTTGGCTCTTCCATGGTCCAGCACGTGCAAGTAAACAAAGACCACACCTCCTGTCACCCAGGCGCTCTCGTGAGGGACATCATAGACTCTGTCCCTACCACCCTGTGTGACCATCCCAGGTTTAGACCTGGTCTAGTCCTGGTTTAGTCCAGGTTTAGACCTGGTTTAGACCTGGTTTCGACCTGGTTTCGACCTGGTTTATACCTGGTTTAGACCTGGTTTAGTTCTGGTTTAGTCCTGGTTTAGTCCACGTTTAGTCCTGGTCTAGTCCTGGTCTGGTCCCGTTCTAGTCCCGGTCTGGTCCCGGTCTGGTCCCAGTCTGGTCCTCATGTCTTAGTCCTGGTCTGGACTTCCTACGGATTCAGTGACTCATGTCTCCGCTGATAAACTATAAAAAAAAAAAAAAATTGGGGAAAAAAAAAAAAATCTGCGAAACAGCGAGGCGGCGAAAAGTGAACCGCGATATAGCGAGGGACCACTGTATTGAAAACCATTCTTATATGTTTTAACAAAAAAAGGGAATTAAATCATACAATAGAACATACAATATAGCAACAAACATAAATTGTGTTTTTTTTCCTATGTCCCTCTCTATATGGTTCCTATTTAATCTAAAACTGTGCCGATCTCTCCCGGGCCATATTCGAACCCTTCTTACGTTAAGCTGTAAGATTGTGCACAATGCTCCGCTCACAAGCCTACAACACCCATACTCTCACACAACAATTCTCCATAAATATACAAAAGCATGATACAAGACAGTACACAACAGCAATGCAACAAAACCTGATGCGTTGTTCAGTAGTTTAATTAGATGTACACATTAGATGAACACATGCTGATTGTGTTTTGATAGCACCTCCCGGGGAGTGACTTAGCACAGGGAGCAAAGAGCTGGGAGACTCAGAGCATCAAAGATAACATAGTGATCTAAATATGTTATGTGGTAGCAATTAATACCCCATAGAAGTACACTAACGCCGCTTTAAATTGCACATATTACGCTATTTATTTATCTGGATTATAATGTTGTGCTCTCATTGCAAACTGGAATTGGAATTGTGTTTTGTTTGTTTGAATTGTGTTTTGTTTCATTCACACAAAAACCCTGCATATTTAGGCTGAGTTCTTCTCTCAAGCAGAAAACACTCTCTTCCACATTGTGATGTCATGTGGTAATACTTCATACTTCACTTCATGACATCACAAGGTAGAAGAGAGCACTTTAAAGGAAAAGTAACTTTTTTTTTACAATTTGAGCCTTATTTTGGTAATAAAACAAGTTGTTTTACTCACCCATATCACTTTGGTGTCATATGGAGCATTTCCGGAGATGTTTTAGATTAGCGTTAGGCTAACGCCGTTAGCCTAGCGCGACTTATAGCCATAGCTCGGGGCATTCCCCGAGCATGTAATATGCACCGTGTGGGCTCCAAATAACAAAAACTTTAGCACTTTTCAAATCATAGAAGCTCGATGTCTTTAGTCTACGATTTCGTTTGAATCAAAAGTGGCCTGTAATCCGAGATTTATCCATAGTTTACAGCTATGCGTTCCATGTTCCATGGGAGCTGAGAGCACACTCCGCGCATGCGCACTGGTGTCCTCATCTACTCGAAACTATAGCTAAATCTCGGATTACAGGCCACTTTTGACCACACAAAATCGTAGACTAAAGACATTGAGCTTCTATGATTTGAAAAGTGCTAAAGTTTGTGTTATTTGGAGCCTGCACGGGGCATATTACATGCTCGGGGAATGCCCCGAGCTATGGCTATAAGTCGCGCTAGGCTAACGGCGTTAGCCTAACGCTAATCTAAAACATCTCCGGAAATCCTCCATATGACACCAAAGTGCTATGGGTGAGTAAAACAACTTGTTTTATTACTGAAATAAGGCTCAAATTGTAAAAAACGTTACTTTTCCTTTAAGTTTGGGAGATGTAGAGAGACTAATAAAGGATTACAGCATTATTACATGGCTTAAAGCTCATAAGAGTCAATTTTGTCTAATATAGGACCTTTAAACATATTCCTTATTTATTATGATGCAGTATTGAAGTTGGTATAGCGTATCAAGCCTTATAGTATCAAAGTTTTATATGTACAGCGTCACTATCACAGCAATCCTCAATGTTTCCCATTAATACAGAAGACTGTGGTGCTCCCCATAGTCTAAATCAAATCTGGATCAAATCTAGCCCTCTCAACTCAGTATCAAGGGGAAAGACAAAGATGTAGAAAAAAAAGGGTAGGGGAAGGGCAAGGGGTAAGACAGAGTAATGGGAGGCAGCCTTTACTACTAAATGAATTCAAATGAAATGATCCACCATAATCTTCACCAAATCTATGGGAAACACTGAATCCTCAATAATCAGTTTCCATTTTCCTATCATGCACTGGACTTGTTTATTGACCAGCTCCACTCTGTACAAACCTCCCCTCTCAATCCATATATCCCTTTTCATTACCCCTATGGACTCTCTAACCTTGTACCACAATACAGCGCAAAGCCAATCAGAGCGCTATTGTCAGTAATCATCCTGATATGAGAGTACACAGGTGTAATATGCAGAGATAAGGCTGGAGCTCTGATAACGGGCTGCTCTGTGGACATGCGTGTGCCCTGTATAGATACGAGCCGTTCATTTGGAAATAAAGCGATGCTGATCCAGATAAGAAGCTTACCTCAATGAGACCATTACATAATTAAAGAGAATATGAGTAATCTGCACAGAACATGCTCTAATGCAAGATAACTACTCTGTTTGTTCCACCTGGTTAAGCCCTCACTGTTTTCATTAAGTCGGGGATATAAGATGGAATTTACTAGAGCTTACTGAACAGGAAGTTGATTTGTAGAATGATTTATGATTCAATTAAATATGTAAATGGCGTGTTTTTCTGAAGAACAATAATGATACCTTTGAACCTATTTTTTGTTCATTAAAGGTGCTACACTATGTCAAACTGACTCTAGTGAAGTTTAAGGCATGCTACAATGTTGTTACCTCCTCAAAAACATACCTGGACTTGTGTTTTGGTTTATGGCACACACATGTTTGAATAGCTCTTTATTATTAGTCTGTCTACATCTACAAAGCTCAAAATGCACACCTCCACCTTGTGATGTCATGTACAGTAGTGGTAGATTTCAAGTTAACAGCTACGTTTGACCTCCAGTTAAAGGTCCCATGACATGGTACTTAGCATTTGCGATCCTTTTCTGCGTTACAAAAAATCGGAGCTCAAACGGGCGATTTTGAACAAGGCACCTTATTGACGTCAGATCGAAAAAGAAATGCAAATGCAGTTCCACCCCCGTCTTCAAAATCAACACTCAGTGCATGAGAAACAGAGATAAGATGAGAAAGAGTCATAAATATCTCTCTCAAACACTTTATTCTGGGCGATGTTGCTTGAATGCAAATGAGGAGAAAAGAGCTGGCCTATAGTAGAGGGTGGGGGCGTGGCCAAACTCTCTGCTCTCCGCTGTGAGCTCTCAGCTGATCCATTTCCGTGTTTTTGCAACACATTTGCATTCAAGCAACAACTCCCATTATGACCTGTTCTGAGGGAGAAAAATTACTCTTTCTCATCTTATCTCTGTGTTGATCTGAGTCTGAGTGTTGATTTTGAAGAAGGATTCATTGACAGTATTAGGGAACCATTAAGGAGCCATATAAAAACATCAAACCACTGCTGTTCAAAGGTCCAGAGGCTCAGATAAAGGACTTCCGAGCCTAGAAACACTCGGACGTGCCTCCAGGCAAATAAAAAAACGCATTTCGCATTGCCTAGCGCATTCGCAGTCCAAACTCTCTGGGCGTGATTTACAGAGACGCTGAGTACAAGTTAACAGCTACGTTTGACCTCCAGTTAAGTAATCAGCAATTCCAGGACTGAAATGATCCAAATGATTCTAGTGAAGGTGTATGGAGTTTAAAAACACAGTGGAGCATTTTGTGTATTACCACATGACGTCAATAAGTTTCCTTGTTCAAAATCGCCCGTTTGAGCTCCGATTTTTTCTAACGCAGAAAAGGATCGCAAATGCTCAGTTTAGACATTTCGCAACTTTTAACCATGGGGTTTTTGACAGAGGAAGTAAAAGAAATGTAATTATGGATGATTTGAGTGAGTATTTTCTTGTGATTGTCTAAACTCCACTGAGACTCCCTCCTCTCCCAGAACACAGAACAGGTTCCACTCCAGATTGATATACAGAGCTAACCTTATTAGCAGTGTCATATCAATGTGGCTTTTGTCAGGTTAAAAAGAAACATTCCTAAATCCTGACTAACTTCTTATCACTCTGTGCTCAGATTTATGACTTGTGATCTTGCAACGCCATTTTTTCTCCCTAAACAAATGCGTAATGCTTTCCAAACGGTTAATCAAGATAACTTGCCACGACAGCCCCAGAAAAGAAAAGCTCTAAAGAACGACTTCATCACCCCCAAAATAGATATTTATAATAGCGTTTTGCCTGAGCAGTGAAATTAAAACTGCAACCGGAGCTTGAATCAGCACCTTGTACACAGTTAGATGGATAAACAATAAACTGTCAAGATGATAAAATGCGTACACCTCAGAAGTATAAACCAAGTAAGGCAAATGGGGCAAACGTTACACACAACTGCGCTCCAATACTTTGGTCATCCCATAAAACGCTTTTGGATTCTCAGCTCTGCACCGTAAAATTCCCATTCCCCCATAAAGGGAATATATGACAGACTTCGCTCTCCCCCGCCACCTCCACCCCTCTCTGGCCCTCTCTAGCTCTCTCCACCTCGGCTTTGATGTGTAGCTTAGCGGCACTCTGGTTTGGCTGACTGACTGCCTGCCTATCTCTCCATGTGGTGTTACCATGCTAACACTTTAAGCTAAGCCCGTGGACCTTGGACGTGACTTAGCGCAGCGGGGACTGTGGATGGGGGAAGTAAAAATATTAGGTGTAAAAAAAACTGTGTAAAACCAGGCCAAGCAGAACAGATAAGAGACCGTGGTAATCTCATTAATCTCTGTAAACACTGGTAGAGTCATTAAGGGGAGATTAAGTCTGTTCATCTCTGTCACTCTTTTAAAGGCACACTGTGTTACTTTTCTGGTGAAGGGTGCCACCTGGTTGTTGGTAACCTGGGAAATCCCAGGCTGCTTTTCGTTCATTCCGATCTGAAAGACAGCCTGGCAACTAGGCTAAGCGAGCGCTCCTGATTTTGGGAGCCAATCAGAGAGCGGGGAGGGGTGGAAAGACGGTGACGCGTACTACGGGCGGCAGTAGCTCAGTTGGTAGAGCGTTTGTCCACTGATCCAAAGGTTGGCGGTTCAAATACCGCTCTTGACATAAGAAACATCAGTGGTTGAGCGGTCAGATCCACTGACCCACAGGTTGGTTGGTACGATTCCAGCTCCCACAGATGAATGCTGCCGTTGTGTCCTTGGGCAAGACACTTAACCCTCCTCGCCCCCAGTGTCTGCGTACACTGGTGTGTGAATGTGTGTGTGAATGGGTGATTGGTTCCTTGTTGTAAAGCGCTTTGGGTGCCTTGAAGGTGGAAAAACGCTATATACCATTTACGCGACAAACGGAAACTTGTAGTTTGAACTGACAACTGACATGATTGGCTATGGGCTACGTATACGCCAAATGATAGACATTCGTAACGCCCAATAAACCGCCGTTGGCAATCGTAAACCACACCTCCGCTACGAGATATTCAGTAGGTGGCCACCAGATCATATATCACTTGTGATATGGTCTGATGTAAACCAGGCAAGGTTGTTGCTGTAGATGTTAATGCTTTGCTTGGAATGCCGCACAGTAATGGTAAACGGTCAAATTTGTAAATATTTTTCACCTTCAAGGCATTCAATGCGGTTTACATCAAAGAACAGATACTAAGGGTAAGGTGGGTTAAGTGTCTAGCCCAAGGACACAACAACAGCATTCAACTGTTGGAGCTGGAATCACACGGCCAATCTGTGGGTCACTGGATCTGACCCCTCTACCAATGATGATTATGTCGAGAGCAGGATTTGAATCACCAGTGAAAAAAACGTTCTACCAACCATCAAAGTTACGAGTCAGACCCAATTCATTGTAACTAAGCATTGAAAACACGTGATTGAATTAATGCAAAAGGTTTAATACCATACTTTGGAATTTTCCAGTCAAAGAAACATATCCATGAAGACAAGTAGGAAAAGGTACATAGTGTGTCTTTAATATTACCATAGATTATGTTTTATTCTACTTCAAACCAAGAAAACATGAATTAAAACTGACTTGGAAAAACCTTGACTAGTGTCTATCTCCTGTCTGGTTTCTCCATCAAGCAAAACATGAAATAATCCACCATCTCTGAACTCACAGAGCATGCATTTACACTCGATCGAGGGTTCAAATCCCAGACTAGAATGTGATCTTTCTCTCAAATTTTAATCAAAAACAGCAACTTGTATGAATGAAACAAAACACGACTTCAGGTATGTTTTGAGGAGGTAATAGCATTCTTATAGGGCCTTTAAGGTTATAGGATCATGAGCGCAACTCATTTCACACCACTCAAAATCGAGAATGGTATAAGCGTATAAGCACACTTCTGGAATTTTATTTTTCACAGATCTTGATGAATTGCACGAGGATGAATTAATTCAATCTGACACTATTCATCTAGAATCATGACACATTATATGACTCTATTTCCACCTATGTATCCATGGCGTGTGGTGAGGGTCATGGCTGATGACGTCACCAGGTGTCAGCAAGTAAATTTGTCCCCGGGCCAGTTTCTCTCCCTGTAAGTGACTGGAGCTCGTAATATTTTTGATGAGTGCTGTAAATTAATTATTATTGTTCAGTGCATTTTCCAGAGCGCACCGAGTAGGGTCATAAATTAAAATAGCGGTGTTTTTAGCGAGATCTGGCTCTGAATGTGAGTAGTGGTCTGCTCATGTTTAACAAGGCTTCTTTGCAATTTTTTCAGGTCACAATATCCCATCTGAGTCCAGACATTGTCACAGCACGTTGAGAAAAGAAGGGAGGAAAAGTAGAAAAGACGATTTCTTACCACACTGTTTGAAAAGAGTCATTTGTCCCATAACTCCTGCGTTGGTCCTTTAACCTCCTGCTTTGCCTGAAAGTCCAGTTTAGAAAACTGCTTGGGCTTTAATATGTAATCTTCCTCCATTTAAAAAGTAGGGCCAGACAAGAAGAAAAAAATGAAGTTGAACGGATTGCTAAACTTGACTTGCTAACTCTAAATTGTAGTTTGCTGTCACTTATTCTAATCTACTGCCCCAGGAGTTACAGAAGAACCCCTGGGCTCAAGAGTGCCTCTACCATGAGGCCAGGTAACTACGAGCCTCTCCCGGCGCCTTTTCACGGCTGCTTTATTGCAGTATCTGTCACTGCTGAGCTACAGCACAGTCAGCCCATGTGAGGCACAAACGGCCGGTGCCTCTCCGGTGCACCAGTATTTGAACGGTAAAAGTGAAAATTCAGCAATTTTGAATAAAAATAATTAAAATGGCAGAGCTAAATAGAAAATAACTGGATAAATATAACATTTTTTTTTTTTTTTTTTAATTTACCGCACGTCACTGCTATGTATTCCATTTATTACTTTAACCACCACTTGTTGGAGCAGTTACCCAACCAACCAATGGCACATGTGACTACAAGGAAAAGCTTAAGTGGAAGCGTGGAAGGTGAAAGTGTCTGGGGAGAGTCCTATGAGATGACATTTGGATCTTTATCTGTTGCCTAACAGGACAGGACCAATCCGGAAATGTAAGCAGGGATGTATACCTAAGTTAATGTTTTTTATTATTATGATGGGCTAAACTTCCCATATGCCCAGTGCGGATCAATGTAGTAGCATTAGCGCTGGTTCAAATGACTGAGGAGAGTGAAGGTGCCACTGTTCAGATCTCAATGTGCATTGGCAGTTCAGGCTTTGTTCCACCTTGTGATGTCATGAAGAGGTAGTTTTGAAGTCACATTTTACCTTTAGTTCAGTAGAGATTTGGCACTTCTAGGGCTAAAATAATCCATATGCTTCTAGTGAAGGTATATGGAGTTTAAAAACACAGTGGAGCACTTTCGGTATTACCACATGACATCACAAGGTGGAACAGAGTGTATTCTGTTTGGGAGAAGAAATGGTTTGTGTGTTAAACATGTGTGAATTAAACAAAACACAACTCCAGGTATGTTTTTGATGAGGAAACAACATTAGACAACAACACAGACCAGAAACTTAAAGGAAAATTAATGTTTTTTTTACAATCTGAGCCTTCTTTTGGCAATAAAACAAGTAGTTTTACTCACCCATAGCAGTTTGGTGTCAATTGGAGCAGTATCGCAGAACTTATGTTGAGCCGTTCTGTTCTACTAATGATCCCGTATCCGTTAGCGTGAGTGCTCGGGGCACTGATTTGCGGTGTTCAAATAACACAAACTTTAGCACTTTTCAAATCACAGAAGATCGCTGTGTCAGGGTAGACTTTTAGTAGATTCCAAAACGGCCTGAAACCCGATATCGCAACCGAAAAGTAAAGTTCAGAGCGGTGTTAGCTTCTTTCGGACTAGCGGTGTTTACAAAACAGCTGAGTTCACGCATGCGCACTGTCCTCTCTGATGACATCATCAAATGAAACTATAGCTGGATATCGGGTTTCAGGACGTTTTGGAATCCAATAAAAGTCTACGCTGACACAGCGATCTTCTGAGATTTGAAAAGTGCTAAAGTTTGTGTTATTTGGAGAGCGCAAAGTAATGCCCCGAGCACTCACGCTAACGGATACGGGATCATTAGTAGAACAGAACGGCTACAACATAACTTCTGCGATACTGCTCCAATTGACACCAAACTGCTATGGGTGAGTAAAACTACTTGTTTTATTGCCGAAAGAAGGCTCAGATTGTAAAAAAACGTTTCCTTTAAGAGTTTCAAAGTTAACTTCAGACTTCATAAACAGTTTAATATAATAATAATAATTTCAATTCTAACCTAAACACTTTCTTAAATGAGTGAAGTACTATGTTGTGTTAATACTGTTGAAAAAAGTGTCTCTCCTTGTGGCCCTATGTAGCTACAGACTTAGTAAGCAGAGGACTTCCATTATAAAATGTGTGTTTGCAGATGTTGCTCTTTGTGGCAACAAGATGCTCATTCATTCACTGTCTGCGGATAATCCCTCGTAGGTCAGGAAGGTTGGAGCCTATCTCAGCTGCTTAAAATGTCAGGCAGGACAATCTCCAGTTTGCACAGCCAAGCACCAGATTCCATTACTATCACCTACTTACAGTCAATGGAAAGGATTCCACCTGGAGTTCTGCCTATCGCATTGATCTAACCACCTTTCTGCCCTCTCTTAAAGCTGGCACACCAAACGCAGGAAGTAGAGCTGTTTAAATATTGTACTCGTTCATAGTTGTTAGAATATACAAGTAGTATTTTTTGTTTAAGATTAAAGCAGATTAAAGGGTCCATACCACATTATTTTCTGCTCTAGGTTATAATACACACACGTTTAACACAGTGCTTCTCTAAAACAGAAAACACTCTATTCCACCTTGTGATGTCATGTGGTAATACAGGAAGTGCTCCATTGTGGTTTTAAACTCCATACACCTTTACCAGAATCATTTGGATAATTTCACCCATAGAATTGTGAATCTCTACAGAAATAAGGTAAAAGGTAAAAGTTCACAATACTGTATATAGTACCTTTACTGTATACTTTAAAGATCCCATGACATGGTACTTCTTGATGCTTTTATATGGCTCCTTAATGGTTCCCTAATACTGTAAATGAATCCTTCTTCAAAATCAACACTCAAAGAGTTTGTTTGTTTCTCTCTCTGATCAGGCCATAATGGGCGTTGTTGCTTGAATGCAAATGAGGAGAAAAGAGATGGCCAATAGTAGAGGGTGGGGGCGTGGCCAAACTCTCCGCTCTCCGCTCTAGCTCTCAGCTGATCCATGTCCATGTTTTTGCAGGGGGAATAGATTTGAAGCGTTCCATTGAAAAATAAACACATTTCCACATAAAATAAAATTAAACCACTGCTGTTCAAAGGTCCAGAGGCTCAGATAAAGGACTTCCGAGCCTAGAAACACTCGGACGTGCCTCCAGGCAAATAAAAAAACGCATTTGGCATTGCCTAGCGCATTCGCAGTCCAAACTCTCTGGGCGTGATTTACAGAGACGCTGAGTACAGACAGACGGGGGTGGAACTGCATTTGCATTTCTTTTTTCGATCTGACGTCAATAAGGTGCCTTGTTCAAAATCGCCCGTTTGAGCTCCGATTTTTTGTAACACAGAAAAGGATCGCAAATGCTCAGTTTAGACATTTCGCAACTTTTAACCATGGGGGGGGGGGGGGGCTAAACAGGGTAGGGGAGCTCACATTAACGTTCAAAAACCTCAGAAAGTGAAAATTTCATGCCATGGGACCTTTAAAAAAATACAGAAAAAATACCCAACACAAACCCAACTGTAAAAGGTGAGTCATCAGTTAAAAAGTATAGTCATGAAAGTCATCATTTGAAGTCTTTCCAAATAGAAATCTTCTATAGAAAATATTGCACAAGGTGTCTTCCATCATCCAACACGTGTCCGCCTCTGTCCACTAAACCCAAATTACACATGAACCAGGGACCCCCATCACAACTGCACAACAAAAGATTTCTCATTCCTGCTTCCCTCCAGAAATAATCCAGTTTGGTTTGATTTTGAGCCTTGCTTATTGCTGCTGAAATCACATTTTCTTCCCTTCGTCCACTCGGCCCCAAATTAATGTAGACATTGACACAGTGCAGTCGCCACGGTGACTTGTCAGGTTTTGCCCGTTCAGAGTCAATAAATGTCTCCTGTACATTACACTGTGTGCATTCAAATCAATATGGCTGTTTCCTGATCTGGTTAGGGAGAATAACACAGTAAATGTATGCCGGGTATAAATTATTTTTATTCTGTAGTAAAGGTTGTAGTGAGGTTTAATATTCTTGTAGCACATAGATTCCCTGTAGCTTGGACAGATGCTTAGAGGGTGAAGGATGACTCATGTATCTTCGCTCAAATACAAACAAAGCTTCTCACTGTACGCACCCTAAATCTTTAGCTGTCCAAATTTTAAGTATCTGTACTTTTTTATTTTATTTGAGTATGTGTATCTGTAGGCCTACTTTCTACTCCGCTACATTTTAGATCTGGACTGAAAAGCAAAAAGTACTTTTCTTTAGTTCAGTAGTTAACTTCATACAAACAGTTATTGCTGATGATAACAATACCTAAGATCAAACAAAATTAACAAATTAATAATTCAATATACAATACCTTTATTATACAGTTCTCTCAAAAATGTATTTAAAGGTGCACTGTGTGACCGAAAGGACGAGATCGCGGATACAAGCGGCCGAAATGAGTTTCCTCCGCAGAGTGGCTGGGCGCACCCTTAGAGATAGGGTGAGGAGCTCAGTCACACGGGAGGAGCTCGGAGTAGAGCCGCTGCTTCTCCACGTGGAGAGGAGCCAGCTGAGGTGGCTCGGGCATCTGTTCCGGATGCCTCCTGGACGCCTCCCTCAGGAAGTGTTCCGGGCATGTCCCACCGGGAGGAGGCCCCGGGGAAGACCCAGGACCCGCTGGAGGGACTATGTCTCCCGGCTGGCCTGGGAACGCCTTGGGGTCCCCCCGGAGGAGCTGGAGGAAGCGTCCGGGGTGAAGGAGGTCTGGGCGTCCCTGCTTAGACTGTTGCCCCCACGACCCGAGCCCGGATAAGCGGAAGAAAATGGATGGATGGATGTGTAACTTTTTGGTTGGGGCTTTGTTACCTTCTTGTTTCTATGGATATGTCATTTCTCTACTTAGAATATTCCACAATGACACTGAGCAGATCTACCTTACGTTTATTCAGTTCCACGTGGTCAAAAATACCTACAAAAACAGGCATTAATTGTGAGCGGGGTTGCCTCTCCACAGATCTGACCTGTAACTTCTGGTCTGGTTTAATGCCATACTGTGAAACATTCCAAACGAAGCAATCTCCATGAAAAAGAAGCATGTGACGGACCCTTTACCAGAAAAGTTACACAGTGCAGCTTTAAGCAACTTGAAATGTTGGTGTAATCATAGTAGTAGTACTTTTTTTTTTTTTTAAGGAGACTGAGGCTGTTTGGTGTGGGCACAAAAATTATGACTTGTTTTTATAATGCTGTGTTGGAGAGTCTGTTACGCTACTGTATGGTCGCCTGGTTTGGTTCTTTAACTGTCCGGTGTAAAACCAAACTTGGAAAACTTGTAAATAAGGCCATGAAGGTGATTGGTAGGAGAGAGTTCCCTTCTCTGTAGGACATTTTTCAGGACTCTGTGCTCGCTCAGGCCAGAAGGATTGTGGGGAACCCTTCTCACCTGTTACATGGGGAATACGAACTGCTTCCATCAGGCAGACGCTATCGAGCGCATAACTTTAAGAGCAACAGATATAAACTTTCATTTGTGCGCACTTCTGTTGCACTCTTGAACAAATCTGCACAACAAAAGCGCACTTAAGTCACTTTATATTATATGTTGCAGTAACTGTGCAATAGGGCTCGTGCAATAATTACCTGTGCAATAGGAATTGTGCAATAATTGTTCTGTGTTATAGGGCTTGTGCATTATCCATTGTGGTCTAGGGCTGGTGCAATATTTTGGCACTTTACATGTATCCTGTGATGAGTTCTGACTGTTATCTGTCTGTACTGTATGTGTGTGTATAACTATGTTTTTAGGCTGCGGGCAGTGAGCCCAAGACAAATTTCCCCTCGGGGACAATAAAGTTTATCTTATCTTATCTTATCTTATGTATCTATATGCATGTAAGTGTTGAATACAGTTCATTGTGTGGCTCTCAGTACAAGACAGATTGCAGCGTTATTGATTGATCTGGCTGGGAGCAGACCCCAAACATGGCTGACATTAGGTGCTGTTCAGTCTCTTCATCTCTCTCACATTATGGCCCTATTCCTGTACATCGCTAAGCCGTTAGCCTTCACCTCAGCCCCACACGCCTCTTACAAATGAGTCCATCCTTAGCCCCAGATCGTATCACTCATGATAGTATTACTCCTCCAGCTCGCCTCCTGCCCCAGCCCTGCCTCTATCAGCTCATCCCTCTGGACCTCTCTGCTCTTCATAAGGCCAGACCTAGCTCTATCTCTTAAATCATTGCATTAAAATTGAGCGCAGTCAAAAAGTAGCCTTTACTACAGAAACAGGTCCGTGTAATTCCTGGTCCATGGCCTTTACTAAAGCTTCAAGAAGAAAGTGTATATTTTTTCCGGTTAGTCATTGTTCAACATACATCTATGGACTTCCTGTTCAAATCTGCAGAACTAATCTCCACCTCTTCATTGTGAAATTTCACCATAAAAAAAACAAAAAAACAAAACTCATTTCACACATGTTTTATAGTTGAAAATGTGACATATATGAACATATAATTACACTATATTACCAAAAGTATTCGCTCACCTGCCTTGACTCATACTATGAACTGAAGTGCCATCCCATTCCTAACCCATAGAGTTCAATATGATGTCGGTCCACCTTTTGCAGCTATTACAGCTTCAACTCTTCTGGGAAGACTGTCCACAAGGTTGAGGAGAGTGTTTATAGGAATTTTTGACCATTCTTCCAAAAGCGCATTGGTGAGGTCACACACTGATGTTGGTCGAGAAGGCCTGGCTCTCAGTCTCCGCTCTAATTCATCCCAAAGGTGTTCTATCGGGTTCAGGTCAGGACTCTGTGCAGGCCAGTCAAGTTCATCCACACCAAACTCCGTCATCCATGTCTTTATGGACCTTGCTTTGTGCACTGGTGCACAGTCATGTTGGAAGAGGAAGGGGTCCGCTCCAGACTGTTCCCACAAGGTTGGGAGCATGGAATTGTCCAAAATGTTTTGGTATCCTGAAGCATTCAAAGTTTCTTTCACTGGAACTAAGGGGCCAAGCCCTGTGGCCAGGCCAAGTGATTAGGACACCTGATTCTGATCATTTGAATGGGTGAGCGAATACTTTTGGTAATATAGTGTATGTTTCAGGGCACTTACTTACCTCCATCTGTTTTGAGTGAATGTTGGATCGTGAACAGTCATAGACTATATAAATGGACATAGCTCGCCCGCTAGCCTTCATGTTCCAGATAGGAAGTGAGCATGGGCATGATTCAACTCATCGACTCCAATTCACTATCTATTGAAAAACCGTGGCCCCTCTCTTTGTAACTACAAGTATCAGGCTCGTATTTTTGGTCTTAAAATGTTCATATTAACCCACTCTACATGATCCTATTATTTTTATTTCACGTTATTGCAGTGAGCATTAATAAAAGACAAATCAGGTGCCTTCTTTCCCAGTGGTCGCTCCCATTAGCATTAGCAACAGGTCTGATTAACAGCGCTGTTAGGCAGGATGGGGTGTTACCTTCAGCAACCTCACTCCTGATTTGCTCTTCGATTTCTATGATACACACAACGCTATGTGACATCACACTCCCTTAGTGCACTTCTTTATAAAATCTATGCGAACAATATGGTCATTGCAACAAATCAT
Source organism: Paratrypauchen microcephalus (assembly GCA_036785185.1). Lineage (NCBI taxonomy): Eukaryota > Metazoa > Chordata > Actinopteri > Gobiiformes > Gobiidae > Paratrypauchen > Paratrypauchen microcephalus. The sequence goes on along the minus strand of JAVJIX010000120.1, from coordinate 2,040,617 downwards.
CTTCTGAAATATTTAAAGATCCCACCACAAACAAACAGTTTTGGAGATGCTTGGACCACAATCTATACTCAAATCTTAATACTTGCTAAAAGGGTCATATAATGCTAGATTTAAAGATCCCATGACATGGTACTTCTTGATGCTTTTATATGGCTCCTTAATGGTTCCCTAATACTGTAAATGAATCCTTCAAAATCAACACTCAGTGCATGAGAAACAGAGATAAGATGAGAAAGAGTCATAAATATCTCTCTCAAACACTTTATTCTGGGCGTTGTTGCTTGAATGCAAATGAGGAGAAAAGAGCTGGCCTATAGTAGAGGGTGGGGGCGTGGCCAAACTCTCCGCTCTCCGCGCTCAGCTCTCAGCTGATTCATTTCCTTGTTTTTGCACGGGGGGAGAGATTTGAAGCGTTCCATTGAAAAATAAACACATTTCCACATAAAATAAAATTAAACCACTGCTGTTCAAAGGTCCAGAGGCTCAGATAAAGGACTTCCGAGCCTAGAAACACTCGGACGTGCCTCCAGGCAAATAAAAAAACGCATTTCGCATTGCCTAGCGCATTCGCAGTCCAAACTCTCTGGGCGTGATTTACAGAGACGCTGAGTACAGACAGACGGGGGTGGAACTGCATTTGCATTTCTTTTTTCGATCTGACGTCAATAAGGTGCCTTGTTCAAAATCGCCCGTTTGAGCTCTGATTTTTTTGTAACGCAGAAAAGGATCGCAAATGCTCAGTTTAGACATTTCGCAACTTTTAACCATGGGGGGGCTAAACAGGGTAGGGGAGCTCACATTAACATTCAAAAACCTCAGAAAGTGAAAATTTCATGCCATGGGACCTTTAAAATCTTTATCAAAGAATTTTGAAGATGAAAAGCAACTTAATATTTGCAGACACAAATGGCACATGGTCCCTGACTGCTCTGCTGTTACACTTCCTATCCTAACACAGTGGTACAGTGAGGTGTGAAGTGTGAAGTGTAGCACACCTTGGCCCTGCTCTGTGGCCCAGATTGTGGTAGATGTAAACAAACACAAATGATGACAAAGCATTCTGTCACACAGCCTCTGCATCACATGCTATCATCCTTCATCTTTATTTTAGGAGTTTACTTTTTATACGGTGATCCCAATTCACTGTCCCCGGCCCACCATGTTATCCATCAATATCAAATTTTTGGGGTTTGATTTGACCACCTTTATCCTTATGGCACCTGCATGTTCTTTTTTTCTCTGTTCCTCTTTCTCGCTCTTACATCTGTCTCCTGCTCCCTGCTTCCCATTCTCCTCCTCCTCCTCTCTCTCCGCAAGCACTTCTCTTTGACACACACTCACACACATGCACACGCACATTTTTTATAGAACGCTTTTCCACCTTCAAGGCACTCAGAGCACTCAGAACTGGGAGCAAGGTGGGTTAAGTGTCTTGCTCACAGACACAACAACAGCATTCATCTGTGGGAACTGGAATCACACCATCAGTCTTTCTATGGGTCAGTAGATTTGACTGCTGTACCAATGACGTTTATTCCGAGAGCGGAATTTCAACCGTGAACCTTCGGATCAGTGGACAAACACAGCTGTTTCTGAGTTCTTGCCGAACCGGCCAGTCCCTTCTACGTCCTGTTAGAATCCAGAAGGGTCTGGAACTAGATCCTAAAGTGTGAAAAAACTATGTTCAAACTTGAGACGGTCCAACCACAGCCGTTAAAGGAAAAGTAACGTTTTTTTTTACAATCTGAGCCTTCTTTCGGCAATAAAACAAGTAGTTTTACTCACCCATAGCAGTTTGGTGTCAATTGGAGCAGTATCGCAGAACTTATGTTGTAGCCGTTCTGTTCTACTAATGATCCCGTATCCGTTAGCGTGAGTGCTCAGGGCATTACTTTGCGGTGTCCAAATAACACAAACTTTAGCACTTTTCAAATCACAGAAGATCGCTGTGTCAGCGTAGACTTTTAGTGGATTCCAAAACAGCCTGAAACCCGATATCCAGCTATAGTTTCATTTGATGACGTCATCAGAGAGGACGTGAACTCAGCTGTTTTGTAAACACCGCTAGTCCGAAAGAAGCTAACACCGCTCTGAACTTTACTTTTCTGTTGCGATATCGGGTTTCAGGCCGTTTTGGAATCTACTAAAAGTCTACCCTGACACAGCGATCTTCTGTGATTTGAAAAGTGCTAAAGTTTGTGTTATTTGGACACCGCAAAATAATGCCCCGAGCACTCACGCTAACGGATACGGGATCATTAGTAGAACAGAATAGCTACAACAACATAACTTCTTCAAAACTGCTCCAATTGACACCAAACTGCTATGGGTGAGTAAAACTACTGTACTTGTTTTATTGCTGAAAGAAGGCTCAGATTGTAAAAAAAATGTTACTTTTCCTTTAATTTGTAGGACATGTTTCTCAAATGTGGAAGAAAATTCTGTGCTGTTTCTGAATCCTTTATGTTTCCCCCTGTTTTTTACGTGCAAACATGTTTTTGACGTGAATAGAGCATGCGTCTCACTGACTGGTTAATCCACCTGTCAGTCACGTCCTCTGAAATCACGGAGATAGGGTACAGCTCCACATCCACTCGTCTGTAAAGTTTTCTCAAAATATTTGTTTCAGGCTGGCCAGGTAAGTTAAGCTCTGTATCCTCCGTTCCTGCTCTCCTCCCCTCACCCTTTCTCTCTCCTCCCTCCCCTCCCCTCTTCTCTTCTCTCTCTCCACCCCTCTTATCCCTTATCTCTGCTCTCCTTACCCACTCCTTTGCTCTCCCTCCATACCCCTCTCTCTCTCTCTCCTGTCTCCCCTCTGTCTCTGCCTCTTTCTCTCTCCTCCTTCCTCCCCCCTGTTCCTCTCTCTCCCCCTTCCTCCCCCCTGTCCCTCTCGCTCTCCCTCTCCTACCAGTTTGATTAAGCGACAGTTGGCGTGGCACAGCTGGTGGAACGGGGCAGGCTTCCCATCTTCCTGACAGCTGTGTTGCGCTGCGGCTTACCCTGTTCTTACTGGGGCACTAGACGAGTAGAAAAACAAGAATGCAGGTTACGCAGTCTTACCGGGACTTTCTGTAATGGAGATGTCACCCTTACATTTGCAGTCTACTATACTTAGATTTTATTAGCGCCTCACATGGCTGTAAACCAGGTGTGTGTGGGAGCCTAGATTTTGTGTTTTGTCTTTTCTCTCACAATAGCGTCTGCACCACAGTATTCAATGGATTCCACCTACATAATGAGAGCACATGTCTCCTTGAGCTACATGGGAGCCTTGACTAAGGATATGATTATACAAGTGCAGGGCAAGTCTTAGAAATATATACCGTTTTTGATGAAGTAATATGGAAATTAAACCTCTGTATGTGATCCATTCTTCAAGGCTGGGTAATATAAAAACGATTCACAATTAAATTATTACACTTTTATTTTGTCTTATTAAAAACAAATACTTTCTTGCAATATATATTTTCTGACTTTTAATCACTGAACACAAAAAATGCATTTCTTCCTCCAAAATCTGACCTCAGCTCCAAATAAAATATTGTTAAAGGGACAGTGTGTAAGATTTTTACCCGTTAATTACTGAAATTGAAGATACCCATTCAAAAATACATTATTTTCCAAGCCTTTTCACTTCCATCATGAAATCAAAGTATTCTTTTGGACTTAGATATAGTCACATAAAAGGGGGATCTTCCCCATGCAGAGGCAGCCATTTTGAATACGAGAGCCGCAGAAGGACATTTGGGCTCCGCCTTCGCCTTCGGCAAGGCTCGTGGTTTTGGGTAAACAACACAAGCATGCTGCCGGATCAGACGTCGTAATGGATCTAACACGTGTTTTGGACTAAATTGTTTTACTGGATTTTATTTGCTGGATCCTTACGGACAAATTGAGAGCAAGTTTATGGTGAAATACAGAGTTTGACCTGTGCAAAGCATTCTAAGGTAAGCTAACCTCGTTTTGTGCTTTTCCGTATAAAAGCCCCATGTGCTCAGGGAGTGTTTGTTGTGCAGGTAAATGAATTGCATAGACAAAAAGAGGAGACTGTAAGGTTTCATTTGATGTGTAGAGTGTCATGGTACATGTTTTCATGAGAAAAAAACCCCCCAAAAAACAGGGCCGCGTTTTATTTATACAGTAGCGGCGCCCGGGTGACCCTCGAGGTCTGCCGTAGCTAAAACAGAAAGTGCAATAGCACCATCCACCTATGCGCCACGAATCCTACACACTGGGGCTTTAATGACATAATATTGCTCATGGACACTGTTATAAAATCTTAATTAGAATTTGATTAATTGCACAGCCGTACTGGTTAAGTCTTAAAGGTGCAAAAGCATACCTGGAATTGTGTTTTGTTTCATTCACACACACAAGTTTGAGTAATGCTTTCCTAAGTCCTAAGCTTAAAATACCCTGTTCCACCTTGTGATGTCATGTAGTGGTAGTTTTCAAGTTACCTTTTACCTTTTGTTCAGGAGAGCTTGGCAATTCCAGGGCTGCAAATTTTCAACTGATTCTAGCGAAGGTGTATGGAGTTTAAAAACACAGTGGAGCACTTCCTGTATTACCACATGACATAATTTTCTGTCTGAGAGAAGAACTCAGCTTAAATATGCAGGGTTCGTGTGTCAAACATGTGTGAATGAAACGAAACACAACTCAAGGTCTGTTTTTGATGAGGAAACAATATAACATTGATCAGAAAATTGCGTAATATGGGTCCTTTATGAGTACACCCTTCCAAATTGGCCATCATATTTTAAGTTGAAGTAAACATGCAGACTGAACACAGAAAACCCTCTGTCCCGTTGCCAGATCCTGCTGATCTTTTTCCAGTAGTCTATCTTTCTTTATTCTTCCTCCCCTGCTCACACCTGCCCCTCGCGTCCACACATGTGCTGCATGTTTGGCGATGGTGCTGTGCCGCTGGTGCCGCTGGTGCCGCTGGTGCCATCTGCTAAGCTGTACAAAGCTATGGGAGAACCAGGACTCCCTGATCCACTGAGGCTCATTTAGAGACTGCTCCAAATAACAAGTGAAGCCATATAGACTGCTGCACAAATATCTGCGCTAAGCACCTTCCCCACAGCCATGGACACAGGCCAGATGAAGTTACAGTCAAAGACAGCAAAGAGGAGCTAGAATTACCGCAAAGCAAAGGGGGTTTAAATAAGACCTGTGTGCAATTGGTTGTTGTGATCTAATCAAGCCATTACAAAGGCAAACCACAATCCTTTTACAGTATTACGTGTGGTCAAGATTCCAAAAAAAAAGATACAAATTTTCTACAGCCTGTATATGATCGTTTTTTAAAGGAAAAGTAACGTTTTTTACAATCTGAGCCTTATTTCGGTAATAAAAGAAGTTGTTTTACTCACCCATATCACTTTGGTGTCATATGGAGCATTTCCGGAGATGTTTTAGATTAGCGTTAGGCTAACGTTGTTAGCCTAGCGCGATTTATAGCCATAGCTCGGGGCATTCCCCGAGCATGTAATATGCCCTGTGCGGGCTCCAAATAACACAAACTTTAGCACTTTTCAAATCATAGAAGCTCGATGTCTTTAGTCTATGATTTCGTTTGGTCAAAAGTGGCCTGTAATCCGAGATTTAGCCATAGTTTCGAGTAGATGAGGACGCCAGTGCGCATGTGCGGACTGTGCTCTCAGCTCCCGGGACCCAAACATGGAACGCATAGCTGTAAACTATGGATAAATCTAGCTATAGCTATGGCTATAAGTCGCGCTAGGCTAACGCTAATCTAAAACATCTCTGGAAATGCTCCATATGACACCAAAGTGATATGGGTGAGTAAAACAACTTCTTTTATTACCGAAATAAGGCTCAGATTGTAAAAAACGTTACTTTTCCTTAAATAATAATAATAATAATAATAATAATAATAATAATAATAATAATAATAATAATAATAATAATAATAATAATAATAATAGTCCATCAGTTTTATATAGTGCTTTTCTGGACACTCAAAGACGCTTTACAGGGCATTATTCATTTATTCCACACTTGGTGGTGGTGAGCTACTATTGTAGCCAGAGCTGCCCTGGGGCAGACTGACAGAAGCGAGGCTGTCAGTCTGCGCCATCGGCCCCTCCGACCACCACCATCACTCACTCACACACCACTTTCATACTAGGCAATGTGGGTGAGGTGCCTTGCCTAAGGACACTGCAGTTTTTGCGACTGGCACCCCGCTGTGGCATCTGATGTTCCCAGCGGTCTCCCAAGTACAGACCAGGCCCGGGCGTGCTTAGCTTCTGAGATTTGACTGGATCAGGCTTTGACAAGCTGGTATGGCCATTATTTTATTACAATTCGTATCATACCATACTCCACATAACTGTACAACAAATCACCCTTACAGTATATAACAAAGAGCCTATCACTATTTCATCTTTGCACTGTTTCTCCTGACTCAACTATTATATATAGCTGAGATATTTTATATTACTGTATTTATATATTTCTATATTTTTTTGTACTTGTATATAATCATGCCTTATTTGACACCCTTCTCGTGCTATTTTTGCTACTTATTTTGAATGTATTATTACCATTTATATTGTCGGTCTTTGTTATTATAATATACAACATAACATGGATCAGAAAATAGTGTTATATTGGTCCTTTAATCTACTTTTAATAAGGCTGCAGATACATAAAATCATAAAGAACATTACAGGGCACTCAAAGCACTTATAATTAGCCAACGCATTCCTTTTACACATAAAAAATATATACGTAAGGAGGGTTAAATGCCTTGCCTAAGAGCACAAGAGTAGTTCACACTCTCAAATGTACAAGCGTCATCAGTTTTAGGTCATGCTGACAACTTAAGAAGATTAACGCCGTGGTTACAGTGGAGGAGGGTGGGGGGAGTTGGATATCTTCCCTTTTGCTTCTAATGGGACAGCCCTAATCACGGCCAAACAGACCCTACCACCTTCACATACACACCGCAAACATCGTAAAAAAGGCTATATCAACAATCCCTTTAGCACTTTGACACTTTTATTTAAAGCGCACTATTTTTACGCTGTCCCTCCCAGCACATCACAGACCAGCGTCCTACATAGACCTATAACTTTATGACACCCACCAACGATAACGTCTTCATAATTCCCCAATGTAGCCGCTGTGGTACTGTTAGAGCGCGGCGTCAATTTTAGCATGTGAGCGTGACAGAAAATCAATGTGCATAACGTAAAGGGAAAATGCAGTATGGATTATCACAATGGCGATCAGCTGCCCGCCCGTGTACAACTCAACCCTTATTTGTTTATTATTGAGTGAACATGGAGGTCCTGTTCGATTTTTTTATTTGGACGCTTTATGTTGTTGATTACAGTGACAGGAGATGTTATGGGCTGGATGTGAGGCCAGGACCAGTAAGAATAATGATTCATATTTTTGGGAGAATATATGGAATACACCTGGCAACAACATTTCATTTGTCATTTGAACATGTGAGGGAAATTGCATGCCCAAGTGTACATAACATAATTGGTTGGCCAATCATAATCATAAAGAATTACAACAGACTAGAAATAGGGGCATATCTGCACTAATCTAGTACAGTCTGAAATGTAAAAATATATTTAAATAATTGACAATTAATTGACAATTTGCAATAGCAGAAATTGTGACTACTTTTGTGTCCAATGTGTAAATCACAATGGTTTCCAAACATCACCAACCATTTAAAGGTGCATTATGTAACTTTTCTGTCAGAAGGTATGGCATGAGCTTGTCTCCATGGAGGTTTTTTAGCTTTTCCTGTAATCAGAAAGGAGACTAAGGAGCCTCAGGGCAAAGACCAGCAGACTGAAAGACAGCTTCATCCACCAAGCTGTCAGGATGCTGAACTCTCTCCCTGCCCTGCCCCCACTCCCCCAATGACCCTGCTGCTTAAATGACACTTAAATGACAATGACACTGCTGCTTAAATGACACCATTTGAACTTTATTACGTTACACATTGTGTGTTTTACGTATTTCTATTATATACAAGTTTACTGTACTTTTGCTACAGGTATATGTGACCAGTAGTCAAGTTGTAAAATTAAACCAGGGGGCATGGTGAAATTTTTCGTTTATGTGACATATTTTCTAGCGAGGAGTGTGGGGGTTCTCCCCCAGAAAATTTTGTATTTCTTAGATGCAATTTCCTGCATTCTAGTCCATTTTAGGGTGACTTGCTAGACATAGTTTATCCATAGTTTACAGCTATGCGTTCCATGTTTGGGTCCCGGGAGCTGAAAGCATACTCCGTGCATGCGCACTGGCGTCCTCATCTACTCGAAACTATGGCTAAATCTCGGATTACAGGCCACTTTTGACCAAACGAAATCGTAGACTAAAGACATCGAGCTTCTATGATTTGAAAAGTGCTAAAGTTTGTGTTATTTGGAGCCCACACGGGGCATATTACATGCTCGGGGAATGCCCCGAGCTATGGCTATAAGTTGCACTAGGCTAACGGCGTTAGCCTAACGCTATTCTAAAACATCTCCGGAAGTGCTCCATATGACACCAAAGTGATATGGGTGAGTAAAACAACTTGTTTTATTACCGAAATAAGGCTCAAATTGTAAAAAAAACAACAAAAAAAAACGTTACTTTTCCTTTAAAGGGACAGTGTGTAAGATTTTTACCTGTTAATTACTGAAATTGAAGATACCCATTCAAAAATACATTGTTTTCCAAGCCTTTTCACTTCCATCATGAAATCAAAGTATTCTTTTGGACTTAGATATAGTCACATAAAAGGGGGATCTTCCCCATATAGAGGCAGCCATTTTGAATACGAGAGCCGCAGAAGGACATTTGGGCTCATCCTTCGCCTCGGCTCCTGCTAACAGCTGCACAGCCGCGCTGTATATGGGTCCCCCCTCCCCCCTCCCCTTCCCCTTCTCTCCTTCGGTCCTCTGCTCCCATATGCAGCCAGGACCGAAGGAGAGAAGGGGAAGGGGAGGGGGGGAGGGGGGAGCATGCTGCCGGATCACACATCGTAATGGATATAACACGTATTTTGGACTAAATTGTTTTACTGGATTTTATTCGCTGGATCCTTATGGACAGATTGAGACCAAGTTTATGATGAAATACAGAGTTTGACCTGTGCAAAGCCTTCAAAGGTAAGCTAAGTAAGCTAAGTTTTGTGCTTTTCTGTATAAAAGCCCCATGTGCTCGGGGAGTGATTGTTTTGCAGGGAAATGAATTGCATAGTCAAAAAGAGGAGACTGTAAGGTTTCATTTGATGTGTAGATTGTCATGAATCATGATCGGGATTGTGTGTTTTCATGCGAAAAGAAAAAAAAAAAGTGAACGGGGGACCGCGGTTTATGTATACAGCGGTGCGCGGTTCGTGCGCGGGCACGCGAGATTTCGGCGCTACGTCGCGTCCGGGTGACCCTCGAGGTCTGCCATAGCCAAAAGAGGAAGTGGAATAGCTAGTAACCACCTATGCGCCACGAATCCTACACACTGTCCCTTTAAAACCAGTGAAGGTGAATATGTTGGTTTTGAGAGTGGGTGTACACACCTTTTTGCCCCCATATCTGCCCATAGGTATTTTTTCCCTTTGTATTTTCCTTGTTTTTGGTCAAGTCATCCTTCAAACTTGATCCAATAAGAGTGCGGCTGTCTCCTGGGATGGATGCAGCCGTTCCTCCAGCTGAGCATCTGATTGTTATATAATGTAAATCTCAGACAGCCCGTACCCCCTCCCCCTCTCCCACATCCTCCTCCTCCCCCACCACACCGCTCCATCTCACACACAGTAACACAAAAGTGCTGAGACACTGACACTGGAGACACAAGCTCCAAAAGCAGAAAAACAAAACAAAAAGCTTCCTCATCTCCCACTCCTTCCTTGTCTCCTTCTCCATCTCCAAGATAAGAGGATACTGTAGATCTCCTAGGTAAGACAGAGGTTTGAATTAACACTTTTTGGGTTCAATGTGGAAAAAGGGAAACATGGGAGCTTTTTCATCCAACTTCACAAGCTTTTTCATCCAACTCCCAAATAAATCCCCTTGTGGATCAATAAAGTTTGTCTAAGTCTAAGTGTAAGACTAACTTGCAATATCATCCAGTCTTAAGGTCAGGTTCAAAATTCTGTGCCAAAGCCCTAAAATGTATGAAATAAACATAAGTCAGACCCTCCAGGAATTCGCGATGTTGCGATTTGCAACTTCAACGCAACTTCAGCCAATCCCCGCGTATTCAGGGCGGTGTTGCAATTTTGACCAATCACCGCAACTTTCCCGCAATTTTTACTAATTTTGACCAATCATCGGCGACGTATTGAACGCCGAACAACTTCCTTCTGTGTAGGAGACATAACTGAGATGAGGTGCACGGTGCGTTTGTGTGTGTGTGTGTGCGGCAGAGGCGGTGGGTCACGTGAGTGTGGGTGTGTGCACGTACGGAAGTGTGTGTGTGTAAAAGCGCGCGCTCACCTGTCACACAGAGGAGAGAGTCCGGGTTGGGTTGTTGCCGTATTTTTTGTTGACCGCAAACCATTCATTCATCTTTCACGTTAATCTGTTCATCCTGCTGGTTTTCATGAGTTCCATTTCATCCTGCTGCGCTGTCATAGCTGTGTGCGCTCTTTTTGTAATAAATGCACAAAACGCATATCTGGATCTCAGCGTATCTGTCACCATAGCCTCCTCTTTGCGCGTCACAAATCTGTGAGCCATAGGACCCAACCTCATATTCTCGGCGGCTAAGGTTTGAGTTTGGAAGCCGCAACATTCTGCTTTACTTCCGTGTGACACTGCGGCTGTGTCCCAGTTCCCAGAGCGCACAGCTCGGAGCGCGGCCCGAAGGGGGCTCAGACTGCAGTCAAGGCGGTGCACACTTGCTCAGCCCCGACTGCAGTCCGCGGACCGCTTAACGACTGCGGTCTTCGGACCGCGTGTTAACTGCGCATGGGACAAAAAAGAAGTGGGACAGCAGTCGTCGCGCCGGTGTTCTGTCGAAATGTGTGATGCACATGCCCTTCGGGCCACGCTCCGAGCCGCGCGCTCTGGGAATTGGGACACGGCTTCTAATGGCAAAGAAACATGTCTGCGGCCAGCCATTTGCCCACTAAAATAACAGCAAAAGACCGGGCGAAACAGTTCCCCTCCTAGTAGTAATTTATTTTCGATGTTGGTAAGGTTGTTTTAGGACCATATCTGTGATCTCTGTGTCTTTGTATTATTCTTTGTCAGTAATAACTCAGTATTCAAAATATTACTCAATTTTGATTACAAAAAGCGAAAATCGCAACTATTTATCGCAACTTTCACTTCCTCCCGCAACAAAATCGCAACAAAAACCTTAAAAGCACCGCAACTTTCATCGCAACTTTTTGGAAAAGCTCCCGCAAATTCAGGCATTTTAGCCGCAACAATCACAAAAAATGCCCGCGAATTCCTGGGGGGGTCTGATAAGTAAAATTGAGCAAAGATGTTTCATTTGTTAAACCAGACCTAGTATGCAAAATTTTACTTTTTGCAGCTTTTAACCATGTTGTAGTAGTTTCCCCTCACCATTTTCCCATGCAAAGTTGTATTTGGAGTGATTCATGCATGTTTGAGTAATCTTTAATCTCCTATTTCCAAGACGCCATATTGCCGATTGATCCATTTTCACTGCTCATTTCTCTCTACTTACTTTGTTCTACAGTTTTATTTTCTTAATCAGTCATACACGTAAGTAGTGTAGCGTAGTCATTTTGATACAAATGAAAACAAAAACAAAAAAAATCTGCTTCTCGCCAGTGTGATCTGCAACTCTCTATCGCATGCTAACAAACTGAATATGGAATACCAGCCATTTTGATGCATTAGCTGTGCATTCTATATTCATTTTAACAAGTGACATATGACTCCAACTCAACAAATATTAACACAGCGTACCTAAATCTTGAATCCACCATCTGCACTTCCTTGTCTCCTTCTCTGCCCCTTTAGTTACCATAGACTCAGACTTGTGTGAAAGCTTCGCCTGTATGGTGGTAACATAGCACTCCTCAGTTCTTTAGATGGTCTCTGTGAGCTACTGCCGATGCGTATGGAATATATAGCAGTCGGAGCATCTGTGTGAGACGCGTATTTTATAATTTGCTGTTTCTATTATACAACCACAGATTCTACAAAGAATCGTTTTATTCCATATGAACAAAAGCACTTTCTTAACTCAATGCTTTCACGTGGCTCTCTAGTTTGAAAAGCCATTGATCTGTATCACGTATATGCGCTTAAGACTTCTCCAGACACGACTGCATAATTTCCTTTTCGCAGTGTACGGCCATGTTTAATTCAGAGTGAACTTCTAACAATGTTCGGAACGATCCACCAGTGAACTATTTATTCCCTGCGTACCAATCTGAGACGCTTTTCATGCATAATTCCATTTTCGGATACTCCTCATGCACAGCTGATTGCACAATTTATTAAGAGGCCCGCAATTATAAAGAAATCAATTTACGAGCAGGATTAGGGACGGTTTGAAAAAGAAGCATGTTGAAAAGAAGAGAGAAAGAGCTTGACAGCGTATTTCTGTAACAATTCTCCCCACACGCCGGGTCATTAACCGACATTAAGCTGCATTTTGTTTAAAATAATGAACCAATTATTTCATTTCAATCAAAGCACTTAAATGTTACGTAATAATCCACATGCTCAGAACATATTTCCCATTTCCCATTCATTAAACGTAACAGCGGAAAAAATCTATGATCATGTATAACTAAAAATGATCAGGACATCGTGTGCTGGTATGCACAGGCACTCCTGATTGAATTTCTGCACCTCATTCTCATGCATGGACTGAAAATACTGTCATCCTATATAGATTCATAATGTCAATAAGTGGAGTTTTGTATTTGTTTTAAAAAAAAAATTATCAAGGGTCTGAAAGAATGACCCTAGCATTTCTAACCACCACTGTATGTTTATTCATCAGTGTACAATACTGTAAGGGCAATTTATACTCAACAAAAATATAAACGCAACACTTTTGTTTTTGCTCCCATTTTTCCTGAGATTGACCCAAAGATCCAAAATTCACTCCAGATACACAACACTACCATTTCTCTCAAACATTGTTCACAAATCTGTCCAAATGTGTGACAGCGAGCACCTCTGCCCCGCCGAGACAATCCACCCCACCTCACAGGTGCGCCACATCAAGATGCCGATCCGACATCATGACCAGTGCACAGGTGCGCCCCAGACTGCCCACAATAAAAGGCCACCCCGAAATGTGCATTTTTTTTTTTTTGCTTTATTGGGGGTCTGGGGACTCAGAACCAGTCAGTATCTGGTGTGACCACCATTTGCCTCATGCAGTGCAACACATCTTCTTCACATAGAGTTTATCAGATTGTCAATTGTGGCCTGTGGAATGTTGGTCCACTCCTGTCCCATTACTAATAAGAGAGACTCCAACATTGACCACTTTCAGATCACACTTGAAACAGTGGCTAAAGGAAAACCAGACTTGTGGACACTTTTAATGTTTAACTGTTGCTATTGTCACTTGTCATTCTTATTGTTGTTGTTTTTGCTGCGGTGTCACCTGCCTAGGCACTAGATTCAAGATTCAAGATTGTTTATCTGTCATATGCAGCATCAACACAGGGTCAACAATGCAATGAAATGCTTAGGATCAGAAGAACCGATGACTTGCTAAGATAGTCTAGAAGTACTAATAACATGCAATAAAAATAGGTAAAGGGAAGGGAAAAAGTAAACAATATAATAAAAAAATGCAATAAAATATAATAAAATACAAAGGTACAGGTAGGATTAAAGGGACAGTGTGTAAGATTTTTACCCGTTAATTACTGAAATTGAAGATACCCATTCAAAAATACATTGTTTTCCAAGCCTTTTCACTTCCATCATGAAATCAAAGTATTCTTTTGGACTTAGATATAGTCACATAAAAGGGGGATCTTCCCCATGCAGAGGCAGCCATTTTGAATACGAGAGCCGCAGAAGGACATTTGGGCTCCGCCTTCGCCTTCGGCAAGGCTCGTGGTTTTGGGTAAACAACACAAGCATGCTGCCGGATCAGACGTCGTAATGGATCTAACACGTGTTTTGGACTAAATTGTTTTACTGGATTTTATTCGCTGGATCCTTACGGACAAATTGAGAGCAACTTTATGGTGAAATACAGAGTTTGACCTGTGCAAAGCATTCTAAGGTAAGCTAACCTCGTTTTGTGCTTTTCTGTATAAAAGCCCCATGTGCTCGGGGAGTGTTTGTTGTGCAGGGAAATGAATTGCATAGTCAAAAAGAGGAGACTGTAAGGTTTCATTTGATGTGTAGAGTGTCATGGTACATGATCGGGAATGTGTGTTTTCATGAGAAAAGAAAAAAAAAAACTAACCGGGACCGCGTTTTATTTATACAGTAGCGGCGTGCGGCTCGTGCGCGGGTACGAGAGCTGTCCGCTTTACGGCGCGCCCGGGTGACCCTCGAGGTCTGCCGTAGCTAAAACAGAAAGTGCAATAGCACCATCCACCTATGCGCCACGAATCCTACACACTGGGGCTTTAAATAAGGTGTAAGTAGAGTATTTCACAGGTGGTAATACTGCTAGTACAGATACTACAGATGGAAATTAGCATTTTTGCTATAATCTGACGTATTTACACTGCAATGTTGTAGATGTTCATTAATATACACTGCCCTTATTAAATAAAGAATAAACAAATTTAAAAATAAAATGTGATATTGAGCCATGTGTCGAGTATTGAATCGTGAAGGACCCTGTGATTCCCAGCCCTATAATTATCATTGTGTATCAAGTCTTTTTCTGAGAACCCCAAATGAATTGAGCTTATACATGTATACAAACGTGATGCTATGCCAGATTTATTTTATCATAGCAGATGCTAGCACTAAAACTGGTTTACTGTCTGTGCCATGACATGATCCCTTTACTACTACCACTACTTTACAGCTCCTCTTAGTGAATTGTTATTTAGTGCATGTTTACTGCCACCCCTCGCTCTCCTCCCCCGTGTCCCTTCTCACCACTCCTGTACTCACATAAATCTCCAGCGTTTTGTCCCACAGTCACCTTGATACCGGCCAACGCTAAGGCCCCGTCTACATTTGAATTGCAGAGTTGCCAGGTGGGTCAGGTGCACACATTTCATTCTGAATTACTACGCCTTCACATATTCTTCCACCCTCCAATGTCATCTAAACACATTGCCTATCTCCGTAATAATTTTGGCTCTTTTGGGCGTCAATATAATGGTCACAAATCCAAATGGAAACGCAGTGGAAAATATTGAAAATTCAATCCGACCTTATTGTTTTGCTCTTTGCCTTTGACGCGTTCGGATTACATCTCCGGGTCGATCGGCAGTCACCTCCAAAGCCCCTCAAGGTCCACACTGTGTCAGTTGCAATCTCTCCTTGGCGCTTGTTGTTGTCTTGTCGTCAATTTGCTCCACACTGAAACATCTGCTACGGGGATTGGTAATGTAATTCAAAGCTTGGTTATTCGTCAAAGGTGAGACGTGTGGTCACCTTGCTGTGTCTTTATAAGGTAAAGTGGTCTCATATACAGTGGACTATATATTGCGAAAACTATTGGTTGGTGTAGGATGGAGAAGGTGTATGGAAGGTGAAGATGAATGCCGACACCGATAGTTTACATTGCAGAGAAAGCTATGGCCAATAAGTTCTGCCGATATTAATTTTCCCCAAATAATGTCATTTAGATTTAAAGATCCCATGACATGGTACTTCTTGATGCTTTTATATGGCTCCTTAATGGTTCCCTAATACTGTAAATGAATCCTTCTTCAAAATCAACACTCAGTGCATGAGAAACAGAGATAAGATGAGAAAGAGTATTTTTTCTCTCTCTGAACAGGCCATAATGGGCGTTGTTGCTTGA
Organism: Paratrypauchen microcephalus; assembly: GCA_036785185.1. Taxonomy (NCBI): domain Eukaryota; kingdom Metazoa; phylum Chordata; class Actinopteri; order Gobiiformes; family Gobiidae; genus Paratrypauchen; species Paratrypauchen microcephalus. Next base: position 2,024,672 of record JAVJIX010000120.1, on the reverse strand, counting down.
ATGCAAATGAGGAGAAAAGAGCTGGCCTATAGTAGAGGGTGGGGGCATGGCCAAACTCTCCGCTCTCGGCTCTGAGCTCTCAGCTGATCCATTTCCTTGTTTTTGCACGGGAGGAGAGATTTGAAGCGTTCCATTGAAAAATAAACACATTTCCACAGAAAATAAAATTAAACCACTGCTGTTCAAAGGTCCAGAGGCTCAGATAAAAGACTTCCGAGCCTAGAAACACTCGGACGTGCCTCCAGGCAAATAAAAAAACGCATTTCGCATTGCCTAGAGCATTCACAGTCCAAACTCTCTGGGCGTGATTTACAGAGATGCTGAGTTCAGACAGACGGGGGTGGAACTGCATTTGCATTTCTTTTTTCGATCTGACGTCAATAAGGTGCCTTGTTCAAAATCGCCCGTTTGAGCTCCGATTTTTTGTAACACAGAAAAGGATCGCAAATGCTCAGTTTAGACATTTCGCAACTTTTAACTATGGGGGGGGGGCTAAACAGGGTAGGGGAGCTCACATTAACGTTCAAAAACCTTAGAAAGTGAAAATTTCATACCATGGGACCTTTAATACAAACTCACCCACATGATTTTTTTGTCCACAAACCTATAAGAGAGCTGTGTTTGTGCAGCTGTCTCTTCGTATTAAATTGTTAATATAAATCTTTGTGTGTATTTTTTGGGCCAGCAGAGCGACCAAAAACAAAATATCGGCCTAGGCTGGAGATTTAAGGCCAATAGCTGAAAAGTGCAATATTCGCACAATATATAGGCCAACAAATAAATTGCTCTATCTCTGAAAACTGTACACTGCTTTGTCAAATCAAGTTATTGCTCAAGACTGAGATTAAGGTAGTTTAAGGTATATTTTCTCAGAGGTTTGTCCTCTGCCTTTGACCCAGCCTTCAGTGTCACCAGGGCAACCTGTCAAGAGCACAGAGTACTCACAGTACAGATGTGAGAGAGGAAACTAGAAAAGAACACGCAAACAGAACAGCCAGAACCCACCTTCTGACAGGGAACCCACCATGCCACTGGCAAAACCTCCCTGCATTCTGGATTGTGGAGGACTAGTATTCCCCAAACCATTGTGCAATATTTATATTGTGCTAGTCTGAAGCTCTGTCAGGGAAAAGGAGAGCTCAGATGCTGAATGAAGGTGTGGGAAAGATGGCAAAAAAAAAAAAATCTCCATTTCAATTCGTAACAATTGATAGGTTGCACTGAATTTTTCTGAATTTTACTTAAAAAAGTAATCTCTTTCTTGTGAAAGTTCATACTTTACTGTGATTGATTAAATCTACTGGGCCCTCACGCAGAGACCTACAAAGACTAACCAATAACCTATTGTAGCTATTGTGCTAATTCCGGCATATTTACATTGATGCTGTTTGTTGACATTAATATGCATTGTCCTAATAAAAAAATAAGAGAAGTGGTTGGTGTGGTGGTTGTCCGTGTTTGAGCACAGAGCTGCATTAAAGGAAAAGGAAAGTTTTTTTTACAATCTGAGCCTTCTTTCGGCAATAAAACAAGTAGTTTTACTCACCCATAGCAGTTTGGTGTCAATTGGAGCAGTATCGCAGAACTTATGTTGGAGCCGTTCTGTTCTACTAATGACCCCGTATCCGTTAGCGTGAGTGCTCGGGGCATTACTTTGCGCTCTCCAAATAACACAAACTTTAGCACTTTTCAAATCACAGAAGATCGCTGTGTCAGGGTAGACTTTTAGTAGATTCCAAAACGGACTGAAACCCGATATCCAGCTATAGTTTCATTTGATGACGTCATCAGAGAGGACAGTGCGCATGCGTGAACTCAGCTGTTTTGTAAACACCGCTAGTCCGAAAGAAGCTAACACCGCTCTGAACTTTACTTCTCTGTTGCGATATCGGGTTTCAGGCCGTTTTGGAATCTACTAAAAGTCTACCCTGACACAGCGATCTTCTGTGATTTGAAAAGTGCTAAAGTTTGTGTTATTTGGACACCGCAAAGTAATGCCCCGAGCACTCACGCTAACGGATACGGGATCATTAGCAGAACAGAACGGCTCAACATAAGTTCTGCGATACTGCTCCAATTGACACCAAACTGCTATGGGTGAGTTAAACTACTTGTTTTATTGCCGAAAGAAGGCTCAGATTGTAAAAAAAACGTTAATTTTCCTTTAAAGGTCCTATATTACGCAAAATTGTCTCTTATGAGCTTTTACTGTTTTATCATGTTGTTACCTCATGAAAAAAACATACCTGGAGTTGCATTTTGTTTCATTCACACATGCTAAAGTAACCCTGAATTATTAGTCTGTCTACAAAGCTCAACATGCTAGTTTTCAAGTTAACAGCCAAACTCCAGGCATGTTTGTGATGAGGAAACATTATAATATAGATCAGAAAACTGTATAATATAGACCCTTTAAAGGGACAGTGTGTAAGATTTTTACCCGTTAATTACTGAAATTGAAGATACCCATTCAAAAATACATTGTTTTCCAAGACTTTTCACTTCCATCATGAAATCAAAGTATTCTTTTGGACTTAGATATAGTCACATAAAAGGGGGATCTTCCCCATGCAGAGGCAGCCATTTTGAATACGAGAGCCGCAGAAGGACATTTGGGCTCCGCCTTCGCCTTCGGCAAGGCTCGTGGTTTTGGGTAAACAACACAAGCATGCTGCCGGATCAGACGTCGTAATGGATCTAACACGTGTTTTGGACTAAATTGTTTTACTGGATTTTATTCGCTGGATCCTTACGGACAAATTGAGAGCAAGTTTATGGTGAAATACAGAGTTTGACCTGTGGAAAGCATTCTAAGGTAAGCTAACCTTGTTTTGTGCTTTTCCGTATAAAAGCCCCATGTGCTCGGGGAGTGTTTGTTGTGCAGGGAAATTAATTGCATAGTCAAAAAGAGGAGACTGTAAGGTTTCATTTGATGTGTAGAGTGTCATGGTACATGATCGGGAATGTGTGTTTTCATGAGAAAAGAAAAAAAAAAACGGGACCGCGTTTTATTTATACAGTAGCGCGGGTACGAGAGCTGTCCGCGCGCGCCCAGGTGACCCTCGAGGTCTGCCGTAGCTAAAACAGAAAGTGCAATAGCACCATCCACCTATGCGCCACGAATCCTACACACTGGGGCTTTAAATTGAGAAATAGTGAATATGACTAAGCCAGGGCAGAGGTTAAATCACTATTTGAATTTATCACCATATCACCCAGACCTAGAATGATACTTTGCAAGAAATTCCACTCCATTTTCAGCATCTGCAAGCTTTCTACTTCTAACTTTAAAAAGCCAAACCTCTAAACAACAAAGAAACGCAACAATGACATTCTCTTGTGTCTTTAATCTCGCTGTAAACTGGCAAAGCAGCTCACGTGTTCCCATTACGTTCCCTTTAGTAAGTGTCGATGTATTTTTAAGCAGCGCTAACTAAGTGCAGCCACCAGAGAGAGGCAGATGGGCCTGATAACGCAGAGGTGTGCTTATGTAAGAGGTGCCACTGCCCGTTTCAGTGCCAGCAGACGAGGGGGGAGGATGGGCACGAGGAGATGGGCGTCCGGGGACTGAGGAATTGATGTGGTAAATCAAAGGGAATTGACTTGTTGTCTTGACTTTGATGAACTCTTCTTCTCCCTTTTTAACCCATCTCCTGCAACCGCCTGTGTCTGGGGCAGGAGCCAAAACAGAATATAAATCCAATAAATCACGGCGTTTTGATGGAGTGAGAAAGCTCTATTAAGTCAGTCTACAGCAATGAGCACATGGATTCAGGAGGATTTGATTCACTAATATTTGTGATCTTTGAATTTCAGCTTGTTTGACTGATGTTACATATCAGTGGGGTATTCATTGTTAACACATAGCATGTTTAGATGTCATGTTATCTTTTTGAAAAGGTTATATTATATAAAAAGGGTATCGAAATGTTTTCATTTTTCAGTTTCTTCACACCGTCACTCACCCTTCAGAGTGCTATCACAATACAATCAGTATGCAATCCACTAGTGAAACTACTGCACACGGCATCAGGTTTGTGAAGTTATGGGCGGAGTCTTGTACAGCTAACTGTAAGGGAGGTATCAAAAGATTACTCAAGCAGGCATGGATGACATACAGTATAAAACCACTCCAGACATGTTTTTGATAATGGAACATTGTTATAACATGGTTTAATGGGACAGTGTGTAAGATTTTTACCCGTTAATTACTGAAATTGAAGATACCCATTCAAAAATACATTGTTTTCCAAGCCTTTTCACTTCCATCATGAAATCAAAGTATTCTTTTGGACTTAGATATAGTCACATAAAAGGGGGATCTTCCCCATGCAGAGGCAGCCATTTTGAATACGAGAGCCGCAGAAGGACATTTGGGCTCCGCCTTCGGCAAGGCTCGTGGTTTTGGGTAAACAACAGAAGCATGCTGTCGGATCAGACGGCGTAATGGATCTAACACGTGTTTTGGACTAAATTGTTTTACTGGATTTTATTCGCTGGATCCTTACGGACAAATTGAGAGCAAGTTTATGGTGAAATACAGAGTTTGACCTGTGCAAAGCATTCTAAGGTAAGCTAACCTCGTTTTGTGCTTTTCCGTATAAAAGCCCCATGTGCTCGGGGAGTGATTGTTTTGCAGGGAAATGAATTGCATAGTCAAAAAGAGGAGACTGTAAGGTTTCATTTGATGTGTAGAGTGTCATGGTACATGATCGGGAATGTGTGTTTTCATGAGAAAAAAAAAAAAAATGGGACCGCGTTTTATTTATATAGTAGCGGCGTGCGGCTCATGCGCACGCCCGGGTGACCCTCGAGGTCTGCCGTAGCTAAAACAGAAAGTGCAATAGCACCATCCACCTATGCACCACGAATCCTACACACTGGGGCTTTAAAGCTCTAAAAAGCCAATACCCTTGAGTTTACACTTCTTCCTACATCTTTTTGAGCATGTGTAATGCGGCACAATATGTCATTTCATGTTGATTTCATAATATTTCACGCTGATCAAATGAATGAATTGACCTGAACTGAATGCATGGAGTCATAACAGAAGGACCACCTGTCTACAACTGTGCATTCACTAACGTATCATCTGCTAGCACCAGCATTATTTGTTCTGCTAGTTGAGCTACACCTTCACTCCCAGATGTGCACTGTTTAAGATACGATCAGCCATTTTAAGATGCTCTGACCTAGTTTGGTCCCTTGCATATGTCCAATTTTCCTGCCTCTAGTGCATGAAGGCAAGAATGTAGTAGTGGCAGTGGTAGTGGTGGTAGTAGTAGTAGTAGTAGTAGTAGTAATGTAGTTCATTTGTATGTATTTACACATCAATAGCCAATACTAAGATGTTAAAATCATGGAACAAAAAACAAGCTCTAGGCAGTCTCGCTCCATGCATATTAATGTGACGATTCATTTTGGGATTCTCAAGAGTTCCATTTGGGGAAGAAGAAGCAGACTAAACAGCATCAATATTTTACATGAAATAAGTATACAGCAAATTAAAAAGAGCCATACATGCCAGGGGAAAGTTAGCAGTATCAATGAGAGCTTTGGGTTCATATGAGGATTCTAATGTTCAAGTTCATCACTCAAAAATGTACCTGATAAATTATGCACTTTATATTTAAAAAACAGTGTCAAAACACAAACAACACCTGCCTACACTGTTAGCTGCAAAAATCAATCACCATCACGTCAGAAGTGAACATGAATTTGTATTATGTCAAACAAGATTAAATGTGACAACAGGAAAACAAAATAAATGGCTTTTGGGAGAGGCAGGTTGCCAGAATGGAGAGGTACGGAGATTTGTCCCCCGTTCCAGATAGGGTGCTCCTAAGGTCGGGGCACTCCTGTCAGGAAATAAGAGGCAGATCCCAGCAGTGATTCAGATAATCCCAGAGGTGTACAGCGGGAACCAGGTCAATCCGGTCAAGCCAGGACAAAGTACAAAACAATATGTCCTATCAAACTTACCTCAGACAAAATACTGCTTCAGACAGAGTTCACATAGTTGGAATTCTAAGTAGTTCAAAAACATCTTATGAAATGATTTTTAACTAGCACTAAAAGGACACAGAGAAAAAATCTTAACAATATTATGTCTGCTTATTTTTTCAAAACTTTTCTTGAAATCGTGAAGTGATTCTTTGGCTTTACTATATACTTATATATAAACTTGTAAATTAGTGCTACAGTGTGTATGTTCTGTTAAAGCTGACATGGTACTTCTTGATGCTTTTACACTCAACAAAAATATAAACGCAACACTTTTGTTTTTGCTCCCATTTTTCCTGAGATGGACCCAAAGATCCAAAATTCACTCCAGATACACAACACTACCATTTCTCTCAAACATTGTTCACAAATCTGTCCAAATGTGTGACAGCGAGCACCTCTGCCCCGCCGAGACAATCCACCCCACCTCACAGGTGCGCCACATCAAGATGCCGATCCGACATCATGACCAGTGCACAGGTGCGCCCCAGACTGCCCACAATAAAAGGACACCCCGAAATATGCTTTTTTTTTTTGCTTTATTGGGGGTCTGGAGACTCAGAACCAGTCAGTATCTGGTGTGACCACCATTTGCCTCATGCAGTGCAACACATCTTCTTCGCATAGAGTTTATCAGATTGTCAGTTGTGGCCTGTGGAATGTTGGTCCACTCCTCTTCAAAGGCTGTTATGGACGAAGAACACAGGTGCATTTTATTGATGGCATTTTGAATGCACAGAGATACCGTGATGAGATCCTGAGGCCCATTGTTGTGCCAACACAAGAACACCAGATACTGACTGGTTCTGAGTCCCCAGACCCCCAATAAAGCAAAAAAAAAAAAGCACATTTCGGGGTGGCCTTTTATTGTGGGCAGTCTGGGGCGCACCTGTGCACTGGTCATGATGTTGGATCGGCATCTTGATGTGGCGCACCTGTGAGGTGGGGTGGATTGTCTCAGCGGGGCAGAGGTGCTCGCTGTCACACATTTGGACAGATTTGTGAACAATGTTTGAGAGAAATGGTAGTGTTGTGTATCTGGAGTGAATTTTGGATCTTTGGGTCCATCTCAGGAAAAATGGGAGCAAAAACAAAAGTGTTGCGTTTATATTTTTGTTGAGTATATATGGCTCCTTAATGGTTCCCTAATACTGTAAATGAATCCTTCTTCAAAATCAACACTCAGTGCATGAGAAACAGAGATAAGATGAGAAAGAGTGATAAATATCTCTCTCAAACACTTTATTCTGGGCGTTGTTGCTTGAATGCAAATGAGGAGAAAAGAGCTGGCCTATAGTAGAGGGTGGGGGCGTGGCCAAACTCTCCGCTCTCCGCTCTCAGCTGATCCATTTCCGTGTTTTTGCACGGGGGGAGAGATTTGAAGCGTTCCATTGAAAAATAAACACATTTCCACAGAAAATAAAATTAAACCACTGCTGTTCAAAGGTCCAGAGGCTCAGATAAAGGACTTCCGAGCCTAGAAACACTCGGACGTGTTAAATTAATTAATTCCACTGCAAATTAACGCGTTATAAAAATTAACGCAATAAATTATGAGTGACAATTCAATGCGCGTGCATTTTAAATTTGGCGTGAGGTGAGCAAATCGCTGCCTGGGCCTTTGAATGGCAAATTTATTTATAAAAAGAACGAACACAGGATAATCAACAAGAACGCAGTGTTTTGTAGCTTTTGTAAAAAAATCTCTCTAGATTAAAATGCGATTAGTTTAACTGATTACAAATCCTGTAATATATATATTACACTCTACACATATTAAATATTCCACTATATTCACTTTCTCTTGTGTCAGTCCCGGCTTCCTTTCTACAATAATATGCAGTACATCCCGATTTGTTTATCAGTATAAGGAGATGTCTATCCAGCTTATCTTGCACAAACCCGGGCACAGAAGTAGCTATTCTGTCCATGTGTGTGCTTCCAGGCGTCCACTGAATGCTAGCGTTGGCTAACTGTGAAATGGTAAGGAGAAAAATCTAAATTTAAGAATGCAAACCCCATACTGCCAAGAGCGCTGTGGAGCGCCGAAAAGTCTTATCGCAAAACCAAAACACGTATCAATTATTCAACAGGTACAGCCTGAACCGAGCTACACAGGCAAAGGGAGGGGAGGAGATAGGAGGAGATATATTCTTCATGAGGCTCGCAAAGTAATTCAGTGTAGGTTTATTTGTTATGTCATGATTGTGCTGGCGAGATGTCCTGCGCATTCATTTGTACCAGCCAATTACATTTTGACTGCAGCAGTCAGTGACAATAGGGGGAGAGCTTGACAACTGCAGTTCATGAAGAAAAGTTTGAAAATGTTTTTATTATTTGCTCCTTCTTTTTTGCCAGAAAGTCACAAATATCTGATAATGTAAATATGCAAAGCTTCCAGACAAGAACTGGATACTGGGGCTGCAGATTGATCACAGTCATAGGGCTGGACATTATTGAACAATACCTCAGTACAGGTTAAGTAGCAGCTCCTTCATGTAATTCTACATTCACTGTTGCTGAAGATGGTGTATTTACTTTTGAATTTATAGTATTTTATTTTTAAAGCCCTATTACGTAACGTTTTGGCTATTGGCTATTTCATTTCATTTCATTTCAATGGAATCTTGCAGGTGAAATAACAGTGTTACCTTAACCAAAAATCTGTATTAGACACAAGTTGTGCTGGTATTGTTTTAAATTGTATATTTGCAGATACTTAAAGCCCCAGTGTGTAGGATTCGTGGCGCATAGGTGGATGGTGCTATTACACTTTCTGTTTTAGCTATGGCAGACCTCGAGGGACCCCGTGCGCCGCTATTGTATACATAAAACGCGGTCCCGTTTTTTGGGGGTTTTTTTCTCATGAAAACACACATTCCCGATCATGTACCATGACACTCTACACATCAAATGAAACCTTACAGTCTCCTCTTTTTGACTATGCAATTCATTTCCCTGCAAAACAATCACTCCCCGAGCACATGGGGCTTTTATACGGAAAAGCACAAAACGAGGTTAGCTTACCTTAGAATGCTTTGCACAGGTCAAACTCTGTATTTCACCATAAACTTGCTCTCAATTTGTCCGTAAGGATCCAGCGAATAAAATCCAGTAAAACAATTTAGTCCAGTGATGCCATGGTAACGGCCCGGGGGCCGGATACGGCCCGATTGGACATCACATCCGGCCCGGTCACAACTGGTGGTTCATGTTCATGTTTTTTTTTTTTTTTTTTTAAATAAGATGATCAGATACCAACAAATTTAGATCTAATGTATAACTAATGTGTAATAAGCACAATATTATTTTGTATTCAATGTCCATGGAATCCAACAGTTCCGCTACCTGCGTGCTCCCGCTCCTGCCTGCAACGGAGACAGGCAGGAGCGGGAGCGCGTGCTGAGCACACTGAGCGCTGAGCGCGGGCAGGGACGAGCCTCTCGGTATCAGTCAGGATGCTATCTAAAAAGCGAAAGGTTGATTTTGAATGTCGCGTCTTTAAGGAGAGATGGAAGGAGATGTATTTCTTTTGGGGAGTAGGGGGCAAACCAGTATGTTTAATTTGTTCGCAACAAGTGGCTGTAGAGTAGAACATCAAACGACATTACGAGACCCACCAGGAGAAGTACAACGAATACACAGGGAAACGTCGAACACAAAAGCTAAACGAGCTAGCCCACGGTTGAAGGATACGTACACATCTGTTGGACTTGAATCATTCTACCAATCGTTGCCACCAGAGTACCCAATTATCACGGCCTTTGCAGGTAAAATACTCTGTATGTTTGGGACAACATATTTATGTGAGCAGGCATTTTCAGTTATGAATATTAATAAATCGAAAGTGCGCAATCGTCTGACACATGGACATCTCAATGATGTCATGAAAATAGCCACGGCCCAGAGCTTAGCCCTCAATGTGGACAAACTGGTGGAAACTAAAAGGCTTCTGGCTTCGACATGTAAAATGTAGCTGGCTTGTCTCCCCCTGTAAACATAGTGCTGTGTAATGATGATGGGGAGGGAATAAAGGGGATGGGTGTTTGGAAATGTCTGTAGGAGCTGACTGACAAAGTTAATGTGCCATTTGCTGTATTAAGTTATTTTTTAAAAACGTAATTTCTACTGGATATTTAGTTACTTGGCCTGTTGGTGGAGTACTTAACCTTGGCACTTTCTTTTGACTTATTTAGGCCTACTTAGCCTGGCCATCTTTTTAATTGGCCTAATTAGGCCTATGCATTGACATGGATTTATGTGCAAGTTGTCAATAAATCTAATCAAAGTAATTAACAGTTTACTTGCGTTATTTATGTTACCTAGTCCATTTTGTAGTTTTTTAATCATTTATAGATGTAGGTTACTTGCATGCAGAGGTTGATACAACATTTACAGAGGGTAAATTTCTTTTGGCTGCCATGTAATTGTATGCCTCATTGTGAGGCTATTGTATTGCAATTCATTTTTCATAAATATCATTCATAAATGATATCAAATAGCATGTCTATTTGTTTAGTGTTTGGTCCTGTCGGGCCAAAAGTGCACCGGTAATTTGGCCCCCTGAGGTCCCACTTGAAAACCATGCGGCCCCCTGACCAATTTCACCCTGGCACCCCTGATTTAGTCCAAAACACGTGTTAGATCCATTAAGACATCTGACCCGGCAGCATGCTTGTGTTGTTTACCCAAAACCATGAGCCTTGCCGAAGGTGAAGGCGGAGCCCAAATGTCCTTCTGCGGCTCTCGTATTCAAAATGGCTGCCTCTGCATGGGGAAGATCCCCCTTTTATGTGACTATATCTAAGTCCAAAAGAATACTTTGATTTCATGATGGAAGTGAAAAGGCTTGGAAAACAATGTATTTTTGAATGGGTATCTTCAATTTCAGTAATTAACGGGTAAAAGTCTTACACACTGTCCCTTTAAAGCTATAGTATTGGAATTGGTTTTGTTTTGTGCCACTTTATGTTTGAATATGATATTTTAGTTTTTTTACAAACATATGAGGTAAATGGTATAAGAGTTGCCACAAAAAAATACCAGATTTTAGTTTCATTTTAATAGACTAGAGTATAGTGTATTCCTTGTGCGTTTCATCTCTGGCTGCATAGGGACTACAGCGCCCAGCAACAGCCAAAACGAATAGAAGTTCACTTGACCACTTGAGGACTCTCCGGACAGACTAATAACACGGCATATGAAAAATGACACAACAGTAAATAATATCGTGAAAGGTCGAGTGGTCATTGGCTCAGAAGAGGGATCTGGGTTTTATTAGTAGTTTTATCTGACCTTTGCTTTCGCTGCTCAGAGATTAAAAAACAACTTTTCACACAAGAAGTTCTGCCCCAATAAGGGACCTGCTGTACAAATATGGTGCTGCGGGACATCGCGGCACACATGAGTAATCTACACAAAGTTCATTAAAATTCCTGCGTGGGTCAGATGGTGCAGGTAGTATAAAACAGTGTATTACTATAACAAATTCAAATTAGGGCAAAGACTGAGAATAATTTATCTTTCTTATTCAATTAATTTCAAAATGTTCACACTAATGGAGAAGCAATATTGACACATTTTTAGTTAAACACACACAATTATTATATTATTATAGTGCAATATTATGCAAAATTGACTCTTGTGAGCTTTAAGCCATGTTCGAATGTTTATTTTGTTTTATGCACACATGTTTGAGTACTCCTGCATTAATAGTCTGTCTACATCTCCAAAGTTCAAAATGCTCTGTTTCACCTTGTGATGTCATGTGGTAGTTTTCAAGTTACAAATACCTTTTACTTTTAGTTCTGTAGTAATGGGCAAGGAAACAATATAACAAAGAAAATAATATGTACAGTTTATTGTATTGTATTGTATATACATTGTATTGTATATTTAAAGGAGAATTAACGTTTTTTACCATCTGAGCCTTATTTCGGTAAGTTGTTTTACTCACCCATAGCACTTTGGTGTCATTTGGAGCATTTCCGGAGATGTTTTAGATTAGCGATATCCATTAACGTGCGTGATCGGGGCACGACATTGAAGTCACCAAAATAACACAAACTTTAGCACTTTTCAAATCATAGAAGCTCAATGTCTTAGTCTACACTTTCGTTTGAGTCAAAAGTGGCCTGTAATCCGAGATTTAGCCATAGATTCGAGTAGATGAGGAGGCCATTGCGCATGTGCAGTCACAGCTTATTTCGCTCTCAGCTCTCGGGACCCAAACATGAACCTCAACGCTGTAAGACCATCGTGTTTGCAGTACCCACTTCAGTCAGGACGATTTTTTACCACCAAAGGAAAAGAAAGAAGGCCAGCGGATTCAGCGCACGATGCGAAACTGATGGCTGTTCTCTGCGCTGCTCCTAAAACTGTCTCCGCTTCATTCTTTCTGTATCCATTCTGTCTCCTCATCCGTATACTCAGGCACAACATGATAGGCACGGCCGTCATACTCCTCTTCAGTCTCAAAGTCCGAATCTTCTACCATGTGTCGCTCGCAATGGAAAAGTTCAGAGCGGTGTTTATCTGCGAATCAGCTGGGGAATTCGCACATGCGCACTGTCCTCTATGATGACGTCATCAGATGAAAATATAGGTGGATATCGGGTTTCAGGCCGCTTAAAGTCTATGTTGACACAGCGAGCTTCTGTGATTTGAAAAGTGCTAGTGTTATTTGTGTTATTAAAAGTTTGTGTTATTTTGGTGACTTCAACGTCGTGCCCGATCACTTACGTTAACGTGTATCGCTAATCTAAAACATCTCCGGAAATGCTCCAAATGACACCAAAGTGCTCTGGGTGAGTAAAACAACTTGTTTTATTACCGAAATAAGGCTCACATTGTAAAAAAAGCGTTAATTCTCCTTAGTCATTTGTATTGGTCTTAATAGGAAAAAATACAGTAGAACTGTAAGTTGTAATTGAGTAATTTGTTTTGTAGATCAAATGCTTATTATTAATAGAAATGAGCGGGGCTGTCAGTTTAACGCATTAATTAGATTAATTAATTACACTGCTAATTAATGCATTATAAAAATGAACGCAATTAATTATTTTCATTTTAAATTTGGCATACAGGGCCTTTGAACAGGAAGTTTATTTATAAAAATGTGATGGAGCGTTGTCCCCAGGAAGAGCATGTGAAGATGCGCGCCCGTTTCCTTATCTGCTGCGATCCGCGCACCGAACCCTTTTTATTATCAACCAAACACTAAACTTAATTCCCATAACCTCTCCAACGTGTTCTGCCGCGACTAAGGGTGCACACTTAGAAGCGCCAATTTTGACCATCCAAATGACACTAAACCCGATCATTTACTTATTTTATTTATTTATTGGTTTATTTGACAGGGACAGTGTACATTAATTAACATATCTGTAAATGTACCAGAATTAGCCAAGAGGCTATTTTTCATCTGTTGTCCCTGGACAGATCTTAAAATGGTCTCCCTAAAAACAATGATAACAAAATAAAATTACACAGTGAACAATATACAATCATTAACTTACCCGCGTGCTGCCGCTTTCTCCCTGCTGGCAAACCCGGACACATCCGCTCCGGGAATTTAAATCCTCCAGTTTCACAGGTTCCGGGGGTCATGTGAGCCATGAGTAATTTGCACGAGCAGTTATTTGTATTCTCTGTATATTATTTATTGACGTTGCATGAAAGCTACTGTACGTGCTCACCTTTTGGCACCAGAAATATTTGCCATTTAATAGTGGAATGGTGTAAATGAGCTTTCGAATGAATGTTATGTCATGTGGGCGGTGGAATGGGGCTATATAGGTGCACTCTGCAGGTCTGCCAGCAGTCTTGTCTTGGTTACAGTGGTGGTAACGTGCACGGAGAGAAAGAGAGCGAACGAAAGACTGAAAGACTTAAAGACTTAAAGGGGAAGTCTACAGTCTTTTCACTGTACCACTATAAATCGCACGTTTGACACCTTTTTTGCACTGTGGGAGAGCACAATAAACCTAAATATTATTATTATTATAAAATTGCAATTAACTAATTACAAATCCTGTAATTAATTAGATTGGCACTAGTCTCTTTCTTGCCCTCTGGTTCTATGGCATCACTACTTCTACTCTTTGACTACAAGTAATATTACTATAACTACAACTGTTTGATGGTATTTTTTAACCATGTACAACTGCACACTGTATAAGACTACAAAAAAATGCAGCATTGACACTTGCGAGTCTTGTAATGAAATTGTGGTTTTCTCCGTGGCGCTTGTTTAAATTAAATCGAAAACTGTTGTTGCCATCTTACTCCACACAGCTCTTGCATTCTTTTCCACACTCTTGTGTCAGCATTTTATTGCAAGTGAGAAGTCCACATACACCAGATTCATATTTCCTGACTACTCGCATGTAGCTGTGTCCAGATGTCTCATGGAAATAGATGGAAATTGTAGTTCTTTTGTTGTCTCTGGACCGAATTGGATCCTGCTGTTTTTGCCCTGTTTCTATTCTCAAAGTGATGGAGTACTTCTCAGCTCTGCCTCTGTAACTAACACACAGACAGAACACGGAAATCAATCATTCCATATCCACCCGCGGGGAGAGAAAGCAATATGGCTCATTCTAAAAATATTCAACCAAAGATACAAAAACTACAATCCTTTAAGTTTGGAGTTAATGGAGTTTTTATTCTGTATGGAGCTGTCCAGTATTTGAGTCAGTAATACTAGTTATTTGGCGGCACGGTGGCTGAGTGGCTAGCACTCATGCTTCACAGCTAGAAGGTTCCGGGTTCGATCCCCGGGTCGCCCAGGCCGTTCTGTGTGGAGTTTGCATGTTCTCCCCGTGTCTGGATGGGTTTCCTCCGGGCACTCCGGTTTCCCCCACCAACCCAAAACATGCACCAGGTAAAATCCTCCACGCCTGAAAGACGAGCTGCCCACTGCTCCTGAAGGATGGGTGAAATGCAGAGAAATAAATTCCCTAAGGGGATGAATAAAGTCTGTCTTCTTCTTCTATTTTGATTCAGCCAAGTGTTTCCAACAACATGTCTTGGAGATGGGGGACAGATTTTTACAACTTTAAAAGTGACAGTGATGGTAGTAGTGATAGCAGTAGTAATAACTGCAGTAAAGTGAAAGTGGCGTTTGTTTTGTAAATTAATTCATACAAAACTCTCTTTCTCCCCAGCAGCAATCTTGATTGTCTATATTGATGTGTTACCAGATATTAAAATTCTGAGCCAAAGTCATGTGGATGATTTCAGCCATGGAATTGCCAAGCTCTACTGAACAAACGGTAAACAGTACCTATTGACTTCAAAACTACAGCTTCGTGACATCACAAGGTGGAACAGAGGATTTGGAGATGTAGACAGATAATAATAAAGGCTTATTTAAAGGAAAATTAACGTTTTTTTTTTAACAATCTGAGCCTTCTTTCGGCAATAAAACAAGTAGTTTTACTCACCCATAGCAGTTTGGTGTCAATTGGAGCAGTATCACAGAACTTATGTTGAGCCGTTCTGTTCTACTAATGATCCCGTATCCGTTAGCGTGAGTGCTCGGGGCATTACTTTGCGGTGTCCAAATAACACAAACTTTAGCACTTTTCAAATCACAGAAGATCGCTGTGTCAGGGTAGACTTTTAGTAGATTCCAAAATGGCCTGAAACCCGATATCGCAACAGAAAAGTAAAGTTCAGAGCGGTGTTAGCTTCTTTCGGACTAGCGGTGTTTACAAAACAGCTGAGTTCACGCATGCGCACTGTCCTCTCTGATGACGTCATCAAATGAAACTATAGCTGGATATCGGGTTTCAGGCCGTTTTGGAATCCACTAAAAGTCTACCCTGACACAGCGATCTTCTGTGATTTGAAAAGTGCTAAAGTTTGTGTTATTTGGAGACCGCAAAGTAATGCCCCGAGCACTCACGCTAACGGATACGGGATCATTAGTAGAACAGAACGGCTATAACATAACTTCTGCGATACTGCTCTAATTGACACCAAACTGCTATGGGTGAGTAAAACTACTTGTTTTATTGCCGAAAGAAGGCTCAGATTGTAAAAAAACGTAAATTTTCCTTTAAACATGTGTGAATGAAAAAAAAAATGTTTTTGATGAACATTCTAACATGGCTTAAAATTTGCAAGAATACATTTTGCATAAGACCTATAATAGAAGTAGAAACATTTGGACTCTACATCTTCCCTGTTTAAGCCCAATGTATCTATTCTAGACTATTTCTTGGCAAGCCATTTTGTAAGTGAATCTAAAACGATGTGACACCAGTTTGATTTTAACCAGAATAAATGTAGCTGTTGATTACTGCTTCATGATTTAACATGCGCTAATTACAAACTCGGTGCAATCATTTCTGATTTGCTAAGAGCTCTAAACTGTAAAGCTAAATTAATCTGGCAAGACAAATTGCATCAACCTTTTAAGTAATTGGGGAAATTATATTATTACAATTTTCACAATTACTATTATGTGAAAATAAATTCCTGGTTCAATTATTTTGATAAAAAATGTGATTTATTTCATTTCAGGGTGTTATTAGTAAATGGATTATGCAACTTTCTGAGCGCTCCATGAGTATGTTGGTATGGGTATGTTACTTTGGCTGGAATGTTCCACAGTATGAGATGAAATATATCAACAAGAAGGCAGGTCACATTTGTCACCTATCATTCTGACCAAAAAACACTAACACATTTTGAGCAAGAAAAACAGAAAATGAAATAAATGTAGCTGGGTTGGTAGAGTGTTTGTCCACTAATCCAAAGGTTGGCACTGATAAATGCTGTCATTGTGTTCTTTGGGCAAGACACTTAACCCACCTTGCCCCCCAGTCTATGCATACATTGATTTATGGTGAGTGGTTCCTTGATGTGCTTTGAGTGCCTTGAAGGTGGAAAAGCGCTATAAATATTACAATTTAAAGATCCCATGACATGGTACTTCTTGATGCTTTTATATGGCTCCTTAATGGTTCCCTAATACTGTAAATGAATCCTTCTTCAAAATCAACACTCAGTGCATGAGAAACAGAGATAAGATGAGAAAGAGTCACAAATATCTCTCTCAAACTCTTTATTCTGGGCGTTGTTGCTTGAATGCAAATGAGGAGAAAAGAGATGGCCAATAGTAGAGGGTGGGGGCGTGGCCAAACTCTCTGCTCAGAGCTCAGAGCCCACAGCTGATCCATTTCCTTGTTTTTGCACGGGGGAGAGATTTGAAGCGTTCCATTGAAAAATAAACACATTTCCACAGAAAATAAAATTAAACCACTGCTGTTCAAAGGTCCAGAGGCTCAGATAAAGGACCTCCGAGCCTAGAAACACTCGGACGTGCCTCCAGGCAAATAAAAAAACGCATTTTGCATTGCCTAGCGCGTTCGCAGTCCAAACTCTCTGGGCGTGATTTACAGAGACACTGAGTACAGACAGACGGGGGTGGAACTGCATTTGCATTTCTTTTTTCGATCTGACGTCAATAAGGTGCCTTGTTCAAAATCGCCCGTTTGAGCTCCGATTTTTTTGTAACGCAGAAAAGGATCGCAAATGCTCAGTTTAGACATTTCACAACTTTTAACCATGGGGGGAGGGGCCTAAACAGGGTAGGGGAGCTCACATTAATGTTCAAAAACCTCAGAAAGTGAAAATTTCATGCCATGGGACCTTTAAAACTCACAATGTTGTATGATATGGACTTCTATTACCGTATACTGTATGTACCGAAATGCCCAGAGTAATTATGGCCTCTGCAGTTGTGAATAGCATATCTCCCTGCTGTGTGATGAATAAATCTATCTGACTTTCTCATCTTTAATTCCTGCACTTTATCATGTTTTCAAACACGCACAGTGATTTTCAATAGGCCTCGTGTTGATAATAATCACATGTTTTTCCTCCCACAGCCTGTTCTGCCCCGCTGCTCTGTTGCTATGATCCTGGATGCACTGGTCTCAATGGGGCAGGTGAAGGGAGCCGTGCCTCTTTCTATTGGACTCTGTATTCTCATGGGACGTTCTCACCGTGGGCCCACCGCTACTCACAGTTAACCACTGGCAAATGGATTCAATGACAGAAATGCTGGACTTGGGTGAAAGATTTTTTGCCATTGACAGGTAAGTACAAATTCCAGCCACAAGGGAGAACAAAGGGATTAAAGAGTGGTAAGGTGTTAGTTAGTTAGTTAGTTAGTTAGTTAGTTAGTTAGTGTGTGTGTGTGTGTGTGTGTGTGTGTGTGTGTGTGTGTGTGTGTGTAGTGTCCTATACTATGTTTACCTATATACTGCTATTTTTTTATGTATTTTTTACTTTTATCTTTATTCTTTCTCTCTTTTTCATATATTCTTTTTCATATAATACATTTCATATTGTATTGTATTAAATTGGAAATACAGGTGACTTTGACTTAACATATTATCCTGTGTATTACTGAATTATTGAATGATTATATGGACTTTTTGTTATAAAAGCATTTCCATTTTTACAAAGTACCTTCTAATTCTGACCTGCCCTGAAACACCACACCACAGTGATGTCAGTGATGGGGGATGGCTTAGCTTAATGTCATGCAAATGAGCTCCTTTCCTGCTCCACAAGCCTATCTTTAACGCAGCTTTTCTCAGCTTTGTGTTTTCTTATGTCTTTCAAATGGCCACAAATTCTTCAAATGTTCTCAGATTTCCATGTGTAAGGCATCGTTGGAAAGCTTAGAATCTACATTCAGAATATGTGAATAACTCAAAACGCCTCCAGGACAATTTGTGACTGTTTTTTCCATGGGCAGCAGTAGCTCAGTTGGTCCACTGATCCCGCTCTTGACATAAGAAACATCAGTGGTTGAGCGGTCAGATCCACCCACAGGTTGGTTGGTATGATTCCAGCTCCCACAGATGAATGCTGCTGTTGTGTCCTTGGGCAAGACACTTAACTCACCTCACCCCCAGTGTCTGCGTACACTGGTGTGTGAATGAGTGTGTGGATGGGTGAGTAGTTCCTTGTTGTAAAGCGCTTTGCGTGCCTCGAATGAGGAAAAGTGCTATATAAAGATGTAACCATTTTACCATTTCCGTGGCTGGTCACAATTGTTAGTTTGTTGTTAGTACTAGTATAGCAAGTATAAACTGTTAATGAGGCTGGTGCCACTACTAAGCTGCTGTGTCTTATCCATAGACTACAGATAAAAGGAGAAATTCAATTTGTCAACTGGACAACGTTTGTTTGGTCGAAAACGTTTCGCCGCTCATCCGAGAGGCTTCGTCAGTTCTGGTTCTAGTGCTGGTTAGACACTGCTTATACTGTATCTAGCTGCAGGGAGGAGCTTCCTACACTGAAATAGCTCTGAAACTATCTTCACTAATCTGTCTCTTTGTTTTTCAAATTACTCTGGAAAAACAAAGAGACAGATTAGTGGAGATAGTTTCAGAGCTATTTTAGTGTAGGGAGCTCCTCCCTGCAGCTAGATATAAGCAGTGTCTAACCAGCACTAGAACCAGAGCTGACGAAGCCTCTCGGATGAGCGGCGAAACGTTTTCGACCAAACAAACGTTGTCCAGTTGACAAATTGAATTTCTCCTTTTATCATGGATTCTACCTGGACAACTGATGGACTCTTCACATAGACTACAGATAAATGGACATACCTAACCTGCTAGCTGCTGAGTGCCAAATAGGAAGTGACGATGGGGGGTGCTTCTGGCTCCATCGGCTCTGGTTCCAATTGACTTTATATTGGAAAATTGTCACCCTCTCTCTGTAACTTTCTCTCTCGCTGCAGTTTTGTCACTAGTATTACACTAAGTAATGATGGCTATAACAAATATATGATGACTGCAACTTCTACGACAGTGTATTTGCAATATATCAAAACTATTTTAACATGTATATTTGTACTCATTTATATTTATGAATGTTGTTTTTCTCCACCGCCACAAATTACTCTCTAAAAGATACAAGTCCAGCTCTGGATACAAATAAGGTAAGAGTTGGCAAAGTTATCACATCACAAAGATTGCAATCATTTACATCACTGTCTCCCAACCAGTGGTAAAGGGACCCCTGAGGGTACACGAGCACTTGTCAGGGAGTATTTGAGATCGTTTCAGATTTCAGAAAGATGGAATTGAATAATATTTGAATCTAAAATATTCTATGTAATATATTTTTACTTGCTTAATAATGTTTCTGACTGCAGGATATTTCTGACACACATATTATAAAATCGAGAGTATAGAGAGTTTAGTCTTCCGCCAGAAGTCATTTACAATATGTACTCTGAACACTTTTTAAACCAGAGTAAATTGAATTGCAATACTTGTCAGAAAAGCGTAATTCCATTTTAATGTCCAAGTAAAATATTTTCTGGTAAGACTATTGTAGCAAGAAGTTTATGTTCAGCCCGCTGTTGGCCACACACACAAATCTGTTTTTAATTAGCAGATGTGAAATGAGTTTTTTTGCAGGTCATAATTTGCAGGTAAGAGTTTATTAGCATTACATTTGAAGGGAGAGAATGAAAATGTGGTAGAGACAGGATCAGTGGGAGCAAACACCACAGGGCCACTATTAAATGGCATTTCACGCTCCACACTGCCTCTTCTCCTCCACTTGTTTGTTCAACACCAAAACAATCGCTGCTCATTAATTGCTTCTAATTTTTTTTCTTCTGTTTGCAGAGTTTCCAAGCTCCGAGCTGTAATTATTTTAAGGCTCTTATGCATTTATCCATAACTAGCTACTGAAAAAGACAGCACTGGAAATGAGCGTTGAACTTAAAACACGCACTAACAATTTCTACTGCTGCTTTATGTTTATGTGTGACCTATAAAAGTGTATTAGCAGCAACATTAACAGAAATTATTAGTCATAGGCTCTGTCATGTATTAGCGATGTCAATGTATATCAGATGCCCTTCCTGGAGCATTTCTTATCATTTATTTGTGCTGTTGAGGCTGACACTAAGATAGCGTCTCCATAAACAAAATCACAAATCGAGATGCACTGATCCAGCTTGTTCTGTTACGATACCAAAGTCAGTACTATGGCTTTAAATATCAACCAATATTAGAACGGGAATTGGAAATATTGGTGCCTTTATTCTATTATTTACTTCCTTTAAACACAAACAGAATATGTTTAACATTCAAATGTATTTTGTAACTTATCATATCAAATTATTGCAGAACAGCTTTGAAAAAATACAAGCTTAAAGGTCCCATGGCATGAAATTTTCACTTTCTGAGGTTTTTGAACGTTAATGTGAGCTCCCCTACCCTGTTTAGCCCCTCCCCATGGTTAAAAGTTGCGAAATGTCTAAACTGAGCATTTGCGATCCTTTTCTGCGTTAGAAAAAAAACACAGCTCAAACGGGCGATTCTCAACAAGGCACCTTATTGACGTCAGCTCGAAAAATGCAGTTCCACCCCCGTCTGTCTGTACTCAGCGTCTCTGTAAATCACGGCCAGAGAGTTTGGACTGCGAATGCGCTAGGCAATGCGAAATGCGTTTTTTTATTTGCCTGGAGGCACGTCCGAGTGTTTCTAGGCTCGGAAGTCCTTTATCTGAGCCTCTGGACCTTTGAACAGCAGTGGTTTAATTTTATTTTCTGTGGAAATGTGTTTATTTTTCAATGGAACGCTTCTCATCTCTTCTCCTCGCAAAATCACGGAAATGGATCAGAGCGGACAGCTGAGAGCTGAGAGCGGAGAGTTTGGCCACGCCCCACCCTCTACTATAGGCCAGCTCTTTTCTCCTCATTTGCATTTAAGCAACAACGCCCAGAATGGAGTGTTCAGAGAGAGAAAAATTACTCTTTCTCATCTTATCTCTGTTTCTCAAGCACTGAGTGTTGATTTTGAAGAAGGATTCATTTACAGTATTAGGGAACCATTAAGGAGCCATATAAAAGCATCAAGAAGTACCATGTCATGAGACCTTTAATATTACATCGTGTTCTGGGCGAACACTGTCCAATAATCTTATTAAGATGATTATTGAGCTGATATCATGGGGCCGATATCCGTTCCATCAAAATTTCTTCCTCTAAAGGCTGAACTGTGCTGCCAGCCACATGCTCTTACTGACACATTATTGGCTGTAGACCTCTTGTTCAAAAAGCCCAAAGCAGGTCACTGATTTAAAACAACTGGATCTCGATTCAGTTATGATTAAATTAATTGCACAGCCTTTTTATGCAATTATAAAATCACTGAAGGCACCTAACCCACCTACGCTCAGAATAAAGAAAGGTGTTAGTGTCTGACCTTGAGGTGAGGCTCTAAAGGTCGCTCATATTCCATCCTATCTCGTGGACCCCTCCACAGCCACGGAGCATTTCATCCCACTCACATTACCACTATAATTGATTTCCATATGAGCTCCAGCGCAGCCATCACCTCCCTGAGCCCGGCTGATTTAGTTGGCTAATATAATATCCGCACACAGTGGTCTTAGCGGTTTATTTTGTGTCCTAATCTCTGAAAAATGTCACGCAGGGAGTCGGTGCAGCAAGATCAAATTTGGATCAATCTCAAGCGCTCAATTAGCTCAGCATTTGGTGCTCCACGACCCGGATAAGCAGTTTGTCACTAATCCATATGCTGTTATCACCATTGTGTCTATGATTCTGTCAACAAATTCACACACACAACCTAAAGAGAACAGCGGAACGGTCTAATTGTTGGGATGTATAAGGTTGACGTGAGCCTGAAGGCACTGTGTATAACGTGCCAACACAAATGTTAGCCCTGATAATGCGACGATGCCATCTGACATTAGACAGGGTTATTGAGAGATCATTTAAAGTGTTTTACAGGTTCATTACAGAGGAAACCTGCACTCACGTTGTTATAATGTTTAAAGAATTCATGGAAGAGCTGATTTGATTTGGGATGTTTTGGATGTTTAGGGCATTATACAGTCAATCTTCAACCCATTCAAATTCTTACAAGTGCAAAATCAATAGTTTGGTAGTATATGTTTGTATTGTTTTAGATGACAGTAAAGTATCCTGACTGGAGTATGTTAAATCATTTTTGGCCTTGGTGTCAATTCCTCTTGAGCTGGTGGTATACTGCTTTATTTTCTCTTCTGGTTTTGTAGCTAAAAGCAAGAATGATTTGTGATACTGTCATGTAAAAGAAAGTAGTGCACATGTCAGTGGTCTCCCATCCAAGTCGAACCAGGTCTGGCCTTGTTTAGCTTTTGAGATCAGACAAGATAAGAAGGGGGTAAATCTTTAAAGGGACAGTGTGTAAGATTTTTACCCGTTAATTACTGAAATTGAAGATACCCATTCAAAAATACATTGTTTTCCAAGCCTTTTCACTCCCATCATGAAATCAAAGTATTCTTTTGGACTTAGATATAGTCACATAAAAGGGGGATCTTCCCCATGCAGAGGCAGCCATTTTGAATACGAGAGCCACAGAAGGACATTTGGGCTCCGCCTTCGCCTTCGGCAAAGCTTGTGGTTTTGGGTAAACAACACAAGCATGCTGCCGGATCAGACGTCGTAATGGATCTAACACGTGTTTTGGACTAAATTGTTTTACTGGATTTTATTCGCTGGATCCTTACGGACAAATTGAGAGCAAGTTTATGGTGAAATACAGAGTTTGACCTGTGCAAAGCATTCTAAGGTAAGCTAACCTCGTTTTGTGCTTTTCCGTATAAAAGCCCCATGTGCTCGGGGAGTGATTGTTCTGCAGGGAAATGAATTGCATAGTCAAAAAGAGGAGACTGTAAGGTTTCATTTGATGTGTAGAGTGTCATGGTACATGATCGGGAATGTGTGTTTTCATGAGAAAAGAAAAAAAAAAAAAACGGGACTGCATTTTATTTATACAGTAGCGGCTCGCGACCCTCGAGGTCTGCCGTAGCTAAAACAGAAAGTGCAATAGCACCATCCACCTATGCGCCACAAATCCTACACACTGGGGCTTTACAAGGTCCATATTACGCAATTTTTAAATTTATGTTATAATGTTGTTTCCTCACCACAAATATACCTGGAGTAGTGTTTTGTTTCATATACAAATGTTTAACACACAAACCCTGCATATTTAGGTTCTTCTACCAAACAGAAAACACCCTGTTCCACCTTGCGTTGTCATGTGGTAATACAGGAAATGCTCCACTGCTCCATTCACCATCACAAGAATCATTTGGAACATACTGAGCTGTAACATAAAATACTTTTGCTAAGGAGGGAGTTTAGTTAGTTAGTTATTTAGTTAAGTTAGTAGTGTTAGTAGCAGTAGTACTAGTGGTAGTGTAAAGTACAAATGTTCATAGTGATTTGCACTCCTTTTCTAATTATCTTAACACACAAGACTAGACTTGCTATGATCTTCCTTTGCCTAAGCTGTTTGACGTATTTAGGACAACTTTGAACACATTCATTTTAAGTGGATCTCAACACATTCCAGACCACAGCACATTGGAACTCATTTGAATGTCATGAATAGTGCATTAAACATGCCTAAAGTTGTAGAACAAAGAATCCAATAACATGAAACAATGCTCAGAGGAGTTGTCCCAGAATTACTAAATGAGGTGGAGCCGACATAAAGACGGAAGAACACCACTGGATATAATAAGATATTGTAATTGTAAAAAGACAAATCTCTTTTGACAGCATTCTATTAAGTGATGAGTGCAGGGAAAATGTAAAATAATAAAACTACTTTGAATAACAAATAGTAAAAAATCATAACATTAACACTACTAGATACCCTAAATAAAAAGTAACTTGTAGAGGGGGTACTATAGTTCAAGGGTAAATGCTCAAACTATAGTTGCATCATCACAGTTGTACCCACATTTAACTTAGCTGGAGAGAATTTCACAATCATGATCTTTCAAATACAGTGGTACCTCACCTTACGAAATTAATTCGTTCCAGAAGTGGTTTCGTAACGTGAATTTTTCTTAAGTTGAGTAGCTATTTCAATGGAAAAAGCCTGATTTGTTCCAAGGCCCCGTTCCAAGTTTTTTTTTTTTTATAGTGTAACTTGTTTTTATAGTGTAAGACTGTGTTCTGCGTCCTGATTGGCTAAGAGACTGTAGAGCCAGGACTAAACGTGGAATAAACCAGGTCTAGACCAAGGTCTAAACCTGGACTGGACCAGGACTAAACCTGGACTAAACCAGGACTGGACCAGGTCTAAACCTGGATTAAACCAGGACTAGACCAGGTGGATTAAAGCGCCGCGTGCGGGTCTATTTCCTGGTTTCGTGCTAGCTCTGCTATTAGCAAGAGCACCGGTGTACTTCACGAGTCACGGATGAGGCGAGCAGCAACTGCGTGCGTGGGGGGAAGGGGGAGGGCGGACACGTGTGTGATAGCGCAGCATGACCCGGTGCGGGGCTGCGAGCACGAGACCCGTGCTCAAACCGTGCCTCCTCTAAACCAGATCTAAACCAGGTCTAAACCAGGATTAAAGCGCCGCGTGCGGGTCTATTTCCTGGTTTCGTGCTAGCTCTGCCGGTGTACCTCACGAGTCACGGCTGAGGTGAGCAGTGAGGAGGGGAGGGGATGTGCCTCCCCGCACGCAGTCCGAGCTCATGAACGAACGCATGCAACGAGCCGCGGTGGTTTAATCCTGGTTTAGACCTGGTTTATACCTGGTTTAGACCTGGTCTAGAGGAGGCAAGGTTTGAGCACGGGTCTCGTGCTCGCAGCCCCGCGCCGGGTCATGCTGCGCTATCACACATGTGTCCGCGCGCACACTTCTCTGCCCTCCCCCTTCCCCCCACGCTTCACTATTAATACATTTTGTTGAAAATTTATGAAAGTTTGAGTGTTTAAACGAGAGACAAATGTGAGAAAGGTTTAAATCCAGTCT
Organism: Paratrypauchen microcephalus; assembly: GCA_036785185.1. Classification (NCBI taxonomy): domain Eukaryota; kingdom Metazoa; phylum Chordata; class Actinopteri; order Gobiiformes; family Gobiidae; genus Paratrypauchen; species Paratrypauchen microcephalus. Next base: position 1,998,831 of record JAVJIX010000120.1, on the reverse strand, counting down.
GAGAAAAGCGTATAATGTGTGTGGCTGAGAGTGCATCTGAGCGCGCATTATTTGAATTTTTGAGATTTCGCGTTTCGTAACTTGAATTTTCTTTCGTATCTAGAGACCAAAATTTAACGTGAAGGCGTTTCATAACTTGGAATTTTCGTTTGTTGGGTCTTTCGTAAGGTGAGGTACCACTGTAATGTCATTTAAAATATGCACAAAAGTTATGTGCAATGACAGCTTCTTATTCCTGTCTTGGCAGTGCCACTTAATAATATATGTTAACTGAAAAATATGAAAGAAAAAAAACTGCCCATTTAAATGTGTGAAACCCACTACTTCTCAGAGTAAGACGTCCTGGGATTTTAATTACAATGTCTGGAAAGGAGATAACCTTGAGCTTTCAAAGAATATAATAGAAATACAATATGAGACAATGTTAAATATCACTCCATTCACTATCAGCTGAGTCTGGAATCTGGAATCTACATGTCTTTCAAAGTTCTGTGTTTCCCTATTTGCATTTTGAATTTAGCATGAATTTTAAAAGCAAGATGCCCTTCCTGTCCAAGCATCCCGTCCCCCGGTCCACTTGATTTTAAAACCATAGCAGCATGAATTGATTCCTAGTGCAGTGATATATTAACTGATTTTCTGTAGTATTTCCTGTTTAACACGCAAACTGTTCCCCGTTGTGACGTCATGTGGTAATACAGGAAGTGCTCCACTGTGTTTTTAAACTCCATACACCTTCACTAGAATCATTTGGATAATTTCAGCCCTGAAATTTCCAGTCTCTTCTGAACTCAAGGTAAAAGTTGGCTGTTAATTAGAAAACTACCACTACATGACACCATGGGGGGAGCTTTTGGGGATGGAGAAAGACTAATAAGAAAGGATTATTCAAACATGTGTGAATGCAACAAAACACAACTCCAGGTATGTTTTTGACAAGGAAACAACATTATAACATGGTTTAAAGCTCACAAGATTTCATTTTGTATAATATATAACCTTTAAATTAGTCTTGATTTGAAGTTATGTAAAATTAGATATTGGATTTTTTTGTTTTTTTGTTATCTTCTAAACAAGGGTATGACGTGCTATTTGTGCAGGTTTGTGTGTAATTTTACAGGCCTTTCATATTATACTATTTCCCACTCATAGGTACATTGTAAAATCTAATAAGTAGACCTCACTTGAAAAAATCTAGGAAGCCAATTGCCTGACTAAAAATCTGACTAAAGTGTACTGAGCTTTAGTAATTCCTCAGTGTAGTGTACAGTAAATTCCTCTTTCATCTAACTAGGCATAGCAAGTGAGTTTTCATTCATAGAACTCATGTTGTGAAGCTGTGACAACTAATCATTCAAGTCCTCAAATCTGACAAGACTATTACTATTGGAATTTTGATGGCAGGACATCTGGATTGGCCTGGGGGATGCCATCACTAATTGGAGCCGAGCGGATAAAAGAGCCCCGATCTGCCGGTCAAGGGGATCTGCGAACTCGGGGGGGCAACATCAGAAGGAAAAACACAGGTGAACGTATCATCCATCTGTGGAATCCACCGGGCGCTAGATAACATCACGGATAAATGGATTTGGAACTGTGGGGAAGAGCGGCTCAGTCCATATTCACTCATACGTGCCAGGGGGAGGATTGCGAGTTGCACAGACCTGCATGAAGTGGGGACCTGACAGAAACCAGAGTTCTGGCAAATTGTCTGTTCGCCTGGGTTCTAAAATGTATCGATTATGTTAAATTCCCCTTTTTGTAATCAGTCCTCCTGGAAAAATGTGATTCAACCGGACTCTTTGTTTTGACTGCATCTTCTGCACAAACATGTCCAAGGCCACCAGCTGCCGCTTATCTCAGACTCTACAAAAACATTGCCACACACTATTGGACTCACACTCACATGTATTAAGTAATGCTGCCCTGTCTATTTTTAGGATGTCTGCTTCTTTTTCAGTTTTCAATCAATTTCATTGATTTCTGATCTTTTCCCTTGCCCCACACCCTTCCCTCTTGTCACCAAAGAAAAAGACACCGTATGTTACCTATCCAATTGTTTTCTGTCATTACATGTTGTGTATAATTGTATTGATTGTATTGCATCTTTTCTACTCTGCATTTTCCAGTCGGCGGCGCGCGCAAGCGCAGCGGCCCCTCCCCTAGCCACTCTATACTGTCCTGCCTGGTTAGTGGGGAAACTAAATTTCGAATTCATTCTATGTACATGTACATATGATTGTTTTTCGACAATAAAGCAACTATGACCTATGACCTATGACCTAACAAGGAACCATTCACCCATTCACACACCACTGTACGCAGACACTGGGGGCGAGGTGGGTTAAGTGTCCTGCCCAAGGAGCTGGGAGCTGGAATCATACATAATCATGTATCATTTGACTGCTCAACCACCGATGTTTCTTATGTCAAGAAATGGATTTGAACCGGCAACTTTTGGATCAGTGGACAAACGCTGTACCAACTGAGCTACTGCCGCCCCAAGTACATGTTACTTATATACACGAATATATAGAGAGTAAAAACAGGTTATATTCTACAATAATGCCATGTAGATCTGCATCAGGTGCACAAGGATTTGAATATGTATTAGCCTGTAGTAACACCTTTGTTTAGCTTAAGTTCAAAAGACACTGTAACATGTGTAACAATAAAATAATATCGCGCTCTCAAGATCCACAAATTCATAACTGTGAGTAAAGTAAACTAGCTGAATGCAAGTTAACCCTATTGTCAGATTTTACAGTATACTGACAAAAGTGGAATGAATGTAATTTTAGACTTATGACATGAGGTTCTGCTTTTATAGGAAAAACTGCTGGTACATTTTTATGACAAACACAGCGCTGGCTCTTAATGCTGTAAATTATTCATTATACCTATTAATAGAATAAGCTTAAAATGTAGCAGTGGAAAATCCAAACAGAAAACATGCTTGCTGGATCACAGGCCAGAGCCACAAAACGCTATATAAAAATTATTATTTTTGTTCACAGTATCCTAAACATATGACTAAAGCGATGGAAAATTGGTGTGAGACAGAGGTAAAGTCAAGTATAAGGAAAAATAAATCCAGCTTCAAACGCATTGGGGAGACAAAGAATGGGCATGGTCCCAAAAAGCAGAGAGGCTGGATCCAGTGGGCCTGCCAGGACTATCCTCTCCGGCACAGACTGGAGATACAAACGAGCCAAGAGGAGAGGCTGACCAAGTACAGACAAAAAGACGGGGACAAAGGCACTTTTCATTAAACAGAGAAAGACACAAGATTTACAAGTTACTAGGGTAACTATGGTAGGATATTATGTTGCGTGGTAGTGTAGGCCTGTCATAATTACATTAAAAATGTATGGTTCAATACATGCTACCTGGAACTAGACCTGTCACGATAGCAAATTTTGAAGTGTGATATACCAGTACAATAACCCAAGAGCTGATTTTAAAGGTCCCATGGCATGAAATTTTCACTTTCTGAGGTTTTTGAACGTTAATGTGAGCTCCCCTACCCTGTTTAGGCCCCCTCCATGGTTAAAAGTTGCGAAATGTCTAAACTGAGCATTTGCGATCCTTTTCTGCGTTACAAAAAATCGGAGCTCAAACGGGCGATTTTGAACAAGGCACCTTATTGACGTCAGATCGAAAAAAGAAATGCAAATGCAGTTCCACCCCCGTCTGTCTGAACTCAGCGTCTGTGTAAATCACGCCCAGAGAGTTTGGACTGCGAATGCGCTAGGCAATGCGAAATGCGTTTTTTTATTTGCCTGGAGGCACGTCCGAGTGTTTCTAGGCTCGGAAGTCCTTTATCTGAGCCTCTGGACCTTTGAACAGCAGTGGTTTAATTTTATTTTCTGTGGAAATGTGTTTATTTTTCAATGGAACGCTTCAAATCTCTCCCCCCGTGCAAAAACAAGGAAATGGATCAGCTGAGGGCTGACAGCGGAGAGCGGAGAGTTTGGCCACGCCCCCACCCTCTACTATAGGCCAGCTCTTTCCTCCTCATTTGCATTCAAGCAACAACGCCCAGAATAAAGAGTTTGAGAGAGATATTTATGACTCTTTCTCATCTTATCTCTGTTTCTCATGCACTGAGTGTTGATTTTGAAGAAGGATTCATTTACAGTATTAGGGAACCATTAAGGAGCCATATAAAAGCATCAAGAAGTACCATGTCATGGGATCTTTAACCACAAAAACTATTTTAAATCTACAATATTGTTATAAAGTCATGAGCTGCAATAAATAAATAGCACAATGAGCACATTTTCTTTGCTATAGTGGGGGAAATTTTGGGCATTTCTATGTAATATAAGATTTGAGATGTAGAGGGTAGAATAAAGAACTTCTATGGCTAATTCTTGGTTCATTATGTTGTTTATTTGTTGCATCTCAGGCCTTTTAATTACACAGTATATTTAAAAATAGGTTTACTAGGATTATCTTGCTTTGTGTTCTAAAGTAGTCATGATAATTACTATACTGACTTATCATTCAATACGTGATAGTAGACGTGCGCGATTTTAAAATTATTTTTTAAATGCGACCGGAACTGATGCGCCGCCACGCTCTACACGAGTAAGTTAGCGGGGCGTACCCAAACAAGCTAGCATGGCGGCGACTGAGGGAAAGCCGGAGCTTGTACCAAACAAAGGTGTTGCTACATCTGTTATATGGAACTGGTTCGGTTTTCTTGCGTTGGACTTAGAACAAACGAGTGCTCGCTGTAATGTCTGTTCAAAAGCTGTTGCAGCACGACAAATGTATCCTAGAGGCTAAAGCAGAGGCACGCAGCGGAGTGGGAGAGGTGCAAGTCCCCACAGCGCGAGCACATATTGTAAAAGACACGGTGCCCATATATACTGTGGAAAAGCCCAGATTCATTAACATCGTGACAATTTTGGACCCGAAGTATGTGCTACCAAGCCGCAAATATTTTTCTTGTGTTGCCACAGCTGTATACAGACTGCACAAGCTAACATACGTGAACACAGACAGTGGATTTTCTGCATCACTCGAGGAAAAACAAAAACTAAAACACAACACTACCCACTTCAGTCCATCTTTCTCACAATCAGGGAATAATTTAGCTCCATAAAATGCTTTTTTATGAAAGAAAGATATTTATATAACTATGATATATTAAAAAAAAACAATAACAGCTTAATTGATGCTAGGTGTAATGTATTTGTTTTATAAAAGAACGTTGCATTGTTTTGAGCCATTTGTCTGTCATCTGTTATTTGTTTTTGAGTAGGGCAGAAAAAATCAATTAAAATCATAAATCGGATTTTTTTCTAAAAAATTGGAGATTTTATTTTTAGGCCATATCGCCCAGCTCTATGTGATAGAAGAAACCGTAATTTTGGGGGAATTTTTTGTTTATCATGGTGTATAGATATAGAGAATTTGAGGATTGAATAAATCACTCCTCATTACCCACAGCAATTTATAGGTCCCCAGCCCCAACCGTCTAGTGGCACCAGTAGGTCAAAGTTGTAGAAATTTGTCAATTGCCTGGCAACGCACCTAGCAACCTTTGATCTGTCTTTGATGTGTCTGTTCTGACAGGGTTAGACCCTGACCCTGTCAGACCCTGTCAGACTCTGTTAGACCCTGTCAAAAGGTGCTTGGCCCCCACATTGCTGCTTGCAGCTATATTTATTAGTATTATTATTAAATTCAAGTCCAGAAATCTTGTGGAAATAAAAATTGTGACATAAGCTCTGAGAAAACATGTATTTTTGCCAGACCTCAAATCATCTTCCATCCCAATGAAGCTTTTCTATTCACTCCATAATCAGTGGTGGGAAGTTATTGTTCATTGATTGACTATAGCAACCGCTGCCCTGAGGTAGACTGAAAAAAGATGGTTGCCAATCTGCACCATCGACCCCTCCGACCACCACCAATCCCTCATTCACACATCACACTCATACGGCACGTGAACTATCTTGCTCTAACCACTGATACCACACACAACCAACTCTCAGTCGTCAAAATGTTTCTATGACCAACCCATAGACAGTATATACAAAGGGACATAGCTAACTCGCTAGCCGCAGCGTTCTGATTGTGAAATGAGCATGGGCGCTCACAGCTCCATCAACTCTGGCTCCAATTGACTTGAGATTGAAAAATGGTCACCCTTTAAGTGCCTCTTTAAGTGCTGCCTCAGACTTGCCATTTTGGTTTTAAAATGTTTGTATTAACCTGGTGCTTTTTATGTCATTATTTTCCTCCAAATTCACTTCTATAATTGCTAGCCTCGTTAGCTTCATTTGACTGGAGATGAATATGGGTATTATCACACTCCTTTAGTCCACTTCTTTATACAGTCTGTGGTTCAGCCTGTCTCATTTACCGTGACTAAAGTGTCAAATATTGATAACTGTATCAGGAGCCATTTGTCTCTATATTCCTATTGTTCCTGACAGGCACATACTGTATTTGTAGGAGGAGACTATAAAGCAAAAACACATGACATCGCTGCTGCTGCTGCCGTGTGGCTATGTGATCCATTTGGAAATTAGCAGCAGTAAAATTAACGCTTGTTTCCTTCAGCAATAACAAAGTCCATGCATTTGCACTGTAGTTTGCACACATATACTGACAGTCCTAATCAGCCCTATGTCAGAACCATTACGTCCAGCACTGTAATGAGTGGACAGGCTCAAGCTAGTGCCTCGCTTTGGACAACCACAAGCTAATGGATAATGATGTACAAGGGAGGCAGGGGCAGAGGAAGCAAATGACAAATGGCAGACTGGCTATGTTGCAATCAGTGGGATGTTTTTACAAGAGGACACAGGGTGAACTTGTAGCCAAAGCCCAAAAAACACCATGGCTCACATGCACATTCTGACAATACACAGTAGGATAGGTTCACAGTAATATCGCCAATATAGTACAATTTGCATAGGAAAATCCATTAGGCTTGTTAATAGCGATGCAGCTCATAATGAAGTAAACAAAATAAATAAATTGGCTTGGGAAAGAACACTGCGGTGTTAGAATCTGCTAGGAGGAACAGAGCTGAAGTGTTAATATGAATTATTCTGCTGGCGTTTATTGGTATGGCTATATTCTATACAGTCTTGTAGTGCTGAATGGTTTATGGAAATGGTGTTAAGTGAACAATGGTACCAGCTGGAATGAGAGGATATTTTGTTTATGCTTCAGTGGAGGAAGAGGTTTGCCTACAAAGTGTACAAATAATAAAGTGTCACTTGATTTGGGGTAAACACGAATTATTCAAATGAGCATCGTTAATCTAACAGGCAAACGAGCCAAAACATCCACTAGTAGAGTCAGCTTTGGTTAGGCCCAGACTAAAATGTGTGAACTCCTGATTCATGAATCAATCAATCAATCAATCAAACAATATTTATAAGGCGCTTTTCATACAAAATTGTAACACAAAGCGCCTTACAGTGGTCAAGGATTAGAAGATTGACCTTTATTGATCTCGCACAGGAGAGGTTGTTTCTATGTTTGACCCGGGGACCATCCCCATGATTTTGTTTTGTTATTTAGGCTTTGGTCAGGCCCTAAGCTGGAGGATTTTACCTATGGCGCACAGGCCTGGACTGGTAATTGGGCATACCGGGCATTTTCCCGGTGGGCCGATAGTCCTAGGGGCCGATGCCCTTTTTTTTTTTTTTTTTACTTAAAGACCGGCCCACAATTTAGGACTGAACCAGGACTAAACCAGGACTACATCAGGTCTGAACCAGGACTAAACTAGGTCTGAACCAGGACTACATCAGGTCTGAACCAGGACTAAACCTCAGGACTAAATCAGGATTGAACCAGGACTAAACCAGGACTACATCAGGTCTGAACCAGGACTAAACCAGGTCTGAACCAGGACTACATCAGGTCTGAACCAGGACTAAACCTCAGGACTAAATCAGGACTGAACCAGGACTAAACCAGGACTACATCAGGTCTGAACCAGGACTACATCAGGTCTGAACCAGGACTAAACCAGGTCTGAACCAGGACTACATCAGGTCTGAACCAGGACTAAACCTCAGGACTAAATCAGGATTGAACCAGGACTAAATCAGGACTGAACCAGGACTAAACCAGGACTACATCAGGTCTGAACCAGGACTACATCAGGTCTGAACCAGGACTAAACCTCAGGACTAAATCAGGATTGAACCAGGACTAAATCAGGACTAAACCAGGTCTGAACCAGGACTACATCAGGTCTGAACCAGGACTAAACCAGGTCTGAACCAGGACTACATCAGGTCTGAACCAGGACTAAACCAGGTCTGAACCAGGACTAAATCAGGATTGAACCAGGACTAAACCAGGACTAAATCAGGATTGAACCAGGACTAAACCAGGACTACATCAGGTCTGAACCAGGACTAAACCAGGACTGAACCAGGACTAAACCAGGACTACATCAGGTCTGAACCAGGACTACATCAGGTCTGAACCAGGACTAAACCTCAGGACTAAATCAGGATTGAACCAGGACTAAATCAGGACTAAACCAGGTCTGAACCAGGACTACATCAGGTCTGAACCAGGACTAAACCAGGTCTGAACCAGGACTACATCAGGTCTGAACCAGGACTAAACCAGGTCTGAACCAGGACTAAATCAGGATTGAACCAGGACTAAACCAGGACTAAATCAGGATTGAACCAGGACTAAACCAGGACTAATCAGGTCTAAAACAGGATTGAACCAGGACTAATTATGAGGGGCTGGTCTAAGCCAAAAATGCCAGGGCCATTTTTTTGTCCCAGTCCAGACCTGATGGCGCATGTTTAGGTTATTGACCCAGAATCAGTGTTTCTGGGTTAATAAACCATATAGAAATAATTAAATTGAATTGAAGTGGCAAGGGCAGTGACACCAACTGTTTTTGAAAAGGGGTCTAATAATGGCATTGACATATGGCTCACACCTTCACAAATACTGTAGCCTGAGGTTGTTGTTTTGTAGTTTAGGGTTCCTTCTCGAAAATGGCTACTGTAATTTCCGTCTGCGATACTGTTTGTCGGAGTGGCACGGCTGTCAGCACTGGCAAGGTCAGCGAGTGGGAAAACTTCCCCATCTAACGTCCCTCCGCCGTCGCGCGCCTCGGAGACAGCGCGCTCCCCTGACGCGCGCGGTCCCACAGCTCCACGCGCCCCGAGTCACGCCAACAGGAACAGGTGAGCGCCACAACCACTCAACTTTGTTAAAAACAATATGAAACTTTTACAAATAATGCCTACAGGATCTACGTTTAGGCTTTTTAGATTTACACAACGCACCATAACAAGGTCTCATCCGAGTCCTACAAACTGCAGTGCGGCAGCAGCTCGCTATTTTAGGCATATTTTACACGAAGTGGATACATTTTTAATCTGTTTTCAACTCCTGTCACCGTGTGAACGAACCACAACCAACCAACATGCTCCAAAAATCATCTGGTTACAATAAAACACAAACTCAGAACCACTCCTCAGCGTCAATCCATAACACGTAGAATAATGGATGTCTTACCTCGGCTGAACATGTTGGCAGCGGTTGTGTGGAGAGTCTAGTTCAGTCCGTGCTGGTGCTGGAGTAGCATCCTGGGCAGGTCCAGTGCTGTGCTGATTCCCTCTCGCCGCTGGGTGAAGCCAGGCACCAGGCTGAGGTTCCGGGCAAGTCCAGATGGAAGGCGAGACGTGCGTAAAGCGAGGATCGGATGAAAGGTTCTAGCAGTGTTTGAAAGAAAGATGACAATCGATTCCCCCACCAAGTTGTCGCGTCCTCGTGCAGTTGTGAAATGAAGAAGTAAAGAAAACAGCTAGTCCTTTCGCGTATTTCCTGCGCAATAAACTCTCTCAACGTATGCGTAATTGGATCACACACATGTCGGCTCCGGGAGATGCTCTAATGGAACTTGCTCTCGCCTTCAGCGTGCTGCCTGTGCTGTGTGAGTGCGGTCAGGTGCAGCGCTGCTTGTGGCGTGTGGAGACTGCCGTGTACTGTCTCCGCGCGCAGAGCCCCCTCCCACCGCGCGCTGTGGCTGATGAAAGCGCTGCCTCCATCCTATCTCTCCATCCGCGTCCCTCCCGACTTTACCCCGCCACACTGAGCCTCTGTGTCTGGCGTGGAGCGGCTCTTTATTGCAATGGAACCGTTCGTTTCGCATGTCATGGTTTGGGATCCTTTAGGTCTACTTAAAACGCACTTAGACAATGGAAGCATGAGGATTTGGGGTTATATTTTCCATTATCGAAACTAGCATTGATTTTGCTGAGGTCAAATCTTTCTTTTTTTTAACCTGTGTAATAGAACCGCATAGAAAATACACATTTAGAGACATGGTGCATGGTTGAAGTAAATGCCATAGGCCTATTAAAGGAAAAGTAACGTTTTTTGCAATCTGAGCCTTATTTTGGTAATAAAACAAGTTGTTTTACTCACCCATAGCACTTTGTTGTCATATGGAGCACTTCCAGAGATGTTTTAAGATTTGCGGTTAGCCTAGCCATAGCTCAGGGCATATAATATATTCCCCAAGCATGTAATCAGTACTCGAGTTGAGGGGGGATGGGGGGGGGGGGGTGGCATCCCCCCTGTGGGGAAAAAATAGTCAAAATCATCCCTTCTAAAACGGGCATCCCTTCTTCCATCCCTTATGGCATTTTATCAATCAGGCATGAAAATCCCTAAACTTTTGGCGAATTTCGCAGTTTTTAAGTCAAAATGACCAGTGCGCTCCAGCTTCCAATCATGTTGCAGCATAATTACGCACCGATACGCGATCATGACGGCAATCATGACGATTGCCGCTGTTGTGTTTGCGCCTGTTCGCCGATCAGCTGTGAGCCTGATATTTACGCGGCATTTCCAAGAGAAGAAGAATCCTTAACTTCCTACGTTAATGCTACGTAAGAAGGAACTCTCGCCTCGGGACACGGGATACGTTCGGGATTATGTCCTTTTCTCCGGAGCTCCGGATTATTAAAGACAACACGGCAAACTGTTAGAATAGAGCTGACCACATTCTTATGGGTGAGTCATATTATCAGATTATTTCTGCATCTATTTCGGCACTAAACCAGGACTAAACCAAGACTAAACCAGGTCTGAAACCAGGACTAAACCAAGACTAAACCAGGTCTGAAACCAGGACTAAACCAAGACTAAACCAGGTCTAAACCAGGACTAAACCAAGACTAAACCAGGTCTAAACCAGGACTAAACCAAGACTAAACCAGGTTTAAACCAGGACTAAACCAGGTCCAAACCAGGACTAAACCAGGACTAAACCAGGTCTAAACCAGGACTAAACCAGGTCCAAACCAGGACTAAGCCAAGACTAAACCAGATCTAAACCGGGTCTAAACCAGGTCTAAACCAGGTCTAAACCAGGACTAAGCCAGGACTAAACCGGGACTAAACCAGGACTAAACCAAGACTAAACCAGGTTTAAACCAGGACTAAACCAAGACTAAACCAGGTCTAAACCAGGACTAAACCAGGTCCAAACCAGGACTAAGCCAAGACTAAACCAGATCTAAACCAGGTCTAAACCAGGTCTAAACCAGGTCTAAACCAGGACAAAGCCAGGACTATACCGGGACTAAACCAGGACTAAACCAAGACTAAACCAGGACTAAGGTGTGTGTGTGTGTTTGTGTGTGTGTGATAACATATATCCTGTGTATTATTGAATTATTGAATGATTATATGGACTTTTTGTTTAAAAGCATTTCCATTTTAACAAAGTACCTTCTAATTCTGCCCTGCCCTGAAACACCACAGTGATGTCAGCGATGGGGGAGGGCTTAGCTTAATGCCTTGTTTTATTACCGAAATAAGGCTCAGATTGTAAAAAAAACGTTAAAAAGTGATGTAACATAAGTTTATTTATTTATTTATTTATATTATTAAAAGCAAAAGAAATTGTACACAAAGTGGAGCAACAATTAGGGAGGAGCTGGAATTCCTTACAGCAGACATAATGATTATAGCCTGTCATTGAATAAACACTCAACTGCAAGATGCACTAAAACTTCAATTACTGTTTCTTTACCTTCATTTTCTGGCTAAATGTGCTTTATGGCCATGACTAATTCAAATAATTACTCCAGTGTTGATGCTGCATAGTCAGTGAGCTGCCGGCTGTTGCTCTCTCATTCTCCCCGCTAGAGGAGAATAGAGAATAGAACAGTTTATTTTTAGCAGATGTTTCGTTGTCTTGTGTGATGAATTTACAATGAGTGTCTTTTCTGGCAATGTATGGGCATGTCAAAACTTCAGTGACTATTGTTGCAGTTTAAAGTTGTATTCTTCTTGTTAGAATCCATAAACCGCTCTAAACTTTGGAATTAACCAAACTGGAGCCATGGAGATATTGTAGCTTTGCTAAGGATGTGTGGATGGCATTTTCTTGTTCTAAAGAAGGCAGCCAGGCCAAGTGACAGGTCAGGTGTCTATTTTATCAAGCATGTGTTTTTAAACTTATAGACAAACTTTATTCATCCACAAGGGAAATTATTTGGACACAGTAACTCACTCATTTTTGTCTATACAATAACTTTTAGACTTAGACTTAGACAAACTATTGATCCACTATGGACATTATTTGGTCATAATAGCTCTCACATCACAATAAATTCAAGATTTTATTTGTCATATGCAGAATCAACACAGGGTCAACAATGCAATGAAATGCTTAGGATCAGAAGAACCGTTGACTCGCTAAGATACTCAGAAGTACTAATAACATGCGATAATAGTACATGGTAAAAAGTGTTGCAAAAAGTGCAGGGGAAGAAGTAAACAATATAATAAAAATATGTAATAAAATGTAATAAAAATACAAGGTACAATGTACAAAGGTGCAGGTAGGATTAAGTCAAAGATCAAATAAGGTGTAAGTAGAGTATTTCACAGATTGCACATAATATGTTGTAGTATAAGTGTTGCATGTGGATTTCGTATTGCACATAGTATAGTATAAACATTGCACATAGGTAATTGCACAGATTATTGCACAGGTAACAGTAGCATTTACAGTGAGATAGTGACAACATGATACATCCATACAGAGCAGCAGCAGTAAACATAATTATGCATAATGAAAAGTAGTTTAGTGCAGTATTATTGAGAGTTCAGTATTATTTAGAGTATTACCCAGAGTTCAGTAGTCTGACAGCTTGGGGGTAATATCTGTCTTTGAGTGTTTTTGTGCGTGCTGGCAGGCTCCTGTATCGTCTACCAGAGGGTAGCAGACGGAAGAGTCCTTGTGCCGGATGAGTATGGTCCTTAGTGATGCTGCGTGCCTTACGCAGACCCCTGCTGTGGTAAATGTCCTGGATGGAGAGAAGACTGCTGCAAGTGATGTCCTCTGCCACTCACACCACCCTCTGTAGTGCTTTGCGGCTCTGAGCGGTGCAGTTCCCGTACCACACTGTGATGCAGCCCGTCAGCAGGCTCTCGATGATGCACCTGTAGAAGTTTGTGAGGATGCTGGTGTTCATACCAAACTTTCTCAACTTCCTTAGGAAGTAGAGTCTTTGTCAGGCTTTCTTAACCACAGTGTCTGTATGTAGTGTCCAGGACAAATCCTCAGTGATGTGTACCCCAAGGAACTTAAAACTGCTGACCTGCTTCACCTCAGCGTTGTTGATGAAGATGGGGGGATGCTGGTCTGCACGCTGTCTCCTGAAGTCCACGATCATTTCCTTAGTTTTGCTGACGTTCAGAGAGAGGTTATTTTCCTGACACCAGCTGGTCAGTGATTTCACCTCGTCTCTGTAGGCGCTCTCATCATTGTTAGTGATGAGGCCTAGGATGGTGGTGTCGTCGGCAAAACTTGAGGATGATGTTGGAGCTGTGTCTGGCGGTACAGTCGTAGGTGAACAGGGAGTACAGGAGAGGGCTGAGAACACAGCCCTGGGGTGCACCAGTGCTGAGGACACATGTGGAGGAGAGGTGGCTGCTGATCCTCACCGCCTGTGGCCTGTTGGTGAGAAAGTCCCATATCCAGCAGCAGATGGACGTCCCCAGGCCCAGGGTGGTGAGCTTAGAGACCAGTATGTAGGGGATTATGCTGTTGAATGCCGAGCTGTAGTCAATGATTGTAATAACAAAGAAAAAATTTTTTAAATGGTAATAAAGAAATCTAAATAAGTAGCAAAAATAGCAAGAGACTGGTGTCAAATAAGGTACAATTATATAAATGTATATGTACATGTAAGATAAAAAAAAATAGTAAAGACCCCAGATCTGCAGACAGACATGGCTACTCTTGTATGTATTTTAGAATGATAAAAATTAGGGATGCACCGACATGATATTGGTGCTGATACTGAACAATTTGTTGGATCAAATGTTGTCTTCCAAATATTAGTTCAGCCAATATATCCTGGTTGGCAGTGTTGGGAGTAACTCGTTACAAAAGTAATTAATTACTGTAATGCATTACTTTTTGGTGTAACGCAGTAATGTAACGCATTACAGGGAAGAAAATCGGTAATATATTACTCGTTACAATGCCAGTAATGCACATTACAATCCATTTTTAACCTGCTTTGTTTTTGTGGGTTTTGCGTTTTCTGATAATCTGATAAGTCCGCGCAGAACATTACATTTCATACAAAGTTCCGCAAGATCAGCTAGTGATATAAAAGTCCGCGCAGACCATTCCATTTCCTTTTACTTCGTCTCGAACTGCCAGACTGACAAAGGATGACAGAACCAGAAGAATCGGATAGTGCTAGCTCCTCGAGGGCAATACAGCTGGAACTATCTTAATATCTACACATATGGGCTATAGTCACAGATGTGTATACCAAATGTGAAAATGCCATTTGCTACAGAATTGAAGAGGATGGCAGTGAACAGGTGCTGGAGTGCATGGTAAGGTGTGGCAAGAAGGGAAAGGACGATTTATCTTTTGGTATTGTAAGCGGGTAAGAAGCAATTACTGAACATGTTGGTTTTCAGTCTGCAGCTCCCAAAACCTCCTGGATGGCAGGTGAAAGTCATGACACATGAGAGATTTGCACTGTAGATTGCCAAATCCTTATTTCCAGTCATTTTGGCGAGAGTAACTAAACTTTTATTTAGAGTAATATTGTAATGTAAGGCATTACTTTAAAATGACAGTAACAAGTAATAAGTAGTGCATTACAGTTTTTGAGTAACTTGCCCAACACTGCTGGTTGGGCATATAAATCAATATAATAAGACTATTTTATGGCTGTTACTTTTGGGTCAAATATGTCATGTTAGTTTTGCCTAAAGGAAATAAATAGTCTCTGCACTGGTATCGATTGATATCCGGTAGATACTTAAGGCTAAGGTGTCAAACTCAGTATCGGAACTGAAAAAGATGGATTGATGCATCCCTAGTACAAATTCTAAATAAATAAATGCTCGACATGATGTTTTGCCGTATGTGGCAATAATGTAACAAGAAGCTGAGTGATGTGTCTCCATTATGAAGTTACACACTGTAATTTCCGGACTATAAGCCACTACTTTTTTCTCACACTTTGAACCCTGCGGTTTATACAATCATGCGGCTATGGACGGATTATTTGTTTATCAACACAGCGGATGCACACAGCTTGAGTGCAGAAAGCGCCGCTGTCTGTGTGGTTAACATGAAGTTGCAACACAGGCGAGTGCCGTTGTCAGTGCAATAAAAATGAAAAATGAAATAAGTTATGATGCTAAATGAACATTAGTGAGTGGGATATGTTTTAGTGACCCCTATGCGTTAAATGCATATGGGAAGAAATGTCTCAAACTTCAGTAGTCGGACATCCACTCATACCTGATCGAGACAACTTGCCCCGATCCCCTGGGAGAGACTCTTTTTACAGGAGACATGCGCAGTAGAGCGCCAAGAGCGAGACAGACAGGTGAAGAGACAATGCACCAAGGAAGATGCTACTTTGATTTTGTTTTGAACAGTTATTTTGCGCTTCATGCACACACCCTCCTCATGGAAAATACACAAAGATATACACACGATGCTGCTTTAAAGCTAAAGGCAATCGATCTGGCTGTTGAAGAAGGAAATAGAGCTGCTGCATGAGCTTGGCATTGATGAGTCGATGGTGAGACGTTGGCCACGGCAGCGTGACGAACTGACTCAATGCAAAAAGACAACAAAAGTTTTCAGAGGCAATAAAAGCAGATGGCCAAAACTTGAAAACGTTCTTAAAGACGTGGACAAGTGCTGCTTATAGGCACTTTTTTTTTCTTTTAAAGATCCCATGACATGGTACTTCTTGAAGCTTTTATATGGCTCCTTAATGGTTCCCTAATACTGTAAATGAATCCTTCTTCAAAATCAACACTCAGTGCATGAGAAACAGAGATAAGATGAGAAAGAGTATTTTTTCTCTCTCTGAACAGGCCATTATGGGAGTTGTTGCTTGAATGCAAATGAGGAGAAAAGAGATGGCCTATAGTAGAGGGTGGGGGCGTGGCCAAACTCTCCGCTGTAGCTCTCAGCTGATCCATTTCCGTGTTTTTGCACGGGGGGGGAGAGATTTGAAGCGTTCCATTGAAAAATAAACACATTTCCACAGAAAATAAAATAAAACCACTGCTGTTCAAAGGTCCAGAGGCTCAGATAAAGGACTTCCGAGCCTAGAAACACTCGCATGTGCCTCCAGGCAAATAAAAAAACGCATTTCGCATTGCCTAGCGCATTCGCAGTCCAAACTCTCTGGGCGTGATTTACAGAGACGCTGAGTACAGACAGACGGGGGTGGAACTGCATTTGCATTTCTTTTTTCGATCTGACGTCAATAAGGTGCCTTGTTCAAAATCGCCCGTTTGAGCTCCGATTTTTTGTAACGCAGAAAAGAAAAGGATCGCAAATGCTCAGTTTAGACATTTCACAACTTTTAACCATGGGGGGGGAGGGGGCTAAACAGGGTAGGGGAGCTCACATTAACGTTCAAAAACTTCAGAAAGTGAAAATTTCATGCCATGGGACCTTTAAAATTTATTCGATGCTGCTTATATTCATCTGCGCCCAATAGTCCGGAAATTACAGTACGTTCAATCAACCTGCTCTGTTCAGTCAGTCAGCACTAACCACCACAGGAGATATACCGCAACTGATAGACTTTCAAAGAACTGTACTGTACTGTACATCTAAATACAAATGTAATGGAGTTCTTTATTTCAGTAAGCATGCAAGCAATTTGACTAGTTATAGATCCCATTCCAACATTGTAAAGATTCAAACGCCAACCACAAGGAGCCAGTTACAACTAATATGACTCAATGTAACTGCTAGCGGCAATGGATTCATAGTTTGTTTTGTGGCTATAGTATTTATTCTTTAGATCTCCACCACATCTTCTGTTATGGACACTTTGTTATTTTAAATAGGGAGATAGGGCTTTTGTTGTTCTGGTGATTCTACATTACTCTCTGGAAAAGACCAGATTGTGTGTACAACATTGAGTATGTTGCCACTTCATTTTTTCAATTTCAACAAAATTGGCTATGTCTACTGCGGCCATTTCAGAGAACAGCGCCAGTACAAATCATTCACTGTCCTTTGTAGTTCGATTTATCTTGGGAAACTCCAATTTTAACAAGTACTAAAAAGATACTTTGATAGAAATTGGGAGAAAGCTGAAAAGCTTTTAAAGCTCATTTTGAGTAATATTTCAAAAAACACTATGATCAAAATGAGACCAAGTCATCAAAAAAGTTTTTTGTTTTTTTTTCAGCTGGATTTGCATGATCCTGAGATGTACTGTACATCTAGTATTTGTTATTTCAAGCTGCTAACGTTTACTATAATATATATATTATATTTACTGTACGAGTGAGGTGAGCCGCCTGGTAAAGTGGTGCAGTAACAACAACCTCTCCCTGAACGTGGAGAAGACAAAGGAGATTGTCGTAGACTTCAGAAGAGCACACATACAGCACGCCCCCCTCACCATCAACGGGGCTGCTGTGGAGAGAGTAAGCAGCACCAAGTTCCTGGGTGTGCATATCTCTGAGGACCTCTCCTGGTCAAAGAACACTGCATCACTGGCCAGTAAAGCCCAACAGCGACTCTGCTTCCTCCACAAGCTGAAGAGAGCCAGAGCCCCAGCTCCCATCATGAGCACCTTCTACAGAGGCACCATAGAGAGCATCCTCACCAGCTGCATCACTGTGTGGTATGGCACCTGCACCGTGTCCTCCCGGAAAAAGCTACATCGAGTAGTGAGAGCAGCTTAGAGAATTGTGGGTGTCTCTCTCCCCTCCCTGCAGGACATCTACCGCACCCACCTCACCCGCAAAGCCCTCTGAGTGCGTTGTGGGTGATCTGCCTCTTCAGTCTGCTGCCATCAGGAAGGAGACTAAGGAGCCTCAGGGTAAAGACCAGCAGACTGAAAGACAGCTCCATCCACCAAGCTGTCAGGATGCTGAACTCTCTCCCTGCCCTGCCCTCCCTCCCCCAATGACACTGCTGCTTAAATGACACTTAAAGGACACTGACACTGCTGCTTAAATGACACCATTTGAGCTTTACTATGCTACACATTCTGTGTTTTCCTTCGTTACTTATTTGTATTATATACAAGCCTTTTGTACTTTTGTTATGGGTCTATGTGATGTTTTAGTCATGTTGTTTATTCTCTTGTTTATCAGATGTTTTATGTTCACTGTGGGCCTAGGGAGTGCTGCAACTTCAAATCTTGTGTGTGCAACCTGTACATATCAGAATCAGAATCAGAATCAGAATCATTTATTAATGGCCACACAACAAGTTGGTGGAATTTGTTTCCGGTACAGCAAGAATGCTCACATCTCTTCTGTGTCTATTACAGGACAAAACAAATATACAACACACTTACACAATACGACATACAACAACAGATAAATGACCAGTTATAAGCGGGATTGATTTAGAGTCCGGATGGCAGTGGGAAAAAAACTGTTGGTGAATCTGACAGTTTTGGAAGTGATGGATCTGTAGCGCCTCCCAGAGGGCATGAGTCTGAACAGATTATTGGCAGGGTGTGTGGGGTCTGAGGTGATTCTATTGGCTCTTTGTGTGATGCGTCTGTGATACAGTGTGTCTATGGAGGGGAGAGTGTGACCAGTGATTTTAGTTGATTTATTTATAATGCGTTGAAGTTTGTGTTGTGAATGTGAATCCAAATTACCGAACCAGACTATTATTGATGATGTAAGGACGCTTTCAATTATTGCTGTGTAGAACTGAAGAAGGATGTTGTGTCTGATTCTGAATTTTTTTAATTGTCTGAGGAAAAACAGTCTTTTATTGGCTTTTTTGTATGTTTCGTTTGAATGCTGTTTCCATTTTAGTGTGTGATTGATATGGGTACCCAGAAATTTGACTGTCTCTGTAATGGTGATTGTTTCATTATCAATTGTGATTGGTGTTTTCTGTGAAGGTGAGCGTGCAAAATCAATTATGAGTTCCTTTGTTTTTGATGTATTGAGGAGCAGGTTGTGACTTTGACACCAGGAGGTTACATGGGAGATTTGCTTACGGTAATGACTTTCATTATTGTCAGTGATGAGTCCAATTATTGTTGTGTCGTCAGCATATTTGAATACGGATATAGAATTGTGGATGGATGTCAGTGTATTGGTGTACAGAGAGAACAGCCAGGGGGAGAGGACACATCCCTGGGGAACACCGGTGCTGAGGGTCAGGGGCTGGGATGAGAGGCCACTCATCCTGACCCGCTGCTTTCTCTCTGACAGGAAGCTCCTGATCCAGTGGCATAGGGTGAGAGGAGTGTTCATGTCCAGCAATTTATTGAAGAGTTTGACCGGGTCAATAGTATTGAAGGCGGAGCTAAAATCCAGAAACAGTACACGGGCATAGGTGTGAGGAGTCTCCAAGTGATGTAATATTCGGTGAAGAGCCAGGTTCACCGCATCCTCTACTGACCTATTGGCTCGGTAGGCAAACTGATAACTGTCCAATTGGTGAGTGGTGAAGTCTTTGAGGTGAGTGAGTATGATGCGTTCAAATGATTTCATGACAACAGATGTGAGGGCAATTGGTCTATAGTCATTGAGGCAGGTTACTTTATTGGTTTTCGGGGAAGGAATAATGACAGAATCCTTGAAACACTTTGGTACTGCGCTCTGATGGAGAGAGTAGTTGAATATAGTGGTGTATATTGGGGCTAACTGGGATGCACAATGTTTTAGAGCGGTAGGGCTAACCCCATCAGGACCAGCCGCTTTCCCCTTTTTGTTCTTGTAAAAAGAAGCTCTCACCTCCTCCTCCTGGATGTAGAAAGGTGGTACTGGAAGGGGAAACGGAGGGGTATAGGAGGGAGTGGGCAGCTGCTCAAACCTCCCATAGAAGTTATTTAGCTCATCTGGGAGGTCTTGGTCAATGCCAGGCGGAGGGCCAGTGGATTTTTTATAATCTGTCATTATTTTCAGTTTTTTCCAAATTGACTTTGTATCATTTGAGGCAATCTGCCTTTCTAATGTATTACCATATTTTGATCTGGCTTTCCTGATGGCAGCTCTAAGTTTGTATTTAGCTGCCTTGTATTGTGCTTCGTGGCCATCAATAAAAGCCTGGTTCTTTTCCTTACGTAGGATTTGTATGTCTTTTGTGAACCACGGCTTGTTGTTGCTGTGCGTTTTCACAGTTTTGGTGGGGATGCACGTTTCAACGCAAAAGTTGACGTATGACGTCACCGTGTCCGCTAGCTCGTCCAGGCTGGCCGCAGCTGCACTGAATACGTCCCACGTGGTGCATTCGAAGCAGCCCCTCAGCGTGTCGATACAAGCACTTGACCAGCACTGCACGACTTTGGATTTTATACCGCTGGATTTAAGTTTCTGCCGATATTTCGGGACGAGCAGCAACGTGGCGTGGTCCGACCTGCCCAGCGGAGCCCTCGGGAAGGACCGATAAGCCTCGCTGATGGGAACGTAGCAGTGGTCGAGGATGTTGGAGCCTCTGCTAGGGCAGGTAACTTGCTGGATGTAATTCGGAAGGTCACACGATAGATTGGCATGGTTAAAGTCCCCTAATGCAATCACAACGGCATCAGGATGTGAGTTTTCCACAGAGGAGATGTAATTTGCCAGATCTGAAGTGGCTACCTTAGCATTAGCCGAGGGCGGGATGTAAACGCCGATTAGGACAGCAGAGGCAAATTCTCTCGGAAGATAATATGGTCTGCATTTTAAACTGATATATTCCATATGAGGGCTGCAGAATGTGTTCAGCACTTTGACATTGTTGCACCATCGCTGGTTTATCATCAGACATATGCCGCCACCTTTGGTTTTCTTTGAGAGCTTCACAGACCTGTCTGCACGGTGTAGAGAGAAGCCGGGTGGAGTGACAGCCAGGTCAGGCACAGTGTCATCTAGCCAGGTCTCGGTTAGGCATATCGCTGAGCAGTCTCTGTAGTCCTTGTGAGATTGGAGGAGGAGGAAAAACTCGTCTATTTTATTTCTTATTGATCTGACGTTTGTGAGGAGCAGGGCTGGTAGTGTTGGTCGGTAAGGGTTCTCTCTTTGCCTGCAGAGAACACCGGCACGATGATGTTTCCTCCTGACAGTCCTGTGGTTCCAGGAGTAGTTTGCCGGTTTGGATGTCGCTAGTATGTCCGCAGGAAAGCTTGAAATCGGAATCGGTAGCTCACCGAAATTATTCCTGAGAGAAAGTAATTCCCAGCGACTGTATGTGACACATTCTGTCTTTCTGACATGCGACACGGACAATAGTAGAAGACACAGAAGCAGAGCTTGCACCGGGGCTAGCCTCGCGGCCGCCATCTTAGCGGTTGACAATAAAGTGTTGACAATAAAGCTGACTTTGAACTTAGAACTTTTAGAAGAAGAAGTGACTTTATTGATCTCACACTGGAGAAATTCTTCTCTGCATTTAACCCATCCTGTTATTAGGAGCAGTGGGCAGCACATTACTGCGCCTGGGGACCATCTCCATGATGTTCTTGCTTCTGTTTGGTCAGGACCTAAGCTGACACGGGGGGAACGTGCAAACTCCACGCAGAAAGGCTCGGGCGACCCGGGGATCGAACCTAGACCATGCATGCAAACTCCACACAGAACACACACAGAAAGGCCTGGGCGACCCGGGGATCGAACCCGGAACCTTCTTGCTGTGAAGCATGAGCACAAGCCACTCAGCCAGATGTCATATAGTTCCCTCATCATTAGCATACTCAAAGTTGTATTTTTTGATGCATGTAGGAATAATCCTGTATTGTCTTCCATTTGAGGCTTGAGTGCTCAGATAAACTCAGTTTTCATCTACCACCCTCAGTCCTGTACTTAACCACCATTATTCAAAACTCATTAGGCTGAACTATACGCCACTCGAATAGCCACTTATTTTAAACAGAAAGTCAGTGGACATGTTTGTTTACATCAGTGCTGTGGGTTAAAATACAGTCATGATCTTTCATTTGATCACTAAGCACCAGACAAAACAATGTCTAGATTCATAAGGCTTAGTACATATCAACTGTAGGTTGGCTTGAGTCTGCAGGCAGCACAATGGGTTTATTTTATGTTGTGGAAGAGAAATAGTTATTGTTTGGCCTCAGAAGTGACTTTCTTTTTGAACTCTGATCTTGTGTGCTTTTAGAGCCTCAGGTCCCACTGTTAGCTTCACTTTGGTGTGTAGGAAAAATGTTTCTCCATAAATTGTCTCTGAACATTGAACACTGTGAAAGGAATGAGCTTCTGTAAAATGTTAGAGTAATGGTCCATAGAGGCTCTAGTCTATACCTTGTTCTTACCTTTGCACTGCAGCCACATTGGATTATTTTGCCAGTATGTTTTTCTTATCTTATGCATAAAACCATTTAAATCAGACATGTTCTAAAATGTATTCTTGTATTGTCTTAGCAGTTATATTTCAGTCTCTCAAATGTTAACGCTCCTTAACTTGTTTAAAACCGTAAATCTTGAACAGAATCCTACTTTTAAACATAAATTGCAAATCTAAATGCTTGCTTATCCAAAAATTTTTATAAAAATAAAAAATGCTGTTAGATATGCGATGGAAATGAGCAGCTCCACACATTACAATTGTCATTTGTTTGATTATTTAACTTTGCATTTGATAGTCTTTAAAGCAAAAGTAACGTTTTTTACAATTTCGGAAATAAAACAAGTTGTTTTACTCACCCATATCACTTTGGTGTCATATGGAGCATTTCCGGAGATGTTTTAGATTAGCGTTAGGCTAACGCCGTTAGCCTAGCGCGATTTATAGCCATAGCTCGGGGCATTCCCCGAGCATGTAATATGCCCCGTGCGGGCTCCAAATAACACAAACTTTAGCACTTTTCAAATCATAGCAGCTCAATGTCTTTAGTCTACGATTTAGCTTGGTCAAAAGTGGCCTGTAATCCGAGATTTAGCCATAGTTTCGAGTAGATGAGGACGCCAGTGCGCATGCGCGGAGTGTGCTCTCAGCTCCCGGGACCCAAACATGGAACGCATAGCTGTAAACTATGGATAAATCTCGGATTACAGGCCACTTTTGCTTCAAACTAAATCGTACACTAAAGACATCGAGCTTCTACGATTTGAAAAGTGCTAAAGTTTGTGTTATTTGGAGCCCGCACGGGGCATATTACATGCTCGGGGAATGCCCCGAGCTATGGCTATAAGTCGTGCTAGGCTAACGACGTTAGCCTAACGCTAATCTAAAACATCTCCGGAAATGCTCCATATGACACCAAAGTGATATGAGTGAGTAAAACAACTTGTTTTATTACCGAAATAAGGCTCAAATTGTAAAAAACGTTACTTTTCCTTTAAGTTAAATTTAAACAAAGATTGAAGATGAAGATTAGCCTTTATTGTCTCCCTTGGGAGAAATTTGTCCTCTGCATTTAACCCATCCTGTCATCAGGAGCAGTGGGCTGCACATTACTGCGCCCGGGGAC
This sequence comes from Paratrypauchen microcephalus, assembly GCA_036785185.1. Classification (NCBI taxonomy): domain Eukaryota; kingdom Metazoa; phylum Chordata; class Actinopteri; order Gobiiformes; family Gobiidae; genus Paratrypauchen; species Paratrypauchen microcephalus. The sequence continues at coordinate 1,974,895 of JAVJIX010000120.1, read as the reverse complement.
CATCTCCATGATCTTCTTGCTTCAGCTTGGTCAGGACCTCAGCTGGAGAACAAACAACCAAACTACTTTCTCAATCACATGACAAAGGTCCTGCATTATGCAAAATTGACTCTTGTGAGCTTTAAGTCATGTTATAATGCTGTTACCTCCTCAAAAACATACCTAGAGTTGTGTTTTTGGGTTTTGTTTCATTCACACATGTTTGAGTAATTCAGGTTATTAGTCTGTTTACATCTACAAAGCTCAAAATGCTCTAGTCCACCTTGTGATGTCATGAAGCAGTAGTTTTCAAGTTAACAGCTACCTTTTACCTTTACTTCAGTAGAGATTTGCAATGCCACGTATGAAATCATCCAAATTATTCTAGCGAAGGTGGAGCACCGTGAAGGACTTCCTGTATTACATCATGACATCACAAGGTGGAACATGGTGTTTTCAGTTTCACAAGATTAACAACATTTTAACATAGTTCATAGAATGTATTTATTTTCAGCAAAACTCACTCTGCTAATCAAACAAACAGTCCAATACGGAAAACACTTCAGGTTTATATTTCATAACTCTTTGTCACTTCAAATCAACGTCACTTAATTCAGTCTCATTGACTGAACAAATAGAAATTAAACTCATTAATTACAAAGATTATTTAAATGTAAAGAAGTGTTAAAGTAATTGCAGCCTTGAGGGATTTTTTGAGGCATTTTCAGCTCCTACCACATTTAAAGGAACATTATAAACACTCCCTATAAAGGTAGCAGAATTTGATTGTTTGACAGCAACAGAAAATAAAGAAGTCTCCATCATAAAACCATATCAAGATATTTGTTACTGATTGTGTAAGTTCATTTAAAGGTGCACTTGTCACATTTCTGGACTGGGATGCCTAGTCCTGTCATGATATTTACTATATTCACTTATCGTTCAGTATATGAAAGTTGGGACAATAGTTTTTGGGGGTCATGGGTACTTTTTCTTTGTACTACACCGAAGCTTTTTGGTATTTTTCTGCACTATGATAAGATTTGAGCTGTAGAAGGTGGAACAGGGCTCTCAAGTCTCACGCATTGAGAGTGTGACACACGCAATTTGACGTGTTCACACGCAACACATGGTATTTCTCACGCTGAAATTTAGTTATGCAATTCAAGCGCAGCGCTTCTGTGCCCAGAAATCGGTTCAGGCACCACGCGGTTTCAGCGCCATTCGTCCTCCGCCCTCTCACCCCCCCTCCTTGCAGAAAAAAAATAGGCCGTTTCCCAATTCAGCGACGGCACACTTGTGAGCGTCCTTGGAACGGGATATGCGTCATATCCGGCGCGACAAGCGCCGTTCCATTCGTTTTTTCCCCCTGCACCGTCGAGACGAGCTCTGAACGGCGCCGTCGTTTCCATGGAAATCGGGGCGTGGACCAAGTGTGCAAACATGCACGCTTCACACACTTAAAAGCCCCAGCATGCACAGCGCGGGAGGATATATGACTACAAAGACCGACTCGCCAGCGACATCCACAAGTGAGAGTTGCGACGTCACTATAAAATATACGTACTGGTTCACCTCACCTACAACTATGCTACATGAAACTCTTCATAAACTACGCTAAACATGTGTGACGGTAGCCGTAACGGCATAGATCACGGCACCTGTATTACCGTTCACATGCTTTTCCCCTGACACTTCTATATTTCCTTTGCTGTTGTAGTGCTGGATATTCTACAGTGTCGCCATGTCCAGCGTTTACTCTAAGCTGCGCACTGTTCGCACATTCTCAGCGCACAAGAAAACTCGTGCAGCGCACTGTAAATCAGGGATGAAAGAGCTTTTTAGCGGATCTCCGCTTTTTATTCAGCCGCGGGGTCTTTTTTTTAATATCTGCAAAGTGCGAGCCGCGCGGGGGGGGGGGCATTTCGGATGTGGAGTTAGTGTGTGTTTGCTCAGAAACATTAAAAATTAGGGGGAACATTGGCCATGTCCCAATTCTAAGTATTACTAGTCGCAATAGAATAATATTTTTGTCTTTAGGGAACAAGGAGCAGACCACCCGGCTCAGTGAGCTGAGGCGGGACCTGTTCAATTTCGCAGACCCCCATGTGAGAAACGTAGTGCACTAAGGACAGAGCGAGTGTGCGCCGTCTCGACAACAGACCGAGTGCACACTCACAAGCGTGCCGTCGCTGAATTGGGAAACGGCCATAGTCACTCGCAACCCCTCCCCCCGGAAATTACGCAGTCACACGCACGACCCCGCTCGAAAGTTGAGAGCCCTGAGGTGGAATAATGAACTTCTATGACTTTAGCAATGTTGCTCATTTACAGTAGTGTTTGTGATAATGCTGCTTTAGAGTTATTGTGTCAAAAATATATTGCACTTCAAATATGTATTTATATTATGGCATTAAACATGCCTAATCTTTTCTATCTTCATTTTGAGTTTATTAAAAAAAAAAAAAAAAGGTCCGTCCTGTAACTTGGCCTTGTCCATGGAGATAGGTAAGTTAAAGGAAAAGTAACATTTTTTTTTTTTTACAATCCTGAGCCTTCTTTCTGCAATAAAGCAAGTAGTTTTACTCACCCATAGCAGTTTGCTGTCAATTGGAGCAGTATCGCAGAACTTGTGTTGTAGCCGTTCTGTTCTACTAATGATCCCGTATCCGTTAGCGTGAGTGCTCGGGGCATTACATTGCGCTCTCCAAATAACACAAACTTTAGCACTTTTCAAATTACAGAAGATCGCTGTGTCAGGGTAGACTTTTAGTGGATTCCAAAACGGCCTGAAACCCGATATCCAGCTATAGTTTCATTTGATGACGTCATCAGAGAGGACAGTGCGCATGCGTGAACTCAGCTGTTTTGTAAACACCGCTAGTCCGAAAGAAGCTAACACCGCTCTGAACTTTACTTTTCTGTTGCGATATCGGGTTTCAGGCCGTTTTGGAATCTACTAAAAGTCTACCCTGACACAGCGATCTTCTGTGATTTGAAAAGTGCTAAAGTTTGTGTTATTTGGACACCGCAAATCAGTGCCCCGAGCACTCACGCTAACGGATACGTGATCATAGAAGAACAGAACGGCTCAACATAAGTTCTTCAAAACTGCTCCAATTGACACCAAACTGCTATGGGTGAGTAAAACTACTTGTTTTATTGCCGAAAGAAGGCTCAGATTGTAAAAAAAAAACAAAAAACGTTACTTTTCCTTTAAAGGCGTTATATTACACAGAATGGATTCTTGTGAACCTGGTTTATTACACTAGTCTGTTCCAACTTTTGATGTCATGGAGTGGTAGTCTTCAAGTAATCAGCTACCTTTTACCTTTGGTTCAGTAAAGATTGGCAATTCCAGGGCCCAAATCATCCAAATTATTCTAGGGAAAGTCTATTGACTTACATAGAAAAACATAGTGGAGCACTTCAGAATGAAACAAAACAAAACTCCAGGTATGCCTATGATGAGGAAACAACATTATAATATACACTCAACAAAAATATAAACGCAACACTTTTGTTTTTGCTCCCATTTTTCCTGAGATGGACCCAAACATCTAAAATTCACTCCAGATACACAACACTACCATTTCTCTCAAACATTGTTCACAAATCTGTCCAAATGTGTGACAGCGAGCACCTCTGCCCCGCCGAGACAATCCACCCCACCTCACAGGTGTGCCACATCAAGATGCTGATCCGACATCATGACCAGTGCACAGGTGCGCCCCAGACTGCCCACAATAAAAGGCCACCCCGAAATGTGCATTTTTTTTGCTTTATTGGGGGTCTGGGGACTCAGAACCAGTCAGTACTGGACCGGACATGCTCAATGGGTGACATGTCCGGTGAGTATGCTGGCCATGCAAGAACTGGGACATTTTCAGCTTCCAAGAATTGTGTACAGATCCTTGCAACATGGGGCCGTGCATTATCTTGCTGAAACATGAGGTGATGTTCATGGATGTATGGCACAACAATGGGCCTCAGGATCTCATCACGGTATCTCTGTGCATTCAAAATGCCATCAATAAAATGCACCTGTGTTCTTCGTCCATAACAGCCATTGAAGAGGAGTGGACCAACATTCCACAGGCCACAACTGACAATCTGATAAACTCTATGTGAAGAAGATGTGTTGCACTGCATGAGGCAAATGGTGGTCACACCAGATACTGACTGGTTCTGAGTCCCCAGACCCCCAATAAAGCAAAAAACAAAAATGCACATTTCGGGGTGGCCTTTTATTGTGGGCAGTCTGGGGCGCACCTGTGCACTGGTCATGATGTCGGATCGGCATCTTGATGTGGCGCACCTGTGAGGTGGGGTGGATTGTCTCGGCGGGGCAGAGGTGCTCGCTGTCACACATTTGGACAGATTTGTGAACAATGTTTGAGAGAAATGGTAGTGTTGTGTATCTGGAGTGCATTTTGGATCTTTGGGTCAATCTCAGGAAAAATGGGAGCAAAAACAAAAGTGTTGCGTTTATATTTTTGTTGAGTGTAGAAAAACATAGTGGAGCACTTCAGAATGAAACAAAACAAAACTCCAGGTATGCCTATGATGAGGAAACAACATTATAATATAGATCAGAAAATAGCATAAGATAAGATAAGATAAGATAACCCTTTATTTGTCCCACAATGAGGAAATTGCAGTGTCACAACGCAGGTTTCAGAACAGTGGAACATTCCAGGGAAAACAATAACATCTCCATGGACACAAAAAAAGTGTCTTTCAAGTTGTATGGTGCACCAAGTTAATCACAACTGAATGACTGAATCCTTCCCCAGGAGCTTGCCTTGATCGTTACACTTTAAATAAGTCAGCAGTTCATCTAAGGAACAAATTGATTGTGCATTTAACGCTACCATGAAACAATAAAAAACACTGCTTTCGTTTCTTTTCTAATATGATTCTTAAGAGGTGTAGTAATATAATTTCTTCTCCGTGCTCCAGCGTAGTCTCCTGTGTCTCTCTCAATTCTCCACTCTCATTAAGCCCTGGGCCATGTTTGTTTTATAGAGCCCTTGATTTATTTTTTCTTAGAACATTTTTACATCTTAAACTATTGCAAATGGCAGTCCAAGGCTTCCCGTAAACAATTTCACAGTGTTACAACTTTCTTAGCTGGAAAACACATTTGTTCTGATTACGCCGCAGTGAGATTAATAACTACGTCCATTTTAAAAGTGGCTAATAAAATAGGTTTTGTGAGTGTAATTATTTGTGTGTGTCAAATTAATGGTAGCAATACAGCTATAAAAAGATACATTTTGTGTAGCTCCTCACTGAGTAAAATGGAAAAACTTTACAAGAGGTCCTGGTACCAGGTCTAATATATAAACTTTATCCTCCAGTGTAATGTTATAAAAAGATTAAAAAGTTGGCAGACTCATAGATTTTGTGATTTCTTAATATCTAATAGTTAAAGATCCCACGACATGGTACTTCTTGATGCTTTTATATGGCTCCTTAATGGTTCCCTAATACTGTAAATGAATCCTTCTTCAAAATCAACACTCAGTGCATGAGAAACAGAGATAAGATGAGAAAGAGTAATTTTTCTCCCTCAGAACAGGCCATAATGGGCGTTGTTGCTTGAATGCAAATGAGGAGAAAAGAGCTGGCCTATAGTAGAGGGTGGGGGCGTGGCCAAACTCTCCGCTCTCTGCTCAGAGCTCTCAGCTGATCCATTTCCGTGTTTTTGCACGGGGGGAGAGATTTGAAGCGTTCCATTGAAAAATAAACACATTTCCACAGAAAATAAAATTAAACCACTGCTGTTCAAAGGTCCAGAGGCTCAGATAAAGGACTTCCGAGCCTAGAAACACTCGGACGTGTCTCCAGGCAAATAAAAAAACGCATTTCGCATTGCCTAGAGCATTCGCAGTCCAAACTCTCTGGGCGTGATTTACAGAGACGCTGAGTACAGACAGACGGGGGTGGAACTGCATTTGCATTTCTTTTTTCGATCTGACGTCAATAAGGTGCCTTGTTCAAAATCGCCCGTTTGAGCTCCGATTTTTTGTAACGCAGAAAAGGATCGCAAATGCTCAGTTTAGACATTTCGCAACTTTTAACCATGGGGGGGGGCTAAACAGGGTAGGGGAGCTCACATTAACGTTCAAAAACCTCAGAAAGTGAAAATTTCATGCCATGGGACCTCAGTTGGTAGAGCGTTTGTCCACTGATCCAAAGGTTGGCGGTTCAAATCCCGCTCTTGACATAAGAAACATCAGTGGTTGAGCGGTCAGATCCACTGACCCACAGGTTGGTTGGTACGATTCCAGCTCCCACAGATGAATGCTGCCGTTGTGTCCTTGGGCAAGACACTTAACCCTCCTCGCCCCCAGTGTCTGCGTACACTGGTGTGTGAATGTGTGTGTGAATGGGTGAGTGGTTCCTTGTTGTAAAGCGCTTTGGGTGCCTTGAAGGTGGAAAAGCGCTATATAAAGATGTGACCATTTACCATTTAATAATGAGTGTGGGGCTATAGTCAGTTAGTGCAGCACAGTAATATAATGTGGATTATGCAACAGTTACTGGTGATTTTGAACCCAAAAATAAGGTACAGAGATCCTGAAAATCCTGAAAAAAAATGTGTCTACAAGAGCATTACTGCCTAAAGAAGCATGACAAAGTCTATAGTAAATTAGCGATGCACTGATCCAGCTTTTTCAGTTCCGATACCGTTGTCAATACTTTAGCTTTTAAGAATAACACAAGATAAAACTCTATGTGCCACTCCCATACCTGGGTGGTGCACAGGGAGAACAATGACCTGACAAAGATCCACTCATCGAAACGTTGTCATTAAATAAATACAATTTGGGAGTAAATGTGCAGGCTTTGTCTCACTATCGCTTTAAGTATCTGCCAATACTTGATATTGATCGAGTGCAGAGACAGAAAACAACATTTATTTCCTTTAAATAAAAATAAAACAAGACAAAGCTGATCCAAATGTATTATTTATCTCTCTAGCAACCACAGAACCACTTTGAGTAAATAAAAGTTCATAAATTCTGAGACCTACTGGGCAAAATTCGACCAGTAAATAGTATTATTATATCTGCTGAACCGATATATAGACTGTTCATTTCTTTGTCAGTGGACAAATCTACAAAATCAGCAAGGGATCAAATATGTATTTCCTCCACTGTAAATCAGCTGGCTGTTAGGGATTTTTCCTAATAAACATCAACAAAAGGGAACAAATGAGAAAACAGACACAGAAGTATTATACTCGTTAACGAGGGAGAATGAGGTGTAGCATTTGTTAAGCAGAGCCGCCTCTGCCTCCTTCCAGGCCACACACTCAAATCTCAAAGAATACCTCCTCGTTGCTTCCTTTTATGTAGAATCACATAGTAACGGAAAATTCCCAGTTTCAAAGCACAAAGTCTTCAACAAAGTTAATCTTTAACATACATACATCACTAATCAGCTGCAGTGAGCGCTATATTGGGGAAACCAAGCAGCCACTTCACAAGAGGATGTACCAACACAGGCGGGCGTGCCAGAGCGGACCGTCATCTGCCGTACATCTTCACCTAGAAGCCGCGGGCCATTCATTTGAGGACAGTGAGGTTCAGATCTTAGCCAGGGAAAAGAACTGGTTTGAGAGGGGGGTTAAAGAGGCTATTTTTGTCAAAAAAGAGAATCCGTCGTTAAACAGAAATGGGGGAGTTAGACATAACTTGTCTCCCATCTATAATTCGATTCTCAAACCAAGTCAAAAACAGACAAAGAAACATTAGGACAGACAAGCCATTGCAGAGGGGTGGAGAGGGTCGTTTGTCTTGAATAGGGAGACGAAAATTGGACGCCAGAGAAATTTGAAATACAAAGAGACAGATTAGTTGATAGTTTCAGAGCTATTTCAGTGTAGTGAGCGCCTCCTAGGGCTTATAGATATGCTAATACTAGACGCCAGAGGAATTCTTAAAACAAAAGAGACAGAGTAGCTGGGATAGTTTCAGAGCTTTTTTCAGTGTAGGTAGCTCCTCCCTGCAGCTTGATATAAACAGGGTCTAACCAGCACGAGAACCAGAGCTGACGAAGCCTCTCGGATGAGCGGCGAAACGTTTTCGACCAAACAAACTTTGTCCAGTTGACAAATTGAATTTCTCCTTTTATCACTAATCAGCAGTTGCTTTGATTGTTTGTCTAAGCTTAGTTAATCAGTCTTTGTCCTTTGTCTCATCCTATGGTTTCACTATAGGAGATGAACCAACTCAAGAAGAATATAACACTTTGATAATTCATTAAAGACACTATTATACAATTTTCTTTAACACCGGCAAAACATATGATACAACATCAGGTGACCCCCACTGAGAAAGTCTGTGAGGGAGAAGTCAAAATTGTCAGCTATAAAAAACAAAAATGAGAAGACAGAATAATCCCACTGGACTAGGGCGGATCATCATACTAATATAATTATACAGTGATGTCTTTTTGGTGGTTTGGGATAACACAAGTGAATGGTGTTGGCTCCTTGTGGGCTGTAACTACTGCAGTATTAGTGTGCTGAGGCTGTGCTTAGTGTCAAATCTCCCCAAATACTAAATCAATAATTGTTGTAATTCCTGTCTCATCTCTGACTGAAGGAGAGTAACAGGCGAGTGAACTGTTACATAAAAAGCACACAGAGGCTGCTCAGAAAAGTGCCTGGCTTCATAAAGTGCATAAAAGGCTCCAGTTGCTCTATATACTTTCAGATTGCAGCTGATTGTTTGATTAAATCAACGCTGATTCTCAGTCTTGATTTGGCTCTGCATCAGTATCTGCAGTGACTTCATTTAAGCACCAGAAGAATATGGATTTTCTCTCTGATGGTGAAAAAAACTAACCCAAACAAAACAAATGCATTTAGAAGAAATATACACTCAACAAAAATATAAACACAACACTTTTGTTTTTGCTCCCATTTTTCCTGAGATGGACCCAAAGCTCCAAAATTCACTCCAGATACACAACACTACCATTTCTCTCAAACATTGTTCACAAATCTGTACAAATGTGTGACAGCGAGCACCTCTGCCCCGCCGAGACAATCCACCCCACCTCACAGGTGCGCCACATCAAGATGCCGATCCGACATCATGACCAGTGCACAGGTGCGCCCCAGACTGCCCACAATAAAAGGCCACCCCGAAATGTGCATTTTTTTTTTTGCTTTATTGGGGGTCTAGGGACTCAGAACCAGTCAGTATCTGGTGTGACCACCATTTGCCTCATGCAGTGCAACACATCTTCTTCACATAGAGTTTATCAGATTGTCAGTTGTGGCCTGTGGAATGTTGGTCCACTCCTCTTCAAAGGCTGTTATGAACGAAGAACACAGGTGCATTTTATTGATGGCATTTTGAATGCACAGAGATACCGTGATGAGATCCTGAGGCCCGTTGTTGTGCCATACATCCATGAACATCACCTCATGTTTCAGCAAGATAATGCACGGCCCCATGTTGCAAGGATCTGTACACAATTCTTGGAAGCTGAAAATGTCCCAGTTCTTGCATGGCCAGCATACTCACCGGACATGTCACCCATTGAGCATGTTTGGGATGTGCTTGACCGGCGTATACGACAGCGTGTACCAGCTCCCACTAATATCCAGCAACTTCACACAGCCATTGAAGAGGAGTGGACCAACATTCCACAGGCCACAATTGACAATCTGATAAACTCTATGTGAAGAAGATGTGTTGCACTGCATGAGGCAAATGGTGGTGACACCAGATACTGACTGGTACTGAGTCCCCAGACCCCCAATAAAGCAACAAAACAAAAAATGCACATTTCGGGGTGGCCTTTTATTGTGGGCAGTCTGGGGTGCACCTGTGCACTGGTCATGATGTCGGATCGGCACCTTGATGTGGCCCACCTGTGAGGTGGGGTGGATTGTCTCGGCGGGGCAGAGGTGCTCGCTGTCACACATTTGGACAGATTTGTGAACAATGTTTGAGAGAAATGGTAGTGTTGTGTATCTGGAGTGAATTTGGGATCTTTGGGTCCATCTCAGGAAAAATGGGAGCAAAAACAAAAGTGTTGCGTTTATATTTTTGTTGAGTATATCTCCTGCTTGCTAAAAATAAATTGCAAAACATCCATTTGTTCTATGAGAGAGTCTCCATAAACATGATGTATAAAGGCATGGCGATGTCACATGCTAGTCTCCATGGAGATACATTTAATGCCATGAACACATCTTCACGGAGACAAGCAGTATTCAGACCCTCCCGTAGAAAAAGCTACATAGTACATAATACATTTAAATGACTGAAGAGCTTGGATAATACTGTCTCAAAGAAACAAATTGCTCCACTCAAATTAAAGAAATTGAATAGCGCACTAAACAGGGCTGCAATTTTAGTCTTTCTTGAACAAATCCTTTAAGATATCCATGAAAAGCCTCTCCTGGAAACATTTTCAAACAGGGTATTAAAGAGAATCGATCAGTCAGATAGATTATGTATTCACTTTATTTTATCTCACAGTGCTACACTTTATAGGCTGAGGCTCATTATAAAACACACTATCTCATCAATGCCCACTGCTATTTCACATGTCCTCCATCTTTGTCAGGTCCAAGTAAAATCTTTTGTTCAAACACGGTGAGCTTCCTGGTTTTTGAAGTCCGCGGTCAGCCACCATCTGTCCATCCGGTTGCTGCTGCCAAGTCTTTAATACAATCTACTTACACTGGTGACTTTGGCACAGCACCAGCCATTGTTTACAAGCTTAGTTTCGTGATTAAAACGGGCTGCCCACAAAAACAATGGGAAAGTTTGAGAAAATCCAAGAAGTGATTGTGTGCAGTTTGTTATGGCGGTCAGAGCGAGGATTTAGCATGAAATCATACTCTCATAATCTCACATGTTTTATCTGGAATGTTTCAAGTCCAGGTCATCAGATTATACCCTGATCTGACAGGCCTAACATTTTTTGTCTGATAACGAGTTTTATACTTTTAAATTTGGAAGTGAACACAAGGCCTGTCCCGATAATTGCTATATCAGCTTATCATTCCATATATGAATGCTGGATCAATATATTTTGGGGCTCAATATGTATCGTCTGTACATTTTCTTTGCAATAGTGTGGAGTTTTTGGGGTAATTTAGTTGTAATACGATAAGATTTGAGCTGTAGAGAGTTGAATAAGTAACTCCCATGGCCAATTATTAGTTCTCCTATTAGATTGTTGCAGTTCAGGCCTTTTAATGATACTAAATTATTTACTGGGAGTATCCTGTTGTATTGTTGTTATGTTAGTGGCATATAGTAATTTCATACATTTACTTTCATTAATGTTTATTGCTGTATAGCTCTAGGACACTGGCAAAACTGTATGTCTGAAAAAGTATTGCTCCGTGTCTACAGTGCAAAAAGTAATACCCAAGTAAATTTCTCAAATGAAGAAGATTTAACTTGGTTTGAATATATTTTACTTGACAAGTAAAATAATCTACCAGTGAAGTAAGTGTTTTTATTTATTTATTTTTTATTCAAACAACATCTTATCTTTAGTGTGTGTTAGTGTAGGTGTATTTTCCTACTACATAAAGACTTGGTCCATTGCTAGATAATCAGATCCATGTAACGTGTTCTTAATTTAAAGCCCCAGTGTGTAGGATTCGTGGCGCATAGGTGGATGGTGCTATTGCACTTTCTGTTTTAGTTACGGCAGACCTCGAGGGTCACCCGGGCGCGCGCACGAGCCGCGCACCGCCACTGTATAAATAAAACGTGGTCCCGTTTTTGTTTTTTTTTTCCTCATGAAAACACACATTCCCGATCATGTACCATGACACTCTACACATCAAATGAAACCTTACAGTCTCCTCTTTTTGACTATGCAATTCATTTCCCTGCAAAACAATCACTCCCCGAGCACATGGGGCTTTTATACGGAAAAGCACAAAATGAGGTTAGCTTACCTTAGAATGCTCTGCACAGGTCAAACTCTGTATTTCACCATAAACTTGCTCTCAATTTGTCCGTAAGGATCCAGCGAATAAAATCCAGTAAAACAATTTAGTCCAAAACATGTGTTAGATCAGGGCTCTCAAGTCTCACGCATTGAGAGTGTGACACACGCAATTCGATGTGTTCACACGCTCACACGCCACACATGGCATTTCTCACGCTGATTTCTTTTTTCCGCGCGTTTTCAGCGAAAAAAACTCCCCCTGCTCCGGGCGCACGGTCCGAGCGGAGGCCGGAGCAGACGCGCCATCCCCCGGGCACGTCCTGAGCCTCAGTCCCGGTGCCACGTCTCCTCTGAGACGCACCGACTCCGGTCCCGGTGTCTCCGTCTGTGCGTAACGTGTCCCCCCCGACGGCTTACACGCGGAATACGCGCGGCCCAGAGCCGAACTGCCCGCGTTGAGACGCGGTGAGACGCAGTGAGACGCGGTGAGACGCGGGCCCGGTGCATTAACCAGACTCTTACATGAATCCGTTAAAAATGTCCCGCTCCCCCCCACCCCGGTCCCTCCTCCCCGCGCCTCTCAGCGCACTGACAAAGTGCGGTGATGATAAAACAAACTGAGAACCATCAGGTAATAACTTCATTTATATAACTCTCATTAGTTGCTTTGTAGTTTAAGTTTGCTCTTTAGACAAACAGGGCTCTCAACACAGCATTTCTCACGCAATTCAATTCATATCTAAGTCCAAAAGAATACTTTGATTTCATGATGGAAGTGAAAAGGCTTGGAAAACAATGTATTTTTGAATGGGTATCTTCAAGTTCAGTAATTAACGGGTAAAAATCTTACACACTGTCCCTTTAAGTCATTTTAACTTGGCAAGATTTTAGTTTTGTAGTGTAGAAAAGTTTAAGTTTGTGTTAAATCACTATGGTGACTCTTATCTTTACAGTATTTAACACAAAATGATCATCTTGGCCCTTATTCTACACATTACACTATGTTTTCTCTACCCTGTCATCTGTATCCTCCTAATTGTGCATAGTCCTCGTGACCCCTCACCTCCCTCTGGGGTCACTCCTTCCTTAAATTACATGCTTCCTTTCCTTATTATCAACTCTTGCGCAGCTAATTTCTGCTTTGACCAACCAGCTGGGCCTATTTTCACAAAAAGTGTAAAGACATAATAACGTCTCACTCTGCCAAATAGGTCACCAACTCAAAATGATGGACAGACGATAAGAACCAGCTCGTTGTAACCTCTTCACGACCTTTCATTGACCTTTTGACAACCTTCTGACCAGGCGATTAGCATCTTTACGTCCCACTTTGATTAGCCCCAAAATTGGCGCTATTTGGAACGACCTTTTCATGATAAAGGTCCACTAGCAACACAGCCCGAACTGATCCACCATGGCTTTCATTTGTACAGCACACGTACACAGATCCGGCAGCGATACATTTTGCTCCTGAAAGAGGAACATGATGAGACGTATTGACCGTGAGCAGTTGTTAACCGCAGCAGATTTGTAGCCTTCTTGCCTTACCATGATCTTGTTGGAAGTCTGTTAGCGTGCTCTTATATTACCCCTCACTTCCTGGAGCCACCCGGATAGTGTGGAGTTGTTTTGTGTTATGTATGGGTCTCCTAAAAGCTCACGGTAAAGCTGTGTACACTGACAAGAATAGTCCAAGTTCAACAGATACTCATTTTTATCTGTAATGTTTGCTGTTTTTGGAAAGGTTCAAGGGAGAGACTGTCGTGTGCACTGCTAGCAGAGTGCTAGTAGTGATGGGAAGAATACTAGTTACAGAATACTGAATATCTGCATTAAAATATATTTTGTAACATATTTTGTTATATGGACCAATCAGAGTACTGTATACTGAGTACTTGGAATGTTTTTACATTGAATTGCATAATATTATAGTATATATTGTAAAAAAAAATGCTATATAACTATAAACAGCTTTTTTATTATTATTTTTTATGCATTAATTTATGTCTCACTAATACTGTGCAGTTCAAAGTCAAAATTACATGATGAATTACTGCTATGTATTCCTTTTAATTTGGGAAAGTAACTGTATTCTCAACACCAACAAATGACAGAGTAACTGTACCTGAATATTGTTATTCACCATTAGTATTCAGAATAATGTATTTTTGGTACATGTACTTCCCAACACTGTGAACAAGTATGAATACTGAACAGAATCACATAAACAGTACCAAAAGGGGACCTTTCCTAAATCATTTTATGACCCCTTGAAAAAGCTGGATCTCAAAGGGCCTATCCTTAAATAAATACATTTGATTGGTCTTGCTCTGTATCATCCATCTTCTTCCACTTATCCAGAGCTGGGCCGCAGAGGTAGCAGTCTAAACAATGGATCCAGACGTGCCTTATCCCAGACAATTCCTCCAGCTCCTATGGGGAGGATTTTTACTGTATTATAGTTTTGTTGTGTTTTTGCATTCTTAAAGGTCCCATGGCATGAAATTTTCACTTTCTGAGGTTTTTGAACGTTAATGTGAGCCCCCCTACCCTGTTTAGCCCCCCCCCCCCCCCCATGGCTAAAAGTTGCGAAATGTCTAAACTGAGCATTTGCGGTCCTTTTCTGCGTTCCAAAAAACCAGTGTTCAAACGGGCGAGTTCGGACAAGGCACCTTATTGACGTCAGATCAGCAAATGCAGCTCCAGCCCCCTCCCTCTGTCTCCGCTCAGCGTCCCTGTATATCCCGCCCATAGAGTTTGGACTGTGAATGCGCTAGGCAATGCGAAATGCGTTTTTTTATTTGCCTGGAGGCACGTCCGAGTGTTTCTAGGCTCGCAAGTCCCTTACCCGACCCTCTGGACCTCTGAAATACCAGTGGTTTAATTTTATTTTCTGTGTAAATATGCTTTTTTTCATTGCAAAGTCTCTCATCTGTCTTCCTGCGTAAAACACGGAAGAGAGGAGAAAGCGGTGCCGAGCTGCGCTTCGAGCGGGGGAAACCCCCCCCCGCTCCTTAGCCAATCTCTCTGTCCTTCTCATTTGCACTGAAGCAGCAACACTCAGAATAAAGCATTTTAGACACATACTGTATCTAGCCTCATGAAGACTGTCAGAGTCATATCTCATGCAGTGAGTGTTGATTTTGAAGAAGGATTCATTTACAGTATTAGGGAACCATTAAGGAGCCATATAAAAGCATCAAGAAGTACCATGTCATGGGACCTTTAATATTATAAGACTGACCATTATTTTGCCATACCATCTTCAAAGCCTGATCCCGTCAGATCTCAGAAGCTCAGCAAGGCCGGGCCTGGGTAGTACTTGGATGAACACTGGGAATTCCAGGTGCCACAGTGGGGCACCAGTGGAAAAAAACTGTTGTTGTGTGATTATGCAAGACAACTACATTGCCAAGTAAGAAAGTGGTGTGTGTGTGCATGAGTGTTGGAGGTGGTCGGAGGGGCAGATGGTGCAGATTGGCAGTCTCGCTTCCATCAGTCTGCCCCAGGGCAGCTGTGGCTACAATAGTATCTTACCACCACTAAGGCTACGTTTATACGGCGACGATAAAAACAGAAGACGCAAAAGTGGCGTCTCGTCTTCAATTTTGTATCCCCGTTTAGACGAGCGTTCTCAACAGGAAATGTTTGTTTATACGAAGACGCAAATGTGGGCGAATTCGATTGAATATGCATGCAAGGCCGCTAATAAAAACACCTACCTTTTTCAGGACACCGACAGGGGCTCTCACCACGGTTGTTTCGCCCTCGATGTCGGGTCGGAGCTCTTCGCTTAATGCAACAAGAGCTTGTTTATTCATTCTGAAGTTTTCCACCCAAGCACTGTCAGCAACTAATCAATTCTCACAATTGTCCCACCACTGACTGGTTCTCCCCGGTCTTGTCCAAGCTCGCCTCTGTCACCTGCAACGTATTGTTATTGTTTTACCGGCTTGGGGCATCCAGTCAGCTGTATGCGGCGTGAACATGTTTTGCGCTTCTTGCCGTTTAGACGGAGACGCGACCCGGGCCGTCTTCAAAACTCCACACTCTGGAAGGAGTCTTCAGATTTTTGCGGTTTCAGAGCCCGATGGGCGCCGCCGTCATGTAAACGAGAGACACTTCCGATAGAATATTTTGTCGTTTTCAGTCGCAATCGTCCTCGTCTAAACGGCCCCTAAGTGTAGTGTGAATGAACAATGAACTGTAAAGCGCTTTGGGTGTCTTGAAAGACGCTATATAAATGCTATTAATTTATTAATTAATTATTAATAATACTTTGAACAACAATTTGGTCAGTGGTGGTTGTTTTTAAATGTGCTTCATTAATACACTTGGCACAGAGAGAACATGCAAATGCCACAGACCTGTTCCTGAAATTAAACTTATTTTTGCATAGGAATAAACATTCCAAAAACAATTGTATTTGTGAATTCTTGCACATTACTGCAGTACTACAGGCCACAGTAGCCCAGCTGTTTATCCATTGATCTGAAGGTTGGTGGTTCGAATCCCACTCTTAACTTAGACATCATTGGTAGAGCAGTCAGATCTACCGACCGACGGTTGGCAGTGTAAATCCAGTGTCTGTGTATAGTAACGAAGTAATAATACTTCACTACTGTACTTAAGTACATTTTGGGAGACTTTGTACTTTACTTGAGTTTTAAAAAAATTGATTACTTTTACTTTTACTTCACTACATTTCCGAATTTAATTGCATACTTTTACTCCGTTACATTTTCAATGTGCCGTTTAGTTACTCGTTACAAAAAAAACCTCTACTGACTGCAAGGAAGTCAGGACGTGCCTGGGCTTGTTCGCTACTTGCGCATGACAGTCAGCCTACACCTGCTGGTTTCATGCAGCTAGTTTAATCAATCAACATCCCTGATGGAAGAGGAGACAGCATCCACGTCGGCTACAAATGAAGGGGGACCTGACCATGAGCATCCCTGGCCGTACTTAAACACAATGTTCTCTTACACTGATATGAAGGATTCGTCCTATCGAATGAAGTGCCTCTTGTGCCTTCCAAGAAACGTGGAAATCTTATCTTACAGAAACTCCCCGTCCAACCTCAAGAAACACATCGAGGTAAGCTCTAGATTAATGAAATTGTTAGCGTCTATATTCCAATTTCAGTAACCATAGCACGGACATTCTAGACACTGTTGTGAAACCTTGAGCATAACATGTAGAAATTAACTTTGTGTGACATTGTTTCAGTTACACAAAGCGTATTTGATGATGTTGGAGCTAACAGGCTATCTAGCTTTTTCGGCTCAAGGGAAGGCATAGCTGTAGGCTATTCAGATATAAATTCAGACTGCCTTTGCTTGATACTTTTACTTGTACTTTTAATTACATTACTTGAGTACATTTATTTTTACATTACTTGTCATACTTAAGTACAAGAAGTTCCAGATAGACTTTCCAGATAGATAAAACTTAAGACTTTTACTCAATTAACATTTCAGTCAGTGACTTCGACTTTTACCAAAGTCATTTTTGGGAGGTGTACCTATACTTTTACTTGAGTTTGATTTTCCAGTACTTTATACAACACTGGTGTACACTCGTGTATGAATGTGTGTGAATGAATGCGTAGTTCCTTGATGTAAAGTGCTTTGAGTGCCTTGAAGGTGAAAAAGCCAAAGCCAAATTTACCATTTTTGTTAGTGGTTGATGGCGTTGATTTTAGATATTTTACTTTACACATACACTGTAGAGAATGTTTTTACAGTTTGACTTGTGATTTGTATAAATAAATGATCCATACACAACTGAAAGATATCTTACTTTTCATCCAAGAAGCTTTGTCTTTGTCAGGACGCAGAGATGGAGATTGATGAGAGGATCACTCAAGGAGCATCTCATGTGCACAAGTGGCTCACATTTCCTAAGTACCTTTGATTTATTAAATTAAAAGTGTGACCTCAAACAACTTTGCTTTTAAATATTTCAAGGTTCTGCACCTGCTTTCACAATTACATACTGCAGTTGTGTCCTTGTGCAAGACACTTTCCCAACCCTGGTAGTGGACATGTAGTGCATGATTGTGTGGGATTGGGAATAGGTGTTTTGTATGGGCAGTGAGATGGAAAGCATTATATGTACAAAAAAAAAAAAGTTATTTGGAAAAAACAAAAAGTAACACTAAAATTCTGTAAAAATGAGTATCCAGTTTAGTGGTAGAATGTAACAAAGTAAAAATAGTAAAATATCCATCCATCCATCCATTTTCTTCCGCTTATCTGGGGCCGGGTCGCGGGGGCAACAGTCTAAGCAGGGACGCCCAGACCTCCTTCACCCCGGACACTTCCTCCAGCTCCTCCGGGGGGACCCCAAGGCGTTCCCAGGCCAGCCGGGAGACATAGTCCTGCCAGCGCGTCCTGGGTCTTCCCCGGGGCCTCCTCCCTGTGGGACATGCCCGGAACACCTCCCGAGGGAGGCGTCCAGGAGGCATCCAAAACAGATGCCCGAGCCACCTCAGCTGGCTCCTCTCGACGTGGAGAAGCAGCGGCTCTACTCCGAGCTCCTCCCGTGTGACTGAGCTCCTCACCCTATCTCTAAGGGTGCGCCCAGCCACTCTGCGGAGGAAACTCATTTCGGCCGCTTGTATCCGCGATCTCGTCCTTTCGGTCATTACCCAGAGCTCATGACCATAGGTGAGGGTAGGAACGTAGACTGACCGGTAAATTGAGAGCTTCGCCTTTCGGCTCAGCTCCCTCTTCACCACAACGGTCCGGTACAGCGACCGCATCACTGCCGACGCTGCACCGATCCGCCTGTCAATCTCACGCTCCATCCTCCCCTCACTCGTGAACAAGACCCCGAGATACTTGAACTCCTCCACTTGAGGCAAGGACTCCCCACCCACCCAGAGAGGGCAAGCCACCTTTTTCCGGTCGAGAACCATGGCCTCGGATTTAGTAAAATAGTGTACTTAAATATAATTTTTTGGTATCTGTACTTTATTTAAGTAAAATTTAAAGATTTTACTTCACTTGAGAGCAGGTACCTGTACTCTCTACTCCACTACATTTTGGAACTGGACTGACCAGTGAAAGTACTTTTTATTACTGTTTGAAACCTGCAGAAAAGGCTGAGGGGGTTTATCTTTAACACATTTCAATTTGAGCAGACAAAAATAAACAAATAAAAACAGCTAGATAAAAACATCTGTTCAATTGTTTTTGTTTAACAAAATTCATCCTAAATCACTGTGTAAAATACTTTTACAATTTATTACATTTTTTAAACAAGTACTTTAAAGGTGCTCTGCATAACTTTTCTAGTGTGGGTGCTACCTTGTTATCTTCATGGAGATGTTAGTGCTTTGTCTAGAATGTTCCATGGTAGAGATTAAATGCTTCTCTCTCATTTTTTTTTTTTAGCTTTGTCTGTGTAATTAGTCTTCATAGAAGCAACAATGGCATCATAATGACGTACTGCCACTACGACAGACCCCCACCCTGACATTCCATCATTCCGACATGCCCCCATTCCGACACGTTTTGATGCTGCCATTCTGACAACGTTTGGAGCATCACCTTTTTTGCCTGAACCAGGACTGAACCAGGACTAAACCAGGACTAAACCAGGACTGAACCAATACTAAACCAGGTCTAAACCAGGACTAAACCAGAACTGAACCAGGGCTGAGTGCCAGGTCGGGCCCAGAGGTGCGCCTAGCGTAGACTGTAGGGTGACCGCAGGAGAAAGGACCAGCGCAGAGCTCCGCGCCCCATGGGGCTAAGCGCAGCCATCGCCTGATTGCACTTTGCAGACACCCTGCTCCACGGGCTCGGGGTTCTCTCTCTTTCTTAAGTCCAAGATCAGTCCTGGTTTAGTCCTGGTTCAGTCCTGGAATCAGTACTGGTTTAGTCCTGGTTCAGTTCTGGTTCAGTCCTGGTCCGTATGCGACACAAAAGTCCAGCATCTCGATTGATGTTTCTTCTGCTCAATAATGCCTGTGAAGTGATGGTGCATTTTTGACAGTAGAATTGCATCTGTGAATTTGTATTTGTACTGAAGAAAGCGTAATTTCAGATTTTAATTTCGTGATTGCAATTCTTGATGTCATAACTTTTCAAATTGTATTCTGATGAATAAAATACAAACATTTTATGTACGACTGGACTCATTCAAGAGTTTACGAATATTTATTTTATACTCAGTTACAGCCAATTATGCATGGATTTCACAAATATGCACAGATTTCTATCCTCTGCACATAATATTTCTGAAAGCTTTCGTACTCCATACATATACATATAGCTCATTTTAGTAGACCCATTTATTTTTAACAATTACCTTGTTTGTCAGAATGACGGAATGTTGAAAAAAATGCTCAAGTGCCGCCACTCCGCCACGCCTCACTCTGACAATTAGACGTCAGTATGTCGGAATGGCAGCGTGTAACCAAAGTATCATCTCAAAATATCAGCGTAATCACAAGGTAAGCCTGACGTTGGCATTTGTTTTTAATTAGAATATATATATATACACACACACTATATTTTTGTTTTAAGGGGTAATGACTCTCTGATTGCACTAAGTTGGTTCTAAGTGTCACTGACTTTAGTCTTATACTCTTTGAGCTGTGTTCAGGTGAACTGGTATTTCCATTGTCATACTGAATGACTTTGTTTGTATTTAACCTAGATGAATATGGAATTATAGCAATATCAACCACCACAGTACTTTTAGTAGTCAAGTTATATTTAACAGTGCTGCTGGTACAAAAATACTTGTCCTGAAATCACAGCTGACTAAAACGTAATTTAAAAAAGGATATATTCACTATAATATAAAAAATGAGTAGTTCATTCACTGGGTGCTGTCCCTTCAGTGTGATCTTCCATCTGCTGCTGTGCTGAAGGACAGTGCTGGACCAGTCTAGAGAAATGGGGAATCAGAAGAATGCAATCTGTAAAACTGACTTTCTTGGTATATTAAAATAAAATCCATTCTCCATTCCACCTGGACACATACATGTTCTTGTCTTCATTACTACTGAAGACTCAGATAACAAGGGGAGTAAGATGATTGCTTATTACTGATCATATCAGTGCTGTCGTGTTGTTGAATATTTTGAAACAATTATTAATTTAAAGGAACACGGTACAAAACCCACTGAAGATGCTTCTCTGATCTGTCTGTGAAGAAGAAGATGGATCTATAGTAATGCAAGAACATCATTGGAGTAAAATAACACTTACTGCCTCCACCCTTCACAGCTGGACTGATTTAGTTACTTCTGTGTTTATGACAGTGTAAGACAAAGTCATATTTGTCTTATTTCAGATTACACACATCAAATTACTGTTTTCTTACATGAAAGCATGAAATATTATATTTGAATATGTGTGGATACATGTGCTCATCTCATCAGTCAGACAGGGTTAAGAATCATTTCTATTTGCACATGACAAATAACTAGAATGGACAGGTACTATAATGGTGGAAAAAATATCTCATAAACAAGTCTTAAAACAAGTGTTTAGTATACTGTATTCAGTACAGGGGGGGGGGGCTTGTGGCTGCTCCTCATCTTAAATGTAATGTAATTATGAAAAATTGCCAGTAGTAGGCTAAAATATGAGTCTGATTAATTAATCAATTAGCCTACACACATCTTTATCACAATGTAACATTTCTGTCTCACCTGCTGGTTGGCTTTTTCTTAGCCACCCCTGCAGTGATGTGCTACCCTTTGCTGCCTCCCTGAGGGTTTTCTCTCTTTCCTGCAACCGCCTCTTTTCCATGGGTATCACTTAACATAACACACATTACCCAAAATAATGATAAGATTTAATCATTTAACCATTTTGAATGAACAAATCCATGTGATGCATTACTTCCATCATTCATTCTGCTTGCTAAACAGAAATGTTAGAAACTGCAGACATGTAGCTTAGTCATTTGTTATACATCTCAATCTCACCTTTTACGACAACCGCGTCAATCTCTTTCCACATGCAGGCTCGGGTCAGGTGCCAGTCACGTGTATTAGCAGTGGGTATTGATCCCACAGCCCCAGGAAGCGGCGAAGGGGCGCGGTGAAGCACGCAGTCGGGGCGGCGTGCCACCTTCTCCTCAAGCCTTTCCTGGCCAACCCAGAGTCGGTCGCGGCACACCGCCGCAGATTAAGTACGCTCGGCAGGGGCCGGCAACACCCAGGGAGAGGTCCCGCGAGGGGATCCTCCCGCAACGGGCGGCCGTCCCTTGCCCACCGAATCCCCTGGGCGGACCGCGTGGACCCCACCCGTTTACCTCTAAATGATTTCACGTCCTCTTGAACTCTCTCTTCAAAGTTCTTTTCAACTTTCCCTTACGGTACTTGTCGACTATCGGTCTCGTGTCGGTATTTAGCCTTCGGAGTTTACCATCCGCTTTGGGCTGCATTCCCAAGGACCAAGGAGAAGGACTCCGGCGTGACGGGGGATGTTACCGGCCTTACACCGTCCACGGGCTGAGCCTCTATCAGAAGGACTCAGGCCCCTGATCGACACCGGGCAAGCGGACTTCCGTACGCCACATTTCCCGCACCTGCCCGTCAGACGGGGATTCGGCGCTGGGCTCTTCCCTTTTCGCTTGCTACTAAGGAAATCCTGGTTAGTTTCTTTTCCTCCACTTAGTAATATGCTTAAATTCAGCGGGTAGTCTCGTCTGATCTGAGGTCGTAGTTGGATGGACGGAATCCCCGCTTGCAAAGTGGTCCAGCTCGCGAGTGAATGAGACTGCTTTTATTTTAGGAAAAATGTTTTGAGTGGTGATTTTTTTGTTTTCATTTTCAAATCTAGGTCTAGGGCTGCATGAAATTCTGTATCGATTGGACAATTTATTATTATTATTATTATTATTTTTATTATTATTTTATTTTATATATATATATATATTGTTATATATATATATATATATATATATATATATATATATTTATATATTTTTTATTTTTATTTTTTTTTTCGAATCTGAAGAGCAACGTCAGTCCAGGAGGACACAGGGGCAGATGAATGAATGAATGAATAATTAATTTACTAATTAAATAATTAATTAATTAACAAACTAACAAATTAATTTGACTAACACCTTAACTTGAAAAGAGCATTGATTTAGCCTTCCATCTGCTGTCTAAAATAGCCACACGAAATAGCAACCGGATGCTAATAACTCAAGTTTGGGTCAAGAACTGAGAAGTTCTCCCAGTTTTCCCGTGAACCTAGTCTATACTTAAAGGCAAATTAACGTTTTTTTACAATCTGAGCCTTCTTTCGGCAATAAAACAAGTAGTTTTACTCACCCATAGCAGTTTGCTGTCAATTGGAGCAGTATCGCAGAACTTATGTTGAGCCGTTCTGTTCTACTAATGATCCCGTATCCGTTAACATGGTGCTCGTATCATATGCTCGGGGCATTACTTTGCGCTCTCCAAATAACACAAACTTTAGCACTTTTCAAATCATAGAAGCCCGATGTCTTAATGTAAGATTTCGTTTGAAGCAAAAGTGGCCTGTAATCCGAGATTTATCCATAGTTTTCAGCTTTGCGTTTCATGTTTGGGTCCCGGGAGCTGAGAGCGCAGTCCCGCATGCGCACTGGCCTCCTCATCTACTCGAAACTATGGCTAAATCTCGGATTACAGGCCACTTTTGACCAAACGAAATCGTAGACTAAAGACATCGAGCTTCTATGATTTGAAAAGTGCTAAAGTTTGTGTTATTTGGACACCGCAAAGTAATGCCCCGAGCATAGAAAAAGAGCACCATGTTAACGGATACGGGATCATTAGTAGAACAGAACGGCTCAACATAAGTTCTGCGATACTGCTCCAATTGACACCAAACTGCTATGGGTGAGTAAAACTACTTGTTTTATTGCCGAAAGAAGGCTCAGATTGTTAAAAAACGTTAATTTGCCTTTAAGTAGATTTTTAAGAGATATTTTTACTTCTACTTGAATATTTTTTGCTCTGGTATCTGTACTTTTACAGATTCACCCACAAACCATGATTGAATATTCCACATCCTGCTGACCATGAATGCCTCACTTGCTAATAACATTAAATCTACAGTACGCACCACCCACTTCCACTTATCAATCCATCACTAGGATAAAAAACTGTGGCGGACAGTTGCTCAAAGAATAGCAATAAATCCCACAATGCAACTTGAATCCCTCCCCCTCCAATCGACAGCTGACTTAATTTGATGAGAGGATAGACCCGGCTGCATGTGGTGTTCGATACTCGAAATAAACCACGAGTGTTTTTCCCTGTGAGACCCAATGAACGAGTTATTTTATCAGTGTAATCCATATCTTTTCAGTGGCACTATCTCTCTCCCCCTCTTTCGTTTTATCACGGTACATCTTGTTTTACGGGGAAGGGGGAAATGAGATACGCTGAAAAAGGAAGACGAAGTGTTGAGTTTTTACGGTCAGCCATTTTGGAGTTTGTCCCTGTGCTCTGTTGGTCTTTAACCTTGAGGTGCATTGAGGTGCCACATAGGTAAAAAAAAATATGTGGAGAGTATAATACACAAAAACATACCCACAGTTGTGTTTTGTTTCATTCACACATGTCTGAGTAACCCTTTATTATTAGGCTATCTACAACTCCAAAGCTCAAAATGCTCTCTTCTACCTTGTGATGTCATGTAGTGGTAGTTTTCAAGTTAAAGGGACAGTGTGTAAGATTTTTACCCGTTAATTACTGAAATTGAAGATACCCATTCAAAAATACAGTGTTTTCCAAGCCTTTTCACTTCCATCATGAAATCAAAGTATTCTTTTGGACTTAGATATAGTCACATAAAAGGGGGATCTTCCCCATGCAGAGGCAGCCATTTTGAATAGAGCCGCAGAAGGACATTTGGGCTCCGCCTTCGCCTTCGGCAAGGCTCGTGGTTTTGGGTAAACAACACAAGCATGCTGCCGGATCAGACGTCGTAATGGATCTAACACGTGTTTTGGACTAAATTGTTTAACTGGATTTTATTCGCTGGATCCTTACGGACAAATTGAGAGCAAGTTTATGGTGAAATACAGAGTTTGACCTGTGCAAAGCATTCTAAGGTAAGCTAACCTCGTTTATGCTTTTCCGTATAAAAGCCCCATGTGCTCGGGGAGTGTTTGTTGTGCAGGGAAATGAATTGCATAGTCAAAAAGAGGAGACTGTAAGGTTTCATTTGATGTGTAGAGTGTCATGGTACATGATCGGGAATGTGTGTTTTCATGAGAAAAGAAAAGAAAAGAAAAAAACGGGACTGCGCGGCGCCCGGGTGACCCTCGAGGTCTGCCGTAGCTAAAACAGAAAGTGCAATAGCACCATCCACCTATGCGCCACGAATCCTACACACTGGGGCTTTAACAGTCACCTTTAGTTTGGTAGAGATTGGCAATTATTCAAATGATTCAAGTGAAGATGTATGGAGTTTAAAAACACAATGGAGCACTTCCTGTATTACCAAATGACCTCGCAAGGTGGAACAAAGTGTTTCCAGTCTGAGAGGAGAACTCAGCCTAAATAAAACACAACTCCAGGTCTGTTTGTGATGAGGAAACAACATTATAGCAGAACAGAAAATAGCGTAGCCGTCTCATCTCTATTATTACTGTTACAGATTTGTACATTATGGAATATATTGTGAAGCTGAATAGTTATATAATCATAAAAGTTCATCTTCTGATGGAAAGTAAGCAGCTATTGATTGATTGAGTGATTTCACTTGCAATTTAGAGACAGATGGTCCTGTCTCTAAATTAGGAAAATATTGTGTAAATTCCACTACACTCAAGTAGGATTTGAATGATTAATAACCAAGGTTGTGTTTTGTTGTGTAGTAGTGGTGATGGTAGTTGTAGTAGTGGTAGTAGTAGTAGTTGTCATAGTTGTAGTAGTAATAGTAGTAGTAGTAGTAGTTGTAGTTGTAGTAGTGGTAATTGTCGTGGTAGTTCTAGTAGTAATGGTAATTGTAGTTGTAGTAGTGGTAATAGTAGTAGTAGTAGTTGTTGTTGTTGTAGAAGTAGTAGTTGTAGAAGTAGTAGTAGTTGTAGAAGTAGTAGTAGTTGTAGTTGTAGTAGTAGTTGTTGTAATTGTAGAAATTGTAGTAGTTGTAGAAGTAGTAGTAGTAGTAGTAGTAGTAGTTGTAGAAGTAGTAGTAGTATTTGTAGTAGTAGTTGTAGTAGTTGTAGAAGTAGTAGTTGTTGTAGTAGTAGTTGTTGTAGTAGTAGTAGTTGTAGTAGTTGTAGAAGTAGTAGTAGTAGTTGAAGAAGTAGTAATATTTGTAGTAGTAGTTGTAGTTTAGAAGTAGTAGTAGTTGTAGTAGTAGTTGTAGTAGTTGTTGTAGTAGTAGTTGTTGTAGTAGTAGTAGTTGTAGTAGTAGTAGTAGTTTGTTTATTTGTTTATTTAAGGATCCCATTAGTCTCAGACGCAGAGACTAGTCTTCCTGGGGTCCAATTTCAAATAGAGTACATTTGAATACATTTAAGCACCATCAAAACAGCCAAATCAAAACACTGAGTTTAAGTTACATTATCAAAAACACAAACCAAATGCAGCACATTCCAGTTTCTATAGAGAAACATTGCTTTCAGTGCATTAGTTCTTGGTTTTGATAAGTTGTAGTAGTGGTAACTGTTGTGGTAGTTGTATTAGTAATGGTAATTGTAGTTGTAGTAGTGGTAATAGTAGTTGTTGTTGTAGAAGTAGTAGTAGTAGTAGTAGTAGTAGTAGTAGTAGTAGTAGTAGTAGTAGTAGTGGTAATTTTAGTGTTAGTAGTGGTAATAGTAGTAGTAGTAGTTGTAGTAGTAGTAGTTGTTGTTGTTTTAATTGTAGAAGTTGTAGTAGTTTTAGTAGTAGTAGTAGTTGTAGAAGAAGTAGTAGTTGTAGAAGTAGTATTAGTTGTTGTAGAAGTAGTAGTAGTTGTAGTTGTAGTTGTAGAAGTAGTAGTAGTTGTAGAAGTAGTAGTAGTTGTAGTTGTAGTAGTTGTAGTTGTAGAAGTAGTAGTAGTTGTAGTAGTAATTGTTGTAGTAGTTGTAGAAGTAGTAGTAGTTGTAGAAGTAGTAGTAGTTGTAGAAGTAGTAGTACTTGTAGTTGTAGTAGTAGTAGTAGTAGTAGTGGTAATTGTAGTGGTAGTAGTGGTAATAGTAGTAGTAGTTGTAGTAGTAGTAGTAGTAGTAGTAGTAGTAGTTGTAGTAGTAGTTGTTGTAATTGTAGAAGTCGTAGTAGTTGTAGTAGTAGTCTTAGTTGTTGTAGAAGCAGTAGTAGATCTTGTAGAAGTAGTAGTAGTTGTAGTAGTAGTAGTTGTTGCAGTAGTTGCTGTTGTAGTTGTAGAAGTAGTAGTAGTTGTAGTAGTTGTTGTAGTAGTTGTAGAAGTAGTAGTAGTTGTAGTAGTAGTTGTAGAAGAAGTAGTAGTTGTAGAAGTAGTATTAGTTGTTGTAGAAGTAGTAGTAGATCTTGTAGAAGTAGTAGTGGTTGTAGTAGTAGTAGTTGTTGCAGTAGTTGCTGTTGTAGTTGTAGTAGTAGTAGTTGTTGCAGTAGTTGCTGTTGTAGTTGTAGTAGTAGTAGTTGTTGCAGTAGTTGCTGTTGTAGTTGTAGAAGTAGTAGTAGTTGTAGTAGTAGTTGTAGTAGTTGTAGTAGTTGTTGTAGTAGTTGTTGCTGTAGTAGTTGTAGTAGTAGTTGTTGTAGTCGTAGAAGTAGTAGTAGTTGTAGTAGTTGTTATAGTAGTGGTAATCGTAGTGGTAGTTGTAGTAGTAAGGGTAGTCATAGTAGTAAGTAAGTAGTAGTAGTTGTAGTAGTAGTTGTTGTAGAAATAGTAGTAGTTATACAGTAGTAGTAGTTGTAGTAGTGGTAATTGTAGTGGTAGTTGTAGTAGTAATGATGATTGTAGTTGTAGTAGTAGTAATAGTAGTGGTTGTAGTAGTAGTAGTAGTAGTAGTAGTTATAGTAGTGGTAATTGTAGTGGTAGCTGTAGTAGTAATGGTAATTGTAGTAGTAGTAGTAGTAGTAGTAGTTGTTGTAGTCTTCTTCAGGTGGGATTTCTTCCACTTCTATGAGAAGTTATCATTCTAAATTCAGAAACATCTTAGTTTAGTATATAGCTGTTGTTGTGGTCACAGATTTTGTATTGTTTAGACTCAGATCTTGACCCTCCAGAAGCGTGACTTATTGAAGCAGGGATAGACAGCACTGTTAAGTGGAGAAGGGATGCTTCAGTGAGATTCAGATTTAACTTCCAATGTTCTGCTGATCCTATTTTGTGTTGTGAAGGACTGGGTTATAAGCAAGATCACTGTCCATAGAAATCCATAGACAAATACATGATTAAAACTCAAAAAGTGACTCTTCTTATCATGCACCTATTTGGATTGAGGAAAAAAGAGCTGATACCGTAACTGTGGTGTTTTTTTGTTTTGTTTTGTTTTTTTCAGGTCAGGGCAGTTTAGATCCCATTTACAATAAGGACACAGACAAGGTATTTCTTATGATATCAATAAAAATCAAGTAATTGAATTGATGTGTAATACAAACAGATTATTTGTTTGGCAGCAGGGCCGGATAGGCCCTATGGGGTGGATGTGCTACTGCAATTTTTAAACACAACTTGCATATAACACAGGCCTATTAAGATCGTTCACTGATTCAACCAAAAAACAAATGCAAGGGAGAGAGTGGCTGTGCTTCTGGTTGATATGAGTGATCCGGTGCTATGTTATGTTGCTGAATGCATGCATTTCTCCATTCGCCATGTACGCATTAATGTGCATTTTAAGACATCAAAGAGGGTGGAGGGACAAGGGAGAAATTGATTGGGGAAAAATGAAAAAATATATTGTTTTTAAAAATATTAAAATATAAAATTATATTATTTTAAAGTGAAATCAAAAGATTTCGCGACCCCCCTGCAGTACCTCCGCGACCCCCCTAGGGGCCCTGTTGAAGACCTCTGCTCTATATGTTTCATACTACGGAACATCCCAGGGAACACAATAAATAAATACAACTGAATGTACTCATCTTCACCTTTGTAATACCTGATAGTTTTTCCTTTTGAATAATCTCCCTTTGTTGGCGAAGTGGATTAAGAGGCCCTTGAACCCCTCATAAAAGACCAATATGTTACCATCTGGATGAGCTGTTTCGTAATGCACCTTTGATTAGATTTGGTGAAAAAGCTGAGCAGTTTTATGACTCATTCATGACAATAATATAACATGTCCTTAGAGTTATGGGTAAGGCCTGCTTTTTTGAACAGTTTAGATGTACTTGGAGAAATAAATGCACAGTGGCTCACAAATTACAATAGAATAAAGCAAGTACATGTTAAAGGTCCCATATTACACAAAATTGACCCTTGTGAGGTTTAAGACATTTAAAGATCCCATGACATGGTACTTCTTGATGCTTTTATATGGCTCCTTAATGGTTCCCTAATACTGTAAATGAATCCTTCTTCAAAATCAACACTCAGTGCATGAGAAACAGAGATAAGATGAGAGAGTATTTTTTCTCCCTCAGAACAGGTCATAATGGGCGTTGTTGCTTGAATGCAAATGAGGAGAAAAGAGCTGGCCAATAGTAGAGGGTGGGGGCGTGGCCAAACTCTCCGCCCAGAGCTGTCAGCTGTGCCCTCCATTTCCTTGTTTTAACCCTAACCCTAACCTCAGAAAGTGAAAATTTCATGCCATGGGACCTTTAAAAAACACAGTGGAGCACTTCCTGTATTAACATGTGACATCACAAGGTGGAATGTTGTGTTTTCAGTTTCAGAGAACTCAGCCTAAATATGCAGGATTTGTCTGGTAAACATGTGTAAATGAAACAAAACACAACTCCAGATACGTTTGTGATGAAGATACGACATTTTAATGTAGATCAGAAAATAGCATAAAATTTGGCCTTTAATAAAGATATAAATAGCAAAATATTGGGTCAAGTAAGGTGTAAATTTTCAGATCCTGTTTGGACTTTTATTGCACGCAGGCTCTGCTCCATTGTAGTTTATTGGTGTGAGACTCAAGATGTACATATCAGGTTAGACAGTGCGGAGAGAGCTGAGTGAGCTCGACAGCCCGTCTCCTCTGTCCCTGTATTGACCCAGAGACTCCACTGCAGATCTGTATCCCCCTCAAAGTAATCTACACTCTGTTTTTGTCCAGATGCTTTAGGAAATAACAAACACCATGACAATGCTTCAGGCTAATGTCTAAGCCTTATTTCTTCTCCAAAACATTTCCGCCTCTGCTCTTCTGATGATTTTTCCACCTTATTTCATGGACAAACAAAGATGGTCAACCAAAACTTGTGGAATCGGGATGACTTTTTGACCCTGGAATCTACAGGGCTTTGATTCTTGTATAATCTCTAAATATAAGTTTTGTTTTGTTTTGAGATATTTTATGAACATTGAACAAGCTGCAAGTCCCATGTCAAATGCCTTGGCAGTCTGAACCAGTTCAAAGATAAGGCAACAATCTCAGCTATTGTGATAAAAGGAGAAGTTCAATTTGTCAACTGGACAAAGTTTGTTTGGTTGAAAACGTTTCGCCGCTCATCCGAGAGGCTTCGTCAGCTCTGGTTCTAATGCTGGTTAGACCCTGTTTAAATCTAGCTGCCGGGAGGAGCTACCTACCCTGAAAAAACTCTTGAAACTATCCCCACTAATCTGTCTCTTTTGTTCTACGCATTCCTCTGGCGTCTAGTATTAGCATTTGGGGAAACCAAGCAGCCACTTTACAAGAGGATGTACCAACACAGACGAGCGTGCCAGAGTGGACCGTCATCTGCCGTACATCTTCACCTAGAAGCCACGGGCCATTCTTTTGAGGACAGTGAGGTTCAGATCTTGGCCAGGGAAAAGAACTGGTTTGAGAGGGGAGTTAAAGAGGCTATTTTTGTCAAAAAAGAGAATCCGTCGTTAAACAGAAATGGGGGACATAACTAGACATAACTTGTCTCCCATTTATAATTCGATTCTCAAACCAAGTCAAAAACAGACAAAGAAACATTAGGGCAGACAGGCCAGTGCAGAGGGGTGGAGAGGGTCGTTAGGCTTGAATAGGCTTGAAATACAAAGAGACAGATTAGTTGATAGTTTCAGAGCTATTTCAGTGTAGTGAGCGCCTCCTAGGGCTAATA
Organism: Paratrypauchen microcephalus; assembly: GCA_036785185.1. Classification (NCBI taxonomy): domain Eukaryota; kingdom Metazoa; phylum Chordata; class Actinopteri; order Gobiiformes; family Gobiidae; genus Paratrypauchen; species Paratrypauchen microcephalus. The sequence goes on along the minus strand of JAVJIX010000120.1, from coordinate 1,943,823 downwards.
GATATGCTAATACTAGACGCCAGACGCTAGAACAAAAGAGACAGATTAGTGGGGATAGTTTCAGAGTTTTTTCAGGGTAGGTAGCTCCTCCCGGCAGCTAGATTTAAACAGGGTCTAACCAGCACTAGAACCAGAGCTGACGAAGCCTCTCGGATGAGCGGCGAAACGTTTTCGACCAAACAAACTTTGTCCAGTTGACAAATTGAACTTCTCCTTTTATCATGGATTCTACCTGGACGACTGAGAGACTTTTCACGAATCTCAACTATTGATACTTTGCAGCTGATGTCATCAAGACTTCCTGGGGGTATGAAGCTAACTGAAGAACTATTCTCTCTATGAAGCTCTGTTACTCACGTTAGACTTAATCTGAGCCTTATTATAACAGTCTTACCAGAAAGAGCTGTCTTGGTCGAAACTACAACATTAGCAAACAGTTTTTCTGTCAGCTTTTTTGGAATTCACCCAAACTTAGACTTAGACAGACTTTATTGATCCACAAGGAGAATTACTTGGACACAGTAGCTCACTCATCACCAGGGTTGGGAGGGTTACTTTAGAAATGTAATCCGGTACAGTTACTAGTTACTCCTTAAAATATGTATTCAGTAACGTAATCCCGCTACTATAATATTAAAGTAATGTAACTTGATTACTTTCAGTTACTTTTAGATTACTTTAACACCAAATATCCTATAACAACAAGAAAACAAGAAAATTACAATACAATTAAGTTTTTAGGAGGACAAGTACAGTTCTATGTGTAGTTTTAACAACTGTTATCACTATAAGCCAAGTCACTAGTAAACAAGGTCACTCACTAAACCAAACACCTAAACACCTATGACTTCAACGAAATTATATTTTCAGTTAAAGTTTTAGTTTTACCGGGACAGTCATCTTGCCCGATCTCCGCAGCTGGACAGGATGTTCGTCCAGCTTGCGTGCTGGCCGACATCTAACGACAGCTTTGCTCGGAATTGTCTAAAGGGTCTTCATGGATCAGTTAACATGACTATGTTGCCTAGATAATGTTTAAATATTGTAATATCGTTCTACAAATGCACAAAGTGTACTTGTGCTTCTGAATTCCCCAGAAAAGAACACTTTACCTGGATATACTAAAAAATAGCCCAAAACACTCACAAACAGTTGCTTTATAAATAATATATTTATTAATATAAGCAATCTTAAGGCTGACATCTTAGTTAAGAAAAAATAAAAAATAAAAATAAAAAGAGAGTTTGCCTATTCTTCAATGTTCAGTAAGCCCATTCTTCAAAATAATGTGTCTAATGGCTAATGAAAAAAAATATACAAATAATGCCTCAAGTCAACAGTCCCTTTTTCCTTCTTTTTCCTTTTCTTCAGTCTTCCTTGCCTTCCTCCTCTCCCTGGTCATTCTGCCTCCCATTCTGGGGGGGGGGTGCGGGGGGTGCGGAGCGTGGCGCGCTTGTTTGTAAATGAATGAATACACGTTCCGGGGTTCCGCCTCTCAGAGCGCGTTTCCAAGGGAATCAAAAACCCGGACATTTGAAGGATTTTATAAACTCCGGCCGGACAGCCCGGACAGCCTCTGTAAAGAGGACATGTCCGGGCAAAAGAGGACGTATGGTCACCCTAACGTTAGCTAGCTTGCTAATAGTTTGCTAGTCGATAGCTAACTCGAAACTGGCTCCTACCAATGAATCAAGACAAAGAAATGACTCATATTCACACATAACATGACTGAAGCAGGACATTTAGGGCTTGTCAGTATCAAAGTGTTAATATTAGCGATCTTACCTGTAAATGTTTCTTGAGATTGGAAGTAGAATCCTTGGACATTGACAGGTGTTTAACTGCTGGAAGGCACAATTTGCACTGTACTGTGATGTTGTTCCCTTTGTCTTCTTTAAAAATAAAATTCTCCCTAAATTTCCACCCGTTTTAAATGCGTTTTTTGAAACCATGCCCGCTGCAAGTTTAGTCCGTAGTGCGCGACCTGCGTGAAATTCAGTGCGAGCGCTGCAAGTTTGTTTCACAGAGCGCGCGCGGCGCACGGCGCACGGCGCGAGTCTGTACGTTGTGTTTTCCCTACATATGACCTCCGGCTTTAAAAGAAAAAATGAAATAACATAAAATGCTTTCAAATTGTAATCCTGCTAAGTAATCCCCATTTTCACAAAATTTACCTGTAATCTGATTACGTCTTTTTCTTTGTAACTGTAGGGGAATACAGTTACCTTTTTTTTGTATCCTTTTACTTAACGCCGTTCCATGTAATCCGTTACTCCCCAAGCCTGCTCATCACCTTATATTGCAATAACACAGAGTAAAAAGAAATATATATATAGAAAAAAAATGTAATAATCTTCTAAGTACGTACCAATAAAAATAGCAATAGATTGGTATTAATAAGACATAAATTACATAAATGTATGGCAAAAGGAGAAATTCAATTTGTCAACTGGACAAAAGTTTATTTGGTCGAATATGCTCATCCAAGCTGCTTCTTCAGTTCTGGTCAGACGCTGGTGGACACTGCCTTATATCTGCCTGAAGGGAGGTGCTGACTACAATGAAATTACTCTGAAACTACCCCACCTACTTGTTTACAGTTTGCAGTGGGAGTTGAGTGTGGGGTCTTGTTAGCAGAGCCATTCAGGACCATAATGGGTGTTTTCACACCTCTGCACCTGACCTGCTGCTCTATTGTTTTCTTTGTTTTGATTTAGGTTTGAGGATAGAGTTATAAATGGGAGACAAATGATGTCTGAGACCTCCATTTCTGTTCAAGGAAGGATTCTCTTTCTTGAAAAAACAGCCTCTTTAACTCCCCTCTCAAACCAGTTCTTTTCTCTGGCTAAGATCTGTACCTCACTGTCCTCAAAGGAGTGGCCAGAGACTTCTAGGTGGAGATGTCTGGTCTGTGTTGGTACGTCCTCTTGTGAAGTGGCTGTTTTGTTTCTCCAATCCCTGGGGATGTCCAGGAGGCATCCGGAACACAGGCCCAAGAGAGACCACCACCCCGATCTGCCAGTCCAGAGGTACTGTCTCCGACCACCATGCGATGTTGCAGAGATGTACCATGCTTCTTCTAGAGTTCGATATTGTATGAGAGGAGATGGGATCCGAGGATGTTGGGGTGTAGGTGGTCATTTTTAAAAAGTTCAGGTCTCTTAAAAAATGTGATAAAATTGTCCACGTTGTTGTCTCTGCTGTATCTTTTGAGCCATATGTGCAATGCTCTTCACATCTCTAAAAAGAGGTGGTGCAAAAGCTCCAGAGATGGCACACTGTTTGTCTAAACTGGATTGTAGTGATGAGGATTTTGAAGTTGTCTTGAGTATTTTTGACTGCTTCAGTTTAAGATCATTTGTTCCAACACGAATAACTACCGTTGACACTGTGGGATGATCACGCAGGGTGGTAGGAGCGGAGTCTATGATGTCCTTCATGAGAGCACCTGGGTGACAGAAGGTGTGGCCTTTGTTTACTTTCACGTACCTCGGACCATGAAAGAGCCGAAAATTAACACGGACGGGTCTGGCCTGGACGCCCGGGCTGTGGCTGAGGCGGCATGGTCAGGAGCGGAACCATCTCATCTCAATAGTGTTTGTCTGTAACTGGAATGCTGGGGTCAGATGGTGATGGCTGGTGCTCAGAGGAGACTCCGGAGCAGCGGACCGTGTCAGCCAGCTGAGCGCTGTTGGCGGTGGCCCGAGTCTTGCCCAGGACGATATCCAGGTCGCTCTCCACCCAGCTTTTAAACATGGATATGCATTGTTCCAAAACAGCCACCCTGATGCAGCTGTCACAGCTGGATGTAGAGGTGAGTTTGTGCATGGCTCATCTGTAGCTACACAGCCTGTGGCCTACTGGTGCGCTTTTGTTGGTTGGCTTAATTAAATCCTTCACGCTTCTAGATGTTAAAACACAGGTCCAGGTAATAACCAAAGTCAAAAGCTGCCTCAGTGTTTATTATCACCCTCTAAAAGATGTCTTAATTATCTGTTAAAACTATTTCTTTGGGAGTCGATCTAACTAGGAAAACAGACGCCGACACATGCGCAGACATCACGTCACGTACACAGTGTCAATGGTTTTCTTGACGGGTGCTCTCTTTCGAGTCCCAACCCCAGGATATCATAATATAAATACAGTAGACCTACATCACAGGAGATCATAAGAGGCAGAGGTCTTAGAGGTCATAAGGAAAACATTGCAAAGATGATATGATGATTGACAGAAAGTCAATAGTCTCCGTTGAGTATTATCTGTAACATAAAGGTGAGTTGTTGTACAGTTGTATGGAGTATGGTATGAATAATCCTGTATCTCTCTCTGTCTGAGTGGAGCTGTAGGAGCCTGTTGGAGAATGAGCTCCTCTGTCCCTCTATGGTCTGGTGCAGTGGGTGAGCAGGAGTGTCCATGATGGAGAGCTGTGACAAATGTCTCCAGCTCACAGCTGATCACGTGACCAGCTTTACGGATCAGTTTGTCAATTCACCTAATATCCCTTTTACTGGTGCTGCTCCCCCAGCAGACTACAATGAAGTACAGGGCCATGAAGGCTCGTATTGATCACAGGCTCCTGAAAATGTGTTATTTAAATCAATTTTGTTTTCAGAGTATCTGTATTTGCTAATGTATACATTGTGTCATGATGATAACTGCTGAACAATCCACTAACAGAAATGCATGTAAAACACCCCCAACGTGCAAAGTATCAACATATAATACAGTAGGTTAGGAGTTAGAGAAAACATCATGTTGTTCATAATTTAGAATTTTGTTTCATGAATGAAGAGGGAACACAAAATGCCTCTTGATGGCATTGGTTGAATTTGATCATTTACTAATGGTGATATTCAGGTATTCACTGCAACGAGGATATGGACTAGGGTTGACACCCCACTGACATTTGTAAGACCCTTCAACATTTTGCAAGCCAATATTTTCAAGTCAATTGTATTTCCATCACTCTGTTCTGTGTTGAGCCTGAATGATGGGCATTTCTGTTCTGTTGGAGAAGTATCTGTTTCCATCTCTCAATACTTAACCCTTGTCACAGCTTATAATTAGTCTATATGAATGATTAATAATACAATACATTGAATCTAAAGCCAGGCTCCTCCATAAAGCAGTAACGCAACATGATACATTGCTGAAATCTTTGAGGCACCAGAATGTCTTGAGTGAGTGATCATTTTTCATTTAGATCTTAGCAGTAAAGTTCAAAAATACCACAAAACAGACATTATAGAAAGTAAAAGTAAGAGGGGCCAGCTCATGTTAGATATTTTGTCATAAAAGTCAAAGATGCCACACTGAGATGGTTCTGACATGTAGCGATATGAGTTCGTGCAGAGGAAAGGACTAGCAGAGAAAAGCCTATATGAATGTAATATTAATGTGAATGACAAGTGGACATGGGGTTAGATAAGGGCACATAATACACCAGCAGTCAAACTTTAAAGGAAAAGTAACGTTTTTTTTTTACAGTCTGAGCCTTCTTTCGGCAATAAAACAAGTAGTTTTACTCACCCATAGCAGTTTGGTGTCAATTGGAGCAGTATCGCAGAACTTATGTTGTAGCCGTTCTGTTCTACTAATGATCCCGTATCCGTTAACGTGAGTGCTCGGGGCACTGATTTGCGGTGTCCAAATAACACAAACTTTAGCACTTTTCAAATCACAGAAGATCGCTGTGTCAGGGTAGACTTTTAGTAGATTCCAAAACGGCCTGAAACCCGATATCGCAACAGAAAAGTAAAGTTCAGAGCGGTGTTAGCTTCTTTCGGACTAGCGGTGTTTACAAAACAGCTGAGTTCACGCATGCGCACTGTCCTCTCTGATGACGTCATCAAATGAAACTATAGCTGGATATCGGGTTTCAGGCCGTTTTGGAATCCACTAAAAGTCTACCCTGACACAGCGATCTTCTGTGATTTGAAAAGTACTAAAGTTTGTGTTATTTGGACACCGCAAAGTAATGCCCCCGAGCAACGGATACGGGATCATTAGTAGAACAGAACAGCATAAGTTCTGCAATACTGCTCCAATTGACACCAAACTGCTATGGGTGAGTAAAACTACTTGTTTTATTGCCGAAAGAAGGCTCAGATTGTAAAAAAAAAACGTTAATTTTCCTTTAAGACTCATCTTCTCAGTGTTTTTTTTTTCTTAACTAAAAACTGTTTACTACTTTCAACATTTGATATACACACAGAAGACATTTAATATATGAAGTAAAATATATGAAATTATGTAGTATAAAATGCAGAAAGTGGCAAGAAAACAAAAACAAAAAAACCCAACAAACTGAATAAGACGTGTCCAAACTTTTGACTAGTTCTGTTTCAACATGTACTACTCATCAAAGTTTGGACACACTCATTATTATTATTTTTTTCTTATTACTTTCTATATTTTAGATACATACGGAAGACATCAAACAATCAACATTTTTTTAAGTACAGTTATTTCACTTTTTTTGCTATATAATTCCATATTTAGGCTGAACTCTCACCTGAACTCCCACCTTACCCGTCTCCCACCCCCCACCCCCCATATTGGCATAACCTGTATTCCATAAAAGACATATCACTCTAGACACTTTAAAAAACTGCTGCTAAGGACGACTGTTGCACTGTTGCACATTTACATTTACTACTGGAATTTTACTCCTGTTGTACTGTTGTTCACTACTGTTATTGCACATTATTACTACTGGAATTTTTACTACTGTTGTTTACTCCTGTTATTGCACTAGAATTACTACTGTTGCACATTTATTTTATCTTAACTCCAATGCACATTACCATTTCACTGCTGTATCTTCCATTGCACATTTTTGATGCACACTTTGGAAATCTGTATATAGGTATTTATTTATTATAAGATAAGATAAGATAAGATATGCCTTTATTAGTCCCACAGTGGGGAAATTCCAGTGTTGCAACGCACAGATCAAGAACAGCAAGAAAAAGTAGCATGCAACAGAACAATATAATAAATAAATAATGGCCTAGGATAATTTAAAATAGACCTAAAAATAGACTCTGGAGTATAGCTGAATATTGTAGTGCAGATAAAGGTGAATGACATGTTAACAGTGTTCGTTGTACAGTCTGACAGCAGCAGGAAGGAAAGACCTGCAAAACCTCTCCTTCACACAGCGAGGGTGAATCAGTCTGTCACTGATGCTGCTCTCCAGAGCAGACAGAGCGTCCTGCAGGGGGTGAGACTCATGGTCCAGCATAGAGGTGACCTTAGCCAGGACCCTCTTGTCCCCCACCTCCTGCACTGAGTCCAGAGGACAGCCCAGGACAGAGCTGGACTTCTTGATGACCTTGTCCAGCCTCTTCTTCTCCCTCTCTGTGATGCTGCTGCTCCAGCAGACCACACCGTACAGGATGGCTGATGCCACCACAGAGTCATAGAAGGTCTTCAGGAGTGGCCCTCTCACTCCAAATTATGTTGCACTGCTTTAAGATTTTAGATCTTAGACTTTAGTTTAACCTTAGATCTCTGTCTTAGATAGTTTTTGTTGTGTTTTGTCTTCATATTGTATCTTGTACACTGTCTTTTTGCACTACCTGGCCAGAGAGAAACGAAATTTCGATTCACTGTATGTTGAATACATATGGCAGAACTGACAATAAAGCTGAGTTTGATCTTTGATCTTGGGGTCTCTTACTTGCCTGCTGTATGTATTTCAAATGTAGAACGTAGTAAAAACAAAAACTTTTGCCTGCTAGTGTCCATGTAACCACAATATTAATCAGAAGAGAAGTGAAGCCTCTTATAATATTATGTTACGTTTGGGCTGTGCCTTGACCACATATCCCGTTGCTAATATCTGTTTTGTGAATAAACAACATGTATTTTCAGCTATTTCTTTCTTTTTGTGTCTGATATCTGATACTAAATATTTTCCTCTTAAATAAATAATGTCAGACCCTGACCACTGTGACCCAATCTCATATCTTTTATGGACTCGGGGCTGTTTGTCAGTATTATTATTATTATTCAGTGAAACCAAGGTGGCCGCTGTAGGTCAGTTCATTTATATTACTGTCATGTGAAGTATGGTGAAGAGTGCTTTTACTTTGGGATTGTTCTTACATTCTCCTTTACCTAAACTGCCCCCTTCATAATGTGTTAAAATGTTAAAATGTGTGTTCTTCAGCACCATGGATAGCTCCTACATGTTTTCTTTTCAGCCCTGTAGCTGATTTCTTCACTTGCACTGCTCACAATTCTAAAGTGTTTTTGTCAGTTGCAAATCTGTTAGTATTTTATTAGTTGTTAGCAGTGCCGTGACCCCAAAACTTCACTTTGCACCACCCGTGTGTGTGTGTTAGCCCTTTTTGTCACTGTAAACTGTAAAAGGTACAGGGACTAAATAGGCTAGTTACGCAAGAGTGAGTGAAGTAGCGCTTTCATATCCTTATGTCAACTTTTTTTTTATCTTTTCACTTTCAACTCCTCGTTAAAGTTCCTAGGCTATTTTAGAAGGTTGTTATCTCATCAATACATGCCCGGAGTTTTGTTTCATTCACACATGTTTGAGTAATCCACCTTGTAATGTAATGTAGTGGTAGTTTTAAAGTTGTCAATGGCTACTTTTTACCTTTTGTTCCAAATTATTCCAGTGATGGTGTATGAACGTTAAAAAGACAGTGGAGCACTTCTTGTATTACTACATGACATCAGAAGGTGGAACAAAGTGTTTTCTGTTTAAGAGAAGAATCTAATTATCCATGGTCTGTGTCTTAAAGCCCCAGTGTGTAGGATTCGTGGCGCATAGGTGGATGGTGCTATTGCACTTTCTGTTTTAGCTACGGCAGACCTCGAGGGTCACCCGGGCGCGCGCACGAGACGCTACTGTATAAATAAAACGGGGTCCCGTTTTTTTTTTTTTTTTTTTTTCTCATGAAAACACACATTCCCGATCATGTACCATGACACTCTACACATCAAATGAAACCTTACAGTCTCCTCTTTTTGTCTATGCAATTCATTTCCCTGCAAAACAATCACTCCCCGAGCACATGGGGCTTTTATACGGAAAAGCACAAAACGAGGTTAGCTTACCTTAGAATGCTTTGCACAGGTCAAACTCTGTATTTCACCATAAACTTGCTCTCAATTTGTCCGTAAGGATCCAGCGAATAAAATCCAGTTAAACAATTTAGTCCAAAACACGTGTTAGATCCATTACGACGTCTGATCCGGCAGCATGCTTGTGTTGTTTACCCAAAACCACGAGCCTTGCCGAAGGCGAAGGCGGAGCCCAAATGTCCTTCTGCGGCTCTATTCAAAATGGCTGCCTCTGCATGGGGAAGATCCCCCTTTTATGTGACTATATCTAAGTCCAAAAGAATACTTTGATTTCATGATGGAAGTGAAAAGGCTTGGAAAACACTGTATTTTTGAATGGGTATCTTCAATTTCAATAATTAACGGGTACAAATCTTACACACTGTCCCTTTAAACATGAGCAAATGTAAACAAAACACATCTTTAGGTAGGTTTTTTGAATATGGGCTATTTAAGACCCATATTCCTTGACCTCTTCAGATAAAATAATAAATATAAAGGGACCGTTTCAGAACCACTATGGGGCCAAACAGCATTGCAAAAGTCAAACCATCTCTGCAGAATAATTTGATCTAGAAACCAAAATATGCATTTTTTCAGACACACACTGGCCTTTGAAGTCTGCAGCTGCTTTTTTTTTTTCATTAGTAACATTATGAACAGAAAACCGTCAATAATGTGCTAGCTGGAAAAAATATTAACAACATGTACTGAAATTAAAGAGATTCAAAAACTTTTCAACCACTTTCATTATGTTTTGTTTAATTTAATCAATTGTGGCTGAGAGCAACACATTCACAACTGCACAACTGTCGATCTCCAAAGCACACAGAAGCAGCACTTGGCAGCATTATGTAACCAAGGTATAAAAACACTACAAATTTACATTCATCAAAAAATAACTAATGTAATCAGTAGATCTCATTAGCCAACATTCACTAATCAGTATTTATCCAGTATTGTACAATTGTTTTGAAGCCATACATCTACCTTTTACACTTCCCTCTTCAACAGATGGCCACCTCCTCTGGCTGCTTTCATCCATTTAATATGAATTATGTAAAATTGACTCTTGTGAGCTTTAACTCATATATTATAATGTTGTTACCACATAAAAAACATACTTGAAGTAGTGTTTTGTTTCATTCACACATGTTGGAGTAATCCTTTTTTATTCGTTTTTCTGTATCCCCAAAGTTCTAAATGATGATGATGCTATTTTAAACTTTGGACATATTCGACCTCAGATGTCCATACAGTCAGCTAAAATGTTTATGCACTCCATGATACTGTCTCACATCACTTACTGTCTAACTGTCTGGTCTCACTCAACTGCTACAGCTTTAAAACCCATCCACTCTCTTTATAAACACACCATCAAAACTCTGGACCGGAAACCCCACTCTTATCACCATTGTCCAATCCTGCAAAAACACAATCTGTGAAACACAACTGGGAAAACCTGGTCAAATTTGCTCATCTGTGTCTCATATATAAAATCATTCATGGCTCGTCATCTCCTCCACTCACACAGTTTCTTCACATCAGGACGTCAGAACACAGCAGAACCAGAGGGGCATTGAGAGGGGACTGTATCATCCCCTTCAGAAAAAGTCTCTTTGGCCAAACCTCCTTCTCTGTGCAAGCTGCCCATGACTGGAACACCACCCCACCACAATCAGAAACCTCCCCACTTACACCTCATTTAAATTACACTTAAAGAAATGGTTCATTGAGAGTCAATCCTGTCACCACTAACATCCACCTCCCGATGCCCCTGTCGCTATCCTGCCTCTTGTGTGTTACTGTTGTTTGACTTTGATTGTATGAGTCTGTATGTATGTGTATGTGATGCTCTTAACGGTTTATAGTGTTTGTGGCTGGAAATGAATGTATGTGGCGGAATGTGGTTTTATGTCTGTATAGAACTGCATGGAGCTGTATGTGACTGTATGTAAGAAGGATTTTAGAGTGTAAATATTAACCCTGTTTTTATTCTATTTTATTCTATTTTACTTCCTGTACGTTTGACATGTTACACCTGTCCGGGACAACAGATGAAAAATAGCCCTCAGGCTAATTCTGGCATATTTACATGCAAATGTTTATTAATGTGCACTGTCCCTGAAATAAATAAATAAATAAATAAATAAATAAATAAATAAATAAATAAATAAATAAATAAATAAATAAATAAATAAACAATAAATAAAACAAGGAAGGAAACTAAAGGGCTCAAATGTTACATAAACATAAAGGAGCATTTAACCCCAAAAAAAATCAGAAATCGCAAGAAGAGCCAGATTACTAAGGAAACAAGGAAAGATCCAATCTTCACACTGCAGAGTGTTCATCAAACTTCTAGGAACACCAGAGGAAGCTAAAGTCATATGGATCAAGGAGCAACATGAACTGGATAAATACAACTGACTTCTACTCATCAGGTAACATTCAAACACACCCTTGGGATTATAGATTGTCTTATACTACACACACACACAAAAAAAAAAAAAAAATGCCAGCCCTAAAACAACAAAGGACTAGTGACACTTCATTCAACATTAATGCTAATTTGGAAATGTATGATATAAACACGGGAAATGAACTCTTACATGATGAAGACATTTGCATGAATGATCTAACACATGACATTGACCCAGATCTGAACTTTTACAGTAACCTAAACAATAACTGCGTGAAAAGTCCCTCAGTCGTCCAGGTAGAATCCATGATAACAGAAGAAGTTCAATCTGTCAACTGGACAAAGTTTGTTTGGTTGAAAACGTTTCGCCGCTCATCCGAGAGGCTTCGTCAGCTCTGGTTCTAGTGCTGGTTAGACCCTGTTTAAATCTAGCTGCCGGGAGGAGCTACCTACCCTGAAAAAAACTCTGAAACTATCCCCACTAATCTGTCTCTTTTGTTCTACGCATTCCTCTGGCGTCTAGTATTAGCATATCTATTAGCCCTAGGAGGCGCTCACTACACTGAAATAGCTCTGAAACTATCAACTAATCTGTCTCTTTGTATTTCAAGCCTATTCAAGCCTAACGACCCTCCCCACCCCTCTGCACTGGCTTGGCAGAGGAATGCGTAGAACAAAAGAGACAGATTAGTGGGGATAGTTTCAGAGTTTTTTCAGGGTAGGTAGCTCCTCCCGGCAGCTAGATTTAAACAGGGTCTAACCAGCATTATAACCAGACCTGACGAAGCCTCTCGGATGAGCGGCGAAACGTTTTCAACCAAACAAACTTTGTCCAGTTGACAAATTGAACTTCTCCTGTTATCTAAACAATAACTGTAAATATTATCTAGAACATCAGTTATCAGCTTTAATCAAGACCGATGAAGAGATATTCTCAATAATTCATTTAAATGGAAGAAGCCTAAATGCAAACCTTGAAAATATCAAAGATCTCTTACACCAAATCAGTGCTTCTCAATTATTTTCCATGACGCCCCCCCTAGGAAGAAGAAAAAATTTCACGCCCCCCTCCCTGCGCGCGACTATTAATAGTATTATTTATCTAGAAAATTATTAGTACACCTCTGCATAACATTGTATCCTTTTATTAACATTTAAAAACAAAAAAAAAAGAAACTTCCAACAAACACTCCACTCTTTTTTTGCGCTGAGGACTCAAATATTAATGTGTTTTTAATGCAGCTTTGCGCACATTTGTTTAAAAAAAAAAACACTATTTACTTGTGTCGCTGATGCGTCAGCTTCTGTTGGACTAAAGGACATGACTCAGTGGAATATAATGTGTTTTTTCTGTGACAGTGAGTCTGTTCTGTGCGTATATGCGTGTATTTAAGGTTGCCGACCCCTGCCCCATAGGGACAACGAGAGTGCTGCTTCCAACTACTGCTGTTGATGTGCAATTACACTCTCATTCTAGTACAGTATGGCAAAAAAGCATGTTTCCCAGGGTCACACGCGCCCCCCGTGGCATCACACCGCGCCCCCCCAGGGGGGCCCGCCCCACTATTTGAGAAGCACTGCACCAAATCAACGTGACATTTGATGTCATTGCAATAACTGAAACTTGGTTAAATGAGGATAAATTGGACAATTACCACATTGACGGATGTGAGATGTACAGACAAGACAGAACATGTAAGAATGGAGGTGGTGTGGCATTGTATATAAATGATAAAGTGCATGGACATGTTGTTGAAAATATGACATTTGCTTTGGATAACGTGTCTGTCTTTTGAAATTCAATTAGAGCACAATAAAAACATCCTAGTAAGTTGTATCTACAGAGCCCCAGGGTCAAATATAGAGCATCTAATAGAGACTACAGATAAAATATTTACTAATTTGGACACGAAGGAGGTTTTTATTTGTGGGGATTTTAATTTAAATTTACTGAAAATGAAATCTCACTTACCAACAGAAAATTTTGTTAATACGCTATACAGCAACTCCTTTTATCCAAAAATAACTAGACCTACTAGGATAACCACAAATAGTCAGTCATTAATAGACAACATATTTACAAATGTGTTAGAAGAAATGGTTAGTGGCATTATTATTAACGACATATCAGACCATTTACCGGTGTTTGTATTATTTAGCAAAAAGGTTAAAACCAGAAAAGGTGAATTAAATAATAATTTAAGACAGGTAAGAATAGTGAATGATGAAAATATACAGGCATTTAGGATAAGCTTGCAAAATCAAAATTGGGAAAAAAATATTTAATCAATCAGATGTAAATGCAGCATATGGTAACTTCCTGGAAACTTTTCTGACATTGTATGATTACTACTGCCCTGTGTCGGTACTGACAAATAAGCAGAAGAAAAAGTCCAAGCCATGGATGACAAAAGGGCTAATTAAAGCTTATAAGAAGAACATACAAAAATAAACTTACAAATATTATTAGGAGTGGTAAAAAACAATACTATAATGCAGTATTGGAGGATAATAGGAATAACACTAAGGGGCTATGGAATGTTCTGAATTCTGTTCTTAAAAAGGGATCCAAAAACAACTGTTTACCTAAATATTTCAAAAATGATGGCAAAGAAATAAAAAATATGAATGGAATAGTAAAGTTTTTTATAAACATAGGGTCAGAATTGGCAGCATGTATTAGTACTAATCTTGTCAAACCACAAAAAACAGTTGATTTTGGAAACCCTAAGTCCTTGTTTCTTAGAGCAATCAATGAAAAAGAAATTGTTGATATTGTTAAACAAAAAAATCATTAGATTGTGATGGTCTGAACATGTCCAGTATTAAAAAAGTAATCAATGAAATTTCACTTCCTCTATCCTACATATTTAACTTATCACTTACCTCTGGACAGTTTCCAAGACAGATGAAAATTGCAAAAGTTATCCCAATTTACAAAACCGGAGACAAGCATATCTTTTCTAAGTATAGGCCCATTTCAATTCTACCACAATTTTCCAAAATTTTAGAAAAGCTTTTTGTCAAACAAATGGATTCTTTTTTAGATAAATTTCAAATCTTAAGCGAAAACCAGTATGGTTTTAGAAAGAATAGATCAACTGAACATGCTCTTATAGATCTCATTGAAAATATAACACAATAGGGATTTTTATTGATTTAAAAAAAGCCTTTGATACCATCGACCACAATATATTAATTGAAAAAATGGGTAAATACGCTTTCAGGGGTCTTGCATTAAAATGATTAACTTCTTATTTATCTGATCGGTGCCAGTATGTTCAGCTTGGGAATCATAAATCAATACACCAAGCAAGCAATAGTAAGCGGAGTTCCTCAGGGTTCCGTATTGGGTCCAAAATTATTTTTGCTTTACATAAATGATTTGTGTTTAATATCTGATCAATTAAAATTTGTATTATTTGCTGATGACACAACAATAACCTGCTCAGGAGACAATATACAACAACTCGCGTATCAAGTTACAGCTGAAATTAGTAAAATAAAAACATGGTTTGATATAAATAGAGTTTCATTAAATGTCACAAAAACTAAATTTATTGTATTTGGAAATAGAGAAGTAAAATCAAAGATACAAGTGTTGATTGATAATGTTGAAATAGAAAGAGGTGATGAATTCAAATTTCTTGGCGTGACACTTGATCATAAATGAAATTGGAAATCCCACATCTCGAACATCAAATCAAAGGTGGCCACAAATGTTTCAGTGATCGGAAAAGCAAGATTATTTTTGGACCCTCAGTCCCTCCATATCTTATACAGCACGATGATTGTTCCTACTTGAGCTACAAGTGTGGGGAAACACATATAGAACCAATACAGATTCATTATTCAAAATACAAAAAAGGCTGTGAGAATTCTACATGGGGTAGAACATAGAGAACACACAAACATGTTGTTTTACAAATCCAAAATTTTAAAGTTTGAAGATCTGGTTAAATTTAAACCTTACTAATTATGTATCAAGCCTGGTATAAACAACTACCAGGAAATATTAAAATATTATTTAGCAACAGAGAAGGAAATTATAACTTAAGAAATGAATACAATTTTAAGAAATTATTTTTCCGTACAACATGCAAAAAAATGTGCATCACAAGATGTGGAGTGGATTTGTGGAATAATTTGAATGATGAAGTTAAGAGTTGCCCAAATAAATACCGTTTTAAACATCTGATCAAAAACATTATACTTGATAATTATTTAGACATAGGATGAGTTAAGGGGATATATGTACATGCGTATGTGTGTATGTTTGTATGTGTGTATGTATATATATGTATATGTATGTATGTATGTATGTACGTATGTATGTATGTATATATATATGTATGTATATGTATGTGTATATGTGTGTGTGTATGTATGTGTATGTGTATGTGTATGTATGTGTAGCAACTGCTATCACAACTAGAGATTGACGAGGTACAACACAAATGCTATGGGAAGGGGGAGCCAGGACGCCAGGTCAGAGGAGAGCTAACACCAACTCAACCAGAGATTGGGTACGAAGCCCCAATAAGTATCACGCTGAGCGAGGCAGCGTCTGACCTGAAAGATAAGATCATGGAAGGTGAAGGCATCAGTGGTGCCCGTGGTGATCTGAGCGCTCGGGGCTGTAACCCCCAAACTGGAGGAGTGGCTACAACAGATCCCAGGAAAAACATCAGACATCTCAGTCCAGAAAAGTGCAGTACAGGAACAGTAAAGATACTGCGCAGAACTCTCAAGCTCCCAGGCCTCTGGTAGAGGACCCGAGCTCGATGAGAGTGAGAGACCAACCACCGTGGAAGGTGAGGAGCACATTTTATTTTATTTTTATATATATATATATATATATATATATATATATATATATATATATATATATATATATATATATATATATATATATATATATATATAGTATGTAGAGTTGTACAGGACAATGATGAGAAATGTATATTGTATTATATTATATTATATTGTATTGTATATTACATCATATTGTACTATATTGTATTGTATTATATTATTATATTATATATATTATAATATGTGGAATGTGTGAGAATATGGAGCAGGAGTACATAAGTTTATACTTCCACCTGCTCCATTTTGAGCAAAAGGAACTGCAGAGACATGTGACATAAGTTTGTATTTGTTTGTATTTTGAGTTGAAATTCTGCTTAAATGGAACCTGCAAGTTGCTCAAATAAACATAACATAAATGCTGTGTTCCACCTTGTGATGTCATGAAGTTGTAGGTTTCAAGTTAACAGCACCTTTTACCTTTAGTTCAGTAGAGATTGGCAGTTTCAGGGTTGAAATCATCCAAATGATTCTGGTGAAAGTGTATGGAGTTTAAAAATACAGTGGAACACATGACATCAAAAGGTGTGGAGTGGAGTGTTTTCCATTTGAGAGAAAGATCCAGCCTAAATATGCAGGGTATGTGTGTTAAACATGTGTGAATGAAATAAAATACAGGTATATTTTGGATGAGGACACAACTTTATAACATAGATCAGAAAATAGCACAACATGGGCCCTTTAAAATGCTCATGTCTGCCCCACCTCACGAATCCTGTAAGTTCTTGACCTTCCTGTGTTAAACTGATTGAGGTAACAGCAAATAAAAATACAGTAAAAATTACATGCACCTGTATGTTACCTCCATAACATACTGGTAACATGAATGTCAGAGCCAGATGGGATGTTGGCACCGTATAGGCAAAGCACGCAGCTCTGGCCAAAAAATAAGACCGATTTGTCAAGTAAATGAAGACGATGGGAGCTAATCACGTCTTGTCGGTTGCCAGTTTCACCTGCCTCAAGCAATAAAGTTCTCATCTGCACATGATCTGATTACGAAGGCAATTTAAGAAAGCAATTTATTTTCATAAGCACAAATGGATTCCATTTATTACTGAGTTGAGCCACTTTTTGTACAGATAATAAAGCCAGACAAGAGCTGTGAGAGTGTGCAATGCTCAGATGAATCAAACGCTGCTTTTGGACTGTTTTCCAAACCATTGTTCTCTGTAATAATGTTGTTTCCTCATCAAAAACATACCTGGATTTGTGTTTTGTTTCTTTCACACATATTTAACACACAAAGCATATTCAGGCTGAGTGCTTCTCTCAAACAGAAAACGCTCTCTTCTGATGTCATGTGGTAATACAGTTCTCCAATGTGTTTTAAAACTCCAAAAACTAGAATCGTTTGGACAATTTCAAATCTGTATTTGCCAGTCTCTACTGAAATGGTAGTTGCTAACTTGAAAGCTACAACTGACATCACAAGGCGGAAATAGGTCAAAGCATTTTGAGCTTTGGAGACTAATAATAAAGGATTACTCAAACATGGGTGAATACAACAAAACACAACTCCAGGTACAGTATGTTTTAATGAGGTACGTGACGTTTAATGAGGTAGCAACATTATAACATGGCTAAAAGCTGACTAGAGTAAATTTTGTGTAATATAAGACTTTAAAATATCCATAGTTTCGAGTAGATGAGGAGGCCAGTGCGCATGTGCGGAGTGTGCTCTCAGCTCCCGGGACCCAAACATGGAACGCAAAGCTGTAAACTATGGCTAAATCTCGGATTTCAGGCCACTTTTGATTCAAACGAAATCATAGACTAAAGACATCGAGCTTCTATGATTTGAAAAGTACTAAAGTTTGTGTTATTTGGAGCCCGCACGGGGCATATTACATGCTCGGGGAATGCCCCGAGCTATGGCTATAAGTCGCGCTAGGCTAACGGCGTTAGCCTAACGGCGTTAGCCTAACGCTAATCTAAAACATCTCCGGAAATGCTCCATATGACACCAAAGTGATATGGGTGAGTAAAACAACTTGTTTTATTACCGAAATAAGGCTCAAATTGTAAAAAATGTTACTTTTCCTTTAATTATGAGTGGGATAAGTAATAAACTTCACTTCCTTGTCCTAGAGAAACACTTACACAGGTTTGATATATTTTGCTAAAGCATCAAAAGCATCATTGAGAACACAGTTTGTATTTACTGTTGTTTTGCATGCATTCAAAAACTACAATTGGCCATCCATATTGCTAGCAAAAAAGATCATAAACCCTTGACGTTTCCTCTTTGATTTCATTCATTTGAAAAGATCTAAAACCCCAGATGTGTAGGTAGTGTCTGGGCCTGCTCCTGCCTGCTTGTCTTTTGCTGTCGGTGCTTCTAACTGGATCTGATAAGAGCTAATGAGGCTGATTACTGTAGAGCAGCTAATAACTGTGGATAATCCTCCTATGCCCATTTTAATTTCATCGCTGTCGTTTAGCCTGCAAATCGCTCCAAACATCTCTCTTTTTCTCCCTCTCTGTCTTTCTCTTCAAAAGCAATTAGTGTTTGATCACCCTCACCTCCAACCTTCCCCTCACAACTTATCTATCACTAAAGACAGAATATAACACTTTTTCCTTTTTAAATAGAAACTGCACATGATCACTCTCAATGGTCTTGCAGCATCTGAACAAAGGTGAAAAACCATGCAGGCAGAACCTATATTAATTTCAGTTTAACTTTGAATTCATGTTTTTGTTTAAAGGTCCCATGGCATGAAATTTTCACTTTCTGAGGTTTTTGAACGTTAATGTGAGCTCCCCTACCCTGTTTAGCCCCCCCCCCCAATGGTTAAAAGTTGTGAAATGTCTAAACTGAGCATTTGCGATCCTTTTCTGCGTTACAAAAAATCGGAGCTCAAACGGGCGATTTTGAACAAGGCACCTTATTGACGTCAGATCGAAAAAAGAAATGCAAATGCAGTTCCACCCCCGTCTGTCTGTACTCAGCGTCTCTGTAAATCACGCCCAGAGAGTTTGGACTGCGAATGCGCTAGGCAATGCGAAATGCGTTTTTTTATTTGCCTGGAGGCACGTCCGAGTGTTTCTAGGCTCGGAAGTCCTTTATCTGAGCCTCTGGACCTTTGAACAGCAGTGGTTTAATTTTATTTTCTGTGGAAATGTGTTTATTTTTCAATGGAACGCTTCAAATCTCTCACCCGTGCAAAAACAAGGAAATGGATCAGCTGTGGGCTCTGAGCTCTGAGCGGAGAGTTTGGCCACGCCCCCACCCTCTACTATTGGCCATCTCTTTTCTCCTCATTTGCATTCAAGCAACAACGCCCAGAATAAAGAGTTTGAGAGAGATATTTATGACTCTTTCTCATCTTATCTCTGTTTCTCATGCACTGAGTGTTGATTTTGAAGAAGGATTCATTTACAGTATTAGGGAACCATTAAGGAGCCATATAAAAGCATCAAGAAGTACCATGTCATGGGATCTTTAACTTTGAATTCATGTTTTTGTTTAACTCTGTTGTTGTCAGTTTGCAGCAGCATCTCTCCTCTATTCATTTATTGCCCAATGAACAATGTGGGAGACTAACTGTATTTTGTATATTACGCAAAATTGACCCTTGTGAGCTTTAAGCCATGTAAAAAAATACCCGGACTGTGTTTTTTTCATTCACATGTTTAAGTAACCCTTTATTATTGGTTTGTCTACATCTCCAAAATCCTCTGTACCACCTTGTGCTGTCATAAATCCTTAGAGTTCAGTAGAGATTGACAATTCCAGGACTGAAATCATCCAAATCATTCTTGTGAAGGTTTATAGAGTTTAGAAAGACAGTGGAGCACTTGTATTACCACTTGTAATACGGGCCCTTTAAGTCAAGATTGAAGATTTTGCCAATTGATGTTTATGCTCACATTTGTATTAGGAGATCAAAACATACCATGGAAACATACAAGATGTCAAAAAATGTCACCAGTGTGGCTTTAAAATGATCTCTTTGATGCCAAGTTACATCTGTGGAGAGGTGAGGAATAAATACCTGTAATTGAATAAATGCAAAATAGTTCAGTTTAATGCCATTTTGTAGGAATTCCAGGGAAATGAATAACATCTTCATGGAGACAAGCAGGTAGCAAACCCTCCACCAGAGAAATGACAGATTGCAGCTTTAACTTACTTTATAACATTATTTGTGAATTTAAAGCATGCAATCTCAGAATCTGTGTCTGTTCCAAATCACAATTGCAACTGAGGTCAAAGCAGTAAAACCAAAACTCCCAAAATGCTGATCTGGGGCCCTATCTTGCCCCTGATCCTAGCATCAGCACAAGTGTGATGTGTGGAGCTCTAAACAAGAAGTGTGCTGTGCCTAAATATCAGGTGGAGTGGAGCGAAATGAGGGCAAGATGTGGCGCGAGTGTTCAGAACAAAAAGTTCTGTCACGGCCCAGCCAGAATTCCATATTCCTGGCACCTCTACTGGTGTGTACGTGCATCGTGGGGCTCCGGAGCTGTTTTGTTGTATATATATTTTTGCCCCACACTCGAGTTTGCTGCCTGGTAATGAGTCAAAGATTACAGACATTACCCACGCTGGCAGTGCTTTTAAATGCCACAGTGGTTAGATTGGTTGAGCTGCCATCACCATACAGGTACCTGTATCGTCCCACTCCTCCAGCAGCAAAGTACAGCCTGACCTGGACACACCCCCTCGTTAACGGTAGAGCTAGTGCAAGACAGGGCCCCTGGTGTGAAAGCTAAAAACAACAGTCATGAGCTTAGTGTTGGCATTGGCCTCAGTACCAGAGAACGGGGCTTTAGAGCCTGTGCCTGTGCTCAAGCAAGGCCACCTACTGGGACAGACTCACACTGCAGACGGCTGTAAGTGTGAGTGTGGAACAGAATAGAAACAGCACAGCCCATGACCTTAAATCCCCAAACACAACACAAATACTGTTAAAACTATAGATTTTCACTTGGTGGGGCTGGTACACTAGGGCCAGGAAAAATGGCAAAATGAAATGTGTTTTTTCCCCCTCACTGATAAATCTCTCTCTCTCTCTCTGTCTCTCTCTCTCTGTCTCTTTCTCTCTCTCTCTGTCTCTTTCTCTCTCTCTCTTTCTCTCTCTGTCTCTGTCTGTCTCTTTCTCTCTCTCTCTGTCTCTTTCTCTCTCTCTCTTTCTGTCTCTTTCTCTCTCTCTCTGTCTCTTTCTCTCTCTCTCTGTCTCTTTCTCTCTCTCTGTCTCTTTCTCTCTCTGTCTCTCTCTCTCTCTCTGTGTGTCTCTTTCTCTCTCTCTCTGTCTCTTTCTCTCTCTCTGTCTCTTTCTCTCTCTCTCTCTCTCCCTCTCTCTCTGTCTCTTTCTCTCTCTCTCTGTTTCTGTCTCTCTCTCTCTCTCTCTCTCTCTGTCTCTTTCTCTCTCTCTCTGTCTCTCTCTGTCTGTCTCTTTCTCTCTCTCTCTGTCTCTCTCTCTCTCTCTGTCTCTTTCTCTCTCTGTGTCTCTTTCTCTCTCTCTCTGTCTCTTTCTCTCTCTCTCTCTGTCTCTTTCTCTCTCTCTTTCTCTCTCTCTCTCTCTGTCTCTTTCTCTCTCTCTCTGTCTCTTTCTCTCTCTCTCTCTCTCTCTCTGTCTCTCTCTCTGTCTCTGTCTCTCTCTCTCTCTGTGTCTCTTTTTTTTTCTTTTTCAAACAATAACTTTGACAAAGACTGTCCGTGAATAAAGATAAGACACATATTGGAAAATTTGGATGCTTTACTCCAGTGTTAAACATAAAAAATACATGAATAAAAATGTATTCAAATTCTGCTATAGGCGACATTTTCTGCCACAGCTCCCACTTACCAGTAATCAATGCGATTGATGTGATTGCTGTACTGTATTTGCCCAGCCCTATAGACTTAAGAGACTAGACTGTCATTTTGGTTTAAATTACTTAAATTACTTAAATTACTTACCGAAATAAGGCTCAAATTGTAAAAAAACGTTGCTTTTCCTTTAAGTACCAAAATTGAGTACTTCTCCCACCATGAGGTCAATTCACATTAATAAACACTTCTTAATTTTGTTGTTATGAATCTGTTCAGCTTTATTTTGCCTGCTCAGTTTCATTTGTATAGACCAAGCTCACAAAGAGGTTTCACACCAGAATTCAGATGCTGCTTTTCCACTCACCATTCTCCTTTTCTGGTTAAGCTCTCTCATTATGAACGTTTCTCGGAGAGATTCTTCACGTTTCTCTGTAAAATACAATTATGTAGGTCTGTTACGTCAAATACACTATATAAAGACAGATGGACGAGCCATCTGCTTTCCAGTATTTACATTTCTTTAATTAAATGTGTGGAATATATGCGCTCTCGTGATTTGGCTGGGTGATAAATGAGTTATGAGTAATGGTAAAGGTGTTGATACTGTATGTAGTAAATGGAAGTCAGTATTTGACAAATTCTCAGAAGAAGAAGAAGAAGAGCTCAGAAGAAGCATTGGTTCCATATATAATGATACACCTCCCTCAAAGTTATCAGACCTGCTCAATACCTCTTCCCATGTTCACTCCACATGTGTTTCCTGGTGATAAGTGATGTTAACAGCACATAACACACATGTACACATGGGAGCAGTATGGTGCAATAATTAGCATATAGTAATAAGGGGGTAAAATGTTTTTATTTATCATTCATCATTTTGCAGTCCCTCCTCGGCGTGAATGCCTGTCAAAAAGTGGATGTATGAAAATACATAGAATAGAATAGAAAATAACATTTACATTGCATCAAAAATGAAGTAAATAAAAATGTACACTGAGCACATTAAAGGAAAAGTAATGTTTTTTTTTTAACAATTTGAGCCTTATTTCGGTAATAAAACAAGTTGTTTTACTCACCCATATCACTTTGGTGTCATATGGAGCATTTCCGGAGATGTTTTAGATTAGCGTTAGGCTAACGCCGTTAGCCTAGCGCGATTTATAGCCATAGCTCGGGGCATTCCCCGAGCATGTAATATGCCCCGTGCAGGCTCCAAATAACACAAACTTTAGCACTTTTCAAATCATAGAAGCTCGATGTCTTTAGTCTACGATTTCGTTTGGTCAAAAGTGGCCTGTAATCCAAGATTTAGCCATAGTTTCGAGTAGATGAGGACGCCAGTGCGCATGCGGGGACTGTGCTCTCAGCTCCCGGGACCCAAACATGGAACGCATAGCTGTAAACTATGGATAAATCTCGGATTACAGGCCACTTTTGAATCAAACGAAATCGTAGACTAAAGACATCGAGCTTCTATGATTTGAAAAGTGCTAAAGTTTGTGTTATTTGGAGCCCGCACGGGGCATATTACATGCTCGGGGAATGCCCCGAGCTATGGCTATAAGTCGCGCTAGGCTAACGGCGTTAGCCTAGCACTAATCTAAAACATCTCCGGAAATCCTCCATATGACACCAAAGTGATATGGGTGAGTAAAACAACTTGTTTTATTACCGAAATAAGGCTCAAATTGTAAAAAAAAAAGTTACTTTTCCTTTAATATAATAAGGGCAATTTGCCTATGCACTGATGAAACTTTGAGGCTTGAATAACAGAATAACACGTAAACAAAATTCAAATGCTATTAAATTTTTCTCTCTTTCCCTCTCTCTTTAGCTCTTTCTTTCTCTCTCTTTCTCTCCCCTCTTTCTCATGTTCACGTCTGTGATTTGTAGCAATATTATAATATTTCTCTTGCTCATAAATCACTTTGACATGAAGAGCCATATTACACCTGAGTATATCCTCTCCCTACTCCCGTTTTACTTTTTTTTTACATACCTTTCTCTGTTGCCTTTATTATCTTGTTCATCTCATTTGGCGTCCCGGTGGGATCGGCGTGCGCCCTAACTGCCTGTTCCCCTTCACTACCTCACCGTATCAACCGCAGCTCAGTCCCTTGGGTGTGTTTGTTAACTTCCACTAATTGGCAAATGCATCATGACAATACAATGCAATGTCTATGGGAGTCAACACCGTAGCCAACCTATTTCTGACACTCAAACTGGGGGGAGAAACAAGGACAGGTAATAATAGTCTATGCGTGCTTTCTGTGAGATGAAACTGGGCCTCGTTTGGGAGCTGAACACTCCAAAGGCTGCACCCATTAACCAGCAGGTGTCATGGCTGCCTGACTATAGTCCCAGTGGGAGAGGCAGCGACCCAAGACGACCCAAACACAAGCCAATGTTACCTTAATGTACCTTTCATCCCTTCACAAAGAACAAGGGTGAATCTGCATTTTGATTTATTTGTATTATTACTGGATGTGAAAGTTGCAAGAAATCAGTTGTGACCCAGTAATTGTTTTCACACTTGCACCACTGCTTTAAAAAATAACCATTCTTTAAAGGTCTGATATTATGCAAAACTTGTGAACTTTAAGCCATGTTGTATAAACTGTTAAAGGAAAAGTAACGTTTTTTTTTACAATTTGAGCCTTATTTCGGTAATAAAACAAGTTGTTTTACTCACCCATATCACTTTGGTGTCATATGGAGCATTTCCGGAGATGTTTTAGATTAGCGTTAGGCTAACGCCGTTAGCCTAGCGTGACTTATAGCCATAGCTTGGGGCATTCCCCGAGCATGTAATATGCCCCGTGCGGGCTCCAAATAACACAAACTTTAGCACTTTTCAAATCATAGAAGCTCGATGTCTTTAGTCTACGATTTTGTTTGAATCAAAAGTGGCCTGTAATCCGAGATTTATCCATAGTTTACAGCTTTGCGTTCCATGTTTGGGTCCCGGGAGCTGAGAGCACACTCCCCGCATGCGCACTGGCGTCCTCATCTACTCGAAACTATGGATAAATCTCGGATTACAGGCCACTTTTGATTCAAACAAAATTGTAGACTAAAGACATCGAGCTTCTATGATTTGAAAAGTGCTAAAGTTTGTGTTATTTGGAGCCCGCACGGGGCATATTACATGCTCGGGGAATGCCCCGAGCTATGGCTATAAGTCGCGCTAGGCTAACAACGTTAGCCTAACGCTAGGGTTAGGGTTAGGGTTAGGGTTTTGTAAAATTGTAAAAAACGTTACTTTTCCTTTAACTCCTAAAAAACATACCTAGAGTTTTGTTTCATTCACACATGTTTGAGTAATCCCTTATTATTAGTGTGTTCCTAAGCATAAATCAGAAAATTTTATCATATACACTGCTCTGTTATGCCTTAGTTAAAAAAGGAAAGAAAAAAAAAGGAAAAAGTACAAAACAAATCCACTATTTGCTACTATTGATTGCAGTTATCCAGGTGGGGGCAGTTTGTATTAAGTAATATTGGTGGATAGGACTTAAATGAACAAAGTGTTAAATAATAATTTGCTTGTGTCATACATTATATTTAAATACCAGAAAATCATATTTATAAATTTTATGAATTTTGCCAATAGAAGCTACATCTTAGAAATAAAGGGCACATATATTACATAATTTCTGTAATTTAATTGCAGACTGAACATGTCTCAGTGGAGCACTTAGAAAAGTTTTTGAACATGGTTAGTTTACAAAGTTATTTATTATGAATTGTGAACTGTAGGTCAAAATGAACAAAAGCTGAGACATGTTGGTTCACAGGCCATGCCGACACGTCCTGATCACAGTTAAATGACTATTAAAGTGTGTCAGAGGCAGACAAAATAGCCAATCTGATGTGGTCCTTTAGTTCTGGTCGGAAAAATGGGTCATTCCAAAACTGTACATTTTGTTGCTGTTCTGCAGTGGTCCTCCTAAGCCATGCACAGTGCAAATTCTTATTTTATTCTTACTCACTTTCACAGTAGAGATGGCCCTCAATGTAAGTCTGATTTTAATCCTGAAGTGCTTGAAACGCCATCGCCTTCCTACTTCAGCCCAAAACACGATTTGTGTTTCGTATTCCCCTCGGCCATACTTTAAAACAACATTTACATTTACATTTACAACACAAACATTTACATTTTATTTTGGAATAAACCAAAATCAAGTCTCAAGGTTCCTTTCAGATACTGTCACACTTACTTATAGTCATTGTCATAACCTTTATTTCTATTATACTCGGAACACAGTAGCAGAACAGAACCTTGTATTGTTTAAAACCATATTTAAAGCATGACAGGAGGAAATAGTAGCGCAGTAGGATATGACTGGAAAAATAGGAATGACTAAATCTGTTGAACAAAATTCTCCAGCTGACAGAAGTGCACTGAAATTATGGCTAAGAGTTCACTCTACCAGTCAAAAGTCAAAGTCCAATTCTCACATTTTTCTTTCATTTATGGGCATCATTTATAGTATTTTCAGAGAGCACTCAGTTATGGGTGAGTGTTGTGTCCTTTGTTTACTTCTGTGCACACCGTAGCACAGGAACGCTACAGGATGGTTGGAAGATTCTGATATATTCCAAGTGTGACTGTCAGTGAAAAAAAAAAGTTTTAAAGACGCACTGTTGCTAGTAAGGAGTCCGCCACCTGCTTGTCCAAGATGTTATTGCTTGCTTAGAATGTTCTAAACTCATTGGCATGTTTTTATTGCTCAAAAAGACCTTGTAAAACCTTGTAACAATACTGTCTGGGATCCAGAATACACACTTCTTCAAAACTATTTGGTCACTGGTGAATCTCCCTGTTTTCAGAGGAGCCAGATTGACAGGTGGATTAGCTAATTGGGGACACATAAAAACACAGAAAAAACAAATAATAGATTTCTGCAGAATCAATGAGAGACGACATAAATTGTATTTTATTTATAAATGACGGTGACCAATGACTTCCGTCGTTTCACATGCGTCACTGATATCAAACTGTATAAAATATAAAGGGATATTCTGGATTTCCCAGGTAGGCTAATTTATTTAAAGGGCTTATATTTTGTTATTTTGTGATCTCTGTTATAATGTTTCCTCATCGAAAACATACCCGGAGTTGTGTTTGGTTTTATTCACACGTTTAAAGGAAAAGTAACGTTTTTTACAATTTGAGCCTTATTTCGGTAATAAAACAAGTTGTTTTACTCAACCATAGCACTTTGGTGTCATATGGAGCATTTCCGGAGATGTTTTAGATTAGCGATTAGATTTAGAAATCTTAGATTTAGATTTAGATTTTAGATTTAGCCATAGTTTACAGCTATGCGTTCCATGTCTGGGTCCCGGGAGCTGAGAGCACAGTCCGCGCATGCGCACTGGCGTCCTCATCTACTCGAAACTATGGCTAAATCTCGGATTACAGGCCACTTTTGATTCAAACGAAATCATAGAGTAAGACATCAAGCTTCTATGATTTGAAAAGTGCTAAAGTTTGTGTTATTTGGAGCCCGCACGGGGCATATTACATGCTCGGGGAATGCCCTGAGCTATGGCTATAAGTCACGCTAGGCTAACGGCGTTAGCCTAACGCTAATCTAAAACATCTCCGGAAATGCCTAGCGCATATGCAGACCAAAGTGCTATGGGCGTGAGTAAAAGAGACGCTGAGTACAGACAGACGGGGGTGGAACTGCATTTGCATTTCTTTTTCGATCTGACGTCAATAAGGTGCCTTGTTCAAAATCGCCCGTTTGAGCTCTGATTTTTTGTAACGCAGAAAAGGATCGCAAATGCTCAGTTTAGACATTTCGCAACTTTTAAACATGGGGGGGGAGGGGGGGGGGCTAAACAGGGTAGGGGAGCTCACATTAACGTTCAAAAACCTCAGAAAGTGAAAATTTCATGCCATGGGACTCACAAGAGTCAATTTAGCATAATATCGGACTGTTAATGTTTCTTCATAAAATCTCCATATAGTGTCATCTCACCTGCCTGGTATCTGTACTTTTGTCTTGTATCGGCTGAACTTATTAATGCGTATCTTGTGGGCCATTTCTGTGGAGGCTTTCTGATAAGTCGTTACACTGTGACTCTCCAGTTTCTATCTTCTTTCATCCTCTTACATCTCCTCAGGGAACCATTAAGCTCCCCATTTGCTCAAGGCTGCAGAAGTAACTGAGGACCTTTTAGCAGAAGAGAAAAAGAGATATGTTTTTACAGTAGCTTTGAGAGTCACTATGAGCTTTACTTTGAATCGAGTCCATCTACAACGACAACATTCGCTGTGTCAGGTCTTTCTGTGAACAAGGTACATCATCTCTTGTTCACTCAGGATCGTCCATGTTTACTTGCTGACACTGAAGTAATAATATTAGTTGGTATTTTCAAGAGAAGCAAAAATACTATCGTGTCAGTAGAAAAATGAGATGAAGTTTAAAGGAAAAGTAACGTTTTTTACAATTTGAGCCTTATTTCGGTAATAAAACAAGTTGTTTTACTCACCCATAGCACTTTGGTGTCATATGGAGGATTTCCGGAGATGTTTTAGATTAGCGTTAGGCTAACGCCGTTAGCCTAGCGCGACTTATAGCCATAGCTCGGGGCATTCCCCGAGCATGTAATATGCCCCGTGCGGGCTCCAAATAACACAAACTTATAGCCATAGCTCCGGGCATTCCCCGAGCTTCTATGATTTGAAAAGTGCTAAAGTTTGTGTTATTTGGAGCCCGCACGGGGCATATTACATGCTCGGGTAATGCCCCGAGCTATGGCTATAAGTCGCGCTAGGCTAACGACGTTAGCCTAACGCTAATCTAAAACATCTCCGGAAATCCTCCATATGACACCAAAGTGCTATGGGTGAGTAAAATAACTTGTTTTATTACCGAAATAAGGCTCAAATTGTAAAAAACGTTACTTTTCTTTTAAAAACAAAACAAAAGTAAGATCTTATTTAGTGCCAGACCACAGCAGATCCATTACTGAGATATCTACATTAAAAGGGGCATCATAAACATACCCAGAGTTGTGTTTTGTTTCATTCACACATTTTTAACACACAAACCCTGCATATTTAGTTCTTCTCTCCACTGTGTTTTTAATCTCTACACACCTTCATTGGAATCATTTGAATGATTTCAGCCTTGGACTTGCCAATCTGCACTGAACAAAAGGTAGGAAGGAAGAGGTAGAAAACTTTTGAGCTTTGGAGATGGATAACTATAAAGGATTACTCCAGTGGAAGGGGGAGGTAACAACATGATTACATGGTGTTGACCTTTAAATATTTTTCAAATGATGATTGGGATTGTGCTACCACACCTTCAAAAGTTTTCAGGGAGTTTGAATGCGAAAATGCAAAGTTTTTGACCTGCCATCAGCATTTGATCCTTAGCTCTTTTCACAGTCTCTGTACGTTGCCATCTTGTTCTCATGGCTATTCCATTGAGTTGGACATAAATAAAACATTACAAATCATAATAAATTCTACATCTAATTATTATGAACAAAACACTTACCTAAAACACGAGCTGCTTCGGCTTGGCTAATCTGGTTTATGGTACTTTTATGTTTACATGGGGCGACAGTAGCTCAGTCGATAGTGTTTATCCATTGATCTGAAGGTTGGCAATTTGAATCAAAAGCCACAAATGAATGCTGTTGTTGTGTCCTTGAGCAAGACACTTAACCCACCTTATCCCCACTGTCTGCGTACACTGGTGTATGAATGTGTGTGTGAATGGGTGAGTGGTCCCTTAATGTAAAGTGCTTTGAGCTCCTTGAAGTTGGAAAAACCCTATTTAAAAACATGACCATTTACCATGATCATTTACCACACTTGTCACACGGGCTCAGGTTAGGAAATTTAGGGTTAAGAAATGTTAGTTGTTTAATTGACTTGTTTGCAATAAAACATACTAAACTTAACTATAATCTTAAAGGTCCCATGGCATGAAATTTTCACTTTCTGAGGTTTTTGAACGTTAATGTGAGCTCCCCTACCCTGTTTAGCCCCCCCCCATGGTTAAAAGTTGCGAAATGTCTAAACTGAGCATTTGCGATCCTTTTCTGCGTTACAAAAAATCGGAGCTCAAACGGGCGATTTTGAACAAGGCACCTTATTGACGTCAGATCGAAAAAAGAAATGCAAATGCAGTTCCACCCCCGTCTGTCTGTACTCAGCGTCTCTGTAAATCACGCCCAGAGAGTTTGGACTGCGAATGCGCTAGGCAATACGAAATGCGTTTTTTTATTTGCCTGGAGGCACGTCCGAGTGTTTCTAGGCTCGGAAGTCCATTATCTGAGCCTCTGGACCTTTGAACAGCAGTGGTTTAATTTTATTTTCTGTGGAAATGTGTTTATTTTTCAATGGAACGCTTCAAATCTCTCCCCCCGTGCAAAAACAAGGAAATGGATCAGCTGAGCGCTCAGAGCGAGAGCGGAGCGTTTGGCCACGCCCCCACCCTCTACTATTGGCCAGCTCTTTTCTCCTCATTTGCATTCAAGCAACAACGCCCATTATAGAGTGTTCAGAGTGAGAAAAATTACTCTTTCTCAGCTTATCTCTGTTTCTCATGCACTGAGTGTTGATTTTTACAGTATTAGGGAACCATTAAGGAGCCATATAAAAGCATCAAGAAGTACCATGTCATGGGATCTTTAAAGCTTGCTGATTTCGGATGTCATGAAAATAGAGAGACATGGCGGTAGAGATGCCTAAATGTAAATATAATATCAGAATCCACTCGATTTTTGTTGACTTGTGTAACATCAAACAAACTGACAGAGCAAAGCCAAGGAGGAGACAGGTTTTTAGAAGGAGACATTTCCCATGTCTGTTTCCCATGCGCTGGATCACAAGTGTTAAAATATTCACAGTGGTTTGTGGTGGTGAAGGCCTTTATCCTCACACTCCTCTCTGATGTGTTCTAATGAAAGCCAGCTCTGCTCTGTGATCAGCTGGAGTTGTGCTGTGTTTACATCAGCCACTGGACACTGAAGCCACATCACTGCTCCAGACATTTGCACCTTTTATTAAACAGATACAACTCACACATAAGCACAGGGCACTTCTGAAATACTTGGGTGATAATTTACTCTATTTAAATTTTTTATTTTACTTGTACATATACATTTATATAATTATGCCTTATTTGACACCAGTCTCTTGCTATTTTTGATAATTATTTAAAATTTATTATTGTCATTTATATGTTTTCTCTTTGTTGTTAAGGCTACGTTTACACATAGCTGGGCATGTTGAGAAACGAATATTTCTCTCCCTCCATTTTCCACAATAAAAACGGAGTACACATAGAATCGTTTTCATTTACCAACCCGCATAAATACGCCATCGAGCATCATCACAACTATGCCAAGCCTATGGGTGGCAGTGTAGGAAGAAGGAGAACACTCTGCAATCAGAATCGCACTTTTGGTGTGTCAGATGCCTAAAATTCCATTTACAGTGGTACCTCACCTTACGAAATTAATTCGTTCCAGAAGTGGTTTCGTAACGTGAAAAATTCGTAAGTTGAGTAGCTATTTCAGTGGAAAAAGCCTGATTCGTTCCAAGGCCCCGATCCAAGTTTTTTTTTTTTTATAGTGTAACTTTTTTTATAGTGTAACAATGTGTTCTGTCCTGATTGGTTTCTCAGACTGGATTTAAACTTTTCTCACGTTTGTCTCTCGTTTAAACACTCAAACTTTCATAGATTTTCAACAAAACGTATCAATATTGAAGTGTGGGGGGACGCAGGAGGGGGGAGAAAACTGCGCGGACACGTGTGCGCCGTATGACCCCGCGCAGAGCTGACAGCAGGACTAGACCAAGATCTAAACCTGGACTGGACCAGGACTAAACCAGGACTAAACCTGGACTAAACCTGGACTAGACCAGGTGGATTAAAGCCCCGCGTGCGGGTCTATTTCCTGGTTTCTCACGAGTTACAGCTGAGGCGAGCAGCGAGGAGGAGACCGCAGGGAGGAGGGGACCGCAGGGAGGAGGGGACCGCAGGCAGTCTGAGCGCATGTGAGCGCGGCTCCTCCTGGTTTAGTCCAGGTTTAGTCCAGACCACCGCGGCTCCTCTAGACCTCCTCTAGACCTGTGCTCAGACTGCCTGCGGTCTCCTCCTCGCTGCTCGCCTCAGCTGTGGCTCGAGAGAAACCAGGAAATAGACCCGCACGCGGCGCTTTAATCCACCTGGTCTAGTCCTGGTTTAGTCCTGGTTTAGTCCCGGTTTAGTCCAGGTTTAGTCCTGGTCCAGTCCAGGTTTAGATCTTGGTCTAGACCTGCTGTCAGCCCCGCGCCGGGTCATGCTGGGCACACGTGTCCACGCAGTCTTCTCCCCCATCCCCCTTCCCCCCACACTTCAATATTGATACGTTTTGCTGAAAATCTATGAAAGTTTGAGTGTTTAAACAGAGACAAATGTGAGAAAAGTTTAAATCCAGTCTGAGAAAAGCGTATAATGTGTGTGGCTGAGCGCGCTTTATTTGAATTTTTGATATTTCGCATTCCGTAACTTGAAATTTCATTCGTATCTAGAGACAAAAATTTACCGTGAAGGCGTTTCGTAACTTGAAATTTTCGTTTGTTGGGTCATTCGTAAGGTGAGGTACCACTGTATCTCACTTTACACGCAAACTCGGATCTCCAGAATCTCCACTCTAGCTAGTAGCTAGTTTTTAGAAAGATTCGTTTTTAGAGGTGAATTCACTGTTTGCGTGTAAAAGATGGGTGCAAACAAAGGGAAATGCCTCCATTAAAAAAAAAACAACAACTGTATGTGTAAATGGGGCCTAAATTATATTGTCATGTATGAGCTACTGTGTCCAAATCATATTGCTGTTTTTTAATTAATTCGAGAGGTAGCTTATGCTATGAAATACTGCTGGCCTATGGGTTATTTATAGCATATTTATAGCAAAGGTGATAATAAAATAACATTGTATTTGTGTTATCATCAATTGCCATATGAGATGTATGTGAATTCTTCTTTAGTAAATGTATCAATATTTTTGAAATTTCCAGTTTTTATTTAATTTTAATTTATTTATTTATTTCAGGACAGTGCATATTCATAAACATTTCTGTCAATATGCCAGAATTAGCCAGGAGGCTATTTTTCATCTGTAGTCCTGTGACAGATGTAATTGTCATTCTAAAAACAGGGAACAATGGTTACATAACAGAATATAAAATTATCACTATTTACAGGGACAAGACACTGACATGACAACAACTGACAACAGATCAATTCCGACGATTGAGACAATTAACAAATACATATTTATACAACCAACACATACCATATGTTTTCACCCAGGCACAACAGAGACATACTTCATCATAAAACCACTTACATAAATATGACACATATATCGCACTGACCTGAACAGACACACAGTCACACAGTCACACAGACACACAGACACACAGTCACGCACACCAAGGGAGGAGGCAAGAGGCTAGCAGGGGGCAGCGAGAGCACATGAGTTAGTGCTCACAGATCTGATTGTCCATAAGCCATTCTTTTAACTTTGTTTTGAAGGTGACGTGGTTAGAACAATGGTCCCCCAACCTGTCATTGTGTCCTTAGGCAAGACACTTCACTGACCTTGCCTAGTATGAAAGTGATGTGTATGTTAGTGAATGATAATGGTTAGAGGGGCTGATGGTGCAAATTGGCAGCCTAGCATATATATTAGAGTAGGGGTAAGATGATTAGTACAGGTCACATGATCATGTGATCCAGCGCTGCCTATGGGGTTTCTTATATTATGCCGCAGTGATTCAGTCAGGCTAGATGTAATGGGGACGCCAGAGGAGAGCTGAGCAGCAGGAGCCGTCATCTACTGTGTCAGTTTCCCATCATATGGGTTTATGTGTGTGACGCTAAACGTGGAACCAACCAGGTTTCTGATCTGAATCTGATGGCGAGCTAATGGAGCAGGCCTAGAGCCTAAAAGACTGAACTCAGCTGAAGAACCTCTCCTGCCAGGGACAGCAGGGGGCTTCCCGCAGCCCAGATAAACTCTCACCCCACACAAACTCTCAAACCCACAAATCACTTTTCCCTTCCATACGGATTGAACTCTTTGCACTCATCCCAAATACAAATCTCATACCCCAGACATGGGTTATGAGGGTTGGGTTTAATACTGGACTGTTTTTTATGTTTTGCATTTGAATCTTGATTTAAGCATGTACCGCCATTATTGTTTTTGTTCCTATTGTAAATATCCCGAATGTCACTTTATTATTCAATACATGGTACCAAACCAACCACAATACTCTACTAATAGTCTCTGCCTACTCTCTCCTTGTGTCTTCTGATATCTAGCTTAATCTCTGTTACTATTACCAATTACTAGCATATTGTATTGTATTCAATTGTATCACTTTTTTATAACTCATGTGCTACAGACCCCTGACCCCAACTGTGATTCGACACCTGCCAAACATCCCAGAGTGAGTGAAAAAAGAGGCAAGAAGAGAAATAGACGCTCTGGACAGAGTCCTCCCAGAGGCCAAGAGGCCGAGAGTCCTGACCAGGACAGAGGAGCTGGAGTTCAGCATCTTCAGTCTCACAGGTTACCAGTGTCCAAACACAGCAGCAGCAGCTCAGCCCGAGAACAGTCCGACTGAAAACCAAGAGTCTGAAGAGTCTGCTGTTCAGAAGAAGAATCCTTAAAAGAGCCAAGAGGGCAATCCTTCAGAGGGACTCAAACAGAAAGTTCAGGGGTCACCTGTTCTCATGACACATTGTGATGCTATGATTTCTTTTACAATTTAGTTCATTCTATCATTTATTTTGCCGTGATCTGAAAAATGGCTGCCAGTGTCAACACTTCACACTAGTCCAGATGAAGAGTCCAGATGAAGAGTCCAACTGAAAGGCAAGACTCCAGTGGAGTCCACTGGACACAGTGGAGCTGCAGCAGCTCACTGCTCAGGTATTTTCTGTCCTTTATTTAAAACACACAGATAACAGCAGACTATTTGTTTCCATGACACATTATGGTGCTGCAGTTTCTTTTACAACAGTTTAGTTCATTCTACTGTTTTATTTTGCAGTGATCTGAGAAATGGCTGCCAGGCTCAAGAGTTACCCAAAGAACAGATGGAGAAGAGTCAGACTAAAAACAAAAAGAGTCTAGACACACCAAGATCCAAACTCTACTGTTTGGAAGAAACATCTTAAAAGGCACCAGAAGGAAAGCTCACTCATGTCCACCAAAATCACATCTTATTTCATCAGGAGCTGCAGTCTCTGAAGTGGACTCCTCTCTATCTCAATGGCACCTCAACAACGTTCTCCAATTTTACCCTGTCCTCTGTCTCAGAACATATTCACAGATCTAAACCCTCCACCTGTCTCCCCTCTCATCCCTAATATCCCCAGTAGACACAGAGACAGTCTCGCTCTGTTTCTGTGTCTGCTGGTGTGTCCCAGGGTTTTGATCTGGGCCACACCTCTTCATCAGCTACATTCTCCCTTTTGGTCTCATCTCCTGCAAGCTCAATATCAGTTTCTACAGCTACTTGGAGGACGTTCTCTTCTAATTTTCTCAAACTGAAGTGCTCCTTATAGGCATCTCTTCCACTTGAGCCAAATGAACAGTTTCTGCATTTCCAATGACGACGCTACTCTTCTTGCTTCTGCTCCAGTCAAGTCTCTGGATGTCACTCACAACAGTACCTTTGGTGGCATGGTGGCTGAGTGGCACTTATGCCTCACAGCAAGAAGGTTTCAGGTTTGATTCCCAGGTCGCCTGAGCCTTTCTGTGCGGAGTTTGCATATTGCTCTCCATGTCTAGTTGGGTTTCCCCCGGCACTCCGGTTTACCCCATCAACCCAAAACATGCAAGGTCAAGTCCTCCAGATTAGGTGGTCCTGACCAAGACT
This sequence comes from Paratrypauchen microcephalus, assembly GCA_036785185.1. Taxonomy (NCBI): domain Eukaryota; kingdom Metazoa; phylum Chordata; class Actinopteri; order Gobiiformes; family Gobiidae; genus Paratrypauchen; species Paratrypauchen microcephalus. The sequence goes on along the minus strand of JAVJIX010000120.1, from coordinate 1,907,760 downwards.
GGATTCCCTGGTACAACACTGTGATGCCCACTGCTCCTGACAGATTACCCCAACGACACTGAAGGATGGGTGAAATGCCGATGACAAGTTCCTCTTCTCAGAGTAGACAAGAGTGTAACTTAACCTTAAAGTAGAATTAAGTACCATCCAAAACCACATTTTAAATAGAGCTGCTAAATTGGGCACTACCTGGAGTGCAGGGGTATGGACAAATGAGAAACAGTGTGATTGGTCAGGTATCCACTCTTCAGACGCCGCCCCTTACAGCCAGGTGTTTGTAAGTGTATTTATTTGTTTATTTGTTTATTTACGGATCCCCATTAGTCTCTACAAACATAGAGACTAGTCTTCCTGGGGTCCAATTTAAAATACAATACACTTCAATACATCCAAGCACCATAACAACAGACCAATCAAAACAGTGAGATTAAGTTACATTATCCAAAACACATACTAAACACTTAAAATATGTTGCATTCAACTTTATTCAGCATTATAAAATAATAATTTCTTAACACATTTTTTAAAAACAGCATGATTTTGTATGAGCATTATGTGTTGTGGCAGCACATTCCAGTAAGAAATGGCTCTATAGAGAAACGTTGCTTTTAGTGCATTAGTTCTTGGTTTTGGTAAAGTGAAAACTGTGGTTGAGGCTCGTCTTGTATTAAACCTGTGTCTGCTACCGGTCAGCTGTAACTGTGAGACCATGTGTAAAGGTCTGTGTGTTGTCCACACTTTATGCAAGGATACAACTAAATTACAGGCCAGTCTGTCCTTGACTTTCAGCCACGAAAGTTCCTTATGCATAGCACTGATATTAGTCCTAAAAGAGCAGTTTAGAGCTCGATTTAGAAACACCCAGCTGTAATCAGGGCAGTCCTGCGTGATGTCACCAATGTCCTGAACTCGCAGTGACTGCTGGAGCAGGATACGCTCATTTTGATACATTTTTGACCACAAAGCTGCAATTTTACCTAACCTGCACTAAAATGGCCAAAAAGGACTAGAAACAGTAAACAATACTTATACTACTGAAACACCAAACAGAGTTTAGTAGCAAAATAAAATGTTTTTAGTGTTTAGTTCCGCTTTAAAGGTCCCATGGCATGAAATTTTCACTTTCTGAGGTTTTTGAACGTTAATGTGAGCTCCCTACCCTGTTTAGAGCCCCAACCCCCATGGCTAAAAGTTGCGAAATGTCTAAACTGAGCATTTGCGATCCTTTTCTGCGTTTGAAAAAAACACAGCTCAAATGGGCGATTCTGGACAAGGCACCTTATTGACGTCAGATCGAAAAAAGAAATGCAAATTCAGTTCCACCACCGTCTGGATCTCCACCTCCTGTCTCTGGAAATCACGCCCAGAGAATTTGGACTGCGGAGGAGCTACGCAATGTGAAATGCGTTTTTTTATTTGCCTGGAGGCACATGCGAGTGTTTCTAGACTCGGAAGTCCTTTACCCGACCCTCTGGACCTCTGAAACAGCAGTGGTTTAATTTTATTTTCTGTGAAAATGTGTTTTTTTTCATTGAAAAGACTCTCCTTTCCTCCTTCGCGCTTACACACACGGAAGTGGGGCCAGGCACAGCGCACCGCTAAAACAAGGAACCAGCGGCGCATTTGCCCCCCCCCCCCCCCCCACCCGCTCCTCTAACCAATCTGTGTCCTTCTCATTTGCATTCAAGCAACAAGGCCCAGAATGAGATGTTCAGAGAGTTATTTTTTGACTCTGACTCTGTACATGTGTCTTTCTCATGCACTAAGTGTTGATTTTGAAGAAGGATTCATTTACAGTATTAGGGAACCATTAAGGCACCATAGAAAAGCATCAAGAAGTACCATGTCATGGGATCTTTAAAAGAATCTTTACTTTAAAAATCTGTGAGATTTCCTGCAAGCAGAGTCTTTCAAAATAAAATATTTTTGTATGACAATGAAGTCATTATTTAGAAGAGAGATCTTCAGCTACTGGGCAGGAGAAAAAAGTGACGTGTATTTTATTTTTTTTGCTCCCCTATAGCTATTTCTCTGTGTTTTTCAGAATATAAAGCCAATCACCAGCAAATAATAAACAAACACAAATAAATAAACAGCAAACCTTAGTTCAAGGTGCATTGTGTAACTTTTCTGGTGGAGGGTCGGTAAAATGCTTTTCTCTGTGAAGATGTTATTGCTTTGTCTGGAATGTTTCACAGTGTGGCATTAAAGCTTTCTGTCATCCTGGAGCGCAAACTAGACCGAGTTACAGGTCAGATCTTTGGAGAGGCAAACACAAAATGCCTGTTTTTCTTGGTATTTTTGAGTGAAAAAGACACTTGTAATTCAATAAATCTAACGTAGAGCTGTTTAGTATCATATTGTGGAACATTCAAAGTAGAGAAATGACTTATCCTTAGAAACAAACAGATGACGGGTCGCCAACCAAAAAATTATAGTGTACCTTTAAGATATGTTTAAAAACTATAGGAAAAGGGGCTGTATGCATTTTACACGCCGTATATTTTGAGCTATATCCTTTTCTTTTTATTCCTTCTTGTGTGAGTCTTATTTTAACATTTTCCATTTTTACCTAGCTTTAAAAGTGAATATAAATGTCAGATTTGATGTCACAAATTATTAAATGCACGACTAGAAATGGCTTAAATTCTCTATAATAATTTTTTGCAGTTCCAATCGTGCACTAGGTCAAATGACTCAAATAAAATGGTTATTATTAACACTACAATAGACGCACTTTAACTCATTCCTCCTGCTACAATGACATTTGGATGGGTCCGTGCCTGACCCAATTGCCGGTTCTATTTTATCATTTCTATTCTATGTCACCAGCCATAGCTCGAATTTCACTGAATGTCAAATTTCCACTAGTTCTTCATCAGATCTGGTGTTTGGTGATGAATAGTTAATTAGCTTAAATGTTAAGTGTTGCTGGGATAGTGGCCAAAAAGCAGCCAGGAGAGAACTGTTCATTTTATATTAACCAATAGCAATGTTGCCTCTTAAAGGGACAGTGTGTAAGATTTTTACCCGTTAATTACTGAAATTGAAGATACCCATTCAAAAATACAGTGTTTTCCAAGCCTTTTCACTTCCATCATGAAATCAAAGTATTCTTTTGGACTTAGATATAGTCACATAAAAGGGGGATCTTCCCCATGCAGAGGCAGCCATTTTGAATACGAGAGCCGCAGAAGGACATTTGGGCTCCGCCTTCGGCAAGGCTCGTGGTTTTGGGTAAACCCGGGCGCGCGCAGCCGCTACTGTATAAATAAAACGCGGTCCCGTTTTGTTTTTTTTTTCTTTTCTTTTCTCATGAAAACACACATTCCCGATCATGTACCATGACACTCTACACATCAAATGAAACCTTACAGTCTCCTCTTTTTGACTATGCAATTCATTTCCCTGCAAAACAATCACTCCCCGAGCACATGGGGCTTTTATACAGAAAAGCACAAAACGAGGTTAGCTTACCTTAGAATGCTTTGCACGGGTCAAACTCTGTATTTCACCATAAACTTGTCCGTAAGGATCCAGCGAATAAAATCCAGTAAAACAATTTAGTCCAAAACACGTGTTAGATCCATTACGACGTCTGATCCGGCAGCATGCTTGTGTTGTTTACCCAAAACCACGAGCCTTGCCGAAGGCGAAGGCGGAGCCCAAATCCAATCCAATCCAATCCAACTTTATTTCTATAGCACATTTTATAAACAGAGACAGTTTCCAAAGTGCTGCACATAAAATCAATAGAACTTAATAATAACATTACTAAAATAGCAATAAATAAAGTGCTAATAATACAATCACTAAAAACAAAAGCAATTATAAAAACATTACTAAAAAAAGCAATAAATAAACTGATAATAATAAAATAACTAAAAACAATAAAAACACAGAGGACCACACAACTCATGCAGGATTAAAAGCCAGAGAATAAAAGTGGGTCTTAAGACGAGACTTAAAACACTCCACAGTGGGAGCTGTTTTGATGTGAGGAGGCAGAGCGTTCCACAGCTTTGGTCCAGCCACAGAAAAGGCTCTGTCTCCTCTGGTTTTAAGTCTCGTCTTAGGAACCACGAGCTGGAGCTGGCCCTCGGACCTCAGAGCGCAGGCGGGGGTGTAAATCTGGATGAGGTCCGAGATGTAATCCGGGGCCAGTCCATTCAGAGCTTTAAAAACAAACAATAAAATTTTAAAATCAACTCTAAAACGAACGGGGAGCCAGTGCAAAGATGCTAAAATCGGAGTTATGTGCTCTCGTTTTTTGGTACCGGTTAAAAGGCGCGCAGCAGAGTTTTGGACTAGCTGTAGACGAGAAAGTGCATGGTGGCTAATGCCAGAGAAAAGTGCATTACAGTAGTCTAAACGAGAAGAGATAAAAGCGTGCACGACTTGTTCGAAAGATTTAAAAGATAAAAAGGATTTGATTTTGGATAAAAGCCTTAAATGATAAAAGCCAGATTTGACGACCGCATTCACGTGCTTATCAAGCTTAAAATCATTGTCAATAGTGACGCCAAGGTTGGTAACAGAAGATTTCACTTGCTGTTTAAGTGGGCCCAAGTCTAAGAGGGGGTCAATTTTGCCAAACAACACAACTTCAGTTTTACCCTCATTAAGACTTAAGAAATTGTGGGCCAGCCAAGCCTTGACGTCACTCAGACAAGCAAGGAGAGGTGTCAGGGGACCGGAAGAGCATTTTTTGAGTGGCAGGTAAATTTGGCAGTCATCTGCATAAAAGTGATATTGAATATTGTGTTTTTTAAAAATTTCACTCAGTGGGAGGAGGTACAAAGCAAACAGAATAGGCGCGAGAATGGAACCCTGGGGGACTCCACAGTTAAGAGGAGCAGTGGACGAGGTGGAGTCCCCCAGTCTGACTGAGCAGCATCTCCCACTGAGGAAGGACCTGAACCACTCGTCCTTCTGTGGCTCTTGTATTCAAAATGGCTGCCTCTGCATGGGGAAGATCCCCCTTTTATGTGACTATATCTAAGTCCAAAAGAATACTTTGATTTCATGATGGAAGTGAAAAGGCTTGGAAAACAATGTATTTTTGAATGGGTATCTTCAATTTCAGTAATTAACGGGTAAAAATCTTACACACTGTCCCTTTAAAACTCACAAACTCAAAATCAAGTTGGTGTAATATAGGACCTTTAAGTTATTTTATCTAGCTCTTATTTGGGTCTAGTTAGACTTACTCTGGTGTTAGGCTGGGTTTATACATGGTTTAGACTTGATTGGCTTTCTCTATAGGCTTGTTTTTTAGCAGTTCTAATTTAGGCAGATAAACAACAACTCTAGGTATGTTTATGATGAGAAATCAACATTATAGCATAGATCAGCGTAAATAGCATAATATGGGCCTTTAAAAAAAAACAAAAAAAAACAGGGTATGGCGATATGGTTGAATTTACCAAAATAGCACATCGTCACAGGGATGAGATCACAATTCAATCTTTATCACAATATCGCCCAATCCCAACTCGCGTCACTATGGCATCAGTCGTTGAATCTGAAAGTAAAAACACTGTCATTGGTAGTAGTCAGTGTTGTATAAAGTACTGGAAAAATCAAACTCAAGTAAAAGTATAGGTACCCCTCCCAAAAATGACTTTGGTAAAAGTCGAAGTCACTGACTGAAATGTTACTTGAGTAAAAGTCTTAAAGTATCTGGAACTTCTTGTACTTAAGTATGACAAGTAATGTAAAAATAAATATACTCAAGTAAAGTAATTAAAAGTACAAGTAAAAGTATCAAGCAAAGGCAGTCTGAATTTAATATTTTTTAATGTTCGCCCACCCCCTTCCCCCCCAAACCTTTGTTTGGTTTTTTTTGTGAAAAAAAAAGAAAAAAATAAGGTACACAACACCATTGAAGGAGTGTTTTTGGAGGAAGAGGGTTTTTTCCAATTGGGCCCTTAATTCTACTGTAAAACACCATGTTCGGCTCACCCATGGTAGTTTTGTGTCATATGGAGCACTGTGGAAGATATTGGGTTTGGTGATATCCATGAAACGCCGTCCTATGAGCAAGTAAATGCAGGCACAAAATATGTTATTTGTAATTTAATAATTATGGTACGGTAGCACTAATGACGTGTAGTAAATGTTCTTGTTTTAAAACATCTGGGTTGTGTGGGGAATACAATTTTTGCAAGTCTGGTGAAGGCAGGTGCTCCTGACGTCATCAACTGGCACCTGACTGGAGTGGCTGCCATCCATTCATTCATTCATTCGGACTGGCAAAAATTGTATTCCCCACATAACCTGGATGTTTTCAAACAAGAACATTTACTACACATTAGTGCCTCCATACCGTAATTAATAAATTACAAATAACGTACTTTGTGCCTGCATTTAATTGCCCATAGGAAGGCGTTTCATGGATATCACCAAACCCAGTATCTTCAGCAGTGCTTCAAACGACACAAAACTACCATGGGTGAGTAGAACCAACAGGTGTAGGCTGATTGTCATGCGCAAGTAGTGAACAAGCCCAGGCACGTCCTGACTTTCTTGCAGTCAGTAGAGGGTTTTTTTTGTAACGAGTAACTAAAGGGCACATTGAAAATGTATCGGAGTAAAAGTATGCAATTAAATTCGGAAATGTAGTGAAGTAAAAGAAAAAGTTATCATTTTTTTAAAAACTCAAGTAAAGTACAAAGTCTCCCAAAATGTACTTAAGTACAGTAGTGAAGTATTATTACTTTGTTACTATACAACATTGGTAGTAGTGTTGTCATTTGGTCTGTTGCTTAGCTTTATTGCATGGAAACAGGCGATAGTTGGCAGTCCCAGATCTGCTGAGGTCTTGTTATTCCCGTTTACTGATTTTCTCTTGAGTCTAGTCCCCAGAGAGAGTGGTTATGGGTCCCAGTCTCACAGCCCATCTCTCTCTCTCTCTAACCAATACTGCAACTGCTCCCAGCTCATTGGTGGAGAAGACAGTTATTAAAAGACCATGCGTGAAACAATAGCAACCACTGGCTCAACCTATACAGTACAATTTTAGGTGGACACATAGTATTTCCTCTATTATCAACACCAAGTTTAAATACATTGTCTTTATTCCCCAGAGAATAGCATCTTATAATCTATAGCAATATATTGGAATAGTCTGGAATGTTCCACAGCTGGCATTTAACTTATTTATTTCCACAAAGATCAGGCCAAGTTACTGGACAGATCTGTTGAAGTAATGCCACACAGATACATTTAATGCCATAATGGGGAAAAATTCCAGGCAAAGCAATATAAACTCCATGGACACAAGCAGGTGACAGACTATATCGCTATATCGATCATATTTAAGTGGTGAGGAAACAAGTGTATGATATTATGTTGACGAAGGAACCATTTGGTACAGGAGCAAAACACATTGAAAATATTCAAGTCAATTTACATTTTAAGAGTTGTATCGGGGCCTGTCACGCCCTGTTGTTGGTATTATTGCTCAGATCTTATACACACAGGCCTGTCAGCTCCTGCTCCTCTGTCACCTTTGTGCTGCACACTGATAACATCTGTGATTCGACGGCTCAAAAAATATCACAACAACCTGCCTTTTATCGGACAGTTTCTGAAGTGGTCTAATCTGGATTGCAGCAGTGTACCTGAACACATCACAACACAACAAGGACATTTAAGAATTAAAATAGTAGTCCCAGTATTTGCTAGAATTTGTTGTTGTAAGCATTGTTAATTTAAGTTGTAATTTAAGTGGTAATACTGTATCATACTGGGTATATATTAGGTACTATAAAGGTACTTTCTATTTAAGTAAGTTAATACTTTCACTGACTGAATTGTTCTCTACATATAATCTTGCATTGCCTGTTATGGTCCCCTCTTGTTGGTGTCCCCATTAAGGAGTCTTGCCCCAGGCCCCCTCTCTGAGTATAGAGGTAATAGCTACTTATTGAAGAATAAAAGGAAGTGGAGTGCCCAAGCGGTGGTTCTAGATGCAGAGGCTAGGCTGCAGCACAAAGAACTTGTGGGAGTGGTTGCCCATGGCAAGGCAGGCCTGGGGATGTTTCCCACTCCACCTCAGCACAAGGAGTGCAGCTGGAAAGAAAAGTGCAGGCTGATACAGAATAAGAGTAGGGCTGCAGTGGAGGAGAAGAGGTTAAGCAGAGCAGCTGGTCTGGGACAGAAGGGGGCCTGGACATGGAGTGTAAGGTCACCTGAACAGAGCTCTGGCAAAACGAGCCACACTGCATTGCTTTCCTGATCTGGGCAGTGTACGACGTCCTTCCCAGCCCTGTAAATCTGTTTACCTGGGGGAAGGTGGACACCCCAACCTCCCAACTGTGTCCTGCAAGGGGAACTCTGCAGCACTTCCTGAGGTCCTGTCCAACAGCACACAGCCAGGGCTGAGTTGTTGGACACAACCAGGTACTGAAGCTGATAGCAAATGCCATCAACAGAGCGATCAGCAGTTGCAGCAAAGTGCATCATTCCACTTGCACCATTGCATTAATTTGGTCAAGAAAGGAGAGCAGCCAAAAGCAGGAAAGAATGTGGCAACAGGGATCTTGGCTTCAGTCAAGGATTGGAAGCTCTCCCCAGATCTTGAGAAGGAACTGAGATTCCTTCAGCACACAGCACATTGTCAACACCACCCTGAGGCCAGACATTTTGGTTGTCTCAGAGAGAACCAAGAACATCGTAATCATGGAGCTGACAGTGCTGTGGGAGGACCACTTGGAAGAGGCCCATGAAAGAAAGAGGTCCAAGTATGAACACCTGGCCATCGACTGCCGAGCTCAGGGCTGGAAAGCAAAATGCATGCAGAGCCATCAAAGATACCACTGAATCAGCCGAGAAAGCCTTGAGGTGGCTCTGGATCCGCAGAGAACCATGGGGGCAAGCAAGTGCTACCTGAACACAAGTCACGGCCTGATGAGCCTGATCACTCGTGGCTGGGTCGCCTGGCTGAGAATGTCTGATATTGAAAGACCCGAAACACCCGATGACCCCAGGTTACATCACTGATGATGTGTTCAGGTGATCTCTAGAAGATGTATTTAAGAACTAATTGAAGCTATACTGTATGTGATTTGGCTGTTGAAGATAAAGTTGAGCAGCACATATTCAGTTTATAGAATATCTTGGTAGGCATTTGTTACATTTTTATAAATGAATCAAATGTTATCCTCTAAATCCTTACATACATGCCATATCACAGACCTCGAGATGACAGAAAGGGCTTAATTATGTCCTGCTGCCAGAAGGGGGGCTGTGGGCTGTGATGGGGGGCACCATCACAGTGTTCTGGCTTGGCCCCAGCAGTTACAGCTTTAATCATCTCCGAGCTGGATTTAGTGTGCCTACACTGGCCTACTTAACATCAAATATATGTGGATCTTATATACATTTTATTGTGCATCCTGCAAGAGGTGGTTTCAGTCTGTCTTTGACGGAGTAGTCACTGTAATAAAGTAGCTGTGGAAACTTCTTACTGGCAACTTTTGTAACTTTTGTAAATGTAACGTTTTACTTAAATAATCAAATATGTCAACCAAGATGGTGGCACGGACACACGCAGTGGCTGCTCTCGGTCCCAACGTTACAGTGTTTTCATGTGTCGTGTCGTGTAAACAACGTTGTTTTCATCGACGTCTTTGTCATTTGAGCCTCCTCAAAGGTGCACATACAGCCGGGGGTTTCTGCCCAACATTAGCAGAAACAATGCTATAAACAACTCATACATCACAGGGCTACGGGACACACTCAGAAACAACGGCCTGCTCTGGACGCACCATCACCGCCCCCCACTCCTAGATCTCGTCCGCAGTGGAGGCACCACAAGCGGTGTGAGCGGAAACAGAAGTGGGGTAAACGCAGAGGCATCCTGAACAGGCTAGCTGCTAACCTACACAAGTCTGTGATCCCCACCATCGTACTGTCTAATGTACACTCACTGGATAATAAACTACGCTACAGTTAGTGAGAGAGAGTTGTGTCCTTATATTCGTGGAAACATGGCTCAACGTCAGCATCCTGGATGGCGCCATACAACTCGACCAGCTAGCATGCTGCCAGGCGGACAGGGAATTCACCGAGGGAATTTACAGCCATACTACTTGTTGCTGCTCCTATCTCCAATAATAACAAGCGAGGCACTTAATGAATTGTACCAGCATGTGAGTGAGCAGCCCACCCAGATGCTTTTCTCATCTTGGTGGGCAATTTCAACCACGCAGAGTCCATATTTCCCAAATTACAGAAACACATCAACTTTCCTACAAGGGAAAACTACATATTAGACAATGTTTTCACTACCCGGAGGGGAGACTACAAAGTCTCCTCCCCCACCTTGTTGCCTCTGACCACATCACTGTCATGTTAATGCCAGCATACAGGCCACTGGTCAAAGCCACAAAACCTGTTCAGAAGCAGGTACGGGTGTGGACAGAGGGGTCTTCAGAGGCACTGCAAGACTGCTTCTCCATCACAGACTGGGAGATTTTCAAACATGCTGCCACCCACGACAACAACACCATAAAGCTATAGGAATATACAAAGACTGTTACTGCCTACATCTCAAAGTGCATTGATGATGTCACAGATACCAGGGCTATCACTGTTTGGGCCAACCAGAAGCCATGGCTCACAGGGGAGGTCTACAGGCTGCTGAGGGTAAGGAACGCTACCTTCAGAGCTGAAGATGCGCTATTTGCTGTGCTTACGGATGTGTGGCCATGTAGGCTACTGTGCACGAATGTGAGTTTTAAAATATGTTCCAATGTTTATTGTTCGTGTGTTGTTCACATATTACGTTCATATTGTTCACATTGTTCAATTTCAAGTTCTTTTGTTGTACTATTGTAGCCTACAGATTTGGGACAGTAGGCCTATATGCACTGCGTGATTTTTTAATTTTTATTTTTGGAGGGAAGGGGGGTGTACCTTACATTTCAATCCTGCAGGTGCCCCTGACCAGAGACTCATATGTTAAAATTCTGTTCATTGACTTCAGTTCAGCATTCAACACAATCAACCCCCAGCAACTCATACTCAAACTTGACAAGTTGGGGATCAATATTGGGGATGTGCAACTGGCTGCTAGATTTCCTAACAGGAAGACCGCAGGCAGTAAGGGTCGGCAGCAACACCTCCAGCACCATCACACTGAACACGGGGGCTCCCCAACGATGTGTGCTGGGCCCCCTCCTCTTCACTCTGCTGACCCACGACTGCACACCGTCACACAGCTCCAACCTCTTCATCAAGTTTGCGGATGATACAACTGTGTTGGGTCAGGTGAGGCGTCTGGTCAAGTGGTGCAGCAACAACAACCTGTCCCTGAACGTGGAGAAGACAAAAGAGATTGTTGTAGACTTCAGGAGAGCACACATACAGCACGCCCCCCTCACCATCAATGGAGCTGCTGTGGAGAGAGTAAGCAGCACCAAGTTCCTGGGTGTGCATATCTCTGAGGGTCTCTCCTGGTCAAAGAACACTGCATCACTGGCCAGTAAAGCCCAACAGCGGCTCTACTTCCTCCGGAAGTTGAAGAGAGCCAGAGCTCCAGCTCCCATCATGCGCACCTACTACAGAGGCACCATAGAGAGCATCCTCACCAGCTGCATCACTGTGTGGTATGGCACCTGCACCGTGTCCTGCCGGAAAAAGCTACATTGAGTAGTAAGCGCAGCTGAAAGACATCTACCGCACCCGCCTGTGGGATCACCCGCAATGCAGAGGGCTTTGCGGGTGATCCCACCCACCCATCCAACTGCCCCTTCAGTCTGCTGCCATCAGGAAGGAGACTGAGGAGCCTCAGGGCAAAGACCAGCAGACTGAAAGATGACTTCATCCACCAAGCTGTCAGGATGCTGAACTCTCTCCATGCCCTGCCCCCCTCCCCCACTGGCACTGCTGCTTAAATGACACTTAAAGGACACTGACACTGCTGCTTAAATGACACTTAAAGGACACTGACACTGCTGCTTAAATGACACCATTTTGAGCTTTACACATTGTGTGTTTTACCTTTTTGTATTATATAAGTTTATTGTACTTTTGCTACGGGTATATGTGATGTTTTTAGTCATTGTGTTTATTGTCTTATTTATCAGATGTTTTATGTTCACTGTGGGCCTAGGGGGCGCTGCAATTTCAAATCCTTGTGTGCAACCTGTACATATGTTTTTTCACAATAAAGCTGACTTTGAACTTTGATAGGAGAGTAGTGGTTGTTGTACTGAAAGTGATGTACATTGACTTCCATGTGTCTTCTAGTAAGCGAATTAATACTACAAGTCTTGAAAGTAAACATTTTCAATTGCTCCTATCCCACTCCCAGTCATTGTAGAAGGCTGGCCGCACATTTCACTGAACTGGATCAGTACAGCAGTAGCCTACGGCATCTTCCATGATGCACTACTGCCCCCATGTGGACGCACACAAAATAACACCCAGAGAATCCTTAGCTCACCCTTCGGCAACTTCTTGTAGTAATCCAAAACGGTATGACAACTTTGAATTTGTAATGCAAATACAAGCTTTATGTATTAAGCTATTCGTAATTGGAAATGGACTGTTGAGCATTTGACTGTGGCCAGTATGGCAGATATGTTCCCTGTAAAGATGAAATATACACATGGTTGTATTTATACAGAGCAAAGTATAGTGTAATTATATCAGTAATTAAGACAAAGGCATGTCCGGTGTAATATTCATAGAAGGATGTGCCCCTTGTTCAGTCTGGCATGGCCCAGCTTTTCACACAAAAAGTCTCATGTTAAATAAATAAGCTGTAGCTAATAATTCTGCACATAGTAAAATTATGTTGATTATATTAGCATTCTATAGGTACAAGATGATGGTTGAATAATAAATATGCAAGAAACAGGGGTGACATGTAGCCTAAAGGTACGCTGATTGCTAATTTCATTTTAAAACTTATACATATTCAGTATGTTTAATATGTTATTATGTTTAATTAATTGTTGATATAAATAGGCTAGGCAAAAACTTTCCTAAATGCATTTCCATCTGACTTAAGTCCTACAAAGCCTGACCAATATGTTATTGGACTAAAAACTGTCTGAAAAACAAATGTTGGTGGTAATTTAAAAAGTCTCTACCTCATTGAGTGTGTGCTTAATGCAAAGAGAAATATTAAAGGCAGGTCTCTCTTTCTCGCTGATGGACCACAGCCTTATCCCCTGGATCTGTGTTTTTCACTCTCCTTAATTAGCATGTGCATCACTCTGAGAGGCAACTCCACACGGCTTCTCAGAAACAAAAGACCTTCTCCAAACCTAATTGACAGAACGCTTTCAAAAACTAAACAATGTCATCAAAGAAAACTAATGTGTCCATGTGTGTGTGAGCTGAGTCCAGGGGACAGCAGCAGAGAAGGAGGAGGGTAATACCTGTCACAGCAGAGATACACACCTCATTTAACACATACTCACAATGAAACAAGAAACAATATCATCTATTCTCAGACTTCTGGTTGGTGAGGAGGCCTGCTAGTTGCTTAATTTATTCTAGCAGTATAGATTATCTGCACAACCCCAATGTTGCTATGTACCAGCATTTAATAATTATTAGATATGTTTTTATTGTTAAAGGGATATGCCACCCCCAGGTCAAACTTGGGCATCTCCCCACAGTCCAGAGACTAAAATAAGTGGTGGAAAGCGTTTTCCTGGTCACCCAGCCATTGTCCGAGTCTGTCAGCACTGACCGCCGCGGTATCTGCAGCTACTCCGCGTTAGACTGGAGTCTAACGTCGCCAGAGAAAGATTTCGGCCAAAAGGAATTAATTTGCTCGATGCTTTTCCCAATTACTTTCTGTGTAGTGCGCATTCATATCGAGTGCAAATAAATGTGCAAATCAACACGGAGAGCTTGACTTGGTCATTTTGGGTGGGAACTATTTTTCAGTGCGGAAAAACAGAGCCGAAGCACACGCCACGCTGCGTAACAGGGGAACTCCTAACGTGGTGCGTAACAGGGATTCCCCTGTGTGCTTGGGCTGTGTGGATCTTTAAGAATGAAATAGGTCTGTACAATCTTTTTTGAATTATGACGTTTAGTTGTAAGCCTTGCTTAGTCCTCCTGTTCAGACCTAACGTCTGGTTTAATAGGCTAGGCTTATACTGTACCTTGAATGAATAAAACAGTCCAGGACTGTACTCCATGGTTTGCTCTCACCAGAACAGGTTGCTGCTAAATCTCACCATTATAACAACAAACAATTCTTAAAGCCACCAGCAGCATCTACTGCTACACATCTGCTTTGAAAGCTCAAATGATTCTCTGCTCCAGCCCATAGCTTTGATCAGCAGTGAGATGAAGTCAGTAAGATGTATTTCTTTTACTTGTCCACGCTCATTTATCATTTCCCACAGCCCCTGTTCCACGTGACCGCCACTGCTCTGTTTGATGTAAAATTTGGTTGGGATCAAAAGACTTTGGATAAATAATGACGACTTGAGTCAACTGTTTGATGGGACATAAATATTTAAACACTGACAAAACATTTCTTGTGCAATGTTAGTCACCAAGCAGGAAATTTTGGTTATCACAAACCTTTCATTATCATCATGTAGGACGCAATAATTAATTTAAATGAAAACGAGTTCTCGTCAAGCAAGCTCCTTTCTTCCAGCACTGGAGTGCAGCTTATAAATAAATAAATAAATAAATAAATAAATAAATAAATAAAAATAAAATCATACTCTTTCAAAAAAAATACACTACGGCCATATTTGTATAATATTTGTTATTTTATGTATGTATTTATTTAAATATTTTGTTGTCGTTTGACAGAAGCGGAAGTAGTGACTTTTCTTCCGGTTGAAAAAGTATCGTGACACTTCACAACTTCAGTAGATCTGATCTTTGTAGTAACTTGTGAATCTTGTATCACTGTTCAGTCCAGTATCAAAGCCCTCCCGATGGCACCCCTGCGGGTCCTGTGCATTCACGGTTACCGTCAGAACAGCGGCTCTTTCCGAGAGAAAACCGGAGCTCTGCGGAAACTGCTGAAGAAGAGCGTGGAGCTGGTGTTTATGGACGCGCCGCTCAGCGCGCACAGTCCGGCCAGCGGCAACGGTCAGTGCGATGGACACACCTGACTCCACAAATAATGCCTTTTCTTTAGATTATAGAATACTGCTCGTCTTCAGGGGTACTTCGTCCTGGTGGTTTACAGCCATTTAAATTTATTGGTAATGCCATTAGCCTGTTTATTCAATATTGACAGCTTATTTTAATGAAAATATTAATCCTGTAGACAATTGTCCATGCTTACCATCAGAAGAGAACGCATCTGTACACTTTTTATGAACTTCATTCATTTATTAGGCTGGCTTCTTTGTCCTCTGTCAATTTCAGACAAGTTTATTAAGCTTATTAAGTTAACGTTTATTAAGCAGTTAATGTTAATTTAGCATAAAATCAATGTAATGGTTTCACCTGATGCCGCTTAACCTTTGTTATTGTTTCTCTTTTTGGTGTCCCCAGACAAAGAGACCAACTCAGGCCCTCTTATGGAGAGCGATCCTCGGGGATGGTGGTTCTCTGACGTGGAGGCACGTAGCTTCAGTGCACAGCAGAAATGTGAGATGAGTTTGGGGCTGGACCAGAGCGTGACCGCTGTGAGGGATACTATAAAGACCCGAGGACCCTTCGATGGCATCCTGGGCTTCAGTCAAGGAGCAGCGTTTGTGGCCATGCTCTGCTCCCTCCAGGAACAAAACCTAGAGCCGGATTTTCACTTCAGATTCGCCATATTTGTCGCTGGTTTCCGCAGTGCCTGTACGGAGCATGAGAGGTTTTACAAGAGCCCACTTCAGATCCCTTCTCTACATGTGTTTGGGCAGGAGGACAGAGTCATCCCAGACCACATGAGTAAAGACCTCCTTCCCGTATTCAAAGACCCTCAAATACTGACCCACCCTGGTGGACATTTTGTTCCAGCTGCATCTGCTCACAGACAAACTTACCAGGACTTCCTCAAGAGATTTCAGTGAAAATATTTATGAGACAAATCTTGTTTTCTGGGACAAAAATATCATCAAATGTAGCACTCATTTACAAAGTCTAATGGGAAGCTATTTGCTGTTATCGTGTTCTGTAGATTCAGGTCTCATGTCAAAAATCAGATAACTGCACTCTTATTCTCAGGATTGCCTCACTGACTAAATAAATTATTTGACACATATGTATTCATTTATCAATTACTAGCATGCATGACTAGGTTTATGGTTAGGAAACCATTCTCACTAAATATCAAAGTTATCAAATGTAATAATTTGTCAATAAGCATATTGCTTTTGCTTTTTCCAGTTCATATCAGTTTATTAAAGTAAGAAAGATAATGTTTGGCTGGTATCTAGGCCTGTTCGGGTCATTTTGAAATTGCAATATTTGCTACAGGACATTTCACAATAAACAATAATATTGAAACTACTTTATGTCACTGACAGAATAATCCAAAAGCAGAATAACTGCAGTAAACCCTTTTCTAAATAACAGTATTAAAATACACAAGCTGCAACACATAAGCAGCAGACGCAAACACTTCAGATGTTTCTTAAAGGGACAGTGCGTAAGATTTTTACCCGTTAATTACTGAAATTGAAGATACCCATTCAAAAATACATTGTTTTCAAGCCTTTTCACTTCCATCATGAAATCAAAGTATTCTTTTGGACTTAGATATAGTCACATAAAAGGGGGATCTTCCCCATGCAGAGGCAGCCATTTTGAATACGAGAGCCGCAGAAGGACATTTGGGCTCCGCCTTCGGCAAGGCTCGTATTTTGGGTAAACAACACAAGCATGCTGCCGGATCAGACGTCGTAATGGATCTAACACGTGTTTTGGACTAAATTGTTTTACTGGATTTTATTCGCTGGATCCTTATGGACAGATTGAGAGCAAGTTTATGGTGAAATACAGAGTTTGACCTGTGCAAAGCATTCTAAGGTAAGCTAACCTTGTTTTGTGCTTTTCCGTATAAAAGCCCCATGTGCTCGGGGAGTGATTGTTTTGCAGGGAAATGAATTGCATAGTCAAAAAGAGGAGACTGTAAGGTTTCATTTGATGTGTAGAGTGTCATGGTACATGATCGGGAATGTGTGTTTTCATGAGAAAAGAAAAAAAAAAAAAATGGGACCGCGTTTTATTTATACAGTAGCGCCCGGGTGACCCTCGAGGTCTGCCGTAGCTAAAACAGAAAGTGCAATAGCACCATCCACCTATGCGCCACGAATCCTACACACTGGGGCTTTAATATTTATTTTGTGTCGTAGAATTATTTGATCTCCCAATAGCTCAAATGTTAAAATTTTACAAAAAAACACAAAGTTTATTACTAGTGCAAATAAAAGGTATACACAATAAATATTGAGCTCAAAAAATAGTTCCATCTGTTACTTGTGACAGGCCTACTGTTACATATATATGTACACACACACATATATATAAAACAGGTAATGATGTACACATTTTTCAACAGATAAAAATATAATACTTTTATCATATATAAATATATATCAAATAGACATAATTAAACTATTTTTCTATGTAAATGTGCAATAAAACTTAAAATATGTAATTTAAATTTAATGTTATGGTGCTGGAGAACTGTAGCTTTATGGAAACAGGCTGCTCTCTTCTAGAAGTACACTTTAGAAACATCTCACTTTCACCAACTCACTGCTTAAAAACAGTTGCGTTTTACCTCTCTGCAAAAATACAACTGCTAACCCAAAACTGTACAATGTCGAACCAGATGATGGTGATGGAGGAGCTGCGTCGGGATCAGTTCCTGTATGACGCTGTGATCCATGTGATTTTTTTTTTCCTACTTATTTTTGTTTAGGAGTAACTAGTACATTTTTGTGAGTGACATGAAAAAACATTTTAAAGTGAGCTATTAAAATAGGTTCAACTTATTACATCTTGACTTGTAATGCTTGTAATTAAACCTGTCTCAAACTCTTGTTTAGATTTGTTTGGCTTATATGGGTGCCGAGTACTTCAGTGACCACGTCATTGATAATGAAATTGTCTGGCAAAGTCGTGAATGCAAAAGGTACTTGATTAGAATCATGCAACAAATGCTGGACATCCGAAGACATTGCTTACCCATCGGGCCATCTTCATCCCTCTACTGCCACATGCGCCCCAGGATACCCCAGGCAGTGCTCATGCATTACATTACACATCCCACAAATGCCATTGAAATTTATGACAACCGCCCCGAAGGCTGGATCTTTATTGCTAATAGCGATCAGACTCCACGCGCATATCACAGAACGGTCTTCCTTAATGGGTGTGTCTACGTCATTGGGGGATTTGATGGTCTTGAGCGGTTTTGCACAGTGCACAAGTATGACCTGGTCCATCACTCCTGCCACGAGGTCACCCCCATGCATACCACCCGCTGTTATGTGAGTGTGGCGTTGCTAGATGGGTTTATTTATGCCTTAGGAGGTTTTGATGGGAGGGAGAGACTGGAAACGGCTGAAAGAAGCAGTCCCAAGACAAACCAGCAGTGTTGTATAAAGTACTGGAAAATCAAACTCAAGTAAAAGTATAGGTACCCCTCCCAAAAATGAATTTGGTAAAAGTCGAAGTCACTGACTGAAATGTTACTTGAGTAAAAGTCTTAAAGTATCTGGAACTTCTTGTACTTAAGTATGACAAGTAATGTAAAAATAAATGTACTCAAGTAAAATAATTAAAAGTACAAGTAAAAGTATCAAGCAAAGGCAGTCTGAAGCTAACCCTTGCTTTGTTACTTAGATAGCACAAACACACAGCGCTTGTTTAAATTTTCAAAAGTAGCCACATGTTAATGTTATTTTTTTGTCCTTTTGAACTCGCGTGCCCTTCTCATTCGTTACACTTAGCCTACAGCTATGCCTTCCCTTGAGCGGAAAAAGCTAGATAGTCTGTTAGCTCCAACATCGTCAAAGACGCTAACAATTTCATTAGGGACCGAGCCCGAAGGGGGACGAAGGTCCCTATTGTTGTTGCTTCGTTTCCGTATTATTAGGGACCGAGCCCGAAGGGGGACGAAGGTCCCTATTGTTGTTGCTTTGTTTCCGTATTATTATTAGGCCCGAGCGCTGAAGAGCGCATAGGGCCTTTTGTAACCGTTCTGCGGTGCGAAGCACTGCAGAACCAGCGTGGAACGTGTGCAACGCGCTGGTAGGTGTCAATGGACCCCACGGGTGCGTTACTGGACGTGCGCCCTTTCCATTGATATATTTTGTGTTACCATTCGTGGCACTATATTGTTACTGTTCTGGTTTTTCTTATTCTTATTATTAGGCCCGAGCGCTGAAGAGCGCATAGGGCCTATTGTAACTGTTCTGCGGTGCGAAGCACTGCAGAACCAGCGTGGAACGTGTGCAACGCGCTGGTAGGTGTCAATGGACCCCACGGGTGGGTTACTGGACGCGCGCCCTTTCCACTGATATATTTAGTGCCACCATTCGTGGCACTATATTGTTACTGTTCTGGTTTTTCTTATTCTTATTATTATTTTCCCGACCACTTTTTCAGGTTTCGGGTACTTCCCACTGACGAAAACTCACGAAATTTTGCACACAATTCAAGAACGCCAAAAAAGGAATTTACAAATAATCTGTATTAAAAAATCTTTAAAAATGGCTCCACAGCGCCACCTCAAAAATCAAAATACATTGCGCCTATGGCTATACCCGATAAATGAACTTTGTCGTAGATAAACGAAATTCGGGTGGTGGATAGGTCATGTCGTTACGAACCAAAAAATATATTACGGCGTTGCTAGGCGACCAACAGGAAGTCAGCTATATTGGGCCGAGCACGCGACCCGGCACCGAGGGTGCATTTTCCTGTCTTCGTATTTTAACGAACTCCTACTAGGGTTTTTGACCCAGACTCACCAGAATCATGCTGTATCATCTAGACAAGTGGGACATTAAAAGTTGTTAAAAGCGTTCTAAAAGAGTGAACGGTGTTTCCGTGACAACGCCACAAATTTCGGGTTCGTTTTTGCAGCTCGCCATCAAATTTCAATGAGCGATAATTCGCGCATACTTTGGCCGATATCACTCAAACTTTAATCGTTGGTGGACACCCCGGCCCTGAACAGATTGATATGAGAAAATCTGAAATAGGTGCTATAGCGCCACCTAGGGAGATTGCATGGAAGCGCAAAATTTTACTTTGTCGTAGACATACCAAATTTGGTACACATATTCGTGACGGGGTATCGATCAAAAAACTTAATGACGTCAACACGCCATGTCCCATCGTGTTGCCATGGCAACAGGCCAAACATCTGTCATCGCCAATGGGACGCCCGGCATAAACTTTGTCGTAGCCAAACCAAATTTGGTACACAGATGCATCACGGGATAAGGAACAAAAAAGTATATTATGCGGTTGCTAAGCGACCAACAGGAAGTCGGCCATTTTGGACCGAGCACGTGACCCGGCACCGAGGGCGCATTTTCCTGTCCTCGTATTTTAACGAACTCCTCCTAGGGTTTTTGACCCAGACTCACCAGAATCGTGCTGTATCATCTAGACAAGTGGGACATTAAAAGTTGTTAAAAGCGTTCTAAAAGAGTGAACGGTGTTTCCGTGACAACGCCACAAATTTCAGGTTTGTTTTTGTGGCTCGCCATCAAATTCGACGAGTGATAATTCGCACATACTTTGGCCGATTTCACTCAAACTTCAATCGTTTGTGGACACCCCGGCCCTGAACAGATTTCTATAAGAAAATCTGAAATGGACACTATAGCGCCCCCTAGGGAGATTGCATGGAAGTACGAAATTTTACTTTGTCATAGACATACCAAATTTAATACACACATTCGTGACAGGGTCTCGATCAAAAATCTCAATGATGACCCCGCGGCATCTCCCATCGTGTTGCCATGGCAACAGGCCAAACATATGTCCTTGTCATTAGGATTCTCTGGAAAAACTTTCATGTAGTCAAACAAAATTTGGTACACAGATGCATCATGGGAAGATAAACAAAAAGTATATTATACCGTTGCTAGGCAACCAACCAGCCATTTTTGATAGACCATGTGACCTGGTGGCGAAGGCGCCATTTCCTGTCAAACTTCGACGAGTGATAATTCGCACATACTTTGGCCGATTTTACTCAAACTTGAATCGTTGGTGAACACCCCGGCCCTACACAGATTGATATCAGAAAGTCTCAATTGGCCGTAATAGCGCCCCCTAGGGAGATTGCATGGAACAGAAAAATTTTACTTTGCCGTAGACACACCAAATTTGGTACACACATTCGTGACATGGTCTCGATCAAAAAACACAGTGACACCCCCACTCCATCTCACATCATGTTGCCATGGTAACAGGTCAAACATCTGTCCCTGCCATTAGGATGCCTGGCAAAAACTTTGGTGTACCCACACCTAATTTGGTACATAGATGGTTCATGGGAATAGGAAAATGGCGCGTTAGCAGGGGGCTGCGAGTGCAAGCGAGGGCCGATCATCGCCGCTTGCGGCTATATTTATTATTATTATTATTTTCCCGACCACTTTTTCAGGTTTCGGGTACTTCCCACTGACGAAAACTCACGAAATTTTGCGCAAAATTCAAGAACGCCAAAAAAGGAATTTACAAATAATCTGTATTAAAAAATCTTTAAAAATGGCTCCACAGCGCCACCTCAAAAATCAAAAAATGGCTATACCCGATAAATGAACTTTGTCGTAGATAAACGAAATTCGGGTGGTGGATAGGTCATGTCGTTACGAACCAAAAAATATATTATGGCATTGCTAGGCGACCAACAGGAAGTCAGCTATATTGAGCCGAGCACGCGACCTGGCACCGAGGGAGCATTTTCCTGTCCTCGTATTTTAACGAACTCCTCCTAGGGTTTTTGACCCAGACTCACCAGAATTGTGCTGTATCATCTAGACAAGTGGGACATTAAAAGTTGTTAAAAGCGTTCTAAAAGAGTGAACGGTGTTTCCGTGACAACGCCACAAATTTCGGGTTCGTTTTTGCGTCTCGCCATCAAATTTCAATGAGCGATAATTCGCGCATACTTTGGCCGATATCACTCAAACTTTAATCGTTGGTGGACACCCCGGCCCTGAACAGATTGATATAAGAAAATCTGAAATAGGTGCTATAGCGCCACCTAGGGAGATTGCATAAAAGCGCAAAATTTTACTTTGTCCTAAACATACCAAATTTGGTACACATATTCGTGACGGGGTATCGATCAAAAAACTTAATGACGTCAACACGCCATGTCCCATCGTGTTGCCATGGCAACAGGCCAAACATTTGTCATCGCCAAATGGACGCCCAGCATAAACTTTGTCGTAGCCATACCAAATTTGGTACACAGATGCATCATTGGATAAGGAACAAAAAAGTATATTATGCGGTTGCTAAGCGACCAACAGGAAGTCGGCTATTTTGGACCGAGCACGTGACCTGGCACCGAGGGAGCATTTTCCTGTCCTCGTATTTTAACGAACTCCTCCTAGGGTTTTTGACCCAGACTCACCAGAATCGTGCTGTATCATCTAGACAAGTGGGACATTAAAAGTTGTTAAAAGCGTTCTAAAAGAGTGAACGGTGTTTCCGTGACAACGCCACAAATTTCAGGTTCGTTTTTGTGGCTCGCCATCAAATTTCAACGAGTGATAATTCGCACATACTTTGGCCGATTTCACTCAAACTTCAATCGTTTGTGGACACCCCGGCCCTGAACAGATTGATATAAGAAAATCTCAATTGGCCATAATAGCGCCCCCTAGGGAGATTGCATGGAACAGAAAAATTTTACTTTGCCGTAGACACACCAAATTTGGACCACACATTCGTGACATGGTCTCGATCAAAAAACACAGTGACACCCCCACTCCATCTCACATCATGTTGCCATGGTAACAGGTCAAACATCTGTGCCTGCCATTAGGATACCCGGCAAAAACTTTGGTGTAGCCACACCTAATTTGGTACATAGATGGTTCATGGGAATAGGAAAATGGCGCGTTAGCAGGGGGCTGCGAGTGCAAGCGAGGGCCGATCATCGCCGCTTGCGGCTATATTTATTATTATTTTTCTTGTTCATACACGCTGGGGCAATTTTGAGCATGTTCCCATGCTTCAAAACGAACGAAACTTTGCACGGGCATCACAAAGTGCTGCCAGTACGACCACACAAAGTCCCGTCCCCCAGTGACCCCCAGGAGCTCGATAGCGCCCCCTAGCGCGTTGTCTTTCGGGGCTGGCATACCGTTTAAGATAGGCGCACGAAATTCGGTAGGGACGTGTATCTCAATAAGACGAACAAACGCCTCACTGCAATGTCATGGCCACGCCCAACAGGAAGTGAGATAATTGGGCTTTTGTGTGATTTTTGGGTATTGGACATAGAATGGAATTTGAAACACTTCTCCTACACCGTACCTCAGATGGGCTTAAATTTTGGTGAACATAATCTTAAGACGTTGGAGATGTTAAATTGCGAAGGATTTTCAAATAGGCGGTAATATGACGATACGGCGGATCGATAAAGTTAGGTATGGAATTTGAAACACTTCTCCTACACCGTACCTCAGATAGGCTTAAATTTTGGTGAACATAATCTTAAGACGTTGGAGATGTTAAATTGCGAAGGATTTTCAAATAGGCGGTAATATGACGATACGGCGGATCGATAAAATTAGGTATTTATTGAATGGGAGTGATGAGTTATGAATGGGAGGTATTTGTTGCTAGGCAACGCCCTGATCAAAGGTCTTTGATCTTTGTACCTTTGATCTGATATAGCTGCAAGCAGCAATGTGGGGACAAGCATCGAAGGTTCATGTAGGCCTCAGCATGTAGGCCACATGCAGGGTCTGACAGGGTCTGACAGGGTCTGACAGGGTCTGTTCTGACAGGGTATCTACAATGTCATGGCCACGCCCAACAGGAAGTGAGATAATTGTGCCAGGCACACGAAATTTCGTATGGCTGTGCGTCTCAGTAAGACGAACAAACGCAGGTGCGAGGTCCCGACCAACGCCGCTTGCGGCTTTAATTATTATTATTAGGGACCGAGCCCCGAAGGGGGACGAAGGTCCCTATTGTTGTTGCTTTGTTTCCCTATTATTATTATTCTTGTTCTTGTTCACACTCGCTGGGGCAATTTTGAGCATGTTCCCATGCTTCAAAACGAACGAAACTTTGCACGGGCATCACAAAGTGCTGCCAGTACGACCACACAAAGTCCCGTCCCCCAGTGACCCCCAGGAGCTCGATAGCGCCCCCTAGCGCGTTGTCTTTCGGGGCTGGCATACCGTTTAAGATAGGCGCACGAAATTCGGTAGGGACGTGTATCTCAATAAGACGAACAAACGCCTCACTGCAATGTCATGGCCACGCCCAACAGGAAGTGAGATAATTGGGCTTTTGTGTGATTTTTGGGTATTGGACATAGAATGGAATTTGAAACACTTCTCCTACACCGTACCTCAGATAGGCTTAAATTTTGGTGAACATAATCTTAAGACGTTGGAGATGTTAAATTGCGAAGGATTTTCAAATAGGCGGTAATATGACGATACAGCGGATCGATAAAGTTAGGTATGGAATTTGAAACACTTCTCCTACACCGTACCTCAGATAGGCTTAAATTTTGGTGAACATAATCTTAAGACGTTGGAGATGTAAAATTGCGAAGGATTTTCAAATAGGCGGTAATATGACGATACGGCGGATCGATAAATTTAGGTATTTATTGAATGGGAGTGATGAGTTATGAATGGGAGGTATTTGTTGCTAGGCAACGCCCTGATCAAAGGTCTTTGATCTTTGTACCTTTGATCTGATATAGCTGCAAGCAGCAATGTGGGGACAAGCATCGAAGGTTCATGTAGGCCTCAGCATGGAGGCCACATGCAGGGTCTGACAGGGTCTAACAGAGTCTGACAGGGTCTGACAGGGTCTGACAGGGTCTGACAGGGTCTGTTCTGACAGGGTATCTACAATGTCATGGCCACGCCCAACAGGAAGTGAGATAATTGTGCCAGGCACACGAAATTTGGTATGGCTGTGCGTCTCAGTAAGACGGACAAACGCAGGTGCGAGGTCCCGACCAACGCCGCTTGCGGCTTTAATTATTAGGGACCGAGCCCGAAGGGGCACGAGGTCCCTATTGTTCTCGCTCTGTTTCTCTATTATTATTATTAGGGACCGAGCCCCGAAGGGGGACGAAGGTCCCTATTGTTCTCGCTCTGTTTCTCTATTATTATTAGGGACCGAGCCCGAAGGGGCACGAAGGTCCCTATTGAAGTTGCTCTGTTTCTCTATTATTATTAGGGACCGAGCCCGAAGGGGCACGAAGGTCCCTATTGAAATTGCTCTGTTTCTCTATTATTAGGGACCGAGCCCGAAGGGGCACGAAGGTCCCTATTGAAGTTGCTCTGTTTCTCTATTATTATTATTCTTGTTCTTGTTCACGCGCTTTTGGGCAATTTTGAGCATGTTCCCATGCTTCAAAACGAACGTGACTTTGCAGGGGAATCACGTAGGGCGGCAGCTACGCCTCCAAAAAGACCCGTCCCCTGGTGACCCCCAGGAGCTCGATAGCGCCCCCTAGCGCGTTGTCTTTCGGGGCTGGCATACCGTTTAAGATAGGCGCACGAAATTCGGTAGGGACGTGTATCTCAATAAGACAAACAAACGCCTCACTGCAATGTCATGTCCACGCCCAACAGGAAGTGAGATAATTGGCCTTTTATGAAATTTGACATACAATGGAATTTGAAACACTTCTCCTACACCGTACCTCAGATGGGCTTAAATTTTGGTGAACATAATCTTAAGATGTTGGAGATGTTAAATTGCGAAGGATTTTCAAATAGGCGGTAATATGACGATACAGCGGATCAATAAATTTAGGTATGAGTTATGAGTTATGGATGGGAGTTATTTATTGAATTTGGAGTTCCGTTTAAGATAGGCGCACGAAATTCGGTAGGGACGTGTATCTCAATAAGACGAACAAACACCTCACTGCAATGTCATGGCCACGCCCAACAGGAAGTGAGATAATTGGCATTTTGTGTGATTTTGTAATATTGGACAGACAATGGAATTTGAAACACTTCTCCTACACCGAACCTCAGATGGGCTTAAATTTTGGTGAACATAATCTTAAGACGTTGGAGATGTTAAATTGCGAAGGATTTTCAAATAGGCGGTAATATGACGATACGGCGGATCGATAAACTTAGGTATTTATTGAATGGGAGTTATGAATTATGAATAGGAGGTTTTTATTGAATTTGGAGTTATTCCTCAGACTAAAACATCACAGGGTAATGTAGATGAGGACTACCAAGATTTTCATGCCAAATAACTGGCAGTCTGACATAGCGCCCTCATATGACAGGCCAGTGAACTGTCAGAAAATGTACAGCAAATGAGCGTTTTAACACAAAGAGGATCGTGGGTGGCATACGATTTCAGCCAGAGACACGAAAGTTGGTATGGGTGTGTATCTCATCAAGGTGAACAAAATTGTAATTACAATGTCATGGCCACGCCCAACAGGAAGTGAGATAATTGGCCTTTTGTGTGATTTTGTGGATATTGGACATACAATGGAATTTGAAACACTTCTCCTACACCGTACCTCAGATGGGCTTAAATTTTGGTGAACATAATCTTA
Source organism: Paratrypauchen microcephalus (assembly GCA_036785185.1). Classification (NCBI taxonomy): domain Eukaryota; kingdom Metazoa; phylum Chordata; class Actinopteri; order Gobiiformes; family Gobiidae; genus Paratrypauchen; species Paratrypauchen microcephalus. The sequence continues at coordinate 1,881,053 of JAVJIX010000120.1, read as the reverse complement.
AGACGTTGGAGATGTTAAATTGCGAAGGATTTTCAAATAGGCGCTAATATGACAATACGGCGGATCGATAAAGTTAGGTATTTATTGAATGTGAATTATGAGTTATGAATGGGAGATTTTTATTAAATTTGGAGTTCTTCCTCAGACTAAAACTTCACAGGGTAATGTAGATGAGGACTACCAAGATTTTCATGCCAAATAACTGGCAGTCTGACATAGCGCCCCCATATGACAGGCCAGTGAACTGTCAGAAAATGTATAGCAAATGAGCACTTTAACACAAAGAGGATCGTGGGTGGCATACGATTTCAGCCAGACACACGAAAGTTGGTATGGGTGTGTATCTCACTAAGATGAACAAAATTGTAATTACAATGTCATGGCCACGCCCAACAGGAAGTGAGATAAGAAGACTTGTATTGCGATTTTGTGTGATAAGACATACAATGGATTTTAAAACACTCCTCCTACACCGTACATCAGATGGGCGTAAATTTTGGTGTACATTAGCTCAAGACAATGGAGATGTTAAATTGCGAAGGGATTTTTGATATCTTGTAAGATGACAAAATGGCAGCCTGATGAATTTTGCTACCATTTGAAAGTGCCAAATTCAATAGGAGGTGTGTCACCACTTCATTTAGCAGACACTTCTCCTACACCGTACCTCAGATGGGCTTAAATTTTGGTGAACATAATCTTAAGACGTTGGAGATGTTAAATTGCGAAGGATTTTCAAATAGGCGGTAATATGACGATACGGCGGATCGATAAACTTAGGTATTTATTGTTATGAGTTATGAATGGGAGGCATTTATTGAATTTGGAGTTCTTCCTCAGACTAAAACTTCACAGGGTAATGTAGATGAGGACTACCAAGATTTTCATGCCAAATAACTGGCAGTTTGACATAGCGCCCCCATATGACAGGCCAGTGAACTGTCAGAAATCTACAGCTCGCTGAGCCCCTAACAGGAAAAATTGTCCGATATGGCTTACTATTTTTGCCAGGCACACGAAATTCGGTATAGGTGTGCGTTTCAGTAAGACGAACAAACGCAGGTGCGAGGTCCCGACCAACGCCGCTTGCGGCTTTAATTATTATTATTATTCTTGTTCATACACGCTGGGGCAATTTTGAGCATGTTCCCATGCTTCAAAACAAACGAAACTTTGCACGGGCATCACAAAGTCCTGCCAGTACGACCACAAAAAGTCCCGTCCCCCAGTGACCCCCAGGAGCTCGATAGCGCCCCCTAGCGCGTTGTCTTTCGGGGCTGGCATACTGTTTAAGATAGGCGCACGAAATTCGGTAGGGACGTGTATCTCAATAAGACGAACAAACGCCTCACTGCAATGTCATGGCCACGCCCAACAGGAAGTGAGATAATTGGGCTTTTGTGTGATTTTGGGGTATTTGACATAGAATGGAATTTGAAACACTTCTCCTACACCGTACCTCAGATGGGATTAAATTTTGGTGAACATAATCTTAAGACGTTGGAGATGTTAAATTGCGAAGGATTTTCAAATAGGCGGTAATATGACGATACGGCGGATCGATAAAATTAGGTATGGAATTTGAAACACTTCTCCTACACCGTACCTCAGATAGGCTTAAATTTTGGTGAACATAATCTTAAGACGTTGGAGATGTTAAATTGCGAAGGATTTTCAAATAGGCGGTAATATGACGATACAGCGGATCAATAAAGTTAGGTATTTATGGAATGGGAGTTATGACTTATGAATGGGAGGTATTTGTTGCTAGGCAACGCCCTGATCAAAGATCTTTGATCTTTGTACCTTTGATCTGATATAGCTGCAAGCAGCAATGTGGGGACAAGCATCGAAGGTTCATGTAGGCCTCAGCATGGAGGCCACATGCAGGGTCTGACAGGGTCTAACAGAGTCTGACAGGGTCTGACAGGGTCTGACAGGGTCTGACAGGGTCTGTTCTGACAGGGTATCTACAATGTCATGGCCACGCCCAACAGGAAGTGAGATAATTGTGCCAGGCACACGAAATTTGGTATGGCCGTGCGTCTCAGTAAGACGAACAAACGCAGGGGCGAGGTCCCGACCAACGCCGCTTGCGGCTTTAATTATTATTATTCTTGTTCATACACGCTGGGGCAATTTTGAGCATGTTCCCATGCTTCAAAACGAACGAAATTTTGCACGGGCATCACAAAGTGCTGCCAGTACGACCACACAAAGTCTCGTCCCCCAGTGACCCCCAGGAGCTCGATAGCGCCCCCTAGCGCGTTGTCTTTCGGGGCTGGCGTACCGTTTAAGATAGGCGCACGAAATTCGGTAGGGATGTGTATTTCAATAAGACGAACAAATGCCTCACTGCAATGTCATGGCCACGCCCAACAGGAAGTGAGATAATTGGCCTTTTGTGTGATTCTGGGGTATTTGACTTAGAATGGAATTTGAAACACTTCTCCTACACCGTACCTCAGATGGGCTTAAATTTTGGTGAACATAATCTTAAGACGTTGGAGATGTTAAATTGCGAAGGATTTTCAAATAGGTGGTAATATGACGATACGGCGGATCGATAAAGTTAGGTATGGAATTTGAAACACTTCTCCTACACCGTACCTCAGATAGGCTTAAATTTTGGTGAACATAATCTTAAGGCGTTGGAGATGTTAAATTGCGAAGGATTTTCAAATAGGCGGTAATATGACGATACGGCGGATCGATAAAGTTAGGTATTTATTGAATGGGAGTGATGAGTTATGAATGGGAGGTATTTGTTGCTAGGCAACGCCCTGATCAAAGGTCTTTGATCTTTGTACCTTTGATCTGATATAGCTGCAAGCAGCAATGTGGGGACAAGCATCGAAGGTTCATGTAGGCCTCAGCATGTAGGCCACATGCAGGGTCTGACAGGGTCTAACAGAGTCTGACAGGGTCTGACAGGGTCTGACAGGGTCTGTTCTGACAGGGTATCTACAATGTCATGGCCACGCCCAACAGGAAGTGAGATAATTGTGCCAGGCACACGAAATTTCGTATGGCTGTGCGTCTCAGTAAGACGAACAAACGCAGGTGCGAGGTCCCGACCAACGCCGCTTGCGGCTTTAATTATTATTATTCTTGTTCTTGTTCACACGCTTTTGGGCAATTTGGAGCATGTTCCCATGCTTCAAAACGAACGTGACTTTGCAGGGGCATCACGTAGGGCGGCAGCTACGCCTCCAAAAAGACCCGTCCCCCGGTGACCCCCAGGAGCTCGATAGCGCCCCCTAGCGCGTTGTCTTTCGGGGCTGGCATACCGTTTAAGATAGGCGCACAAAATTCGGTAGGGACGTGTATCTCAATAAGACAAACAAACGCCTCACTGCAATGTCATGTCCACGCCCAACAGGAAGTGAGATAATTGGCCTTTTGTGAAATTTGACATACAATGGAATTTGAAACACTTCTCCTACACCGTACCTCAGATGGGCTTAAATTTTGGTGAACATAATCTTAAGATGGTGGAGATGTTAAATTGCGAAGGATTTTCAAATAGGCGGTAATATGACGATACAGCGGATCGATAAAGTTAGGTATGAGTTATGAGTTATGGATGGGAGTTATTTATTGAATTTGGAGTTCCATTTAAGATAGGCGCACGAAATTCGGTAGGGACGTGTATCTCAATAAGACGAACAAACGCCTCACTGCAATGTCATGGCCACGCCCAACAGGAAGTGAGATAATTGGCATTTTGTGTGATTTTGTAATATTGGACAGACAATGGAATTTGAAACACTTCTCCTACACCGAACCTCAGATGGGCTTAAATTTTGGTGAACATAATCTTAAGACATTGGAGATGATAACTTGCGAAGGATTTTCAAATAGGCGGTAATATGACGATACGGCGGATCGATAAACTTAGGTATTTATTGAATGGGAGTTATGAATTATGAATAGGAGGTTTTTATTGAATTTGGAGTTCTTCCTCAAACTAAAACTTCACAGGGTAATGTAGATGAGGACTACCAAGATTTTCATGCCAAATAACTGGCAGTCTGACATAGCGCCCCCATATGACAGGCCAGTGAACTGTCAGAAAATGTACAGCAAATGAGCGTTTTAACACAAAGAGGATCGTGGGTGGCATACGATTTCAGCCAGACACACGAAAGTTGGTATGGGTGTGTATCTCACTAAGATGAACAAAATTGTAATTACAATGTCATGGCCACGCCCAACAGGAAGTGAGATAAAAAGACTTGTATTGAGATTTTGTGTGATAAGACATACAATGGATTTTAAAACACTCCTCCTACACCGTACATCAGATGGGCGTAAATTTTGGTGTACATGAGCTCAAGACAATGGACATGTTAAATTGCGAAGGGATTTTTGATATCTTGTAAGATGACAAAATGGCAGCCTTATGAATTTTGCTACCATTTGAAAGTGCCAAATGCAATAGGAGGTGTGTCACCACTTCATTTAGCAGACACTTCTCCTACACCGTACCTCAGATGGGCTTAAATTTTGGTGAACATAATCTTAAGACGTTGGAGATGTTAAATTGCGAAGGATTTTCAAATAGGCGGTAATATGACGATACGGCGGATCGATAAACTTAGGTATTTATTGAATGGGAGTTATGAATGGGAGGTTTTTATTGAATTTGGAGTTCTTCCTCAGACTAAAACTTCACAGGGTAATGTAGATGAGGACTACCAAGATTTTCATGCCAAATAACTGGCAGTCTGACATAGCGCCACCATATGACAGGCCAGTGAACTGTCAGAAATCTACCGCTAGCTGAGCCCCTAACAGGAAAAATTGTCCGATATGGCTTACCATTTTTGCCAGGCACACGAAATTCGGTATGGGTGTGCGTCTCAGTAAGACGAACAAACGCAGGTGCGAGGTCCCGACCAACGCCGCTTGCGGCTTTAATTATTCTTGTTCTTGTTCACGCGCTTTTGGGCAATTTTGAGCATGTTCCCATGCTTCAAAACGAACGTGACTTTGCAGGGGCATCACGTAGGGCGGCAGCTACGCCTCCAAAAAGACCCGTCCCCTGGTGACCCCCAGGAGCTCGATAGCGCCCCCTAGCGCGTTGTCTTTCGGGGCTGGCATACCGTTTAAGATAGGCGCACGAAATTCGGTAGGGACGTGTATCTCAATAAGACAAACAAACGCCTCACTGCAATGTCATGTCCACGCCCAACAGGAAGTGAGATAATTGGCCTTTTATGAAATTTGACATACAATGGAATTTGAAACACTTCTCCTACACCGTACCTCAGATGGGCTTAAATTTTGGTGAACATAATCTTAAGATGTTGGAGATGTTAAATTGCGAAGGATTTTCAAATAGGCGGTAATATGACGATACAGCGGATCAATAAATTTAGGTATGAGTTATGAGTTATGGATGGGAGTTATTTATTGAATTTGGAGTTTCGTTTAAGATAGGCGCACGAAATTCGGTAGGGACGTGTATCTCAATAAGACGAACAAACGCCTCACTGCAATGTCATGGCCACGCCCAACAGGAAGTGAGATAATTGGCATTTTGTGTGATTTTGTAATATTGGACAGACAATGGAATTTGAAACACTTCTCCTACACCGAACCTCAGATGGGCTTAAATTTTGGTGAACATAATCTTAAGACATTGGAGATGATAAATTGCGAAGGATTTTCAAATAGGCGGTAATATGACGATACGGCGGATCGATAAACTTAGGTATTTATTGAATGGGAGTTATGAATTATGAATAGGAGGTTTTTATTGAATTTGGAGTTCTTCCTCAGACTAAAACTTCACAGGGTAATGTAGATGAGGACTACCAAGATTTTCATGCCAAATAACTGGCAGTCTGACATAGCGCCCCCATATGACAGGCCAGTGAACTGTCAGAAAATGTACAGCAAATGAGCGTTTTAACACAAAGAGGATCGTGGGTGGCATACGATTTCAGCCAGACACACGAAAGTTGGTATGGGTGTGTATCTCACTAAGATGAACAAAATTGTAATTACAATGTCATGGCCACGCCCAACAGGAAGTGAGATAAGAAGACTTGTATTGCGATTTTGTGTGATATGACATAAAATGGATTTTAAAACACTCCTCCTACACCGTACATCGGATGGGTGTATATTTTGGTGTACATGAGCTCAAGACATTGGAGATGTTAAATTGCGAAGGGATTTTTGATATCTTGTAAGATGACAAAATGGCGGCCTGATGAATTTTGCTACCATTTGAAAGTGCCAAATTCAATAGGAGGTGTGTCACCACTTCATTTTGAAACACTTCTCCTACAACGTACCTCAGATGGGCTTAAATTTTGGTGAACATAATCTTAAGACGTTGGAGATGTTAAATTGCGAAGGATTTTCAAATAGGCGGTAATATGATGATACGGCGGATCGATAAACTTAGGTATTTATTGAATGGGAGTTATGAATGGGAGGTTTTTATTGAATTTGGAGTTCTTCCTCAGACTAAAACTTCACAGGGTAATGTAGATGAGGACTATCAAGATTTTCATGCCAAATAACTGGCAGTCTGACATAGCGCCCCCATATGACAGGCCAGTGAACTGTCAGAAAATGTATAGCAAATGAGCATTTTAACACAAAGAGGATCATGGGTGGCATACGATTTCAGCCAGACACACGAAAGTTGGTATGGGTGTGTATCTCACTAAGATGAACAAAATTGTAATTACAATGTCATGGCCACGCCCAACAGGAAGTGAGATAAAAAGACTTGTATTGCGATTTTGTGTGATAAGACATACAATGGATTTTAAAACACTCCTCCTACACCGTACATCAGATGGGCGTAAATTTTGGTGTACATTAGCTCAAGACAATGGAGATGTTAAATTGCGAAGGGATTTTTGATATCTTGTAAGATGACAAAATGGCACCCTTATGAATTTTGCTACCATTTGAAAGTGCCAAATGCAATAGGAGGTGTGTCACCACTTCATTTAGCAGACACTTCTCCTACACCGTACCTCAGATGGGCTTAAATTTTGGTGAACATAATCTTAAGACGTTGGAGATGTTAAATTGGGAAGGATTTTCAAATAGACGGTAATATGACGATACGGCGGATCGATAAACTTAGGTATTTATTGAATGGGAGTTATGAATGGGAGATATTTATTGAATTTGGACTTCTTCCTCAGGCTAAAACTTCACAGGGTAATGTAGATGAGGACTACCAAGATTTTCATGCCAAATAACTGGCAGTCTGACATAGCGCCCCCATATGACAGGCCAGTGAACTGTCAGAAAATGTACAGCAAATGAGCACTTTAACACAAAGAGGATCGTGGGTGGCATACGATTTCAGCCAGACACACGAAAGTTGGTATGGGTGTGTATCTCACTAAGATGAACAAAATTGTAATTACAATGTCATGGCCACGCCCAACAGGAAGTGAGATAAGAAGACTTGTATTGCGATTTTGTGTGATATGACATAAAATGGATTTTAAAACACTCCTCCTACACCGTACATCAGATGGGCGTAAATTTTGGTGTACATGAGCTCAAGACATTGGAGATGTTAAATTGCGAAGGGATTTTTGATATCTTGTAAGATGACAAAATGGCGGCCTGATGAATTTTGCTATCATTTGAAAGTGCCAAATGCAATAGGAGGTGTGTCACCACTTCATTTAGCAGACACTTCTCCTACACCGTACCTCAGATGGGCTTAAATTTTGGTGAACATAATCTTAAGACGTTGGAGATGTTAAATTGCGAAGGATTTTCAAATAGTCGGTAATATGACGATACGGCGGATCGATAAACTTAGGTATTTATTGTTATGAGTTATGAATGGGAGGTTTTTATTGAATTTGGATTTCTTCCTCAGACTAAAACTTCACAGGGTAATGTAGATGAGGACTACCAAGATTTTCATGCCAAATAACTGGCAGTCTGACATAGCGCCCCCATATGACAGGCCAGTGAACTGTCAGAAATCTACCGCTAGCTGAGCCCCTAACAGGAAAAATTGTCCGATATGGCTTACCATTTTTGCCAGGCACACGAAATTCGGTATGGGTGTGCGTCTCAGTAAGACGAACAAACGCAGGTGCGAGGTCCCGACCAACGCCGCTTGCGGCTTTAATATTCCTATTGTTCTCGCTCTGTTTCTCTATTATTATTATTCTTGGGACACTTTTTTTAACACGCTTTTGGGCAATTTTGAACATGTTCCCATGCTTCAAAACGAACGAAACTTTGCACGGGCATCACGTAGGGCGGCAGCTACGCCTCCAAAAAGACCCGTCCCCCGGTGACCCCCAGAAGCTTGATAGCGCCCCCTAGCGCGTTGTTTTTCGGTGCTGGCGCGTTGTCTTTCGGGGCTGGCATACCGTTTAAGATAGGCGCACGAAATTTGGTAGGGACGTGTATCTCAATAAGACGAACAAACGCCTCACTGCAATGTCATGGCCACGCCCAACAGGAAGTGAGATAATTGGCCTTTTGTGTGATTTTTGTAATATTAGACATTCAATGGAATTTGAAACACTTCTCCTACAATGTACCTCAGATGGGCTTACATTTTGGTGAACATAATCTTAAGACGTTGGAGATGTTAAATTGCGAAGGATTTTCAAATAGGCGGTAATATGACGATACGGCGGATCGATAAAGTTAGGTATTTATTGAATGGGAGTTATGAGTTATGAATAGGAGGTTTTTATTGAATTTGGAGTTCTTCCTCAGACTAAAACTTCACAGGGTAATGTAGATGAGGACTACCAAGATTTTCATGCCAAATAACTGGCAGTTTGACATAGCGCCCCCATATGACAGGCCAGTGAACTGTCAGAAATCTACCGCTAGCTGAGCCCCTAACAGGAAAAATTGTCCGATATGGCTTACCATTTTTGCCAGGCACACGAAATTCAGTATGGGTGTGCGTCTCAGTAAGACGAACAAACGCAGGTGCGAGGTCCCGACCAACGCCGCTTGCGGCTTTAATTATTATTATTCTTGTTCTTGTTCACACGCTTTTGGGCAATTTGGAGCATGTTCCCATGCTTCAAAACGAACGTGACTTTGCAGGGGCATCATGTAGGGCGGCAGCTACGCCTCCAAAAAGACCCGTCCCCCGGTGACCCCCAGGAGCTCGATAGCGCCCCCTAGCGCGTTGTCTTTCGGGGCTGGCATACCGTTTAAGATAGGCGCACGAAATTCGGTAGGGACGTGTATCTCAATAAGACGAACAAACGCCTCACTGCAATGTCATGTCCACGCCCAACAGGAAGTGAGATAATTGGCCTTTTGTGAAATTTGACATACAATGGAATTTGAAACACTTCTCCTACACCGTACCTCAGATGGGCTTAAATTTTGGTGAACATAATCTTAAGATGTTGTAGATGTTAAATTGCGAAGGATTTTCAAATAGGCGGTAATATGACGATACGGCGGATCGATAAAGTTAGGTATTTATTGAATAGGAGTTATGAGTTATGGATGGGAGTATTTATTGAATTTGGAGTTCCGTTTAAGATAGGCGCACGAAATTTGGTAGGGACGTGTATCTCAATAAGACGAACAAACGCCTCACTGCAATGTCATGGCCACGCCCAACAGGAAGTGAGATAATTGGCCTTTTGTGTGATTTTATGGATATTGGACATACAATGGAATTTGAAACACTTCTCCTACACCGTACCTCAGATGGGCTTAAATTTTGGTGAACATAATCTTAAGACATTGGAGATGTTAAATTGCGAAGGATTTACAAATAGGCGGTAATATGACGATACAGCGGATCAATAAAGTTAGGTATTTATTGAATGCGAGTTATGAATTATGAATGGGAGATATTTATTGAATTTGGAGTTCTTCCTCAGACTAAAACTTCACAGGGTAATGTAGATGAGGACTACCAAGATTTTCATGACAAATAATTGGCAGTCTGACATAGCGCCCCCATATGACAGGCCAGTGAACTGTCAGAAAATGTACAGCAAATGAGCGTTTTAACACAAAGAGGATCGTGGGTGGCATACGATTTCAGCCAGACACACGAAAGTTGGTATGGGTGTGTATCTCACTAAGATGAACAAAATTGTAATTACAATGTCATGGCCACGCCCAACAGGAAGTGAGATAAGAAGACTTGTATTGCGATTTTCTGTGATATGACATAGAATAGATTTTAAAACACTCCTCCTACACCGTACATCAGATGGGCGTAAATTTTGGTGTACATAAGCTCAAGACATTGGAGATGTTAAATTGCGAAGGGATTTTTGATATCTTGTAAGATGACAAAATGGCGGCCTGATGAATTTTGCTACCATTTGAAAGTGCCAAATGCAATAGGAGGTGTGTCACCACTTCATTTAGCAGACACTTCTCCTACACCGTACCTCAGATGGGCTTAAATTTTGGTGAACATAATCTTAAGACGTTGGAGATGTTAAATTGCGAAGGATTTTCAAATAGGCGGTAATATGACGATACGGCGGATCGATAAACTTAGGTATTTATTGAATGGGAGTTATGAGTTATGAATTTTAGGTATTTATTGAATTTGGAGTTCTTCCTCAGACTAAAACTTCACAGGGTAATGTAGATGAGGACTACCAAGATTTTCATGCCAAATAACTGGCAGTCTGACATAGCGCCCCCATATGACAGGCCAGTGAACTGTCAGAAATCTACCGCTAGCTGAGCCCCTAACAGGAAAAATTGTCCGATATGGCTTACCATTTTTGCCAGGCACACGAAATTCGGTATGGGTGTGCGTCTCAGTAAGACAAACAAACGCAGGTGCGAGGTCCCGACCAACGCCGCTTGCGGCTTTAATTATTATTATTATTCTTGGGACACTTTTTTTTAACACGCTTTTGGGCAATTTTGAACATGTTTCCATGCTTCAAAACGAACGAAACTTTGCACGGGCATCACATAGGGCGGCAGCTACGCCTCCAAAAAGACCCGTCCCCCGGTGACCCCCAGGAGCTTGATAGCGCCCCCTAGCGCGTTGTTTTTCGGGGCTGGCGCGTTGTCTTTCGGGGCTGGCATATCGTTTAAGATAGGCGCACGAAATTTGGTAGGGACGTGTATCTCAATAAGACGGACAAACGCCTCACTGCAATGTCATGGCCACGCCCAACAGGAAGTGAGATAATTGGCCTTTTGTGTGATTTTTGTAATATTTGACATTCAATGGAATTTGAAACACTTCTCCTACAATGTACCTCAGATGGGCTTAAATTTTGGTGAACATAATCTTAAGACGTTGGAGATGTTAAATTGCGAAGGATTTTCAAATAGGCGCTAATATGACAATACGGCGGATCGATAAACTTAGGTATTTATTGAATGTGAATTATGAGTTATGAATGGGAGATTTTTATTAAATTTGGAGTTCTTCCTCAGACTAAAACTTCACAGGGTAATGTACATGAGGACTACCAAGATTTTCATGCCAAATAACTGGCAGTCTGACATAGCGCCCCCATATGACAGGCAAGTGAACTGTCAGAAAATGTACAGCAAATGAGCATTTTAACACAAAAAGGATCGTGGGTGGCATACGATTTCAGCCAGACACACGAAAGTTGGTATGGGTGTGTATCTCACTAAGATGAACAAAATTGTAATTACAATGTCATGGCCACGCCCAACAGGAAGTGAGATAAGAAGACTTGTATTGCGATTTTCTGTGATATGACATAGAATAGATTTTAAAACACTCCTCCTACACCGTACATCAGATGGGCGTAAAATTTTTTGTACATGAGCTCAAGACATTGGAGATGTTAAATTGCGAAGGGATTTTTGATATCTTGTAAGATGACAAAATGGCAGCCTGATGAATTTTGCTACCATTTGAAAGTGCCAAATGCAATAGGAGGTGTGTCACCACTTCATTTAGCAGACACTTCTCCTACAACGTACCTCAGATGGGCTTAAATTTTGGTGAACATAATCTTAAGACGTTGGAGATGTTAAATTGCGAAGGATTTTCAAATAGACGGTAATATGACGATGCGGCGGATCGATAAACTTAGGTATTTATTGAATGGGAGTTATGAATGGGAGATATTTATTGAATTTGGAGTTCTTCCTCAGACTAAAACTTCACAGGGTAATGTAGATGAGGACTACCAAGATTTTCATGCCAAATAACTGGCAGTCTGACATAGCGCCCCCATATGACAGGTCAGTGAACTGTCAAATCTACCGCTAGCTGAGCCCCTAACAGGAAAAATTATCCGATATGGCTTACCATTTTTGCCAGGCACACGAAATTCGGTATGGGTGTGCGTCTCAGTAAGACGAACAAACGCAGGTGCGAGGTCCCGACCAACGCCGCTTGCGGCTTTAATTAGGGACCGAGCCCCGAAGGGGGACGAAGGTCCCTATTGTTCTCGCTCTGTTTCTCTATTATTATTATTCTTGGGACACTTTTTTTTTCACACGCTTTTGGGCAATTTTGAGCATGTTCCCATGCTTCAAAACGAACGTGACTTTGCAGGGGCATCACGTAGGGCGGCAGCTACGCCTCCAAAAAGACCCGTCTCCCGGTGACCCCCAGGAGCTCGATAGCGCCCCCTAGCGCGTTGTCTTTCGGGGCTGGCATACCGTTTAAGATAGGTGCACGAAATTCAGTAGGGACGTGTATCTCAATAAGACAAACAAACGCCTCACTGCAATGTCATGGCCACGCCCAACAGGAAGTGAGATAATTGGCCTTTTGTGAAATTTGACATACAATGGAATTTGAAACACTTCTCCTACACCGTACCTCAGATGGGCTTAAATTTTGGTGAACATAATCTTAAGACGTTGGAGATGTTAAATTGCGAAGGATTTTCAAATAGGCGGTAATATGACGATACAGCGGATCGATAAAATTAGATATGAGTTATGAGTTATGGATGGGAGTTATTTATTGAATTTGGAGTTCCGTTTAAGATAGGCACACGAAATTCGGTAGGGACGTGTATCTCAATAAGACGAACAAACGCCTCACTGCAATGTCATGGCCACGCCCAACAGGAAGTGAGATAATTGGCATTTTGTGTGATTTTGTAATATTGGACATACAATGGAATTTGAAACACTTCTCCTACACCGAACCTCAGATGGGCTTAAATTTTGGTGAACATAATCTTAAGACGTTGGAGATGATAAATTGCGAAGGATTTTCAAATAGGCGGTAATATGACGATACGGCGGATCGATAAACTTAGGTATTTATTGAATGGGAGTTATGAATTATGAATAGGAGGTTTTTATTGAATTTGGAGTTCTTCCTCAGACTAAAACTTCACAGGGTAATGTAGATGAGGACTACCAAGATTTTCATGCCAAATAACTGGCAGTCTGACATAGCGCCCCCATATGACAGGCCAGTGAACTGTCAGAAAATGTACAGCAAATGAGCACTTTAACACAAAGAGGATCGTGGGTGGCATACTATTTCAGCCAGACACACGAAAGTTGGTATGAGTGTGTATCTCACTAAGATGAACAAAATTGTAATTACAATGTCATGGCCACGCCCAACAGGAAGTGAGATAAGAAGACTTGTATTGCGATTTTGTGTGATATGACATAAAATGGATTTTAAAACACTCCTCCTACACCGTACATCAGATGGGCGTAAATTTTGGTGTACATGAGCTCAAGACATTGGAGATGTTAAATTGCGAAGTGATTTTTGATATCTTGTAAGATGAGAAAATGACGGCCTGATGAATTTTGCTACCATTTGAAAGTGCCAAATTCAATAGGATGTGTGTCACCACTTCATTTTGAAACACTTCTCCTACAAGGTACATCAGATGGGCGTAAATTTTGGTGTACATGAGCTCAAGACATTGGAGATGTTAAATTGCAAAGGGATTTTTGATATCTTGTAAGATGACAAAATGGCGGCCTGATGAATTTTGCTACCATTTGAAAGTGCCAAATGCAATAGGAGGTGTGTCACCACTTCATTTAGCAGACACTTCTCCTACACCGTACCTCAGATGGGCTTAAATTTTGGTGAACATAATCTTAAGACATTGGAGATGTTAAATTGCAAAGGATTTTCAAATAGGCGGTAATATGACGATACGGCGGATCGATAAACTTAGGTATTTATTGAATGGGAGTTATGAATGGGAGGTTTTTATTGAATTTGGAGTTCTTCCTCAGACTAAAACTTCACAGGGTAATGTAGATGAGGACTACCAAGATTTTCATGCCAAATAACTGGCAGTCTGACATAGCGCCCCCATATGACAGGCCAGTGAACTGTCAGAAATCTACCGCTAGCTGAGCCCCTAACAGGAAAAATTGTCCGATATGGCTTACCATTTTTGCCAGGCACACGAAATTCGGTATGGGTGTGCGTCTCAGTAAAACGAACAAACGCAGGTGCGAGGTCCCGACCAACGCCGCTTGCGGCTTTAATTATTATTATTATTCTTGGGACACTTTTTTTTAACACGCTTTTGGGCAATTTTGAACATGTTCCCATGCTTCAAAACGAACGAAACTTTGCACGGGCTTCACATAGGGCGGCAGCTACGCCTCCAAAAAGACCCGTCCCCCGGTGACCCCCAGGAGCTTGATAGCGCCCCCTAGCGCGTTGTTTTTCGGGGCTGGCGCGTTGTCTTTCGGGGCTGGCATACCGTTTAAGATAGGCGCACGAAATTTGGTAGGGACGTGTATCTCAATAAGCCGAACAAACGCCTCACTGCAATGTCATGGCCACGCCCAACAGGAAGTGAGATAATTGGGCTTTTGTGTGATTTTGTGGATATTGGACATACAATGGAATTTGAAACACTTCTCCTACACCGTACCTCAGATGGGCTTAAATTTTGGTGAACATAATCTTAAGACGTTGGAGATGTTAAATTGCGAAGGATTTTCAAATAGGCGGTAATATGACGATACGGTGGATCGATAAAGTTAGGTATTTATTGAATCAGAGTTATGAGTTATGAATAGGAGGTATTTATTGAATTTGGAGTTCTTCCTCAGACTAAAACTTCACAGGGTAATGTAGATGAGGACTACCAAGATTTTCATGCCAAATAACTGGCAGTCTGACATAGCGCCCCCATATGACAGGCCAGTGAACTGTCAGAAAATGTACAGCAAATGAGCACTTTAACACAAAGAAGATCGTGGGTGGCATACAATTTCAGCCAGACACACGAAAGTTGGTATGGGTGTGTATCTCACTAAGATGAACAAAATTGTCATTACAATGTCATGGCCACGCCCAACAGGAAGTGAGATAAGAAGACTTGTATTGTGATTTTGTGTGACATGACATAAAATGGATTTTAAAACACTCCTCCTACACCGTACATCAGATGGGCGTAAATTTTGGTGTACATTAGCTCAAGACATTGGAGATGTTAAATTGCGAAGGGATTTTTGATATCTTGTAAGATGACAAAATGGCGGCCTGATGAATTTTGCTACCATTTGAAAGTGCCAAATGCAATAGGAGGTGTGTCACCACTTCATTTAGCAGACACTTCTCCTACAACGTACCTCAGATGGGCTTAAATTTTGGTGAACATAATCTTAAGACGTTGGAGATGTTAAATTGCGAAGGATTTTCAAATAGGCGGTAATATGACGATACGGCGGATCGATAAACTTAGGTATTTATTGTTATGAGTTATGAATGGGAGGTTTTTATTGAATTTGGAGTTCTTCCTCAGACTAAAACTTCACAGGGTAATGTAGATGAGGACTACCAAGATTTTCATGCCAAATAACTGGCAGTCTGACATAGCGCCCCCATATGACAGGCCAGTGAACTGTCAGAAATCTACCGCTAGCTGAGCCCCTAACAGGAAAAATTGTCCGATATGGCTTACCATTTTTGCCAGGAACACGAAATTCGGTATGGGTGTGCGTCTCAGTAAGACGAACAAACGCAGGTGCGAGGTCCCGACCAACGCCGCTTGCGGCTTTAATTATTATTATTCTTGGGACACTTTTTTTTAACACGCTTTTGGGCAATTTTGAACATGTTCCCATGCTTCAAAACGAACGAAACTTTGCACGGGCATCACGTAGGGCGGCAGCTACGCCTCCAAAAATACCCGTCCCCCGGTGACCCCCAGGAGCTTGATAGCGCCCCCTAGTGCGTTGTTTTTCGGGGCTTGCGCGTTGTCTTTCGGGGCTGGCATACCGTTTAAGATAGGCGCACGAAATTTGGTAGGGACGTGTATCTCAATAAGACGAACAAACGCCTCACTGCAATGTCATGGCCACGCCCAACAGGAAGTGAGATAATTGGCCTTTTGTGTGATTTTGTGGAAATTGGACATACAATGGAATTTGAAACACTTCTCCTACACCGTACCTCAGATGGGCTTAAATTTTGGTGAACATAATCTTAAGACGTTGGAGATGTTAAATTGCGAAGGATTTTCAAATAGGCGGTAATATGACGATACGGTGGATCGATAAATTTAGGTATTTATT
This sequence comes from Paratrypauchen microcephalus, assembly GCA_036785185.1. NCBI lineage: Eukaryota > Metazoa > Chordata > Actinopteri > Gobiiformes > Gobiidae > Paratrypauchen > Paratrypauchen microcephalus. The sequence goes on along the minus strand of JAVJIX010000120.1, from coordinate 1,864,571 downwards.
GAATGTGAATTATGAGTTATGAATGGGAGATTTTTATTAAATTTGGAGTTCTTCCTCAGACTAAAACTTCACAGGGTAATGTAGATGAGGACTACCAAGATTTTCATGCCAAATAACTGGCAGTTTGACATAGCGCCCCCATATGACAGGCCAGTGAACTGTCAGAAAATGTATAGCAAATGAGCACTTTAACACAAAGAGGATCGTGGGTGGCATACGATTTCAGCCAGACACACGAAAGTTGGTATGGGTGTGTATCTCACTAAGATGAACAAAATTGTAATTACAATGTCATGGCCACGCCCAACAGGAAGTGAGATAAAAAGACTTGTATTGCGATTTTGTGTGATAAGACATACAATGGATTTTAAAACACTCCTCCTACACCGTACATCAGATGGGCGTAAATTTTGGTGTACATTAGCTCAAGACATTGGAGATGTTAAATTGCGAAGGGATTTTTGATATCTTGTAAGATGACAAAATGGCAGCCTGATGAATTTTGCTACCATTTGAAAGTGCCAAATGCAATAGGAGGTGTGTCACCACTTCATTTAGCAGACACTTCTCCTACAATGTACCTCAGATGGGCTTAAATTTTGGTGAACATAATCTTAAGACGTTGGAGATGTTAAATTGCGAAGGATTTTCAAATAGACGGTAATATGACGATACGGCGGATCGATAAACTTAGGTATTTATTGAATGGGAGTTATGAATGGGAGATATTTATTGAATTTGGAGTTCTTCCTCAGACTAAAACTTCACAGGGTAATGTAGATGAGGACTACCAAGATTTTCATGCCAAATAACTGGCAGTCTGACATAGCGCCCCCATATGACAGGCCAGTGAACTGTCAGAAAATGTACAGCAAATGAGCGCTTTAACACAAAGAGGATCGTGGGTGGCATACGATTTCAGCCAGACACACGAAAGTTGGTATGGGTGTGTATCTCACTAAGATGAACAAAATTGTAATTACAATGTTATGGCCACACCCAACAGGAAGTGAGATAATCGGCCTTTTTTGTGATTTTTTTTTTAAATTGGACATACAATGGAATTTGAAACACTTCCTACACCGTACCTCAGATGGGCTTAAATTTTGGTGAACATAATCTTAAGACGTTGGAGATGTTAAATTGCGAAGGATTTTCAAATAGGCGGTAATATGACGATACGGTGGATCGATAAACTTAGGTATTTATTGAATGGGAGTTATGAGTTATGAATAGGAGGTTTTTATTGAATTTGGAGTTCTTCCTCAGACTACAACTTCACAGGGTAATGTAGATGAGGACTACCAAGATTTTCATGCCAAATAACTGGCAGTTTGACATAGCGCCCCCATATGACAGGCCAGTGAACTGTCAGAAATCTACCGCTAGCTGAGCCCCTAACAGGAAAAATTGTCCGATATGGCTTACCATTTTTGCCAGGCACACGAAATTCGGTATGGGTGTGCGTCTCAGTAAGACGAACAAATGCAGGTGCGAGGTCCCGACCAACGCCGCTTGCGGCTTTAATTAGGGACCGAGCCCGAAGGGGGACGAAGGTCCCTATTGTTGTTGCTTTGTTTCCGTATTATTATTATTATTCTTGTTCATACACGCTGGGGCAATTTTGAGCATGTTCCCATGCTTCAAAACAAACGAAACTTTGCACGGGCATCACAAAGTGCTGCCAGTACGACCACACAAAGTCTCGTCCCTGGGGGACCTGGGGGTCCCTGGGAGACCCCCCCCCCCGTACCTCAGATGGGCATAAATTTTGGTAAGCATAATCTTAAGACGTTGGAGATGTTAAATTGCGAAGGATTTTCAAATAGGCGGTAATATGACGATACGGCGGATCGATAAAGTTAGGTATGGAATTTGAAACACTTCTCCTACACCGTACCTCAGATAGGCTTAAATTTTGGTGAACATAATCTTAAGACGTTGGAGATGTTAAATTGCGAAGGATTTTCAAATAGGCGGTAATATGACGACACGGCGGATCGATAAAATTAGGTATTTATTGAATGGGAGTGATGAGTTATGAATGGGAGGTATTTGTTGCTAGGCAACGCCCTGATCAAAGGTCTTTGATCTTTGTACCTTTGATCTGATATAGCTGCAAGCAGCAATGTGGGGACAAGCATCGAAGGTTCATGTAGGCCTCAGCATGGAGGCCACATGCAGGGTCTGACAGGGTCTAACAGAGTCTGACAGGGTCTGACAGGGTCTGACAGGGTCTGACAGGGTCTAACAGAGTCTGACAGGGTCTGACAGGGTCTGTTCTGACAGGGTATCTACAATGTCATGGCCACGCCCAACAGGAAGTGTTGCACTGAGACACCTCAGCATGGAGGCCACATGCAGGGTCTGACAGGGTCTAACAGAGTCTGACAGGGTCTGACAGGGTCTGACAGGCTCTGACAGGGTCTGTTCTGACAGGGTATCTACAATGTCATGGCCACGCCCAACAGGAAGTGAGATAATTGTGCCAGGCACACGAAATTTGGTATGGCTGTGCGTCTCAGTAAGACGAACAAACGCAGGTGCGAGGTCCCGACCAACGCCGCTTGCGGCTTTAATTATTATTATTATTCTTGTTCATACACGCTGGGGCAATTTTGAGCATGTTCCCATGCGTCAAAACGAACGAAACTTTGCACGGGCATCACAAAGTCCTGCCAGTACGACCACACAAAGTCCCGTCCCCCAGTGACCCCCAGGAGCTCGATAGCGCCCCCTAGCGCGTTGTCTTTCGGGGCTGGCATACCGTTTAAGATAGGCGCACGAAATTCGGTAGGGACGTGTATCTCAATAAGACGAACAAATGCCTCACTGCAATGTCATGGCCACGCCCAACAGGAAGTGAGATAATTGGCATTTTGTGTGATTTTGGGGTATTGGACATAGAATGGAATTTGAAACACTTCTCCTACACCGTACCTCAGATGGGCTTAAATTTTGGTGAACATAATCTTAAGACGTTGGAGATGTTAAATTGCGAAGGATTTTCAAATAGGCGGTAATATGACGATACGGCGGATCGATAAAGTTAGGTATTTATTGAATGGGAGTGATGAGTTATGAATGGGAGGTATTTGTTGCTAGGCAACGCCCTGATCAAAGGTCTTTGATCTTTGTACCTTTGATCTGATATAGCTGCAAGCAGCAATGTGGGGACAAGCATCGAAGGTTCATGTAGGCCTCAGCATGTAGGCCACATGCAGGGTCTGACAGGGTCTAACAGAGTCTGACAGGGTCTGACAGGGTCTGACAGGGTCTGTTCTGACAGGGTATCTACAATGTCATGGCCACGCCCAACAGGAAGTGAGATAATTGTGCCAGGCACACGAAATTTGGTATGGCTGTGCGTCTCAGTAAGACGAACAAACGCAGGTGCGAGGTCCCGACCAACGCCGCTTGCGGCTTTAATTAATCTAGAACTTACCTCAATGTGTTTCTTGAGGTTGGACGGGGAGTTTCTGTAAGATAGTATTTCCACATTTCTTGGAAGGCACAAGAGGCACTTCATTCGATAGGACGAATCCTTCATATCAGCGAAAGAGAACATTGTGTTTAAGTACGGCCAGGGATGCTCATCGTCAGGTCCCCCTTCATTTGTAGCCCACGTGGATGCTGTCTCCTCTTCCATCAGGGATGTTGATTGATTAAACTAGCTGCATGAAACCAGCAGGTGTAGGCTGATTGTCATGCGCAAGTAGCGAACAAGCCCAGGCACGTCCTAACTTCCTTCAGTCAGTAGAGGGTTTTTTTGTAACGAGTAACTAACCGGCACATTGAAAATGTATTGGAGTAAAAGTATGTAATTAAATTCGGAAATGTAGTGAAGTAAAAGTAAAAGTAATCTTTTTTTTTTAAACTCAAGTAAAGTACAAAGTCTCCCAAAATGTACTTAAGTACAGTAGTGAAGTATTATTACTTCGTTACTATACAACACTGCAAACCAGTGGATAATGATTGCTCCCATGCATAATCAGAGGAGTGATGCGAGCAGTGCCACCCTACATGGAAAGGTAAGGACCATGAACATAAAAATCTAGACATCCACTCTCGACTGTACTTACAGCACCAGTTAAAAATGTCTACATAGACACATACTGAAGACATCAAATATATGAAGCAGGACTCAAGTATAAAAACGCATAACATACCTGTATTCTCTCTGCAGATCTACATTTGTGGAGGCTTCAGTGGGACCGAGTGTCTGTTCACAGCTGAGCGCTACAACCCTATAAGCAACCAGTGGACCCTGATCCCCGACATGAGCAGCCGATGCAGCGGTGTCAGTGTCAGTGCAGGGAAAATGTTTGCTGTGAGTCTATACAGAGACTATGAACACATACAAATCTTTTTTGACATAAGTCTGGGTAATTGTCTGTGAGTAAATTCACTTCTTTTAATTTGTAGTAATAATAATTATAATAGTAATCTAAAAAGAGACTCGACTGATTGAAATGACTAAGATTGTCACTCTTCTGCAGGTTGGGGGTTTCAATGGGGACGACCGCCTGAACACTTTGGAGGCCTATACCCCAGAGACCTGTCAGTAGCGCCCCCTGCCAAAGTTACCCGCGCAGTAACTTTGGGATCGCGGTGCTGGACGATGAACTCTATCTGGTCGGAGGCCTTAAAGGAAAAGTAACGTTTTTTTTACAATCTGAGCCTTCTTTCGGCAATAAAACAAGTAGTTTTACTCACCAATAGCAATTTGGTGTCAATTGGAGCAGTATCGCAGAACTTATGTTGTAGCCGTTCTGTTCTACTAATGATCCCGTATCCGTTAGCGTGAGTGCTCGGGGCATTACTTTGCGGTGTCCAAATAACACAAACTTTAGCACTTTTCAAATCACAGAAGATCGCTGTGTCAGGGTAGACTTTTAGTGGATTCCAAAACGGCCTGAAACCCGATATCAAGCAATAGTTTCATTTGATGACGTCATCAGAGAGGACAGTGCGCATGCGTGAACTCAGCTGTTTTGTAAACACTGCTAGTCCGAAAGAAGCTAACACCACTCTGAACTTTACTTTTCTGTTGCGATATCGGGTTTCAGGCCGTTTTGGAATCTACTAAAAGTCTACCCTGACACAGCGATCTTCTGTGATTTGAAAAGTGCTAAAGTTTGTGTTATTTGGACACGGCAAATCAGTGCCCCGAGCACTCACGCTAACGGATACGGGATCATTAGTAGAACAGAACGGCTACAACATAAGTTCTGCGATACTGCTCCAATTGACACCAAACTGCTATGGGTGAGTAAAACTACTTGTTTTATTGCCGAAAGAAGGCTCAGATTGTAAAAAAATGTTACTTTTCCTTTAATGGCTTAGGTACCATCACCTCCATAGAGAGATTTGATGTTATGACAGGTGTATGGTCCATTGTTGATGACATGAGAGTGTCCCGCTCTGGTCTGAGCTGCTGCATTGTGCACGACCTTCCCAATATGGCCAAATACTCCGGCCTAAACTTTGCTTTTGAAGAGGTTCCTGACGAGGAGTAGACTTTAATTTTAGCATCACTCAAATATAAAATAATATAAGCATCCACAAGTCGTTCATCAGTCAAAGTGTACTTCATGTTTTTTAAGAAGGTAGTAACTAAACATATGTTAAAGCCCCAGTGTGTAGGATTCGTGGCGCATAGGTGAATGGTGCTATTGCACTTTCTGTTTTAGCTACGGCAGACCTCGAGGGTCACCCGGGCGCGCGCACGAGCCGCGCGCCGCTACTGTATAAATAAAACGCGGTCCCGTTTTTTTTTTTTTTTTTCTCTCTCATGAAAACACACATTCCCGATCATGTACCATGACACTCTACACATCAAATGAAACCTTACAGTCTCCTCTTTTTAACTATGCAATTTCCCTGCACAACAAACACTCCCCGAGCACATGGGGCTTTTATATGGAAAAGCACAAAACGAGGTTAGCTTACCTTAGAATGCTTAGCACAGGTCAAACTCTGTATTTCACCATAAACTTGCTCTCAATTTGTCCGTAAGGATCCAGCGAATAAAATCCAGTAAAACAATTTAGTCCAAAACACGTGTTAGATCCATTACGACGTCTGATCCGGCAGCATGCTTGTGTTGTTTACAAAACCACGAGCCTTGCCGAAGGCGGAGCCCAAATGTCCTTCTGCGGCTCTCGTATTCAAAATGGCTGCCTCTGCATGGGGAAGATCCCCCTTTTATGTGACTATATCTAAGTCCAAAAGAATACTTTGATTTCATGATGGAAGTGAAAAGGCTTGGAAAACAATGTATTTTTGAATGGGTATCTTCAATTTCAGTAATTAACGGGTAAAAATCTTACACACTGTCCCTTTAGGTTTGCTATATTTTAATATGGGACTTTTACATTAGGTTTAGGTTTAGTTTATTTAAAAGGAGACAGTGCAATTTCATAAAACACATGATTACACATGGTTAAAAAAAAGCCAGAATTAGCCAGATGGCTAGTTTTCATCTGTAGTCCCCTGGCCATGATGTAGAAAAGCAAAGGGCACACAATACATGTACAATATAATAGAAAATACATATACAGACACTATATAATTAAGAAGGAATACAACATCACAACATATCACAACATAACATTTGATCACAACATCAATTGCATAGGGGTGAAATTTGAATGAACTTTTTCACAAAAAGGGTTTTGATTTCTGGTATTATCTGTATAGTTTCTTATTTCTACTTTTCCACAGAATGTTCTTGTTTCCCCATCAATCTAAAGATACACTATGGGTAAAATTCTACAGCTAGCTAAAATATGCACAGTAGGACTCCTCCTAGGTAATTCTGACCTGAGCTCTGCCCTGGGTCTCAGCTCCTGACAGATTACCCCAGCACCACTAAAGCATGTGTCAAATACATCTTAGGGAAATGTAAAGTAGACCTTTATACTCTGAATGCTGGCCAGGATCCTGGCTCAGATGTACTGAAGGGTCCCTGTGAATGGGGTTAATAATGCTCTGGATTTATATAGCACCTTTTAAGGCTCCCAGAGTGCTCAGCATTGCATTACTTATTCACTCCATACTCAGTGGTGGCCAATTTGCACTACTGTCTCATTTGACCAACACCAATCACTCTCATACAGACCACATTCATAGGCAGGTTTGGCAATGTGTCTTTCCTAAGGACACAATGAGCCCACTACTTAGGCCACTGTGAGTTCTAACCAGGCCCAACTGTCCTTAGCTTCAGAGCTCCATTCTAAAGGTTACGTAGCTACTATGCCTTTGTTTGCTTTGACACATTAACGCTTGTATTTGGGAGCAGTGTTAATTTCCATTCACCACTGAGGATCAACAACATGTGTCTTTATTTGATTTTAAATGAAAGTCTTTGGAATATCAGAGGCAGTGATAACTTTATCACATCACTTTGTGGACAGAGACAACAGATGTGACGTGTGAGATATTTTTGACTCTGTACAAGAATATCCCTGTGCTCATGTCACCTGTATGTGGCGTCATCATCGTGGCATAATTATGCAGACTCTGAACAACAGGAGTGTTGTACCATCACAAACAAAATCATTGCCTAGTGTTTTATATATATATACACAAACACACACACAAATATATACTGTATAATTGAGCTGAATATATTTTTTTCAAGGGTATGCATACAATACAAACAGTATAATTTCTGGCTTTCTTCACTTTATGTGCTAGGCATTTTCCTCAACCAAATCATTTGCAGGCATGTTTTAGAACATTAGAACTATGAATAAGATGTGCATTATTATATAATTATTTTTCTTGTGGATAAATATTTGAGTTCTATACTTCCCTGCTTGTGTGAGGGTCTCTCCTCTCCACATGCACAGGTTTACAGCCATGCCCTGTGTCTGTGTGAGGAGCGAGCTGTTCTCAAACATGTTCAGGGAATATCCAAGTGTTTCCAGATGTGTTTGAACCTCCAACTATTTCAGCTTCTTCACTCCTTTTCCTCTGGGTAGCCTGTCATTCACAGTTCTGCTCCTCAGCCTCCTTTCATCAACATTGGTTTATTTGGGTCAGGAAAGAGTGAATTCTCGTGGCTGCAGTGGGATGGTCATCAAGGCATTTCTCAATAACTAGACACGAAATATACGACATCTGGTTTACTGCCATGAAAAATAAGTATGTGTACCTGAAGATTAGTTAGTTTAAGCTGTTTTGTGTATAATTAATGACACTCATTTACAATAATTAATAGAAACATGTCATGTTTTTTATTTATTTATTGTAAACTTATTGTGGCTGTTGTGAATGACAGCAATGACACCCATTAGAGTCTCGTTCATCTTAAAGGAAAAGTAACGTTTTTTTACAATCTGAGCCTTCCTTCGGCAATAAAACAAGTAGTTTTACTCACCCATAGCAGTTTGGTGTCAATTGGAGTGGTATCGCAGAAGTTATGTTGGAGCCGTTCTGTTCTACTAATGATCCCGTATCCGTTAGCGTGAGTGCTCGGGGCACTGATTTGCGGTCTCCAAATAACACAAACTTTAGCACTTTTCAAATCACAGAAGATCGCTGTGTCAGGGTAGACTTTTAGTGGATTCCAAAACAGCCTGAAACCCGATATCGCAACAGAAAAGTAAAGTTCAGAGCGGTGTTAGCTTCTTTCGGACTAGTGGTGTTTACAAAACAGCTGAGTTCACGCATGCGCACTGTCCTCTCTGATGACGTCATCAAATGAAACTATAGCTGGATATCGGGTTTCAGGCCGTTTTGGAATCCACTAAAAGTCTACCCTGACACAGCGATCTTCTGTGATTTGAAAAGTGCTAAAGTTTGTGTTATTTGGAGAGCGCAAAGTAATGCACCGAGCATATGATACGAGCACCATGTTAACGGATACGGGATCATTGGTAGAACAGAACGGCTCCAACATAACTTCTGCGATACTGCTCCAATTGACACCAAACTGCTATGAGTGAGTAAAACTACTTGTTTTATTGCCGAAAGAAGGCTCAGATTGTAAAAAAAAACGTTACTTTTCCTTTAAGATATAGTTCAAGAGGACTACTTATAGCATAGTTATAGTGTCACAAGGACTACTTATTGAGCACTAGCTTATTGTGCATGTCTTGTGTGTGTTTGTTTTCATGTAATCAGTAGAAAGTGAATATAGTAGATTAAAAAATACTACCATAATTTGTCCCAGGGAGTGACTTTGTGCATTTGGCTCCCATACCTGCATCTATTAAATCCATGAATTTTCTTACTATGCACTTGCTCTCCTTCTCAGCATTCCTCATATTTTCCCTTACACTTTCTGATCACCTTGGTCTCCGGTGCGTCCCTTCTGTCCCTGTAGGCCTTAACACAGAATTCCTGACACATGGTTTTGATAAGGCTGAGATGAACGGAGAGACTGAAACACACACACACATCACTTCTTTCCTGCCAGTAAGTTTTACAGCAGCAGTGACTTACTTCTTTGGAATCCTGCTATTGCACAATCAACGGGAAATAAAACAACTCGAGACATTTGGTAGGAGGAGCCATGGCAACGGATTCAAAAATTGTGCCTTAAAAATGACTGGGACTTACATTCAACATTTTCCTCTGCAATCGTAGCATCAGTTTTTCCTTGTATTGGACCGGGGCAAAGGGGCAAACGGGGGTGTGTCCTGGATCCAGATGGAGCTGTGTTTTGGTTATGTGTTGCCATGGGAAACGGAAAGAGTAGGCAGTGCTTAGAGGCTGCGTGTGAGTATATAAGGATGTGCACATAAACTCCAAGCAGCCTGGTCATCCCATGGACCATAAGATTTTAACAACCAGGCTTATATTGGAATGTAACGCTTTTTGGCATCATTGTTTATTACATTTTTTGTTGATTTGTTTTTATTTTTGCCTTATTGATACATTTTAGGTTTTTTTATTATTATTTTTGATTGACTTAGAGAAATTTTGGATTTAACCTTTTTTTCTTTTTTTTTTTTTACCACTTTTATGACCTTTTGTTATGGAATCGGGGCTGGTGTGCTGTTCAGCTGTCATTGCAGAGATTTACAAATGACTTGTGAAAATATAGTTACGTAAATGTGAATAGAATTAATTACTAACACAGTTGCTGTGTCTGATGCTGCTATTGGCAGTAATTATTATCGCTATTAATGACTTTAACCACCTACATACGTCCTGACATGACTAATAGATCTCTCTTCAGTAAAAGTAGTATATGAACAATTCCCAGCTGTTGTTTTGGATTCTGCTGGCTGCACTTAGTAATAGACTCTATTACATGATTTATGGAAAGAGGAAGTGTCTTTACAGTTTTGGCTGTGTTGCTTAATGTCGTTGGAGCAGATTCGCCGTTATGCCTCTTGTAGTCCGTCTGAGTATCGATGTCATACTTGTGTAGCATTGATACAACATTTTTTGTGGATGCGTGAAGAGTCCCTCAGTCGTCCAGGTAGAATCCATGATAAAAGAAGAAATTCAATTTGTCAACTGGACAAAGTTTCTCGGATGAGCGGCGAAATGTTTTCGACCAAACAAACTTTGTCCAGTTGACAAATTGAATTTATTCTTTTATCATTTTATGTGAATGTTACCTCAGGTCATTACACTATGTAACTTATATGAGAATAATAATAGCAGTAATCAAGTAGGCTACAGAGATATGTTCAATGCCTTACTGTGGTACATTACAAACATAAGTAAAATCTCCACGGAGACAAGCAGCTGGTGAATGGTTGACCCCCAACCAGAAAAGTTCCACAGTGCTCTTTTAAGTATAAGTGTGATTGTTGAAAATACTGTCTGACTTCATTCACATTTTAATGGATACATTATATACAATGTACAAACTGATGTGCATATTTTGGTATTTACAAAGAAATTGGATTATATTGATATAGAAGAAACTTAAGTTTTGTTACTTATGCAAGGGGGAAGTGCTTTAACTATGCTAGTATTGTACTTTTATACTTTTTTAATGCTGGTAAAGTTCTGAGAAAAGAACTGTTAAATGTCACATTAATTTGAAAAGATCCTCATAAGAATAATACAGGAACATAAAGTAAAAATAAGTGTAGCTGCTGGTTCTCTGTGCACCCCGGGTTCTGCCTTCTGTGTTTCTGCTGTGTGACTCTCACTTCCTGTGGTCTCTTGTTTTGGACACTGTGTTCCTCACGTCGGGCCAGAACTTTGTCTGTGGTTGTTTTGTTGGTCCATTTTAAACGGCTGCACATTTTTGGCGCCGCTACTGAAGGATTCTTGGGATGTGCCATGTGGAAGGAGGTATGTAGTCACTTGTGATGTATCAGTGGGATTCAGTCTGTTGTAAAGTCCAATCCCTTTCACTTTAATGCAACGTTTATGGTCGTTTCTTTGTTTTTCTCATCTGGTCTCGTTTAGCTTTTGTTTATTTGAAATTTCATCCATAATTGCTCTTGACTTTGACTCTTGTTTCAGGATTGTAAATACATGAGTCAGACAAGTGGTAGATAGACGGAGTTAGATAGAGAAGCTTTTCACTCTCAAATGTCAAAATGCGTTGATGAATTATAATTATTTCTTCAGTCTATATCACACTTCCAAATTAATTCATATATTATGTATATGATTTGACATATACATACTTTGTTAACCTCTGAAATAAAAAGTTACCATTACTGTTTCTACTGCTACTACTACTACTATATAACTACTACTACTTAACCACTACTTCTACCACTACGTAACGATTGCTACTACATACCTACTACTTAACTACTACTTATACTACTCAGTTGATACCCTACCCTCCTAACCCCTTTATTAACTATTCAAGCATGAATCATTCGTAATAATGTATTTGTTCATTACAAATATCAGTCTTTCTTCAAGCTTTATTAAGGCTGCAAATATTGTACCAAAGTATCCTTATGGCTCTTGTACACGGTAAACTAGTCAATAATACCCACCTTTTTACTGTTCGCTTCCAGTAAAAAGGAAAAATTCTCTGCATTTTTCCTTTTCCTACCCTAGAGAACTGGTACATGTTGGGCTGCCTGACTGTAAACATTGTCTTTCTGGCTGTTTAATTGTGGTCTTATTGTTTGATTATACAGTTTCAGTTTAAAGTGGATGGTTAGACGGGCAGTGTGAGGAAATTCTGCGGTCACATGGTGCACTGACAGAGGGGCAGAGGGGGGCAGAGGGGGGCCGAGGGGGCCAGGGGTGAGGCAGGGACACATCCTGGAGTTTGGCTTGGGGCAGTCCGCTCTTATGTCATGTGTTTTGGCGGGATGCTGCCTCTGAAGGGGAAGTTGTGGTTTGGCTGTGCTCCTCTGCCTCTCGGACACCACTGGGGTAAATATTAGTCATCACACTGAGAATAGAGAGAAATGAGGGAGGAGTGTGGAGGCATTTGATTGGCCATAAAATTGGGAAGTTGGATTTGTGTACTAGTGTAAAAGTTCTGGTAACAGCACTAAGCTTATCATGAGCAACACCTTTTCTAACAGTACATTTTTCGAGCAAATGTTCTTGTCAATGTATTACTTAACTTAGAATACTTTTTTAAAAATGTAATTGGGTTTCAGTTTCCTATTAGCTGCAACATTTTGTTGACTTTTTCCATTCAAAAGATGTAATATTGTATATCAAATAGTTTATTGCTATGACAATGGTCCTAAAAATGTTCTTTTTTGCTTTGCCTGGAATTGTCCACACAGCATGGGATTAAATGTGTATGTGTCCGTGGAAACAAGCTCACAATGCAAAGTTACAGGTCAGATTTGTGAAGAGGCAACCTCACTCACACAGTAGGAAGGTATATTTCTCATGTTATTTTTCACAATAAAATCACCTGTATGCATATATGCTAGACAGATACGTGCATTCTGTACTGTGGGAGTAATAACATAGAGACAGGCAGGTGATGAACACTTCACCCTAAACATAGTGCACCTTTAAGTCCCTATTACAGGTTGGAGTACACATTTCTCTAAAACACAGTTAACATTGTTATATTTAAAGGAAAAGTAAAGTTTTTTACAATTTGAGCCTTATTTCGGTAATAAAACAAGTTGTTTTACTCACCCATATCACTTGTCATATGGAGCATTTCCGGAGATGTTTTAGATTAGCGTTAGACTAACGCCGTTAGACTAACGCCGTTAGACTAACGCCGTTAGACTAACGCCGTTAGACTAACGCCGTTAGCCTAGCGCGACTTATAGCCATAGCTCGGGGCATTCCCCGAGCATGTAATATGCCCCGTGCGGGCTCCAAATAACACAAACTTTAGCACTTTTCAAATCATAGAAGCTCGATGTCTTTAGCCTACGATTTCGTGTGGTCAAAAGTGGCCTGTAATCCGAGATTTAGCCATAGTTTCGAGTAGATGAGGACGCCAGTGCACATGCGCGGACTGTGCTCTCAGCTCCCGGGACCCAAAACATGGAACGCATAGCTGTAAACTATGGATAAATCTCGGATTACAGGCCACTTTTGACCAAACAAAATCGTAGACTAAAGACATTGAGCTTCGATGATTTGAAAAGTGCTAAAGTTTGTGTTATTTGGAGCCCGCACGGGGCATATTACATGCTCGGGGAATGCCCCAAGCTATGGCTATAAGTCGCGCTAGGCTAACGGCGTTAGCCTAACGCTAATCTAAAACATCTCCGGAAATGCTCCATATGACACCAAACTGCTATGGGTGAGTAAAACAACTTGTTTTATTACCGAAATAAGGCTCAAATTGTAAAAAACTTTACTTTTCCTTTAAGATTTTACTTAATATTTTACACTTTCTTTCCCAATCTGGCCATTTATTTTACTTCCTGGCTGGAAATCATGACATCACACTAGGGAATTCCATAACTGTTACCTTGCAACCATGATGCAGAGCAGGCCAAAACTCCTGTAATCAACAGAGATATTATTATTTGTGGAAAAAAGAAGAAGGAAAAAAAAGAAAACACCTTTATTTTTTTATTTTTTTTAAATCATCTATAAAATATCAGTAAAATGTGTTTTGTATGTATAAATTGTGCCAACTTTTTGGATAAAATTCCCCCTATTGTTTAATGTCAACTCTATAATAGAACTCTCTACTTCTTGTAATTTTCAACATATTTTTCAACTTTTCTTCACAAACTGCTTCTCAGTTGGTGTAAAACTATAATCTATATTTACAACAGGTATTATAGCACCAAATTAAGTAAAAACGAAAGAATACTGTACAGCTACTTGAGGAGTTTAGAAGCCTGTCGGGAGTTGAGATTGCTGTCTTCCTGTCTGCTCTGAACAGTAAGAGTTTATGTGCTGTGTGTCTCAGTTCAGCTCATAAACTCTTACGGTGCAGAGACGACCAGGACTTTGGGATTCAGAGTCACATAAATGTAAATTCACATCAAACTAAACACCTCATTCAGGTCTAAGTTGTCTGTAGCAGTTCAAGACAAAAATTACTCTTGTATTTTAAGCACACCTCTTAATCTTGGCATCAAGACTCTACATTTCTGAAGGCTTTGATAAAAGATGACATGGTCTGTAAGGAGATGTTATCATGTGTCATTTATCTTACCCTGACAATATACGTGCTGTAGGGTGACCTGGATCTTGCTATAGTTTGCTTTGATGTTTTTAGGTTAAAATGTAAACAAGCATTATGAAATGATATGTTCCATTAAAATCCCATTCGCATAGATAAGATTTATTTTGTACTTAAGTTTTCAAGTTAATAACGTGCATTGTAGTTTATCGCCTCTAGGGGGCAGAATAACTCAAGACAAGATTTTGCATGTTCTCTAGTCCATGGCGTTTGTAGAATGCAGTGGTCTTTAATTTGTGCATGCTATGTGTGTGCAGCTTTGGCCCTGTGGACGCTGCCCCCGGGATGTCCCACTGTGGGGGTAGGGTGGAGCCTTCTCACCCACACACACACAGTGGATTTTCTGTACTTTCTGGGGACATCACATTGCCGACATTTGTTTCCTTAAGACCTGATCCTAACTACTTACTCAGGCCTGGACTGGTAATCGGGCATACCGGGCATTTTCCCGGTGGGCCGACAGTCCTAGGGGCTGATGCCGTTCTTTGTTTTTTTTTTTCTTTTTCTTAGAGACAGGCCCACAATTTAGGACTGAACCAGGACTAAACCAGGACTAAATCAGGTTTGAACCAGGACTAACCCAGGACTAAATCAGGATTGAACCAGGACTAAACCAGGACTAAACCAGGACTAATCAGGTCTAAACCAGGACTGATCAGGTCTAAATCAGGACTAAATCAGGTCTGAACCAGGACTAAACCAGGACTAAACCAGGACTAATCAGGTCTAAACCAGGACTAAATCAGGATTGAACCAGAACTAAATCAGGACTAAATCAGGTCTGAACCAGGACTAAACCAGGACTAAATCAGGATTGAACCAGGACTAAACCAGGACTAAATCAGGTCTGAACCAGAACTAAATCAGGACTAAATCAGGTCTGAACCAGGACTAAACCAGGACTAAACCAGGACTAAATCAGGCTTGAACCAGGACTAAACCAGGACTAAATCAGGATTTGAACCAGGACTAAATCAGGGTTGAACCAGGACTAAACCAGGACTAAATCAGGTCTGAACCAGGACTAAATCAGGATTGAACCAGGACTAAACCAGGACTAAATCATGTCTGAACCAGAACTAAATCAGGACTAAATCAGGTCTGAACCAGGACTAAACCAGGACTAAATCAGGCTTGAACCAGGACTAAACCAGGACTAAATCAGGCTTGAACCAGGACTAAACCAGGACTAAATCAGGATTTGAAGCAGGACTAAACCAGGACTAAATCAGGTCTGAACCAAGACTAAATCAGGACTAAATCAGGTCTGAACCAGGACTAAACCAGGACTAAACCAGGACTAATTATGAGGGGCCGGTCTAAGCCAAAAATGCCAGGGCCGTTTTTGTGTCCCAGTCCAGCCCTGTACTTACCTAACCTTACCCAATACCTTAGCCTAATCCGTAACCCATATCTTGACTTTTTAAAAACATTTTGTTTGCTTCCCATAAAGTTATTAGGTAAACAATTTTGTGTTCCCACCTCACGAGGAATAGGCGTCCACACACACAGTGAACAGGTGTAAGTATGACTCACCCATTTAACATTCAGGACGTGACAATAACCAAGACTATGACAGATTCTGTTTTCAGATTTTAATGTGCACTTAGAAAAAGACAATTACATACAATAAATGAATACAATAAATACGCACAAAGCACAGTGTGTAATAATTAGATATCACATATTCATCACTTACTACTAATTTGGTCTAAATGTACGTCTGGTGCCTTAGTCCAGAGTGAGTTTGCTTTTCACTGTAATATTCTACTCATGTACTGCGTAAGTAGTCACAATACAATAAATTATAGATATACATCACGTTATGTTCTGGTAAAATATTGGCACCCCAGTTTCTTGAGTAAAAAAGTACTTTGTTCTTTTGCTTGTCCCTTTTTCTCTGCATGTTTAAGCTGTATTGCTGCTATTTTATTATTATTTTTCATTATGTTGATAGGCTGTCATAAATGCCATTCCCCTTTTTGACCTTTCCCAATCACTACATCATTTACTTAATTTGTATCACAACTTTTCACAACGAATTCAAGAAAAATCTATCCCAAAAACATAATCTAATGTAGGTTCTTCTTCCATGTTTGCTTCCCGACGATGCCTGCCCCTAACGACCATGGCTGTAGACTGTTACCGTGGTGGCAGTTGCTAGAGTAACAATCTAAAGCCACGGTTGCCATGGAGACAGCGGTGGAGGAGGTCGGCATGGTAACTGCGCCGACTGCAGCGAGGCATCTGATTGGTCCGTGTTGTTCCTGTGAGTCGATGCTACGCAGCACAGAGACACGCGGCAAGGACACCCCACCCACTCATCCCACCCACCCTCAGTGCACACCCACACAGAACCAGGGCACCCCCGAATCTGGAGGTGTGGAAGGGTGGCCATTAAAAGGGGTTGTACAACTTTTAGTTTTTGCATACTGAACTATTGAAGTTTTCTGTTGTATTTTAGTGTATTCACTTGAATTGAGGTATGTGCATGCAATGGATAAAGTGAAACCAGAACATTCCAAATGTTTTGTTTTTTTGCCATATGGGACATGGCTAATGTCTTGACCATTCATTAAAATAAATACATGTATAGCAGGAGCTCTCCACCCCCTTCTATGTAGCTCCCCAACGGATTTCAGAATTCTACGTATTGTGCTAAGATTTTATTAATTATTTATTATTAAACCATTTTGATGCTTAACTTGCACTAATACATGGATAATGGTTTATATTTTATAAGCATCTAACTGTTCCCCATCTAATCCTTGCTGTGGCTTATATATACACACTAATTAGAAGCTTTCTGGCATTTTCGTTAGGAGCTCAGCATGGGAAAAGTGTTGGAGACTCCTGGTGTATACCAACTGCCAGCGGTGTCCTTTTCCATTTCAAATGTTCTTTAAATTGAATGGTGGTATGAGGTGTTAAAATAAAGTATTTTAAAAATGACCTCCTTAAAATATGATAAGAAATAACAATAAACATTTTCTTTTCAACATTTTCAGCCTTGCCATTTTGTTAATGTCAGTTTAAGTTAAAAGCACATTTCATTAAATCTTCTCTCAAAGTGTTATGTATTCAGATAAGTCAAGTAAATATGTGACTTTTATGATTACCCACCTCTGTCTTAGGGTGAGTGGGTTATTTCTGTTGTGGCTCAGCAGGGCTCTTGGTGCATTGCCAGGCTTCAGTAGCCATGACTGTAGACTGTTACTGTACTGTGTCACTCTATAAGCAGTAAGCAGTCTAAAGCCAAGGTGCTGATGCTCTGGCCCAGAGAGGAGAGGTGAAGACAAGACAGAGGAGGACAGAGTCTCAAACACCTGGGTAAAAAATTTAGACTAAGGTTAGAGGAATCCATACAATCTGACACAGTTTCCATGAGCCTAATGCAATCACTGCAGAGGATAACGGAAATCCCAATGACGCAGAAGTGAACTATTGGCTCACATCTGATCAATAATTTATATGCGTTTAATATGCATGACTGCATACTTGAATTCACAGCATATAGATAATACCTCAGATGTATGGATTTGGCGGCAGATACGATGAATTCCACTCACATGTTGATTAAAGAATTGTTTAGACTTGCAAATGCAATTTAAGGTTGGCAACCTTAAGAGACCCAGGTCTATGCTAAAATATCTATACATGTGTTTTGCTTTATAACCTATTGGTATTAAGTAATCCTCAAAAACAACATCAGTTTGTGCTACAGTCTATTGGTATTTTCCCCAGCCAACCTTCTAACCAATAGTTTAGTCAATAAATTGATTTCTTAACAACTGAGCTCTATATCCCTACAATTTATCAGCTCTGTATCTATGAAACTAATACATATTTATTCCTTGAATGTGACTGACAGAAGCCTCGCCCACCCACTGTTATGTTGAGTCTGACCCAGTTTTTTGTATGAATAGCTGAGTGACACTAGAAATAATATCGCTGTTTGACACACATCTCATTATCAGCCCAAGACCTTTGAACAGCAGTAGGAAATAATATGACATTACAGCGTCATATATTGTTAACTATGCCTCACTATATGAGGCAAATCAGAAAAGTTTTGGTGCTTGGGGCCAAATAAGTTCAAGAAGAATAAAGTTATGTAGCTCTGAGAAGAAACATAAAAGGCTTTGATTGGTGAACTTACAAGGATAAGACCAGACAATTACAGACTGCAATCAGTGCAATCACAGTAGTAGGTAGCCACTGTGTCCTTATTCAACCCAGTCCCCACCTGCACACCTTAATCACTGCAAAGCACTTTTTCTTCCCTTCTTAATCATACCCCGTTCAAATCATTATGTTGTAGTTTTGAGTCTAACTTGTTTTTCAGTGAAACAAAATACGAACCTCGTCTACAGCTTATGGTGATTTCATCATAATTGTTGCATGTTGTGAGTAGTTACACACGTGCAGGCTATTTCACATTTGGTTTGTGCAAATGAAATTCAGCACCACCAGCGAGGATAGCACCGGCGTGGCTTTTACATCTGGCACTGTCCCTGGTGCTGAAATGGACCATTGTCGCCACAGCAGTGACAACTACGACACCAAACACAAATTAAACTCGTTTCTGATATTTTAACATCACGTTCTCCCACATATTACTGTATTTTAATGTTCTAGACTTGAACATAAGACGTCACATCCGTTCATCCACGTACGACCTAGTTTTATGGAGGTCTCAGAATTACGTCTTGGACCTGAACACGCAGATGTCGGTCAGCTGATTCGCGCCATTTCTGCTCTCGACACAAGTCACGTGCTCAGCTCGAGGACTGAAGGCTGCCCACATGACGTCACTCCGTGAACGCACCAATGGTGCACGCGCTGTACCGGAGCCTGGCTTATCAGAGCGCGTGGGCCGTGTCTCGGTCTGGGTCGGTTTCCATGGCGCCGGGGAAACCTGCTCCGGAGCGTGGGCCGAGCATCACCGACTCATAGACAACGTCCACGGGGCTTTGGACGTGTTTTACGTGAGTCCCACCGAAGCCGTGTGTAAAACGTCCAGAAGGACGTCAATTATTTGGCAAGAGATTTAAAACACAATCAGTTTCTTAAATCGGCAGCTGTTGAGATAGACCTTTAGGTGAGCATATAATTAAATAAAAATAATAAATAAAATAAAAATAATAAGTAAACCCCCAATGCATGTTGGTCAGCCTTCTATTTACGTGGGTTTACATTTGTGAATTTGATGTAGGCTACATCAGATTCATAAATTAAACCGATTCGGTGATTTATCATAGGCTACACCATCTTTAATCACCGAATCTAAATAAAACACTATGAAAAATCTCTGTTTCTATGGCACCTGATGTGATTGTGGACCTGATCAAAGCGAACGAGAAACAAGTTGTGAATGAACAAGGAGCTTCATTGACTGCTCCACCCACTGCCTCCCTCGTGCTGCCCGCGTGCACGAGTCCCTCTAACTCCTTTAACGCCTCCGCAACCCTAATCGATCTATTCGTCTTCCACAATCACTACTGTAGCGTCGTGCGTGCGCGTGCGTCGCGTGTGTGTGCTGGGTTACAGTAGGTGAGTGGCTGCGCATCATCTGCAAAGTGCGCACGGAGTGACGCAAGGATTTACTTCACTGGTCAGTGACATCACAAGCGCGCACACGCGGGCGCGCACACACCGAGGGAAAAAGTTATAGGAAAACGCCAACCGGAAGTGCACGAGAGAGAGAGATGGAGAGGGTGGCTGGAGAAATGAAGACAAGTGTGCCACCGGAAGTCAGTGATGCTTATAATCATGTCATCACTATCACCGGAAACCTCTCAGTGCCACGCGCCCTCAGGGGGTTTGTGAGGAGCCCAGTCTTAAACACACACACACACACACACACACGCGCTCAGTCTCACACCCACACCACAGGCACGTGCGTGTGACAGCGCGCGCCTCACAGTACATGGCATGGTGACATTTTGCGCATTTCACTTCAGGGTACAGTCCATTACGCACAATTTGTTCTCTCTGTCTCTTAGAACTTTGGTGTAAGTTGATGGAAATTTTACATAATTACGACATTTAGCATATTTTACTAATAACTCTTCTGTTTATATCAGACAAAATGAACATAAAAACATTTTTCTTCTCTCATTGAACCTGCAGTGGCGACTACCCACATGAGACTACATGACTCACACTGCAGCAACTTCCACCAAGAAGACTACAGCCGTGCGAGTCGAATCACGATCCAGACGCTTGGATATTGTCTGAGGTGACCCCCAAATGTAAAGCTGAGATGTACTTACCTTTGCAAAGTCCCCAGGTTTGCTCAGAAGAAGAAAACGCCTTTCCTTTGGCTCAACTTTAAGGAGAGTGAGGCGGGAATGTGACTTGTGGCTCCTCTTCTCCAAAGTCTAACACAGACCGGGCTCTCCCATCAACCCAAGGCTTTTTATAGAGATCCCGTAGTAACTCGTAGAGAGATGGGTGGAGGAGGGAGAGAGGCGGGGAAGGGGCGGAGGGGAGCTCGAGCTCATTCAAAGATTCACCTACACATGTACGTGCGTATCCCACGTCACTGAGACGGCGCACTGCTATTTATAAAGGGGGCAAGAAAAGTATAGCCTGAATCACTGTGCGCGTCTCTAAAAAGCACGTTGAAAATAGCATGTTTGTTCTATATGTGCCCAATACCCCCAGATATTATCCTTGTAAATAGCCTACTGGGAATGACTGTGTAATGAAATGAGTTTTTTTGAGGTGCCAGTTTAGATTAGTAATACTTCTACGGTAGAAAAAGTGTAGTGGATTTGGTTAAGAGAAATTGTAGCCACTGAATACTAATGAGAAGAGTGACGTGCCCGTGCGTGTAACCTAAATGAAAAAGTAATGCAAATCATCTATTTCTTGTATCATAAATAATCGTATAAGCTTTGAATTTACTCGACAATGTGGGAGAAGAACCCCGAAATGTCCAAATGGCCAAATCGTGATGTTAAGGCGAGCCGATGATTCACTCCAGCTGTTTAGAATGGGAGACCGCGCTTCACGTTGCGCATTGCTTTCCACGCCATCTCTCTCAGTCATTTAGACACGATTCAAAAATCCACCTCTGATTTAATGAGTTTTGATGAATACATAAGAAAAGCTGGTGCCGTGAGTCGTGCGTGTAGAAATTTGGGGGAGACCCTTGTGCGCAAAGACGCGTGTCAGACAGACGTAGGCGCGAGCAGTAGAGACTTGTTAATTAAACACAGTGGTCCTTTGTGGCATAAATGTGTTTATGTAGATGCGTATGATACACGTATAATATGATATACTTATAGTAGAGTACAGATAGTTGTGTTCATTTCTTTGAAGGCAGTAGCTATAGTTAAAAGTTTGTGGCAACCACCTGCTCAACTGTCTAGTCCATTCCGAGCTCCGCGCCCATGTGACAAATACTTATGTAAATACAGTCGTACGTGGACGTCAAGGTCACGGTCACGGTTAAAGGAAAAGTTACGGGTTTTTTTTTACAATTTGAGCCTTATTTCGGTAATAAAACAAGTTGTTTTACTCACCCATAGCACTTTGGTGTCATATGGAGCATTTCCGGAGATGTTTTAGATTAGCATTAGGCTAACGCCGTTAGCCTAGCGCGATTTATAGCCATAGCCATTCCCCGAGCATGTAATATGCCCCGTGTGGGCTCCAAATAACACAAACTTTAGCAATTTTCAAATCATAGAAGCTCGATGTCTTTAGTCTACGATTTTGTTTGAATCAAAAGTGGCCTGTAATCCGAGATTTATCCATAGTTTACAGCTTTGCGTTTCATGTTTGGGTCCCGGGAGCTGAGAGCACACTCCGCGCATGCGCACTGGCGTCCTCATCTACTCGAAACTATGGCTAAATCTCGGATTACAGGCCACTTTTGACCAAACGAAATCGTAGACTAAAGACAGCTTCTGTGATTTGAAAAGTGCTAAAGTTTGTGTTATTTGGAGCCCGCACGGGGCATATTACATGCTCGGGGAATGCCCCGAGCTATGGCTATAAGTCGCGCTAGGCTAACGGCATTAGCCTAACACTAATCTAAAACATCTCCGGAAATCCTCCATATGACACCAAAGTGATATGGGTGAGTAAAACAACTTGTTTTATTACCGAAATAAGGCTCAAATTGTAAAAACCGTTATTTTTCCTTTAACATCATAATGTTCAAGGACCTGCGTCTTGTCTGACCCTTTGGTATCCCACAATATGCTCAGTAAAAAGGAATTAAGCAAAACCCACACTAAAGAATAAATCAGTGGCTCAAGTATAAAAGGAATGCATGGAGCAATATTCAAATCATTATCAGTAGGCCCTATCAACATTAAGGACTAGACGAGTGGAGGTCACCATTACATGAAACCTCCATCAGCATTGAGCAGGATTAACAGGAAAGATTTATTATGTGCTTTATTTAGAAATTAGATTTTGTCTTGTCTACCATCACAAAAAGTACTTAAAACAGATTTTGAACACAATAAATCCCAATGACCTTCACGATATGGGTCAAAGTCATTTCTTCCCTTTCTTTTGGACAATAGTCACGATATGCCACTACTGTTCTGATTTGAGGTCATTTCATACTTTCACCTTGTGATGTTTTCTTTCACTCCTTATGAACGCTTCATCAAATATTCACCCAGTGTCATCTTGATGTCACTTTGTCTTTTTATGGTTTTACTCAAAATGACGCACTCCCGGCCGCATTGACCTCATCATCCATAAGTTTACTAGTCAACATTTGGAGCCCACCAGGTCTACGGGGATTTCCCAGAGCAGCTACAAATCTACTTACATATTCATGCATTATAAGTACAAGGAGAATCATACATCAGTTTTTGTGCCTCAGAGCTACTGTATCCATCGCTCTGACGTATGGGATGACAGTTTGTATTGGACAGAGGGATGGACAGAGGGACGGAGGGAAAGGAGGGTAGTGGGGTGGGCACACAATGTAATTTTCTCATATGTCCCACATGAATATGCAAGCAGATGGAAGATGAATGATGGAACTGCTGAATGAAGCCCAGTTTTTAATCTGTTGTTGTATCAGCCCCTGCCACTCGCTACTGTTTCTTTCTATTTGGTTTCACCTTTACCTGCAAATGATCTGTCTCCTGTACTGATTTAATTGTGTGTCAGATGCCCTTCCCAATCAATGTGTTTGAGGGTAATTTAAATTCAGCACAGTTGCCAAAGCAATTCATTGGTCAAAGGTCCTCAAAATGGAAGGTGTTTTGTATTGTATTTATATTTATATTTTACCTTATGGCCTACCTGATACTGCAATTGATCTATACACACTTGAGGCTGATGAAAAAAGTACTGATTGTGTGTCTCTCTTGAATTATAGATATAATGATTTATTTTTTGCAGTTTGTTGGTTACAGTCTTTCATTTAGTGACCTTTCCTTATTTGTTTTTGGGGCTGGCACCATCAGTTTTCAATCCCAGTGGCTGTAATACTACACTACTATCCAAATATTCTCCTTGGCATTCTTAGCATAATTTGAGGTTACACATTCCCTTTGTATTCACAGATTGTCCACCTCCATCTTTTCTACAAGCACTTCTGTGCAAATATCTCCGCTGTGCCCAATTGCTGGCCTTATCTTCTCATCTGTATTCTGCTCTGAAAATGCAGTCGAGATACAAGTGAGAAAGAGAAAAAAAAATATCCATTCCTCCCTTTCTCTATAGCACTGCCTCACACCCGCCTACCTTACCTTCACCACCCTCCCAACTACCACTCTGACTCATACTGAAATCCCTGCACCCCCCTGCCCCCTCTCCTCCCTGCACTCATTTGTGTTTTCTCTGCCTTTGATTGCCAACGAACAGGGCAAGACTGGAATGAACAAATCAAAATGTTGGGAGGGATGGATAGAAGAAAAAGAAGAAGAGAGGAGGAGGAGTGTTGGTGCTTCCTTAATGAGGGTGCTGTCAACGCTATAGGGAGGAGGAGAGGAGGTGGAGGAGAGAGAGAGTGGGCGTTTATTAGAGGAACCCCTCTCGCTCGCCCACACACACACATAGCTGATGGTGGTGCGGTGTCCTCCTGCCAACTAAAACTAAATGTGTGAGAATGCAAAGCTACGCGGCTCCCTAACTCCACAAACGCCCACACCGAGACAGTCGATGTGAACCCGCTTCGACTCCAAACTTTTGTGAACGTGCACTACAACTATAGCAGAGAGAAAAGAAACTCATCAATTTATTATTTTAATCAGTCAAGTTCAATGTAAGTATAGTAATTCTGTAAGTAAAACTACCCTGTCCTTTACATTAACATTTTTACATTTTAAAGATCTAAATATGGAGTGATAAATAGAGGAAGAGGGTATGTAGTGAATCTTCAAGGGTTAGTAACATAAGGGACATCCATCCATCCATCCATTTTCTTCCGCTTTTCCATTTTCTGGGTCGCGGGGGCAGCAGACCAAGCAGTGTTCTGCTGCCCAGAACACAATGCACCAGCCCCCATGAATCCTTCCGCGGGTGGTGGGTCCACAGGAGGATGGCTCACGTCACAACAGGCCTTGATGTAAGGGACAATACATAAGGGACAATAAGGGATAATACAATGGATTACTGGAGAAGTTCAGATGTACTGCTATAATGGGAGTACCTGGTGTAGTTGTAGTAGTAGTAGTAGTAGTAGTAGTAGTAGTAGTAGTAGTAGTAGTAGTAGTAGTAGTAGTAGTAGTAGTAGTAGTAAAGTTAAAAACTTTTGTTTTATTGTATTTTTTCCTGAGCTTTGGAAGACTGTTCTAGTGCTAGTCAAATAAAGTGTATTGAATTGGATTAAAAGTATTGGCACAAGTAATATGCTAGTAGTTGGAGCAACAGTGGTAGTATAAGCAGTAAGCAGTCAGGGGCCATATGTAATTTAAAAAAAAATAGCTAGAGGTTCTAATTTTTAGTCTCAAGTCAATTTTATTAAGTCAAGTCTGAAGTTTGTGACTCAATTCTGACTTACATCCAAGTCACGACTTTCAAGTTCACACCACTAGTAGTAGCAGCAGTATTATTATTTGTGCTGGTTTTGTAATCACAAAACATGACATGTTACACAATTCCAATATCTACTTTTACTTGAGTACTTCTTCCAGCTTTTGTTTTTCCATACACATCATATATTATATGCTGAAACCAAGTTACCTGTGATGACATTTCACTCCAGACTTCATTATGTGGCTCTTGTGCTGGAAGGATGCTGGCATGCACTGCCCTTCACCTCAAAGTCAGACGCCATTATTTTCCATTTTTCACATGCACACAGCCATAATGAGTCACAACAACTTTACCACATTATCCAAAGTCATATGCTGAATGTAGCGTGTGCAGTGCGAGCTGTAGGCCTGGGATGACTCAGGAGATTTGCTGGTGTGTGTCTCCGTTTGTGTGACTAAAATCTGAGATATAAATGTAGTGCAGATTGACAGGAACCACATGTCCAGGGCCTGGTTTTCACAACATGATGAAACACAATGGGGAGATGTCTAAACATGTCTAGCCAGTGAGATGATGAACAGCACTGTGCAGAAAAAAACTGACTTTCAAAGTAGACTTGTGTGCATGCAGAATTTTCTGCAATCTCCCAAATGTACATACATAATCCTTGCTTTATATTTGCCAAATTGTTTGTGTATTAAGTAACGCAGCATTGGTATGAAAATTTGGTTTATTTTTGCAAGAATTGTATGTTGAACTGGAAGACGTATATTTGTTACTTTTACAGCCACTGAAGATGCAAACCTATTGTGAGTATGATACAATGAAGTACTGCATGTGTACTATATAATATATAGGCTACACAATATAACATAGACTACTGGGTCTATCTGCAAAGGTGAATATGACATTTTATTTTACTCAGTTAATGTATATTTGATATGATCTAAGATCATAAATTAGATGGTAAATGTTGTTTAAACTACTTGAACCACCAAATATAGGTATTGCTAAAGAATACTGACCACTAGCCAAGAGGTTGCTGGTTCAATCTCAATTTTAAAAAAATGCATACTGCCCTTGTGCTCTTGGGGAGAGACTGCCTCCACCTTTTCTATAAGAGTGCTACTGAGAAGTGAATGAATAATACACCAAAGAATAAAGAAGTTTGGATTACCAGCACAAGCTTTTACCAATGCAACATTATTCTCACTTTTTCATCTGCATTTGCTGCTGTTTCCAGTATCAGCTGCATATCTACACATTACTCGGCATGTAATTGACATCTACACCTGTTCTATGTCATTTATACACTGCATGTTGTTTCCGCTGGTCCATAGATGGTTTAAAATTCACTGCACTGACACATTACTACATGTTCCCTAATACATATTGTCTTGCTGCTCATCCCTCCCTGGCCTTTGCACTGTGAATTATACATTAAACCCAGTCAAAATCATGGTCTTTTTCCAAGCCCCAATGCCTGAAACAATCCACTGGCCCCTAGATTCTGTGTATGCAATTTCAATATATCAATTACTTTTTTAATTTTTTTTTAATTTTTCAACTTGGGCATTCATGTTCTGTTCTCCTTTAAGCAAGTTGTCCCAGCCATGTCTCTGTTGCTCAGTGCTGACAGTGGTCCCCCATCTGTCCTCCTCCTGCAAGTCACATCTAAAAGTCATCGCCTCCCACCTCTAAAGGACCACTGGGGGGAAGACAAAGTGAAAATGAGATCCAAAAGGGAGGGGTTGGAGATATAGTGGTGTGATTGGGCCAGAGAAACCCCCCAACATCACAAATTCACCTGCTTCCTCCGCGTTTCTGCTCATCTGTATTCAGAGTGTCTCCTCCTGCATCACCCCTGTCCTTCTCTCTCTCTCTCTCTCTCTCTCTCTCTCTCTCTCTCTTCACCTGCATCGCGGTGCAGTACTGACAATCAGAGAAAAGTCTCCAGTCTCTCTCTCACACACATACACCAGGGAGACACACGCCCACCACTTCCGGCAGCCCCCACCTCCTCTCACTTCTTCCTCACTGCAGACACAAAATCCTTTTTTACAACTCTCACTCTACTGTAGCTGGTTAAAGCCTTAACTTCAGCTTTATTATTTTACCTTGAATGATGCTTATTGCATACATCTATTTGACAGTTATGTAACAGCTCTAGTTATGTGTAGGTGCCTCAAGCTGTTTTAATTAGCATCACAATTGGCCATTTAAAATTTTAGACATCCAATAGAGTTGTTGGTTGATTCACAGTAGAGGTAGAAGGTAATTTGCATGATGGTGATATGTATTGGTGATTTTTTTTTTACTGCTTTCATGCTTTCATGTGGGAAGGGCAACATACTGAGACACTGGCCCTTTAATTTTTAGTTGCTGGGGAAATCAGATGTTTATTCTATGATCTATTGAAAAATCTGTGAACCCACCCATCAACTTCCATAAGCCAAAGTCTCCTGTTGGGGCTGTAACAGATGATAGCCTTCATTGTTATCTGAAAAGTTAATGATTAATTTTGACTTTGCATCACTAAAAGTAGCCTAACTGAGTTGGAGCAATCTATGGGAGCTGTGAGCAACCTACTTAATATCAGCCCAAGTTTTGTTAGTCAATTTGAAGAGATGCTGCAGTTGGGCCAAATTAACCCCCAATAGTTATCATGGGAAATTGTGACACCCAGTGGTGATTGCACCAAACTGCTCATACACTATATAGAGTAGGCTATATACATCAGCCTCTTTATGTAATGTGGACCTTCAGGCCCCCTTCTCCTAGTTTAAATAAGCGTCGGCCTGTGGGCCAATTTTACGTAACGATTGCGTAACAACACACTTCATTGCATAAATATATCCTTAAGAAAAGAAGAAAATATGTGTCTGTTGCAGTTTATTTATTTATGAATAAAACAGCTATAATAGACTATGGCATATAAAGATACAAAATCAAATTATGATATGCTCTGGCACAAGTGAATAACTATGCACACTTGTACAATTCACATGAAAAATAACAAGCATTCGTGATTCGTCCAAAAATGTTTAAGCGATAATCTACGCTGCTGTCGTTGCGGTTCAAATGGTCTAGGGCGGCCACCGTAGTTGTTATGTTTGTTTTAGTGAAAGCAAAAATGGCGAACGATCTCGATAGAGTGCGAATCTCTGCAGCGGAACTCCGTGCTGAAGTCTCAAATTCTGTCAAAATCAACAGTAGTCAGAGAGGTGAGAAGAAATATCAGCTATTTATAATGAATTAGTCTGTTTAAATTTCCACGTATCTGGAAATCTAAACTTTTGAGTGAGCTTAAAGTACACCAAAGAGTCTCTCAAGTTTGTGCCGTGCTAATGTTGTTAGCATCTTAGCTCTCTGTTCTGTACACGCTCCCGCTTCCACGAAACAAACCAATTGCATTTTCAACCTGCTTATGTCTACTTTTGACACTGCATTACATTTCAATGCGGTCGTGTTTTCAAATTTTACAACTAGTAAGACCTGCCCCCTTAATATTTAAACACAGTTCAAAAGTAACAAAACCTCTTTACCCTTAGTCATTAACATGAACCGTTCGGAATATTGCCCTGAATAATCTCGAACTGAGACAAAGGACCTATAATGCATTTCTAAACGTGATTAAAAAATACAGTTGATTTAGAAGTGTCTGCCCTTTTGAGTCATAATCTGGCCGGCATTACTTTCGGAAACGCGAGCTGTTATATTTTAAAATGTGTTCATTATTCACCTCTAATCCGGTCGTGTTTTATTAAGCACGTTTTTGTTTTTATGTGTTTTGTTTAGCTGTTAATCGTTGAATTACTCGTCTTCGTAGTTCAGGCTAAGGTTTTACTAACGACGTTTACAAAACTATGAGGCGGTAGGCTGATATTTTAGCTCTTCCTAGACCTTCATGACAGCTATACATAAAGCATCATTAAATTAATTGCTAAATAAGATGATCAACAGTGGCTAAAATGTTTTCTATTACAATTCCTTTTATGTAACGTTTGCATATTCAAGTGACTTGAGTCGGCAGTTGAAGTGTTCATCCACAATCCTTGAAATTAGCGGCTCAGTCCCAACTCTGACTAGTGCATAGTGCATTCCCATTGTTTCCTTGAGCTAGACATTAGAATTAATTATAAATGGTGTGTGTGCAAGTGATAGCTGATGGTCTGTAGTATTTATATTGACTTCCAAGTTAACACCCAAATGTCCGAGGATGTCTTGGATGGATGTCTTTATTTGATGACTAATTATTTTGCTAAGATTATAAGAATTTTGTACACAGTGAGTTCATTCAGCCTTTTTCTTGTACAAATACTTATGTTTATCTGGGTGTAATATTAGATTTGTATAGAACATATGGATATTTAATTTTGCAAATCTTTGCCATTGTCCCTTTTAGTTGACTAAAAGGTCTTTAGTCAACTCCAGCACTAATTTTGTGTTGGTGTCTTGTGAATGTGTTTTACAATAAAGAAAAATGTATCTGTTTTCTGGTATTTTCAAACCAAACTTTAAAAAAAAAAAAAGTATTTATTAATATAATATAATATAATAATATATTTATATTTATAAATCACATATCATACTTAAATGTAACACATTGTGCTTTACTTTTTGTAGGACAAGAAAACAATCTAACAGAGGAACAGCAGAAAGTGTACAACCCACATAAGAAGCGTGAAGGGAAGAGACCAGATCTGCAGAGATACCAGCCATCAGGAGGGAGGCGCCATCGAGACAGCGAGGAAAGTGACCCAATTGTCCCTAGTCAAAATGAAGACCATGTCTCACTAGAATCACAAAAACCGCTCAAAACAAATGAAAAGATGGCACTTGGACAAGAGAGCACAGATGGAGCTCTTTCGAACAAAAGAATGGAAGACCGAGCGAGAGGTGATGGTAGTAACACCCAGATCTCTAAAAAAGCACCACCACCCACTAAAACAGAAGAGAATCGAGAAAAGGACTGTGTTGATAATGACGGGGAACAACAGGAACTTGCCGGAGCTGCGAAGACACCAAAAAAGACTCGAAAACCAGACAGGGTATTTTATCAACCTGGTAGCCGAAGAAAGGATGCTCGAGAGCAAGATAAATCTTTGAATAGAAAGACTGAACTGCAGCCACAGTCAAGTACATCAGAAAAGGAAGGAGATAAAAATAGTTCAGCAAAAAAGAAAGCTGAGATGGAGACCACTAATGAAAATAAGACCTCACCATCAGAGGCATCAGTGGAAAAACTGGTGAACAAAGTGGAAAATCTTAGTGTAAAGGAAAAAAGCAAATTGGGAGAGAGAGGGGAAGGGTTGGGGGAGGGCAACTCTAAAAATACAAAGCAATCGGACAAAAATAAAAAAACAAAAAATGTTGAGAAATCAGAAGAAGATGTTAAGAAGAAATCAAATCGTAGGAAGAACGACAAAGGAGAACTGGACAAAGACAAAACACGTAGGTCTAGAGAGGAAAAGCAAAGCAAATCCAAAGAACCTCTTAAGAAAAGAGACAGTTTCCATAATGACAAGTCACAAGACACTGTCAAAAAAGTTAAAAGTGAGCTACCTGAAAACAGGCCTGTAGAAAGAGCAGACGAAAATAGACCCACTCCAAATTCAAAACGTTACTCTAAATCTGACATAAGGCGACCCCGAAATCGAACATACAGCAGTAGCTCAGCCAGCAGTGTAACTAGTCTGGATGGTCCCAGGGCAGCGACAGAGACTAGGAGGCGACCAAAGCACAAAGATAATCCAAAAGAGACCATAGTTTTGAACAAAGATGGCAGAAGGAGTCATTTGCAAAGGTATACAACAAACGGGGAATCTGATACTGAGTCACAAGATGGGAGTGAGGCCAGTGACATAGCAGAGAACAGAAGGAGAAAAAATGTTGAAAGAGGTGTGGGAAGATGGAGAGAAGATGTAAATAGACCAAACAGAAATAAAGAGGAAAGCAGGGGTGTCCTTAAAGTGTCACAAACAAATGTAGCATCACAAGGTGTGGAGATGCAATATCGTAGACAAGTCATGGCTCCACGCGGCAGAGGAGGAGGGATTCTGGTGCTCCCCTCCCACACTGACATCTCACAGCCGGCTGAGGTGGGGCAGAGACTTTTTGGGGGGATTCGTGGAGGAGCAGCATCTCGAAGCAGAGGGGGAAGGGGAGGTGGGGTGAGGAGACTGTGGGACCCCAATAACCCGGATCAAAAGCCAGCTCTTTCAAACATACAACAGCACTCAACTCATCAGCAACATGCGTATTTTCAGACAGGAACGGGCTACGGCCAGCTCCACTTCCTTGACACAGATGATGAAGTAGCAGGTAGTCCCCCAGTACAACAGGGGGAGCACTTTCAATCCCAGCAGGCAGCAGCCATGGCTTATTATAAGTTTCAAAACTCCGATAATCCTTACTGCTATCCTGTGTCCTCCAACAACCCTACAGCTACCAGCAACCAGCGTTATGCCTATCCTTATATGGGACCTTACCAAATGGCCAATGGCATGTACACCGGTTCTGCTGTGGGGCAGTTTGTGGGGCCGTACAGAGGAGGTTACGGACAGCCGGGTACGGGAGGTAATGTGTCGTATGAAGAGGCAGAACAACAAGCCAGAGGGGAGATGGGGCGCCTGCTACGGGCCGCAGACGCTCATGAGGTCCAACTCAGTAACCTACTGTCCCGGGACAGGCTGAGCATGGAGGGACTAGATCGCATGGGTCAGCTCAGGTGGGCTAAATATTTCTCCATTATGATTTTCTTTACTATACAGTCATAATAATGCATCAGTTTTATATAGTGCTTTTCTGGGCACTCAAAGACGCTTTACAGATCATTATTTACTCCACACTCGGTACTGTCAGTGACAGGCCGTACAATAAATGTTTCTATCAAATTAAATCGCCTTGAAGAGTAAACCAAATACATCTGCAACTGTTATACAACTTTATT
Organism: Paratrypauchen microcephalus; assembly: GCA_036785185.1. Taxonomy (NCBI): domain Eukaryota; kingdom Metazoa; phylum Chordata; class Actinopteri; order Gobiiformes; family Gobiidae; genus Paratrypauchen; species Paratrypauchen microcephalus. The sequence goes on along the minus strand of JAVJIX010000120.1, from coordinate 1,832,088 downwards.
TAACATAACTTGTTTATTTAATCACTTCACTGTGATTGGTATATGTAAGTAGGCGGCCTATTCTGTGTTTTGAACGGCATTAAACAGAAACACTCTCACTTATGATGCTGACCAGCTTCAATGGAGGTGGACATATTAAAATCAGCATTTATAAACTTAGTCCGAATTGTGTTCCCATTGATGCATGCATGTTTTTTTCTAGAGATTGACTGATACCAATTTATTTCATTGCTGATGTGGATACTGCTTGTTTAGAATCTTGGGAAACTGATTGCAGCTATGGTCTGCAGATATTTTCTGTCCTATATGTAGTGCTAATTATTATATTTTTTCTATTACAAACTCATCCACAACCCTATTTTACCACAAACTGGATAAGAGAGCAGTGTAGTCACGTTTTGTGCAGTGCCCCCTTTCCGCTAGTATTCAAATAACAGTTTATACAATTTTTTTATGCATCTAGTTGATCTAAAATATCAGAATAAAATATCGCAGATACACTAAAAAGTGCAAATATCAGCATGATATTATGTCAGCCAGCTGATATATCGATCTATCTCAAGTTTTGGCAAAAATAGAAATTCAGTTTGTCAACTGGACAAAAGTTTATTTGGTCAAATGTTTCACAGCTCACCCAAGCTGCGAACTGAAGAAGCAGCTTGGAAACTTGTCCAGTTGACAAATTGAATTTCTCCTTTTGCCATGGATTCTACCTGGACGACTGATTCTACACATATCTTCTACACATTTCTCAAGTTTTCTCCTGCATTTGAGTCTTTTTTAGTACTGTTTTCACCTGCCCCCTATCTATGCCCACAGGTCTGTAGTTAATTGCAGTTATTTTTTAAAATTCAGAATCCAGGTCTTGTATGGTGTATAGCCATTTTTCAACAATTTAAATGAAAATGTGCTTCTTGCTAAGTGAAACATCACAATGAAGTGGTGGGGTCTGTCAGTGCTGCACCCATCACCACCTTCACTCCACATATTGTAGTATGTCACCAAATGTTTGCTCTTGCTTTATACTGCCCATTCTAAACATAGCACAGTAGTCGCTACATTTATTCTACTTTTATACAGTTTCACAAGATTTGCAGTTTAAGCTATATTATAAGCTATATTAACTATATTTTAATATGTGTAATGTATTTTGTCTTGTTCTTTAGGGCAGACCTCTTGTCCCTTTATGAACAGGTCATTTTATTAGATATTGAGTTCTCTGATTCTCAAAATGTGGACCAGGCTCTGTGGAAGAATGTCTTTTATCAAGTCATTGAACGCTTTCGCCAGTTGCTTAAAGACCCCAACCATGAGAGCAACCCGAGCACCAGAAACACACTGCTCACTCTACTGGATGAGGTGAGGGAGTTGAAGTCATTTCAAAACAATCATTATAAAACATATCTTTGTGACCTTACTTTTTATTGTTTTTAGGGAGCACTGTTTTTTGATACACTTCTTCAGAAACTGCAGACTGTGTATCAGTTTAAACTTGAGGACTATATGGACGGTGTGGCCATAAGAGCAAGACCACTGCGTAAAGTGGTAAGTTTAAATGCATGAAATTTAAGATGCATATCTTACAGTTTTTTTTTCACTTTTCTAATTTTCAAACTGAGATATATTTGCATTTTTCAGGTAAAGTATGCTCTGATTAGTGCCCAGCGCTGTATGATCTGTCAAGGAGACATCGCACGTTACAGAGAACAGGCCAGTGACAGCACAAACTACGGCAAGGCTCGCAGGTCCGCTCACACAGTCACACAAGCAACGCAAGCACCTTCAAGTGCTCACACACATTTTGTTGCCGGTTTTAGTTTTTTGAGAGGTTTAAATCTTGTTCTTCTATTTTATCCAGCTGGTATCTCAAGGCTCAGCAGATTGCTCCTAAAAATGGCAGGCCATATAACCAACTAGCTCTTTTGGCTGTCTACACAGTAAGGGGTGAATTTTTTCAGATGGCAGCATAAATCTTGTTTCTTCGTCATAACCTTTAAATATGGCACATTGCATTACAGAAAAGGAAGTTGGATGCTGTGTATTACTACATGCGGAGCCTGGCAGCCTCTAACCCTATTCTGACAGCAAAGGAGAGCCTTATGAGTTTATTTGAAGAGTCTAAGCGCAAGGTAAGATTTAAACATTTAGTAATATTTGTAATAATGAACTACCAAGTCCAAAGAGTTGTGGTCATTTCATATTTTGATGTCTGATTCAGGCAGAGCAGATGGAGAGGAAAAGGAAGCAGGAGTCTGATGATGGTTCTAGGGGTCCTGTGGTGAGAGGGCGAGGTAGAGAGGACCGAGCCAGAGTGGAGATCTGGATCCGACCCACAGCACAGACCCCTAGCCTGTACCACCGCGGGGGCAGCGAGTCCAGCAGAGACTCTGAACAGGATGGAGATATGGGCAGTCTCAGTACCAGTGATGTAAGACCTAATATTTTAATTGCTCTTTTTAACCAATGCTGTGCTTTCTAAATAAAATTTATTTAGAAATATTTACAGTGATAACAAGACTCCTAAGGACACTTATTTTTGCCTCCAGAGCTGAAATGTTGTCTGATTTTGTCTGTTGTCTTGTTTAGAGCTGAACAGAACTGCCTAATGGTTAGTCATATTTTGTCCTTCCTCTTTCTTTGCAGCTGAATAAAAGGTTCATTCTGAGTTTCCTGCATGCACACGGGAAGCTCTTCACTAAAGTAGGGTGAGTTTGTTTCTTTGAGCTGCTATGACTCATTGAATCTGATTGAGGAGTTTATGGTGACGACAAAAATATCAATGTGTTTTGGATTTGTTTCTCTACAGGATGGAGTCCTTCCCTGAAGTGGCCTGTCGTGTCCTGCAGGACTTCAGGACACTGCTACAGCACATCCCGTCTGTGCTGGGCAGCACTCTTCTACTGCAGATCATTACTATCAACATGTTCACCATCCACAACTCACACAGCAGAGGTATACGGAGGCCAGGGCCTGTCAACAAGCAGCTTTAGCCCAAACCCTGAAAAGAAGTCACCTCAGAGTTTTCAGTTTCTCAAAAGAGCATTAACTCAAACCCTAACCCAGTCACCATGGTAACTCATTTTGTGAACATAACCAGATCCACAGATCCATTTCAATATCAAATAACTTATCCAGTTATGACTTCCCGTTCCCGTTATTTTCTGGGATCCATTGTTCACCTTGAGTTAAGATGAGGAAAAAAGCCATGAACTCTGACTGGTCTGTACTGTTGAAACGCGTTTTCTGAAACTGAGTTGGCCTGGACTGAGTGCACTTTATGAAGTGCACTTTATGAAGTGCACTCAGGGGGTCTACAGCAAACATAAAGCACAACATCTTTGTACTCTCTGTGGTGGTTGAATTTGGTTATTTTAATATTCAGTTCAATTAACAAACAAATGTAACAAAATTGTTGATGTAAACAAAAAGTTAGAAAATCTAAGGTAATCAAAGCAATGTTAATTGGCATTAACTTTTTAATTTATTTTTCTCCCAGGGGAGGAAGGAGAGGCACGGTCTGTTTTACAGGAGCAGAGCACTGCCCTTGGTCTGGCTATGTTTGCTCTTTTGGTGCAGCGCTGCACTGAGCTTCTCAGAGGGACACTGACTGGTAAGAGCTGCATTATTGTTGATCATGTTTAGTCATTTTAAATAAACCCTACTGAACCATTTCTCTTTCCCCTCAGAACCTGTCTCCACTGCAGATGAAAAACAGGAGCCAATGGTGAGGGTCTCTGCATTTCCCATGGACCTGCGAGAACTCCTGCCCAGCATCAAAGTCTGGTCTGACTGGATGTTGGGACAACCGGATCAGTGGAATCCCCCGCCCTGCACCATAGAATCAGGGTATGCTAGAACAAGTTTTAATAGGTTTTCAGGCTTTTTAAAGTGAATACAGGGGGTCCTCGGGTTACGACGGTCTCGACTTACGACGTTTCGTGGTTACGAACGCGCCCCCATTAAAAAAAATTAATAATATTACGCGTCATTCCGTCTTACGCGGTTTAGCGTGGTAAGCGACGTAAACAAACGCGAACGGCGCGCACGCACGGCGGAAGAATACATTTTGTTGTGGTTGTAGGGCGGAGAAGACGGCCTTGTGTGCGTGCCCAATGTGGGCGGAAGTACCTGATGTGGGCTCTGATCTGCTCCTATGAAAGCGACAGTGAAAACCAAGCAGCGTAGTGGTCTAATTATTGAGATGGAAAGGTTATTGGTGCTTTGGTTGGAAGATTAAAGTCAAAATCCGACTTACGACGAAATTCGGGTTACGACGCGTCTTAAGAACAGATCAACGTCGTAACCCGAGGACCCCCTGTAATCTTTTTTCTTGATGCAGGTCCAACCCTGATGTGTGGCAGTGCTTGGCTGACCTGTGTAATATGCTGGCCCGTGTGGACCATGAGGAGGTACCTCTGTACAAAATGGACTCTGATGAGATGGAGGGCGATGAGGATTTGACCCTGCTGCAGCTCAAAGAGGACAGACTGCTCGCTGGGTTTGTGCCGCTATTGGCTGCTCCACAGGAACCATGCTACACGGACAAACAGACAGATATGGTAAATATTTCTTCTGTTGGATCAAATATATATATATTTTTTTAACTCCTTGGTTGCTTCTTGCACATTTCAGACTATCGCAGCTGACTGTAAGAGAGTAACAGTGCTGAAGTACTTCCTAGAAGCCTTGTGTGGACAGGAAGAGCCTCTACTGGCCTTTAAAGGAGGCAAATATGTGTCTGTGGCATATCCTCCAAGCACAAATTTAACAAATAAGCAAGTTCCTCCAGCAGAGAAAGAGGTGACGCTTACCCCTTACTCATTCACAATGGACAATTCTTCATCTTTCTGAAATGCTTGTTTGCCATGTGTTTGCCAGGCGGATGATGTGATTGTGGAGGCAGAGTCCTCTGTCTCTGCGTCAGAGGGAGATGAGATTGAAGAGGCCGATGATGGTGAGAATGGCATTAAGCAGCTGAGGGCGCGGCGCCACGCTCTGGTGAACAAACTGGCCCAAGAACAGAAAAGAAGGGATAAAATCCAGGTATGAAACATCTACACACATGCAGTGATGATGACCAAAATAATATTTGTCTGTAAACGTTTTGTCCAGGCTGTGCTGCAGACTGGAGGACAATTGGAGCTGGAGGTGCAGCCTTTCTTTTTGGTTCCTGACACCAATGCATTCATTGATCATTTGGATGGACTGAAGAAATTGCTTCAGAGCGGCACTTACATAATTGTTGTGCCATTAATTGGTGAGACCAAATTACAACAAAAATATTCCCTTGCATGTTTCTGTGCTGTCTCTCACTCTCGCAGGATTAGGTCCTGAGAAGGAACTATGTGCTTACCCATGCTTGTTTTATGTTCTGTTCCAGTGATTACTGAGCTGGATGGTTTGGCCAAAGGGCAGGACAATGTGGGAGGGGTGGGGTCCGGTGGCCGTTCAAACTCTAATGTCAGTGCTCACATAAAAGCGGTGCAGGAGAAGGCCAAAGCTGCCGTGTTTTTTCTGGAGAAAGGTTTTGAGTCCCGAGAGCCCTGCCTCCGAGCTCTGACCAGCCGCGGAAATCAGCTCGAGTCCATCGCCTTTCGCAGTGAGGATACATCTGGACAACAGGTACGTGAAAGTTTAGACAAATAATTTTGAAATACAATTTCTCTGTAGAAACTTCACTATTTCCTCTATCTTTCAGGGCAACAATGATGATGTCATTCTGTCTTGTTGTCTTCATTACTGCAATGACAAAGCGAAGGATTTTATGCCTGATAAGAGAAGTATGTTATTTTAGCATCCATAGTTTGTTTTTAAGGCACAATATTTGAATGTTGTATTAATTTTGTTTGCCTTTTTCCACAGATGGGACGGTGAGGTTGCGGAGAGAGGTTGTCCTTCTCACTGACGACCGTAACCTTCGTGTCAAAGCCTTGACACGTAACGTCCCAGTGAGAGACATTCCAGCCTTTCTGAGCTGGGCTAAAGTGGGCTGAACCGGGTCAACAACAGACTGTGAGGAGCCCAACTGCTAAAGTCTGCTTGCTTCTCAGTCGGACGAGAAGACACTTAAGCAGAGAGAGAAGAGCAATCAGAGAAGAGGGAAGAGTTTAGAAGGCAAGAGAACCACTTGTGGAGTAAAAGTTGTGAGAGCAGGGTGGCTTTTGTGTGCATTTGTGTGTTAAGATCAGATAGCTTCCCCAGAAAAGGTCAGATAAGTCTTGGTAAGGCTTGACTTAAAAAGTGGGGCGAGAGCAGTGATGTGCATATGTCCAGTGAGGCATGAGTGTCTGCTTAGCTAGTGTGTAAGAAAGGAGCTAGCAGTATTAAAGGAGACTGAGCAATGGAGAGGGACGGAGCTATGGTGCAGAGCAAACGACATAAACGCGTCCCATATCTCATACAAGGTCAGCTCAGTGAACCGAAGGAGACCACTGGAATTTGAGGTACAGAACTCTGTCCTGTTGAAACTGGAAGTTCTTATTTAGAATCCAGTTTGATACGAGGTCTAATTGCATTGAGAAAAGTAGAACAGAAGAAATACATTTCTTTATTAAATTTGATTTTGCTAATAACCATTTACTTTCCCTTGATGATAATTATATTACTCCTACTTTGTTTTGTTTACAAGTGTCAGCTAGCAGTAAGGAGATTTTTGTTGCACTTTTCAAAAAGGATCCTACACTTTGATTTCTCTTTAAGAATACAAACTGCCCTGACCTTCACAAAGGATTTTTCTCTTGGTTCAGTTTTTTTCCCCTCAAATTCACAAAATTTTAGGTTTGTCACAAGAATTTGATCATTTTTAGATCTTAAGTCTGCTTTGATTAGTTTGAATACTAAAATGTGGCATTAAGAATTAAATAAAAAATCTAAATCTTAATTGACTAGATGTGCTGCAAGTACTATAGGCTCATTTAATGTGCATTTATTGTCCTCCAAATTTTAAGTTATTTTTTTATTGTCTTGTGCCTGCTGTAAGTTTGTGTTGCTACAGTGTTTTAACTGTTAATGGTTGCGGGTAGTGCAGCTGTAAACCAGCCTTTTTATTGTGCTTCATTAAACATTTTAAATATTGGCATATGCTGTATTTGAGTTTTTCATGTCGGAAAATGTATGGCCATTGTCAGTAAACAAGATTCACAAATTGGAAACTTGCATACTACTACTACATTTTTAAGGACGGCATCTTTATATGCAGCGTTAGGTTTTATTTGCACATTGCAATAGGAAGGATTTGTAGAGCCATCTACAAATCTCTGCTTTGTGTTAATGAACCCTTGTAGCGCCCTCGTATGGTCGTTTATTGTGTGAAATTGATGACTTGTGTGAGGAGTTTTTGGTGGCCTTGGGGATATGTTTGCCCAAAATGATCCAAGAATCTGATAACACTTTTGACATTCTTATATGAATCATATTTTGTTTAGGACCTTGCTCATAGATGAGTGGGGAACAATTGTATTAATCTGTTTTGCCTGTTTTAAGATGCTGAAATCATGTCAACATCATAATATGCAAATGTCCCATAATATGCAAATGCTGTTTAAATACATATTGATACTGTCGGTGTGTAAGAGGACATCAAGTTCCCTTATACACCCATCCATATCTTTGGCTCCAGTGTGCTCCTGTGCCTGGATACAGACCACACAGCCAGGAACTGACTCCCGTCATCATGACAACAGGGCTGCGGCTGACCAATCACGGAGCCTCAATCCCGATGCTGCTCTCTGGTTGGTCCAAACCCGCAGTTTGTTATGGAACGCTCATCCTTAACCTCTCTACTGCCAGTGCCATAGATACCGCTGTATAGGTTCTCACATTATATACAGATTATAATCCCGTGTTATATGTGTTATTATTATTATTTTTTTTATCTATAAATTAATTTTAATGCATTTGTCTGTTGCATTAATCTGTTTGTGTGCATTCACATTCCATTATTCTTTATATCCCAATGGCCTAAAAGACTTTCTACACTTGTAGACATGTTATTCTTGACGGAAATGTAGAGTTATAAAACACACACTTAAGAGTTTTAGCCTGCCATCATCTACGTAAAAAACATGATTGACCATCAATATGGATAATGTGTTAAAAACTACTATAAAACCCCAAAGAAGTGGATTGTACTGTTGAATCAATAGCGTGTTTAGTTATCTCTTTTTTTTTTTTTTTAAATCACAATTTGGCCTAAATGCTGACACATTTTACCTGACAATAGCTGGCTATTTATAGAAAAAGGCCAGGCTGGGACTGAAACTGTTAATCAGGTTAAGAGCTCAGTGGCAGAACGTTAGAGCGCACAATTACTTAGTTATGTTCAGGAGTGCTGATGATGATAAACATTCACCTGCAACACAATATAGCCTGGCCAAATCTCCGCGGAACTCGCATAGTGCTTGCAGCAGATTGAGATTGGGGAGGAGGGGGCAACAACAGAAGCTTGCGGGGTGCAGCTGTGGATAATATCGGGCGCTACATCTCTCCCTCACGTGTATTTTCTCTTTTTAAAACCATACCACCAGCACTGATAGCTTACATTTCTGCTTCGGGGATTTATGCACTTCTTATTTCCGTGATAAAAAGAAAACGAACCTTCTCGCCGCCATTTTTAGGGACCAACCTATGAAGAGAAACTTTCTGTCTGACATTAGCAGCGGCTCCCTATTAGCCAACAGCCTGGAGCGCCGTGACAGCAGGCTAGTGTGTAGCCTTGACAGTGCTCTTCTAGGCCGATGTAAGATATAATTATTCCTCTGATCCATCGCTAAAGATGACGCATTTATGGGGACAAGTGGAGTGACACATTTATGGAGGCTGAAATTTGGTAAATTAGTTTGTATTGGAAGCGATTGTAGAGTTTAGATTAGCAAATTAGCATTAGCAAGTCGTTGGCTCCTTGAATTCTCAAGACTGCACTGCCTCATCTGTGATTTAGCGGCAGTTGTGTTTGCCCTTACCGGATTATTATAACGAGCGTCCAGACCAAGGGCTGAACAAGGTAAGCCTGTCGCCACATCAGCCCAGTTCTAGCTCTATTATTTGGATTAGTATTCATTTACTTGCTGCTGTGATGCTTGATTAGCCTGAACGCTAGTTCTCCGTGCTTGTTGCTGCCACTGCCCGATTTGCGTCAGGCATGTTGATGTCCACAAGTAACGACATATAAACTGAACATTAACCGTTTTACCTTTTCACAATTAACTCGGATTGTATGGTACTACGTTCAAGTTGTTTTGTGTCGCATAGGCACTAAATTATTTTTTTTAAGACTAATACGTTTTGTCCCTGCTCTATCTTTCTTATTTCATATGTATTTATATGTTGTAGTAACCACACTGCCCTTATCCTCATGTAATCATATAATATGTGGAGGTATGGTTCGTGAATTTATCAGAGTTGTTCGAACAGAAGGTGGATGGATTGGTGTTATTTGTGCGTGTTGTGTTGCCGTACTCAATATGGCAGACCAGTCTGAGCATGCGCAGATACATTTTATTGCAAATCGTGAGGCGACACAAATCGGGTAGTGAGTTGTCGTTCACTAGCGATAGCTGACCAAAAGTTATTGTCATAACTTGAATGGTGGGTAGTGCCGAAAGATTGGAGCCTGCATAGTTGTAACCAGTACAACGACATTTAATTTCACCACGTGGATCAGTAAAATGCGTTTTATTGCATTTAAAGCCATGCTAGCAACATGTTGTGCCAGTGTGTTTTGTAATTGGGATAACTAGGGGTAAAATGCTGCTTAACCCAAAGAAACGTTAGCCTGCTGCCTTAGCTGCTAATTCGCTTTATGCAACTATCGTTCAGGAGTGTGCCACTCCCTCATTTTTGTTGTTGTCCAGTGTGGACTACTGAAACGTGCACATAGAACAACATTTTCCTCGTTTTCCTCCTCTAGACAGTATGCTTTATCACCGCATGGGGAGGGTTGTCCCATTCCCATTGACGGTAGGTGGTCAGGGAGGTGCCGTTGTTCATTGAAATGCGTGTGTTTGTGCTGTATGGGGACATTATGCTTCAAAAGCCTGACAGGTCGGTGTGCGTGTGCCTGTAGTGAAACTGACCAGATGCTCCTGTTCATTGGCTGATGATGGCTCACTTTTGAGAAGTGGCCAGGCGCATTCCTCAGTTTCTGTGTTGATATTGCATAACGCTGACTATCACTCTGCAAGCTACTCCTCTGGGCTTATCTGTGACTTAACTTAGTCATGACACAGAAGATGAACTGGACACACATTCAACTTAAATTTTAGAATGGCTCTATCTTTGGCACCTAACACTTGCTGATTGCCCTTCTCACCTTTGAGCAATGAATATGACTGTTAAGATGAACATTATTGATAAAGTCCCATAACAGCTACAGATTTGGTAGGTTTTGATGCTTTTCAAACACATCTTGGTTCAATCTAATACAGTATGAAAATACATTATTAACTCCTAAATGTGATACAAGAAATGGTGCTTGTCTGATCTAGCTTTAAAGTAATGTGCAGCATATACCAAGTGTTCAGTATTATTATGAGCCATTTTCTCTTGCTTAGAAACAAAGCAGCCAGTATATTTTGTCACTTGTCAATTCCTGACTACTTCCTCACACCTACCCACTGTATTAGTATTAGCTGTGCAGTGTGTTATGGCTTGTATTTTCAGTAAACATTGTGTTACTGCACCATTTTGTCTGCATCCTAAAGGCAAGTACAGCTTGTCCTTCTGCTCTGTTGCTACCCACTGCATGTCTCCCTGCAGCTTGTGTCCACTGTTGGATCAGTAGCACAGCACCTTATATCATTTATCAGAGGGAATCTCAGACACAAAACAAGTAGCACAATTTATTGGCCTTGCTGATGGGTAAGGAATAATCATAATAGCTGTTATGTGGACTATCAACTCCCCAATTGGAATTGTTTTGTCAGTACCTAAAAGTATTTTGTCAAGTTTGAACAAGTTATGTCCTTAACACTGACGTTTGCCTTTATGTTTTTTATAAGTTTAGTTTATATTCCAGGTTTAGTCAATCTTTTCTGTATTTCCAGAAAAGATTGACAGGCCTTTCATTATCATTACTAAATCAACTTATCATAAAGTATATGAAAGCTGTATGGTTCCAGCTTTCATAAACTGTATAAGTCGATTTAGTAATTATCATGACAGGCCTACTGGAAATACAGAAAAGATTGACTAAACCTGGTATATGAACTAAACTTATAACAATCATAAAAGCAACTGTCAGTGGTAAGTTTGGGGCTAAATATTTATCAATAATGGGGAGATTTTTGTTGTTGTTGTAATATAAGATTTGTGTTGTAAAGGATTGAATAGGTAACTTTTATGCCTAATCATTAGTTCATTCTATTATTTATTTGTTGCAGCTCATGCCTCTTATTGATGCCGTCTATTTAAAAATGGTTTACCCGGATTATCAATATTATCATTTATCGTGACATATTGTGCTTCAAAATGTGTCATCATGATGGGTCTAATTCTCAGTTCATTTCTTGTTTAGTCCAATGTAAAGATTGGCAATAGGGCAATAAATCATTATCTGATCCTGAGACGGCCTGCTATTTTGGAGATTGTCATAACGCAATTCAGTTATTATCTGTTTAATGCAGTGCTATGCAACTATTTTCCCCACCTACTGTTTTGATTGGTCGATCTCTCTAAGGCTCAGAGTGAGTGACAGACAGATTTACCCAATCACAAGAAAGTGTGAACTCTCAGAAGCAGAAGATGGGTTTAGTTACTCCTTAATGGCAGATAAAGATACTGACTAAATTAATTGTGATGCAATTGAAATCCCAGTCTAGGCTCTAAAAATCATGATTGAGATATGTATTTTTTTTCACTCCTTGTCCAATAGCTAAGGTTTTTGCGTTTGACCCACCTACACACTGACTGTATGTTGACATAGGCATCATGATGCTGCTGTCATACTATGTTTCATCTGTCAGCATAATTATTTGTATAGTCCGTGTAATACATTGAAGCATTTCCAGAAAAAAGTATTAAAGACCTGAAGAAATCTCACGCTGTTCCAGTGTTTCCAGTTTCCAGTTTCAGGTCTGTGGGAGTCGGCGCTCATTTGTTTAGTGATCATACATGATATGATATGATAGTATTTTAGCAGCTTGTTGATTAAGCATTTATTATTATTTTAATAACTGTTTGTTAATTATTTATTTGGAAACATTTCTTCATCATTTTCTTTAACATTCTGTAGTTTTATTATCTTGTTAGACTCTCATGTATATTCTCTCCTGGTCTCCTACATATCTCCACTTTAGCAGTGGCCCCAGACTTTGGGTACAGCAGATCAATAGAGTGATTATTTATCATACATCCATCTTGGACTGTGTGCAGTGGACCTCTTCATTTGGCCTTATGAGGAAATCAATGGAAATAATACATTAAGAGGAGTTTATTTTCTCTCCTAATATCAGAAGTTCACTTGGTAGAGATACACAAATGATTGAAATACAGATTGTCAGTGTAGTTTGAATATTGAGTATTGTTCATCATCATGATCGTTATAACATTATCATCATCATTGTTATATCATTATACAATTACTATATTTCTGCACTTTTGTGGGTAATTTTATTGTCTTTTTCCATTAATATATCTGATTCTTAAACATTTTAAAACATGTTTAAACACTCTAAAAGAAAATTTTTTATCAGCTTTGCCAACCATTACTTGTTCATTTGATCATGTTGTTTACCGTTATATTAGCTGATGTCATGCATTCTTTTTCTGTTATGGGTTAGGGTTGTTAAATTGTGTTTCAAGTAAGGAAAACATAACCAATTTACTATTCAAATTGACAACTTTTGTACAGTTGTGTTTAGGGATGTCAACAATTAATCGACTTACGATTAATTGTCGATCAAGACGTTGGTCGAACAAAACGCAATAATTGCAATAAACCCGCGTGGTCCCGAAACAAGGCAACCGCGCTGCGCCAAGCTCGACTCACAGCTGGCCGCAGGCGCCCGCGTGTACACCGGGGCTGCTGAGCACGGGATCGAACCGCGGCGCCCGGAATGCGTACTCTCAGCCCTAGTCACAAACCAGCCGCACGAAACCAGCAGCGGCACGTGGTGGTTTAATCCTGGTTTAGACCTGGTTTAGTTCTGGTTTAGACCTGGTTTAGTCCACGTTTAGTCCTGGTCTAGTCTCTTAGCCAATCAGGATGCAGAACACAATGTTACACTATAAAAAAATGTTACACTATAAAAAAAAGAAATTGGAAAAAAAAAAAATCCGCGATAGAGCGAGGGATTACTGTATTTTGTTATTCAGCATCAATACATTTGTCTGCTTTTTACTAAGGAATAATTAATTGAGGAATATACAATATAATAATACTATGATATATTTATGACTCAGTGTTATGTATACTATAGCTTATATTCTTAAAGACCCTATTGAAACACTAAAATTCAGGTGAAAAACGCCGCTCATCAGTTAATCGTAAGTCGATAAGGTCAATCAACTATAGATTAATGAATGAATCGATAATTTGCATCCCTAGTTGTGTTATGAGCATTTAGCCATAAATCATTTATACCATAATGCATTGCCAAGTTCCTATTGAAATCAGATCAATCTTAAAGGTCCCATGGCATGAAATTTTCACTTTCGGAGGATTTTGAACGTTAATGTGAGCTCCCCTACCCTGTTTAGCCCCCCCCCCCCCCCCCCCATGGCTAAAAGTTGCGAAATGTCTAAACTGAGCATTTGCAGTCCTTTTCTGCGTTAGAAAAAAACACAGCTCAAACGGGCGATTCTGAACAAGGCAACTATGTTACGTCACATCGAAAAAGAAATGCAAATGCAGTTCCACCACCATCTGGATGTCCACCCGCTGTCTCTGGAAATCACGCCCAGAGAGTTTGGACCGCGAAGGAGCTACGCAATGCGAAATGCGTTTTTTAATTTGCCTGGAGGCACGTACGAATGTTTCTAGGCTCGGAAGTCCTTTACCCGACCCTCTGGACCTCTGAAACAGCAGTGGTTTAATTGTATTTTCTGTGAAAATGTGTTTTTTTTCATTGAAATTCCTCTCCTTTCTTTCTCCGCTCTTAAAACACGGAAGTGGGAGACAGCGCACAGCACACCTAACAGCGGCGTTAGGTGTGCTGTGCTCCTCTAACCTAACCCCCGCGCTCCTCTAACCTAACCTAGAGAGATATTCTGACTGTGTACATGTGTCTTTCTCATGCACTTAGTGTTGATTTTGAAGAAGGATTCATTTACAGTATTAGGGAACCATTAAGGCACCATATAAAAGCATCAAGCAGTACCATGTCATGGAATCTTTAATAAATGCAGAACTTTAAATGAGTAGTCCATATTTAAAATATAATGCGTTATCCTGCTCTTTGATATACCAAAAATACAAAAACCAAGTCAATTTAAAATATGACAGTAAATCAAGGCAAGTCAAATGCACATCCTGGACAGCATAAAAGTAGAACACATGTATTCAAACTTGCCAAAACATAGACTGCTACATGCCTGGATCTGTGCCAGTGTAAAATGCCTGTGAGTGTCATGCCTTGACACATCCGCTTGTTTAGATCACATGACCTACTTACAGCCTCAGTACATTCAGAAACCACATGCTAATTCTTACAGCAGTGGTTCTATGGTACTAGTCCCATTTGTAGCAGCAAGGAAACTTCACATCCCTAATACTTGTTTAGATTTGATTTAGTAAGAAGTTTAGCAGTCCTATTCTAGCCAAAGTTTTGCCTATTTTTTTACAGATTGGGATGGAGATGGAGATATTAATGCTTTGCCTGTCATCTTCCACATTTTAGTACGAAAGACAATATTATGAAATATTATTTTTAATTTATCACATATTCACTTGCTAAATGATTGCTCAAAAAGATATTATATATATGTATGACACATTATCATACAGATATTACTGTGAATGAGATCACAAATATGAAAATTGGCTGCTTGTGTCTATGGAATAATTATCGTGAAGATTCCAGGCAAAAGCAAAGAAGTCTGTGGAGACAAGCAACACAGAACATTTATTTAAACATGCATGGCAAATATTTTATATGGTATTTGGTTTGATAACTTGACTGCATTATATTGAAAAGTCCTCTGAAGCAGCTTAACAGCCATATAGTAAACAGAATGCAGTGATTTGGACAAAGGCTGGTGTCGTGTTGCAGGAAGTGCCTCTAATGTGTTTTGAAGTGCACCTGTCGACAGAGGAGGTTGGAGGGTGAGTGAGGGTTTGACTTCCTGGAGAAACCTGTTGTGTCACCTGCTTTATGGGCATCAGTGAGTGGTATTTGATCAGCTGTTATTATTACCAGTGGGTGGTCCAATTGTATCTGTTCTGCCTTTTGATACTGAGTCTTTCATCATACAAATACATTCATTGTACATTGTTTAAACTTGATCTTTATATACAGTGGTACCTCACCTTACGAAATTAATTCGTTCCAGAAGTGGTTTCGTAACGTGAATTTTTCGTAAGTTGAGTAGCTATTTCAATGGAAAAAGCCTGATTCGTTCTAAGGCCCCGTTCCAAGTTTTTTTTTTTATAACGCTATAATGTTTGGCGAGTATGTCTGCGGTCTGGAAATACTATAAAGTTGATGACAACAACATTCACATAGCAAACGGTGGAATATGTAAACTTGGGATTGCAAGGGGTGGAAAGGAAAGGGCTACATTTAACACAACAAACCGATACGGCACCTCAAAAACAAACATCCGACACAATACAGCGAGTTACAGGCAACCCAGCCAAAGATGAGTCAGCTCACGCTGCAGGAGAGTTTGAAAAGGAGACAAAAAAATGCCCAGGCCCAGGAGAACACAGCCAGGAGCACAAATGATCGCAATGAGTGACCTACCATTCGCCTTTGTAGAGAACCCTGGATTTCTTATGCTTATGGAGCACGTTGGACCTGATGATAATAATGATGATAATAATAATAATAATGATGATAATAATAATAATAATAATAATAATAATAATAATAATAATAATAATAATAATAAGCAGCCCCGCGCCGGGTCATGCTGTGCTACCACACACGTGTCCGCGCGCAGTCTTATCTTGTTTATTGCCCTTGTCTCTCTTGGTTTTGTTAGGGCAAGAAACAAGATAATAGAGAATCCAAACCCAGGAGGAAAGGGGTAGCGATTCCGTACCTGGCCGGCGTGTCGGAAAAACTACAGAGGATTTTCAGACAATATGAAATCCCAGTTTATTTCAAACCCACAAACACTTTAAGACAAAAACTCGTCCACCCAAAGGACAAAACACCGAGCCACAAACAAAGCAATGTGGTCTACTCCATTCAGTGTAGTGAAGACTGCAGTGAGCGCTATATTGGAGAAACCAAGCAGCCACTTCACAAGAGGATGTACCAACACAGACGGGCGTGCCAGAGTGGACCGTCTTCTGCCGTATATCTTCACCTAGAAGCCACGGGTCATTCATTTGAGGACAGTGAGGTTCAGATCTTAGCCAGGGAAAAGAATTGGTTTGAGAGGGGAGTTAAAGAGGCTATTTTTGTCAAAAAAGAGAATCCTTCTCTGAACAGAAATGGTGGAGTAAGACATAATTTGCATCCCATCTACAATTCCATTATTAAGCCTAGATCAAACAAACAGGGAAACAATGGGGCTAGCCAGGTCAGGGCCAGAGGTGTGAAAAGCAGGTGTGTAGGGATGAATAGAGATCGTCAGCTAGACGCCAGAGAAACAAAAGACGGAAACCAATGAGATAGTTCCGGAAAGTAGTTAGCTAGGTAGCTCCTCCCTACAGCAAGATATAAGCAAGTGTCGTACCAGTATTCTTATTAGAGCTGACGAAGCCTCTCGGATGAGCAGCGAAACGTTTTCAACCAAACAAACTTTGTCCAGTTGACAAATTGAACTTCTCCTGTTATCATGGATTCTACCTGGACGACTGAGGGACTTTTCACGCACTGTAAATTAAAACAAATTATACCAGTTTAACAGTGTTGTGTAATTGTATTTGTGCAGTAGTTTTAAAGGACAAGTAATGTTTTTACAATCTGGACCTTATTTCGGTGATAAAACGTCATTTACGCGGTGTAATTTGAAGTATTACCGGAGATTTCGGAGTTGGGCTATATCCACTTAACGTGAGTGGTCGGGGCATGCTGTAGCAGTCACCAAATAACACAAACTTTATCACTTTTAAATGAGAAAAGTTCAATCTGTCGTTTGAGTCAAAAGTGGCCTTTAACCAGAGATCCAGTCATGGTTCCGATTGGATGACATCATCAAGGAGGGCTGCGCGCATTCTTTCATTCCACTACTTTGCTTAGAAGACGCTCAGAACTTTTCAGTTGTGAGCGAGACATGGCTGAAGATTCGGACTTCGAGATTGAAGAGTATTTATTTGAGTATGATGACCATCCTTACCGTTTTGAGCCTGAGTATACGGATGAGGAGGTATTAGACCTGCGCTATTTATCGATTAAATCAATTAATTCAAATTTACAGTTCAGGATGATGTGTTTTTATGAAAATCGATTTTTTTTTTTAAGTTATTTTTTACGTGCGAGCGGAACTAGCTGGTTAGCTCAACTACCGGCTGGTTAGCTCAACTGGTAAGTCATGGACTTTCCCCCTGGAGGTTGTAGGTTCAAACCCCCCCCGGGCAATGAGCTAACCAGTGTGGGTCCTTGGGCAAGACCCTTCACGGTACTGCCCCCCGGGCGCCGAAAAAAGATGGCTGCTCACTGCTCCTGAAAAGGATGGGTCAAATGCAGAAGTCAAATTTCTCCCGTGTGTCACTGTGTGTCATTGTGTGTGAGACCAATAAAGGCTAAAAGCCCAATCTTAAAACTAATGCCCGGACACTTTCTACATGGGTAAGTTAGCGAGGCGTATCCAAACATTCTACAAGCTTAGCACAGCTAGCGACTGAGGGAAAGCCGGAGCTTGTACCAAACAAAGATGTCGCTACATCTGTTATATGGAACTGGTTCGGTTTTCTTGCGTCGAACTTGGAACAAACGAGTGCTCGCTGTAAGGTCTGTTCAAAAGCTGTTGCAGCACTACAATTGAAAGCTGCAGCTGGTTGCATCGCTCTCCATTTTCCAACTTTTTTTTTGCTCTTACCTGCTTTGTTCGTTTGTACTTTTTGTAAATAGTGTGTACTAAGTACTTCAGAAACGTGTTGTTTCTGCTCCGTTTCAACTTTTCTTTTGTTGGATTATCGCTATTTCACCGGCGCAATGTGCGTGGGGTCGTGCCCCCCAATTGTGTATATGAAGGATCAGCTGTTAGCGCTGCGCGGCGCAGTTGTGCTCCCCCTAGACCGCCATGACATCCCGGAGGAGTTGCTACTGAAGACGCACAGAGGCCGACGCGCTGGACGCAAACTCCGGGAAAAGAAAAGACGGTGCAGACCTGTGCTCCCATCTGTCATCGCGGGAAACGTGCGGTCTATTTCGAACAAGACGGACGAATTAGCGGCGCTCACGCGGTATCAGCGGGAATACAGAGACAGCAGCATCATGCTTTTCACGGAGTCCTGGTTAACCCCGCAAACCCCGGATTCAGCTGTTGCTATGGACAACTTTCACCTGCTGCACGCAGACAGGACGGCAGAGAGTGTGAAAAGGAAAGGTGGAGGCCTGGCTGTGTTTGTAAATGTCTGCTGGAGCAGCAGCATCACAGAGAGGGAGAGGAAGAAGCTGGACAAGGTCATCAAGAAGTCCAGCTCTGTCCTGGGCTGTCCTCTGGACTCAGTGCAGGAGGTGGGGGACAGGAGGGTCCTGGCTAAGGTCACCTCTATGCTGGGCCATGAGTCTTACCCCCAGCAGGACGCTCTGTCTGCTCTGGAGAGCAGCTTCAGTGACAGACTGATTCACCCTCGCTGTGTGAAGGAGAGGTTTTGCAGGTCTTTCCTCCCTGCTGCTGTCAGACTGTACAACGAACACTGTTAACATGTCATTCAACTTTATCTGCACTACAATATTTAGCTATACCCGAGTCTATTTTTAGGTCTATTTTTAAATTATTTTAAGCCATTATTTATTATCTTGTTTTACTGCATGCTACATTTTCCTGCTGTTCTTGATCTGTGCGTTGCAACACTGGAATTCCCCACTGTGGGACTAATAAAGGCATATCTTATCTTATACAAACTGCACAATGCTATAGGTAAGGGTCTTCAAGTGATATATTTTTTTAAAACAATAACAGCTTAATTGATACAAGGTGTAATGTATTTGTTTGATAAAAGAAGGTTGCATTGTTTTGAGACATTTGTCTGTAATCTGTTATTTGTTTTTGAGTAGGGCAGAGAAAAATCGATTAAAATCTGATTTTTTTTTTAAATCAGAGATTTTATTTTTTAAATAAATAAAAATAAAATCTCAGATTTTTTTTTTTTTAATCAGATTTTTTTTTTTTTTAAATCAGTTTTTAATCGATTTTTCTCTGCCCTACTCAAAAACAAATAACAGATGACAAATGGCTCAAACCCGTCAAGAGCGGGATTCGAACAGCCAACCCCTGGATCATGAGGCATATGCTCTATGAGCTACTGCCGCCCCCCATGCCTTGTGTCCTTGGGCAAGACACTTAACCCCACCTCGCCCCCAGTGTCTGTGGACATTGGTAGCCCCCATGGCAGAAGATACATCAAGGCCCGTTGTGACGTGAGCCGTCCTCCTGTGGACCCACCACCCGTGGAAGGATTCATGGGGGCTGGTGCATTGTGTTCTGGGCAGCAGAACACTGCTTGGACTGCTGACCGCGACCCAGAAAATGGAAAAGCGGAAGAAAATGAATGAATGAAATGGCTCAAAACAATGCAACATTCTTTTATAAAACAAAAACATTACACCTTGCATCAATTAAGCTGTTGTTTTAAATATATATATATATATATAATTTCATTTTCATTTATTTATTTCATTCGTTAAAACAAAACAAACTGATGCAACACAATTGCATCTATACAATTATAACTTAAATATGAATGAAAAGGGAACAGAAAGAAGCATAAGCTTAAGATATCTGCCCCTTATCAACTCAAAATTATATTACAACAAAATATATATAACAATAATAACAAAGTTATATAAATATCTTTTATAAAGAAGCATTTTATGGAGCTAAATTATTTCCTGATTGTGGGAACGATGGACTGGAGTGGGTAGTGTTGTTTTAGTTTTTGCTCGAGTGATGCAGAAAAGTCACTGTCTGTGTTCATGTATGTTAGCTTGTGCAGTCTGTTTACAGCTGTGGCAACACAAGAAAAATATTTGCAGCTTGATACAACATACTTTGGGTCCAAAACTTTCACCATGTTAATGAATCCGGGCTTTTCCACAGTATATATGGGCACCATGTCTTTTACAACATACATCATGTTTTTGGTAAAACATGCAACAGAGTGTGTGATTGCCTTCCGTCGTGGGCCATGTTTATCATATTGCAAACAGTTCGAAAATGTTTTAGGGACTGGACGGTGGCTATTTTCATTCCGTTCGGACCTGCACTTGTCCCACTCCGCTGCGTGCAACAGCTTTCGGCGCTAGGATACATTTTTTTCGTGTTGCAACAGCTTTTGAACAGACCTTACAGCGAGCACTCGTTTGTTCTAAGTCCGACACAAGAAAACCAAACCAGTTCCATATAACAGATGTAAACACCTTTGTTTGGTACAAGCTCCGGCTTTCCCTCACTCGCTAGCCGCGCTAGCTCGTACAATGTTTGAGTACGCCCCGCTAACTTACCCGTGTAAAACGTGGCCGCGCATTAGTTCCGCTCGCGTGTAAAAAATAATAACTAAAAAATCGATTTTCATAAAAACACATCGTCCTGAACTGTAAAGTCGAATTAATCGATTTAATCGCGCAGGTCTACTAGGAGGTATTAGAAGGAAGCGGAGACGGTTTGAGGAGCAATGAACCAGAGAACAGCCATCGGTATCGCATTACTTCTCAGAATCGTGCGCTGAATCCACTGGCCTTCTTTCTTTTCCTTTGCTGGTAAAAAATCGTCTGGACTGAAGTGGGTACTGCAAACACGATGGTCCAAACGTCTTACAGCTTTGTCTTTCATGTTTGGGTCCATTCTCACAGCAACTAGCCACAGCTTCAATAACTCCGGATTGTGATGAGGAAGCCTGTGAAAACTCAACTTCGTCCAAACTGTCATTTAGTTTTCACAACCGGGATAAATGTATGTTCGCACCATTTCGGGTTTTCCTCAAGCGGAGATGTTTTCTTCTTATTCCTTAGCTTCTTTATGACTGTACCCGAGAGCTGAGAGCGTCATCTTATCTGCAAATCAGGTGTGAATGCGCGCGGCCCTCGTTGATGACGTCATCCAATCGGAACCATGACTGGATCTCTGGTTACAGGCCACTTTTGACTCAAACCAGTGTAGAGACTAACACATTGAACGTTTCTCATTTGAAAAGTGATAAAGTTTGTTTGTTTGTTTGTTTATTTGGTGACTGCAACAGCGTACCCCAACCACTCATGTTAAGTGGATATAGTGGATATATAACAAAATACAGTAATCCCTCGCTCTATCGCGGTTCGCGGATTTTTTTTTTTTTTTTTTAATAGTGTAACTTTTTTTTTATAGTGTAACATTGTGTTCTGTCCTGATTGGCTAAGAGACTAGACCAGGACTAAACATGGACTGGACCAGGTCTAGACCAGAACTAGACCAGGTCCGGACCAGGTCTGGACCTGGACTGGACCGGGACTCGACCGGGTCTGGACCTGGACTGAACCAGGATTGGGCCGCTGCGTGCCGCTACTGGTTTCGTGCGGCTGGTTTGTGGCTCGGGGCCCGGGCCGCGGGCCAGCCGCGCGGGACTCGGACCAGCAGCGGCACGTTGCGGCGCATTCCTGGGCGCCGCGGTTCGATCCTGCCTCGCACGTACAGCCGGGGCTGCTGAGCAGTGCCGTTGGTGCCTGCGGCCGGCTGTGAGTCGAGCGCAGCGCGGTGCGCTGCTGCCTTGTTTCGTGACCACGCGGTTAATTACAATTAATGCATTTTGTTCGACTAACGTCTTAATCGACAATTAATCGTTAATCGATTAATTGTTGACATCCCTACTGCTAATCGATTCAGTGGAATCGAAACACACGGAACTGGTTCTCAACAGGAACCGGTTCTCGATTCTCATCCCTAGCCATAGATTAGAGATCATTGTATGTGCAGATAATTACTTTCCAATATGTTCATCTCCTGTGGTTGTGTGTGATCCCAGTTATGTTTATTTTTTGATCATGCTTTGTTGACAGTGTTGACTTATTTTGTTTCAGGAGCTGATGAGGTGGTTCCTAAGCCCCACACATTTCTGCAGATGAATCTTCAGCCGCATTGGCGATACTCAGCTCCCAGATAGTCCTGTCCACTCGGAGTGGGTAAAGGGACTACATTACCCACAATGCCCTCCTCTGTCAGGGCAGGAAGTCTGAAGGACCCTGAGGTGGCGGAGCTATTCTTTAAAGATGATCCAGAGAAGCTTTTCTCTGACCTCCGAGAGATCGGCCATGGAAGCTTTGGCGCTGTATATTTTGTATGGGCTCTATGTTTAATATCTGTTTAAAAAAAGATGTAAATCTAATGCGAAAGTTAATTAGAAGATTTTTTTTCCCCTCAAAATAATGGTTGTATTTCTAGGCACGGGATGTGCGCACCAACGAGGTGGTGGCCATCAAGAAAATGTCTTATAATGGGAAACAGTCTAATGAGGTGAGACTCGACATATAAAATATAAAAATTGTGAGGGACATTTAAAGCAGTACTAATAATGATGGACTGAATGCTTAGGAGGTTTTCGGGATTGTTTACTTTGTTTAGTGCTAGAATTGTGCTCATTATTGTAAATACATCCCAAAAATAAAATTGAGAAAGTGCACAAAGTTGTCATTTTGGCCCTCAGAAATGGCAAGACATCATAAAGGAGGTGAAGTTTTTGCAGAAGATTCGGCATCCCAATAGTATCGAGTACAAGGGCTGTTACCTCAGAGAACACACTGCATGGGTATGTCCTGTGATTTTAACTGGGCTTCGTTATTCGTATTTTATGTAAAACAATTTGTATGTTTGTAGCTGGTCATGGAGTACTGTCTTGGCTCAGCCTCAGATCTACTAGAAGGTGAAAGAAATAAATTGTTTTTCTTATCCTTTTTACATTGATCTCAAGTTTAACAGCCACCATCTTATTTTGCAGTTCATAAAAAGCCCTTACAGGAAGTAGAAATTGCAGCCATAACCCATGGAGCTCTGCAGGGGCTTGCTTACCTTCATTCACACAACATGATCCACAGGTCTGAACTAGCTCAATTATTATTTTTCACATCCAATCATGTAATGGGAACATTTAAAAAAAAAAAAAACTAAAACATTTTTATTTTCACCTTAGAGATGTGAAGGCTGGAAACATCCTTTTGACTGAACCAGGACAGGTCAAACTAGCAGATTTTGGCTCCGCCTCCATTGCCTCACCTGCCAACTCATTTGTGGGGACCCCATATTGGTGAGGGTTAAATGATACACATGTACCTTCTCTGGTGAAATGTCCAGGTCAGGTGACACCGCATTCATAGATGGAAAGTATGGAAAGTGTACATTTGCATAACACCACAAGGCTGGGAGCTTCTATGAGAATTTGTCTGCTGCAATTTCACTGAGCACTGAAAGAACAGGATTTAAACTTACTACATTGTATCTCAAAAAGACTATGCATCATACCATTTAGTACTTGATTTGACTTTCACACTATTTAAACATTATTATTTCATGTTGAATTGTATTGTAAACCTCCCTCTGTTGTTAAACCAGGATGGCCCCAGAGGTGATCTTGGCCATGGATGAGGGTCAGTACGATGGAAAGGTGGATGTCTGGTCTTTGGGGATCACCTGTATAGAATTAGGCAAGTATAAAATAAAAATAAAACCATATATTTCCATACCAAAACATGTTTTGATTTATGCTGTTTTTTAATATAATCATTCTTGTATGTTTTCTCTAGCTGAAAGAAAACCTCCCTTGTTTAACATGAATGCAATGAGTGCCTTATACCATATAGCACAGAATGAGAGCCCCACACTACAGTCCAGCGAATGGTGAGTGAAGACATTACACCTGCTATTTCTGAAAAGATCATGTTAACTACGCAATTCAAATTCAGATATTTTGGATGAGGGACATGCTTATTTTTGGGCACTAATAAGTGCAAAAGGAAAACGGGTTTAGGTTAGATTGATCTTCCCCTTTAATTGATCTTTCTTACTATCGCCAAAGCAACCATATTAACAATTGGTATCATTATATTCTTATGGCTACTAGGGGTGTGCAAAATAATCGTCATGACAATGCATCGTGATACTAACTTTCACAATATACTGCATCGATTCTTGATGATTTTTATTAATTAATAATTTATTAATTAATACTTAATTAATTAATTATTAATAAATAAATTATTAGTTTATTTTTTTATAAATCCTATGCACTTTTTTCTTTGTGAAAGGGTATTGTTTGTTATGATGGGAGCTACCTCCAAAATGGCAAATGTTTGAACATCATTTTTTGTTTTAGAAAAAAATCCTATGCACTTTTTTGTTATTGGTTTGGTTTATTTGTTTTTGTTATTCAATAAATTCAGTTATGAATTGAGTTGCTCAGAGTTTTGTATCAATTGAAGACACTACCCAGATACACAGCCACTGATATTTAAGTTATCCTCTTTTTTTTTCTGGTACATTTTCACTGAAGTATGTCGAATATATTGCAATGCATCGCAATAATTCAAGTATCGTGATGCATCGTGATAGTATCGCATCGTGGCATATCGTGATTCGAATTGAATCGTGACTTCTTTGCCAATACCCACCCCTAATGGCTACATGCTTGCATGTTATGTATAATTTTCTTCTCACCCAATTTATCACACAGATATACTTTGAAAAAGATTCCACAATATGTGTATACTTTATTTCCATTGAGTGTTCCAAATGTTCTAAAATATTGTTTTATACCTATACCATGGAATCAAGCTGGTGACTGGTCACGTCCATAAGGTTACTCTGTGTCACTTTAACTAATTGCATTTTGATTTTCTCATCCAGGTCAGATTACTTTAGGAACTTCATCGACTCTTGCCTTCAGAAAATCCCCCAGGACCGGCCGCATTCTGACGACATGCTGGGGGTAAGTACTGCAAACAAACCTGACCAAGGTCAGACAGACCTGTGGTAGATCTCTTGTCTTGAAGTTGCACCCTTCATCCCTTCCCAGATTCTGTCACTAATCTTTAATTACCAGATTGAACAGCAACAGAGTTTTAGTTTTAGTAGAGCGAGCTTCTGCAATTACTCCAGAGGCGATGGTGTAACATTAAGTATCAGTACAGCTTTTTGCAGACCATTAGTGGATGCTGCTAATTGACATGGTCCCTTTGCAACAAACAGAGCTGTCTTTAAATATTTATGCAGTTATAAAAGAAAATGAGTTCCTCTGAAGTCTTAATTGGGCAAAATGTTCTCTTTGAGCCAGTCCCAAGCCTAGATGGCTGAGCGGAATATCAAATCAACAAGTGGATTAATTTAACCTGTGGAGTGTGGTTACAGCAAGGCTTGCTACCAGCTTATTGCAGTCACAGACATATAGTTCCATTAAATCTTTATATAAATTACGTTCTAAACTTTATTCTGGTATCTTATAAATTAACCTAATGGAGGGAGAGCAAACCTTTTCAACCATCCATTTTGTGTCCCTAGCATGCGTTTCTACAGCGGGAGCGTCCGGACTCAGTGCTGATGGACCTAATTCAGAGGACCAAGGATGCAGTGCGAGAGCTAGACAACCTGCAGTATCGCAAAATGAAGAAGATTCTTCTTCAGGAGGCACACAATGGCCCCACAGCTGAAACCACCGACGGGGACGAGGTAGGAATGTCAAAATGACAAATAGTTGACCATAGCAGTTTGACCCGTTTAGTTTAATTTAAGATCCCCAGTAGCTCCCAAGACCAGTTGCAATTCCTCCTGGTGTCCATTGAAAATTGAAGTGTAAATCATGCTGTATCTCATACTATATGATTCACACCTTCTTCCATTGCCATATCATCTTTGGCGTCCTCTGTCCTGCTTCCCTGCTTTATCAGACTGTGTCACAAAATATAGTTGTTGTTGTTGTTGTTTTTTTAATCTGCTTTATAAGTGTTCTCTGTTTATGAAAACCAGTGGTTTATATTGGGTAATAAATGAACAACTCGAATGGCTGATTAATTTAAATCTAGTCCTTTGGCCTCAGAATAAATTATGCCTTACTGTATGTAGTTTGCATAGTGTATTCCTGCATTTTTGGCAGGTGGCTAGCATATTATGCCTGATATCTAAGCCATTTTGTGAATGACTTTAAAGTGCAAAATTATATCATAAATCTCTTGTTTTTTGTGCGTTTTTGCCCAGGACATGGAGCCAGGAGGTGGCAGAACAGGGACAGTGAACAGCGTTGGCAGTAACCAGTCCATCCCCAGTATGTCCATCAGTGCCAGCTCCCAGAGCAGCTCGGTCAACAGCCTGAATGAGGCATCCCAGGACAACCGGAGCGAGTTGGACCTCATCGAAGGAGACCACACCGTCATGTCCAATAGCTCCGTCATTCATGTCAAACCGGTGGGTTTTCAAAGAGTGAAATAAGTCTACTTGCCAAGTAACTCTTAATATAACTTAACATCAAAGATTACAACATGCGTTAAATGAAATAAAATGCATTTAATCTGAAAACATGCATTAAAATGTGAATCTGTAATATGAAAAATCATGCATAATTAATATAGAAATTATGTAGACATTAGGGGTGGCACGGTATATGTATTTGTATTGAACCGTCGCGATACGGGGGTCACGGTTCGGTGCGCGCATTTTGACGGAGAATATACGGTACAAAAGTTTAATATTGAACTGACCACGGGACTTTCATTTTGCAAAGGTTTCCTTGAGGACTCTTTAACCATTGCCATTTGCGAGCCCTGATGAGCATGTATACACAGGAATGAAAGTCATCAGTCATGAAAAAAGCGGAAAGTCACTACTCGCACCCAAAATCTTTCTCAACGAATTTGCAAAGATGTATATTTAAAAAAATTGAAAAATTGAATGAAAGTGTACACAGCTGTACAGTTTGTTATTGCAAAATGCACATGTTTAAAACAGCGTTATGTTGTTATCTGTGATATAGGCCAGGCCTATAGCACATGTTCACTGAGCTATGTGAATGTAAAAAAGTGTTTAGGTACTTGTGTGAATTGTATGTGAAGGTACCCATGTGTTAAAACTTCACTGATGTACCCAGCTCAGTAACCAATCAGTATATCAATATATGACACCTCAATGTGGTGCTTGCGTGTTCACTTGTTTACTTACAGGTTTTAAGTTGCAGCTATCTCAGCTGGAGATTTAAACAATAAAAAGCTGCCTTTGAGGACAGCCTTTCTGGTTATGTTTTTTTTTTTTTTTCCTGCACTGTACCGAAAATGTACCGAACCGTGAGTTTTGTGTACTGTGCCACCCCTAGTAGACATATTTCTGACAATGTAATGCCAATGCAAATCTTTAATGATTTTTTCCCCCCTTTTAACTCTAAAACAAATTTATTGTTTACAAGATAAATCTAATCAAAATGGTTGGACTGAAATTGTAATATGAAAGAGAAACACATTTTAGCAGTGATTCTACTGTTTGCTTTGTTAAACGGTCACCATGTTCATGATTGTGGCTAATGATTTTTCAGGAAGAGGAGAAGAGTGTCCCAGGGGAGCCAGCAGAAGGCGCAGAGCTCACAGAGCCCCAGGACACGCCCACCCCAGCCCCTAAGAAGCACTACCGCAACAGGGAGCACTTTGCCACCATCCGCACTGCTTCCCTCGTGAGCACACTCTGCTTATTGCTTTAGAGGCATTGAAGAAATATTGTGAACTTGTGAAGAGAGATTAAGAAGTTATATTTGTATTACTTAGCTTAAGCCACTGCCTTTTTTGCGACAAACTGATAGATTCACTGTTAAATGGGCACTTGATAAATATTGATTAAGTTCGCAATGTAAACAGTGTGACTTCTTGGATCCACAGTGTGATCTGAATTGACTTTACTTTCTAGAAAAGTATAAGTACTGAGGTCTGGCTGATGTAAATACAGTTGAAAGTATAGCCTATTTGTGTTGCTGTTATACCTAACAATCAATTATTACCTATAAATTAAACAGATGTTGAATTCATGACCCTTACTATGCATTTTCCAGGTGACCCGTGAGATGCAGGAACATGAACAGGACTCTGAGCTGAGGGAGCAGATGTCCGGGTATAAGCGAATGCGGCGGCTGCACCAGAAGCACCTGTTGGCACTCGAGAACAAACTGAAGGGAGAGATGGACGAGCACCGGCTGAGGCTGGACAAAGAGCTGGAATCTCAAAGGAACAACTTCAGCTCGGAGATGGAGAAATTGCTCAAGAAGCACCAGGCAGCACTGGAAAAGGAGGTTTGTAAAGAGCAGAAGGCAGATGGCTGTCAAACAGGCTTATAATGATAATTATTATAAGCCTTGGTAGGGATGCAGCAGTAGCTTCACCGGTGTACCCTCAGCCTTTACAACCAAACAGAGGCAAGTGAGTTTGTTGAAAAGTAGCTGGCATATGGATCAGGACCGTACCTCGACATGAACGAACGCATGCAAGAGCCACACGCGGTGGTTTAATCCTGGTTTAGACCTGGTCTAGCGGAGGCACGGTTTGGGCACGGGTCTCGTGCTCGCAACCCCGCGCCGATCATGCTGCGCTATCACAGATTTGAGCACGATGAGCGCACGTGTCACACTTCTCCGCCCTCCCCCTTCCCCCCACGCTTCACTATTAATACATTTTGTTGAAAATCTACGAAGGTTTGAGTGTTTAAACGAGAGAGAAATGTGAGAAAATGTTAATTCGAGGGATTACTGTACTGACAAATATCGGTCGTTAATATCGGCCCACTTATACACATCGGGCCGATACCGATATGTTAAATTTTGTGCAATATCGGCAGATACCGATGTTAATGCCGATATATCGTGCATCCCTAATCCTTGGTTGTACTGAGATGAAAGACCATAGCAGGTGCTGTAGTGAAATGGCTGCAGTACATACATAAAAGTATGTGGCTGGCAGAGATTGGCAGCCTTGTTCTTTTCATTCTACCCCAGGGCAACTGTGGCTATAATAGTGTCTTACCACCACTACTACTTAGTATGGAGTGAATTACTTATGCATTATAAATAGTCTTTGAATATCCAAAAAGCAAATTGAATTCATTAATTCCCTTTTGGGGAGGGCAGTGCTTGTTCACATTTGCAATCTTATGACTTCCATTACTCTTTTGTGAATGGCATTCAAATGTCTCTGTGTTGCATTTTTTTTCTCCATCCTTCTAGAAATCACAGAAATCTTGTGAAACCGGTCTATTCTTAAACAGTCCTAATCAGTGTATCACATGTTTTAGTTGAAGACCTTTGCTAATGAGGAGAAGAAGTTCCAGCAGCACATCCAGGTCCAGCAGAAGAAGGAGCTGAGCAGTTTCCTGGAGTCTCAGAAACGAGAATACAAACTACGCAAAGAGCAGCTAAAAGAGGTACCACACAAGCTATTATAACTATAAATGAATAACCTCTATAAAAAACTTTAAAGTTCAACTTCTATCACGTGTGTGTGTGTGTGTGTGTATGTATGTGTATAAACATTGCAATAAAGTCATTAATAATGTAATAATATACATTAATGGTATGGTGTGCTTGCAGGAGTTGAGTGAGAACCAATCTACTCCCAAAAAGGAGAAGCAGGAGTGGCTGTCCAAGCAGAAGGAGAATATCCAGAACTACCAGGTCTGAAATTTAAATTCTGAAATTTACTACTTTATTTTTTTTCTTTTGGACGATATGACCTCATTTTGTATTTTGAAATTCGTTTACAGGCCGAGGAGGAAGCCAATCTACTGAGGAAACAGCGTCAGTATTTAGAACTTGAGTGTCGGCGCTTTAAACGGCACATCCTCATCAACAGACACAATGTGGAACAGGACCTGGCCAGAGAGGTACTTAAACACATCCCAAGAATGACTTGATCATTTACGATTTACATAGGATTAAATTGTCTATCATTTCTGAAGGAATTGAACAAGCGGCAGACGCAGAAAGACCTGGAGCATGCCATGTTGCTGCGGCACCACGAGTCGATGCAGGAGCTGGAGTTCAGACACTTGGCCACGATCCAAAAAGCTCGGGCTGAGCTGATTCGCACCCAGCACCAGACTGAGCTCACCAACCAACTGGAGTACAACAAGAGGAGGGAGAGGGAGCTGCGGCGCAAACATGTCATGGAAGTCAGACAGCAGCCCAAGAGCCTGAAGGTACTGGTTTGTTTTACTGTCAGAATCACAAAATATCAACACATCTAACATTTGTCTGTCCCACCAGTCCAAGGAACTTCAGATCAAAAAGCAGTTTCAGGAGACATGCAAGACCCAGACCAGGCAGTACAAGGCCCTGAGGAACCACCTGCTCGAGACCACGCCCAAGTCCGAGCACAAGGCCGTCCTCAAGAGGCTCAAAGAGGAGCAGACCAGGAAGCTGGCCATCCTCGCAGAGCAATATGACCACTCTATCAACGAGATGCTCTCCTCACAAGCTGTAAGTACTGCAGCACTAAGCCTCTATGAGAGCCTTTATCACCAAACTTACGTACAGTTAAGGTGTTTTCACACTTTGTCCCTTTCAGCCATTTAAAGAAACTCAGGCCGATGACTCAGCATTTTTTGTGCATATGTAAACACTCCAACCGTACCCAGACCCTCTGAAACCTTTTAGCGAACCGTACTGAGAGACCCTCCTGAGAAAGGTCTCAGTACGGTTTGCTAAAAAGTCAAGCGGTACGGTTCGCCTAATCAGCGCATATCGAACACAAAGCAAACCGGCTTCTCTTTGCTTTTTTCACTGTATTGTAACCTCCTTTGCTTTCCGTATATGTCACATGACTGTAAACGTGGCTGGTCATGTCGTGGCTGTGCCAACACAAATACAAAAAATAAAGATCAAGACACTGCGATACCTGGATGAGGTGTAGTGTGGGCAGAAGGTGAAACTGAACATCGTCTGGAAATTTGGAATGACGAAAATATAAAAGCCCAATTATCCATGACTCACTGGAATGCATTCAGTGCATTGGGGGACAGAGAGCTCTAGAGGACCTGGTGTGAACAAAAAGGGGACTGGGGCCCCATTAAAGCTCAAGTGGACCAGAAAGAGAACCTGGTCCTCTTTGTAATAAACTCACAATGTGAACACAAAATGAGTTATTTTTCCTTTTGGTTCACTTTTTGGGGACTGTATGTGAAAATACCCTAGGATTGCACTTGCGTACAGTATGGTCAGTGACGGGCAAATCCTTGTATGTCATAGCTGCGTTTGGACGAGGCGCAGGAGGGTGAGTGTCAGGTCCTAAGGATGCAGCTGCAGCAGGAGCTGGAGCTGCTTAATGCCTACCAGAGCAAGATCAAGATGCAGACGGATGCACAGCATGAAAAGGAGAGGCGCGACCTGGAGCAGAGGGTGTCTCTGCGGAGGGCTCTACTGGAGCAGAAGGTGAGGAGGCACAAAAGACATTTCAAACTGTGCACTGTGGACTTGTTCTTGATTGCGTTTTTCTGCTCTGCAACTCAGATTGAGGAGGAGATGCAAGCACTGCAGAATGAGCGCCTGGAGAGGATCCGTTCTCTGTTGGAGCGACAGGCGCGAGAGATCGAAGCCTTCGACTCAGAGTCTATGCGCCTGGGCTTCAGTAA
Organism: Paratrypauchen microcephalus; assembly: GCA_036785185.1. Lineage (NCBI taxonomy): Eukaryota > Metazoa > Chordata > Actinopteri > Gobiiformes > Gobiidae > Paratrypauchen > Paratrypauchen microcephalus. Next base: position 1,800,207 of record JAVJIX010000120.1, on the reverse strand, counting down.
CATGGTCCTGACCAACCATGGGGCACAGGGTGGTGCTCATTGGCCTGCTGGAGGAGGGGGCCACAGTCAACATCAGGGGGGCTCCAGTTCACAGCAGCCCTGGGGACACCCCATACTCTCAGGGGGGCCTCCTCCCTGGAGCCTACATCCCCCCGGGGCTGGGCAGAGGGGCGGGGCCGGGGTGAGGAACAGCCCACAGGCCGCGAGGAGGACATCATCAGGGGGCAGGAGTGAACAGGCCATGAGCAGGAGCGCCAGCATCACCTCCCAAATCTCCAACGGGTCCCACCTGTCCTACACTTAGACACACCTGTCACTCTTAGGACATTTATGATGCAGTTCAGTTTAACTGACAAAAAGGTATTTTATACTAAAATTAACACAAGTTTCACAGCAAATCCTGATCAAAAGCCAAAGTTATACAAAAAGTACCTCCTTAAAATATTGGACATAGTAAATTCCCAAGTAGGTTTACAAGCTTATTCTGGATAGGAGACATGATGGGAGACAATTCTAGCTGCCTTCACTTAAATGCTGCCTGTCCTGATCATCTGCATCAGAAACTATCAGCATGAGCTTGTGGAAACCTGAAAGCCTTGTGTCTGTTTGCTGTAGGTGCCAGTGTTTGAATACTAACTCAAACTGCTTTTGGTGTTCTTTTGCCATGTACATCTTTGTTGCCATAATGCCAGTGTAGTGTAGCCATGCTGTACACTTTTTCTAGACTTAATACTGTATATGAAGTGCAATGATACAAATTAGATTATACTGTAAAGCTGTGGTGTTTTAATGCTTGTTCAAAGTTTAGTATTACTGAAACAACTGAAATATGCTCTTGGTTCATAAATGTGGTCAAAGTAAGGAGCTGAACAAGGATCAGAGAGAAATGGCAAGCAGCTAATCTCTGCTTTGCTTTGGTATTCAATATTATTATGCTAAAACTGTAAAAGATGAAGATGTGACAATGCCATAAATTATGCTTTTTTTTTGCCAACTTATTGCTGTGCTTCAAAAAGATTGTGCCAGGAATATGAGAATGAATGTAGACCATTGAATATTAAGCTATATTACCTCGGCTTTTGGGTTTCCACTGTCCAGAAGAGAGCCAGTACTCGGTAGTCTATGAAACCTACAACAAAATGTGAAATTGGAAAAATGGTTTACTTGGAGCACCCTTGTCCATCTACACACTTGAGTTGACTGCTTTTTGCTAATGCCAAAGAGGACTGGCCCTCTCCTGGCAGGACGTCCTGTGGCGCAATGGGACCTTGGATGGTGGTGGTGGTGGTGCTGGAGCCCCAGTGCCATGCCCCAGTGCCCTCCCCTGCTCTGACTCCCGCTCTATCTCACCCCTGGCCTCCACCCCCACCCATCTCTACACGTGAGACTATACAGATGTAAATGTAAATGAATCTATAAGAGGTTTATAGAGTATTGATAAAGGTGGAAGTTTGGTGAAATGCAGATGTTATGCATTGTATATTTGGAGGTGGAATGTACATGTAAATGCTGTCTATATTGTATATTTTAAACTTGAAAGAATAAGAAAGTAATGGACAAATCAAAGCTTGTATCATGGGCACGGTATGATTTAAGCCAACATTTACAGACACTGGGAGCTCACTCAAACTTACAACTGTGAGTTCAGAAATGTGTTACAGTTTTTCTGGTTGTAAATTTGACAACACAACTCTACGTTAGATTGCCTTGAATAAATGGCAACTTTTGATAACATGTTGAGTGAGGATGATTTTGCACATAAACTGGAGATGGGTTTTAGCCTATGATTTAGCAGTGGCTGCATTTTATAAACGGTTGAATAATTATTATTTTAGCAACAGCAAAATGTTTGGGTCAGTGCAGGCAATATGTTCTTTCTGGCTTGTATACACTACTCAGTGTATTGTATTTTTAATAGTTGTATGCGCTAAATAGACGTAATAGGGAGTTTATGTAATTACTCATGGTCATTTCCGTTTTCTATTGAAATTGGTCAAAAAGCAATTTAGCCATTGTCCAAAGATAGCCCTATGAATGCCAGAAATGTTTGTATTATTTTCATTTGTTGCTGCAGAGGGCCGGGCCACTTATGCCCTTCTCTTTTGTTTACATGTACTCCGGCGTTATTTTTTGCAGTCAGGGCAGAGTCTAGCTGTAGACCTTGGCCACTCTGAACTGGATCAGTTGCACTCATTGCACAAGTGATTGACCAGACTAGAGTCTACTGTGATGACCTCACCGCTGAGGGACTGTTGCCATTGGCTGATAGTCCATGAGAGGCGGGGTCTCGTTTGTGTACAGTCTATCAGTATTCCTTTATTCTTCGTCACTTGGTGGATCTTGCTGTTCTTCTCCTTGGTCCAGACATCTGTATTAAACTGTATTAAATTGTATAGATTGTGCAAAAAGCTGAATGTCACATAGAAGAAAAGAGAAGCTATTCCTACAGATGACATAGTGATTTAAAATGTATAAAAGAATTACAGATACAAAGATTAGGGGGTAAATGTAATATTTTGTTTGTAACTACTATTTTTGGTTGGAAGAGGGCTACTCGATAAAGAATCATCTGTAATAAAGTAATTTTAATATTTCATTGTCCGTGTGTGTTTTCTTGACAAAAGGTAAACACTTGAGTCTCATCTTATATTCCACAAAAACTGTTCACTGCAAAGCAACAAAAAGCAAAACTACAAAACTTTTAATTTTAAAGGTGCACTATAACGTAACTTTGCTCATGGAGGGTATGCCTGATTGTCTCTATGGAAACATTGCTTTGATTTGCATAGTATGACATTAAAGGAAAAGTAAAGTTTTTTACAATTTGAGCCTTATTTCGGTAATAAAATAAGTTGTTTTACTCACCCATATCACTTTGGTGTCATACGGAGCATTTCCGGAGATGTTTTAGATTAGCATTAGGCTAACGCCATTAGCCTAGCGCGACTTAGAGCCATAGCTTGGGGCATTCCCCGAGCATGTAATATGCCCCGTGCAGGCTCCAAATAACACAAACTTTAGCACTTTTCAAATCATAGAAGCTTGATGTCTTTAGTCTACGATTTCGTTTGGTCAAAAGTGGCCTGTAATCTGAGATTTAGCCATAGTTTCGAGTAGATGAGGACGCCAGTGCGCATGCGCGGACTGTGCTCTCAGCTCCCGGTACCCAAACATGGAACGCAAAGCTGTAAACTATGGATAAATCTCAGATTTATTACAATTTGAGCCTTATTTCGGTAATAAAACAAGTTGTTTTACTCACCCATAGCACTTTGGTGTCATATGGAGCACTTCCAGAGATGTTTTAAGATTTGCGTTAGCCTAGCGCGACTTCTAGGCATAGCTCGGGGCATTCCCCGAGCATGTAATATATCCCGTGTGGGCTCCAAATAACACAAACTTTAGCACTTTTCAAATCATAGAAGCTCGATGTCTTTAGTCTACGATTTCGTTTGAATCAAAAGTGGCCTGTAATCCGAGATTTATCCATAGTTTACAGCTTTGCGTTTCATGTTTGGGTCCCGGGAGCTGAGAGCACAGTCCACACATACGCACTGGCGTCCTCATCTACTCGAAACTATGGCTAAATCTCGGATTACAGGCCACTTTTGACCACACGAAATCGTAGGCTAAGACATTGAGCTTCTATGATTTGAAAAGTGCTAAAGTTTGTGTTATTTGGAGACCGCAAACATGTGCCCCGAGAACTCACATGATGGAGATCGCAAATCTAAAACATCTCCGGAAGTGCTCCATATGACACCAAAGTGCTATGGGTGAGTAAAACAACTTGTTTTATTACCGAAATAAGGCTCAGATTGTAAAAAACGTTACTTTTCCTTTTAGTATACTCAAAACGGCAGAAGGCGGTGTAAACAAAACCGTTTTATTGAGTAATTATAAAGCAAATTCCTTTTACAGTGTTGTATCTTTATTTTCCAACTGTGTAGTCTTTACTTTTTTCTTAGCGTGTGTATGATCTCTTCCATGTGAACTCCTCAGCCTCATTCAGACTCTGGTTCATGTTTTGATTCTGGGGGCGCTTCATCCCACCAGATTTCCTCTTTCTAAAAGATGCTAAAGTGTTGGTGCGGTTCCTCTGCTCTCCCATGGGGCCAATCCAAAACCCTAGGTCTTTCTGTCCTCCATTCAGGAAATCCACCACAGCTCTGAAATACTCCAGTAGAGCAATATGGCTCCAGTTCATGTTTTCAGGTTGATTATTACTGTTTTGCATGGCGAACCCACAGTGCCCCCCTGTCTCAGTGACGAGCAGCATGAAGTAAGGGTTGTTCTGGAAAAGGCTGAGCGGGAGAGAGCCGACAGGGGGCAGCAGAGGGTCGTCCTGGCTGCAGATACAAAGCACAGGTATTGCCACCTCATCAACATCTCTCAGAGGCTCATTCCTCTCCCAGTATCTGCCCCAGTCCTCAGCGGGTTGGGCACGCTCCTTCAGCTCCCAGGCCACAGAGGGGGCCAGTCCCCATGGCTCCTCATACTGGCGATGATTACAGAAAAGTCTCTCCTCAAACTCTTTAAGGGATGAAGATTTGAGGACATAATCCACATCCAGTATTCTCCTGAAAGAACTTGCATATCTTAAAGACAAAAGACAATCATATATTTTAATTCAATTAAATAAGTCAGACTGTACATTTATGACAACACTACACTATAACTCTAATGTTCAATGTGTAGCAGCAGGGGCGGTCCTAGGCACAGGCCGACAGGGCGGCATTTCGTGGGGGGCAGCACGAGAGCTTGAAAAAGTCTTGTTGGGCACCAGAAGGGGTCTTGCCCAGGGAGTAAATCAGTGTAGGGCTGCCACTGTGTCACAGCATCAGTTGCTCATGGCCAGTCTATCAGAGACATGACAACTTTCTGCCAATAATCAAATGAATACTTGCTAGAGAAAGTTTCAAATTCTAGTAACACAACAGTTAATGTAATCTCAACTAAAAGCTTTTTATAATATTATATTTGCAAACAAATCACCTGCGAAGCTGTTGTTTGCGGTGATACAGCAACCCCCAGTGGTACAAAGGGGGAAAGGCAGTCTCAAACCACACCTGTCCAAGAAGGACAGGAGAGATGGCAGCAGCAGCAGTCAGGCGTGAACTAGAGCCTCTCTCTCCTAAATATGACAGAAGAATCCCAGAGCCAGAGCCCTCACTGACCGCCAGCAGCACAGAGGACGGGTGACGACTGTGAATGTATGCCACCGCCTGGAAGAGAGGGCACATGACAGCTGGGATACACAGGGATGCATTTCATGACTTGAACCAAAACCAAATAACCATTTTGGTAAGAAATGTTAATACATTTAAATAATATCTGCAAATACGTATGGCAACCCAGAGTGGTGCAAAAATAAATACAGTCCAATTTTAAAGTTAAAGTAGTACCTGCTCCAGGTCAGCTGGGTCTCCAAACTCTGACAGCCTGGTGGTGGTCAGTGGGCAGCCTGCTGTCCCACGATGGTGAAAGACCACCACATAAAAGCCCTGAGCAGTGGCAGAGTGGCACAGGGACTTTAGGTGAGAACTCAGACCTCCCCAGTGTTCTGTGAGCAGCAGCAGCACTGGCTGGGGACTGCTCCTAACACCAGAATCACTGACTCCTGACCCTATGGCCCAGTCCAGAGCTACAATGCCCCCATCTTTCAATAACAAGTGGTCCCGAGTGAATTGTAGCTCGAATGCATTTGCTGTACCCAGCAGGGCCTGGGCAGTCTGGAGGTGAGGGTCTCCTTTGGGCCACGAGGCAAGCGTGGTCCTGGACAAAGCAGTGCAGTGACGGAGCAGGTACTGGGCCAGAGTACTGGGTTTACACATAAACTGGGTCCTAGTGTAGACGTTTACAGGAGAGGCCTTGTCCAGGGGTAAGTGCAGGATCAGACAGAGTCCCCTCCATAGAGTCCACCCCACGGCTCCAAGTGTCCGTCCCGTCCAAGCACTGACAGAAGGCCGATGCGCAAAAACCAGCAGCCCTAATAGCAACAGAGAGGGCAGCAAACAGAACAGACACTCCCACAAAAACAAAGTCATGTTTAAAGCCACCAAATCAAGAGACAACATTAAGATAACTCACTATGTCTGTTAAATAAATCATTTACCACAAGTTCAGAATCTGAGCAAACACTACCTTGTGTAACTCTAGTCTTTGACCTCAGTACATTTCCCTATGCCATGCTACAAACTATTGTCTTAAATGTGATGAATTATGCCACAGAAAAATCACGTGGCCTCTCCTGTCTACCAGTTTTACTCATTGACATTCGATTTTCTTTATGTTTCTTGTATTATTAAAGACATAATATTGATTCAAAGATGCCTCTAAGAATTTTAACAGAATTTTTAGTGTTTAGTTTTTAGGCCCACTCATTTATTCCAATGTTGACTAAAACCATGATTAAAAGCTGTCTGGCTGTCACAAGAACCAATTTCTGCATGATTCTCTTTGCAGGATTGATCCACAATAGTTACATATACTACATTTGGTTGGCATTGTTTATTGAGTATGTGAGTTTCAGTGAGTGAGTCATTGTGAGTTTCAGTCTACCTGTCACTTTATCGTACATAGTGTACAAACAGTACTTAGAGCCATCAGCAGCCAAATGTTATTTTAATGATGCACCACAAGATGACATGACATCATAGGGCGGCAGTAGCTCAGTTGGTAGAGCGTTTGTCCACTGATCCAAAGGTTGGTGGTTCAAATCTCACTCTTGACAAGAAACATCAGTGGTTGAGCGGTCAGATCCACTGACCCACAGGTTGGTTGGTACGATTCCAGCTCCCACAGATGAATGCTGCCGTTGTGTCCTTGGGCAAGGCACTTAACCCTCCTCGCCCCCAGTGTCTGCGTACACTGGTGTGTGAATGTGTGTGTGAATGGGTGATTGGTTCCTTGTTGTAAAGCGCTTTGGGTGCCTTCAAGGTGGAAAAGCGCTATATAAAGATGTGTGACCATATGTTAAGGTTTCATGTTTTGACTGTCTGACCAGTTTGAGAAAACACTAGATATAAAACATTTAGATTTTCATTTGATTTTGACATGCTCTTACTTCCTACAAACAGCTTAACTCTCAGTTTGCAGTATAATGGGTGTGAATGGTGTGAATATTCATGAACACTAATTATAGTGTGTATTACAATCAAATGCAATGAATGGTATGTGCCCACCTCTATTTGGTTCATTCCAAAATTGGAGGACATTTTACATCCCACCCATCAAATATTAAATAATCCACATACAAAATACTAAAACATACAGTTTCTGAGTGAATTTACTTGGTCCTGAGACCAAATGTAAAAAACTAAGAGAAAAGAATGCTTGAAAATAGTTACCAGATACCAAATAAGTCTGGAGTACCCCCCAAAATGCCATTTTCCTCTTGTCCCACCCCTCTAATGGCCAAATTGAATCTCAAATAAAACAGTTCAAATTAAATTGAAATTTCTTGTTTTTTGTATAATTTGTTTCATTGCCATCTCTTGTAACTGTGGGAACATTTGTTTAAAGAGACATAATATTTCAAATAATAATTATTATTCGTGGAACATGTGTCCCACAACATGCACCAACCCTGTTACCAGAACATTTTTAGCCTGGTAGAAGAAGAAGAAAGCAGTGAACCACATGATACCCTCATCAAACAGTTTTCCAAAAGAATGCGTAGAACAAAGGTTTGTCTTCTATTTTTCATATTTTTATAACATAGCCTTGATTGAATGTCTCACTCTACCTCATGCAACCCTGTGATGCAAATGATCAGAATAAGACAATTATTTTTTTCCTTTACTTATTTGCATAAATCTTTTTTCCTCTTGATTAGCAGTAACAGCTAGCTAAACAGCTAGCTTCTACTCCTGAGATAAAGCTAACATTACACTTGCAGTCAAACAAGTACCGTTCTGGCAACCGCCAAACCCAAACTCGTCCATCAGATTGCCAGATGGAGAAGCGAATGAATAATGTCTTGAACGGCCCCTCATACCAGAGATCGCGTCTCCACTGCTCTAGAGTCCAGTTAACCTGGGAAATCCCAGGCTGCTTTGCACGATCGTTCCGATCTAAAAGACAGCCTGGCAACTAGGCTAAGCGAGGGCTCCTGATTTGGGGAGCCAATCAGAGAGCGGGGAGGGGTGGAAAGACGGTGACGTATACAGTACTACGCGACAAACGGAAGCTTGTAGTTTGAACTGACAACTGACATGACTGGCTATGGGCTACGGGCTACGCCAAATGATAGACATTAACGCCCAATAAATGGCTGTTGGCAATCGTAAACCACACCTCCGCTACGAGATATTCAGTAGGTGGCCACCAGACCATATAGCACTTGTGATATGGTCTGGTGTAAACCAGGCAAGAGTCCAGTAGCGGGGTGCTTTACACCACTGCATCTGACACTCTGCATTGCAGTTGGTGATGTATGACTTGGATGCAGCTGCTCAGCCATGGAAACCCATTCCATGAAGCTCTCTACTCACTGTTCTTGAGCTAATCTGAAGGCCACATGAAGTTTGGAGATCTGTAGAGACTGACTCTACAGAAAGTTGGTGACCTCTGCACACTATGCACCTCAGTATCCGCTGAACCCGCCCCGTCAGTTTACGTGGCCTACCACTTTGTGACTGAGTTTCTGCCGTTCCCAGCCACTTCCACTGTGTTATAATACCACTGAGAGTTGACTGTGGAATATTCAGGAGTGGAATTTCACGACTGGACTTCTTGCACAGGTGGCAACCTATCACAGCACCACGCTGGAATTCACTGAGCTCCTGAGAGTGACCCATTCTTTCACAAATGAAAGAGTCTGCAGGTCTAGGAGCTTGATTTTATACACCTGTGGTCATGGAAGTGATTGGAACACCTAATTTCCATTATTTGGATGGATGAGTGAATACTTTTGGCAATATAGTGTACTCTGTAAAAGCCATCACCAGCAAAAGTAAGTAGCTATTTGTTATTAAGATGTGTACAGAACCCCTCAGTCGTCCAGGTAGGAGAAAAGGAGAAATTAAATTTGTCAAATGGACAAAAGTTTATTTGGTCGAATATGTTTCGCAGCTCATCCAAGCTGCTTCTGGTCAGAGTGTTGGCGGACACTCCCTATATCTGCCCGAAGGGAGGAGCTAATTACAATGAAATTACTTTGAAACTACCATACCTACTTGTTTTCAGTTTCTCTTAGTTAAGTGGGCCTATTGCGCAAACTCCATCACATACAATGTGGCCAAACACTGGCGGGTAACACGGAGCAACACATCAAGAACACAGCCGAATTTGTGAACAAAATGATCGTGATGAGACAATGGTTTCCTTTGATGTGACCTCTCTCTTCACTTGTATCCCCACATCAGTAACGGTGGAGGCAGCGAAAAAGAGACTACTGCAGGATACCAAGCTAGAAGAGAGAACTAAACTCTCACCCGACCGAATCTACCAAATGCTGGACATTTGTTTAAATACCACCTATTTTCAGTTCAGAGGAAACTTCTACAGGCAAATTCATGGCTGTGCAATGGGCTCGCCGGTCTCCCCTATCATTGCTAACTTTAGCATCATATTCAGGCACTCCACATTCACACACTGGTATCGCTTTGTTGATCATTTAAAAAAAAAATCAAATTTCAAGATTTGGAACCTTTTACAGCACATATCGATTCTGTAGATCTGAACATCAAATTCACTCATGAAGATACTAAAGATAACACACTGGCATTCTTAGATTGTGCAGTAACGATAGGAGGAGACCGGCGACTCCAAGTAGAAGTCTTCAGGAAGCCCACACACACAGACCAATATCTGCTTTTTGATTCACACCACCCACTGCTGGACAAACTGGGAATTATTTGGATATTACAACACTCGGCCCAAGTGGTTCCTACAAGCACAGAGGGAAAGGAAAAAGAAAAACAAAATGTGCAGAAAGCCCTCTCTGTGAATATCCTAAATGGGCTTTCAACAAAACTAAGAGAGACAAGGACAAGAAACAAGACAGCAGAGAATCAGAACCCAGGAGAAAGGGTGTAACCATTCCTTACCTGGCTGGTATTTCTGAAAAACTACAGAGGATTTTCAGACATGAAATCCCAGTCTATTTCAAACCCACAAACACTTTAAAACAGAAACTCGTCCACCCAAAGGACAAAACACAGAGCCACAAACAAACCAATGTGGTCTACTCCATTTAGTGTAGTGAAGACTGCAGTGAGCGCTACACTGGAGAAACAAAACAGCCACTCCACAAGAGGATGTACCAACACAGACGCGCGAGCCAGAGTGGACCGTCATCTGCCGTACATCTCCACCTAAAAGCCACGGGCTACTCCTTTGAGGACAATGAGGTACAGATCTTGGCCAGAGAAAAGAACTGGTTTGAGAGGGGAGTTAAAGAGGCTCCCACTGCATATTTAATAGTCCTACCTAACTAACAGAAACTGGAAACAAGTACGTAGGTTTGATAGTTTCAAAGAAATTTCATTGTAGTTAGCTCCTCCCTTTGGGCAGATATAAGGCAGTGTCCGCCAGTGTCTGACCAGAACTGAAGAAGCAGCTTGGATGAGCTGCGAAACGTATTCAACCTGAATTTCTCCTTTTGCCTTAAGTAGCTATTTGTTTTTTTTATTGATATGGACATAGCAATTACATTGGAAAGGAGTTTTTGTTTAGAAAATGTAAAACTTTTAAATTAGTTTATGCAGGTGCATAACATTAAAAACACATTAAAGTGGTTATTTTGAATTTTGCAGTGGTATAGTTAGTGTATTCCCTTATTATGAAGTGATATGGCAAACCACTGCAAAAAACTGTTTAACTTATAATGGCTACGTTTGGTACTTTTTAGTTTTTCTCTTTTGTTTTATTTCTACGACGGAGTATAAGGGTCATTTAAAAAAAAAAAATTATGAGAATTATGAGAATAAAGTCGCATTTCGACATTAAAGTTGTAATTTTACAAGAATAAAGTCGTAATCAAAGTAAAGATGTAATTTTATCAAGATTTAGGGGCTGACATCAATGACAAAATGCAGAAGAGCATTCGATGGTGGAAGAGCATCGTGGCGGCACGCCTCACAGCAAGAAGGTTCCGGGTCGATCCCCGGGCCGCCCGGGCATTTCTGTGTGGAGTTTGCATGTTCTCCTCGTGTCTGGGTGGGTTTCCTCTGATCCTTCCTCCATTAACACAAAAACATGCTCCAGGTAAAATCCTCCAGCTGAGGTCCTGACCAAGCCTAAGCAATAAGATCATGGAGATGGGTCCATGAGATGGGCAGTCATGTGCTGCCCACTGCTCCTAATAAAAGAATGGGTCAAATGCAGAGGACAAATTTCCCTTCGGGGATAATAAAGGATAATAAATAAATCAAGAAATGAGCCTGATAGAACTGTCTCTATCAGGATTGCAGGTATTTAAGAATGTGTATTTTTTTTTATCATTCTGCAACACAGTAAAACCACAATTTAAAACTGCTATGCTGCAGCTGGCTCTCAGTGCTGTTCCTTTTGGCTTTGAAATGTATGTCTTCACTGATGCAACTGCTAAAGATAAGCTTTATTTTCTTCTTATTAAAGCTTTAGCTGAAACTGTTATAGTTTCTTATCTGTACTATCTTTTTTCAGGTAAATTTTGTAATAAGTAAAAATGACTTACAAGAACCAATTTACACGGATGTGGCTAAGGCTTCAGCTTTTACAGCTTGTAAATGTTGTCCAGACTCCACCTGTGTACCTTAAACAGCACATAGCACCAAATCAAAGAAAATCAAAAACTGGAAGAACAGTTTAGTTCATTCTACACCATCTAACCTTTTAGCCACTTTTTATTTTTTGACAATCCGCCTCATTCAAAGTTCAAACTTCAAAGTCAGCTTTATTGTCAAAAAACATATGTACATGTTGCATACACAGGATTTGAAATTGCCGTGCTCCCTAGGCCAACAGTGAACATAAAACATCTGATAAACAAGAGAATAAACACCATGACTAAAACATCACATAGACCCATAACAAAAGTACAAAGGCTTGTATATGATACAAATAAGTAACTAAGTAAAACACAGAATGTGTAGCGTAATAAATCTCAAATGGTATAATTTAAGCAGCAGTGCCAATGTCCTTTAAGTGTCCTTTAAGCAGCAGTGTCATTGGGGGAGGGAGGGCAGGGCATGGAGAGAGTTCAGCATCCTGACAGTTTGGTGGATGAAGCTGTCTTTTAGTCTGCTGGTCTTTGCCCTGAGACTCCTCAGTCTCCTTCCTGATGGCAGCAGACTGAAGAGGCAGTTGGATGGGTGGGTGGGATCACCCGCAACGCAGAGGGCTTTGTGGGTGAGGCGGCTGCGGTAGATGTCCTGCAGGGAGGGGAGAGAGACACCTACCCACGATTCTCTCTCTGCTCTCACTACTCGATGTAGCTTTTTCCAGCAGGACACGGTGCAGGTGCCATACCACACAGTGATGCAGCTGGTGAGGATGCTCTCTATGGTGCCTCTGTAGAAGGTGCGCATGATGGGAGCTGGGGCTCTGGCTCTCTTCAGCTTGCTGAGGAAGTAAAGTCGCTGTTGGGCTTTACTGGCCAGTGATACAGTGTTCTTTGACCAGGAGAGGTCCTCAGAGATATGCACACCCAGGAACTTGGTGCAGCTTACTCTCTCCACAGCAGCTCCGTTGATAGTGAAGGGGGCGTGCTGTGTGTGTGATATATTCACGATGTTGAAAATAATAATACATCTGCAGATTCATTAGCACAAGTCTATCACAGCAAAACGCTGCACATTTCTTGGTAACGATCTGTTGAACTCTCATAAAAACAACATAACACGTGGGTCTAGGTGTCTGGCTGAAAGTTTTGTGTCAACTTATGTGAGCGTTTGCCCACAGTCCAGTGTGAGGCTGCAACTCACAGACAGCGGCTGCATTTAGTGTACTGGAGAGCAGGGCCGAGCCAGGAGTGAGCAGAGGGCTGGGGCTCCACAGAGAGCCACTGACACAGGATCAGTATTTCTAAAATGGAAGTTCATGACATGCAGGCCATAACAGTATGACGGTCTAATAAACAATTGTATGTTTTGACTCTTGGAGAGAAGTTGGCTTTAACAGTGGGCCCATTGATCTAAAAATAAACATTTCTCACCTACAACACCCCAGATTACAGGAAATTACATTTATTTAATCAAAAATCTTAGGAGGAGAGCTAACTGTGTTTTTTTTTTTTAACTTGGTTTCTCTTTTTTTTGTAATATTCATATTGGTCCCTCAGCTCATACACCTATGCAAGCAAAGTTTTGCTGCTAAACATCAGCATGCGTATGGCTAAAAGTTATTTCTAACAAAGCAAAATCCTATTTGTTTACTTCAAATACTGTGGATAAGTTCATTTTGAGCCACATGGAAAAGTGCCCTTTTTTCTTGGTTGACCACATGCACCTCAAAATGTTTGTGCATGTCCCTGGTCAGGTGTTGCTCAGGGAGGTTGGATTTCATGGGTTAATGTGCAGTGTAGGTATCACAATTTCTTGGGAAAAGCATACTGTTTGCTACAGCACTTATTTCTGTGTTGAATTACCTGGATGTAAATAGACATGAGAATCAGAATGAATATCATGGAAATATTTTAGGAGCTCTGATGGGTGCTGGCAAAAACCCAACATATTCTGTACACAAGGAAAGGAAGACAAGACAGATTAGGTTTTTCACTTGCAAGCGGAGAACAGTCAGAGAGAAAGCCCAGATCACAAATGCTCTGGCCACAATCTGCTCGGAGCGTTCTGGCCCTCTGTGCTCTCCGCTGCGTATTTATTCAGTTTTTCACAACCCTAGTTACACGTGCAATCCTGCTCATAAAGGGGGTGGGGGAACACGTGGCAGGACAGCCGACAAAACATAATCATTAAAACCAAAACATAATCATTAAAACCAAAACACTTATAAGATAATTCCAGATATGACATCTCTCACAGGGACAATGTCACTGTGACTTCGATATTGGAGGAGCCAAGCTGTCTGCTCACGTCTCCTCTCAGATATCTGGCATTTCTGCAACTCAAAACATATGATCACAAGTCACGTACACACTTTTGAAACTTCGTTTCTAAAGATTAAAGAATCAGAGAAGTTAATAAGAAGAAAGAAAGAAAGAAAGCTATGCCTTTATTAGTCCCACAGTGGGGAAATTCCAGTTCTGCATTTAACCCATCCTGTTATTAGGAGCAGTGGGCAGCACATTACTGCGCCCGGGGACCATCTCCATGATCTTCTTGCTTCGGCTTGGTCAGGACCTCAGCTGGAGGATTTTACCTATGGTGCATGTTTTGGGTTGGTGGGAGAAACCGGAGTGCCCGGAGGAAACCCACCCAGACACGGGGAGAACATGCAAACTCCACACAGAAAGGCCCAGGCGACCCGGGGATCGAACCCAGACCATGCATGCAAACTCCACACAGAACACACACAGAAAGGCCTGGGCGACCTGGGGATCGAACCCGGAACCTTCTTGCTGTGAAGCATGAGTGCTACCCACTCAGCCACCGTGTCATAATGTATAATTATATATAATTATTATTATTATATATAATTATTATTATTATATATAATTATTCCATCAAGCTCCTCAAGAGACATTAAAAGGACTGCTGGAGTGCAAGTCCGACCTGTTCCCAGTGCATGTTGGACTCCACCAGGGCTGCCCTTTGTCACCAGTTCTGTTCATTGTAATTATGGACAGAATTTCTAGGCGCAGTCAGGGGCCGGAGGGGATCCAGTTTGGGGAACACAGGATCTCATCTCTGCTGTTTGCAGATGATGTCCTGATGGCTTCAACAGACCAGGACCTCCAACGTGCACAGGGGCGGTTTGCAGCCGAGTGTGAAGCAGCTGGGATGAGGATCAGCTCCTCCAAATCCGAGGCCATGGTTCTCGACTGGAAAAAAGTGGCTTGACCTCTCTGGGTGGGTGGAGAGTCCCTGCCTCAAGTGGAGGAGTTCAAGTATCTCCAGGTACACAGGCAACTACTGCCACACAAAAAACTACAACTACAACTTACTAACTTTGGCGGAACGGTGGCTGAGTGGCTATCACTCACGCTTCACAGCAAGAAGGTTCCGGGTTTGATCCCCGGGTCGCCTGGGCCATTCTGTGT
Source organism: Paratrypauchen microcephalus (assembly GCA_036785185.1). Taxonomy (NCBI): domain Eukaryota; kingdom Metazoa; phylum Chordata; class Actinopteri; order Gobiiformes; family Gobiidae; genus Paratrypauchen; species Paratrypauchen microcephalus. The sequence continues at coordinate 1,785,062 of JAVJIX010000120.1, read as the reverse complement.
GTGTGTTCTGTGTGGAGTTTGCATGCATGGTCTGGGTTCGATCCCTGGGTCACCCAGGCCTTTCTGTGTGGAGTTTGCATGTTCCCCCCGTGTCTGGATGGGTTTCCTCTGGGCACTCCGGTTTCCCCCATCAACCCAAAACATGCTCCAGGTAAAATCCTCCAGCTTAGGTCCTGACCAAGCCTAGCAATAAGATCATGGAGATGGGTCCCCGGGCACCTGAAAGATGAGCTGCCCACTGCTCCTGAAGGATGGGTCAAATGCAGAGAAATAATTTCCCTACGAGGATAAATAAAGCATGTCTTCTTCTTCTTCTTCTATTACTCATCAACTTCTATTTCTACGTCTCAGGGGCTTTTTCAGTGTTGTCTTGAATCCTGCTTGGGATTCAAGTGTCCAACTATCCAACTAAACTAAAATAAGGAATTAATTCTTCTTCTGCATTGCTACAAATGTAAAAATAAAATAAAATAAAAAGTTCACTAATGCAAAGAAACAGTACACCTGGTAAATATTTTTTCTTCTATTATCTATTGAACAAGTTAATATATCATGACAGGGCTAGTGACTAACATTTACTGTCAACAAATTTGGAAATGTTTTTGGTTTGACTGGAATGATTTTAGTTTTTGGGTGCAATTATGCAGAGGTTTTCCTGCATTTGACAGTATAGCAGCTGTTGTACTTATTTTTCAAACTTTTCTTCGCTTGGCCACACACACACTGGCCGAGGGTGATAAAGCCCATCAGGGTTCTGGTTGATGTCATCTGAGATGTTTTGGGGAGGGGTGCAACAGTCTTTATGTCAGTGTGGTTGCTGCGGCTAGACAATACAATACACAGTAAGACAATACAACATTGTTTAATTAAAAAAAAAAAGATAATCCAGTACAGTGGTACCTCACCTTACGAATGACCCAACAAACGAAAATTTCAAGTTACAAAACGCCTTCACGGTAAATTTTTGTCTCTAGATACGAATGAAATTTCAAGTTACGAAACGCGAAATCTCAAAAATTCAAATAATGCGCGCTCAGCCACACACATTATACGCTTTTCTCAGACTGGATTTAAACTTTTCTCACATTTGTCTCTGTTTAAACACTCAAACTTTCATAGATTTTCAACAAAACGTATCAATATTGAAGTGTGGGGGGAAGCGGGAGGGGGGAGAAGACTGCGCGGACACGTGTGCGCAGCATGACCCGGCGCGGGGCTGACAGCAGGTCTAGACCAAGATCTAAACCTGGACTGGACCAGGACTAAACCAGGACTAAACCAGGACTAAACCAGGACTAGACCGAGTGGATTAAAGCGCCGCGTGCGGGTCTATTTCCTGGTTTCTCACGAGTCACAGCTGAGGCGAGCAGCGAGGAGACCGCAGGCAGTCTGAGCGCAGGTCTAGAGGAGGTCTAGAGGAGCCGCGGTGGTCTGGACTAAACCAGGACTAAACCTGGACTAAACCAGGAGGAGCCGCGCTCACATGCGCTCAGACTGCCTGCGGTCCCCTCCTCCCTGCGGTCTCCTGCTCGCCTCAGCTGTGACTCGTGAGAAACCAGGAAATAGAGCTGCACGCGGCGCTTTAATCCACCTGGTCTAGTCCAGGTTTAGTCCTGGTTTAGTCCTGGTCCAGTCCAGGTTTAGATCTTGGTCTAGTCCTCCTGTCAGCTCTGCGCCGGGTCATGCTGCGCACACGTGTCCGCGCAGTTCTCCTCCTCCTCGCTGCTCGTCTCAGCTGTGACTCGTGAGAAACCAGGAAATAGACCCGCACGCGGCGCTTTAATCCACCTGGTTTAGTCCTGGTTTAGTCCTGGTCCAGTCCAGGTTTAGATCTTGGTCTAGTCCTGCTGTCAGCTCTGCGCGGGGTCATGCTGCGCACACGTGTCCGCTCAGTTTTCTCCCCCCTCCCGCTTCCCCCCACACTTCAATATTGATACATTTTGTTGAAAATCTATGAAAGTTTGAGTGTTTAAACGAGAGACAAACGTGAGAAAAGTTTAAATCCAGTCTGAGAAACCAATCAGGACGCAGAACACATTGTTACACTATAAAAAAAGTTACACTATAAAAAAAAAAAAAAAACTTGGATCGGGGCCTTGGAACGAATCAGGCTTTTTCCATTGAAATAGCTACTCAACTTACGAATTTTTCACGTTACGAAACCACTTCTGGAACGAATTAATTTCGTAAGGTGAGGTACCACTGTATTCAGTTACAATACAGTACAGTGAGCTTTAATACCAACCAAGGAAACCAACTGATTACAGTGCATTCAAAATGACATTCAAAACATTTTTACATTTAGAAAAAAATGTGAGTTTAATAAACTCACATTTTTTTCTAATGTACAAACTTTGTACATTAGAAAGGTCGTTGTATCATGCATTAAACATACCACAATTTTTTATATCATTCAGAAGAGAGTGTAACAACTTGTCCTCAGTTCACATAAGGAAACACTGTCTCTCATGAAGCAATCTTAAATGATGGCACATAAACATTGTTGGCATAGCTGACAAATGACTTGATCTATCCCATCCAATCCAATCCACTTTATTTATATAGCACATTTCATAAACTAAAAGCGTTTCCAAAGTGCTGCACAGAAACATCATTTAAAATAAACAAATAATCACAGAAACAAGTGTGCATACAAATAAATATACCATAAAATAATAAAAACAATATAGAATAAATAAATAAATAAAAAGAAATAATAAATAATAAATAAAAATACAAACGCTAAAAAATAAATAAATGAATACTCTAAGAACAATAAAATAATAAAAAACCCTAAAAGACAATAAAAGACAACAGAGGACCACACAACTCAGGCGGTGTTAAAAGACAGAGGTCTTAAGACGAGACTTAAAACTCTCCACTGAGGGAGCTGCTCGGACGTGGGGGGGCAGGGCGTTCCATAGCTTAGGACCAACCACAGAAAAAGCTCTGTCCCCTCTGGATTTAAGTCTGGTCTTAGGCACCACCAGCTGGAGCTGGCCCTCAGACCTCAGAGTGCGCGCCGGAGTGTAAATTTGGATGAGGTCCGAAATGTAATCCGGGGCCAGTCCATTCAAAGCTTTAAAAACAAACAATAAAATTTTAAAATCAATTCTAAAATGAACAGGAAGCCAGTGCAAAGACGCAAGAATTGGGGTGATGTGCTCACGTTTTTTGGTTCCTGTTAAAAGTCGTGCTGCGGAGTTCTGGACTAACTGTAGGCGTGAAAGAGCATTTTGTGATATGCCAGTATAAAGAGCATTACAGTAGTCCAGACGTGAAGAAATAAAAGCGTGAACGACTTGTTCAAAATGCTTAAAACTTAAAAACGGTTTAACTTTGGATAAAAGACGAAGATGATAAAAGCCTGATTTAACGACTGTGTTGATCTGCTTGCTGAGTTTAAAATCACTGTCCATGGTGACGCCAAGGTTGGTGGCGAAGGGATGAACATTATCTTTAAAGGGGCCCAAGTCCAATGAGGGATCAGTGGGCCCAAAGAGCACAATTTCAGTTTTCCCCTCGTTCAAACAGAGAAAATTTTGGGCCAACCAAGCCTTGATGTCACCAAGGCAGTTCAACAAGGGTGTGGTGTTGATCTAATTGACAGACCTGTTTGTTTGACAAACTTGATTCACTCTGGACATCATTTAGAATTTGTGACCGTTATTAAGCGACTGTGGCGAGTAAATTTCTCCTGCGTGAGATCAATAAAGGCTTATCTTATCTTATCTTAATGGTGAACCTGTGTCTGCCCTAACTCTGGTCCAGCGGGACTTTGTGCCAACGGGCATTTTGGATTATAACAGACAGGAAACGATTATGGGTGTACATGGTGATAGACATTCATACCCAACTGCTGATCTAACTATGTGGGTGTTAGCTGCGGTGAACGCTACAGTAATTACCACGCATTTGTCCTTTTTTTTGTCCTATTTTGTCAGCACGAACCTGTGATACAGTATGTTGTTCAACAGGTTTGACCAGTGGATTGTCATAACTACACAAGTATAAATTCATGATAACTCCCTCATAATTAGACATCTGCAGTTGTTGTAAGTACCAGTCCCTTATTCTCATTTATTTAACTTGTGTATATAGTATTTATTTATTTTGTTCTGTTACATCAACCTGCCTGATGGTTGGTAATAGTCTATCAGACTGTAATCATGAATTAATTTAGTAATTACTTACTACCATAGCTATTTTAAAGTTCGCAAAGTTTATCATTTATGCAACCTTTAATATTTTTATACTGAACCTAAAGGCTAGTATGTAAATTCAGTGGCCTTGTTCACTTGCACCCCATAATAATTTCTGAAGTTTTAAGAATATTTTGCACAATATTTTGCTGTTTACTTGCCATTTTAATATTCTTATAACCATATCATTTTATTGCATGTTTCTCACAATCTGATGATATTTTGACAGAATTCAGAAGTCAGAAGTCATAGTAATAAATGAAAAGATGTTTGGCTTGTTCCCACTGACACTCATCTCCCTGCTTCCTGGAGCGATTGGTTTTAAAATCCTGTTAAGTGGAAAATCATGGAGTCATCAGGACATCACACAGGAAGCCATCCTAAAAGTCACTGCAAAAGCCTGTCAGGCTGTGGCTGAAGCTGAGGGCCGGGACTTCACTTTTCCTGTAGGATCTCCATATTAACTGTATAAACCCATGACAAAATGAGCTCAAATACATGTTTTGTTGCAGGCATTGCTCACCACAGAAAGTGTTCTTGAAGCATGTGCAGCACCCGAAGCAGGAATTGATTTTGGCGTAAACATGTTCATCATTAAATCCAGAAATGCAGCAGTGGATGCATATGTACTATCCTCAAAGCGACATTTTGATGATGAAACTTTTATTGAAGGAAAAAAGCTAATCACAAATGGATTAGACGCTGTGAAGGCCAGCATCAAGAAAGATAATATGCTGGCTGCAAGATTAAAACTTGGAGAAATATTACATACTTTACAGGTGATGATGTTTTCAGATTAGTTTTGCTTTTAAAATAAACCATAATATAATCTGTAAATTCATGAAATTACTTAGGATTTCTACAGTCACAGCAACTGGATTGAAATTGGAAATGGCAGGCCAAATTCTAATCTGATCAACAAACTGAATAGTATTGGCAAAATAGCAGGTAAAGCAAGATTTGGATTAAATATATATATATATATATATATATATATATATATATATATATATATATATATATATATATATATATATTTCTAAGTTGTAAATAACTTTTAATATGATGATCTCCTTAAGCTAAAAAAAGGGAAACCTGTCGTGACTGTGATGGAAGTGATTGCACCAACAATATTTTAGAAGATATCCTTAATGAGAAAGTCCTGACATCAGGGTATTTCTCCCTTACTAAAAACAACAGCAAGCCATCAGGTAAGCAAACATAATATCATTTAAAAAAAAATTAAGTTAAGAACATTTTCATCAAATTATGATTATGTCATTAATTTATGTTTATTCATACAGTAACATATAAAACATGCATAGAAAAATAACATAGATGCATATGTATAATACAAAAAATAAATCTTTTGTGTATCCAGCAAACAAAAGCTTTATGTCTGAAAGGGAGTGAGAGGAAGTAAATACTTATTTGACCTCTTTATCTACTGTCCCAATTATGATAATGACTGTTATGATAATGATAATGGTGATTATTATTTAACAATAACAAACGGTAATTCATTTTGTTACTCACAGGAAAATGCAGTCATGGTGATTCTCCAGACGCATCAAGATTGTTGCCACCTAAAGGTGGAATAAACAAGGACACTTTGACTTCGAGTCATGGACACCTGCACAATCAAGCAGCTATGGTCGCCATAGCGGCCACATCTGAGCTGTTGGACAATGTGCGCAATGCAGCAGGGGACAAAGAGTTTTTACGGTACATTATCCACTAAATCAAGTTTGATTGTTTACAGAACTCACAAAATACACATTTACAAATATCTAAATCCACATCTTGCATGCGTTACAGTTTAACTTTGACACATTTCTCTATTGAAAATTGACATTTGGAAAACAGCTCACACAAAATCCCAGTGTCAGTTATCCAAAATAAAATTTTATCTTAGCAATGTTTTTCAATACTGAACAATTGTCTTCCAAAAGCTATTTTTACCATCAAAACTCTCAAACGTTGCTTTTTTCCCTGTGCTGCTTCATTCATTTGAAAGCACGTGGTATGGTGTATTATTTGTTCCTCTGTCCACAGCATGATGGGGGTTATCCCTGGAAAAGCTCTGTGTTTTGTGATTGACACAACGGGAAGTATGGGTGATGATATTGAAGCAGTGAAAGAAGTCACTTCAGAAATAATAAACAAGAGAGTTGGAACAAAGAATGAGCCTTCATTTTATATTCTCGTACCTTTTAATGACCCAGGTAAACTTTTTTTTTTTTTTTACAGGTGTAAGCAACCACCAAACATTATCTTTAACATTAAAAGCAAAAAAGGTTAAACTATGTCAACTGAAACAAAGTTTTAAGAGTGAATATGTTTTACCATCCATATCTAAATCTATCGTTCTATTCTGATGTAGCACTGAATGGAGGAGCTAACTACATTAAATTGACATTCCAGTTACTTTCAGAGAATATAGTGTTGTTGAACTACACTAAATCATGACCCTGCATCATCTTGTCCTTACTTACTCTGGTTAGCAGTGAGAGCTACTTTGATGAGTGGCCAAATCACTCTACCCCCCGTCCCTGGACGACCGAGGGATACAGACATCCTTAACACTGGTAATTGGAGATTTTCTTTGTTATTCTGTGATTTTAGATTTTGGTCCACTTATGAGAACTACAGATCCTAACAAATTCAAGAATGCCATTAATGCACTGCGTCCGAGGGGTGGCGGAGATGCACGTGAAATGTCTCTTTCTGGATTACAGGTGATGTCTAGTTTTGTTGATGCCTCACATATTCAAGTGATTTACCATAGAAACTGAAACCAATAAAAAAAAACAATAATGACTCTTTTGTATACAGCTGGCTCTAACAGGCGCCCCCTTTGGCTCTGAGATTTACCTCTTCACTGATGCTGGAGCAAAAGACTCTCACCTGAAAAGTGCAGTGATTGCACTGATAGAAAGGACAGGGTCTGTGGTAAGTGTTTTAGAATTTTGCTTATAATTATAATGAATGTCAAAAATAAACTATTGCTGTTTTTAGGTCAATTTTATGATAACTAGTTTCTCAAGTTTACGTCGACGTAGATCAAACAATGAAAATCCGCTCCAGAGAGCTGTTCGACTGGCAACTACAGAAAGCCAAGTGTACCAGGACCTGGCTGATATTTCAGGAGGCCAGGCTGTAGAAGTGTCAAAAAATCAGCTCCTGGAGGCTATCAATGCTGTTTTGGAGACTTCAACCTTAAGTGTGGTACAGTAAAATAATAAATAAATTAATTAATTTAAAAAAAAAAAAAAATAAAAATAAAAAATAAATAATAATAATAATAATAATAATAACAATAATAATAATAATAATAATAATAATAATAATAATAATAATAATAATGACACAAATTAAACAAAATATTGTCCACTCTCCAAGGTGACCCTTCTGCAGGTCGTCAGGAACCCAGGAAAGTTAGAAAACTTCACTTTCTCAGTGGATGACACAGTACAAAACCTCACCATCTACATAACTGGGACCAATAGGGATTTCACCCTCATCAGCCCAGCAGGTGACTTCTACTTTCATTAAAAAAGGAAGTTCGTTGTGGATGTTCATGACAGGGGCAATTATTTTCTTTAGTGATTAAAGGAAAAGTAACGTTTTTTTTTACAATCTGAGCCTTCTTTCGGCAATAAAACAAGTAGTTTTACTCACCCATAGCAGTTTGGTGTCAATTGGAGCAGTATCACAGAAGTTATGTTGGAGCCGTTCTGTTCTACTAATGATCCCGTATCCGTTAGCGTGAGTGCTCGGGGCATTACTTTGCGGTGTCCAAATAACACAAACTTTAGCACTTTTCAAATCACAAAAGATCGCTGTGTCAGGGTAGACTTTTAGTGGATTCCAAAACGGCCTGAAACCCGATATCCAGCTATAGTTTCATTTGATGACGTCATCAGAGAGGACAGTGCGCATGCGTGAACTCAGCTGTTTTGTAAACACCGCTAGTCCGAAAGAAGCTAACACCGCTCTGAACTTTACTTTTCTGTTGCGATATCGGGTTTCAGGCCGTTTTGGAATCTACTAAAAGTCTACCCTGACACAGCGATGTTCTGTGATTTGAAAAGTGCTAAAGTTTGTGTTATTTGGAGAGCGCAAAGCAGTGCCCCGAGCACTCATGCTAACGGATACGGGATCACTAGTAGAACAGAACGGCTCAACATAAGTTCTGCGATACTGCTCCAATTGACACCAAACTGCTATGGGTGAGTAAAACTACTTGTTTTATTGCCGAAAGAAGGCTCAGATTGTAAAAAAAAAAAACGTTAATTTTCCTTTAACACTTTCTCAAACACTTTCTCACTTTCTCTAATATTTCTTGCACTTACTTATGTCACAATTGGCCAACCATGACCCAGGGCCCTTTGAATATTACAGAACAAATGTTACACAGAAAAGTAATTACAAAAATGGGTATTTGCATTAATACAAACCACTGCACAACATACTTGATTGCCCACTAAACCACTTTCTGGCCTCTGTGCTCTCAGGTGTGGTTCAGGAGGGCAGTGCCACAAATGGATCACTCGTCACTTCAAATGTGGCTGTTGGAAACCTCCAAGCAATAATGCTGAAAACAGAAGTGGGATCATGGGAAATTAGGGCGCATTCCACAAAACCCTACTCTCTGAAGATCACAGGTATGGACATAGACATGATTGTGGACATGACTGTAAATGTTATACAGGGCTGGGCATCACTCATCACATAATCACGTTATTAAGGTGGAAAATAATCATTACGAACATGGCCTCTGTCGGCCATGTAATGCAATCTCCCCCGTGTCAACCCTTGATCAAAATATTGCCTTATCAGCTGATCGATTATTATTCCAGACCAAAAACGCGTCTATTCAGAATGAGAAATAGCCCCGAAGTCAGCCTGTCACAACGTGGCGGCAGACGTTTCAGTTGTTTTCTCGGGATCACAGAATAATTGTTTCATTTTCTTGAGATCTTGAATTAATTATCTTGTTATCTCGGGATAACAAGGAAGAAAAAATATTGCTTATGAATATGGCCTCTGTCGACTTCCGTATCACTCGGTATTTTGTATAATTTTGATTCTTTTTTATGATGCCAGCCCATATATAATATCTGATTTACAGTCCCATAATGGCATAATAATTACTGTCTGATAACTTTCTCAGGACTTCTGCCAATCAAGCATATCCAAAGTAAAGAGTTGTTATGTGTATGCTATTCTTAACTATGAAATATTTATTTTGTTTTATTTCAGCCAAGACTCCCATTAACTTTTTCTTCAGCTTTATGCAGCCGATAGAAGGAGCTTTTGAGGGATACATTGCGTCTGAAAATCGTCCAAAAGCAGGTAAAGCAGTACCTGCTGGTGATGAATATATATATATATATATATAGAGTAATGCATGTTTTTAACTTTTGCCATAGGCGTTAGTGGCACCATGACAGTAACACTACTTGGAAGTGACATGGCAAATGTGACAGAAGTAGATCTTGTTTACTCATCCGGGTCTGGACAAGAGAAAGGCTCAGTCACTAGTCAGGGCAATGGAGACTACTTAGTCCAGTTTGACACAATTCCCTCCCAGCAGTTTGCTGTGGTTGTAAGGGGGCAGATCAGCAAAAGTTCAACCAGATCAGTGCGTTCAGTGACTTTCCAGCGACAGTCCACTACCAGCACCAAAGCCTCATCTGTCTCAGTCACCACAGTAAGTAGGTTACTAGATGATAACTAGACAATGAAGTAAGATTAATATAATTTCTTCTTTTTAAGGGTGAAGAAAATGATGTCATTGAACCAGGTGCCATATGGTCTGTGAATTTTACTGTCTCCACCAGTGGTTCAGGAGGAACTTTTATAATCAGGGCCACAAACGACCAAAGCTTCAGTGTATCTTTCCCAAGGACTCTGGAGGTGGCGACTGGCAGCAGCGCTGTTGGCACACTGCAGCTTTCAGTTCCCGCTGACACAGAGTCTGGTACTGAAGTCACACTGACCATAGAGGCTGAGGCACCAGACGGAGATATCAACTATGTTGTGTTAACTGCCACTGTCCTGAAAGAGGTAACTGCTAACTAGAATCTATGCTCAAATAATGCAGAAAAAGACCCCCCTTCCCCATCTCATAGCATGGCATCATGGACTTCAGTGTTTTTTCTACATTTCCAGGTAACAGATGTGTCTCATCCTGCTTGTGAGCTGCTCAGTTTAAGGGACAATTGCACAGAACTCTGCAGTAACTCCACCTGGCAGCTCTCCGTTCGGTTGAGTGACGAGGTAAATGGCACTGGCATTGTCAGAGTGTATCACAGACACGGCAACGGCATTTTCAACACAACTGCAGATGCCAATGACACCCTGGTGTCCTATGAAGCTTCCTGCTGTTCGTCCACAGTGGAGATAATCGCTGTGGACGCTGTAGGTAACGTAGGTACCTGTTCTTTCACAACTCGAGTGGCAAGCAGTGCCATGACAACAACAGAACCTACAACAACTGCCACTCCTACTACTACTACTACTACTACTACTACTTCGAATATTACTACGTCTGTGGCTCCAAAGGTCAACCAGTCCTTTCTCCTCTGTTTCATCATTACCCTGCTTTTTATTCAACTTATATAAAAATCTTCTAAAAGATATAAAATAATTTTGAAATTATTTTTCACTACACATATTATGAAGAATTATTTGATTTTGATCACCCTTGTATTTCTTTTAATTTGTATTTCTTTTATTTGTATTTGTCTTTTACCCTGAATGTGAAAACAAATGTAATAATTAATGTAAACGTATAATCAATGAAGTACATTGTATCTCTGCTTTTATTGTACTATTATTATGAAACTTTTTTTTTTTTAATGATGGAATCTTTTAATGTTACTGACTGTTAAGAAATGTTATAGGTACAATGTTTTGCATGTGGAGGTCATTTCAAGTTTCTCCCTCTTGATCTTTTTTGGCTGGTTTTCCACTAGTGTTGCTAAGGTTAGAGTGAATGCCACTACTGAGAGTATGAGGCCATTCCTTAACCCTACAGAAGTTACACAGATTGTCCAACATCTCCAGGGTGGCACATTAGGACGTGCCGTTGCAAGGAGATTTAATGTGTCTCCCAGCACAATCTCTAGAACATGGAGGAGACTTCAGGAGACAGGCAGTTAGTCTAGGAGAGCTGGACAGGACTGTAGAAGGTCCTCAACTCATCAGCAGGACCCATATCTGGTCCTTTGTGCAACCTTTTTTGTCTTGTGTACCCCCTGAGCCTTTTTGTCATACCTCGAGTACCCCCTCACATACATGTTGATAATTCTCCAAAAGTATATAAGTATACTAGGCTAACCAATTAACACAGTGGGGTTTTAAACCAATGCCAAACTGTACCCATTATAATAAAACATCTGTAAGTCAACATAATAATGAAATTACTTAAATAACCCCCCATATGGTACGATTTCATTGACTAGTGCCACTATGCGCTATTTATTGCACGACCAGGAAGTGCCCCGGTTTGGCCCCTGACCCAGAGAGTAGCGCGGAGACAGCAGACGGTAAGGAGAGCGTGTGAACCCGTAGGCGCCGAGTGTGCACCCTCGAACACACTGGAGGAGGAACAGAGTCCAGGTAGTGGGGAAACAGTTTGTGAGCAGTCCTGCGGGGTAACAGTTTGTATTGGAGCCTGGCTCCGCAAACCAGGGGGTGAGCGCTCCGCGCGCTCTATCGGCAAAGGTGCACTCTCGGGCCAGAGAGAGAAAGGTGCCGGTCGAGGAATGACGTGGCAGCTACAGGCCCTCCATCACAATAAAAGTTATATTCTCGCAGAGATCACACTACTGATTACTGTGACTGTCACATGTTTCTCAATATTTGAGACGGACTTCTTCACGAAATGGAAGCACACATAGGCTAAACTCGGTCTCCCCGTGCGCACACGTAAAAAAATATCCCCTTGCGCCTGGCAGCGACACTGCTGCGTACCCCCTGCAGTGTGCTCACATACCCCTAGGGGCACAAATACCCCTGGTTGGGAAACACTGCCGTACAGGATGACCTCCAGCAGGCCACTGGTGTTAATGTGTCTGCCCAAAAAATCACAAAGCCCAGTAGAGCTCAGTTGGCATTTGCTAGACCACAGAATTGGCAAGTCCGCCACTGGTGTCCTGTACTTTTCACAAATGAGAGCTGGTTCACCCTGAGCACCTGCGATAGATGTAAAAGAGTCTGGAGAAAACAAGGAGAATGCTATGCTGCCTGCAACACTATTCAGCATGAGTGGTTTGGTGGTGGGTCAGTGATGGTCTGGGGAGGCATATCCATGGAGGGATGCACAGACCTCTAATGGCTGGAAAACAGCAGTCTGACTGCCATTAGATATCTACATGAACTCCTTGAATCCATAGTAAGGCCCTACGTTGGTGCAGTAGGTCCGCTTGATGCACAACACAATTTTCTCAAACATGCACACACACATGTGGGGTCCAAACAAGATATTGAGAAGCATTTAGAGTTGCAGAAATAAAATGGACTAGCCTACCACATCCTTATTTCACTTTGACTTTCAAGGTGTCTATAAAATTAAGCCCTCTGTAGGCTGAATTTTTTATTTCCAAAAGAGGTGGTATCATGTTGTCCCTAAGACACTGCCCTGTTCATATTTGTAAAGATATCCAGCATATATGTTTTACATTGAGATCTAGTGTGTTTTCAGAGTGTTCCTTTAAAGTTTTTGAGCAGTATATTATGTTTTGTTTGTAATAAAGAATCATATGTCTTGATAACTACCCTGATTTAACTAAGCAAACACTGGATTATGTGCAAAAGAATGATGTCAAATGGATTATGTGTGTTTGCCTACAGGCTTTGTATGTGTTTAATAAAGATTAGTAAGCGTTCTCAAATATCTTTACTTGAACCACAAGTGGGCGACACATATCAGCATACATAATCTAAGGTAACAGGCAGGGCACGCCTCCCTCTGCTTTAAAAACACTGATGTGCATGATTGTTTTCCTCAGGTTATAGTACCTTGACCTGAGAACACAGAATCATAGAGGGCAGTTCTGGGTTTACTATAAGTTGCAAAGCATGCTTAAATCTTTATAGTTCTACTTAAAATAGTAGATCTACACATTCTTAATCATTTACTCACCGGAGTCGTGGTAAATAGTCTTTTCAGTCAATCAGTCAAACATTATTTATAAAGTGCTTTTCATACAAAAAAAAACAACAACACAAAGTGCCTTACAGTGATTAAAAACAACCCACATTTCCTTCCATCCACCCAACCAGTCCCACACATCTGCCCGACACAACCAAACAACCCAAACAGTAACTCACACACACCATTTTTTAAAAATCAAATCTTCCTGTTAGAACTCATTAACCCATACACAAGTGCACGCACACACACACACACACACACACACACACACACACACACACACACGCACACACATACACACACACACACACGCACACACACGCACACACACACACACACACGCACACACACACACACACACACACACACACACACACACACACACACACACACACACACACACACACACACGCACACACACACACACACACACACACACAATGACAGTATGTGGAAGCTGAATTATTCAAACCACCAGTTTGTGGTTTAGAGGACGAACACGTGTGTCATAGAAATTACATGTAAATAATAATTAAAGGCATCAAAAATAGAACAGGTGATGTAGTAATTATACGGTTACATCAGTACTTTTTTTCCTCGTAAATCTAAGGGCACTGCAAGTGCGAGATGTGTGAGATCAATAAAGGCTTATCTTATCTTATCTCTTATCTTATCTCTTATCAGTCAAGTACTCAAATTAACTGTCCCACTTACACTTACCCCACTGTGGGGTCACTGCAGGGACCAATAATACTGAGTACAGAGTATAGTACTGAGTACAGAGTATAGTACTGAGTACAGAGTATAGTGCTGAGTACAGAGTATAGTGCTGATTACAGAGTATAGTACTGAGTACAGAGTATAGTGCTGATTACAGAGTATAGTACTGAGTACAGAGTATAGTGCTGATTACAGAGTACAGTACTGAGTACAGAGTAGTTCTGAGTACAGAGTATAGTACTGAGTGCAGAGTATAGTACTGAGTGCAGAGTATAGTACTGAGTGCAGAGTATAGTACTGAGTGCAGAGTAGTACTGAGTACAGAGTATAGTACTGAGTACAGAGTATAGTACTGAGTACAGAGTAGTACTGAGTACAGAGTATAGTACTGAGTACAGAGTATAGTGCTGATTACAGAGTACAGTACTGAGTACAGAGTAGTTCTGAGTACAGAGTATAGTACTGAGTACAGAGTATAGTACTGAGTGCAGAGTATAGTACTGAGTGCAGAGTAGTACTGAGTACAGAGTATAGTACTGAGTACAGAGTATAGTACTGAGTACAGAGTAGTACTGAGTACAGAGTATAGTACTGAGTACAGAGTACAGTACTGAGTACAGAGTAGTACTGAGTGCAGAGTATAGTACTGAGTACAGAGTACAGTACTGAGTGCAGAGTAGTACTGAGTACAGAGTAGTACTGAGTACAGAGTATAGTACTGAGTGCAGAGTAGTACTGAGTACAGAGTATAGTACTGAGTGCAGAGTAGTTCTGAGTACAGAGTAGTACTGAGTACAGAGTATAGTACTGAGTACAGAGTATAGTACTGAGTACAGAGTAGTTCTGAGTACAGAGTAGTACTGAGTACAGAGTATAGTACTGAGTGCAGAGTAGTTCTGAGTACAGAGTAGTACTGAGTGCAGAGTAGTTCTGAGTACAGAGTATAGTACTGAGTGCAGAGTAGTACTGAGTACAGAGTAGTACTGAGTACAGAGTATAGTTCTGAGTACAGAGTAGTACTGAGTACAGAGTATAGTACTGAGTACAGAGTATAGTACTGAGTACAGAGTAGTACTGAGTACAGAGTATAGTACTGAGTACAGAGTATAGTACTGAGTGCAGAGTAGTACTGAGTACAGAGTATAGTACTGAGTACAGAGTAGTACTGAGTACAGAGTATAGTACTGAGTACAGAGTAGTACTGAGTACAGAGTATAGTACTGAGTACAGAGTAGTACTGAGTACAGAGTATAGTACTGAGTACAGAGTATAGTACTGAGTACAGAGTATAGTACTAAGTACAGAGTAGTACTGAGTACAGAGTATAGTACTGAGTACAGAGTAGTACTGAGTACAGAGTATAGTACTGAGTACAGAGTATAGTACTGAGTACAGAGTAGTACTGAGTACAGAGTATAGTACTGAGTACAGAGTATAGTACTGAGTACAGAGTAGTACTGAGTACAGAGTATAGTACTGAGTACAGAGTATAGTACTGAGTACAGAGTAGTACTGAGTACAGAGTATAGTTCTGAGTACAGAGTAGTACTGAGTACAGAGTATAGTACTAAGTACAGAGTAGTACTGAGTACAGAGTATAGTACTGAGTACAGAGTAGTACTGAGTACAGAGTATAGTACTGAGTACAGAGTATAGTACTGAGTACAGAGTAGTACTGAGTACAGAGTATAGTACTGAGTACAGAGTATAGTACTGAGTACAGAGTAGTACTGAGTACAGAGTATAGTACTGAGTACAGAGTATAGTACTGAGTACAGAGTAGTACTGAGTGCAGAGTAGTACTGAGTACAGAGTATAGTACTGAGTACAGAGTATAGTACTGAGTGCAGAGTAGTACTGAGTACAGAGTAGTACTGAGTACAGAGTATAGTTCTGAGTACAGAGTAGTACTGAGTACAGAGTATAGTACTGAGTACAGAGTATAGTACTGAGTACAGAGTATAGTACTGAGTGCAGAGTAGTACTGAGTACAGAGTAGTACTGAGTACAGAGTATAGTTCTGAGTACAGAGTAGTACTGAGTACAGAGTATAGTACTGAGTACAGAGTATAGTACTGAGTACAGAGTAGTACTGAGTACAGAGTATAGTACTGAGTACAGAGTATAGTACTGAGTACAGAGTAGTACTGAGTACAGAGTATAGTACTGAGTACAGAGTAGTACTGAGTACAGAGTATAGTACTGAGTACAGAGTAGTACTGAGTACAGAGTATAGTACTGAGTACAGAGTAGTACTGAGTACAGAGTATAGTACTGAGTACAGAGTATAGTACTGAGTACAGAGTATAGTACTAAGTACAGAGTAGTACTGAGTACAGAGTATAGTACAGAGTACAGAGTAGTACTGAGTACAGAGTATAGTACTGAGTACAGAGTAGTACTGAGTACAGAGTATAGTACTGAGTACAGAGTATAGTACTGAGTGCAGAGTATAGTACTGAGTACAGAGTATAGTACTGAGTGCAGAGTATAGTACTGAGTACAGAGTAGTACTGAGTACAGAGTATAGTACTGAGTACAGAGTAGTACTGAGTACAGAGTATAGTACTGAGTACAGAGTAGTACTGAGTACAGAGTACAGTACTGAGTACAGAGTATAGTACTGAGTACAGAGTATAGTACTGAGTACAGAGTAGTACTGAGTACAGAGTATAGTACTGAGTGCAGAGTAGTACTGAGTACAGAGTATAGTGCTGCTCAGAAGTTTAATTCACCTCTAGTGCCCAAAGGTCAGATCACATGGGGACACAGACAATTTGAGCGTTTCTCCAGATGCAGGGGCAGAGGGGACAAATTTTAAATGATTGAAAGAAAGGATTACAGTTTTTTATTTGCTCTTGTTGAAGGCAGGTAAGGACAAAGTGCATTTGTGTGCTAAACTGTCCTCTTTAAAAACGTGCACATTTACTGAGAGAAATAATACTGATAGGCAGAAAAAGCCAAGACACGTTGACCACTTGTTATTACAAGTTATCTTCAGGGCATTCTAAAGGTACTAAAAGGCACAGGTGTCCTTAAATAGTGAAAATCATGTGACACCAGTTATGTGGGCCGACTATAATCAACATACTAATACATTATAGTAAAAATTACAATGCATATTAACAATATATAATACCTTATTTAAAAACAGAAGACAGGTTATGTGACAGGAAACGCCTACTTTAGAACTATATATGACCAAGAGCAAGTAAAGAAGTAAGAGTAGGCGTCCTTGGGTCATAAAATACAACACAATAGCAATAATAGAATTTGGCCCCAGGGGCGGCAGTTGAACTGCAAAGCCGATAGTCCGTACTTTTCGTCCAATGGAGTGCGTAGCTCGAGCTTTCAAGCGCCTGTTAGCTCTCAACGTGAGTCTTTGCGCTTCCAATAAGATCCGCAACTCAATCTTCTTTCACGAGAGCAAATCAGACCACGGCGTCAGTCCAATCAAAGTGCGAGCTGAATCATTTGTGAGCCAATCGATGTGCGTAGTGCATCTTGCTGTCATTCTATCTTTGGCTCACTGTTGACAACAATCCCATGTGCTTCGCCGCTCTCAAAAGTTCGCTAATAGCGCCGTAACTTCACCGTACTGAGAAAACAGGTGGTTGTACATATTTCATCAATGCAGTGGCTTAGTTTAATTGTTTCAATAGCTACCAGACACTACGTAGTGATTACGTTAATTCATTAGTAATTATGTCGCAGACAAACAGCAATAGACCTGCTTGTATACGCACACTGCTCCCAGACAAAAAAGATGGTATGAGATGTACCAGAGTGATTCAACTTTATTGCATTTAATATGGAACTGTTTGTGATATTCCATGTTATCTGTGTGCAGATAAAACAAGTAGAGGATTCACTTAATACAAATTATACATTTTTAACGTAATACTGTGTATATGTATGGACTTCTGGCACACAAACTAGTTATATGCATAATATTTGTTATGATTTCAGATAGAAAAGTGCCCTCTGCTTTCAAGTAGGGGTAGACAGACCACTCTGGAGCACACGTCTTACACGCTCATGTGGATTTCATAAGGTGCCATCATTTATCCTACATTTCTAAAAAAAAAAAAAAAAAAAAAAAAGTATTAGTATTAGACATGATATAGAATATATTAGTGTCCTAAATAGGCCTACTATTTGTCTGGTATATCTTCATGCACTTATCACAGGGTCATCTGCCACCTAAAGTGGATGCCATCCCTGGCTTAGACTCATCCTGCACCACCTCCAGGAGCAGAGAGCTGAGTGCAGAACCCACACCCTCCACCTCCAGGAGCAGAGAACTGAGTGCAGAACCCACACCCTCCACCCCTCCAGGAGCAGAGAACTGAGTGCAGAACCCACACCCTCCACCTCCAGGAGCAGAGAGCTGAGTGCAGAACCCACACCCTCCACCTCCAGCAGTGAGCTGTCCACTCCTTCAAAAAGACCCACAGAACCCACATCCATCCCCAGGATTAATGAGCAGTCCAAAAGACCCAGACTGACTTTATCCATGGTTAACAGGATGTTATTACATATGCATACATACATACATACACACACACACGCACGCACGCACACACACATGCACATACATATCTGCAGCAGTGGTGCAGGATTTAGACCCATAAATTTGACTGACAATGACCCTTTTGTTAACAGGTTGAAAAGCAGAGATTTGGGGGCTCACATGGTCAAACATGTATCATAATTATACAACTTTATTTCACTAAAACGTAATAATAATATTCTTTCATTTAGAGACTTCACAGGATCCATAGACACATATCCCTGTAACAGTCTCATGCCCCCCCGCTGTTCCGCAGACCTCGTCTGCCCATCAGACCTTCATCAAACCCTCCTCTTCCTTCTTTCTACAACAGGAACAATGGTAAGATGCGCTGAAAAATGCACATGTCATTATCAATCGATGTTTTCTTTGTTTTTTATACCTTTTTTTTCAATATAGTCAGAACCAGCGGACCTCCCGTTACTATGGCCACAGACCATGCCACAGCAGGGCCGCAAGTGGGCGGCAGAAACACTTTTTATGTTGGGTGCAAAAGGGAAGCTGGAACTGAAAGTCCGCTGAGACCTGTGGTACCACCCCCCACCACCAGCTACCTTGTACCACCAAGCTCCAACACCAGACCGCTTCTTTGCCCAACGGCTGCTGGTTTGGATGCTGTACAGGATCTGGGAGGACCGGGCCCATCGATCAGAGTTTAGAGTTATCCTCACATGCAAGTAATAATATTTGCCTATTCACTTATGTCTGAGGAAATACTTCTGCTTTTGTTGGTATTTGGTGTATTAGAAAATATAAATACCTAAAAATATGTCCATTCCATTGTTTTTGTCAGGCATGACTGTGACCTCAAATATATGTCATAAATGTGGGCAGTTTCGCACCGTGGAAACAGTCACAGTCAGTAAAAAGGCGAGGAATATTGTCCAAACACAGAGCCAGTTACAAAAGAGGAGTGGCTTCAACGTATGAGAATATTGGGTTAGCTTTACTTACTTTAATATTAATAAATCTTTTTATTACCATCTAGCGTTAATAACTCTTCTATTCCAATTATAATTATTATGATCCTATTACTGTTCTATTCCTGTTTATCTATGTACTTATTGTTGGTCTTGTATATCAATGTCTTTATGTTTCTAATATCTTTATGAATCTAAAATTCATGTTTTTATATTCTGGTTCCTTTTCAGTTAGAAAATAATCACTGACCTGACTGAAATTACTGACTGCCAAGAAAATGTGAAATTTTGGGCATAATTTTGTGTTAATAAATATATTTCTTTTGTGGAATTGATTGTGTTGTATTAATTTACAGTGAATTCTAGAAGCACTTATAATATCAAGAAGCTGCGGCTGGTTAGCTCAACTGGCGGCTGGTTAGCTCAACTGGTAAGTCATGGACTTTCCCCCTGGAGGTTGTAGGTTCAAACCCCCCCCGGGCAATGAGCTAACCAGTGTGGGTCCTTGGGCAAGACCCTTCACGGTACTGCCCCCCGGGCGCCGAAAAAGACGGCTGCTCACTGCTCCTGAAAAGGATGGGTCAAATGCAGAAGTCAAATTTCTCCCGTGTGTCACTGTGTGTCATTGTGTGTGAGACCAATAAAGGCTAAAAGCCCAAGCTTAATAGAAAAAAGCCCAAGCTTAAAGCTGCCTTTCATTTCAATTAAGATAGTCAAATCACTCTTTTAATAACAAATGGCAGCAATTTGTTAGGAAAAATCAAACCTCAATTCTGAGAACTTCCACCTTTTCTTAAATCATGTGACATGATGTAGGCCTAAGATGTGTAACTTGCTATAGGTCTAGATAAATAAAGGGTTTTGAGATAAGAGCTGCAGTTTGAAGTAGATTTTCAGTAGCAGCAGAACATCACAAGTATTATTTACAGATCTTTACGTCTTCTACTCTACTATGTGACTCAAGATTGTAATTATCATACCAGAGGAGAGGAACAGTTACGGACAGTCGCAATATGACACACCTTCTAATTAGAAGTGTACTGATCCAAAGCTATTGTTCTGCGTTTTTATGTTCATAATTACTGTGGAAGCCATTCTAACATAAAAGGTTTCATTGTACTGAGGTGACTAAGACCAGTTCCAACAATTAAGCTGAGGGTGGGTCAATGAAGTTTTATGTCATTTTATTTCTTGACATATTTAGTAGTACATTTGTAATGTTCGATCAAACAAACAAACGTGGGACTATGTTGACAATGATATATCATTAGCTAATCTGTGTTTCAAACTTAGACAGACCAGGAAATATATAAATGATGTGTCTTTGTCTATTCTCTATTAAGATGTCCTCACGCCGCGCTACTTTAGTTTCATCTGGATAAGCCTAATCTTCCTGATGCAGATCCATATTAACATAACACATAACATATTAACAGATGTAATGAGATTCAAATTTCAGTAAATGAGATTTAATATTCAATTACTTTAACTTTAATGTTTAATTTTGCTATAGCAATATTTTTGGCATAGTTTTTAATGATTTGACATTGTTTGTTTAAACTTAAAGAAAAATCTGAATGCTTAAAACTAGACAAAATTACACTGGTACTAATCAATGAAACAAACAGTCTTTCCAATAAAATGTAAATCTGTCTCTGATGGAATCCATTAGCTTATTTGTGAATATTTGAATTTAGTACTAGAATATGGAACAGTGGTTCTCAGCCTAAGGCTCAGGACCCCCATTGGGGTCACCAAATGATTTCAGGGGGATCCCAAAATCAACACTTCTGCAATAGTGTAAAAAATTGGCTTGACACCCTTCAAATGCTGTGATAAATGTAGATTCTTATTTGGTGTCCTACAAAATGATTGAATCAAGGCTTTTGTTCTGAAAATAAAACAGCCAGATATAAATAAACTTTGTGTTTGGGGGTCGTGATTTTTTGTTGTTATGGGGATTGGAACTAAAACGTTTGAGAACCACTGGATTAAGTGACTGGCATATTAACTATTGTACACATAGAGGTGGGCAATTTATCAAAGATATGTGCAATTTGAATATCAAGTATATTGTTTATAATCAATTTCTGCACTTTCATTGATCATTTTACCATTGTCTGATAAAAACTGTAAAACTGTTAAACTGAAACTAATAAGTAAAGCTATGTTTTAGCACATTTTAATATTGCCTGAAAATTGTTATCCTGGAAATCACCAAAAATACTTGGAATAATGATTGAACAAGCTTTAAAATGTGATGTCAATAAGAGTCATTATTAACGTCACATCAGACGTGCGTGTGCTGTAACAAGCATCATGGACAGGTTGAGCAGGCCCCACCTCAGCTCCTCCTTAAGAGTGCTTCATAAAAGTGGATATTTCTATTGTGGTTTATCCTACTACATCTCATCTACACATTCAGGTAAGAGCCTCTATGAAAGGTGCTTTTCTTAAGATGAAGTCTGAGATTATACAATACAATTTATTTTGTGCTTTAGCATTACCACTTACATATACAGCGGTACCTCACCTTACGAAAGACCCAACAAAGGAAAATTCCAAGTTACGAAACGCCTTCACATTCAATTTTGGTCTCTAGATACGAAAGAAAATTCAAGTTACGAAACGCGAAATCTCAAAAATTCAAATAATGTGCGCTCAGCCACACACATTATACGCTTTTCTCAACTTTTCTCACATTTGTCTCTCGTTTAAACACTCAGACTTTCATAGATTTTCAACAAAATGTATTAATAGTGAAGTGTGGGGGGAAGGGGGAGGGGGGAGAAGACTGCGCGCAGAAACGTGTGTGATAGCGCAGCATGAGGGGCTTATTATTATTATTATCAGGTCCAACGTGCTCCATAAGCATAAGAAATCCAGGGTTCTCTACAAAGGCGAATGGTAAGTCACTCATTGTGATCATTTGTGCTCCTGGCTGTGTTCTCCTGGGCCTTCGCACTGTCAAGGGACATTTTTTTTGTCTCCTTTTCAAACTCTCCTGCAGCGTGGGCTGACTCGTCTTTGGCTGGGTTGCCTGTAACTCGCTGTATTGTGTCGGGTGTTTGTTTTTGAGGTGCCGTATCGGTTTGTTGTGTTAAATGTAACCCTTTCCTTTCCACCCCTCACAATCCCAAGTTTACATATCTCACCGTTTGCTATGTGAATGTTGTTGTCATCAACTTTATAGTATTTCCAGACCCAGACATACTCGCCAAACATTATAGCGTTCTTATAGCGCTCATTATAGTGCTCTTCTTATCTCTTCTCTGTACTCGCGCTTTGCCCTTCGAGCTGCTTCTGTGTATTTAACCAATAGTGTGTCATGCCACACGCGTTGATGTTTCTGTATGAAGTCTGACTCTGTGCCACCGCATAACCATAGATCTCATCTAGAATATGTTAAAAAATAATAAGAATACTTGCTACTAGCAAGTGTAAATAATGGGTGGGGATTTATGACGATTTCTGCAAGGAGGACACGTGACAGACGGCTGGACAGACAGCTCTAAAACCGGACTGTCCGGACGAAATCCGGACGAATGGTCACCCTATCCAATCAGGACGCAGAACACAGTGTTACACTATAAAAAAAAAGTTACACTATAAAAAAAAAAACTTGGAACGGGGCCTTGGAACGAATCAGGCTTTTTCCATTGAAATAGCTACTCAACTTACGAAAAATTCACGTTACGAAACCACTTCTGGAACGAATTAATTTCGTAAGGTGAGGTACCACTGTATATCAAAATTTCACGGTAATTTTCAGGCTATTTGTTACAGGATTTACAGAATTGCTTTAGGAATACTTCAATCTACATATTTCAATTTTTTGTCAGTCAACTCTTTTTTTCCTCTCTCACCTGAATGAACTTCTGACTCTATAATATGTGAAGTTCTCTTTGCATACTTAAGTCAACATAAACCTCTCAGGAGGATACTGTACCATTGGAGTCTAAATTTAGTCCAGATAACAAATATTCAGTTACTAAATTAACTGACAATGATTTGAATAGTAGATTTTGATTAATTCGTTTTAAATCAGTCTGTCCTGCAGCAGTAAGGGCAATTATAATAACTGTCAGATTAACCAATACTAAGGAAAAGGCTCAATACTCTGTAAAATTTTGATACCACAACAAAAATATTTTCTTCTCAGTTTCTTTATTACCATGTGGTCATAAGCACAGTGCAGCATATCTTTCTAAATCTCTTATTTCAGTATCAATATTTGTTCAAATGAGTTTAAATTCTATTTTATTTTATTCTTGACAACCCGAATCCCATCTGAATCCTGCACATTCCATCCTCTATGTGTTATTTTAGGAAATACTGCCCTGATCAAGAACAATTTCACTAAAGGACACAACAACCAAATAAACCGGCTCAACAAAAAGGTCAGTTGTTATTCATGGAAAGGTACAGAAGTCGACAGAGGCCATATTCATAAGCAATATTTTTTCTTACTTATTAAACCGAGATAATGAGATAATTAATTTGAGATCTCAAGAAAACAACACAATTAATTCGTGATTTTGAGAAAACAAAACAATTATTCCGTGATCTCGAGAAAACAACTGAAATGTTTACCTCCACATTGTGACAGGCTGACTTCGGGGCTATTTCTCATTCTGAATAGTTGCGTTTTTGGTCATTAGAATGTCTGGAATAATAATCAATCAGCTGATGAGGCAATATTTTGACCAGGGGTTGACACAGGGGGAGATTGCATTACGTCTTTTAATTCGGGATAATTTCAGGATTAGTCCGCGGCACCTCCACAGAAGACTGGCCCGGCTTCGTCTTACCAACAAAGATACTAGGGATGGGCAAAGTGAGGCTTCATGAAACACCGAAGCAGTTGAAGCGATTGTGCCGGAGCGCTTAAACACAGTTCGAAACTTTCCCCACAGTGACATCTAGTGACGATATGTTAGAACTACAACATCCAGAATGTTTCATGTTTTGAGACGGAATCATTTTTTGCTTTCTCGAGATCACAGAATAACTCTTTGTTTTCTCGAGATCTCGAAATAAGTTTTGTTTTCTCGAGATCACAAATTAACTGTGTCGTTTTCTCGAGATCTCGAGTTAATTTTCTTGTTATTAAGGTGGAAAATAATCATTATGAACATGGCCTCTGTCGGCTTCCGCAGAAAGGAAGGGTTGGGCAACAATTCAATATTAAAATGACAGTTTTGAACTGTAGTACTATGTGTGTATGTGTATATTTTATAGAATGAGCAGGTGGTTCGTAGCGCTGCTGCTGCCCGTGGCAGTGCTTGGGTTTGATGTGAACAGAGGGACCACATTCACTCACCAGGAGATCACACAGAGAGCATTTCTGAACCTCACAGTAGAAGTGTGCCGCTCCATAGCCCAGTCTGAGGGGAGGACCTTCACTGACCCAGTAAGTATTTTTATGGACTTTCTGTTATGTCTATCTTTATGGGACTATGTTTTTATGGAACTGTTTGTTTTTGTCATTGTAGGCCAAGCCTTATACAGTGGAGAATGTTCTCCAGTCATGTGATGCTCAGAATGCAATCAAATTATTCTACCAAAACATGAAGCTAATTCAAAATTACAATATACGAGTGGACAAAAGTGTTCTGTACACCTCTCCAGCCCATCACTTTCATAATGAGATGATTAATGAAGGACGTGATATCATTGTAGCAGGGTTGGGGGCTGTAAAGGCCAGCAACAAGAAAGGCAACTACGAGGCGGCCCAGAAACAAATGGGAAAAATCAGCCACTCTCTACAAGTATGCTCACATTTACAATATTTAAAATACATAATAAAGCTACTCCTTCTTATTCCTTTTGACCACGAATGCACTATTGCACCATAATGTAATGCAACTTGCTGCATGTTGCTCAGATAAATAAATTAAACCGATCTGAACTTACATTTTTATCATATCTTTGTTACTTTGAAGGATTTTTACAGCCACTCCAACTGGATAGAAATTGGCAAAGAGGTCCCAAATCCTTATCTTCACAATGGAAATGGCAATGTTGGTACTATTGCAGGTAAATGAAAATATAAAAGATTCAACTCAAATGCTTGAAGAATTTTTAATCAACTACAGATGCATTCTTTTTTAGCCAGAACGAGGGCCACTTGCCGTAACTGTACTGGAAACGACTGCAACAACAACATATTGAGAGACATCATCGAGGAAGAAGTACTGACCTCTGGCTATTTTGCCCTTAGCCCATCCACCTCCAAACCCACAGGTACTTTACTGAAGTACCCAGATTATAAACATCTGCATGACTTAAAGACAGGCACAATAAATAAAAATAATGATTTATATTTGCAATAAATTAAAGGAAAGTGCAGCTATGGTGGGGATTTGGATGGTTCAAGTACCGTTGACCCTAAAGGTGGCATAAATAAGGACACACCAACCTCCAGTCACGGTAAACTCCATGAAAAAGCTGCAAACATGGCGATAGCTGCCACTAGTCAACTCTTAGAGGATGTACGAGCAGCAGCTGGAGACAGTGCTTTCTTACAGTAAGCAACCTAGAAAACCTGTTTAGTGTCTTTAACCTGTTTAGTGTCTTTAACTGATGGTTTGTCTCTTTGTCAGGATGCTTGGAGCTAAGTCTGGCAAGCCTCTGTGCTTTGTAGTTGACACCAGTGGGAGCATGAAGGAGGACATTGCAACAGTGAAACGGCTCGCCTCCACGCTTATAAACAATATTCAAGCCGGAGTGCAGCCAGAGCCTTCAGTTTACATTCTGGTCCCTTTTAAAGATCCAAGTAAGACAAATTTTGAAATTAAATTGATATTATTTGTAGGGCTGTCAGTTTAACACATTAATTAGATTAATTAATTACACTGCAAATTAACTGACGTTAATTGACGTTAATTAATTGACGTTATAAAAATTAACGCAATTAATTATGAGTGGCAATTCAATGCACGCGCATTTTAAATTTGGCATGCGGAGAGCAAATCGTTGCCAGCGCCTTTGAACGGCAAGTTTATTTATAAAAAGAACTCTGTGATTTGTAGCTTTTGTCAAAAAGAATTTTCCGATCACTGAAGCTGCTCCAGCCTGACGGATCATTTGAAACATGTCCGGACTTGCCTGGCCAGCCAAATGATATCTCTCTGTATTTGCTATACAGCGCGATACCATTTGGACACCCTCGCTCCACCCTCACTCCCCCGGTTAACAACGGACTCCGCGATTCTGATTCGTTCAAAGATGGTGACGTCAGTGCACCCGCCTTTGCCCACAACGTCCCTTCCATTCAGCTGTAAAATTGGTCTTAAATGACCTAAAACACATCGATTCCTTAAAACCACAGCAGCTGACAGCTCTAGAGGCCTTTCTTTTCAAAAAAGATGTTTTTGCATTGCTTCCTACCGGCTTGGTTCACGTCGCTGTCCGTTAACTGTTCTCTGATTGGTTCACTTAGCTGTCTGTCTAAGCGCAATGGCAGCGCATTCTGGACCAAGCGTTACCAGACTCGCCGCTGATACAGCGATGAGTCATGGATTCTTCCAGGCAATGTCCGGACAAGTTCCATTATTACCGGTGATAGTGCGCACTTCAACAAACCACCAAACCACACTTGCAGAATTTTGGAAACGAAAGAGCAAAGCAACCACAGAAAAACTGACAAACTCAATCGCAAAGTGGGTTCGCTTGCTCGCTCACTCACTCTAAATCTCTCTCTCTCTCTCTCACACTCTTAAAATGTGATTAATTAGATGAATTAATTACAAATCCTGTAATTAATAAGATTATTTTTTTTTAATCGCCTGGCAAATTATTTACATATTTTTTTTGTTATGTAATACATTATTTCTCTGTCAGATGTTGGGCCAAATACCAGAACCACTGATTCTAGTGAATTCAAAACAGCCATTGATTCACTGGAAGCATCAGGTGGAGGCGATCCGCCTGAAATATCTCTATCAGCACTACAGGTACATTAAGAAAAAAAAAAATTAGAAACAATACTTGCATCGTAGCATGCATGTTTAAACCATTGCTTGTGTTCTTCTTAGACGGCACTAAACCTTGCTCCACCTGGCTCTGACATATTTCTGTTCACTGATGCCTCCGCAAAGGATAAAGATTTGAAAAACAGTCTCATGGCTTTGAATGAGCAGAAGAAGTCCAAAGTGAGTAATATCTGACAGTGACATATTTGTAATTGCTGTAATTAAACAGAATTAAGTTGTGCCATTCTACATATTTCAGATTAACATTCTGATGACGGGGGCTCCTGAGTCGCTCGCTGATCTCGAACTGTACGAAGATGTGGCTCAATCTTCAGGTGGACTTTTGCTAAGAGTCCAAAAGAGTGAACTTGCACTTGCCACTGACACTCTATTTAACTCCTCCAGCTCTTCTTCGGTACGATATGTTAAAACTGCAAAGTATTCAATTCATTTTTATAAGACAATCAAGAGGTTTAAAAATATTCATAAACATAACATAGTATTAGGATTAACTGTTTACTGATTAATAACAGCTTATCACTTTTTCTAGGTCACACTTTTGGACGAAGTCAGGAAACCAGGAAAGTCTGAAAATTTTACTTTCATCGTGGATGATACAACCAATAATGTCACTGCTTACATTACTGGGGCCATTTCAAGTGTGACCTTTGTGAATCCTTCAGGTACATATTTGTTATATATACATTCTATGTTTTATAAAATAGAAATAATAAGGTTCAAGGTTTTTTTAATTAGTCTCCACAAGGGAGAAATTTGGAGGTAAGGGAGGGTTGTAGTTCAATAGAGAGAGACATGCATCCATAGGACTGTGGTGTAAAATGACAGCCGACAGCTCAGGGTCTCTTTGTCCGCTGCCGGCATTCCAATTCTCCAATGGGTCAGAAAACATCCCTCAGGCCAATTCAGATGTCCTGCTATAAAAAATCCAATAGTCAATCGTTCCGTGTCCTCTAGGAACAGCGGTGCCAGGCACACAACATTCCACTTGTCCCAAGCGTCCCTCGTGTATCTGGCAGTGAGCTCCGTCGGGACAGTCCAGCTCTCAGGACCGGCACTCCTCCGTGAAAAAAGTGTGCCAATTGCGTTGAGGGACCATCTTATCAATTCCATAATTTAGGATTTTGAAAATCTGTTCCAAACAGGAGAAAAAGAGACGAGACAAGAGAAATAAAAGTACCAGACAGAGCAAGATAAGAAGATAGGAAGAAGAAACACATCCGCTCTCCACGTCAGCTAGAACAGAAGAATAGAAATCAAATCAAGAATAGAAAAGAATAGAAATCAAATTATTCACCTCATTGTGTTTTGCTTTAGGTCAATCTCAGACAAGCGCACCAGTGATAGCTTCTTCTACAGCAGTCGGAAACTTTAGAAGAATCAAGCTGAATAAACAGGTTGGAATTTGGCAAATGAGAGTTGTGTCAGACTACCCATACACAGCAAAAATTGTCGGTGAGTCTTTAAAATGGCTTGAAATAAATCTGAGCATAAAATGTTACAATACTGAAAATGTTTTTTTTTTCTTTATTTTAGGTGACAGTCCATTAGACTTCATCTATGACTTTTTGGGACCAGCACAAGGCCCTCTGGGGGGGGTGGTTGCTTCTGAGAGTCGCCCAAAAGCAGGTAAATACAATACAGGATGTATGAACACTTACATTTAAAAAAATCTAATAGTAATTGTGTTCCAATCTCTTATTTTAGATGCTAAGGGAAGTCTGGAGCTTACATTCATTGGGAGTGAGACTGCCACTGTGACCGGTGCTTCCTTGCTAAACTCAAAAGGAAGAGTTGACGGCACTGTCACTAAACTGGGCAACAAGGAATACTTAGTGGAGTTTAACCCTATGCCAAATGAGACAAGTACTCTGCTTGTAAGGGGGTCAACTTCTAATGACCAAGCTGCTGCTTCATCTTTTCAACGGGTATCATCGGGCAAAATCAAAACCTCTTCTCTCTCTGTAACTGCTGTAAGTACCACAACTTCCTTTATAACTGCAGGCATCCTCAATAATAAGTCATGTAAATATATATACATGTATTATATTTAGTAATAATGAGTAAATATGTTCCAATTTAAGGATGAGCTGAATGGACTTATTGAACCCGGCGCATCAGTCTCAATACCCTTCACTGTTTCGAGTGACAAAGCTGGAGTTCTTAGAGTTACAGTTACAAATGACAAAGGATTCAGCATTGATTACCCACCCACACTTACGTTAAGTGGAGGCAAAGCTGATGGGAAAGTCACTCTCACTGCTCCAGTTACAGCAGAGTCGGGTAGTGAAGTCACTCTCACCATTCAGGCCGAGGATTCTGGAAAAACAGACCTGAACTATGCAACCATGAGCTTCACTGTGCTCAAAAAGGTAATTTTGCGTAATACTTACTTTTGTTATTGTATAGATCCCAAACAGCTTGCAGTTGAAAATTAAGATGAAGAAATTCTGTAATAGAATTTACTGTTTAATTGTAAAAACACAATTTGACCTGATCTACAGTTTAGTTTAGTTAAGTTTAGTTATCTGACTTTATTCAAACTTAAATTAGACCCCAAATAAACCAGCCTATGGTATAACAATTGTTAAATTGCACCATTGTTCTTGTGAACAGATAACGGACTTCAGCTCCCCAGTCTGTGAGGTTCTGCGTCAGACGAGCTGTCCTCAGAGCTGCAGTACATCCATGTGGCAGGTCTTTGCCAGGGTCAGTGATGGCACAAATGGCACTGGAGTGGACAACATCTACATCCGTCGAGGCAAAGGGACATTGACCACCAGAATAACTTCAGGAAATGCTAAAACTGTGACCTATGAGGCCTCCTGCTGCTCAGGTGAAGTAGAATTGGTAGTAGTGGATAGTGTGGGTAATGTAGGCACCTGTAATTTCAAAAGACAAATGGCCACCACAACCACAACCACAACCACAACCACACTAAAGCCCAGCACTGTTAACAGCGGCGACGCTCAAACAACAGAGTCAATGTCGCCCAAACTCGTGCAGTCTTCTCTCTTTTGTCTCATTATCTGCCTGCTTGGGTTTCATTTCACCAACTGAAAAATAAGTCACGCTAAAGTGATAGAAATAACAAAATTAAGACTATTTATTTGTATGTGTTAATCATATGTATTAGTCTATGCTGAAACTTAAAGGTCCCATGGCATGAAATTTTCACTTTCTGAGGTTTTTGAACGTTAATGTGAGCTCCCCTACCCTGTTTAGGGTAGGGGAGCTCTAAACTAAACTGAGCATTTGCGATCCTTTTCTGCGTTACAAAAAATCGGAGCTCAAACGGGCGATTTTGAACAAGGCACCTTATTGACGTCAGATCGAAAAAAGAAATGCAAATGCAGTTCCACCCCCGTCTGTCTGTACTCAGCGTCTCTGTAAATCACGCCCAGAGAGTTTGGACTGGAAATGCGCTAGGCAATGCGAAATGCGTTTTTTTTATTTGCCTGGAGGCACGTCCGAGTGTTTCTAGGCTCGGAAGTCCTTTATCTGAGCCTCTGGACCTTTGAACAGCAGTGGTTTAATTTTATTTTCTGTGGAAATGTGTTTATTTTTCAATGGAACGCTTCAAATCTCTCCCCCCGTGCAAAAACACGGAAATGGATCAGCTGAGAGCGGAGAGTTTGGCCACGCCCCCACCCTCTACTATAGGCCAGCTCTTTTCTCCTCATGTGCATTCAAGCAACAACGCCCATTATGGCCTGTTCAGAGAGAGAAAAATTACTCTTTCTCATCTTATCTCTGTTTCTCATGCACTGAGTGTTGATTTTGAAGAAGGATTCATTTACAGTATTAGGGAACCATTAAGCCATATAAAAGCATCAAGAAGTACCATGTCATGGGATCTTTAATACATTTTGGTCTAGGGTATTAAGTATAATATTGCACTATATTTATTTCAGCATTATTTTCTGCTTCATTGTTGTTGTTTTTTGTTTTGTTTTTTGTTTGTTTTTGTTATTTATGTGTAGTGTATAACAAGATGTAAACAATTAATAACGCTATTTATGAAAAACTTTATGAAAATGTCATGTTGTCTGTGTACATATTTAATACACATCATACACACACAGGTCCTACATTACACAAAATTGACCCTTGTGAGCTTTAAGGCATGTTAGAATGTTGTTACCTGCTCAAAAACATACCTGGAGTTATGTTTTGTCCATTCTTACAGTAATCCTTTATTATTAGTCTGTATACATGTCCAAAGCTAAAAATGCTCTATTGCACCTTGTGATGTCATAAAGCAGTCATTTTCAAGTTAACAGCTACGTTTTGTTTAATAGAAACTGGAAATTTCAGGGCTGAAATTATCCAAATGATTTTTAGACTTTAAAAACATGATGTCATGTGGTAACCTGTATTACCACATGACATCACAAGGTGTCGTCACAGACATCAGAGTGTTTTCTGTCTGAGAGAAAAACACAAATTAAATATGCAAGATTTTTGTGTGAATGAAACAAAACACAACTCCAGGTATGTTTTTGATGAGGAAACAACATTAGAACAGAGATCAGAAAAAAGGGTCATATGGGCCCTTTAAAATAAAAATAACATTTTTATGAGGGAAACAACAAAAACATAGCTAATTACCACACATTCAAATATTTTGATTGCAGTAAAATGATTAAATATTATTATTAGCATATGATGATCAGTCTCACAGAAGTGCCACTTGTTATGGCAGTTCTGTCCACAATGAAGTAATATTGTTATACGCCTTTTCTAATCCTTATGCTTAATATTTTAAATGGTAGATAATGAGCAGTATTCTAGTAGCACCAGCACCACCTAGATAAATTACTCTACACCCAGGGTGTAAAATAGGTACGTACACACCTGTCTTAAGACATGAATGTTGTGTAATTAAAGGTAAAAGATGGTCACTCCCTTACCGGGCAAATTCATTGTTTCCTCACGTACACGTAATGAAGCTGTCATTTCACAACAGGGAAAATGGAGTAAAGTCTGTTTTTATTTAATTAACTGTTTTTATAATCTGTCTGAGTCTGCAATAAGTTAGGTGTAGCTACAGACTACATCTGATGCATGACAACCATAGATTGTAGGCTATATGACAACTAAATCCAATTCACTGCAAAATAGAGAAAGGAATTAATAATAATTCCTAGGCCTACATGAATAGGAATACATACATTTGATTGACAATTGATTCATTAAAATGTTCTTGGCATGGTGGCATTGCCAGGAATGTTCCTCATGACATGACATTAAACATATTCATCTCTATGGAGACAAGCAATAGAGACAAGCTATAAGAGCAACTATGGGAGCCATGCGAGACAATACTCACCTGGAAAAGACGGTTAGAGGCTAAAATCAAGGAAGCACGGAGAGAAGTGAGCTAATTGTCAGAGGTCCAGAAAGGTGCAATGAAAAAGCAAGTACCCAAGAGGTACAGCCAGATGCCCATGCCTGAAGCACTCGAAACTGCCAAGCAAAGGCTACAAGCCTTAGTCAGCCACCTAAAGAGGTACACGTGAAATAATGAAGCCAGATGAATAAACCGCCTCTTTGCAACACAAAGTGCAAAAGTGTACACTCAATGACAGGGGGATAACACCAGAGCAGACCACCAAGGCTGGAGACTGAAAGGTATTGGAAAGGCATATGGGAGGGGGAGGCATCACATAACACCGATGCACAGTGGCTGGTGACTCTGAGGGAAGACAACAGCAACCTCCCTGAACAGAATCCAGTCATCATGACAGTGGCAGACATTCAGGAAAGACTCTCAGGCATGAAAAATTGGACAGCACCAGGCCCTGACATAATCCACGCATACTGGCTAAAGAAGATCACTGCACACTGCACTCCATGAGTGCCTGGCAGGACAAATTAACCAGGCATCATGGAGGGTAAGATAAGAGGGCACATGGATCAGTACGTGAGCACAGCGCATCGAAGGGCATTGGCAAAAACACAATGGGAGCCAAACACCAACTCTTGGTTGACCGAACAGTTGCCTGTGACTGCAGAACCCATCAGACCAACCTGTGCACTGCCTGGATTGATTACAAGAAACCCTATGACTCAGTGCCACACACATGAATCACTGAGTGCTTGGAGTTGTATAATATCAATAGGACTCTGAAGGCGTTCACTGCAAACTTGATTGCAAACTCGACTCGGTGGAAAACCACCCTTGAAACCATTGGCAAGCCACTTGCACAAGTGTCTATCAAATGTGTCGACCCAGGACCTGCTGGAGGGACTATGTCTCCCGGCTGGCCTGGGAACGCCTTGGGGTCCCCCCGGAGGAGCTGGAGGAAGTGTCCGGGGTGAAGGAAGTCTGGGAGTCCATGCTTAGACTGTTGCCCCCGCGACCCGGCCCCGGATAAGCGGAAGAAAATGGATGGATGGATGGATGGGTTCCATCCCAAATCCAGCACCCTGAGCCTGTACATGAGCTGGAAGGAAGGAGGCCGAGGACTAGTGAGTGTGGGAACCACTCTCCAGGATGAAACAGCCAAAATCCATAAGTACATCAAGAACAAGGCCCTGACAGATGACGTGCTCAAGGAATGCCTCAGACAGTGGAGCGCAGAGGAAGAGGTGCTGGAGGGACCATCATGGCAGTTATGTTTCAGCATACCACCGAAACATAACTGAAGTGGCTGAGATCAAGAAATCCTACCAGGGGCTGGAGAGGGCTGGTCTGAAGGACAGCACAGAGGCCCTCATCCTGGCTGCACAGGAGCAGGCCTTGAGCACCCAGGCAATAGATCCCCAGATTTACCTCACCAGACAAGACCCAAGGTGTAGGCTGTGCAAAGAGGCTCCTGAGACAGTCCAGCACATAACTGCAGGATGTAAGATGCTGGCAGGGAAAGTATACATGGAGCGACACAACCAAGTGGCGAGCATAGTGTACAGAAACCACTGTGCAGCATACGGGCTGGAGACCCCAAGGTCAAGGTGCGAAACATCTCCGAAGATTGCAGAGAATGACTGAGCCAAGATCCTGTGGGACTTCCAGATACAGACTGACAGAAAGGTGATGGCGAACCAACCAGACATAGTGGTGGTGGTGGATAACAGAACAGAGCCATGGTGGTGGACATTGAAATACCAAGTGATGGTAATATCAGGAAAAATGAACACGAGAATCTAGAGAAATATCAGGGGCTCAAGGAAGAGCTGGAGAAGGCCTGGAAGGCCTGAAGGCACCAGTGGTGCCCGTGGTGATCGGAGCACGCTCTCTTCCTCTAGGAACCGCTGGTGGTAGGCCTTCCCCGGATCTAGTATCGAAAACCAGGCACTGCCACACAAACTGTTAAGGATGTCTTGCACACAAGGATTGGGGTGTCTGGTATCTGGTATGGACTTTAGGTTTAGTTCTCTGTAATCCACACACAGACGCAAAGTTCCATCCTTTTTGCAAACACAGACAAGTGGTGAGCAATAAGGAGAGTAAGACTTTTGTATCCATCACCTATTCAGAAGAAACCTCCTTGTGGAGTGGTTTGGGGACTGAGGTGTATGTGCATGTTACAGGAGTGATGTCTTTAAGCCTGATCTTCAGCTTTAATGATGGGATGCAGCCAACATCGTTGTCTCCTTTAGAAAAGGGATGACACTCCTCTTTCAATACTGCATGTACCTTGTCCTGTTGTTCTAGTGTCAGATGGTCAAGAGCCACAGGTGGATCCCACAGTTCCTCTTTTGTGTCTTGAACTGGGTTTGCACTGTCCTTTTGAGTTTCAGTACTGGTGCAGTGAGCAACTGAGCATTGCTACCATATTCTGACTGCAGCTGCAACTGCAGCTTGTTGGAGCTGGCCTAACACAGTACATGCTGTTAAAGTACTACAACTGCTTTCATTAGTGACTGGGACAGACATTTTAGTCCAGCCTCCCTTATGGAGATTGATAACCGCCTCTGATAAAGTCAGTCCATCTGGCCACTTTGAGCTATCAAAAGGTATCTACAAACAAGGCATCTTGTTCTCCTGCACTGTAATATATCCATAGACTGCATTTCACCAGTTTCACCTGGGGGAATAGTTACTCTTGCTTGTCCCACTCTCACTATTCCCTCCCTCATGCCCTCATGTCTTCATCATTTTTCTTTACCAGCTAACAAATATTTCAGTTTTGGTGCAATCAAGCCAGAATGCTTCCTGCACAGCTGCTGAGGTGAACTCTGGATACTGCTCCATCCCATTTTTGACCCATTTTAACTGCTCAATAATGGACAGCTCCGCTACACCTGGCATATTTGAGATCAACACTGGGGCTAAAAGATCTTGTGCACATTTGTTTGGTGTATTGAGTTTAACCTTTAACTCCACCCAACCTGAGAAGGTGATGGCAGTTTGGTTTGCTGCCTACAGAGACGAGGTGAAATCAATGACCAGCTGGTGTCAGGAAAATAACCTCTCTCTGAACGTCAGCAAAACTAAGGAAATGATCGTGGACTTCAGGAGACAGCGTGCAGACCAGCATCCCCCCATCTTCATCAACAATGCTGAGGTGGAGCAGGTCAGCAGCTTTAAGTTCCTTGGGGTACACATCACTGAGGATCTGTCCTGGACACTACATACAGACACTGTGGTTAAGAAAGCCCGACAAAGACTCTACTTCCTGAGGAAGTTGAGGAAATTTGGTATGAACACCAGCATCCTTACAAACTTCTACAGGTGCACCATCGAGAGCCTGCTGACAGGCTGCATCACACTGTGGTATGGGAACTGCACCGCTCAGAGCCGAAAAGCACTACAGAGGGTGGTGCGAGCGGCAGAGGACATCACTTGCAGCAGTCTCCTCTCCATCCAGGACATTTACCACAGCAGGGGTCTGCGTAAGGCACGCAGCATCACTAAGGACCATACTCATCCGGCACAAGGACTCTTCCGTCTGCTACCCTCTGGTAGACGATACAGGAGCCTGCAAGCACGCACAAAAAGACTCAAAGACAGCTATTACCCCCAAGCTGTCAGACTACTGAACTCTGGATAATACTTGATCTTTGATTTAATCCTACCTGCACCTTTGTACATTGTAAATTGTATTTTTATTATATATATTTTTTTTACATATTTTTATTATATTGTTTATTATATTGTTTACTTCTTCCCCTGCACTTTTGCAACACTTTTTTACCATGTACTATTATTGCTTGTCCCACTCTCATTATTAGTACTTTTGACTATCTTAGCGAGTCAACGGTTCTACTGATCCTAAGCATTTCTTTGCATTGTTGACCCTGTGTTGATTCTGCATATGACAAATAAACAGTCGTGAAATCTTGAAATCTTACCCACAAGTGTCTTAACAATGTTAATTCCGGATAGTCAAACTTAGTGTTTAAATGTTAAAACGGCTTGCCATGTGCACCAATCTGTCCAAAAAGGCATTTGTCCCTAAATCTAAACAACTGTCAGTGTTAAAATTTGTTTTTGTTATTAATATAATTTTCAACAAACGTTTCACAAGTGCATAAACAAAACAACCCTAACATGCATCTTACTGATAAATTAACTTTCCATTAGCAGCCGACAGGTGCCATGTGAAAATACCGCTCCTGCCCGAAGTGAAGATCATTTGCATACAGCGATTTTGACCATTTCACCTGGTCAAAACTCCAGTTCAAGATATCTGTAATTATATTTTGACTAGGCAAAATGAACATTGCAGATATCTCCAATTTCAGATACTGTATCTCTAATCAAAAATAATTTCAAGATATCTATAACTTAATAATGGATATCTGCAATTACATTATGACTATCCCTACCTCCAGTTTGAGATACCTACAACGTCATTTTGACTAGTCAAAACTTAATTTAAGACATCTCAAAAGGAACATATCGATATCTTGAACTGAAAATCAGTTGTGGATATCCGCAATTCACGTAGTGGATATCTGGAACTGAATTGTGGACATTTTCATAATGATGAACCTCATACAAATGAATGGCAAAAGTAATGTCATTTGCCCTAGGAAGAATTTCTTTGTGGATATCTAAAATGACAATTATTGATAGGAAGAATGTAGTTGCGGATATCTGAAATGTTCCTTTTGAGTAGGCAAAACTGAATTACAGATATCTGCAACACATATCCAGTTTAGCTTTTTAATGTTAAGATGGTTTGCCATATGCCACCTGCTCTGTGAACTCGAGACTCATCTTGCCGGTGCTCCACCAATGGAAAAACACTCTCAAAAGTCTATATCCCCCAAAATATGTAGCACTGTGGCCGAATAAAGATGCTTCAGAGAGTGTGTGTTTATTTAATTTATTGCCGTACGCACTGAAACACAAGAGACAAATGTATGACAACACTATTCATGTCCGGACACACTTTACAACTAGGTTGTACCGCATAGGACGCTTCTAAATAACACAATTTATCAGAAAGAAATATTCACTTTGTTGGAATAATTATTCATGTGTTATCATTGCTTCATGTATTTTGATCTAATTTAATTGGAATATTGTATCTCAGTGTTATGGGAAGTGAAAAAGGGAGTCCGAAAATCCGGGATGGGAGCTTTGAAAGAAGATACATGGGAAAGTTGAGTTTCTGGGAAAAGATGTCATGTTGTTTTATCATGTATTTGCATTTTTGCAATTTGCATATTTGTGTACACCCATCTGTGAATTATTAAAAGGTGCAAGAAGGATCCAGTGACCAGTGATCTCCTCAGCAAGAGAAGATGGCGTCATAGCTAGATTCTGGCAGACCACTTTTGGTCCAACTTCGTCCATCAACATCATCCACACTTCAGAAGCAGTCCAAATGGCACAAGGACACCAACAATCTCACCATTGGTCCAGTGGTGATGGTGGTTGATTCACAGATACCTAGTGCCCAGTGGCCAATTGGCCATGTGGTGAAGATCTGTCCGAGTCAAATTAAAGGACAGACTTACCTGTGTCCAGTTGTGCGCCTTGTGTGGCTGCCAGTCTTGGAAGAAGGGGAGTACAGTAATCCCTCGTTTATCGCGGGGGTTAGGTTCCAGAAATAACACGCAATAAAAGAAATCCACGAAGTAGGACAACTTTATATTTTACAATTATTCTACATATTTAAGGCTGTAAATCCCTCACCACACACATTATACGCTTTTCTCAGACTGGAATTGACCTTTTCTCACATTTCTCTCTCGTTTAAACACTCAAATTTTCATAGATTTTTAGCAAAATGTATTAATAGTGAAGCGGGGGGGTCCACTGGGAGCCCTGCCGGACGCGCGAGGGGAGCGGAGACATGAGTCACTGGATCCGCAGGAATCCAGTGACTCGCGTCCCAGCACTGCCACGTCCCGCGACGCGCACCAACCCCTTGGAGAAGTGCGCGACACGTGCACCCCTCATCGTGGTCAAATCCGTGACAAAGCAGCGTGACCGGCACGAGGCCGCGCGTACACCGGGGCTGCGAGCACGGGATCAAACTGCGGCGCCCGGACCACGTCCTCTCAGCCCAACCCACAAACCAGCCACACGAAACCTGCAAAGAGCGGTTTAATCCTGGTTTACACTTGGTCCAGTCCTGGTTTAATCCAGGACCAGTCCAGGTTTAGACCTGGTTTAGACCTGGTTTAGTTCTGGTCTAGACCTGGTTTAGTCCTGGTTTAGTCCAGGACCAGTCCAGGTTTAGACCTGGTTTAGACCTGGTTTAGTTCTGGTCTAGACCTGGTTTAGTCCTGGTTTAGTCCAGGACCAGTCCAGGTTTAGTTCTGGTCTAGACCTGGTTTAGTCCACGTTTAGTCCTGGTCTAGTACCGGTCTAGTCCCGGTCTGGTCCTGGTCTAGGTCCAGTCTGGTCCCAGTTCCCCGCGTCCCCCATCTATCAATCGGCAAAGGTCTACAGTCTCTTAGCCAATCAGGACGCAGAACACAATGTTACACTATAAAAGAAATGTTATACTATTTTTAAAAAAATCAGCGAAACAGCGAGGCCGCGAACCGTGATAGAGCGAGGGACCACTCGTTTAGTCAGACTTTCCTTTATACTTCAAATTTGTAGCAAAATTTGGGAGTGGCCTTGTCAGAAAGTCTTTCCTTGTATATAGTTATTTTATTTTATTTTGTAATGTCTGTGATGGACATCAGTCGTGATGTCATATCCCTTTTGTGTTTTCTTTGACTTTATCTAAGGCAGAGGTCTCCAACAGGGGGGTCGCGACCCCTAGGGGGGTCGCGGAGGTACTGCAGGGGGGTCGTGAAATCTTTTGATTTCACTTTAAAATAATATAATTTTATATTTTATAAATACAGTATTAACCTGTGTATTATTTCCTTGTATTGGATGTACCATAACAGAGTAGCAATGTTTATGACACTAAGCTCAATTTAATATAAAACACAATTGTATGCCATATATAGTAGGGGGTCCCTGGCCCAGTTCGCCATCTGTTTGGGGGTCCCTGGCCTGAAAAACGTTGAAGACCCCTGATCTAAGGCACTGGTTGTTTTCCTGTGTGGTGTCCTGTGTGTGTGTTCATGTATAACATCGGAGTAGTTGTGTGAAATTATTATACTATTGCTGTGCTAAGTGTGTTTTCCTGTGTTTTACTGTTATAGCTGTATACATCTGTCCAGTTTACCGTTCATTAAGTTTTCCTTGGTCCGTCGGGTGTCCAGAGCATCCTCGCTGTTATAGCCTGGCGTAACACGACACGACGAGGGAGGGCGGTGTTGCAGCCATGCAGTTGCGCTATTAATCCAATAGAGGGCGCCAAAGACCGCCGTAACATTTCCCCTGTGTTTGTTTATCCGTAGTCCATATCATTTTGTTATTGTTAGTTTGTGTTGTATTGTTTTATATTCAAATTCTAACATTTTTTTTATATGCTTTGTTCCATAATCTCGCCACACACGCCCATAATCTTGCCTTGCCAGTTCCATGTGACACTGTAACTACAATAGCTGCAATAAAGTTCCCTGGTGTTCCACTATATCACAATTACATATTTAATGATTATTTCTTTTAAAAAAAATATACTGTGGATTGTGTTTTACATTTAAGTATGACTTGAGCACCAGCATATATACTGTATCAGTACATCACCTGTCACAGGTGATGTAAAATGATCCTAAGTAACAGGAAGAAAAAGTCCAACGCGGCTCCACCCTTTTCAATAGAACACGTACAGTACACCTGCTGTAGGCACAATACGCGATGCGGGATGTCTATCAAACACCAGGTACAGTGCGCATTTAAAGCTAATATATACCCAACTTAAAGTAAAGATTTATGACTGTTAATGTACTGAAATACCTTTTAATGTATTACTTGGTTGTTTAAATGCAGTGACTGTAATTAATTGTTTTCATTGCTTTCTCCATGCTCTGTCACACAAACGCTACAATGATTGGACCTGTGCCAGTGTTAATAGGTTGTATTGATGACATTTTTGAACTGGATGTCATGATTTTAGACGGAGGGCAAGGGTCTAACAGTAAGCCTGTTGGAGTTTCACTTATTTTTATTAACATAAAATCCCCTAATTTTGCACTTGAGCGTTATTATTAGAGATTTAGATGGATTAAAAAAAAAACACTTAGCAGGGCTCTCAATTTTTGAAGATTGCTAAGAGTGAGATTTCTGAGGAGCGGGGGAGGGGGGGGGTCCTCGGATTTTTTTCCCGAGGACGAGTGGGGTGGGGGGGTGACATTTTTCCTGGGGGAAGGGGGGGGGGCAGTAGTCGAGTTATAAAATGAAACCAAGGGGGATGGTGGAAGGGCAGGGCAGAATTAGAAGGTACTTTGTTAATATGGAAATGCTTTTGTAACTAAAAGTCCATATTATCATTCAATAATGCACATGATAATATGTTATCACACACAGTCTTGGTTTATGTGCTGTATTATTTAATTAATGTATTTAATAGCTTGATGTACGGCAACCTTGAGAGCCTTGAAAGGCGCCTAACAAATAAAATGTATTATTATTATTATTAGTCTTGGTTCTTGGTTTAGTCCTGGTTTAGTCCTGGTTTAGACCTGTTTTAGACCTGTTTTAGTCCTGGCTTAGTCTTGGTTTAGTCCTGGTTTAGACCTGGTTTAGATCTGGTTTAGTCTTGGCTTACTCCTGGTTTAGACCTGGTTTAGTCCTAGTTTAGACCTGGTTTAGTCCTGGTTTAGTGCTGGTTTAGACCCGGTTTAGATCTGGTTTAGTCTTGGCTTAGTCCTGGTTTAGACCTGGTTTAGTGCTGGCTTAGTCTTGGTTTAGACCTGGTTTAGTTTTGGTTAAGTCCTGGTTTAGTCCCGGTTTAGTCCTGGTTTAGACCAGGTTTAGATCTGGTTTAGTCTTGGCTTAGTCCTGGTTTAGACCTGGTTTAGTCCTAGTTTAGACCTGGTTTAGTCCTGGTTTAGTGCTGGTTTAGACCCGGTTTAGATCTGGTTTAGTCTTGGCTTAGTCCTGGTTTAGACCTGGTTTAGTCCTGGCTTAGACTTGGTTTAGACCTGGTTTAGTCCTGGTTAAGTCCTGGTTTAGTCCCGGTTTAGTCCTGGTTTAGACCTGGTTTAGTCTTGGTTTAATCCTGGTTTAGTCCCAGTTGAATCCTGGTTTAGACCCGGTTTAGACCTGGTTTAGTCCTGGTTTAGTTCTGGTTTAGTCCTGGTTTAGTCCCAATTGAATCCTGGTTTAGACCCGGTTTAGACCTGGTTTAGTTCTGGTTTAGTCCTGGTTTAGTTCTGGTTTAGTCCTGGTCTAGTCCTGGTTTAGTTCTGGTTTAGTCCTGGTTTAGACCTGGTTTAGTCTTGGTTTAGTCCTGGTTTAGTCCTGGCTTAGTCTTGGTTTAGACCTGGTTTAGTTTTGGTTAAGTCCTGGTTTAGTCCTGGTTTAGTCCCGGTTTAGTCCTGGTTTAGACCCGGTTTAGATCTGGTTTAGTCTTGGTTTAGTCCTGGTTTAGTCCTGGTTTAGTCCTGGTTTAGTCCTGGTTTAGTTCTGGTTTAGTGCCGAAATAGATGCAGAAATAATCTGATATGACTCACCCATAAAAACGCGGTCACTCGTATCCATGTATGCACGTGTCACGGTCTTTAATAATCCGGAGCTCCGGAGAAAAGGACATATCCCGAACTTATCCCGTGTCCCAAGACGAGAGTTCCTCAAGTAGCAAGTTAAGGATTACTCTCTTGGAAATGCTGCGTAAACATTCACGCGGCTCGCTCACAGCGAACAGGCCGATCAGCTGATCGCTCAACTCGAGTACTGGTGTGTGAGTGACTTTTTTTCGCTGAAAACGCGCGGTGCCTGCATTAACTTATCGATTTTCTGGGCACAGAAGCGCTGTGAACAGTGGCTACAGTTTTGAATTGCTTAAAAAAATTTCAGAGTGAGAAATACCATGTGTGGCGTGTGAGCGTGTGAACACATCAAATTGCGTGTGTCACACTCTCAATGCGTGAGACTTGAGAGCCCTGACTTAGTAGTCTATTTTTTTTTTATTTCTACATAATACCACTGTTTTAATTCATAATTTTACTGACATTGCATTTTGAAAGATAAAATCCAAATTCCACCACAGAATTTCAGTTTATAATGTTATAAAAGTGATGTCATGTGAACTGAGTTTTGTGTTTCTTGCACAGAAGAATAGCGAGAGGAGGATGGCTGCATTGCTGTGTGCAGTATTGTCTCTGGTACTGCTCTTGAATCCTGGAGCTGAGAGCTTTGAGATCCTGTTTGGGGACTCCCTCAACCATCAGGAGATCACATGGAAAGCCATTCTAAATGCCACGCTGTATGTCTGCCGTTCTATAGCTCAAACTGAAGGAACTGACTTCACATTTCCTGTAGGTTTAAACTCTGCTATTTCTTTTGTTTAACATGCCACATGGCTGTAGTTTCATTATAGTGGCTGCATGCCTATTATTAGCTTGCCTTGTACAGTAAGACTAATTTATTAATATCTCTTCCTCTGTAAATAGTTACATCATTGCACCTTTATCCATGCTGCTTTTAGTTTCATTTCATTTCATTTCATTGCATTTTCTTACATTTAAGACATAACCAGCGGGATAAACCATCTAGAAATGAAATTATTATTGCTTCAGGAGTTCACTTTGTTGAAACATCGCTAATGGATAAATCTAAATAGTTTAAAAACTTTTACTTTTTTAATATAATTCTATTGGTTTTGAGTTGGGCACAAATTAAAAAAAAAACAACAACTAGGTAGTCGTGACCAAGCCTAGCTCAAGATGCTGATGCGGCATTGTCAAATGCAGAAGAGAAATTTCACTATTAGGACAATAAAGCACACCTTAACCATAACTTTGTTTTCATTTTCTACTTGATTAAATTGTACCATTCACATCTTTGTACATCAGATTTTTTAATCTAATAATCTCTTCTACAGCCACAGCCCTACACATTCGAGAATGTAGCTTTGGCTTGCAAATCTGCCCAGTCCTCCAAGTCTTTCCGTCAGGCTGCTTATCTCGTCACCTACAGAAATGTGCGGGTGGACATCCAACATGCTCTGAATGCCAGCTTTCACTTTGATGAGGAGAGGTTTGCCGGAGGAAAAGCGATCATCACTAAGGGGCTACAGTCAGTCAAAGCCAGCAACAAACAGGGAAACTATGACGCAGCCAGACAACAGCTGGGAGAGATTTTACATCCACTGCAGGTAACTTGTTACAGAATCATAAAAAAAACAAATGAGCCGTGTTTTATTCAATATTTACATTATACTTGAGTAACTGATGAAAATATATTGTGTTCAATTTGACTAATAACCTTTATTATTTATTTAAAAACAGAGAGAGAGAGAGCGAGAGAGATTTTATTTTATTTTTCAAGATTACATACTTGATGGTTAAGATCTGCTTTTACATAATATGCTCTCATTAAATGATAGACGAAAGATGAAAGACTAAATCTTTTGTTGTTGAACCCAGGACTTCTACAGTCACAGTAATTATGTGGAAATAGGAAAAACGGCCCCCAATATGAATCTGATCAGGTCGGACACTAGCATCGGAAACATTGCAGGTAAGATGAAAGATTCATTACAAATGTACTCAGCTCAAACAAATAAAAACAGGTGATGTTTATTTAAATCCACTTATATTTAAAATGTTTTGTATTTTCTATTTAGCACCAACCAGAGCGACCTGCCGTAACTGTAATGGCGATGATTGTAAAAACAACATTTTGGACGACATAATTGCAG
This sequence comes from Paratrypauchen microcephalus, assembly GCA_036785185.1. Taxonomy (NCBI): domain Eukaryota; kingdom Metazoa; phylum Chordata; class Actinopteri; order Gobiiformes; family Gobiidae; genus Paratrypauchen; species Paratrypauchen microcephalus. The sequence goes on along the minus strand of JAVJIX010000120.1, from coordinate 1,740,313 downwards.
AGGAGGTTCTTACATCTGGATATTTTGGCATTGTACCCATCATCTCAACAAAACCAGCAGGTCAGTGCCTTGTTCAAGTAGTAGAAATTATTCTTACACATGGGTATAAATAAATATTATTATTAGGGGTGTGAATCTTTCACTCACAAAACGGTTCGATTCGAATCTCGATTCACAGGCTACGATTCGATTCAGGGACGATTCATAAAATTAGTAAACGATCCGGTACGATTCGATTCGATACGATTCGATCCGATCCGGTTCGGTTAATTTCGATTCAGTACAAAGGTAGATAAGGTAGATATCAAAAATAAAAAAAGTAGTTATAAAACAAGCAAGTTGCCTATTAAAGGCAAAAATCTGAATGAATCAGAATTAGTGCTTCAGTCACAGTTTCAGTAACTGTATAAAAGTGCAACATATCACTGACAAGAAGATAGATATTACTAGGCAGTTATAGAAAACATTAGCATGTTAAATCCAACATGTCTTTTTATGCCTGTAATTAACTTTTCTTAACAAAAAAAAAAGAAAATCAGAGAGAGCTCTTAACACTGAATAATACTTTCTCTCCATCTCATAACATTACCTCAGTCTCCTTTGAGACAAAAATCATCTGTGTGTGAAGTACATTTCTATACACACAAATCATAAGTATTTAATACAGAAATGCACCAATTCTGATTATACATTGTATTTTCCACACAAAAGTAAATTAACCAAGTCAATTTTAGCCCAAATCAAATATACATTGCCAATACATGAATGTTGTCTAAATAAATCACCCAATCCACTAACCGTGACAATAAAAACGCTAGTATCATACAATTGTTATGGTCTACTGCAGACTACTGAGCCGATAGTGAAACATCAGACCGACAGTGAAAGTTTTATCAACGCGACACAACACTGGCACAAAAGTTAACCACGTATAGGAACCATGTCCATAAATAGCGGTAGCGCACCAAATTAACTTAAACAACAGCTCAATAAAAGGAAACTTAGCTTAGCTTACCGATAGAGTAGATCTCCTGACGAGACGAGGCGGCGGGAAACCCGCCCTCCGCACAATGCGAATTGGGACACGGCTGTACAGTGCAAACATTTTGTGCTCGCTTCCGCATACAGCCCGCGCCCGCTCGCATGATTGGCAGTTAACCAGCCAATAAGCTTCAACCCCAGGTAAGTGAACCACCCACCGTTCGCTAAAGAGCGCAGACACACACAGAGCGGCTGCTGCGCCGTGAGAGAGACCGCTCAGGAGCCGAGAACCGATTCTTGGCCGTAAATCCGGTGCATCGGACCTTTCGTAGTGAATTTGGACCGATCCGGGCTCCGCTGATCGGTACACTCAGATCGCAGAGGTCACAGACCGATAACCGATCCAAATCGGTTAATCTTTACACCCCTAATTATTATAGATAATATGGGAGAAGTGGATTCTGCTTTTGCTGTGAAAAGTGAAATGCTTTTTTGATCACATAAGATTACATATTTAATGATGATTGTGTTTTACATTTAATTACAAACTAAACATATATTTTATCTAGATTTTTTAATTGCCCAAAATTATATACTGTTTGTTTTTCCATTCAGCTGCTTCAAAATATATTAAATGATTGTTGTACTTGGGTGGGGCTTTGAAAGAGCAGCTCTCTGAGAGGAGAAGACAAAAACACAATAGGTTCAAACAGTTCTGAATGTCCATTTGAAAGAAAGAAACAGACATCTGCACAGCAATGACCATAAATGGGGTAATACAAGGTTATACTAAGCATGTGTCGTTAACCTTTGGATGACTTTGGCAACAACATATAAATCTACTGTATCATGAATCTAAAATGTTGCTTATCAGGTTTTGTTTTGCATGACTTCTTTGTTTGCAGCAATGCAAAAATGTAGTCTGACCTGTGGAGGTAGTCATTTAACCCAGAGGCAGGCAAATTTTATTTCCAGTGTGTTTATTTGCATTGTAAAACATTTGGCCTACCTTACCTATCTTAACTGAGGGCTACAATTTCAGGTCCTTTTTGGATAGATTGTTCAGTCTCAGACAGACATCGCTCGTCTGAGTTATTATTACCCTGAGTCAGCTGTTGACAGTGCAAACATGGAACTGTCTGACAGGCAAAGCGGTAGAATAGGCGCAAGTGTTTTCTAATGTCAAATGTCCCAAAAATTATATGTGTATACATTTCCCTTTTTTTTTTTTTTTTAAATAAATAGAATGTATTATAGTAGTCTAGAAGTGTTACTGCAGCAAAGACACTGTAGTAAAAGAGTATTTAAATTAGTGCTGTCAGGCGAATACATTTTTTTAAATTAAGTACAGGATTGTAATTAAAGGAAAAGTAACGTTTTTTTTTTTACAATTTGAGCCTTATTTCGGTAATAAAACAAGTTGTTTTACTCACCCATATCACTTTGGTGTCATATGGAGCATTTCTGGAGATGTTTTAGATTAGCGTTAGGCTAACGCCGTTAGCCTAGTGCGACTTATAGCCATAGCTCGGGGCATTCCCCGAGCATGTAATATGCCCCGTGCGGGCTCCAAATAACACAAACTTTAGCACTTTTCAAATCATAGAAGCTTGATGTCTTAGCCTACGATTTCGTTTGGTCAAAAGTGGCCTGTAATCCGAGATTTAGCCATAGTTTCGAGTAGATGAGGACGCCAGTGCGCATGCGCGGAGTGTGCTCTCAGCTCCCGGGACCCAAACATGGAACGCATAGCTGTAAACTATGGCTAAATCTCGGATTACAGGCCACTTTTGATTCAAACGAAATCGTAGGTTAAGACATCGAGCTTCTATGATTTGAAAAAGTGCTAAAGTTTGTGTTATTTGGAGCCTGCACGGGGCATATTACATGCTCGGGGAATGCCCCGAGCTATGGCTATAAGTCGCGCTAGGCTAACGGGGTTAGCCTAACGCTAATCTAAAACATCTCCGGAAATGCTCCATATGACACCAAAGTGATATGGGTGAGTAAAACAACTTGTTTTATTACCGAAATAAGGCAAAATTGTAAAAAAAAACATTACTTTTCCTTTAATTAATCAAATTAATCGCATTTTAAGAGTGTGTGTGTGTGTGTGAGTGTGTGTGAGTGTGTGAGATTGTGAGTGTGTGAGATTGTGAGTGAGCAAGCGAATGAACCCACTTTGCTATTCAGTTTTTCTGCAGTCGCTTTTCTCATTTGTTTCCCAAATTCTGCGAGCGTGGTTTGTTGAAGTGCGCTCTATCACCAGTAACGATGGAACTTGTCTGGACGTGTTTGTCTTTCAAATGATCCATCAGGCTGGAGCAGCTTCGGTTATCGGAAAATTCTTTTTGACAAAAGCTACAAATCACTGCATTCTTGTTGATCGTCCTCTTCGTTCTTTTTGTAAATAAACTTGTCGTTCAAAGGCCCGAGCAGCGATTTGCTCGTGACACGCCAAATTTAAAATGCGCATTGAATTGACACTCATAATTAATTGTGTTAATTTTTATAACACGTTAAATTGCAGTGTTATTAATTTATCTAATTAATTTAAATAGAATTAACAATTTGGTAACATCATGTGACATGTTTGACAGCAGTTCAGACATGATAAAAATATAATACAGTGGTACCTCACCTTACGAAATTAATTTGTTCCAGAAGTGGTTTCGTAACGTGAAAAATTCGTAAGTTGAGTAGCTATTTCAATGGAAAAAGCCTGATTCGTTCCAAGGCCCCGATCCAAGTTTTTTTTTTAATAGTGTAACTTTTTTTTTATAGTGTAACATTGTGTTACACATTGTGTTACATTTGTCTCTCGTTTAAACACTCAAACTTTCATAGATTTTCAACAAAATGTATTAACAGTGACGTGTGGGGGGAAGGGAGAGGGGGGAGAAGACTGCGCTCTGACACGTGTGATAGCGCAGCATGACCCGGCGCGGAGCTGATACCAGGTCTAGACCAAGGTCTAAACCTGGACTGGACCAGGACTAAACCTGGACTAAACCTGGACTAAACCAGGACTAAACCAGGACTAGACCAGGTGGATTAAAGCAGCGAGGAGGGGACTGCACGCAGTCTGAGCGCATGAACGCATGAACGAGACCCATGCAAGAGCCGCGGGCTCCTCCTGGTTTAGTCCAGGTTTAGTCCTGGTTTAGTCCAGACCACCGCGGCTCCTCCTGGTTTAGTCCTGGTTTAGTCCAGACCACCGCGGCTCCTCTAGACCTCTAGACCTCCTCTAGACCTGGTCAGGTCTAGAGGAGGTCTAGACCACCGCGGCTCTTGCATGGGTCTCGTTCATGCGTTCATGCGCTCAGACTGCGTGCAGTCCCCTCCTCGCTGCTTTAATCCATCTGGTCTAGTCCTGGTCTAGTCCTGGTTTAGTCCTGGTCCAGTCCAGGTTTAGACCTTGGTCTAGACCTGCTGTCAGCTCCGCGCCGGGTCATGTGCGCTATCACACACGTGTCAGAGCGCAGTCTTCTCCCCCCTCCTCCTTCCCCCCACACTTCACTATTAATAATTTTGTTGAAAATCTATGAAAGTTTGAGTGTTTAAACGAGAGACAAATGTGAGAAAAGTTTAAATCCAGTCTGAGAAAAGCGTATAATGTGTGTGGCTGAGCGAGCATTATTTGAATTTTTGAGATTTCGCGTTTCGTAACTTGAATTTTCTTTCGTATCTAGAGACCAAAATTTACCGTGAAGGCGTTTCATAACTTGAAATTTTCGTTTGTTGGGTCATTCGTAAGGTGAGGTACCACTGTAGTTCAGACATGATTAAAATATGTAGTGACATGTTTTAGGTAAATGCAGTCATGGAGGAAGTGTGGATCAAACCAGTAACATTGAGCCAAAAGGTGGAATCAATAAAGACTCATTTGGGGCGAGTCACGGTCACCTCCACACTCAGGCAGCTAACCTAGCCATCGCTGCAACCAGCCAACTGCTCGAGGACGTCAGAGGGGCTGCCGGGGACAAAGAATTTCTTCAGTAATATTTCAAACATACACACACACGCGGACACACACACAGACACACACACACACACGCTTATGTCTCAGAAACGGATCCTGTTATCTCTTAAGTGCAGGTTTTTATCTTTTCTGTTTCATACTTGTTTTGGTAGGATAGTACCTGTCATAAATATTATTATAGCTTCAGTCAAGTGGCAGTTTCATCAACACTGAACATTCCATACAAAATGAAGGGACAATTTATGCACAATTAACACATTTTTATGCTGTTGTTATCTATTTTTGTTTGTCTCATCATAACTACTGTATTTAGAGACGTTTTGGCCCTTGTTTACAGTCTAGTTGCGAGGTAAAAGAACATGAGGTGCACTCTGTAACTTTTTAGTGGAGATTACCTCGACAAGCAGGACATCAGTAATTGAATAAATGCAAAATAGATAACTTTACTTCAATTTACTGTTTTAATCTACAGTTTCTGATGGCACATATTTCTGCCCATACTCTTCCTTCATCCTTAAACTACCCGGATGTTTGTCACAGTAAATTGAAATTGAATTTTGAGAACTGAATTTGAATTGCAAGAACTGAACAAGCATATAAAAAGAGTTGAATTTTCAAATTTTATTAGATTCCTGTTACAAACTAATAAATTCAATTTCAACATCATACTATTCAGATTTAATTTTTCAATGCAATGATTCAAATTAAAAAATACAATTTCAAATTATGTGATTCAAATTCAGTTTCTGGTGGCACATATTTCTGCCCATACGTCCAGCTCCAATTCATTTTGTATTAAAAAAAAACGTAATTGTTGTACGTAGTTATGGTAGGAGAAACATCTGGACAGAAAACCTAACAAATCTATTTCAAGCTAACCTTAGTGATATATGCTTGGAAGTATGTGTAAGAGCATGTGTTTGATACGTCATACTGCTGTATAAGTCATGCTCTAAATCAGAGGTCTTCAGCAGGGGGGTCGCGAAATCTTTTGATTTCGCTTTAAAATAATATAATTTTATATTTTATAGTGTAAAATACAGTATTAACCTGTGTATTATTTCCTTGTATTGGATGTACCATAACAGAATAGCAATGTTTATACATGACACTAAGCTCAATTTAATATAAAACACAATTCTATGCCGTATATATAGTAGGGGGTCCCTGGCCCAGTTCGCCATCTGTTTGGGGGTCCCTGGCCTGAAAAACGTTGAAGACCCCTGATCTAAATGCAAGACTATCAACCTTATGAAAACAAAGCATTAATCAGCACAAGGAACAGTCAGGTCCCACTTACCTTTGTACTGGTTTAACTGTTTTCCCTAATCTCTTGATACAGTTTAACCATGATTCAAAGCTCTTATTAAAGATCCCATGACATGGTACTTCTTGATGCTTTTATATGGCTCCTTAATGGTTCCCTAATACTGTAAATGAATCCTTCTTCAAAATCAACACTCAGGGCATGAGAAACAGAGATAAGATGAGAAAGAGTAATTTTTCTCTCTCTGAACACTCCATAATGGGCGTTGTTGCTTGAATGCAAATGAGGAGAAAAGAGATGGCCAATAGTAGAGGGTGGGGGCATGGCCAAACTCTCCGCTCTCCTGCTCTAGCTCTCAGCTGATCCATTTCCGTGTTTTTGCACGGGGGAGAGATTTGAAGCGTTCCATTGAAAAATAAACACATTTCCACAGAAAATAAAATTAAACCACTGCTGTTCAAAGGTCCAGAGGCTCAGATAAAGGACTTCCGAGCCTAGAAACACTCGGACGTGCCTCCAGGCAAATAAAAAAACGTATTTCGCATTGCCTAGCGCATTCGCAGTCCAAACTCTCTGGGCGTGATTTACAGAGACGCTGAGTACAGACAGACGGGGGTGGAACTGCATTTGCATTTCTTTTTTTGATCTGACGTCAATAAGGTGCCTTGTTCAAAATCACCCGTTTGAGCTCCGATTTTTTGTAACGCAGAAAAGGATCGCAAATGCTCAGTTTAGACATTTCGCAACTTTAACCATGGGGGGGGGCCTAAACAGGGTAGGGGAGCTCACATTAACGTTCAAAAACCTCAGAAAGTGAAAATTTCATGCCATGGGACCTTTAACTGTTCACTTATTTTCACATTTAAAATTGATGCATGTCTGTTAGATGCATTGCCACTGAAGATTGTGTTGTGTGCATTATATTAGTATGTACAGTAATTGTTGATATTGCGGTTTAATTTTAGATGTGGGACCCCTGATAAAAACTACTGATCCCCAAGTTTTCAAACGCGTGATCAATGATTTGTCGCCAAGTGGAGGAGGAGATGAGCCAGAGCTGAGTCTATCACTGTAGTTAGTAATACTGTGGAGTATTCCAGCCAAAGAAAGACTTTAATTCAGAAATGATTATTATGCAAAATTGACTTTTTAGAGCTCTTAATCCTGTTATAGTTGTTTCCCCTCACCCTTTCCATTTTGTAAGTTGTAAGTTTGAACAAGTATGATTTCAGTATCACTTAGTAATTTTGGTACAAGTGAAAAAAATCTGCTGCTCGCTAGTGTGATCTGCAGCTGTCCATCAGAGGTGCCAACTCCTTGTTGTGATGATGTTTATAGCCACGTCTGCTTCCATTGGGCACCGCAGTTTTCTAATGCTTAGGTCAACGGAATTGTTTCTTTTATTAACTCATTTTAGATCAATATTGTATTAAAATAAAATGATTATATTACATAATGATCCACGACATAGATTCTAACTACAGTTTATTGCAGACAAAATCATAGTAGGTCTTCTTTAATATCTACTAAGCAGATGGCAGACCTCCACCAAAATTACAGAGTGCACTTGTGTCATTGATCATGTCATTGATCTAATAGTGGAGGATTCACCTCATGGTGACCTGATTTCTGGTCCCCACAAAGGTAGTGTGTCATGTATTATGGACAAATTTCAGTCCCCACAATGTGATGGAATACTTGCCCACATATAAAAGGAGAAATTCAATTTGTCACCTGGACAAAAGTTTGTTTGACCAAATACAAATTATGTCTGAGACCTAATTTCTGTTCCTTGAAGAGAAAAGGACGTCTCAGATATAATTTGTCTCCCATTTATAACTCTATCCTCAAACCTAAATCAAAACAAACAAAGAAAACAATAGGGCAGCAGGTCAGGTCCAGAGGTGTGAAAACACCCATTATGGCCCTGAATAGTTCTGCTAACAAGACCCCACACTCCACTCCCACTGCATATTTAATAGGCTCACATAACTAACTAAAAACAAATAGGTGTGACAGTTTCATAGTAATTTCATTCTACTTATCTCCTTCCTGCAGGCAGTTATAAGCAGTGTCCACCAGTGTCTGACCAGAACTGAAGAAGCAGCTTGGATGAGCTGCCAAATGTATTGTACAAACAAACTTTTGTCCAGTTCACAAATAGAATTTCTCCTTTTGCCATGGATTCTACCTGGATGACTGAGGGATTCTACACTTGCCCACATATACACACAAATAATGAAAGATACACATTTGCAAATGTGTACATTTGCTATACCGCAGATCCTTCACCCCCACCGCTATCAGGCTGTATAACTCCACTATATAGTCTAAAAGTTATTTTCTCTTATTTACTTATTTTATTATTATGACTTCTCTTGTCTGGATGCACTTTTGTTCTAACTTTCTTTTCTGCCTGGAGCTAATGTGGCAAGTGAATTTCTCCTGTGTGAGATCAATAAAGTCTTACCTTATCTTATCTTATTTTGCATGTTTCAGGTTGATGGGCATTTCCAAAGGGTCCAGTAAAGCTCTGTGTTTTGTGATTGACAAGACCAAAAGTATGAGCGATGACATTGAGACAGTGAAGGTCGTCACTAACAATATCATCAACACTGAAGTGGGCACGGACAATGAGCCCTCAGTGTACATCCTTGTGCCATACAGTGACCCAGGTACACAGATGTTATGATATAATAATCATAAGTACAAATATTTCAATTCACCTGCTCTTGAACTGTGCAACCATAGATTGTATTTATATAAATGGACATAGTTAACCTGCTAGGTAGCGCACTCCAAATACAAAGTAAGCACGGATGCGCTTCCAGCTCTATCAACTCCGGGTATGGGCAGAAATATGTGCCACCAGCAACTGAATTTGAATCACATAATTTGAAATTGTATTTTTAAATTTGAATCATTGCACTGAAAAATTAAATCTGAATAGTATAATTTGAAATTGAATTCATTAGTTTGTACAGGGCTCTCAAGTTTTGAGCGGGGTCGTGCGTGAGACTGCGTAATTTCCGAGGGGGGTGCGAGTGAACAATTTTTCGTGCTGAGTGCCTTTAAACAAATAAAACATTCTATTATTTTTACATACGTGAAAAGTCCATGAGGAACTTTAATAAATGTGTCAATTTAAACAGGAAAAATTCATCTATATAGAATACCAAGACTAAGCCAGGACTAAACCAAGACTAAACCAGGACTAAACCAAGACTAAACCAGGACTAAACAAAGACTAAACCAGGACTAAACCAAGACTAAACCAGGACTAAACCAAGACTAAACCAGGACTAAACAAAGACTAAACCAGGACTAAACCAAGACTAAACCAGGACTAAACCAAGACTAAACCAGGACTAAACAAAGACTAAACCAGGACTAAACCAAACCAAGACTAAACCAGGACTAGACCAAGACTAAACCAGGACTAAACCAAGACTAAACCAGGACTAAACAAAGACTAAACCAGGACTAAACCAAACCAAGACTAAACCAGGACTAGACCAAGACTAAACCAGGACTAAACAAGGACTAAACCAGGACTAAACCAAACCAAGACTAAACCAGGACTAAACCAAGACTAAACCAGGACTAAACAAAGACTAAACCAGGACTAAACAAAGACTAAACCAGGACTAAACCAAACCAAGACTAAACCAGGACTAAACCAGGACTAAACCAAGACTAAACCAGGACTAGACCAAGACTAAACCAGGACTAGACCAAGACTAAACCAGGACTAAACAAGGACTAAACCAGGACTAGATCAGGACCAAAGGGCGGGCGAGGAGGAGGAAGGAGAGTTTTTTTCGCTGAAAACACACATGGTGCCTGCATAAACTGAGCCACACAGACCGATTTTCTGGGCACCAAAACAAAACAAACAAACAAAAAAAATCAGCGTGAGAAATGCCATGTGTGGCGTGTGAGCGTGTGAACACGTCGAATTGCATGTGTCACACTCTCAATGTGTGAGACTTGAGAGCCCTGGTTTGTAACAGGAATCTAATAAAATTTGAAAATTCAACTCTTTTTATATGCTCATGTCCAGTTCTCGCAATTCAAATTTAGTTCTCAAAATTCAATTTCAATTTACTGCTTTAATCTACAGTTTCTGATGGCACATATTTCTGCCCATACTCTTCCTTCATCCTTAAACTACCCGGATGTTTGTCACAGTAAATTGAAATTGAATTTTGAGAACTGAATTTGAATTGCAAGAAATGAATGAATTTTCAAATTTTATTAGATTCCTGTTACAAACTAATAAATTAAATTTCAACATCATACTATTCAGATTTAATTTTTCAATGCAATGATTCAAATTAAAAAATACAATTTCAAATGATGTGATTCAAATTCAGTTTCTGGTGGCACATATTTCTGCCCATACGTCCAGCTCCAATTCATTTTGTATTAAAAAAAAAATGTAATTGTTGTACGTAGTTATGGTAGGAGAAACATCTGGACTGAAAACCTAACAAATCTATTTCAAGCTAACCTTAGTGATATATGCTTGGAAGTATGCGTAAGAGCATGTGTTTGATACGTCATACTGCTGTATAAGTCATGCTCTAAATGCAAGACTATCAACCTTATGAAAACAAAGCATTAATCAGCACAAGGAACAGTCAGGTCCCACTTACCTTTGTACTGGTTTAACTGTTTTCCCTAATCTCTTGATACAGTTTAACCATGATTCAAATCTCTTATTAACTGTTCACTTATTTTCACATTTAAAACTGATGCATGTCTGTTAGATGCATTGCCACTGAAGATTAGTGTCATGTGTTGTATGCATTATATTAGTATGTAATTGTTGATTTTGCGGTTTCATTTTAGATGTGGGACCCCTGATAAAAACTACTGATCCCCAAGTTTTCAAACGTGTGATCAATGATTTGTCGCCAAGTGGAGGAGGAGATGAGCCAGAGCTGAGTCTATCAGGGCTACAGGTTCCGTGGTAACAACATTCTTGGAATTTAACAAAATAACATTTAATGTATCCTTATTTTCTCTGTGCAGGTGGCTTTAACCACAGCCCCATTTAACTCAGAAATATTCCTTTTCACTGATGCTGGAGCCAAAGACACTTACTTAAAAAGCACAGTGATTGCCCTTACAGAGAGGACCCAGACTGTGGTGAGTGTTTTGTCTTTTTCCTATATCAGTAAAAGGTTGTTTAATGAGGCTGGCTTTTTTTAATTTGTAAAGTATGGAGCCAAAAGCACAAATTAATGAACATTAAAAATGCAAATATGCAAAGATTATAAATTAATTTTGTATCGTACTAACTTGTAACACATGCCATTTTTTTTGCAGATTAGTGCTTCTTAACAAAGGCTTTGTTTTTGTTCATAATGTTATTTTTTATTATATTTATTATTTAGGTGAACTTCCTGATCACAGACTCTGTCTCCACCAATCGCCGGCGCAGGAGCCCCACCACTCGGATCACAGCCATGGACTCTCAGCTGTACAAAGATGTGGCCCAGGCCTCAGGAGGGCTGGCCATAGAAGTCCCCAAAAGTGACCTGTTAGCAGCCTCCAGCATCATCACCGAGGCATCCGTCAACTCTATGGTGAGAGAAAAAAATAAATTTCCTTTAGGATCTATCTAAATAAACAGGCAATACCTTTATGGACAAAAATGCCTCTTTGTTCTCACTATTTAATGTAGGAGAGAGTTCCCTTCTCTGCAGGACATTTTTCAGGACTCTGTGCTCGCTCAGGCCAGAAGGATTGTGGGGAACCCTTCTCACCTGTTACATGGGGAATACGAACTGCTTCCATCAGGCAGACGCTATCGAGCGCATAACTTTAAGAGTAACTTATATAAACTTTCATTTGTGCCCACTTCTGTTGCACTCTTGAACAAATCTGCACAACAAAAGCGCACTTAAGTCACTTTATATTATATGTTGCAATAACTGTTTGTGCAATAGGGCTCGTGCAATAATTACCTGTGCAATAGGAATTGTGCAATAATTGTTCTGTGCAATAGGGCTTGTGCATTATCCATTGTGGTCTAGGGCTGGTGCAATATTTTGGCACTTTACATGTATCCTGTGATGAGTTCTGACTGTTATCTGTCTGTACTGTATGTGTGTGTATAACTATGTTTTTAAGCTGCGGGCAGTGAGCCCAAGACAAATTTCCCCTCGGGGACAATAAAGTTTATCTTATCTTATCTTAAACTTTTACCAATTTAGTAAATATAATTTTGCATAAAATAGATGGCACAACCTTTAAAATCTCAATAGTTGGGACCAAATAACAAAATGGTTGACTTTTTATATTTCTAGTCTTGCTTTTATTTGATTTGACCGGTTATATAGGACTAGCAAGATTCAATTGATCAATTATTCTTTTTATTGATTTTTGTTGTTTGTTGCCTCTGTGGAGTTATTTGGAAATTGTTAAAGTCTTTATGTAACTGCAAAATCTTCCTGTTGTCATCAGTTCATCTGTTTCAGGTGACTGTCCTAAAAACAGCCCGTAACCCTGGAGTCACAGAGACCTTCCTTTTCACTGTGGATAAAACCATGACCAAAGTTATCGTTTACACCACAGGAAGCGGCATCAGCTACACTTTGACAAGCCCGTCAGGTGAGTAACACAACTCAGTTAGTATTCAGTTACTATAATCCAAAGTTTGTTTATTTGACATTTGACAGAGTAACAGTTTTAGTCCAGTATAAAACATTTGTTTAAAAAAATCTAGTATTTAAATGAGGTACTGATGTTTTTAAAATCTGACCTAATCCATATGTGTGTTCTGTTTTTACTTAAAATTTCTAGGAGTCACCCAGAGCGGCACATCCGGGTCCCTGGTCTCTTCCTCAGAGTCAGTGGGAAACTTCCAGACACTGAGGCTCACGGTGCAAACAGGAGAATGGAAACTCAAGCTGTCCTCAACTAACCCCTACACCCTGAAGGTCATAGGTCAGCATTCAAAATTTAGTCTAATATTAAGAACTGCTAATCATGAGGTCTTGTATATTTATTATAAATGTTATGTGACAACTTTCTAGACTGTCTGTAAAAGCTAGAGGACAGGTCAGAATTCTATGGTAGAATTTGTGGTTAGCAGTTTGGATATTTCTTTAAAAACAATAGATCTCCCATAGAGTTGTATATCCCCCTGCACTCTTACCTGAAAATAATTGGTGGTATAAATAAAAAATTATACCACCAGCAGTGGCGGCTGGTGGTATAATTTTTGTTTTAATATAATACATCTATATATTTATATATTATAAATATATGTATTATATATAGGCTATATAGTATTATAACGACTGCCAGAAACAGTCAGTCATTTTGGTCACTATTGGGTGAATCATATCTTGAAAGAATATAAATAATTTGTGTTATATTTCATCAGTCCCCTGTCCTACACTTGCACTGTGTTTGGTTTTCACAGTCAGAGCGCAACGCACAGCCAAACGCAATGTTTAGGCAGCAACACAACCTGATCCACCGCTCACAACCAGCACCAACAACACAACCTGACACACTGCTCACAACCATCCCCAACAACACAACCTGACACACTACTCACAACCATCTCCAACAACACAACCTGACACACTACTCACAACCATCTCCAACAACACAACCTGACACACTGCTCACAACCATCTCCAACAACACAACCTGACACACTGCTCACAACCATCTCCAACAACACAATCTGACACACTACTCACAACCATCCCCAACAACACAACCTGACACACTACTCACAACCATCCCCAACAACACAACCTGACACACTACTCACAACCATCCCCAACAACACAACCTGACACACTGCTCACAACCATCCCCAACAACACAACCTGACACACTGCTCACAACCATCCCCAACAACACAACCTGACACACTGCTCACAACCATCCCCAACAACACAACCTGACTCACTGCTCACAACCATCCCCAACAACACAACCTGACACACTACTCACAACCATCCCCAACAACACAACCTGACACACTACTCACAACCATCCCCAACAACACAACCTGACACACTACTCACAACCATCCCCAACAACACAACCTGACACACTACTCACAACCATCCCCAACAACACAACCTGACACACTGCTCACAACCATCCCCAACAACACAGCCTGACTCACTGCTCACAACCAGCCCCAATAACACAACCTGGCTCACTGCTCACAACCATCCCCAACAACACAACCTGACTCACTGCTCACAACCATCCCCAACAACACAACCTGACTCACTGCTCACAACCATCCCCAATAACACAACCTGACACACTGCTCACAACCATCTCCAACAACACAACCTGACACACTGCTCACACCCATCCCCAACAACACAACCTGACTCACTGCTCACAACCATCCCCAATAACACAACCTGACCCACAGCTCACAACCATCTCCAACAACACAACCTGACACACTGCTCACAACCATCTCCAACAACACAACCTGACACACTGCTCACAACCATCTCCAACAACACAACCTGACACACTGCTCACAACCATCCCCAACAACACAACCTGACTCACTGCTCACAACCATCCCCAATAACACAACCTGACACACTGCTCACAACCATCTCCAACAACACAACCTGACACACTGCTCACAACCATCCCCAACAACACAACCTGACTCACTGCTCACAACCATCTCCAACAACACAACCTGACACACTGCTCACAACCATCCCCAACAACACAACCTGACACACTACTCACAACCATCCCCAACAACACAACCTGACTCACTGCTCACAACCATCCCCAATAACACAACCGGACACACTGCTCACAACCATCTCCAACAACACAACCTGACACACTGCTCACAACCATCCCCAACAACACAACCTGACTCACTGCTCACAACCATCTCCAACAACACAACCTGACACACTGCTCACAACCATCCCCAACAACACAACCTGACACACTGCTCACAACCATCTCCAACAACACAACCTGACACACTGCTCACAACCATCCCCAACAACACAACCTGACTCACTGCTCACAACCATCTCCAACAACACAACCTGACACACTGCTCACAACCATCCCCAACAACACAACCTGACTCACTGCTCACAACCATCCCCAATAACACAACCTGACACACTGCTCACAACCATCCCCAACAACACAACCTGACACACTGCTCACAACCATCCCCAACAACACAACCTGACACACTACTCACAACCATCCCCAACAACACAACCTGACACACTGCTCACAACCATCCCCAACAACACAACCTGACACACTGCTCACAACCATCCCCAACAAACCAAACGTCAATGTCAGCAGGGGGATCCAGACAGCACATCCTAACCTTCCTTACGCCGTGACACTAACCTTTTATTGGTGTTGTTATTACATATACTTGTTTGTTTGGTTTTTATTTTTTAGATATTTTTTTTGAGCTGTAGTCCAAGATCTATAGCGTGCTTTTTTATTTTGTGTTTTTTTTGTGTGCTGTAGTTTAACTAAAGTTTTTTATTTATTTTTTTATTTTTTTGTACCATAGTGGGCAAACTATAGCTTTTTATTTTATTTATTTTATTTTTTTGGTGCTAAAGAACTAGCTTTTTAAAACTTTTCTGTGCTGTACAACTAGCTTTTTAAGCAATGCTACTTGTGACTTTGTGTCGCCAAAAAGAAAAAGAAAACAAATCAGAGCGCATAGGCATACACTTAGAATCAGAGCCTCTGGCAAACCCAGCCAAAACCTAAAATCACTTTGGCATTGTACACGTTTTACAGAGGAGAGACTGGTGAGTGTGTGTGTGTGTGTGCACCGTGTCTGTCTGCCTGTGAGTGAGTGAGGAAAAAAAAACAAGGAAGCGACAGTCCACGCTGTTCTCAACTCCGCCCCCGCCCCTCTCTGCCTGTGTCTCTCTTCCACTGCCCCACCTGGTCCCTCTCTATCTCTTTCTCTGAACGGGGAAAGAGAGAAAACAGCGCAATTATTTTTTCCCCCTCCCGCGATCTTGGAGCCTCTGATCACAAAAAAAAGTCGCTAGATTTGTCGCTAGTCGCTTTTGTCTAATTTTCTCGCTAGGGGGGTCCAGAAAGTAGCTAAAAATAGCGACAAAGTCGCTAAGTTGGCAACACTGGCCATAACTCGAGAGAGAGAGCAGCTGAATCATGATAGGTTAGTTAAGTGTGTGATAATGTTTATGAGGACCAATCACTTGATTCGATTTCGTTCCGAGCTACACCCTGTATTGCGCCCTCTACTGACCAGCCGCCACTGGTCAAAAGTATTAGTAGTGTCTATAAAGAACTGGCGAGTCCCCAGGTAATTCTCAGATTTTGTTGAAAGAAATCTGTAACCTGTAACTTTATACTGTCAGGTCAAAGCCCAATTGACTTCCTGGTTGACTTTGTGCAACCTTCCCAAGGACCCTTCAGTGGCTATGACACCCTTGAGACACGCCCAAAAGTTGGTATGTACAACTAAATGGTTTTGCTTTAATAATCCTGTTCAATTGTAGACATTGCCTAGCAAGTTATGTTTTGGTTCAGACCATAGAATATATTGTAATTTTACTGTGCTTAGGTGTTGAGGGCTACCTTGTGGTGAGCCTAACTGGGAGTGACTCTGCGACAGTGTCAGAGGTGGCATTAGTGGAGGCACAGGGGTCATACACAGTCCTTGGAGTGGTACAGCCTGAAGACGGGACCTTCCTCGTCAGGTTTGCCACAATCCCATCAGGGCAGTTTGTAGTGCAGGTCAAAGGGAAAGACGGCACCTCTGTTTTCCAACGCCAGTCACCAACCAGCTTCACATCTTCCAATCTCACTATTACAGTAGGTATTTTATTATAGTGGTTCTCAGTCTGGGGTGCAGGTTGTACTAACTGTTTTTTAGCTTTGGGTATACGTAGACTTTTACAATACCTGTTCCGGCTCCATATAAGATTTGATTTAGACATGGTTCATCATAGAGGTGGGCTACATAGCATCAACTACTTACCCCATTAAAAAGGACATACAAGTATACACTGCACTTTTATGGTTACAGTCCATTCATATAGCATAATATGTGAGATGTATTGTATTTAACCCTCAACAAACTAATTAACCGGCATGTTTAAGCATCTTTCTGACAGACTGCAAAAATATCAGATTCTTGTTATCGGGATAATAAAGATGATCCATTCTACCAATATCGTCCAACCCTAATCTTATAATTTAGGTCTTTTTTTTCTCTTTTACTAGCATTTTCTTGATTTTTTCATATTCCGTGCCTGTGTAAAATGGTACTTGGCAAAAATATTCAGTATGTTTTTTAATTGTTTCATTTGCTTCATTATTTTAGGCCACTGCAGACAATCTTTTGACCCCAGGGACCCCCTTTGATGTGCCTTTTACAATATCAACCAGTGAAGTTGGGGTCAACGTCACCATCAGAGCTACCAATAATCGGGGCTTTACATCAACTTACCCAAGCACTTTAGTGATGGGGAGTGGGAACAGCACAAACGGTACAGTGACGCTCTCCGCTCCTCTCAACACCCCGTCCGGTAGTGATGTGACCCTGACCATAGAGGCTGAGACCCCTGAAGGGGATGATAACTATGTGGTCCTGCGCTTCTCTGTCTTCAACACAGTAAGACACCAATAATCTGCTAAAATTACATTCACTTTGAGAAGGTTTATTATGTAAGCATTAAACAACCTGGAGCCATGCATTATACTGTTTAATGCACAATGCAGATCCATAGTTCCTCTGCGTTAAAAATGCATAACGCACAGGCCCTGCTTGTTTAATACCACAGCTACTGCAATAAAACTGTAATCCCATTTGTAACATTTGTAAATATCTAAAATCTTAGTAATTTATGTATTTTACATTAAGCTAGTCCCTGCATTCCAGATGTAAAAAAAAAGTTGGAATAATGCTATGCGCATAGTAGTCATAGTCATAGTCATAGTTTGCTTTATTGTCGAAAACAATCATGTACATGTACAGAGAGTGAATTCGAAATTTCGTTTCTCCACTAACCAGGCAGGACAGTGATAGAGTGGCTAGGGGAGGCGCCGCTGCGCATGCGCGCGCCGCCGACTGGGAGATGCAGAGTAGAATAGATGCAATACATACAATCAGTGACAATTTAACAACATGTAATGACAGAAAAACAATTGGAGATATAACATACGGTGATCTTTTTCTTTGGCGACAGAAGGAAGGGTATGAGGGGAGGTCAGATTGGAAATCAATAATTAATTGGAAACTGACGCAGAGGCAGACTTACTAAATAGACAGGGCAGAGTGTTTAACATAAAAATGTCAGTGTGAGCCGAATGGAATGTTTTGTTTTCTTTTGTAGAGTGCTGTGATAAGGCTGTGACCTTGGACGTGTTTGTGCAGAAGATGTAGTCAAAACAAAGTCAGCTGAATCACAATTTCAGGAGAATTAATTACACCGGGAAAATTGAGCATAATCAATACATTTTTCGAACCCAAATTTGCCAGAACCCTGGTTTCTGCCAGTCACCCCAACTTCATGCCACCAAGCAGGACTGTGCGACTCGCAATCCTCCCGCTGGCACGTATGATGAATGAACGTGGACTGAGCCGCTGTTCCACACAGTTCCACATTCATTATCCAAGATGATATCCAGTGCCAGACAGATTTCCACAACTCAGGTGTTTCAGTTTGTGTTTCCCTTCAGATCTCGTCCTCCCTAATCCGTCACAGCCCCACTATCGTGTAAAATGACCTCCGGCGGCTCTGGCTCTTTTATCCACTCGGCTCCAATTTGTGATGGGTCAGAAAAACATCCTCCAGGCCAATCCAGATGTCCTGCCATCAAAATTCCAGTAGTAATCGTTTCGTGTCCTCCAGTAACAGCGGTGCCAGGCACACGACGCGTCGTGTATCTAGCAGCGAGTTCCCTTGGGACTGTCCGGCTCTCCAGACCGGCGCTGCTCCGTGTAAAAATATGCCAATAGCGTTGTGGGACCAGCTCCAATTCATGATTTAGAGTTTCGAAAATCTGTTCCAACAGGAGGAAAATTACGCAAAATTACGAGACGAGAGAAATAGACATCAGACAGAGCAAGATAAGGAGGAAGAAGAAAATGCGTCTGCTCTCTACGGCAGCTAGAACAGAATGCATAATGCATAAACCTGTAGACTGCAGTTGATTGTGTTGTAGAATATTATTTTATTCATCTCAACTACACATATTATATATGTACAGTCCTTTGTAAGATGGAAAATGACAAGCTACATGAAAATATCTAGGAAAACTTGTTTCAAAATCAACAGTGGTGACGTATTTACTGTCAAAGACCGAAACCAATGAGTTGTTGTAGTTCATCAGAATGTGTCAAGATATTCATCAAGATTTGGAACAAACCTTGATGAATATCTTGAATGTCTGATGACCTACAAAAAGAGGAGCAGGTCAAACGCTGAAGCATAATGTATCCTAGGGTCTATAGTCACTAACTGGAATGATCAGGTCCAACCTTAATGGATTTTAGATATTATATAATAGGGAAGACTGTCTGTTGCCTCCCATCTTGGAGAATGACATCCTCTCATTCTCATGTCTAAAAGCAACCAGTTAATATTACATGAGATTTGTTTGTATATTATTTTAATATCTCCACGAGAATGTGAGGCAACCAGGCCAAATGACACCAGTTCCACCAGAAATGTTCCCCTTTGATGAGTTTTATATTGTAAATTATTGCTGCAGCACGAATATAATTTGCCTCATGTTTGTGCCCTTGTCCTCCACCAGGTGACAGACTTCTCATCTCCTGTGTGTGAACTCTTGAGTATTCGCTCCAACTGCTCTGTAAACTGCAGCTCGTACCAGTGGTCATTCTCAGCGCAGGTCAGTGATGGTGCTGATGGGACAGGTGTGGAGCGGGTCAGTCTGAAAGAGGGCAATGGGACCCTCACTACGAGTCCAGACCCCCAAAATGCAAACATCACCAAAGTGTCCTACAGTGCCTCCTGCTGCTCGCCCTCCATGCAGTTACTGGTAGTGGACAGAGTGGGGAATGTTGACACTTGTACTATTTCCTATAATAGCGCTGTAACATCTCCATCATCTTTGGCCACCAAAAGTACAACAAACTTTGTACTTTTTCTCACCACTTTAATCCTTATGTTTTTTTCTGTGACAAAATAAAAAGCCAAAATAAATGAAGCCGATTCCTTAAAGGAAAAGTAATGTTGTTTTACAATCTGAGCCTTCTTTCGGCATTAAAACAAGTAGTTTTACTCACCCATAGCAGTTTGGTGTCAATTGGAGTGGTATCGCAGAAGTTATGTTGGAGCCGTTCTGTTCTACTAATGATCCCGTATCCGTTAACATGGTGCTCGTATCATATGCTCGGGGCATTACTTTGCGCTCTCCAAATAACACAAACTTTAGCACTTTTCAAATCACAGAAGATCGCTGTGTCAGCGTAGACTTTTAGTGGATTCCAAAACGGCCTGAAACCCGATATCCAGCTATAGTTTCATTTGATGACATCATCAGAGAGGACAGTGCGCATGCGTGAACTCAGCTGTTTTGTAAACACCGCTAGTCCGAAAGAAGCTAACACCGCTCTGAACTTTACTTTTCTGTTGCGATATCGGGTTTCAGGCCGTTTTGGAATCTACTAAAAGTCTACCCTGACACAGCGATCTTCTGTGATTTGAAAAGTGCTAAAGTTTGTGTTATTTGGAGAGCGCAAATCAGTGCCCCTAGCACTCACGCTAACGGATACGGGATCATTAGTAGAACAGAACGGCTACAACATAACTTCTGCAATACCACTCCAATTGACACCAAACTGCTATGGGTGAGTAAAACTACTTGTTTTATTGCCGAAAGAAAGCTCAGATTGTAAAAAAACGTTACTTTTCCTTTAAAACCACACAGGCCTCCAATGACGTAAATGCCTTACAAATTATGAACTATTGTTACATTAAATTATGTTTTTAATTGCAAATGAATCTTAATGGGGTTTTTTTGCTCATAAAGATGGAATACATGTATTGTTTGTTGGTATTACTCTGCACTCTTACTTTGCAGACCTTTGCACTTGCTGTTTGAAAAACACAGAAAAAAGTAGCATTACTAATATTAGAATGTGTGCCTTATAGTTTTAGTATATTGTTGTGCCATAATGTGTATTTCTGAAAATAAACTGTGATACAAATGTATGTAATAACATGAATTTATATGCGTGAAGAGTCCCTCAGTCGTCCAGGTAGAATCCATGATAAAAGAAGAAATTCAATTTGTCAACTGGACAAAGTTTGTTTGGTCGAAAACGTTTCGCCGCTCATCCGAGAGGCTTCGTCAGCACTAATTAGAATGCTGGTAAGACACTTGCTTATATCTTGCTGCAGGGAGGAGCTAACTAGCTAACTACTTTCCGAAACTATCTCATTGGTTTCAGTCTTTTGTTTCTCTGGTGTCTAGATTACCATATCTATTCATCCCTACAATGACTGTTTTTCACAGTCGTTGTAGGGATGAATAGGTATGGTAATCTAGACACCAGAGCTGACAAAGCCTCTCGGATGAGCGGCGAAACGTTTTCGACCAAACAAACTTTGTCCAGTTGACAAATTGAATTTCTTCTTTTATCATGAATTTATATCCAAATCATTTTCATAACTAAAACATGGTTATTTGCTAAATGCAATAAGCAGATTGCAAAGGAGTTTAAAAAACACTGCTTTATTGTGGTCAATGTGTCTATTGTACAGAACACAAAACAAATGACATGATTAAAAATTGTCCTGAATCCTTCATAACTATTTACATTTTGAAAACTTGGATCTTCCTTTCTAAAATAAGGCATATATTTTATTTAATATGGTTCATCTTTTTGGAATTAAATTGTTCTATTTTTCTGTCATTGTCATTTTATTTAAATGTATAAAAAGTTAATGTAGACTTTAATCCAACATACACAAATCCTTCAAATGTTCGCCCCTGTTTCCTCTCACATCCCGCTATTCACTTGCTCATAAATACACTGTAAATGTGATCAGTTCCCACAGCATCAAAGGCACATTATGATGATACAAATGCTCAGTATAAAACATCATAACATAAAATGATCTTAAAATGTTCCACTTTTAGCATTCTTATACAGTGCCGTGAAAAAGTATTTGCCCCCTTCCTGATTTCTGTGTTTTTTGCATATTTATCACTCAAAACATTGTCAGATCATCAAACCAATTTTAATATCACACAGAAACAACCCAAGGAAAGACAAAATTCAGTTTTTGAATGATGATTCCATTTATTAGTGCACAAAAAAAATCTAAACCTATCTGGCCCTATGTGAAAAAGTAATTGCCCCCTTAATCTAATAGCCAGTTGAGCCTCCTTTGACAGCAATAACTGTAACCAAACGTTTGCGATAATTGGTGATGAGTCTTTCACACCGCTGGGGAGGGATTTTGGCCCACTCTTCTATGCAGAATTGTTTCAATTCTGCCATATTGGAGGGTTTTCTTGTATGAACTGCCCGTTTAAGGTCACACCACAGCATCTCAATCGGATTTAAATCCGGACTTTGACTTGGCCACTCCAAAACCTTAATTTTGTTTTCTTTGAGCCATTCAGAGGTGGACTTGCTGGTGTGTTTTGGATCATTGTCCTGTTGCATGATCCAAGAGCGCTTGAGTTTGAGGGCACGAACTGATGGCCGGACATTCTCCTTCAGGATCTTCTGGTAAACAGCAGAATTCATTTTTCCGTCAATCACAGCAAGTTGTCCTGGTCCTGAGGCAGCAAAGCAGGCCCAGACCATCACACTGCCACCACCATGCTTTACTGTGGGCACCATGTTCTTTTTATCAAATGCTGTGCCATTTTTACGCCAGATGAAACGGGCTGCAGACCTTCCAAAAAGTTCAATTTTAGACTCATCGGTCCACAAAATGTTTCTCCAAAAGTCTTGAGGGTCATCAAGGTGCTTTTTGGCAAAGGTGAGACGAGCCTTTGTGTTCTTTTGTGAAAGCAGTGGTTTTCTCCTGGGAACTCTTCCATGGATGCCATTTTTGGCCAGTGTTTTTCTAATGGTGGAGTCATGAACACTGACCTTAACTGAGGCCAACGAGGCCTGTAGTTCTTTCGATGTGCGTCTAGGTTCTTTTGTGACTTCCTGAATGAGCCGTCGTCGCACTCTTGGAGTAATCTTAGTTGGTCGACCACTCCTGGGAAGGGTTGCAACTGTTCCCAGTTTCCTCCATTTTTGAATAATGGCTCTGACAGTGGTTCGCTGGAGCCCCAGAGCTTTGGGAATGGCTTTGTAACCTTTTCCTGAATTATAGACTTCTATCACTTTTTTCTCATTTGTTCTTGAATTTCTTTGGATCGTGGCATGATGTGTTTGTTCTTGAGATGTTGTAGCCAACTTCACTTTGTTTGACAGGAACTATTTAAGTGATTTCTTGATTCAACACAGGTGGTGACAATCAGGTGTGGGTGTGGCATGTAGAACTGAACTAAGTTTTCTCAAAACTGTGGTTAGTCACAGTTAGTTTGTGATTTAACAAGGGGGGGCAATTACTTTTTCACATAGGGCCAGATAGGTTTAGATTTTTTTTGTGCACTAATAAATGGAATCATCATTCAAAAACTGAATTTTGTCTTTCCTTGGGTTGTTTCTGTGTGATATTAAAATTGGTTTGATGATCTGACAATGTTTTGAGTGATAAATATGCAAAAAACACAGAAATCAGGAAGGGGGCAAATACTTTTTCACGGCACTGTACGTACTTCACCTTTCAGTGCAGGAGATCAGGAGTTCCTTGTCTATGCAAGGGAGATATGTGTCTACAATAATCTGAATTCAGACCAGTTCAAACTATGTACTACAGTGTGGAGGAAAAGT
Organism: Paratrypauchen microcephalus; assembly: GCA_036785185.1. Lineage (NCBI taxonomy): Eukaryota > Metazoa > Chordata > Actinopteri > Gobiiformes > Gobiidae > Paratrypauchen > Paratrypauchen microcephalus. Next base: position 1,716,163 of record JAVJIX010000120.1, on the reverse strand, counting down.
ACTTGTTCTCATATTTTTGCATATTTGTTGTGCTTCAACATCTTTACATCAACAAACATTTTCTTATTATTATATAACTCAAGTAAAAGCAAAATACAACTTCATAATCATTTTAAAGCAACGCAGACACATAGTATATCGAAAGATAAGAATATCTATAGAGATTTCTGTATAGTGGTTACTTTCGAGTGTACTTTGTCTCTATATGCAATTTTTTCAGCCTAACTTACAGCCACAGTTGCAGCGTCAGGTTGCATCGTTTGGAACCCATCTGATGATGTGCTTGGCTTGGACAGGACTATCTAGCTGTTGGAAATGCCTATTGTGCATGTTACAGGTTAATGGAGGAAAATGAAGACGCAGGTAGAACATACAAACTCCACACAGAAAGGCCCAGTTTGGAATTTAAAGATCCCATGACATGGTACTTCTTGATGCTTTTATATGGCTCCTTAATGGTTCCCTAATACTGTAAATGAATCCTTCTTCAAAATCAACACTCAGTGCATGAGAAACAGGGATAAGATGAGAAAGAGTATTTTTTTTTCTCTCTGAACAGGCCATAATGGGCGTTGTTGCTTGAATGCAAATGAGGAGAAAAGAGATGGCCAATAGTAGAGGGTGGGGGCGTGGCCAAACTCTCCGCTCTGAGCTCTCAGCTGATCCATTTCCGTGTTTTTGCACGGGGGAGAGATTTGAAGCGTTCCATTGAAAAATAAACACATTTCCAAAGAAAATAAAATTAAACCACTGCTGTTCAAAGGTCCAGAGGCTCAGATAAAGGACTTCCGAGCCTAGAAACACTCGGACATGCCTCCAGGCAAATAAAAAAACACATTTCGCATTGCCTAGCGCATTCGCAGTCCAAACTCTCTGGGCGTGATTTACAGAGACACTGAGTACAGACAGATGGGGGTGGAACTGCATTTGCATTTCTTTTTTCGATCTGACGTCAATAAGGTGCCTTGTTCAAAATCGCCCGTTTGAGCTCAGATTTTTTGTAACGCAGAAAAGGATCGCAAATGCTCAGTTTAGACATTTCGCAACTTTTAACCATGGGGGGGGGGGGGGCTAAACAGGGTAGGGGAGCTCACATTAACGTTCAAAAACCTCAGAAAGTGAACATTTCATGCCATGGGACCATTAAACCTTCTTGCTGTGAGGTGTGAGCCACACTGTGTTTTGTCCTATTCACTAGTTACTTCTGGTTCGGATGCACAGTGGGCCATGCAATAATCATTTAAAACTAAATTTACTTGAGTCATCTTTAATATCAAGATATGGTTTGTTGATCGAAAACATTAAAACTCAACTTCCAAAATATGAAAAAGTTAGAGAGTCCAACTAGTTGTTCACAGTGGTTGCATGTTGTGCACATTAAGCTGTGCCATTGGTGTATTGCGAGAGCTTATTCTCCAGATCACAGATTCTCTTCTCCTGAGACAAAACCGTGGCCTTCAGGTTTTGTAGCTCCTCCAACAATCGCTCAAGCAACTGAGGCTGGACCATCAGAGAGAAGAAAGAGAGGAGAGGGAAAGAAGGAAGAGGAAACAAAGAGGAAGAAGGAATAGGTCAGAGTGTGGTACAGAGCAGTGAAGATGACAGAAATGAAAGCAGTTCAAAAAAGGGAAAAGTGGCAAATTTGACATAATGAGTAGCTTCAGCCTACACCTTTTTGGTTGATTTTGTTTTGAGGCATTTATGCATATCGTGTGCATTTTTATTTTTATGTACCCAAAGTAAACATCCATATTAAATTTAATTTCTGAGTGACTTGGTGCTTTTAAAACATTAATTTAGACAATGTTGTGCTGCAGGAAAGCATTATGTTATTTGTGAGTATGAGAGCAACTATGAGTTAGTAGAATCCACATTTGCGTACTGCAGAGTTGCTCTCATTGGTATTTCATTCACTTTTGACACAATGCCACAGCTTTTGATTGTAGGTAGGAAAATGTGGACAAATGTAGGAAGAGTTTAATTGAGATCATGCAGAGTCACGTAGACATTATAGGTCAAATGTCAAAGAGTTACCGGCAGGCTGTTGGTGTCACAGGTGGACATGCTGCGCCTGGTGGTGGGTCTAGAGTCCAGCACATTCTTCTTGGACACTTTGAGCTCTCGACTTTTGGGTGGGATGTAGCCCTCCCTTAAAGACACCAGGATGGGGTCCTCATCACGCCCGTCCAGCCACTCCTCAGGCTCCATGGCAGGCTCTGGGCCTGCTGTGTCCGGGTACAGGTCGTCCTGGAAGAGGTCAGACTGTCCCAAAGCAAACACAGGTAAGACGACGAATGAGTGTTCACAATGTAGAAACACAGAGGAGGAGAGTGGAGTCTTACTTTTCTGGGCACTGTCATTGTGATGGGCTCACACTTCTTGTCAAGGAGCTTGAATAACCTGGGAAGGCATTTAGAATAAAGTTTTGTACAGTTAGGCTGTCATTCAGTTTACGAATTTCCTAATGAAACAGTGGGTGAAGAGTCCCTCAGTCGTCCAGGTAGAATCCATGATAAAAGGAGAAATTCAATTTGTCAACTGGACAAAGTTTGTTTGGTCGAAAACGTTTTGCCACTCTACACTTTTTTGACAAAAGAGAGAATCTGTCGTTAAACAGAAATGGGGGAGTTAGACACAACTTGTCTCCCATCTATAATTCGATTCTCAAACCAAGTCAAAAACAGACAAAGAAACATTAGGACAGACAAGCCATTGCAGAGGGGTGGAGAGGGTCGTTTGTCTTGAATAGGGAGACGAAAAATGGACGCCAGAGAAATTTAAAATACAAAGAGACAGATTAGTTGATAGTTTCAGAGCTATTTCAGTGTAGTGAGCGCCTCCTAGGGCTTATAGATATGCTAATACTAGACGCCAGAGGAATTCGTAAAACAAAAGAGACAGAGTAGCTGGGATAGTTCAGAGCTTTTCTTCAGTGTAGGTAGCTCCTCCCGGCAGCTAGATATAAACAGGGTCTAACCAGCATGAGAACCAGAGCTGACGAAGCCTCTCGGATGAGTGGCGAAACGTTTTCGACCAAACAAACTTTGTCCAGTTGACAAATTGAATTTCTCCTTTTATCATAATGAAACACTGATTGAAAAAATTTCCATCACGGTATGAGCACAGTACAATTACTGTTTTGCAGTGTTGTACCTGGCGATCTCACACTTGGTAACGTCAACCCCCCTCTTGGGCATGAAGCCCATCCCCCTCTGTGGCTCTTTACTGCTGAAGGTGTTGAGGTAGTGCACATACGGAGGCTCCTCTGTGATCTCAAAGTAACGGATACTGCTGTCTCCCTGAGCACAAAATACATATAATATCATAAATATACACTGATAATATTGTCATGTTTATTATATGTATATTATTAAGTATGAATTTGTACCTTTCCACAGAGGTAGACCATGTTGGCGTCTGGGTCATAGTACGGTAACAATACACCATTACTTGTGTCCAGCTCCAATAGTGCAATAGGCTCCTCAAAGTTTGTCTGAAAATGGGAAACACAATGAAAAGTATAGTTAAGTGTTGTGTCAATGTCAATATTTTGACTGGCCCTCCCATTAAATTCTCACCGGGTCCCAGAGGCCCAGCTCCCTCTGACTCATGCGGGTGAAGCCTGTTGTGAAGATGTTTCCGTCTTTGGTGAAAATGGCTCTCATTGGCCTGATGCCTTCATGAGGAGCAAGACGTTCCTAAAGATCAGCAAACAAATATTAAAGTAGTTTAAAATGCTTCCGTTTTATACATGCTAATAATACTATGTGCGAGGAATGTCAGAATGTACATACACATAGGCAAACCTTGTGAGAAAAACACCTGAATGTAACTTTAAACACATTGCTACTGTACAGTACTACTGGAGGTTTAATAGAAAATTAATTAAGTGACCTGACAGGTGTAACTATGGAATCTACATTTAAATTGTAAAGTACACTACACATATTTTGCCTCTGTCACCTATGTAATCCTGACTCACCGCCACCACCTCCCTCTTGCGCGGGTCACACACTCGGAGACGTCGGTCTTTGCAAGTCGTACAAAACAAGCTGCCGTTTCGGTTCCAGCTGATGCTGTAGATGAGGTCTGGGTGGTCCTCCATGGAGATAAGGGGCTCTCCGGTGCCCACATTCCAAATGATAATCAGGTTGTCACTGCCTGAGAGGGAGGAGGCGACACAGAGTTGAAAGACCGTCGACACATTGTGTGTAACTGTGGAACTTTTCTGCTTGTCTCCATGGTGATGTTATTTCCTTGAATACTCCATAGTATAGCTTTAAACTGATCTATGTTCTTGGAGACAAGCCAGTAATGCCACATGTGAAGTTACAGGTCAGATCTGCAGAGATGCTCTGATTTCCGTAATTAAACAAATGCATTTACATTTTACCTGCTGTTAGAAGCATGTTGCGTGCTGTTGGGTGCCATGTGACGATCCCGACACGTTTTGAGTGACCCTCCAGCACCACTACAGGCTCCGAGAGGGGACGGGTCAGAGCATGATCTGGAATTTGCCATACCTGAAGGACGGAGAGGAAATTTTGTATAAAAAAAAAAAAAAATGATATTAGTTTGTGAATTTAATTACCATCAGAACTGCAGCATTGACATATTCAGGATTTATTAGTATCTGATTATGCATGATAGATAGATAGGAATGATCTGGTAGGGTCAGCAGATCATGTGTCAGGGCAATTTGAGGAGAGGAAGAGACAAAAGTGGAAGTACATGTTATGCCTATTATGCATACATTTGTAGATACTTTGTACACTATATATATCCGCTCTTATACACATTATAGGGATACAACTCGTTGTTCACCTTCAAAGATAAGACAACACATTGTCAATTACTTAATTTAATAGATACATGTACAGAGGTTTGGACATCTCTCTCAGCTTGTAACCAGGGTAACAAATGACTGCACCTACATGTGAACTATGACACCATTTTCTCAATCAACACTAGTCAGGACTCTGTTAGTTAGTACAAATGGATTTTATAAGCAGTGAAGACAAAATAAACAGCTTGTAATAATGCAAAGGGATGGAGCTAAATGAAACTATGACATCATGGCACTGCTCTGAGACAGACAGCTGACATTACCCTCCATGTGGTTGCCCAAACCCTCATAAGCAAAACATTACACCATCAGCAGCTGTTGCCACGAGAGACTTAGAATTTCTATCTCCCTATTACACTCTGATGAAGTGTGAAACCTGCATGTGATAGACATTTAGAATAAGGACCACAACCGTACAACAGCACAATACAGATAAAAAGGCACAAATGTCAGTCACATTTACATAATATATATTTTATGTTTACAGTTAAAACATTTACTGAATAGTTATCACCTTTTGTTTTTAGCCAAACACTGACCTCTGCTGATCAAAATCTGCCATAGCATTTCATAGTTTAGGCAGCATAGTTGTTGTTGTTGTTGTTGTTGTTTTTGTTTTAGCTACTGATTTTCTTACTCTCATAATCTGAAGCATGTTTTTAATAGACCCAGTTTTCTGTTTTGTTGTGTTAAAGGGACAGTGTGTAAGATTTTTACCCGTTAATTACTGAAATTGAAGATACCCATTCAAAAATACATTGTTTTCCAAGCCTTTTCACTTCCATCATGAAATCAAAGTATTCTTTTGGACTTAGATATAGTCACATAAAAGGGGGATCTTCCCCATGCAGAGGCAGCCATTTTGAATACGAGAGCCGCAGAAGGACATTTGGGCTCCGCCTTCGCCTTCGGCAAGGCTCGTGGTTTTGGGTAAACAACACAAGCATGCTGCCGGATCAGACGTCGTAATGGATCTAACACGTGTTTTGGACTAAATTGTTTTACTGGATTTTATTCACTGGATCCTTACAGACAAATTGAGAGCAAGTTTATGGTGAAATACAGTTTGACCTGTGCAAAGCATTCTAAGGTAAGCTAACCTCGTTTTGTGCTTTTCCGTATAAAAGCCCCATGTGCTCGGGGAGTGATTGTTGTGCAGGGAAATGAATTGCATAGTCAAAAAGAGGAGACTGTAAGGTTTCATTTGATGTGTAGAGTGTCATGGTACATGATCGGGAATGTGTGTTTTCATGAGAAAAGGAAAAAAAAAAAAAACGGGACCGCGTTTTATTTATACAGTAGCGGCGCGCGGCTCGCGACCCTCGAGGTCTGCCGTAGATAAAACAGAAAGTGCAATAGCACCGTCCACCTAAGCGCCACGAATCCTACACACTGGGGCTTTAAAGATGCATTATGTAACTTTTCTGGGGGAGGATCCACTACCTTCTTATTTCCATGTAGCTGTTACTGCTTTGCCTGGAATGTTCCACAGTATGGCATTAAACTTATCAATTCCCATGGAAACAAGTAAATTACACTATCTGGCCAAGTTACATGTCAGATCTGTGACATGGCAACCCTGCTCACAGTAAGAATGGTGCATTTAGATATATTTTTGAGAAATACAATGACTGTAAATGAGTAAATGCAAGATGGATTACTTCAATGCTATACTGTAGAACGGTATGGCCATGGACAGAAGCAAGTGACATACTCCTCAAATAATAGAACTATTCAAAAACAGAAGTGACACGTTTGACTTCAGGCTGATAACAGTATTTGTAACTTCCAGTAGCCAGTCCACCCCCCCACAGAGAGACTAATGTGTGAACTATGCATTGTCATACTGCTCATACATGCACTGTGCTCAGCTCCACATACAGTATTTTCAGCTGCACTTAAAGGCACTGGAACAAAGGTATGTACACATGTATAGTGTCCATCAAAACTAGGTCTGTACTGCGGCATTTATAAGTATATCAAATGGTTCTCAAACATTTCCAACCAAGTACCACCTGAGCTAAAGCAAGTAAAAAAAAACTATTTTGGGTCTAAACTAGGGCTAAATCAGGGCTAAATCAGAATTACACACACTATATATAGTTCTAAACAAGGTCTAAAGCAAAGGATGGCAGAAATGTAGAACTACTGAAGTATATACACATTTAAGAATAAGTTGTTTGAATCTGATGTGTGGATATGTGATAACTATATGCAAACAAAAAGACACATCTAACACATTTTTCATGACGAGTTGCAGTTCTGAAAATGAACCATCCACCCATTGCTGCATCAACTTTGAAATGTTTTATTTATTTTGTATTATTATTATTGATTTACTTTGGCTACCTCTGGGCAACTTGGTCTTTCATTTTGTATAATTATAATTATAATTAAGTCATTTAAATTGTTGAGCAGGTTAGACAAAATTATACAACTAAACAGTTAAAGCCACAATAATATATTTAAGGTGCACCAGTATTACTGTAAAGTACCTTCTTAGATTTATTCAATCACAACTACTAAACTACTATAATTTGCAGAATTTTCTGGATTACCTCATGATATCATGCAGTGGAACTTAACGTTTTGAACTTTTCACAAGCAGACAGCTAAAATATGCAGGACTACATGCATGAAACAAAACTCAACTCCAGGAAATAGCAAAGACTAAAAAAGGTATATAATTAATTTAGCAATACAGTATTTAGAGATTATGCAAATGGAACAACTATCCTATTAAACCACATAAAAGACAGTTTTAACCACTGACTCATTTCCTCAGACAGTTATTGTTTTCCAAAAACTGTGCCCTATGAATCACCACACTGCTCTTTCTGATTGGTGTTACCATGGCAGTGCAGTCCTCGGAGCCGCTGGCCAGGATGTTGTCATCATGGGGACACCAGTCAATGTCCAGGACAGGCCCAGAGTGACCAATGACCAGGGGGTAGTTCTTATCCACACGTCCTGTCTGAAAAACAAAAGAAGAGGTTGTGGTTTATAGAGTTTATTTCAAAAACTTTTTTTTTTTTTAATTAATGGACTAATGGAAGTTTTTTTTCACTTTTATTAAAAGATCAGCATGGCTCTTGTGACCATCTTAATCTATGTTCTAATGTTGTTTCAACATAAAATATACCCAGAGTTGTGTTTTGTTTCATTCATACATGTTTAACATGTTATGTGAGTTCTTTGCTGAAATGGACAACACTTTGTGATATCATGTGGTAATACAGGAAATGCTCCACTGTGTTGGATAATATCATCCCTAGAATTGCCAATCTCTACTGAACTAAAGGTAAAAGTAGCTGTTTACTTGAAAACAAGTGCTTCATGACAGCATAAGGTGGAACTAAGCATTCTGAACTTTGGAGACCTAGCCAGACTAATAACAAGGGGTCACACAAGCATGTGTAGACGGAAAAAAAATCACAACTCCAGGTATGTTTCTGAGGAGGTAACAACATTATAACATGACTTAAAGCTCACAAGAGTTAATTTTCCATAATATAGGACCTTTAACAACAGATAATGCAAAGAAATAACTGGGGACACAATAGACCAAATGGTATAGCACTCTCTCTCCAACATACCTGTCTCAAGAATCAAGATATTTTAATACTTTGGCAATGAGTCATTCTTTGTTCTACAGTTAGTAGACAATACAGTCTCAATACTATACATATATCCAGGTATACAGTGCCGTGAAAAAGTATTTGCCCCCTTCCTGATTTCTGTGTTTTTTGCATATTTATCACTCAAAACATTGTCAGATCATCAAACCAATTTTAATATCACACAGAAACAACCCAAGGAAAGACAAAATTCAGTTTTTGAATGATGATTCCATTTATTAGTGCACAAAAAAAATCTAAACCTATCTGGCCCTATGTGAAAAAGTAATTGCCCCCCCTTGTTAAATCACAAACTAACTGTGACTAACCACAGTTTTGAGAAAACTTAGTTCAGTTCTACATGCCACACCCACACCTGATTGTCACCACCTGTGTTGAATCAAGAAATCACTTAAATAGTTCCTGTCAAACAAAGTGAAGTTGGCTACAACATCTCAAGAACAAACACATCATGCCACGATCCAAAGAAATTCAAGAACAAATGAGAAAAAAAGTGATAGAAGTCTATAATTCAGGAAAAGGTTACAAAGCCATTCCCAAAGCTCTGGGGCTCCAGCGAACCACTGTCAGAGCCATTATTCAAAAATGGAGGAAACTGGGAACAGTTGCAACCCTTCCCAGGAGTGGTCGACCAACTAAGATTACTCCAAGAGTGCGACGACGGCTCATTCAGGAAGTCACAAAAGAACCTAGACGCACATCGAAAGAACTACAGGCCTCGTTGGCCTCAGTTAAGGTCAGTGTTCATGACTCCACCATTAGAAAAACACTGGCCAAAAATGGCATCCATGGAAGAGTTCCCAGGAGAAAACCACTGCTTTCACAAAAGAACACAAAGGCTCGTCTCACCTTTGCCAAAAAGCACCTTGATGACCCTCAAGACTTTTGGAGAAACATTTTGTGGACCGATGAGTCTAAAATTGAACTTTTTGGAAGGTCTGCAGCCCGTTTCATCTGGCGTAAAAATGGCACAGCATTTGATAAAAAGAACATGGTGCCCACAGTAAAGCATGGTGGTGGCAGTGTGATGGTCTGGGCCTGCTTTGCTGCCTCAGGACCAGGACAACTTGCTGTGATTGACGGAAAAATGAATTCTGCTGTTTACCAGAAGATCCTGAAGGAGAATGTCCGGCCATCAGTTCGTGCCCTCAAACTCAAGCGCTCTTGGATCATGCAACAGGACAATGATCCAAAACACACCAGCAAGTCCACCTCTGAATGGCTCAAAGAAAACAAAATTAAGGTTTTGGAGTGGCCAAGTCAAAGTCCGGATTTAAATCCGATTGAGATGCTGTGGTGTGACCTTAAACGGGCAGTTCATACAAGAAAACCCTCCAATATGGCAGAATTGAAACAATTCTGCATAGAAGAGTGGGCCAAAATCCCTCCCCAGCGGTGTGAAAGACTCATCACCAATTATCGCAAACGTTTGGTTACAGTTATTGCTGTCAAAGGAGGCTCAACTGGCTATTAGATTAAGGGGGCAATTACTTTTTCACATAGGGCCAGATAGGTTTAGATTTTTTTTGTGCACTAATAAATGGAATCATCATTCAAAAACTGAATTTTGTCTTTCCTTGGGTTGTTTCTGTGTGATATTAAAATTGGTTTGATGATCTGACAATGTTTTGAGTGATAAATATGCAAAAAACACAGAAATCAGGAAGGGGGCAAATACTTTTTCACGGCACTGTATATCTACTGGGGAATGTTATAATTTTGAAGATTTCATTTGCGAAAATTTCCATTTTAAAAAGTGACCTGAGGCTTATAGTTTGCTTTGTATAGAAAAGTCTAAATCTATTTTACTACAATATAAATATTATCCCATCCCTCCTTCATAAAAGTCACAGTAAATTATTGTAATTGATCATATCTGTAGAAGATGATAACAAAAAGAAAAATACTTTTTGCCAATTTTTCAAAACGGAGATCAGTTTTTGCAACTGAACTCTTTTGTGCTTGAAAATGTACTTCATGTAATACTGTATGTACACTGATTTATTCTTTTTCAGGTTTGCATTAGATGGACATGAGTTATGACCCTGTCCCAAACTCACAGGTATATTAATAGCAGCGTGACGAGGCGTTGAAAGGGTAGTTTTTCGGGACGTCCTGGGGGGGGGGGGACCAGCGGGGGATTGGGGGTATTTATAGTTTGTCCACCACCTTCGTCTAATCACGTCCCTTTCCCAGTGAACAGAGAAACGCTGCTAAAGTGCACTCAGTAATTACCAACACAGTGAGAAAGATGACTCACCACTGTCCCACTGTCAAAACAAGGAGCTACAACAACGAATATAATAGTCCAAAGGCTGTTTTGTTTTTGTGAAATTGTTTTTGTGGCTTATGAAACTAGAAAGAGGTGTATTTGTTTGTTTTACATCTCTTTCACAGGGCCTACAGTATATTACAGTATTTTCTGATGTATATTACAATTTTGTTTCCTCATCAAAAACATAACTGGAATTGTGATTTGTTTCATTTACACATGTTTAAAGATCCCATGACATGGTACTTCTTGATGCTTTTATATGGCTCCTTAATGGTTCCCTAATACTGTAAATGAATCCTTCTTCAAAATCAACACTCAGTGCATGAGAAACAGAGATAAGATGAGAAAGAGTAATTTTTCTCTCTCTGAACACTCCATAATGGGCGTTGTTGCTTGAATGCAAATGAGGAGAAAAGAGCTGGCCTATAGTAGAGGGTGCGGGCGTGGCTAAACTCTCCGCTCTCGGCTCTAGCTCTCAGCTGATCCATTTCCGTGTTATTGCACGGGGGGAGAGATTTGAAGCGTTCCATTGAAAAATAAACACATTTCCACAGAAAATAAAATTAAACCACTGCTGTTCAAAGGTCCAGAGGCTCAGATAAAGGACTTCCGAGCCTAGAAACACTCGGACGTGCCTCCAGGCAAATAAAAAAACGCATTTCGCATTGCCTAGCGCATTCGCAGTCCAAACTCTCTGGGCGTGATTTACAGAGACACTGAGTACAGACAGACGGGGGTGGAGCTGCATTTGCATTTCTTTTTTCGATCTGACGTCAATAAGGTGCCTTGTTCAAAATCGCCTGTTTGAGCTCCGATTTTTTGTAACGCAGAAAAGGATCGCAAATGCTCAGTTTAGACATTTCGCAACTTTTAACCATGGGGGGGGCTAAACAGGGTAGGGGAGCTCACATTAACATTCAAAAACCTCAGAAAGTGAAAATTTCATGCCATGGGACCTTTAAAAACTACCACTACATGACATCACAAGGTGCAACAGAGCATTTTGAGCTTTGAACATGTAGACAGACTAATAAACCAACATTCTAACATGGCTTAAAGCTCTTTTGTGTAATGTAGGAGCTTTAAAACATTATAGAACAGTTTATATGTACAGTATATGTATATAATATAATAAGTATACTCCACTGTAAATAAACATAATTACCAACAAATATATCAATAAACTATTATCATAAATGGCACGGGTTGAATAGGAAGGACATTCAGAATTAACTCTATAGTAATAAAATAAAACACTACTCACACAGAGACCAAGAGCCTACATGCCCTTCAATAAAGCCTGGTGACGGAGAGATACTGGCAACTAGGAATGCACCCTTGACTATGACTTTAAGTGTAGGGAGAGAAAATGGCACTTACTTCCTTACAACATAGTTAACTTACTACACAATAGATCCTACTATTGTTTATCCTTCAAATAATTAGTGAACAGCTTCATATGAATCAAAGACTAAACAATATGAGACATTCTAGGCCAAAATCAGCCTGTAAATAGTCTTATTACATCCAATTAGAGGCCCAGCCAAGGTATCGACCTAATTGATATCATGAAACCAATACCCGATCCAGCAAATTTTTTAGCATCGGTATTGGTGCATCCCTACTGGAAACACCATAACAAAAAATCAAGTGAAAAAAAAAATCAATAATAAATCAAAGCCATAGTAAATAGTGACCTTTTGATGTCATATAATCCCTCATATAATCCACCTCTCTTCTGTCAATCCTATTAGGCCGTGTCACCAGTGTTGCTTTTGATAACATGATAAAGTGTCAGGCTAAACGCAATCGTGCTGTACATTAAAATGTCACCAGGAACTAGAGTTGCCTTACAGTATCCATCATTTATTTTAAGGAGATGTCATCATCAACTCGCTAGAGGGATTCACAGCTTTGGGCCTGTCTGATCTAAAGCCACTGCCTGCTTTAACTGTCACTGTGCATCTGGTTCAATCATTATGGGCAGGACTTTCCCGATATATAATAGGCTAAACGTAACCCAGGGCTAGAATACATATAGAAAGTGTATATCAAATGAATTACTTGTTTTTCAAGTCGACAGTGAATGGAAAAAAATATCTTGAAAAACATTAAAGGAAAAGTAACGTTTTTTACAATTTGAGCCTTATTTCAGTAATAAAACAAGTTGTTTTACTCACCCATAGCACTTTGGTGTCATATGGAGCATTTCCGGAGATGTTTTAGATTAGCGTTAGGCTAACGCCGTTAGCCTAGCGCGACTTATAGCCATAGCTCGGGGCATTTCCCGAGCATGTAATATGCCCCGTGCGGGCTCCAAATAACACAAACTTTAGCACTTTTCAAATCATAGAAGCCCGATATCTTACTCTACAATTTCGTTTGAATCAAAAGTGGCCTGTAATCCAAGATTTATCCATAGTTTACAGCTTTGCGTTCCATGTTTGGGTCCCTGGAGCTGAGAGCACACTCCGCGCATGCGCACTGGCGTCCTCATCTACTCGAAACTATGGCTAAATCTCGGATTACAGGCCACTTTTGACCACACAAAATCGTAGACTAAAGACACCGAGCTTCTATGATTTGAAAAGTGCTAAAGTTTGTGTTATTTGGAGCCCGCACGGGGCATATTACATGCTCGGGGAATGCCCCGAGCTATGGCTATAAGTCGCGCTAGGCTAACGGCGTTAGCTTAACGCTAATCTAAAACATCTCCGGAAATCCTCCATATGACACCAAAGTGATATGGGTGAGTAAAACAACTTGTTTTATTACTGAAATAAGGCTCAAATTGTAAAAAACGTCACTTTTCCTTTAACAAAATCAGAAATGTGTTAAAATGTGCCAGTATTCTACAAATCCTTAAGTAAAATACCTCAAGATTTCAGAAATTATACTGCATACCATATTTTGAAATATACTATTTTATCTTTGTTTACAATTTATGCACCTTTAACAAAAAAAAAAGTTGTAAAAAGTGGTAATTTTTACAACTTTTTTTTTTGTTAAAGGTGCATCAGGGCATCAAATGCTTTTCTCTTTGGAGATGTTACTGCTTTGTCTGGAATGTTCACAGTGTAGCATTAAACCTTTCTATCTTCACAGAGACCAAACCAGACCAAGTTACAGGTCAGAGCTGTGGAGAGGCCACCCCGCTCACCGTTAGAATGCCTGTTTTTCTGGGTATCTTTGAGCTATAAAACCACCTGTAATTGATGGCAAAAGGAGAAATTCAATTTGTCAACTGGACAAAAGTTTATTTGGCCAAATAGGGTTAGGGTTCGACCAAATAAACTTTTGAACAGTTGACAAATTGAATTTCTCCTTTTGCCATGGATTCTACCTGGAAGACTGAGGGATTCTACACACATCTGCAACTGAATAAATATAAGGTAAAGTTGTTTAATGCCCTACTGTGGAACATTCCTGGCAGAATAATGACATAGAAACAAGCAGGTAACAAACCCTCCAGCAGAAAAGTTACATAGTGCATCTATGTAAAGCAAGTATCAACAAGTATCAAGTAAATCAACATCAGTCAGTTGAAAGGCTTGAGTGTCACTGCATCTTCCCCAGTGCTACAGCTACTTATAGCCACCACTATAGAATGTTCAGCTGCCTGCAAATACAAGGAGTACTTAGTCAGAAATCTAGAGCAAGTTTTAACAATGTGTCTCAATGTTTCTTGAACTGTTCATGGTAAACACTTGTCATAGTAAAGTAGAAAAATGTGAAACTAATGTTACAAAGGCAATAGACAGTAAAAATAAACATAAACAAGTCAATCATAAGTAATTTGTTCCTGGAATGCGTCTATGTAGTGGCCATGTTGGGGAGGTCATCGTAGCGAGGTCATCCAGTACACCCAATACAAGCAGCTGTCTGAAATACTATGTACATGTACTACACAGTATATATATGCGTATAAGCAATTATGTAAACTTAAGCCTTTGGAAGGGTTACATCTTTGTGCCAAATCAAATTACAATGCAGAAGGAGGCAGGGCATTTCTCTTTTTTCTTTTTATTCACTTATATGATCCTACTTGTATACAAACATCAATATTTGTACATTATTTGACAAGTTCTTTGCTATTTCAATACAAATTATTCAACACACTGCTGAACGCAAAAGTCTCACTAAACTCCTTTTGCCATATTCTGTTCATACCTGTTGTAAATCTGTTATAAAGATGCAAATATCTTATGAGGTTATATTTTTAAATTTTAAGTAACATAACTTTATTTATTTACTTATTTATTTATTTTACTGGGCATTTAGTTGACAATGGCTTATTGTACTGATTTTGTTTATGTTACTAATATTTACATTTTCTTAACTTTATATTGGTAACTCTATTGCTCTGCTAAATAAAAATAATTTCCTCTTATCTTATATAATATAATATAATATATGATATATTATATTTTATATTGGAATGCATTATCAACCCTGTCTAAGTAATGTCCCTTGTGGATTAAAAAGGTTTGTGCAAGTCTAATAATTTGGTTGTGCTACATTTACATTTATTAACATAAAAATACCTAGAAGTAGATTAAAAGGTTTAAATGTTCCTTGCAATCGAAGACAGAAAATGATCATTATTATAAATGAATTCTCCATTATAACATATTATAACACCACCATCAAAGACTTCTGAACTATACTAACTAAATATTCACCAAAAGTTAAAAATATTCAGACCACAGAAGACCTATCTTTCATATTACCTTAGTCAGTGGCAGCACCAAAAACGCTCCTCCTCCGCTGGACTCCACAATCACCGCCAGGAATTTTGGGTTGACAGCACAGAACGAACTGTCCCATGTGACCTTTGACACTCTGATGTCATCGTAGCCCTGTTCCGCCTTCACCGTCTGCCCGAAGACGTGGCGAAACTTACTCTGCCGCACAATGCTGCGACTCATGGCTGCCGAAAGGAAATGAAGCAAATATGTCATTATGATTAAACCTGCTGGATCTTAGATGCAGAGGATAGGACCAGAATTTGGACCATTGTCCTATAACCCACAACGATAACTCCAGTGGATACTTTTTGTGCTAGGGTCTTGGCAGAGATAGATTAAGCATGCACAATAGGCAATAAGGTTTCCCCAGCACTGTCAAGGGACTGTTTAATTTTGTTCCTTTTGGATGGTATGGTTTTCAAAACAAAGACATGTCAAGACACATATCTGAATATATTTTGTTTCAGAAGTTCATGTTTTGTGTGCCATTGTGTATTTTTTAAATTTTTTATTTTGGAGGAATACACATAGGCTGCTTTTAAGTACATCTTCAGTTCTAAACTAAACTAAATCAGTTTTAGCCAGAGCCTGTGGTGCACAGTGTTTACACATGTTGCTGCCCTGTTACTGTCCGAGGCAGTGCCCAAAGAGACTAATCCCCCCAAAC
The DNA here is from genome assembly GCA_036785185.1 of Paratrypauchen microcephalus. Classification (NCBI taxonomy): domain Eukaryota; kingdom Metazoa; phylum Chordata; class Actinopteri; order Gobiiformes; family Gobiidae; genus Paratrypauchen; species Paratrypauchen microcephalus. Next base: position 1,699,989 of record JAVJIX010000120.1, on the reverse strand, counting down.
ACAGGCCCAGTGCTGGAACAGGTCTCACACAGGGATATTAATAGTGTGAGAAAGCCAAACTTCAGTGACTGGCACAAAGAAACACATATACATTGTATATGACCCATAACAAACAGAAATAACTAGTCTATTGCTCTTTGGTTGCTATTCCATCTATATTTTTTCCCTCATTTTCACCTACTTCTTTTCCTTTCTTTCCTTTATACCCTCTGTTATATATTATATATTATATTTGATGAGTGAGCAAACAATTTCCCTTGATGGATCAATAAAGTTTGTCTAAGTCTAAGTCTAAGTCTAAGTCTAAGTCTAAGTAAAGACCTCAATGTGGCCATATGTTTACTTAATAGTAAAGAATAAACTTTTTGGTTCTATGTTTGATTGTAAAATAAGTCATTTGCAGCATCACTTTTGGCATGAAATATTCTACCAAAAATCAACTACAGATATTGGTAGATATTACATTATGTAATAATATTTACATAATGAGACATCCAATAGAAATAATCTAAAACAGAATCTGAGGTAAAACTCATGAATAATCATAACTTTAAAACATTTGACAACATGCCCCAGCTGACAACACGACTTACATTCCTCTATTATAATGTATATGAATTATTCACATTAAGAAAGAGTTTCCAGGAAGCCCCCTGTCATGTCACATAGCAGCGCCTTTGAGCTGTCAAACTGTGGGGCGTTCAGGGTGAGCATCATAAATATCTGTCCACTAATAAGCTGCAATAAATACAAGGCTTTGTTGGGTTGTGGGGTGCCAAAAGGAAAAAGCGAACCATAAATTGGATTAAAGAGTTTTGGACTTCAAACGTCACTGGCTTACATAGCATGAAAATAACCTAATACAGTATAGGCTAAATAAATATTAGAATTTGAACATGATTTCTTGTAAATAGGTTACATTTGTCTCCCTCTCAATTGTGTTTCTCATAGAATAGTCTCAAATAAACATGCAGTTTACTTACCATGACAAAAAAAAAGTCTAGTCCTTTTTAATTTATTTGTAATGACTGTAGCATTTGGGGAGGGGGTTTTGGGAGGAGGTGATTTTGCAATGATGCCAGCATGCAGTCTCAATTTTAACACTAGGCCTTCATAACCGGTGTAGCGCCACTTATTCGTTTAGTTTGGTAAAGGGTAAGCTACAGACAAAGTAGATTACGTTATCATGGCAATGGTTACTATCAGGCCTGGACTGGTAATCGGGCATACCGGGCATTTTCCCGGTGGGCCGACAGTCCTAGGGGCTGATGCCCTACTTTTTTTTTTTTTTTCTTAGAGACAGGCCCACAATTTAGGACTGAACCAGGACTAAACCAGGACTAAACTAGGACTAAATCAGGATTGAACCAGGACTAAATCAGGACTAATCAGGTCTAAACCAGGACTAATCAGGTCTAAATCAGGACTAATCAGGTCTAAACCAGGACTAATCAGGTCTAAATCAGGACTAATCAGGTCTAAATCAGGACTAAATCAGGTCTGAACCAGGACTAAACCAGGACTAAACCAGGACTAAACCAGGACTAAACCAGGACTAAACCAGGACTAAATCAGGATTGAACCAGAACTAAATCAGGACTAAATCAGGTCTGAACCAGGACTAAACCAGGACTAAACCAGGACTAAACCAGGACTAAATCAGGATTGAACCTGGACTAAACCAGGACTAAATCAGGATTTGAACCAGGACTAAATCAGGTCTGAACCAGGACTAAATAGGGACTAAATCAGGTCTGAACCAGGACTAAACCAGGACTAATTATGAGGGGTCGGTCTAAGCCAAAAAGGCCAGGGCCATTTTTTTGTCCCAGTCCAGCCCTGGTTACTATTAATAAAGTTCATTATTAACTTGCTCATCGACGTGCAGTTAATACGTTCGAGTCTATGCCAGGGCTTTGGAGAACGAAGCGCATTAGAATAACACTGCCACTTTCCTAATATAGACATGACAAAGTGCGCTGGTGTCCTGAGCGGTCCAGGACCCTCCCACCCGGCGGCCTGCGCCTAAATACAGCCAAGTCTCTCACTGTGGCGCTTAGCACTAATGAAAGCACTGTACATTTCAGCGTCAATGCCCATGGCCAACACAACCTCGCTTTTAAAATACGCCAAAGAGCAACAGCTGAGGGCAATACGAATGGAGCAGAACGATACGTGATCCCTAAAGTGGAACACAGCTGTCACTCATGCCTTACGCAGTGTGCGCTGTGTATGCCGCATCTCAATATTATAGCGCCCGAGGTGACTAACGCACTGCAGTTAAGTTACGCAGCTGCCTCCTCAATGCGCCACACAAAAAGTTAGGAACCAAAAATCTTACCTCAGGTTGTGGGGAGCCCCCTCTTCCCTGGACGTCTGAATATGGGGCTACCGTAGACCACTGCTCAACTGTCTGCGAAAGTCCTGCGTAAATCCCAATTTTGGAAGAGCGTGTTAAGCGATTATTTGGTGCAAGACGCACAGAGGAGACGCACTGGACCACTGCTCCACGGAAGGGAAAGAGGCTTGAGGCCCGGGACAGTGGGGGACAGAGGGGGTGTGGGTGGGAGGGTGCAAGGAGAAGGACTATTTTGGATCAGGCTTGGTCAGGGCAGGGAAACGTGACGCGTACTGCTGTGACACGGCCCTCATGCGCCCCTGGGGTCAGTCATGACAGCAGCAGACCCCAAAGAGCTCAATAAGAAGGCCTACGGGGGCAGAACAGGTGCACAAAGGTAAGTGCGCCAACATCAGGTGTACATCTATAACATATGATGAGCGGCGAAACGTTTTCGACCAAACAAACTTTGTCCAGTTGACAAATTGAATTTCTCCTTTAATCATGGATTCTACCTGGACGACTGAGGGACTCTTCACGCATCTATAACATATGCTTTCAAATATTTCACTGAAATATTCCAAAGAATTTTCTGTGGGTTTCTATGCCATCTAGTGAAACATTCTTGCCACACAATAAGACACGGAAAATCAATGTTCAATAATTTCCTTTATTTAATGGTCACAGTTGAGACACATGATATAAAAGAATATGTACATGTATGAGTTTAAAACACACACCCCCAACATCTGCTACTACCCAAGCATGCTCCCAAAAGTAGCAACCGTACATAAAAAAAAAAGCCACAATAACAAAAATAAAAAAGGAGTAAAGTGCATGTATGACAGAAAACTCTGAAGCTTCACCAGTCAGAGGCACACCCCCAATGTGTACAAAAAGAAACAGAAACTACACCCACGTGGTAGAAGCTGTGCTACAGTCACTCACAGACACTGGCTAGATATAAAATGTACAGCTCCTAAAATGTTACAATATAGCTCTTTACATCCTCAAAACAGGATAAATTCACTCCCCTCACCCTCACACAAACAGCAATACATCCAATTTTATAGATTCAGCGGCATCCAAGAAGAAGAGAAGAGAGAATTGACAAAGTATTTCAGATTGAGATGGACATTCCAGAAAAATAAAGACCTGCAAGATGCAAGATTTGGTTTTCAGACTATGAGGTAATGTGCAGTCAAAGCAAAAATATAAGACAAATAGCATGCTTCACTACTCAACTTCTCACATACAAAAAACAATCCAAATTTGATGGTCCAGTTATGTCATTCTTAAAGACAATATTGGGTCCAGGTGACTTTACAACTTTGCTTTAAAAGAAGAGATGAAATAGTGGCTACATTCTAATAAACATAACAGCAACTAAGTGACAAACCAGCATTAGTATAAAAATTGGACCTGTGCTAAAATGGCCAAAAATGTCTAGATGTAAAATGATTGTTGCAGGTATATAGTACACAGTGTTTTAATGCTATTCACTTAATCCACATAGATATTATTCATCATAGAGGCTCTTGGCAGATTTGCTGGGTAAAACAAACTTATTAAGGCAAGAGGCATGTGTTAGTTTTGCTGCTCAACACCAGCACTGTAAAATGTATTACTAAATGCGTTGAACGGACTTGAATTCAGAATATTGTTTTTGTCTAGTGAAATGTATAAACCCATCTGGATTGGATTTACTAATATAAAGTACTAGTATATATATTTATTTCTGAATAGAATCTTATTCTATGTGCAATTTTCTTCACTCTACTTCACAAAACTACTCAAACAAATATTTTTAACAAATATATAACAATATTTTGAATTCCAGTAGTTTAACTCATGTAGATATTTAATTTTGCAGTGACTTTGCACTCCATTCTCTCACATAGACATTTTGACATAGAGGTTTTACATGGTGTGGTAAAGGGTGCCAGTTCGTTTTTTGAGCCTTCGTAGGGGGTGAGTCCGTCCGTACTGCTGCCTTGCTGTGGTTGGGTTTGGTCCTGGAGTGTCCTGTTCAGAGGGCACAGGTAGGCTGGAGGAGGGGGAAGATTCAGGGGGGGCGTCACGTGTCTCAGGGGGTGGAGTGTGCTGGCTAGATAAAGAGGGCGAGTGGTGAACGCGCTGTTTTTTGGATTCATCACTGACCACTGTGTGACCTGGGGGCTCTGTGCATGAGGAAGGGGCCACACAGGAGCGGGTCAGCTCCCATTCACTCAGTTCACTGGCTAGCAGCTCCAGACAGCCCAGTTTGGCCAAAGAGGCAGAGCGCTTCATGAGAGAGGGAGGGGTGAGCCCCGCCTGTCGTATCCGGGCCTCCACCTCTCTGACCCTCCTCTGGATGCTGCTGCTCCTAGCCTGAGCCACCTGCCGTACTTTACAAGCCTCTCCCACACTCACCTGCTGCAGGAAAGCCTGAAGCTCACACAGCGTCTCCCATGTCTCCCTCATTATAATGTCCCCTCCTAGAGCAGGACAGTCCCAGTCTGTGGCTGACTCAAACTCAGTGACACCCTCCAGACACAGGAAGTTGACGGAAGAGAAGGGCGAGTGGGCAGTGTAGTGACCGGAGGTAGACGGAGACCTCTCAGCAGGCAGGATCTTGGCTCCTTTTGTGCTTTTATCGTTTTGACCCAGTCTGTGCATCTCAGTGTCCTCCTCCTCCTGCTCCTCCTGCACCGGGCTGACCACGGTCACCTCAGGACAGAGAGTGATGTCCTGCGCACTTGACCCCATCACAGATGGGACACTGGCTGTGCGCCGCTGGATCCAGCCTCCAGAAAGAGAGGGAGGGGAGGAGGAGGGGGAGGGCACCTCTTGCTCCTGTCTCATTCTTTGTTCGAGCTGCCGTGTAACGCGCCGCACAGACCCTCTCGTCCAATCACTATAGAGCTGCGGGGCAGCCTCCTCCTCCTCTTTGTGTTTCACTTCCTCTTTTGGATTACCTGCTTCCTCTTGTGATAAACTATCTTCCTGCTTCAGCTTGCTCACATCCAGGTCTGGCTTTGGTCCTGTGGCCAGCACAGGAACAGTTATTTCCTAAAAAGTATTAGAAATAACACAAAGATGTTAAACAATTGATAAGATTCATTAAGAAGTGTCATTTCAGACGCTGCGTATGTTGTAAGTGTAATTAAAAGAGAAAGTTAAGAAGAAATCTCACCTTTTTCTTAAGTTCATCTCTGTCGTCATTACTTGAGACTTCCGGAGGCACCGACTGTTCCTCTTTTTTCACAGCTGTCTTGCCATCTTTAGTCATGCCCTTGAACATTTCCCTGGCACTGAAGAAGTTGATGTGGTCAGCACTGTGGACGAACAACGCTTCGTTGTCCTGAGGAATGGCACTGGGAAAGCTGATAAAACTGGAGGGGGGGGTGTGTGCCGCCAAAGACAACGCACACAAGTGTTGCTCACAGTCTGTGTTTTTGACAGGCACTGCTGCGGACACACACTTGGGTCCTAGTTGCGAGGTGGGGGTTCGAATGGCGAAAGGCTGAGGCACTGACACTGGCAACGGTTTGACCACGGGACACAACACCACCTGCGCCTTGGACAACTCGTCTTCACAAAGCGGGGTGGGGGACGGGATGGGGGAGGGCGGCAGGTTGTGCAGCAGGGGAGGGGGCTGAGGTTGGCCTAAAAGGACACACTGCGCTACCATGGATACGCCTGTGGAGGGGGGCATGACTGTGGCCGCTCTAGGCTGGGACAGAGGAGGTGATGAGGGACACTCGTCACCGCCACATACTCCATTGGATAGGGGAGGAGATAGGGGACATGGAGAGGTGCAGGGGGATGCCTGAGATTGGACTTGGAGGCTTTGTGTTGATAAAGTGGGGAGTCCTTCAGTGGAGGAGGAGCTCTGTTTGGACTTGGGGTCAGTCTGGCTAGAGGAGGGTTTAACAGTGTTGGGTGGGGCTCCCAGAGACTCCAGCAGCTCTTTGACAGACGGCCCAGAGGAGGGGGTCTGGTTGTGGGGGTCAGAGCGGCCCAGGCTGTTGGGCTGAGCTAAAGACTTGGATAAAGGTTCATGATGTTCAGAGAGGTCACTGTCGGAGTGAGAACGCCAAAGTTTGTTGTGCCTTTGTTTGCTGCAAAAGAGGAGTCAGAAAATATTTCATTTACATTACATCCAATTATTTCAATTCAGCATACGAGGCTACACTTTTCATTCACTTCCATTATCTGTCAGTATTTTGTTTTGTCTCCATTAGCATTAGAAGTTTGGAGAATAAATATTCAAGTTTAGTCCAAAATTATTTTTCTGAATTCAAGTTATTTTAACAAGAAAATATAGTTTTGTAATGTTTGTTTACATGTTCATGTTTACCTGGCCACAAGAATTCCCTGATACTCCTCTAGCTGCCTCATGAACGAAGGGTTGGGTTTGGTCACAGTTCGTCGCTCTTTGACATAATCAAAAGCCTTGTTCAGGTCCCAGCCATACTCTTTCATGGCGTATGCAATCACTGTGGCAGCAGAGCGACTGATCCCCATTTTACAGTGCACCAGACATTTGGAGCCAGCTTTCCTGTAGGGGGCAGCAACAAGGGCATCAGAAAAGCACTAGTACCGGTATTTAACCACAGGAAAATTATCAGATTAATTGCACTACATAGGGTAGTTTTACCACTAGATACTTCAAATAGTAGTATTCAAGAAAAAAGTTAAAAATTACCTTTAAGAAAAATTTTACTGATGAAAACACTGGCATGGCATGTTTAGATTTAGTTTTCCACATAAAAACTAAAGACAATTTTTACACCTTTTTCTTAAAGATCCCATGACATGGTACTTCTTGATGCTTTTATATGGCTCCTTAATGGTTCCCTAATACTGTAAATGAATCCTTCTTCAAAATCAACACTCAGTGCATGAGAAACAGAGATAAGATGAGAAAGAGTCATAAATATCTCTCTCACTTTATTCTGGGCGTTGTTGCTTGAATGCAAATGAGGAGAAAAGAGCTGGCCTATAGTAGAGGGTGGGGGCGTGGCCAAACTCTCCGCTCTCCGCTGTTAGCTCTCAGCTGATCCATTTCCGTGTTTTTGCACAGGGGGAGAGATTTGAAGCGTTCCATTGAAAAATAAACACATTTCCACAGAAAATAAAATTAAACCACTGCTGTTCAAAGGTCCAGAGGCTCAGATAAAGGACTTCCGAGCCTAGAAACACTCGGACGTGCCTCCAAGCAAATAAAAAAATGCATTTCGCATTGCCTAGCGCATTCGCAGTCCAAACTCTCTGGGCATGATTTACAGAGACGCTGAGTTCAGACAGACGGGGGTGGAACTGCATTTGCATTTCTTTTTTCGATCTGTCAATAAGGCGCCTTGTTCAAAATCGCCCGTTTGAGCTCTGATTTTTTGTAACGCAGAAAAGGATCGCAAATGCTCAGTTTAGACATTTCGCAACTTTTAACCATGGGGGGGGGGGGGCCTAAACAGGGTAGGTGAGCTCACATTAACGTTCAAAAACCTCAGAAAGTGAAAATTTCATGCCATGGGACCTTTAAAAGGGACTTGGATGAACACAATTTTAAAGAAGCAATACATTTGGGAAACAGATTTGATCCTTATATCCTACTCAACTACTTCAAAATTAGAAATCTTGGAAAGAAGTGTTAAAAAAAAAAAGATGAAAGATGAAAAACTCACTTGGCCCTTGCGATAAACTTATATGTGTCATTCCAATAAGCCAGAAGGTCAGTGGCCTCCTCATCATAAACACGGATGTTGTGGTATTCAAACAAGCCGGGGAAGAAGTTGTCAATCTCTCTAGTTACATTCAGGATGTACTGAACTCTGTCATAAAATATACAGAGGATCATGTCAACCATTTGAGAAAAAGCCCATTTATTTTTACAAGCTAGTAACTGTAGCTGAATTGTTTTTGTACTTACCCACCGTTCTGCAATTCCTCCAAATTGGATGCATTCCACTCTGATCCCTGTAGAAACGTACAAAAATTTGACTCAACTCTTTTCAAAAAATAAACCCTGCGCCCAAGATTTAGTGTTAACAAATTTGATTGAACTCACCAAGAAAACATGGTCGAATATTTCTGTTGGACTGTCCATCTGTCTCAGGATTATAATCATTTCATTGTCAATGAACTCCTTAAACTCACGGAGGTTGCATGTCATGCTCATCTCTAGCTCTGTTCGGATCTAAATCAGACACAAAACAAAGACCAAATTAAAATACAATGTAAAAACATGTATCAAAATTAGAGAGGCTTTATAGATAGCTTTATGTTTTGCATTTGACACTGAATATGCTTTAATATCTGACCTCTTTGCTGGTGACATTTTCCAGATCCTTTTGCATCATGATTTCCCTCAAACTGGTCTTAATTTGTCGCTCTGTCCGCTCTCGTTCAGTTGGTCTGCCAAAGAAGCAATAAATATTTTTTTTTTTTTCAAAATTAAGCACTATTATTACTACTATTACCATTATTCAAAATATGAAAATATGTGTCTGTATATTGTGTGTGAGAATTTGATTATGAAAGTAACAGAAGGTAATTAATACAGATCTTCAAAAAATATATTTAAATTCTCAAAACAGGATAAAAGTTACAGCCAAAAAAACAAAAACAAAACACAAATGTCCCTTTTTGAATTTGGCTCATTGTTCAATTTATCTGAGTCATAATCTGAATGATTTATAGCAGTCATAAAAGGCATTAGAAGGTGCACTGTGTAACCTTTCTAGTGGAAGGTCCACTAGCTTGTCTCCATGGAAATGTTACTGCTTTGGATGGAATGTGCCACAGTATGGTATTCAACTTGGCCATTTCCATAAAAATAAGCATGTGACATCACCAAGCAAAGTTACAGGCCAGATATACAGCGGGTACAGAAAGTATTCAGACCCCTTACATTTTTTCACTCTTTGTTATATTGCAGCCATTTGCTAAAATCATTTAATGTAAACACAGCATCCCGTATTGACAGAAAAACACAGAATTGTTGAATTTTTTGCAGATTTATTAAAAAAGAAAACCTGAAATATCACATGGTCATAAGTATTCAGACCCTTTGCTGTGACACTCATATTTAACTCAGGAGCTGTCGATTTCTTCTGATCATCTTTGAGATGTTCACCTTCACTGGAGTCGAGCTGTGCTGGATTATACTGACTGGACTTTATTAGGAAAGCCACACACCGGTCTATATAAGACCTTACAGCTCACAGTGCAGGTCAGAGCAAATGAGAATCAGGAGTTCAAAGGAACTGCCTGAAGAGCTCAGAGACAGAATTGTGGCAAGGAACAGATGTGGCCAAGGTTACAAAAACATTTCTGCTGCACTTAAGGTTCCTAAGAGCACAGTGGCCTCCATAATCCTTAAATGGAAGACACTTTTTAATAAATCTGCAAAAATGTCAACAATTCTGTGTTTTCTGTCAATATGGGGTGCTGTATGTACATTAATGAGAGAAAAATTAACTTGAATGATTTTAGCAAATGGCTGCAATATAAAAAACAGTGAAAAAATTTAAGGGGTCTGAATACTTTCCGTACCTACTGTATGACCCCACTCACAGTAAGAACGCATGAATTTCAAGGTATTTTTGAGCAATAAAAACAAGTTTAACTGAATGAATGCAAGATGAATACACTTAATGGGGTACTAAGAATATTCCAGACAAAGCAATAGCATCAGCAAGTTATATAGTTCACCTTTAATAAAGACTTACACATCAGAGAAGAGGACAGGCGAATCGGCACGGTGAGACTCGACATCCTGCATGGCGTTCCACTCATTGATGCGTGCCTGGTCGGAGGACACCCGGCTCTGGTAATAGCTGACCCATGTAAGGAACAGGCTGCCCGGGAAGTAGTTGTGACCGCGGGCGACCTCACAGGCTTTGTGGAGCGACTGCAGAGCGGACCTGGATTGAGCAAGTTAAAATACAACTGTGAGAAATAAAGGATCAAAACCTTTATTTTTTGGCATAACAACAGAAATTAACATGGTTACATCTTTAAGAAGTAAAAATGCCAACAAACAAGAAGAAACGCTGGAAAGAAATGACAATTTAAAGCAGTTAACCTTGCCGTAGGCCATGTCCAGCAATGCTGATGCTAATACAGCTAGCCCAGGTAACCCAGAAAGTCGAATACTGGCCGAACTGGAGAACATACGGCAAGAAAATAAGGAAGGACACGCTCAAACCTTGCAGTCACTGACTAATTTGTAGAATTCAATGGAAGAAATGAAAAGGGGCATGAAAAAACTTGAAAAGAGAACCACGGAAGTAGAGGGCCACATTAGCAACACCGAAGACATGACACAGAGACATGAGAGAAAGATCAGATATTTGTTGCACCGGGAAATTGATTTGACGGCCAGATACGAGAACCTGAAAAACCGCTTTGTAAAATTTTATTTCAGTTCCAGTGGGTTATGTGGAAGTTTTTCCCATTTGTTCTGTTCTGTTTTACTTCATGTTTATTCAGTGTTGCGATTGGCTCCGGGCTACTACATTATGCAACTTTATACAGACAAGTAAGGTATTTACTTTTTCTCATATACAGAACAGGGAGGTTAAAACAATATAAACATTTAATGTTTATTAAATGAGTAATCTCAATTGTATTAGTTATAATTTTAAGAGCATAAATACACTCCAATAAAAATGCTGTATTGCAATGATTCAGGAAACACATTTATCTGAAAGTGAGCATCTAAAACTTAAGAGAGAATGGTTAGATCAGGTATATGGTTCAACCTTTGGCAGGAAAAGAGGTGTGGCCATTCTTATTAATAAAAATGTTTATTTTGCTCATAAAAAACTTAACTTAAGGATGATTAGTATGTCATGGTGATTGGGGAGATTGCAGGCAGACTATTACACTTTGTGCTATGATTGTACAACTGGGCCTAACAGATATCTGGCATCATTTGCATCATCATTGCTGATGTGACCCAACACAGTTGTATCATCCGCAAACTTGATGAAGAGGTTGGAGCTGTGCGATGGTATGCATTCGTGGGTCAGCAGAGTGAAGAGGAGGGGGCTCAGCACCAATGTTCCCCCTAATTTTTCATGTGTCTGAGCAAACACACTAACTCCCTGAGCGTTCCTTGGACTCCTGTGAGCAACATCCGACATGCACACTGTGGCCACACCAGCATCACACCTGAGATCATGGCAAGTTACAGCTTATGAATCAAATCACTGCTGTTATTTATGTTAGATTACTTTTAATATAACTGATTTTTTGGTCCACTTCTCAAAAATCTGTTCATGAACTTTGTACATGTTGTATGTCAGTGTGAGGGTCCTGCTGTGGTCAGTGAAACATTGAACATTACAATATTTTGAAAAATAACCTGTGTATATACCTGTGTATAAACCTGTAAAACCACATGAAGAGAGATTTTTTTCAGCTTGATAAATATAGCCTACATGTAGCTGCAGATTTTTTAGGGATGATTGTAGGACCTATAGGACACTATAAGATGGGTGTCTCTAAAAATAATGATCTCCAAAATAAGTATACATTTTTATCAGTTTATATCTTGCTTTTTAATCATTACCCAGTTTAAGTAATTATGTGAGAGTGACAGAGCTCTGTGGTTTAACGCTCTGGGGAGAGGATTCACACTTCACACAGAAAGTCCCGTCTTTTTGCTCACAAAAACCTATGGCTTGGACAGAAACAAAGAAAACAGCCGAGGATTACATTATGGCTCTACCTGTCTCCTCTTCTGTTCTTCCCTACGTGGAGTGTGTGCGGGTGCGGGTGGCGCTCCCGTCGGCTGGTGCGGACCTGCCGCTCTGACCCGCCGCTCTGACCCACGGCGATGCGCACGACAACTATGGTCTTACTGAAGGAAGCGAGCGAAATGCGATCGAAATTAATCTGTTTGTAGTTGGCTTGTCCCTAACGCATGTGCAAACCCAACATCTATCAGACTGGATTCCGTGTGTCAAACCAGCGCTGAGTTCAGGTTAGATTTTATTTTATGCGCTGAAAAGGATTTGATGTGCGCGCTGAACGTCTGGGCAGTGCGCGATTGCGCACGCGCGCACCTTAGAGGGAACACTGCTCAGCACACATCCTTGGAGAGCCCCCGTGTTCAGTGTGATGGTGCTGGAGGTGTTGCTGCCGACCCGTACTGCCTGCAGTCTTCTGGTCGGGAAATCCAGCAGCCAGTTGCACATTGAGGTGTTGATCCCCAGCTTGTCAAGTTTGAGTACGAGTTGCTGGGGGATGATTGTGTTTTTAGGCTTAAGGCCAGATACGAGAACCTGAAAAACCGCTTTGTAAAATTTTCTTTCAGTTCCAGTGGGTTATGTGGAAGTTTTTCCCATTTGTCCCATTTGCTTAAGGTGTTGAATGCTGAACTGAAGTCAATGAACAGGATTCCAACACACGAGTCTCTGGTGTCCAGGTGTGTAAGGGCTGAGTGGAGGGCTGTTGAAATTCCATCATTGGTCGAGCGGTTAGACCGTTATGCAAACTGAAATGGGTCCAGGGTGAAGGGGAGAGTCGTCTTGATGTGTTGCATGACTAGCCGTTTGAAGCACTTCATGAGGATGGGGTGAGCGCAACCAGATGGCAGGATGGAGACGACTTCTTCGACACGGGGATGATGGTGGAGGTTTTGAAGCATGTGGGGACGACAGCCTAGCTCAAAGATGTGTTGAAGATGTCTGTAAAGACCTCCACGTTTCGCAGCACAGTCTCTCAGTGCACGACCAGGGATGTTGTCCAGCTCTGCATGCATTAATCCTGCTGAGGGATCTCCTCACGTTGTCTGGGGACAGTGTCAGCACCTGGTCACCGGGAGGGGGTGGAGTCTTCTGTGCCAGGGTGCTGCTGTGTGCTGCTGCTTGTTTGGCAGGGAGGTGGAGCTGGGTGGCAGCCTATTTGAAAATCTCCCAGTCTGTGGTGGAGAAGCAGTCTTGCAGTGCCTCTGAAGACCCCTCTGGCCACACCTGTACCTGCTTCCAAACTGGTGGCTTTGACCAGTGGCCTGTATGCTGGCATTAGCATGACAGTGATGTGGTCAGAGGCACCAAGGTGGGGGAGAGCATTGTAGTCTCCCCTCCGGGTAGTGAAAACTTTGTCCAATATGTTGTTTTCTCTTGTAGGAAAGTTGATGTGTTTCTGTAATTTGGGAAACACAGACTTTGGGTCTACGTGGTTGAAATTGCCCGCCAGAACGAGAAAAGCATTTGGGTGGGCAGTTAACTGCCTCGCTCCTGTTGTCAATACTGGCGCTAGGAGGGAGATAAACATCAACAATTAGTATGGCTGTGGATTCCCTCGGTAGGTAGAACGGTCTGCACTTGATGATTGTAGTCTCTAGTAGTGAACAGTGTTTACAGACCACGACAGCGTCCCAACACCGGGAATTGTTGATATTAACACAGAATCCCCCACTGCGAGTCTTGCCTCCTTCGACAAGAGTTCTGTCCGCCTGGTAGCATGCTAGCTGGTCGAGTTGTATGGCGCCATCGGGGATGCTGTCATTGAGCCATGTTTCCACGAATATAAGGACACAACTCTCTCTCACCAACTTTAGTGTAGCCCGAAGTATATGTATGTGGTCCAGTTTATTATCCAGAGAGCGTACATTAGACAGTATGATGGTAGGGATCACCGGCTTGTGTGGGTTTGCAGCTAGCTTGTTTTGGGTGCCTCCGCGCTTAACCGCTCTTCTGTTTCCTCTTGCACCGCTTGTGGCGTCTCCACTGCGGACTGCAGGTGAGATCGAGGAGCCAGGGTCAGTGGTTTACGGTAAGTGCTTCCGGGGCAGACCGCTGTTCCTTAGTGTGTCCCGTAGCCCTTCGACATCTGAGTCGTTTATAGCGTTGTTTCTGCTAATGTTGAGCAGAAACTCCCAGTTGCATGTGCCCCTTTGAGGAGGCTCACATGACAAAGACTTCGACGAACAAAAACAATGTTTACACGACAAAACACACAAAAACACTGTAACGTTGGGACCGAGAGCAGCCACTGCGTGTGTCCGCGCCGCCATCTTTTTTCTACATATTACATGTACTCCTATTAGTGGCAAGGAAAACAGTGACCCTGAATTGGCTTAAGCCAGTTCCACCTACCATGGTTCAATGGACACAAAAATTTAAATATGTGTATAAGAATGTCTGACTGCCCAACTTCAACTTAAAATGGATATTTCTTTTAAGGCGATGGTGGCATGTGCTATCTCTATTGTTTTTTTGGTTTTTTTGTATGCCTCACCTGTCTATGTTTATGTATATTATGTTTATTTACATATAATTGGGGTTTAGAGTCCAATCTCAACACTTCTTATTGTTTGTTACAATGTAAATTGACTGTGATTTTTGCACTTTTGGCAATAAAGTTCTTTTAAAAAAAATTAATTAGAACCATCTATCTACTAAAGTAATTTGAGTCAAATTTAAAAATAACCCAGCATTTATTTTGACACATCTCACTGCTTCTCATTACATTTCCCAGTACAAGCATGTGTATGTCATTGTGATTGGCAATGTGACACAGAATAGTTGCCCCGTCATTTCGGCGCATCTTTCTCTGGCCCGAGAGTGTGCCTTAGCCGGGAGAGCTCTCGGAGCACTTCCCCTGGTTTTCTGGAGCCAAGCTCTGGTAGAATGCTTCCCCGCAGGACAGCTTACATGTCCAGCAGTCCTGTGCAAACTGTTTACCCGATGCCCCCCCCTTCCCAACTTTAGTGAAGTTTCCGACTGAGTCACAATTTTTTCCTTCTCTTTGGTCCGTACAAACCCGTGACAGGCCATATTACTTATTACGATTGTGCTATATTGTCCTGTGTCATAGTCTGTTCAGTACATGAGGCATCGGTGTGAAAGTCCATGAATACTATAAAAATAGCAGTAGGTCATGTGACGACTCACCACATCGCCTGCACTGACACAGGTTTGAAGACATGGATTTTGTTATCAGTTGAGACACTGAAACCACTGTGAGCAAAAAGACACAAAGAGGGCCATGATTAAGGTTAGATGTTTTAAGAAGAGTTTTACCGCTGCTGAATAAACATTTTTGATATTGTCTTACCCATCTCCATCCAGATGAATCAATGTATCACTCCACAAAGGCAACACCATTCCTACAGAGCATGAGCTGAAAAGAAAAGAAAATGCAAATATTTAAAACCAAAACACCATGCATACTTTTCAAAGTTAAAATATGGAACTTATATAAAAGGTATATTGTATGATAAGTCAGTTTGGTACACACAATGGCAATATGACAAATGTATATGTTAGCTTATCTACACTCCCCTCTCCAGTACTCATATCAGGCTCTGCAAGTCAGTGCTGAAATGTTTTAGATCAATATAGAACAATATATGAACAAAATGTAAAATAACGTGCCACATGTGTCAAAAATAATAATTACTGGTAGATACCAGAGGAAAGCATAATATGTCTAAATCCAGTTTAATCTATGGAATAGGTACTCATTACTAATATTATTAATAAATAGAACTATTTATTGTATTATCAGCATAGACTATAAAGTGGGCTAAGCGAGTGTGACATCACCCATTGCGTTCGGCTCCACTCAAATGAAGCTTCTGTTACGCATTTACAAGGCTTATATGAGATCTTGGCTAGAATACTGCCCAGTGTTAATATGGGGTGCAGGTACAGTTTCGAAAGTCTGCAGCGGCGAAGCATGCACATCATTCTCCACCTGCCATATCACACCCACATAACACCAGAGGACTACAGAGCACTCGAGGTGGACAACACTGCAATCCAGACATGTATTGCATTTAAACTGTGCCACGTGCCAGCAGTTCTGGGACAATACCAGCCCACATGGAAAGTAGCCACCTATGTGTTTCCTGATGGGACCCTGCCCAGTGCTGCCATCATTCAGAGGTCATGTCTCACTCTGGCCACTAGGACGCTCAATGTGTTGAATCCTCCTGACTGTTTTGTACTCTGGAACAATGGGCGTATTCAAGGAGCTCCTGAGAGCACAGCTCAGGGATGAGCCCCTTGCAAACTTCCCTTTTTGATGAGAGAGGGGTGGAGGGGGTTAGATCAATTTTCCAACAGTCATATGACCATGGGATTTTAATTTCGTATTTGAATAATTGTTGTTTTAATTCCAATTTTTGTATTCAATAAACGGAAAAGGGAAAAAAAAAAACTCATGATGCTAGCAATTACAGGAGCAAATCTGGAGCCAGGCTCTATATTAGGAATATGATTTTTTTTTTTTTTACGGATAATGTAGAGCGAATCAATATGAACATTTTGAGACCAAAATGATGAGGCTCACTGCAGCAGTTACAGAGAGAGGGGGTGACAATATTCCAACATAAGTCAAAGAGAGCCAGGGTCAGTAGGAGCCAGAAGAGCCCGCATGTGAACCAGTTTGGAAGGTGGCGGCTAGCACGTTAGCTATGTCCATTCACATACATGTTTATCAGCTCAACTGAAACAATATAAATCAAAATAACACAATATCTTTATTGCAATAATAGCAATGTTTAAAGGTCCCATGGCATGAAATTTTCACTTTCTGAGGTTTTTGAACATTAATGTGAGCTCCCCTACCCTGTTTAGGGCCCCCTCCATGGCTAAAAGTTGCGAAATGTCTAAACTGAGCATTTGCGATCCTTTTCTGCGTTAGAAAAAAAACAGCTCAAACGGGCGATTCTGAACAAGGAAACTTATTGACGTCACATCGAAAAAAGAAATGCAAATGCAGTTCCACCCCCGTCTGGATGTCCACCCCCTGTCTCTGGAAATCCCGCCCAGAGAGTTTGGACCGCGAAGGAGCTACGCAATGTGAAATGCGTTTTTTTTATTTGCCTGGAGGCACGTGCAAGTGTTTCTAGGCTCGGAAGTCCTTTTGCCCGACCCTCTGGACCTCTGAAACAGCAGTGGTTTAATTTTATTTTCTGTGAAAATGTGTTTTTTTCATTGAAATTCCTCTCCTTTCTTCCTCCGCGCTTAAAACGCGGAAGTGGGAGACAGCGCACCTATCTGTGTCCTTCTCATTTGCATTCAAGCAACAAGGCCCAGAATGAGTTGTTCATAGAGAGATATTCTGACTCTTGACTGTGTACACGTGTCTTTCTCATGCACTGAGTGTTGATTTTGAAGAAGGATTAATTTACAGTATTAGGGAACCATTAAGGCACCATATAAAAGCATCAAGAAGTACCATGTCATGGGACCTTTAAATATGGTTTCGCAACAGTGCCGAAGTAGGGGTTTTCTCACCTGTCAATGGGGCTGAAGTCCATCCCCAGCACAACGCTCTCCTCTGTGTCCTGGCGTCCGTTTGTGGACACGACCACCATGTACCGAGTGATCTGAGGCTGCACACTCTCCAACCTGACAGCCTAACAATCAGGAAAATAGAAAAGTCTTAACTCCAGACACTGCACATAATTAGTGAATGCAAGTTTGAATACCAGTTTGATGTTGTCCTCCGGCCTGAGGAGGGTAAACATGGTCTGAAGATGCTGCTGAATGTCTCCTGTGAAAAACGAAACAAAATGATGAGTGGATAGTAACAGAAAACACTAAACACCATGCTACTTTAAATACTCATATCAAAATGGAAAAATGTATGAATAAGTCTAGAGCTGGAGATGTGGATTTGAAAGATCTTTGCATGTTATTATAAAGTGTGTTTTTACAAGACCTACTATGACAGTGACACTGACAAAGATGGAAGATTTTACACTGATTGATTTAACATTTCTTTGTTATAACCTTCAATGTGGGGTGTTCTGATAACAAAGACCATATTGCTGTTCATATTGTTATGACCAGATAGCTCACCTGCATGTTTGCTGCGGAGTTGTGTGAAGCGTGAACCTGCTGTAGGAGAGGAGCCATTTCCTCGAGGTAAGAAGAGAGCAGCTCCTTTGACTGTCAGGAAACTTTCACTGATGCTAAACAGAAAAAATAAAGGGAAAATATAATATATCTTTACCAGTCACTGGCTATGTAACATATGCCTGTGATAAACCACAACATAAACGAAAGGATTTGATCTTCATAAAGGAGCTCTAATCTTTTTGCAGTGCTCCTTAATCCATAAAGCAATAACCAAGACAAACTTCTTAAGCAAACAGTAATTACATCACTTACAAGCTGGAGGCAGCCAACCAGGTCCAATAATGCATCTGGCTTAACTGTACTGGACATAGACATGAAATAACAGCAGTCTACCATAGTCATAACAATTTCACTGCATTTTGCTCATTCATTTTAATGGAAAATTTATAATTTAATAGTTTATAGTAAATTGTTAATTGTAGAAAATTATGCCATTGTCCTGTTACAATTGGGGGGCATGCACAAAGCAGCTTGTATGGACTGCTCAGAACAATAGTTACATAATGAACATGAACTATGCATAAAGAATTTCTTCAATTTTTGTGCCATGCTGACGTTTTTCTTGATCAGCTTTGAAAACTGGCCATAGTTCATGACGAAAAAACTTTGAGCTGCAGATTTTAGGCTTCTCTGTAAACACTGATATATAAAATAGAGACAAACGTATTATTGTTTTACCACTGTTTTTCCCTTAAAGCAGAGGTCTTCAACAGGGGGGTCGCGGAGGTACTGCAGGGGGGTCGCGAAATATTTTGATTTCACTTTAAAATAATATACTTTTATATTTTATAGTGTAAAATACAGTATTAACCTGGTTATTATTTCCTTGTATTGGATGTACCATAACAGAGTAGCAATGTTTATACATGACACTAAGCTCAATTTAATATAAAACACAATTCTATGCCGTATATATAGCAGGGGGTCCCTGGCCCAGTTCGTCATCTGTTTTGGGGGTCCCTGGCCTGAAAAACGTTGAAGACCCCTGCCTTAAAGTAACCAATATCACCATTCGGCAGTGTTCATCAGAAGTACTGCATCTTAGGAGATGCCTCCTAAGTAACAAAATGATTTACCATGTTTTCCAGCCTCTAACATTACATTAGAGCAACAATTGGTCACTTGCTGCTCAACCTGAGTAATGTTAATACAATATGTTTTCCCTTCCTTCCTTCCTTCCTTCCTTCCTTCCTTCCTTCCTTCCTTCCTCTGTCTGTCATAATGTTTTGGCCAATCAAAAGCTTTAGTCTGACTCATCCAAATCTACTTAGGAGGACAGTATGTACCAGCGTGCCAGTTTCTCAGACATGACAAAGAGACAGATGATGCACATAAAAGCATTTAACGAGGAAACGTCTAAATAAACGTGCATGCCAGTACTGTCACTCACATCCTTACGCACCATCATGAGAAACTACGTGCCTTCAATGCAAGTCTTCAGCCAAACGACCAGCGCAAAGACAAGAGATGTCGGTAAACAAAAACATGCTCAAATTAATGCTTAATTAGCATATCCGCACATTCATTTGACAAGTTATCAGCGTATCCGCAGTTTTAGTTAACCGCGTTTAATGAACTTACAGCTCGTATATCTCCCCTTGTGAAAATACGGAGTTATCGGTAAAATACGGCATCTTCCCAACCCCGCAGGACACGCAGAAACATCCGGCTGAAGCGCTCCGAGAGGCGGACACGACACCGGGAGGCATCGTTGCACCGGACCCAAAAGAATGGAGCTCGTAATGGTAGATTTTAGCTATAACGCGTAAAAGAGCTTTAGGCCCAGAGCTTTCGATAAACGTAAATCTAATTTTCCACACACACAGGGCTATAGTTCTGTCCGGGCAGGTGCGTCCAGACTTGAGCCACACTTCTGCAGAGCGCTGCGTCTCATCCACAAAAAGCAGTGCGCCGGGGGTGGGCCAAGCGCACACGAGGTCCAATGGGCAACGTGCCAAAGGGCCAGACGCAGGACAACAAGAAAACAACTCTCTGGGTCAACGTCTAAACACTGACACCAAATGTAACTTAATGAACAAACCGCAACTGGTTAACGTCAACTTCAAAGTAAGATGCGTGAAGTAAGGGTATTTATTAATTTTATTCGTTTTATTAGAATTGTATCACCATTCTTTTTGCTGGTTGCCTCTAACAACAGTTCTCACACTGTAACTTGTGTAATTACCCTTGAGGATCAATAAAGTTTGTCTAAGCCTAAATATGACAATTGCTGCTCAAAGCCAAATTTGTAGGCCAATTGTCAATCATGCTACTTATGGTTAAAGGAAAAGTAACGTTTTTTTTTTACAATCTGAGCCTTCTTTCGGCAATAAAACAAGTAGTTTTACTCACCCATAGCAGTTTGGTGTCAATTGGAGCAGTATCGCAGAACTTATGTTGAGCCGTTCTGTTCTACTAATGATTCCGTATCCGTTAGCGTGAGTGCTCGGGGCACTGATTTGCGCTCTCCAAATAACACAAACTTTAGCACTTTTCAAATCACAGAAGATCGCTGTGTCAGGGTAGACTTTTAGTAGATTCCAAAACGGCCTGAAACCCGATATCGCAACAGAAAAGTAAAGTTCAGAGCGGTGTTAGCTTCTTTCAGACTAGCGGTGTTTACAAAACAGCTGAGTTCACGCATGCGCACTGTCCTCTCTGATGACGTCATCAAATGAAACTATAGCTGGATATCGGGTTTCAGGCCGTTTTGGAATCCACTAAAAGTCTACCCTGACACAGCGATCTTCTGTGATTTGAAAAGTGCTAAAGTTTGTGTTATTTGGACACCGCAAAGTAATGCCCCGAGCACTCACGCTAACGAATACGGGATCATTAGTAGAACAGAACGGCTCAACATAAGTTCTGCGATACTGCTCTAATTGACACCAAACTGCTATGGGTGAGTAAAACTACTTGTTTTATTGCCGAAAGAAGGCTCAGATTGTAAAAAAAAAAAACGTTAATTTTCCTTTAACCTAGGCCCTAACTAATCAAAACCAACGTTTTCACATCTTGAATAATAGAGTAGCGCAATGTTTTTGATATCCTAATTTTCCTAGATTGGGTATTGGCTTCCAAATAACAATTCAGCCAATGGTTGGGGATTTCAGTGCTATAGTGTCCATAGTGGCTATTTACTAGTCGTAATTAGCCCTGAAAATCTAATAATGTTGACATTAAGTTTAAAGCATAGTATCGAAATCCGTATCAGAAATGAAAAAGCTGGATTGGTGCATCCTTTAGTGTGACGTCAAGTCATCAAGCATGTCAACAATGGCAACGTCAACTGCTAATTAAGGCTTATTTGTAATCACTACTGGCATCTTGTTTGGTTTGGCAGTTATGAATGTAATGCTTAAGATTCCAACTTGTGCCAATGATTTGTTAAACATCCTATGTCATAAAATAGTCTGCAAATTCTACAACTGGTCCAGCCGTGGATAAATAGATAAATGGGGGACATTTTTGGGAAAGGGGTGATGGCATAAGAACAATAGTCATATGCAAATCATTATATCAAGTGGAAGAAAAGGGGAAATAAGGGACAGTTATTTAACAGTTTGAGACCTGCCAGAGATAGTGGCCATATTTGACCTAATACTTGTATTAAATAACATTTTTGATTTAAGGAGGAAGTTTGATCACGCAGAAGTATGACTGTTATGTCACAGCCACCATCATGCTGCATCTTTTAAGGAACATCTTGACTGTTTGACCCTTGTTTTACTCAACTCTTTTTTGAGTCAGACTCATAGTTGCCCTTTCTCGTACTGGGAAAGTGCCTTCCTGGAACAGGAACACACAACAAACTTCAAAATGAGAACAATAATTATTGCAATTTTTTCTTCTTACTAGACCAAACTGATCTTGGTTCCCTGTAGGGATGTTCTGACACTTTAATTGAAACAAAACTAAAATTGAAACAAAATTTTGTATTAAAAATATAGAGAATTGGATTTGTATTACTATTGCTATAGTCTATAAACGGCAGCCTGAGAAGTTAAAGGTTTTTCCTCTGTGCACCAAGGTAGAACAACTTTATCAATTCCATCCTGATTTGAAGGATTTTTGAGAGCCCATAGAGGACCTTTACCTATTCAAAAGATGTAATACAGTGGTACCTCACCTTACGAATGACCCAACAAACGAAAATTTCAAGTTACGAAACGCCTTCACTGTAAATTTTGGTCTCTAGATACGAAAGAAAATTCAAGTTACGAAACGCGAAATCTCAAAAATTCAAATAATGTGCGCTCAGCGACACACATTATACGCTTTTCTCAGACTGGATTTAAACTTTTCTCACATTTGTCTCTCGTTTAACCACTCAAACTTTCATAGATTTTCAACAAAATGTATTAATTAATAAGTGTGGGGGGAAGGGGGAGGAGGGAGAAAACTGCGCTCTGACACGTGTGTGATAGCGGCATGTGTGACAGCTGACCCGGCGCGGGGGCTACCAGCAGGTCTAGACCTGGACTAAACCTGGACTAAACCTGGACTAAACCTGGACTAAACCTGGACACACGTGTCAGAGCGCAGTTTTCTCCCCCCTCCTCCTTCCCCCCACACTTCGCTATTAATACATTTTGTTGAAAATCTATGAAATCTATGAAAGTTCGAGTGTTTAAACGAGAGACAAATGTGAGAAAAGTTTAAATCCAGTCTGAGAAACCAATCAGGACGCAGAACACAATGTTACACTATAAAAAATGTTGCAGTATAAAAACAAAAAAAAAAAAAAAAACAACAACTTGTATCGGGGCCTTGGAACGAATCAGGCTTTTTCCATTGAAATAGCTACTCAACTTACGAATTTTTCACGTTACGAAACCACTTCTGGAACGAATTAATTTCGTAAGATGAGGTACCACTGTATTTTGATCTGAATTGCTTAATTGCTATGACCACAGAAAAGGTTGCCATAGCTTGAAACCCAAGCCATTGAATCCCTTGAACATGTTGAAAAACAAACATTGATGATGATGGAACAATAACATGGGTTTCCCTAATCATCATATGTTATTCTTATGGTCAGTTCATAAGAAGATTGTATTGTTTGTCTTTTATTTATCAGTAGTCTAAAGTCCTCGATAGCAAAAGTAGTAAGTCTTTATTTCACCCCAGCAGCTCCACAGAGGGGTGCCTGTACTGAGAGCTGAGGTCATGCACACTCGAATCACGTGTTTACGGGGCAGCCACAGAAACATGGCCTTCTGGGAAATTTCTCGCTGCTCCACACAGACACCTGACACCTAATTTAGCTCTTCTGCCAGTAACACCAAGCAACAACATAAACAACAACACAAGAATGGAAAAAAGGTTGTGAAATCAATAGGCAGACTGCTGCTGGGAGGGATCTCCTGGTTCCAGTTTATGGGTTCGATTTCTAAGAGATGAGGATACGGCCAGAGTGTCCTGCTAAATCACAACAAACAACGAGGTGTTTATCTGTTACTATAGGTATTACTACACATTTATTGACCTATTACATTTTTTACAAACAACGTGATAGCAGTAAGGCTGAAATATGGACCTTATTTCCAGGTGTGGAAAGCCTTTTCAAAGTTAGACAAGTCTTGTGTGCTTGAAAATAATTTACAAAAAAATGTCTTTTATAATATCATATTGTCTGATAATTTGGATATTGACTTTTAGATCTTTTAGGAAAGGTCCATTTTTGTCAGTTTATTTGATACTTGCAGTTGTATCGGTGTAGTATTCATTAAATTGACGTGGTATTATTTGATTTTTGGACAACACCATTACATAATAAATGAACTATTTCATAACATCTTGAACGTGTGTCTTTATTTACAACAGCATGCACCAATTTGTCATCAATTCATCGTCTGTTATTCCAATTTGAGAATATTTATACACAAAGAAGTCAAATCTGATCTGCCAGGACCAGCACTATTCCTATAAATAAGAGAGGAGCTTAACTGTGTAAAACAAAAGCATTATCGGATCCTCTCACAGTGTGTCAGTGACGTCTGCATATCTTCGAACAACCACCTGTGTTTGAGCGTGACGTTAGTGCTGCAACAGTTGAGACTCCTGACGCAATTCCATCAGGTCAAACAAGTTATGAAAAAAACAACTCTGCATCATCAAAATTACAGAATGAAGACTCAGGATCTGTTAAGTTATACATAACTATCTCTGCACTGAAGATGTGGGTGTAAAACTGTGGTCTGGCTCTGTGATGATGACCGTTTTGTGAATCAGTGCTTTTCTATGATGTTCTATGCTCCAACGCAGACAATGTACTTGCAACAAGGGATGTCATAATATCCTATTTTGGCGTTACATTTATTGTGAAGATAATATTATTATTGAGGATTATTGACAGCCATTTTCCCCTCCCATTTCTCTTATTCTCCATCATCCCTACTTCATGCTCAGAGAGTGGCAGTTGATTTAACCAATTGCAGTGAGAATTCTCAGGAGAAGCACATTTCCTTAGTTACCCCTTAAGGCAATGAAAAATGTACATGAATTGTGATTAAATTAAAATTGTAACCTCTAAGAGAACCAAGATAGGATTTTTACAGTAACTTCAAGTCCAACCAATATGACAATTTACAAATCTCCTTTTAAAAAATTTCAATTTTCACAATTGATTTGATAGATTGATGATCGATTTGAATGAATTACATTTGTAAATAAACTGCTGCCTGAAAAGGCAATTGAAAAACAGTGATTCAAATGTAGTATACATGAAGACATTATGAATAAATAATGACCCAATCTTAACTTCTATTCAATTCAGTAGTACAATAATATTACTATTGATCAAAACAGTGTCTAATTCAGCTGTTATCATTGAGTCCACACGCTCTCAGCATCAGTGTGTGAATATGGGCTTTGATTCCAGCTGCACAAATACAGACAGGCTCAGGGTTCATACAGTTTTGAGGGCCAGACAGACCGGGTTTAGGAGGGGCTCAGTACTGTCCTGGGACTAGCACTGCCCCACCCTCACCCCAAACCTGCACTTCAAACTACAACTGACAATATTTCAACAAATGCATGAGATAGTCTTGAATAGTTAATTTATACAATACACCACCTCGTAATGCAGTTACTTCCTCTAGTACAGGGGTTGGCAACCTTTACCACTCAAAGAGCCATTTGGACCCGTTTCACACAGTAAAGAAAACACTGGGAGCCACAAAACCCTTTTGAAATTTAAAATGAAATAACACCGCATATAATGTCTTTTTTTGCCTTTGTGCCATAGAATTACATTTTGAAAATGAATGACCTAAAATAAAATACATTTTAATTAAATACAGTGGTCCCTCGCTATATCGTGGTTCACTTTTCGTGGCCTCGCTGTTACGCAGATTCTTTTTATTCCAATTTTTTTTAATAGTGTATCAACGCGCATTTCTGCATCCTGATTGGCTAAGACCTTTGCCGATTCGTCAGTCACTCTCCTCCGTGTCTCCTGTAGGGATGCAAATTATCGATTAATTCATTAATTGATAGTTGATTGACCTTATCGATCGATTAACTGATAAGCGGCGTTTTTCACCTGAATTTTAGTGTTTCAATAGGGTCTTTAAGAATATAAGCTATAGTATACATAACACTGAGTCAAAAATATATCATAGTATTATTATATTGTATATTCCTCAATTAATTATTCCTTAGTAAAAAGCAGACAAATGTATTGATGCTGAATAACAAAATACATTCTTTATTGAAAATAAATTGAGGACGGTTTTTGTAAAACCTCCGTGATATGAAATGATAAAAAAATGAATTGATCGGGGAAAAAACATTTCACTCACACACACGCACAGTCGCACACACACCGGCACACGGGCCGGACAGCGGGCTGCTTCCACTGCGCTTTCACGTGGAGCCTGTTACGCAGCCCGGAGCGGAGGAGCACGTGCAGCGCACCGCGCACGTGTTCACGCAGACAGCGGGACGCGGAGTGAACACAGCCGCAAAAATTGCGTTCGCAGGAGAACATTTTACACTGCTTCTAGTTCCGGCCACGGATGTAACGCTATGGTCCTTCTCGCGAGTGGGTTTGCATCTCGTGTTCACATTCCAGAGTAGCGCCCTCTCCTCTAGCGATTAGTAATGCATTTTAATCGACCAACATCTTGATCATCGCCTTGAACATCTCTAGTCTCCTGTACTGAATGCGTTCAGTTTGCCAGATTTATATAAATGTTCGATCGCAGTGTGACTCTGAAGTGCTGTATGTTTGCAAGTTTTCTCCCTGACAAAACCCGCCACAGCGAAGCGGTCATAAGAACTGTGAAATACACACGAAATACACTTTGGTTTCGTTCTCTAATACTGTGCTTTTTTGTTGAAAATCTACAAAAGTTTGAGTGTTTAAACAAAGAGAATAACTGTAAAATATAAAGCTGACGACTTCGCAGATTTCGCTTGTCGTGGGTTATTTTTAGAAGGTAATCCCCATGATAAACGAGGGACCGCTGTACAGAGGGATCAAAGAGCTGCATGTGGCTCCAGAGCCACGGGTTGCCGACCCCTGCTCTAGTACAACTACCATTTTGAATGTGCTGTGTGATGTTTAGAGTTTTAAGAATGTATTTCAAAATGTCTTCATAACTTTATAATACCTTTATAAACAGAGACACTATTATTAGTTTAGTAGATCAAAAATGTCTATCTTTCCACCTAGGGTAGAACTAATCTTGTGAAGCAGGTGGTGTGGCGCCCTCTACTGACCAATCAACAAAACTGACAGAATATGCTTTGCAGAGCTTTCTCAAACTACTACATCAAGACGAACCAGACCGAAGTTTAAAGGGCCAATAGACTATTTTCTGATCTATGTTACAATGTGGTTTCCTCATCACAAACATACCCGGACATGCGTTTTGTTTCATTCACACAAACCCGGCATATTTAGGTTTCCTCTCTCAAACAGAAAGCACTCTGTTCAACCTTGTGATGTCATGTGGTAATACAGGAAGTGGTCCACTGTGTTTTAAACGCCACAGAATTATTACTATTGAATTATTAGATGATACTACCCTTACTGAACAAAGGGTAAAAGGTAATTTAACTTGAAAACTACTGCTTCATGACATCATAAGAGTATTTTGAGCTTGGGAGATGTAGACAACAATAAACAACTACTACTACTACTACCACTACTATCACTACTACTGTGAGAATGAAACAAAACAACTCTGGGCATGTTTATGATGAGATAACAGCATTAAAACATGTCTTAAAGCTCACAAAAGCCCATTTAGCATGATTATGGCCCTTTTAAGATCTAAGCTGGTTAGGGTGTAGAGAAAAAGAAAATTGTAGACAATTGTATTTCCCAGCCGCAAGTACAGCTGGAGCGTTGATGAGAACTGAGGTACCGAAACAGTTGTAAAAGAAGGTCCAACAAACAAGATGGGCCAGATTCCAGCTCCCACCTCAGGCACAGGATACCACGAGCAGTCTATAACATCACTATATACATAATATATAGAAGCGCAGTATGTTGCTCCAGGCAAATTGACAAGCATGGAGCAAAAAAAAAAAATAAAACAACATAAAAGTTGTGACTGAACAATACAAGGGGATATAATTGATTTTTTTTTCTTGCCACTTTTAAAATCTTCCTTAAAAGTATAGATCTATGTGGCACTCTGGTAACGCTAATAATGAAGATTCAACAAAGAGGAAGCCGAGGTCTTTTGCCTTACCTTCTTGGCTGTGAACGACGGTCATCCTCCCCACTGCCGGACTCCTAAAAAACAGAACAAAATACAATGTGAAATGGTTGACGAGCATAATGGGCAAATCATACCTCTAAACAGTGAAATACCATTTTATTAAACACAAGCATTCATGAATTCATCACTCACTTTAACGAATTAGCATATGTCCTATTCATTCCAATATAGATTAGTATTTGAAAACAAGTAAGGTTTTCATGCAGTTCTATAAAAAGTAATATATCCAGTGACATGCTAAATTATATCCAATATCCAGTGGAGACAATCTGTCACAGGGCAAGAGAATATTAGACACAGGACCTCATAGAGGCTCCAAAATATGATCTTTACGTATAATGCACACCAGCCCCCAATACAATAATGGCCATTTTGTTTCCAATCCATACACAAAACATTGACTGCAGTCTGGGATACGACTATACAATCATGTTTTACACAGACAGACAAAGCGTTTTGCATGTATGAAAAGATCAGCGGAGGTTTCCAAAGACTATGGAAATTATGAGTGCCAGTGACCAAACAGAGAATGTCCATAGTTTCATTCACAAGTTTCGGTCAACACGCAAGACCTACTATAGCCTACAAGAGTAGGCTATAGGGTTGCTCAAATTTTGGATGCCTGTCGTGGTAATTACAATATTGACTTATTGCTCAATATATGAAAGCTGGATCGATCTATTTTGGAGGTGAATATTCATCGTGTGTACATATTCTTTGCAAGAATGGGGAGATTTTTGTTGTAATACAGTAAGATATGACCTGCAGAGGATTGAAAAAGTAATTTCTATGGCCAAGTATTGCTTCTTTCGGTGATTTATTCATTGCTGCTCATGTATTTTAATGATACTATCTATTTACACAAAAGTTTAAATTTATTGGTTACTGTGTCAGTGGCATAAAATACTTTCAAATTTATCATTTATGGTATATCTCTGTCAATATTCTCAATATAAGGTGCTTCAAAAAAATTTTATTGTGGTAGGCAGACATTAAAAATACATATATTTAAGAATGGCACTAAATTTAAATGTTATTAGATTAACTTTGTTGCAGCAATATGCAGCATTAGGATATACAAATCCATAAGATGAATAAAATGTAATTGGTATTCACAATTAGCTTGTCATTGAGAACAGCGACCCACAAAAATAAACAAAAAATCAATCTTGATCAATCTAATAAACAGATTGATGCCATAATGATTGTTTTTCACTTTTCAGTATAGATGGAAAAAAATATACTATATAAATTACTAAATTAATCCAAAAAATTGAGAATGTATTGTCAAACTATAGCTTTATTGAGGAGGCTTTGAGCCAGAGTCAGTGAACAAGCACATTTTGAAGTATCATATGACCTCAAAACCAGGAAACAGACTTGCGTCTCTCTTATCATCACTGTGGCAGCTGTACACGGCTGCAGATTGACAAGAAAACATGAATCTTTCAGCAAGCCACCTCACCCGGCCACATATCTTCTATAGCTTTTCTATGATTATCATTGTGTTCTGGCTCTACTCCATCTATACAATGTGGTTATGGACACAAAGACAACCACTCAGACCCAAACCAAAGTGTGGGACAGAAAGCAGGGATTATTGGGATTATTCTGTGTCAGTGCAATTTAGATCTATGTAAGAGTTTAGGAGTTCAAAAATGTAAAAGTATCCTGGTTTATCCCTAGACTTGGTTTTGGTGTGGATTTTTTTTTTTTAAATCATGATTGGTAATACTTCTGTGACTTCTCTGACAAGGCAAAAACAAAACAAAATGTTGAACTTAAATGAATCATAATTAATCATGGTTTGATCAGGACAGTTTTAGTTCACAGCGTCTTTGTTTTCACATGGAATGCCACCGCAGATAAAATCTTTGATAATATCTTTGAAGGAATTGCATTATTCAGTAAACACAAAACAGGATAAATTGGAAAGCTAAATTAAACCAAACTGCAGTCCACAGATGTATTCCTGTTTAGGATCAAATTGACTAAACTAAACCCGACCTTATAAAAGAAGAATGATAATCACAGTCACTGGATTAGATGATTATCCTCATTATTACACGGATACCTGCAACAACAATTTACATGGAAGTAGTTCTATTTACAGACAGGAGTGCAATGTCATTATCGCCTGCTGTACTAAGGCACACCTTTAAAAGCAGGATGGAAAGAGGAGGGCTTAACGAATGGAAAAATCATTTGGAAGAAATATAAAACATCTCCCCACTCCAGGATTGCTTTGACTATGAAAACTATGGTCAACTGCCCTGTGTATTTGCATTGTATTCAAATGAATATAATAGGTGCACAAGCATCTTTATTGTGCTTCAACATGTAATGCATCTGACATTGGTAGGCCTATTTAAAACTGGTTTATTTTGTTTGTTTAATTAAAGGCAGCAACTACAATGGCACTACAAGTGTGAGAAAAAAACATGAATTGCTGCTAAAATGGCAAATAATCACTATTAGGGTATTAAATTTTTTGATGACAGATAAACTCTTCAGTTTGGTGCTAAACTGATGATATATCCACACGTCAAAATGACTCCGAAAACAAAATATCCCACTAAGATTATTCTCAAAACAACAAAAGCAATGTAAGCAATGTTATCAATGTTATCCTTTTTTTCACTTTATCTCCCAATTGTTTGTTTGTGTTATTGAAAGCCTTTAAGAAAACATCCATCATTGATTTTATCAACTTATTTGAACATCCCAAAAATGTCCTAATAACAAAATTCAAAACATGCTGAACTGAAACAGTGTATATGGAGTAAATTGGTAGGCCTATGACTCTCACTGATGAGAGTTCCCATTTGAAAAAAACAGCACAGACAGAGCCGCAACAGGAAACCACCTGCCAGTGTTTTGCATGAGCTCTTCCACAGCTTCCTTTTGCAAAAAACAGACATGTAGACCAGATATAACCCGTATTCAAGACTATACACAATCTGTACAGAGACAACACACGTTCACTGGGATGTTTGCATGCCCAGACTACGTACATAACACAGGAGAAGTCACATTCATGTCTGTTAAAGGTGATGATTAAAAGAGGAAGTACTTATAGCCATGTTTGACAAGAATGATGTATGACTTTGCAGTTGTTAAATAAAACAGAAATAAGGTATCTTAGGCAAAAAAAATATATATATATAAACACACACACACATATACACAGCAATAACGTTATAGATACAGCACTGTGATATTTAGGAAAATTTCAGTCGGAAATCTTCTGCAGCAGCAAAGCACAGAATAGCTCAGAAAAGTGCACGGCTGCTTAGCCAATATTAACAATTAAGGACGAAATTAAACCCAAAAATAGTTTGATTTTATTACCGATAAAAACTCGATATTATAGTGATCGGCTACAATTCACGCATGCGCAGGACCACAAAGACGAGGCACTTTATGACACTCAGTCACCGATTAAAAACGCTGCAGATCAAAATGAAATGATTGTGTATATCAGCCAAATACCAGTGCAATGTTGGGACTGGGGTCCGGTTTATAGAGATAAGGACGATACAAACCGAAACACAGGGGCTGGAGCTGGTGCTGGGGGTCGGTGAACGCTGCACGGTAACCAGCGCCATTCATCGACCGGGAAGCGGACACCTGAGAGCAAGCCACGGCGCAGAGACGAGCATACTGGTCCCGTGGAGGAGAAACTCCAACCGATCCCGAGCTGTGTGTCTTTGTCGGCGTTTTCCTCCTCCTTTCTGGTCGCTCCAGTCTGTTTGACTACTCCCCGGCTGTTTCCTCTGGTCACGTTTGTTGCGCATGCGTAGTTACTACGAGCAGGTCAATCCCGATTAACTGTGTGACTGCCGGAGGTCAGCAATTCTGCTTCACAAATGATTCAGTAGTATAGGCCAGACAGACCATATGACAGAGCATAAAACTTATTTGTGCAACGTAGGGCATTGTTTTTCAAGAACACAATAATATGCATTATTCATGGATTTATTATGTATTATTTTATTCTACCTATCTCAAAGGCCATCCTTTCAGATAGGTAGAATGTGTGAGCTGTGAGCAGTACCCTATGTCAGTGTTTCCCAACCAGGGGTACAATTACCCCTAGGGGTACGCGAGCACACTGCGGGGGGTACTCTGCAGTGTCCCTGCCAGGCGCAGGGGGAGATTTTTTTTTTTTTTTTTTTAATTCTAATTTGAGTACATTTGAGTTAAAGAAAAGAGAGAAAATGCCTGAGAATTAAATTGTCAAATTAAGGAGATGAAATAAAATGATTTTCATTTAATAATCCGTTGTGTCACGTTCTACTTTTGGAGAATTATCAACACGTATGAGTGAGGGGGTACTCGAGGTATGACAAAAAGGCTAAGGGGGTACACAAGACAAAAAATGTTGGGAAACTGCCCTATGTCATTAGTCTGGTTAACACCTGACCATATCACAAGTGAGATATGGGAATTCCCAGGCTACTATGTCATACGCTTTGTTCTTGGGTATAACAGTTTACCAATTTTCCTGCAAGCCCGGGTCTACAAGGATGCAAAAGGCTGCATTGCACCCTAATTTAAGGGTGTTTGCGCACTAATTTCAGTGCAAAAAATAATCACACTTAATGGAAGATCATCATGAAATGTTAGTGAAAGGTAAAAACAAGTCACCATGTGACACACACCTAAAATACAAAATTTTTATCTTAAATTAGGTCTGGTTGAATATAATGTAGGAGCCCACAATTAATTTAAATTAAAACAAGTTCTCGTTAAGCATCTTTCTCCCACCACTGGAGTGCAGCGTTCGCCTTAAAAAATAAATAAATAAAACATCCTTCTCTTTCAGAAAAATGACGTAGCCTACGGCTATATATAGTTAATTTAATCATATTTGTATAATATTAAATTGATTATTGTTATTTTATGTATGTATTTATTTAATATTCTATTGTCGTTTGACAGCAGCGGAAGTAGTGACTTTTCTTCCGGTTGAAAATCGTGACACTTCACAACTTCAGTAGATCTGATCTTTGTAGTAACTTGTGAATATTGTATCACTGTTCAGTCCAGTATCAAAGCCCTCCCGATGGCACCCCTGCGGGTCCTGTGCATTCACGGTTACCGTCAGAACAGCGGCTCTTTCCGAGAGAAAACCGGAGCTCTGCGGAAACTGCTGAAGAAGAGCGTGGAGCTGGTGTTTATGGACGCGCCGCTCAGCGCGCACAGTCCGGCCAGCGGCAACGGTCAGTGCGATGGACACACCTGACTCCACAAATAATGCCTTTTCTTTAGATTATAGAATACTGCTCGTCTTCAGGGGTACTTCGTCCTGGTGGTTTACAGCCATTTAAATTTATTGGTAATATCATTAGCCTGTTTATTCAGTCTTATATTAATGAAAATATGAATCCTGTAGACAATTGTCCATGCTTACCATCAGAAGAGAACGCATTTGTACACTTAAAAAAACAAAAACAAAAATACACTGTAGGCTTTTTATGAACTTCATTCATTTATTAGGCTGGCTTCTTTGTCCTCTATCAATTTCAGACAAGTTTATTAAGTTTAAGTTTATTAAGCAGTTAACGTTAATTTAGCATAAAATCAATGTAATGGTTTCACCTGATTCCGCTTAACCTTTGTTATTGTTTCTCTTTTTGGTGTCCCCAGACAAAGAGACCAACTCAGGCCCTCTTATGGAGAGCGATCCTCGGGGATGGTGGTTCTCTGACGTGGAGGCACGTAGCTTCAGTGCACAGCAGAAATGTGAGATGAGTTTGGGGCTGGACCAGAGCGTGACCGCTGTGAGGGATACTATAAAGACCCGAGGACCCTTCGATGGCATCCTGGGCTTCAGTCAAGGAGCAGCGTTTGTGGCCATGCTCTGCTCCCTCCAGGAACAAAACCTAGAGCCAGATTTTCACTTCAGATTCGCTATCCTTGTCGCTGGTTTCCGCAGTGCCTGTACGGAGCATGAGAGGTTTTACAAGAGCCCACTTCAGATCCCTTCTCTACATGTGTTTGGGCAGGAGGACAGAGTCATCCCAGACCACATGAGTAAAGACCTCCTTCCCGTATTCAGAGACCCTCAAATACTGACCCACCCCGGCGGACATTTTGTTCCAGCTGCATCTGCTCACAGACAAACCTACCAGGACTTCCTCACGAGTTTTCAGTGAAAATATTTATGAGACAAATCTTGTTTTCTGGGACAAAAATATCATCAAATGTAGCACTCATTTACATAGTCTAATGGGAAGCTATTTGCTGTTATCGTGTTCTGTAGATTCAGGTCTCATGTCAAAAATCAGATAACTGCACTCTTATTCTCAGGATTGCCTCACTGACTAAATAAATTATTTGACACATATGTATTCATTTATCAATTACTAGCATGCATGACTAGGTTTATGGTTAGGAAACCATTCTCACTAAATATCAAAGTTAACAAATGTAATCATTTGTCAATAAGCATATTGCTTTTGCTTTTTCCAGTTCATATCAGTTTATTAAAGTAAGAAAGATAATGTTTGGCTGGTATCTAGGCCTGTTCGGGTCATTTTGAAATTGCAATATTTGCTACAGGACATTTCACAATAAACAATAATATTGAAACTACTTTATGTCACTGACAGAATAATCCAAAAGCAGGATAACTGCAGTAAACCCTTTTCTAAATAACAATAAGCATCCACAAAAGCACCTGTTTTGTCTGAGTCGTTAATCAGTCAAAGTGCATTTTTACATATTAAGGTAATATATTAAGCGGGGTGGCAGTAGCTCAGTTGGTAAGTTGGTATTTGTCCACTAATGGCTGTTCGAATCCCACTCTCGACATAAAAATCTTTGGTTGAGCGGTCAGATCCACTGACCCACAGATGAATCCTGTTGCTGTGTCCTTGGGCAAGACACTTAACCCACCTTGACCCCAGTGTCTGTTTACAGTGGTGTGTGAATGGGTGAGTGGCTCTTTGATTTAAAGTGCTTTGAGTGCCTTGAAAGTGGAAAAGCGCTGTATAAAAATGTGGTAAAGTTTGTTATATTTTAACATGGGACTTTTACATTAACTGCAGTGTGGCTAAATGTGCTTGCACTTTCTCACAAAAAGGGGTTTGAATGCTGGTATTGTTTTATTTTTATGGTTTATTATTTCTTGTCTTGAGTTTCATTGGGTGCTCTGGTTTCCCCATCAGTCTAAAATTACACTGTGTCAAATTCTCCAGCTATCTAAAATATGCACAGTATGACTCATCCTAGGTAATTCTGACCAGAGCTCTGCCCTGCTCCTTACAGTTGCCCCAGTGACATTGAAGCATGGGTCAGATACAGAGGGCCAGATTTCCTTAGGGGAGAATAAAGTAGACCTTTATACTCTGAATCCTGGTCAGGATCCAGGCTCTATTCTCATGGTTATGTAGCTTACTATGCCTTTGCTTGCTTTGACACATTAAAGCTTGTATTTGGGAGCAGTGTTCATTTGCATTCACCACTGAGGATCAACAACATGTGTCTTTATTTGATTTTTTTTTTTAAATGAAAGTCTTCTGAAAGTTATCACCTCTGAAAAATCAGAGGTGATAACTTTATCACATCACCTTGTGGACGGAGACAACAGATGTGACATGTGAGCTGTTTTTGACTCTGTACAAGAATATCCTTGTGTGTCATATGTTGTACTATCACAAACAAAAATCATTATCTAGTTTTAGAGACATGCTGAATAATTCTGTATATTTCATATAGTAATCCTATAGTATCACTCTAGACACTTTAAAAAAACTGCTGCTAAGGACTACTGTTGCACTGTTGCACATTCACTACTGGAATTTTACTACTGTTGTACTGTTGTTCACTACTGTTATTGCACTGGAATTACTACTGTTGCACATTTATTTTTATCGTTACTTTCAATGCACATTCTATTGCACATTACCATTTCACTGCTGTATCTTCCATTGTACATTTTTGATGCACACTGCACATTTTTTGGACATCTGTAAATAGGTATTTATTTATTCTGTTGCTTTCAGATTTTAGATCTTAGATTTTAGTTTTTAAATTTTGATTTTTGTCTCAGATAGTTTTTGTTTTGTCTTTGTATTGTATTTTGTACACTGTATCTTTTTGCATTACCTGGCCAGAGAGAAACAAAATTTTCGATTTATGTTGAACACATATGGCAGAATTGACAATAAAGCTGACTTTTATCTTTTGATCTAGTAATAATACAACTGTTTTAGGCTACAAATGAGCTTAATAAAAATTACAGTATAACTTTTCAAATAAGTGTATATGACAATATCATTTCTGAATTTCTTTTCACTTTCTGTGCAATTTTCCTAAACCAAGATCAGGGATGTTTTGGTAAGGTTTGACTGAAGCGTTTTTGCTATGGAACCAAACAGCGCCACCTGCTGTCTCATTATACCATGGATTATTATTTACAAATTTTGAATTACATCGAAAGTCCATTAATTTTCAATTTTAGAAAAATACTCGGTGTCGTTTTTGTAGTTGTGAACATGAACTATATCAGAAGATAAACAGAAAAATGGATGTGTCGAATGTGCCGCAGAGAGCGCTCCGATCACTGTCAAAAAGGAAGATGGCGGCTCCCTCAAAGCAGTAAGTGGCTAACAACTTGCGTGTTTTCACTAGGATAAGCTCAGTAATCGACGCATTACTTATATATTTAAGTGTATATATGGCGGTGCGAGACCTGTAAAAGTTCTTAGCTTTTTCTAAGGTACAACTCTTACGTAAAAAACTGCTGTAACGTTAGCTTTGATGTTAGCGATGTGCTAATGACATGCTATCGCAGCAAAACAGTATCTTTTTTATTTTCGTTGTATTGATTCACAAGCTTCTGCAAAAGCACGCGAAAGTGTGCATGTCCTCTTAAATGCTCTGTGAAAGTCTTACGGATTTATATTAAATATTTATGAAAACAAAAGCATACCAAATTCATTCATTCTGTTTACATTTGGCAATTAAAAAAAAAGCAAAAAACAAAACAAAAACGGAGCACACGAATCAAAAAAATAATATAAGAAAACAAATGTCATCTTGTCTCAGATATGGGCTTATCCTGCCTCAAAAGAAAGGATTGTCCAAGACTGCAACACTTCCCAGACCATCAGTGTTTGGAGATGACTCTGATGATGAGGTGGGTGTCATGGGTAAAATGTCGGGGTTTGAAAATGTTTTATTCACTCTTTTGTTGCATGTTACAGACATCAGTTGGTGAAACATTACAGAAAGAAGCAGTCAAGAAGAAGATGATGAAGCAGGTAAGTGGAAGTATATTTAATTCAAATAGAGTAGAATATGTCCTATACAAATGTATAGTTTTTCAATTAATGTTGTGGTTGTTTCTGAAGACACGGTTGCAGATGCAGAAGGCCCTAGATCAGGACAGTACAGTGTATGATTATGATGCTGTGTATGATGATCTTCAAAAACGAAGACAAGAAAGTGATAAGAAAATACTCGGAGGAACGGATAAAAGAGTAAGAGATCTTTCTTCTAGCTTCTTCCACTGTCACATCAACATGCTTTTCTCATACTGTTCACACACTTGATTTGACTTTTCACATTTCAAGCATTTAACATGTCTGCTTTTTCCTTTGACTCTTTTGCAGCCAAAATATATCCAACAGTTGATGAAAGCAGTGGAAGAACGAAAAAAAGAACAAGAACGGAGAGAGGAGAGGAAGATCCAGAAGGAACGTGAGGCAGAGGGGGAGGAGTTTGCTGATAAAGAGGCGTATGTCACCTCAGCATACAAACAGAAACTTCTGGAGAGGAAAGAGGAGGAGGAGAGAGAGAAAAGAGAGGCAGCTCTGGAAGGTATGAATATAATTAGTTACTAATGTTTATTTTGTATGTCTGTGTAATTTCTAGAGGCATAAACCTTTAATTCTAATTTTATTTATTGTATTGCATATTTTTAAAGTTGCCTGTAAAGATTTGACTTTTATTCAGCCATAGAAATACACAAACAATAATGTAAAATATACCAATATTTATCAATGAAGTAATTGTACTAATAGTGTAGTTTTTAATTAATGAAAAAACCTCTCTTATACTATAACAATGCAATTTCAATGTTTTTACAGCGGCATTAGACGTTAAGAAGCAGCAGGACCTCAGTGGTTTCTACCGACACCTTTTGAATCAAACTGTGGGAGAAGAACCTGTCCCAGATCATTCAACACAAAAGTAAATCTAACTTTCTGTAACTTCATCTTTACTCATTTTCATTACAGTAAAAGTGTAAAACTCGCAATCCAATAATGTCTTATTTTCCTTCCTAGAAATGAAAGTTTCAAACCTGCAGAGGACACTGAATGGACATCACCTGTCCGGTCACCTTCACTCAAAGACAAAAGTGACAGTGACAGTGAAGAGATTCAGGAGCAGAAATTTGGGTTTAACAAGCCACATTCAAAACGCCAGTACAGACAGAGGTCCCCTTCATCAGGTAGCGGAGATGACCGGAATCAGGACAAGGATGACAGGCGAAAGAAGAGTCACAGAGATCAAGATAAAGGGAGGGATAGAGAGAGGGATAGGCATCGGGAGAAAGAGAGAGAGGAGAGGCATAGAGACAGGGAGCGAGACAGGCACGGAGGACGCAATGATGAATCTGATAGACGAAAAGACAGAGAGAGGAAAAGAGATAAGGACAGAGAGAGAGATCGGGAGCGAGAAAAAGAAAGGGATAGGGATAAAGAAAGAGACAGAGGGCGAGAAAGGGAGCGAGACAGGGAGAGAGATAGGGGGAGAGAGAGGGAGGATAAGCATAGTAAAAGAGAAACAAGTCCAAAACCCAGAGACCACCATAAGAATGAAGAGAAGGAGAAGAGAAGGCATTTGGACAATGACAAGCAAAGAGACAAAGATCGGGACAGTAAAAAGGACAAGAAGGATTCAGAAAATGAAATGCCTGCTAAATCTGAACCAAAAAAGAGAGAAGACATAGAACCAAAAACCCCCCAAAACAGTCAACAAACTGAATCAAAAAGTCCCCCAAACAGTGAAGAAACAAGGCAAAAGCGTAAAGAAAAAGATGAAAGGAAGGATGAAAAAGAGGGTGACGAGGTGGAAAAGGAAAGTAAGTTTGCAAAACGCAGCACAGATCAGAGCGTGGGATCAGCAAGAGAGCGGTATCTGGCAAGACAAATGGCACGGGCCAGCTGTAAGAGCTACATTGAGAAGGAGGAAGACTGAAACAGGTTTTGTTTTAACCTTATCGGACATGAGTAAACTGATCTTGCATAACAAGTTGACCACTGACAGCTCAACGTCGTATCTGGAAGTGGGATATTGTATTAGAAAATAAACATTTGGCCTTGAAGTAGAATGAGTGTTCCTAGGTCCACTGCGCTCTGTTTTTATCAAAAGGGATCCAAGGAGGAACTGGTGATGGCAAAGTAGAGAGGAATCGGAGATTTAAACATCCCTGCAAATTTCTTAATAGTGATGGACTGTAAAATTAAACCAGAAAGTGCAGAAATATCTCTTTAAGTTTTTAACTTCTCCAAGAATCTGTTGAACCTTTTTGGTTGATTAGAAAATTAGCAGTTTGGATGTAGTTGATTTTGTAAATATGTGTAAAATGTATTTTATAATTAAAAAAGATGTGGCAAATAAATGAAAACATAATCTGGTATGTATTTTGTTACATTCCCTGAAATATAGCAATTGACAGCATGTTTTCATCATTTTTATCATGATCGGGAATGAAGTTGGTCATAATGTCATGAATAATAAGAGTATACTTTTGAATTAAGAGGTAATAATTGTCATTTATTAAAAATATATGCAGAGTGATCAGTGTTATTTCAATCAGATCAAACCTAAAAAACATGCACCAGGGACTACAGGTGGAAATGAGCTCTAGTGCTACAACCTGCACAGTGCATCTCCTGTTAAGGTGCACTCTCCCCGTCTCATAAATAAAATAAATAGATATGTTATTTGTTTTACATTTCCTAAATTGTCAGTCTTTAGCTATGATTCAAAGTCAGATGGTGGTTTAGAAAATGATTTATTGATGTAAAATAATTCATCTCACAATAATCCAAGAAGAAGCAAAAGCATATCTGGGCTATTTATTTAAGATAATACATCCGAACTCTTCTTGGTCCCCTGGATTGGGTTCAGAAAAACATAGCACTCTCGAACCACTAAAAAAACAAAACAAAAGTAAGTAAGTTATCAACAGATAAAGACCATTTCATGTGCTTACATCATCCATGGTCATAACGAGAGTGTCCTCTGAGGCACGGCTGTTGAAGAAATCTGGAAAAAAGACACTTTATCACCATCGAGCACTGTTTGAGAATCGGGACATTCAATTATGTTCGGGACATTCATGTCATTATGCTTGACAACTCAAAGTGATTTGTGTGTGTGTGTGTGTGTGTGTAACTAACTTGTCATATGCTCCATGCGTATCATTAGAATCAAAAAACTCTGAAGATCTATTTCGGATCTGCCAAAGCTGAAACGAAACATTGCCCTATCTCCCCATCCATCACTGAAGTGCACACCTGGTTCACAAAATAAACATTGACTATTTACAACTTAATAAACATGCCACATGTACATGTAAATGTAATGTAAGTTTTGATATGGCTACCTGCAGCTTGAGCCGCCTTGTCGACTTCAGCCTGACTCAGGACTCCATTGTGATTAGTGTCAGCATCCAAAAAAATTTGCTGTAAAAAGTGCATTTCATTAGTGAATTTCTTCCCAATGCATGTGTTTAACTTGACTTTTATTTTTATTTATCAATATTTTGTCCAGAATTACCCTGTATTTTGTCAGCTTTTCCCAAAGTGCTGAAAATTCTTCAAAGTTCATCATCTTCATTTGATCGTCAGTCTTTGCAAAGAATTAAGTTAAAGAACTTACAGAACTTGATAAATGATAAATTAAACTATAAAGCAGACTATAAAGTGCATAAATGTAGCGTTGGATACGTTCATAAGTACAATGAAGTTCATGCAGGTGTCACGGCTGAAGCTTTCCCGTATTCCTTAAACAAAATAATTGATATAAGTATTTATGACTTTCTTTTGTGTCCTCTCATTCTCATTAGCAACTTGCCATGGGAAAACTGGTCATTCAGGAGCTTCTGGAGCTTCCTGGCATTGAGTTCTCCTCTCTGTCCACAACAAAAGAAATACAACATTCTCAGAACCGTTACGTTCCACAATTGCAAAGGATTTCATAATAGAAAGTGGACAAACCCAGTCAGCATATGTGTAAAATATGTCACTTCCACTGACTTCATCCACAGTAGGAATCTGAGGAAATGATATAATTTTCAGTGATTTGATTTTCATTTTTCATACCACCTTTAATCTGTACATGTCCATACAATCACATTCTTTTCTATTCAAACTGCAGGTCTTATTCATAAGTTTCAGATAAAATCCTGCAACCGTTGCCATATCGATTAACAATTCAAAATAAATAAATGACTGACTTCATGATAATTTAAATGTTAAATGATTGCATATTTTAAGTAACACATGAGCTGCAGTTAATGAAAATAATTCCAGTGTCTTTTTTGTAACGTATTTTTATATGTTATAAAAAAGACATTTGTGCAATATTGATATATTGAGTCAAATATATTGACTGTTCATGGATTATATATTGAAAGATGTACAGTAATTATTGTGACAAGCAGGGTGCAGCATATAGCAGATAGACAGTATGATATAGCAGCATAAGGAACAAAATAATTTAACAAATAGATTATACCTCTGGGAGAATTAGATTATCCTCTCCATTTATTTCCTCCTCTTCCCAATTGTTGTCCTCCTCCTCTATTTGGTTATCCTCCTCTGTCTCACCGTTATGGTTATGGTCGTGCTCATCTTCATCCTCCCCTTCAAATGGGCTGAGAGTACATATTATTTAATCTATTTATTCGCATGGAGGAAACGTTTCTTCATTTAGAACTATTTATACTATATTGAGGATATAGCACAGTGATGGAATATTGCCAGTATATGAAGTGTTAGTGTTCATGTTATTTGTAGAGTAAAACAAGACCAAAGAGTTTATCTAAACTTGTATTTGAGTGCTTGTATTTGGGCATTTAAAGGTATATTGTGTAACTTTCTGGAAGGCCTGTTACAGCCTGAAATGCTCCACTGAATGGCATTAAACTATCTCACTATCTATCGCACATTTATTAAATTACAAGTGTGTTTATTACTTTTAATTTGCCGGGTGACATCACTTGCTTGTCTCCATGGAGGTGGATACATTTACTGCCCTACTGTATGACATAATACAACATCTCCATGGAGATAAACAACTGGCATACACCCACCAGAAAAGTTACAAGGTGCACCTTTAACTAACAACATTGCCTGGTATCAACAGGAGCTTCTTACTGTATTTCCATGTTGGTCTTGGTATAGACGGAGAGGACAAAGTCAATCTTCGTGTACTGGTGCAGAGTGGATGGGACGATGACATATTCTCCAGGAATCAGGCTGTACCAGTTGGTAATCTCCCGTCGATCAGTGTATCCAGTCTGCCCTATTGGTCTGTTTCGTCTGAAGAAAGTCTTATCAAGGCGTCCTGGTTTGGTCTGAAATTATGTTTTCACAAACAATTAAAATACTGTAGAGAGCAGGTTTTAAATACCATGTTCTGACTCTAGTGTTAATCATCTCTGAAGGAAAGGCTGATCTAGCAACATGGTTTTATACTGTCATAAGGGAAGGGGTAAAGTTGAAATTCACATCTATTTATTATCTGTACATTTAAGTTAGGGGTAAGATTCCAGGTTTTCTAAATGTGTCTGCAGAAAGCATCACACTGGTTCAATAACAAATAAAAATAAATAAAAATAAATAACAGTCAGGCAGTACAAATGTATTATTACAGTTTCCAAAGTACGCCATTAGCATAGATTTAGCCATTAGCATAGATTTAGCCATAGTTTCGAGTAGATGAGGACGCCAGTGCGCATGCGCGGAGTGTGCTCGCAGCTCCCAGGACCCAAACATGGAACGCATGGATAAATCTCGGATTACAGACCAGTTTTGATTCAAACGAAATCGTAGACTAAAGACATCGAGCTTCTATGATTTGAAAAGTGCTAAAGTTTGTG
Source organism: Paratrypauchen microcephalus (assembly GCA_036785185.1). Classification (NCBI taxonomy): domain Eukaryota; kingdom Metazoa; phylum Chordata; class Actinopteri; order Gobiiformes; family Gobiidae; genus Paratrypauchen; species Paratrypauchen microcephalus. Next base: position 1,656,915 of record JAVJIX010000120.1, on the reverse strand, counting down.
TTATTTGGAGCCCGCACGTGGCATATTACATGCTCGGGGAATGCCCCGAGCTATGGCTATAAGTCGCGCTAGGCTAACGGCGTTAGCCTAACGCTAATCTAAAACATCTCGGAAATGCTCCATATGACACCAAAGTGATATGGGTGAGTAAAACAACTTGTTTTATTACCGAAATAAGGCTTAAATTGCAAAAAACGTTACTTTTCCTTTAAGGTGAGTAAGTCAGCAAGTTTATAGGTTAACAAAAGATAAATTCAGCTTTGAGCCTCCTCTACAAAGATTAGGTTTCCTCCAGAATTACAACAACTTTTGGATGAGAAAAGTGACCACCTGGATAAATGAGGGATTATGTCAACACATGTATTGCTCTGTTCTCTGGATGTTGGACCAACTGGGAAGTACGTAGAAGGCTATGCATCGTAATGTTCAAGTTTAATTTTATTTCTTGTGGGAAGAATTTATCCCATGTCCGTAGTAACACAACTTTCAAACGTATATTAACGTATATTATTCAGTTGTTTGTGTGTAGAAATTGTTGTTTTTTTTTACTTACCCCAGGTGGTATCTGTTAGACAAGGAAAAAAAAAAAAGATTAAACTACATGAGACAACCAGTTCTATATATGTCATTTACATGTGTAATTGTACATTTTTTAAAATAAATTTATTTCAAGCATGCCATCTATAAAACATAAATAATGACATTGCAAAGGCTGAAAATTTAGTTCTTCATGCCAACCTTGAATACATCTACGGCGACTGGGAAGTACCGGGCCTTATTGCGGTTTCTCTCCTCTGGTTTTTGCATCAGAGTGATAAAACAGTTCATGTCAAACTGCTCTTCGTCATTCCTTATGTCCACCTGGATACGAAACTGAGGGTTTGTGTAGAAGGTACCTACAGGGAAGATGAGACTGGTTCATTACCCGCCACAATTCAAACAAGTTCCAAGTTCATAATAATATTTCGCTCACTAAAAGAAAAACAAAAACCCCTTAACTGAATAATGATCTTACAATCTGAATCCAGGTCAGGGCACCAAACAAACCAGTGCCTTTGTGTATGAATATATACTTCAATAGAACATAATCTGTTCTGCTGGCTCCAGATTGATTTATCATGTGTCACTTACAATCACTTTCAGTTATTGCAGAGCCAAAATAATCATTAATCATTATTTTTGATTGAATGTATTCATTAATTGATGGTTACACTCACTATAATCCTTGTTGCCTCCAGCTGTATCCCAGACCCCCTCGTGTATCATCAGCTGCCACCGACACGTCAGGTCCCCGTCCATGAAGTTTGGGTTCTCACAACAAATCGACAGCATACAGAAGTTATGACAGAATTGCTCCAGTTCAAGCCTGGACATAAAGAATGTAGTTAATAAAAAAAATAACTAAATCCAACCCATGTGGGCAAAATGCAAGGCTTTGAAAGTTTGATATTTATTGGAGGAGTGATTCTTTGAAAAGAACAGGATAGTGCTTAAAGGAAAATTAACGGGTTTTTTTACAATCTGAGCCTTCTTTCGGCAATAAAACAAGTAGTTTTACTCTCCCATAGCAGTTTGGTGTCAATTGGAGCAGTATCGCAGAACTTATGTTGAGCCGTTCTGTTCTACTAATGATCCCGTAGCCGTTAGCGTGAGTGCTCGGGGCACTGATTTGCGGTGTCCAAATAACACAAACTTTAGCACTTTTCAAATCACAGAAGATCGCTGTGTCAGGGTAGACTTTTAGTAGATTCCAAAACGGCCTGAAACCCGATATCGCAACAGAAAAGTAAAGTTCAGAGCGGTGTTAGCTTCTTTCGGACTAGCGGTGTTTACAAAACAGCTGAGTTCACGCATGCGCACTGTCCTCTCTGATGACATCATCAAATGAAACTATAGCTGGATATCGGGTTTCAGGCCGTTTTGGAATCCACTAAAAGTCTACACTGACACAGCGATCTTCTGTGATTTGAAAAGTGCTAAAGTTTGTATTATTTGGAGAGCGCAAAGTAATGCCCCGAGCACTCACGCTAACGGATACGGGATCATTAGTAGAACAGAACGGCTCAACATAAGTTCTGCGATACTGCTCCAATTGACACCAAACTGCTATGGGTGAGTAAAACTACTTGTTTTATTGCCGAAAGAAGGCTCAGATTGTAAAAAAAAACCCATTAATTTTCCTTTAATATTATTTTGATGTGTACAAACCAGAACTCTCCATTGTCGTCCTTTTCACATTTGGCCCGATCCTCAGGACTCACTTGGTTCCACAGAGGAGAACTGTTATTAGAAAATAATGTAGTATTATTTATTATTTAGTTAAGCATTGTCATTTGTAAGTTGAAAAAACATTTAGGATTTTTTTTTTTCTTCACTTGTCACTCCAGTCTCCGTTCCACTCCTGTTGGCCCCAAGGGTTCAACACACGCACCAGTTTAACTTTGGAGCCCCTGTGATAAACCTGTGTAAGTATGCATAAATGCCATGTTACGTTAATTGACCACAAGTTCTTTCTATGGATAAATATTTTTCAGTTGATATAAAAATATATATATATATATATTAATCATTTTATCAATATTTTTTCTTGGTATTTAGTTTTTGTTTGTGTTTTGTATAAGTGTAATTACCTCAGTGACTTTAGTGACAGAATAGGCATGCGCGTTGACCAAACCATTGGCCCTAATGCTGTTGACAATATTTCCCTGAAAAAGAAACAAATAATAACAATAATAAACAATAAATGCTTTGTATAGGAAGTGTATATGGATTGGAAGTAGTGTGCTTTTTCAGCATAATCCCATCTCCATCTTGTTCTACAAACTCCAACTTCCTAAGCCCTCAGTCATCAAACCTCCTTTATCCATTTACATCTCATTTAAATGTGCAAGTTTCTCATGACGGAAATACAAATTACTTAATCATCATCATGGCATCTGTTAGTGGATAACTCAAGAAATGTTGGGTTTACTAAAGTCCATGAATGTTTACATTGTTTACGGAGGGCGTCCCACAGCACATCATGGACTTGCAGCCGGAGCCGTGGGACAGGGAGGTCCACAGCTGATCATCATGGTCATTTTCGTGCACTTGTTGAAGAGGGAAGTCCAGACTTAAGCCCCCTGTCATGTCCTTACAGGCCTCGCTGGTATATCCAGCATTCATGTCTGCATACGACCCACACACTCTGCAATTCAAGGGGAACGAGCAGTGTTCATATTAGTTTTGTTACAACGCTAAATATCAAACTCAATTTTATTACAATACTGATCATTAAAACACGTCACGCCTTTTGGAAAATAGAACAACACAAAATTATAGTAGTTTCTTTAAAGGTCCCATGGCATGAAATTTTCACTTTCTGAGGTTTTTGAACGTTAATGTGAGCTCCCCTACCCTGTTTAGCCCCCCCCCCCCCATGGTTAAAAGTTGTGAAATGTCTAAACTGAGCATTTGCGATCCTTTTCTGCGTTACAAAAAATCGGAGCTCAAACGGGCGAGTTTGAACAAGGCACCTGATTGACGTCAGATCGAAAAAAGAAATGCAAATGCAGTTCCACCCCCGTCTGTCTGTACTCAGCGTCTCTGTAAATCACGCCCAGAGAGTTTGGACTGTGAATGCGCTAGGCAATGTGAAATGCATTTTTTTATTTGCCTGGAGGCACGTCCGAGTGTTTCTAGGCTCGGAAGTCCTTTATCTGAGCCTCTGAACCTTTGAACAGCAGTGGTTTTATTTTATTTTATGTGGAAATGTGTTTATTTTTCAGTGGAACGCTTCAAATCTCTCCCCCGTGCAAAAACAAGGAAATGGATCAGCTGTGGGCTCTGAGCTCTGAGCTGAGAGTTTGGCCACGCCCCCACCCTCTACTATTGGCCAGCTCTTTTCTCCTCATTTGCATTCAAGCAACAACGCCCAGAATAAAGAGTTTGAGAGAGATATTTATGACTCTTTCTCATCTTATCTCTGTTTCTCATGCACTGAGTGTTGATTTTGAAGAAGGATTCATTTACAGTATTAGGAAACCATTAAGGAGCCATATAAAAGCATCAAGAAGTACCATGTCATGGGATCTTTAATATTTTCAAGGGATCATGTACTTGTCACAACAATTCTAATGGTCCAGTTTTGTCCTCCTTATTGTTTTAGACTAAGTGCAAAAAGTGGGAAAAGAAACCAGGCAGACAATGTCAAACCCACACACCGTTTTGTTTGTTCAGAATGATTACGGCATCCTGACAGAAAAAAATGAATGTGGTTGGTTTTATATCATATACTCCATCCAATCCAGGACTTCAGGGCCAGGCCACAGTGAACATTGCACTTGCAGTTGTTATGTTATTAAAAAAAAATCTGAAGGTAATTAAAATTAAAAGTTTCTACTCACTTGGCATAGGCCTTCTCCATCAGAGGGACCCAGAACTCATTTGTTGATTTTGAGTGCACAGAGAGGAATTGGTTTTGATAGATTGGCAAATAATCATCAATGACAACATCGACCCATTTACCGAACCTCCAGAACTGGAAAATAATGCAACACATCAGTACAGCCACAGTGGACCAGATTGGACCTCATACACATTTTTCTCTCAAGCATAAGATTTTTATTTATTTTTTATTTTTTATCAAAACAATGATTTTATAACACAAGTACCCTGAAGTGAAAGATCCCAGCGTAGTCATCAAAGGATTGCTTTGGTACAACTTGCACCTTCAACCTTTTATTCAGAGTAAGGGAAGAAATAGCAGCCAAAAACCAGCAATTACCTGCAACAAAAAGTCAAAATGTATTAAAGATTTCATGAATGACAGTTTAAATACTTAAGTTACGTTCGTTATAGTTGCATAATTACCCACGAGGCCCTGGCCAAAGTCAAACCTAGATTCCCCATCGCTGAAGACTGGATCACCACTTATTCTGAACAACTCCATAATTTCCTAAAAATTAATGCAAATGTCGTTGTTTCAGGTATAAATTATCTTGAATAAATTTTAAATGAGCTCAGTCTTAAAAAATTCCCCAAAACTATACATTTAATTTGTGAATACATACATTTGGTCTGCACCATCTGACTTGTGCTCGTTGTGAATATGTAAAATCCTCAAGGTCCCCCAGTGAGATGTTGTTGGGTGGAAAGGTTTTGTCCACAAACATTGTCTTTTGTTTCACATAGGAGTTTTTGAGGGATTCATAGTCCTGGTTTTTGTTGAACTTCTCAGGGTTAGAGGCACTCCCCAGACTTCCGGCTGGGTACCGCAGGTTAACAATAGAAGTGCAGTGGGAAGACATGCTACAATACAGAATGGGTTTAGTAAGGAGTTTCATTCACTCATGAAAAGTGACACTGAACTTCTGAGTTACAGTAAAGTAGAGTAGAGCAAACTACATATTTGCAATTGCAATGTAAACATTTGTCTCTTGTAAAATATAGCTAACAATGCGTGACTTGTATAATCCAAAGTAAGACAAAAATGACATCTCAACTGCAATATAGAGCACAAATCACTACCCCCAATAACAAAATACAAACTAATAAAAAAATAGTGGTAATTCTGACCTGTTGGTTTGAGGTTGTTGCCAAACTCACCTGGAGCAGAGCAACAGTCCAAAGCACAGTCTTTTATTTGAAGAGGCAAGTCGACCCCTCCTCCAAAACGGCTTTCTCTGGGCGACAGGAAGAATGTAAATTATAAGTTCACTGTGAGAGATGCCTTAAGCTTGTAGGACTGCCTTGAGGCATCTCTCTTAAGTCCAAACTTATGTAAGTTTGCATAAGTTTGGACTTGCTGCAAAGGTTTATGTAAAAAGGTATACATTTTTGTGCATGCATTCATGTACACAGAGCAAACATACTGAATATAGGATCTACAGAGTGATTGTGACTGACTGACTGTGCAGATATGAACAGGGGAAGGAAAATCTATAGTGATTTCAGTTATTTTAATTTAAACAATAGCACCCAATGACTATAAATTCCAATATACAAACCATCTAAAAAAATTAGACATATCATCTTCCTCTTGACAGTACCCCATAGATTCTCTATGGTGTTCACGTAAGGCAAGTTTACAGGCCAATCAAGCACAATAACATCATGGTCACTGAGCAGTCTTTTGGTGCCTTTGGCTGTGTGTGCAGGTGCCAAGTCCTCCTGGAAAATGAAATCAGAATCTGCATAAAGCTTGTCAGCACAAGGAAGCATCAAGTGCTGTCTTCTCACCCTTCCTCTTCACCATCTACACCTCGGACTTCACCTATAACACGAACAGCTGCCATCTCCAGAAGTTCTCTGACGACTCGGCCATTGTGGGCTGTGTGTCTGAGGGGGAGCTGGAGTACCGTAAAAACTGGACTGGTCCCACACCGACGCCCTGTACAAGAAGGGCCAAAGTCGCCTCCACCTCCTGAGGAGACTGCGGTCCTTTGCAGTGTGCAGGCCTCTCCTCAAGACTTTTTATGACTCTGTGGTAGCCTCTGCTCTCCTCTACACTGTCGTCTGCTGGGCCTCGAGCAGCACAGAGCGGGACAGAAAAAGACTTAATAAGCTGTCAGGAGGGTCGGCTCTGTCCTGGGCTGTCCTCTGGACTCTGTAGAGGAGGTGGCTGAGAGGAGGGTGCTGGCCAAATTTATGTCCATCATAGACGACACCTCTCACCCTCTGCACGGACTGTAGAGGAGCTGAGCAGCTCCTTCAGCAGCCGACTGAGGCACCCCCAGTGCAACGAGCGCTACCGCAGATCCTTCATCCCCACCGCCATCAGACTGTATAACTCCACAATATAGTCCAAACGTGCAATACTTTTCCATACTCTCTCAGTTACTGTTTTATTATTATCACTGTATTTTATTATTTTATTTTTTGCCTGCATGCCCTTTCTTGCTCAAACTTTCTCTTGCACTAAATTGCCTGGAGCTATTGTGGCAAGTGAATTTCGCCTATGTGAGATCAATAAAGTCTTAGCTTATCTTATCTTATCTTAAATTGTTCTGGTAGATGACTATGTTGACTGTGGACTTGAGAAAACGCTGTGGCAGCCCAAATCATCACCGACTGTGGAAACCTCAGGACTTCAAACAACATGGATTCTCTACCTCTCCATTTTCTCCAGACCCTGGGATCTTGATTTCTGAAAGATATTTAATATGTACTTTCATCTGAAAAGAGGGCTCAAGTACAACAGTGAACAACCGGCTTCCTTCGCAATGACCTTTTGTGGCTTTCTCCTTGTGTAGGGTTAAATGACTGTCTTCTGGACATTTATCCAGTCAGCAGCCTTCCCCATGAATGTGTAGCCCACTGAGCCTGAGAGAGCATTTAAAGGCTCAGGAAACCTTTGTGTTTTCAGTTAATTAGCTGATTTGGGTGTGACACCATGACTTCCCAACATTTAACTTTTTAACACTGTTCTAATTTTCTGAAACACAGAATTTTGGGTTTTCATTATCTATAAGCCATAATTATCAAAATGCCAAGAAATAAAGGCTCAAAAGCTTCACTCTATGTGTTATAAGTCTATATAATATATAGGTTTTACTTTCTGAATTGAGTGACCAGAATCTTCTGATGGTCTGGAGTAAAAAAAAGTTCACATCTACTATAAACCATATACATATAATATATACATATATAAATACCAAACAAAGGCATAACATTGAGAATCAGTGGTTCAATTTAATGTAGATAACATCTGGAGCCGTCTCCACAAAGAAGTGAGAAAGACCTCCATCAGATAATGTCCAAATCTATAGGCTCAAAACAGTTTAGTTGTGCATACAACTGAATGAATCTATATGTTCTCACTTTTAAAGTTACATTTATAATTTATGTCTGTTTGCATGACTTTGTATTTTTGGTTTTGTTTTGTAGAGCACTTTAAATTGCACTGCATACAAACTGTGCTCAACAAATAAACTTACTTATCCTACTCCAATTTACTACCAATCTACAGGATGTAAAAATAAATACTCCCCTTAAAATATAACATATACTTCCCAGCTCCATCTGTAACGCAAAAAAAAAAAAAAAACCTCTTGCAAACCCAGTCCTGAAATTAAATTTTATAGCTTTGAAAAGAGTTCTGGAAGAATGCCAAACACCTCGTAAAAAAGTCTTGAGTGCTTTCGCTGTTAGAAAATATATATGCAAAAAAATGTAAGCAATGCAGTTTATATTATTACTTTACCATTATTTTAGTGCTGTGCACATACCTAACCATAAAAGATAATTAACAAATTGTTAGTAAAGTATGCATTTTAAGATAATATTTTGCTATTCCATGATATTGTTCCCATTTTAAGGAAATTAAAACAGAGAAAAAGATTTGAGATGATGCAATACAAAAAATAAATAACTGCCTATTGGTTCAGCTATTGTATAAATATGTTTAAGGAGGCTGCAGAATGACCCTGTAAACATGAGCTTAAACTTGATCTTAGGTAAGTGGACTACATTCTTAAACCGGTTTGGACATAGGTAGACGCCTGGGGGGACAGACTGAAGACCTTCGGTTTATGCAAATCACTGACATAACAGGATATACTTCAAAAAAACATGTTTACAATGTTACATTTGTGTCTAGGAGATTTACAAGACAATGTCACGCATCATCCTGATACATTTACAGTTTCTACTTCTTTAATTTTAACACATTTTACAAGAGACAAAACTAATAGCATTAAAGTATTATCACTTCTGTGCAGTCATTTTTTGACATTACAGCTACAGGCCTGCCTATTAAGTATTGTAGTACAAAAAACATGCCACGTTTCCCTGAGAGCTTTCAGTGACCAATACAATTTTAAGCCACATTCTCCTCAACTTATTCCTTCTGGACAGCCTATGCCATCTGGACTTAATGACTTCTGACCAGTTGCTCTGACATCTCATGTCATGAAAGTGTCTGAGAGACTTGTTCTGGCTCAGCTCAGACCCCTGGTGGCACCATCCCTGGATCCTCTACAATTTGCCTATCAGGCCCATATTAGTGTGGAAGACTCTTTAATCTATATTCTGCAGCGGACTCACTCTCACCTGGCTAGTGATAAGGGCTCTGTGAGGATATTGTTCTTTGATTTCTCCAGTGCATTTAACACAATCCAGCCCTTTCTGATGAGTGAGAAGCTGCTCAGGATTGGTGTCAGCTCCTCCGTTGTCTCCTGGATTACTGACTACCTGTTAGCCAGGCCTCAGTATGTGCGACTGGGAACCACCCTGTCTGATACTGTGGTCAGTAATAATAATAATAATAATAATTCATTGCATTTATATAGCGCCTTTCATGACACCCAAAGCGCTTTACAGTTCATTGTTCATTCACTCCACACTTGGTGGTGGTAAGCTACTTTCTGTAGCCACAGCTGCCCTGGGGCAGACTGACAGAAGTGAGGCTGCCAATCTGCGCCATCGGCCCCTCCGACCACCTCCAACACTCATGCACACTCCACTTTCATACTAGGCAATGTGGGTAAAGTGTCTTGCCTAAGGACACAGCGACAGTTTTTTTTTTTTTGCAACTGGCGCCCCACTGTGGCACCTGGAATTCCCAGCGGTCTCCCATCCAAGTACTAACCATGCCCTGCCTTGCTTAGCTTCTGAGATCTGACGGGATCAGGCTTTGACAGGCAGGTGTGGCCACATACCTACCGTAATGTAGGAGTTCCCCAGGGTACAGTCTGGTCTCCATTCCTGTTCACTCTGTACCTCTGATTTCCAGTACAGCTCTGGGTCCTGCCATCTGCCGAAGTTCTCTGATGACTCTGCGGTGGTAGGGTGTATCAGGGATGGACAGGAGCTGGAGTACAGGACGCTCATTGCAAATTTTGTGGAACAGTCCCAGGCAAACCATCTGCTCCTTAACATGGACAAGACCAAGGAACTGGTGATTGACTTCAGGAGGATGAGGACACCAGCAGTGTTCCCTCTAAGCTGCGCGCCTGCGCAATTGCGCACTGCTCGCACATTCTCAGCGCACAAGAAAACCTTATGCAGCGCACTGTAAATGAATTAGATCTATATATTTTTCTGTATCATTTTGCTGTAACTCAGTGAGTGACAGGTGCCCAGCCAATCATACGGTACGATTCACTTGCGCTACGCAGCCAATCATGGCATTGACAGTACTTGTGTACGTGCCCTGCCCATACGCTATAACAGTAATAACAGTGCAGCGGAGTTAAGATACGCTAATGTTAACCAATGCTCCCTCTAAGTGCGTGCAGCGCATAAAATAAAATCTAACCTCAACTGATAAACAAAGCGCTGGTTAGACGCATGGAACGACCAATCTGATAGATGCACATGTGAATGTGACACGCGTCAGGGAGAAGCCAAATACAGACACATTTCCACCGCGTTTCTCTAGCTTCCTTCAGTAGTTGTAGTGTCACATCTCCGCTGTCAGAGCGGCAGATCATGGAGGGAAGAACACAGGAAGAGGAGACAGGTAGAGCCATAATGTAATCTTCCCCTGTTTACTTTGTTTTCATAGTTTTTTTGTGAGCCAAAAAGACGGGACTTTCTCAAAGTGTGAATCCTCTCCCCAGAGCATTATACCACAGAGCGCTGTCACTCATGCAAAATTACTGAAATAGGCTAATAATTAAAAAAACAAGATATAAAGTGATAATAATTTATACTTATTTTGGTGATCATTATTTTGGGAAAGATTACCCATCTTATGGCCTATAGGTCCTACAATCCATTAAAAAAATCTGCAGCTATATGCAGGCTATATTTATCAAGCTAAAAAAATCTCTTAAAGGGATATGCCACCCCCAGGTCAAATCTGGGCATCTCCCCACAGTCCAGAGACTAAAATAAGTGGTGGAAAGCGTTTTCCTGCTCACCCAGCCATTGTCCGAGTCTGTCGCCACTGACCGCCGCGGTATCTGGTGCTCCTCCGCCTTAGACTGGAGTCTAACGTCGCCAGAGAAAGATTTCGGCCAAAAGGAATTAATTTGCTCGATGCGTTTCCCAATTACTTTGTGTGTAGTGCGCATTCATATCGAGTGCAAATAAATGTGCAAATCAACACGGAGAGCTTGACTTGGTCATTTTGGGTGGGAACTATTTTCCAGTGCGTAAGAATACAGCCGTATCACGCAGCACGCTGACAGGGGAATCCCAGTTAGGCACCGGGAAGGGAGTTCCCCTGTTGCACAACGTGGTGCGTGATACGGCTGTATTCTTACACACTGGAAAATAGTTCCCACCCAAAATGACCAAGGCAAGCTCTCCGTGTTGATTTGCACATTTATTTGCACTTGATATGAATGCGCACTACACATAAAGTAATTGGGAAACGCATCGAGCAAATTAATTCCTTTTGGCCGAAATCTTTCTCTGGCGACGTTAGACTCCACTCTAAGGCGGAGGAGCACCAGATACCGCGGCGGTCAGTGGCGACAGACTCGGACAATGGCTGGGTGAGCAGGAAAACGCTTTCCACCACTTATTTTAGTCTCTGGACTGTGGGGAGATGCCCAAATTTGACCTGGGGGTGGCATATCCCTTTAATGTAATTTTACAGATTTATACACTGCTCATTTATGGGCCGTAGCCCACAGTTTGTTTGTTTTTATTTGAAGTTATTTTAATTATTTGAGGTTATTTTTCAAAATATTGTACTGTTTAATGTTTCACTGACATGCAACATATACAAAGCTCATGAACAGATTTTTCTCTTTGTCATTCTAAGTGGACCAAAAAAATCAGTTAAATTAAAAGTAATCTAACGCAAATAACTGCAGTAATTTGATGAATAAGCTGTAACTTGTGATGATCTCAGGTGATACTGGTGTGGCCACTGTGTGCGTGTCGGATGTCGCTCACAGGGGTCCAAGGAACGCTCAGGGAGTTAGTGTGTTTGCTCAGACACATTAAAAATTAGGGGGAACATTGATTGCCACAATATCGGATCATTTTTTGGTACACACTGCACTTCGCAACATTGTCCACGGTGTGGAAGTAACTCCACACCACACTTCTCTTGCGGTCTCCCCCATGGCTCCCGCAGCCCCGCGCCGCTTCGACTGAAATCTCACAGCAGTGAGTCTATGGCGGGATGACGTACTACCCCACGTTTGGTGAGAACGCGGAAGGAAAAGTAGTGCCTGACAACTGGTAATGGTTGAATAATGAACAAAACACATGAATTTGAACTAAATAAACTGAAAGTGAAGTCAGTAAGAAAACATGACTTGGTATCGATATTTTAATACCAGGATCGATGCATATTCAATACCCCATCAGTATCGATATATTTCAAGATCTTCCTCATTACATACAAAGCTCTTCATAACCAGGCCCCCCATACCTCACTGAACTTCTCCAGCCCCACCTGATTATAACCTCCTCACTCCCACTGTTAAACCCAAGCACCGGACCTTGGGGGACCGAGCCTTTGCTGCCCGCATCCTCTGGAACTCCCTGCCCTTCCATATCAGTAAACAATTTCAAGTCACAGCTCAAAACTCATCTCACATTAATTTAATTTGTCATTTCTATTCCTTTCTGTAAAGAGTCTTTGAGTCGTTTTGAAAAGCGCTATATAAATATTATTTTAACTTGTACATATTTTTGATAACAGGAGAAGTTCAATTTGTCAACTGGACCAAGTTTGTTTGGTTGAAAACGTTTCGCCGCTCATCCGAGAGGCTTCGTCAGCTCAGAGCTGACGAAGCCTCTCGGATGAGCGGCGAAACGTTTTCAACCAAACAAACTTGGTCCAGTTGACAAATTGAACTTCTCCTGTTATCATGGATTCTACCTGGACGACTGAGGGACTTTTCTCACATGTACATATTTTTGTACATATTCGCCTGGGCCTTTCTGTGTGGAGTTTGCACGTTCTCCCCGTGTCTGGGTGGGTTTCCTCCGGGCACTCCGGTTTCCCCCACCAACCCAAAAGATGCACCATAGGTAAGTCCTCCAGCTTAGGTCCTGACCAAACCGAAGCAAGATCATGGAGATGGTCCCGGGCGCAGTAATGTGCTGCTCACTGCTCCTAATAACAGGATGGGTTAAGTGCAGAAATGGAATTTCCCCACTGTGGGACTAATAAAGGCATAGCTTTCCTTCTTTCTTTTACAATTGTCTCATTTGACACCTGTCTCTTGCCATCTTTTACTATACCATCTATTTTTCTTACCGTCATTATATTGTGATGAGTGAGCTACTGTATCCAATTTCCCTTGTTGATCAAGTTTGTCCAAGTCTAAATTTATAGTTGACACTTCCTACTCCATTTTTAGTGGAAAACATAAGTACCTCGCCACTGAGCCCTTTATTCCATAGCAAATTCTTTACAATTTCCATAATAAAAAGTCAGCCAAAAGTATATATATGAAGTTTTATTTTCAACAAAGTCTTTTACATGACCAAAGAGAACAAAGTGATGTTCTTATATAATCGCTCCAATTCTTACCTCATTTTATCAGCAGGACATAAAGAGAACCTATAATTGAACATTTTATTAACAAATTGCCATCGTTTAATTAAAGACAACACTGTTATAGCCAATGTTTCAGAAAACCGAGTATCACCACTGAAATATCTGACGGTAATTCCAGCTTTTTCAGTTTAGGTCTCATCACAACATTAACAAGATTTTACAGAGAAGTTGCAATACTCTACCTGAATAGAGAAGTGCTTTGCAACCAAATCCAAACATGTACCTGTAGAAGAGACTACAGTTTAAAAGATATGACAATAGAATTTCAGATGTAAATTTCAGAGGAGAAAGGCTCAGAACAGTGGATTAGAAACATCGTCAGTTATCGCATCAGACGGCACTTCCTATTCCAGATTTCATCATTGACAGATACCATCATAATGTTCAAATAAGAGAACATGATTTAGCTAAACAAACTTTCATATGTTGTACAAGATTCAGGGTTGAGTAACTGCAATATCATTACAGCCTATGGTGCACCTCTTACCAATTGATTCAAGAGCATCACTTGTGAGTCTCGAGAGCTGCAAAGAGAAAAGGGTTTGAGATTTAACAGTGCAAAGCATTTGTCAAGTGCATAATGTCATTTCTGGAGTTCAGGAAACCAAAAATCACCACTTAACCATCTGACGGTAATTCCAGCTTATTTAGTTTGAATATCATCATTACTGCAAAACCCTCAAGAACGAGGAGAGTTCAAACCTCACCCTTTCAGCTCCGCAGTCTTTGATCACTGGGCCTCATTGTTGTGCCTATGGAGAACATAATGCGTTAGACAACTATACAACTCATTCGACCTACACTTAAGCACAGTCCTACATCTTGCACAGCTCAGCAGTGAGAAACATCGTCAGTTATCGCATAAGACGGCACTTCCTATTCACAGTTTTCATCATAGGCATTCATATAGCGACCATCGACTAGTATTTGGGTACTGACCAGACATTTATTCTTTGTTAGAGTGCTTAGATCCCGCCTTGACAAAAACCCTAATATGAGAAATTGTCAATCCAGTAGTTGGTAATCTGCAACAGAGAACAAAGACGGAACAAAATTAAATTAACAGGAGATACTGTAATGTAAAGGCGATAATATTTTATAGGACTTACTTTCCCACATGCAGAATTCATGAAGGCGCAAAGCAAAAGGAACAAAACGTGGTCGGTGTCGTTTTTATACGGAAGTCGCGGGCTGATGGCGTCATCTTAAGGGTGACGTCATCAGCCCGTGACTTCAGTATAAAAACGAGTTACCAGCAAGAAAAAAATAAAAAATACAATTACAAAAAAAAAAAAAAAAGCTAACAACAGAATAATACATAACATAAACAACATAACACACAACATAAAATCTGAAACTGTACAAAACATTTTTGATTAATGCATTAAACGACTTATACTTGTAGTTATTCTAAGCGTCCAGCAGATGGCGGTGTTTGACTTGTACAGCGGTGAATCAGAGGTGTGTCTGTTTGGGCCCTGGATGGAGCTATGGTTTGGGCTCTGGTGGACTCACAACTACGTTTTATACACGGAGCAACGGAGATGACAGCTGCAAGGTGGAACAATCTCTAGTTTTATTTATTTTTATTTTTTTTTTTAACCACCATTTACGTAAACGAGGTAAAGATATTTTGAGTTGTCCTCTTTCTATAAGCCTGCTTTATTCATTCTAACAATAATTTAATTTGACCTAGTTAGACTAATCAGTTTTATTCATTGGTGTCTGTTACTAATTTTGCATTCACTCAGACTTCAGACAGATACTTTCTCCGCATTTATGTCCATTATTACAGTGAATATGAGCAATATATAGGCCTATTGTAAATTGTAACTTATTTGGATGATAATAATACTGTATTTTACTAACTAGCTGACACATTTGCTCTATTTTTCATGAATGAATGTTTAACATCATAATAATCTTTAATAGCATTACTTAGAATTATCTCCTAGTTACTGTTTTATTATTATTACTTATTTTATTATTATTACTACTTATTTTATTTTATTCTTGCCTGCATGCACTTTCTTTCTTGTTCAAACTTTCTCTGCCTGGGGCTACTGTTGCAAGTAAATTTCTCTTGTGTGAGATCAATAAAGTCTTATCTTATCTTATCTTGTTCTGGTAGATGACTATGTTGACTGTGGACTTGAGAAAATCTTATCTTATCTTATCTTATCTTATCTGTGTGTTCTAATTAGGGATTGTGTACAACATCGCCATGTTACCTCCAGTGAAGAAGAACCGTGTCATCACACAGCTCCCAAAGGTACAAGAAAAGTATTTATTTATTTATTTGAATTTTCATCACCAAACTTTCCCTCCCTCTCAGTGCTTCAATCCTTCTGCGGCGCTGCACACCAAAGACAGTTTCCATCCTCAGGTCAGAGCTGTGTGTCAGGTACAGAAACCTGGATCTATCAGGTGAGACTTCGATGAGGATTGATTGATTGATTGATTGATGTATGGTATGATATTGTTACAAAGTCATTGTAAAAAATCATAATAGCTTTATTGCTATTGTCAGTGAACAAAAAGTGACAAACTGTGACAAAAGTGACAAAAAGTTATTCAGACCTTCCACAGTCTGATCTCCTGTGGAAGGAGATATAAAAATAATGCCTTTACCTAGTTGTCTTTCATTAGAAAAACAGATAAAGAGCCACAGAATAGTAATAAACTTGAACAATGAATGGTTAAAGTTCAATAGATTTTACTCTACTAACATGAGTGGGGTATACATTAGCAAAGGGCTGATTTTATTCTTATCAGTGTTTCTTTTGTTGTACTGTTAATGTTTAGTTTATCCGTTGCACTGTTTGTTATATGTTGAGTTATTGTTTAATTCCTACAAAAAACACTTTGACTTTTACAGTTTTAACATTGCCAAGGTGATAGTTGTGGGTGATGTAGCAGTCGGTAAAACATGCTTGATCAGCAGGTAAGAGGCCATTTGTCTTAATTAACTCACCTGGTTATGAAGATACAGTACATATGTGCCCAAGCTACAGTGACTACTGCCTATTCTATTTCTATTAGATTAGTGATGGTTAGAACAAGTACAAATAATTACTAGAGATTGTTGTCAAAATTTTGACTCAAGATATTAATAATAATCCCCAACTGGACAAAAAAAAAAGAGGCTTCCTCAGTTAACTCTTCTTAAACATGTTATACAAAGTTTGCAGTAATATTACAGTAATATACACTATATTGCCAAAAGTATTCGCTCACCTGCATATGATCTTAAGTGAAATCCCATTCTTAATCCATAGTGTTTAATATGGCGTCGGTCCACGCTTTGCAGCTATAACAGCTTCCCTCTTCTGGGAAGGCTGTCCATAAGGTTTAGGAGTGTGTTTATGGGAATTTTTGACCACTCTTCCAGAAGCAGATTTGTGAGGTCACACACTGATGTTGGACGTGAAGGCCTTGCTCTTTCTCTGCTCTAATTCATCCCAAAGTGTTCTTTCGGATTGAGGTCAGGACTCTGTGCAGGCCAGTCAAGTTCATCCACACCAAACTCCCTCATCCATGTCTCTATGGACCTTGCTTTGTGCACTGGTGCACAGTCATGTTGAAGAGGAAGGGGCCATCTCCAAACTGTTCCCACAAAGTTGAGAGCATGGAATTGTCCAACATCTCTTGGTATGCTGAAACATTCAGTTTCTTTCACTGGAAGTAAGGGGCCAAGCCCAACTCCTGAAAAACAACCCCACACCATAATCCCTCCTCCACCAATCTTTACACTTGGAGTCAGTCACAATGCAGTCAGACAAGTACAGTTCTCCTGGCAACTGCCAAACCCAGACTCATCCATCAGATTGCCAGATGGAGAAGTGCAATTTGTCACTCCAGAGAACGCGTCTCCACTGCTCTAGAGTCCAGTAGCGGCGTGCTTTACACCACTACATCCGACGCTTTGCATTGTACTTGGTGATGTATGGCTTGGATGCAACTGCTCAGCTATGGAAACCCATTCCATGACGCTCTCTACACACTGTTCTTGAGCTAATCTGAAGGCCATATGAAGTGTGGAGGTCTGTAGTGATTGACTCTGCAGAAAGTTGGCGACCTCTGCACACTATGCGCCTCAGCATCCGTTGACTTCGGCCCGTCAGTCTACGTGGCCTGCCACTTTGTGGCTGAGTTGATGTCGTTCCCAATCACTTCCATTTTGTTATAATACCACTGAAAGTTGACTGTGGAATATTTAGGAGCGAGTAAATTTCATGACTGGACTTGTTGCACAGGTGGCATCCAATCACAGTACCACTGAGAGTGACCGATTCTTTCACAAAATGTTTGTAAAAACAGTCTGCAGGCCAGGGTGCTTGATTTTATACACCCGTGACCATGATTGTAACACCAGATTTTGATTATTTGAATGGGTGAGTGAATACTTTTGGCAATATAGTGTATGTTACTCTGTCTGTTGTTTTTACTTTGAGGTTTTGTAAAGATGAGTTTGATAAAAACTACAAAGCGACCATTGGAGTAGATTTTGAGATGGAGCGATTCGAGGTGCTGGGAGTCCCCTTCAGTTTGCAACTGTGAGTATATGGATTAATTGGATTTGAATTGAATCTGTTCTAAACTTACCTATAAATACAACATTTTATCTCTTCTCTGAGTTTCTCACTTCGTTAGCCATGCAGCAATGAGCACATGTTCTAAAATGTCAATATTTTATTTTATATTGCTTTTTCCCCAATCTTCCCATCTGAGAACTCTGGTACCAACATGTCTTTTATAATGTAATTTTGAATGGCATGGTTTAGTCATCTTTTTATGGCTTTCACCAGCCCCTCTGGTTATGAGGGTCAAGCGTGTTTAACTGCATGTTTTCGGTTGATGGAGGAAACTGGAGCACCCAAAGGAAATCCACCAGACAAATGGAGAACATGCGGAATCCACAAACACATAAATGAATAAATCCAGCCCAATACTTTATAGTCTTATTCTTACAATGGACTTTTTTTTTTTTTTTTGGACAATTTTAATATTGTTGTAGATGGGACACAGCGGGCCAAGAGAGATTCAAGTGCATTGCCTCCACGTACTACAGAGGAGCACAAGGTAAAGCGCTTTCTATTAAATGTATTACTATTGAAATAGATGTAGCTTAACTAATGTGTGCTTTCACAGCTATTATAGTGGTTTTTGACTTGAGCAGCGCTACTTCTTTAGCACATGCCAGGTAAGAAGGATCACCTAATTGCAGTATAGCATGAATTAAAAAGATATTTGATGTACATTAACACTGTGGGTTTGTGAATAGACAGTGGCTGGAGGACTCCATGAAGGAAAATGATCCCTCTAGTGTTTTACTGTTCCTGGTTGGCACCAAGAAGGACATCAGTGTAAGATATACAGTATAGTACTGCACTATTTACAATACAATTTAGATTTTTACATTTCAGCATGGCTTCCACAATATTTATTTATTTTATTTATTATAATACATTTATACTCACGCTGCTCTAGCCTCTTATTTATAGAGTTTAGCGTTTTACAGGTATAGGAACATATCACATTATATAAACCAAAATACTAAAAATAAGGACCCTGTCTTGTGGAAATTGTGCCCTCCCAACCCTGTAAACAAGGATTAAAGTCTGAGCTAGGTCAAGACATGGATGACTAACCATTTATATAAAAACAAGTCTGTGTTATACCCTATTGTTTATGCAGTATTTCTGTCTGTGCCAGTCTCCGGATCAGCTAGAGAAGATTGAGAGAGAAGCCATCAGACTCTCAGAGGAAATCAAGGCGGAGTATTGGGCCGTGTCCGCCAAGTCTGGTGAGAGCCCAAATCACATTTACATTTATGCAGTGTTCCCTGTCCATGTGTTTGAATTCAAATGTCTATTTCAGGAGACGGAGTGAAGGATTTGTTCTTCAGATTGGCTTCTTTGACGTTTGAGGCCAATGTTTTGTCTGAACTTGAGAAAAATGGGTCAAAGCCCTATGGGGACGTTATCAGTAAGTATTTTAAATGTTCAAAAACTTTCTACAGGGCATATGATGAATGGCTTTACTATCATCATGTTTCAAGTTGTGTCTTTGGGTTAAGCCATCTGTGTTAGGGGGTGGCTGTCTTCCATGTCTTGGTCAGGCTGCCCCAGGACAGTCATGGCTTCAGAATGAGTGTGAATGAGGCGTGCATGAATAATGAGCAAAGCTACTTAAGTATTGTTACTAGAATTATGTAATTTTGAAATATGCACAATCCCTTTTGACTGTATTTTGTTGAAAGGAATCACAGACAACCCAGACAACCCCAAGAGGAAATCAAGTTGCTGCTAATGAAGAGCTGCAGAGTTCTCGAAAATCTCACGGGAAAAGACTACAGACTCACTATTCTGCGCTCGTTCTTAGAGGAATGTCATTTGGCCATGTCTGACATCAGCTCATAAACATGCAACAAAAACAAGATGCTCCACCAGCGTGTCCTCTTTGGAATCTGTCAACTGACTAGGCCCTCAACAATCACTGCTCTGTGCTATACTACAGCTGTGATTTTCAAACTGTCACACCAAGTTTTATCTCAGAAATGTGTGTCTCAGTCAGTCAATGTGCAATCTTTAATGATACAAGAGCATAACTGAGTAAACAAGAAATAAACTGGGACTATTTACTATACCTGGTTAAACTCACGATTAAGCTAAATTAAATCAGGACTTCTAACTTCTTCTAACTTCATTTTAATATATACCATGACCAAACTACTTAACTGACAGAGGTAATTGAGATGTTATTTGGATGTTGTATGCACAAAATTAGAATAAAATCAACATAAGACTGAAGTAACTCAACAGTTTACTACCATGTAACATGAAATTATATGGACTGCGCTACACAAAAGCCTCTTTTTATCTCAAAAATCACATTAAAATGGTAAAAATCTTTCTGTCACGGTTTGAACTTCCAGCCCCATGCAAAATGTCTTATCTTTGCTTTTCTCTCATGTGTCTTCTTTTTTGCTGCTGCTAATGTGACACATACGCTGACTCTCATGACTGCGGTTAGACCCACAATGCATTTCTCTCCTCTGACACTACCTCCTGCATGATCCTGAAAAATGGGATTGATTGGGGAGAGTTTAGGCTGTGGTTAAATAAGTTAATAGACGATACTGTATTTAAAAGAAAAAAATATATAATAAAAATACATTCAGTGACCAGTAACCCGATATATCTGGGATAATGATGTCTCCCCAAATGATCACAAGAGTCAAGAGTTTACTTGGAACACTTTATTAAAGGGTAACAGATAGTAAAAGGTTGCCAACAGCGTCACCACCAGGTCACTGGTGCTGCTGACAAACCAGTCACAATCTGGATGAAAAAAAGCAACATTTTTATATGGCCAGAAACCAAAAAGGTTAACTCCAACACCTTATGTCAAGCAATATGCATATTAGAAGGTTCATGATACATTGAACTCAGCTAAATAAGCGACCTCTTCTGTGGATTACAGAAAATGAAGGATGCATTTGTGATATCACAAACTCCAGTGACAGTGTTCAAAGAGGCCTTTTTAACCCTTTTTAATATTTTTGTCAGTAGTTTTTGAGGCGGATCAATATGTTTGTGTTTCATCTTGAAAAAAGGCAGAAACAACCTGTTACGGTTGAAATACTGGACTCTACCAAGTTACTCAAACCCATATGTGGATAAAATGCCAATAATATTTGGTGCCATTTGTCTCAGATCTTATAAAATACTTAAAAACACAAATGTTTGTAAAATGCACATTTATTTAAAACCTTATTAGCTCTAGTGCCGAACACAGTTGTGTCCAAAGATAAAGGATGCAATAGTCTATCTACAAAAGCCAGAGTTAACCTCCTCTAATGCAGGAGTGTTAATTCAACTACCACTGGCTTATGTTCAGAGCTGGACTTACAGGTTCAGCCTGAATCTTTTTATGTTTTGAAATCATCCCATGCATCTGCTCCACGTATGTAAATGTAGTGCTGTGTGTTTAACAGATGTGAGGAGCGCAGGCTCAAGTTCAACTGAAAAATGCAGTCTTTATTCATTCTGACGCAATCCATACAAAACTCCTGACCAGTTTGGCAAAGCACTATGTTGGCATCTGCTCCCAAACCCACCAACTCCAAAATAAAATGGTGGGATATAATGTGTCTCTGTCACAACCAGTTCTTGAAACCAACTAAAACCAAAATGAACAGAATAAACAGCGGTCAGTGTCTGTAGGTCCATTTCCTTAGAGTAACTGCTGTTCATTCAAGTGTTTGTATCATGTACTGCCTGTATGACATACATTATTTTTCTCAAAAAATACTATGCCGACTGGTTGGGCTGAAGGCTAGAGGAAGGACAGCTTGAGATTAACCATGATACTGAGGACATTGATAAAACAATTTTAGGAGAACTCAAGTGTATGCAGGGCTCTGAACCCTTTCTGAAGTGAATGAGGACACGTTAGTCCAGTAAACCAGCTGAGGTTGGGATGGGGGTGTGTTGTGCCCCCCTCTGTGTCCTATCGGTCCATCTCGTCCAGCAGAGGAGTGGCATCTCCGGCCAATGACATGGGGGTGCTCTCGATCATGGGACTGGGCGAGGGCCGTGGTGTCATCCTCTGTGCCTTCTTTCGACCCTCAGCTTCTTTTTCTTTGAGCCACTGCTCAGCCACTTTACCCCAGTCCACGGCTGCAGAACTGCTTGACCTGCAGGGAAAGCACATAACAAAATTAGGCTGGATTCTGGTTAACTTTTTTTTTTTAAAGGTCCCATGGCATGAAATTTTCACTTTCTGAGGTGTTTGAACGTTAATGTGAGCTCCCCTACCCTGTTTAGGGCCCCCCCCATGGCTAAAAGTTGCGAAATGTGTAAACTGAACATTTGCGGTCCTTTTCTGCGTTAAAAAAAAAACACAGCTCAAACGGGCGATTCTGAACAAGGAAACTTTCTGACGTCACACGGAAAATGCAGTTCCACCGTCTTTCTCATGCACTGAGTCTTGATTTTGGAGAAGGATTCATTTACAGTATTAGGGAACCATTAAGGAGCCATATTAAAGCATCAAGAAGTACCATGTCATGGGATCTTTAAATTCGCACCCATATTAGCAAAAATTGTGCAAACTTATACCTTTGGTATTAAATAAATTAAATATTTAAAATAAATAAATAAACAAGAATGACTGATTCACCAAACGGTGCAAAGATGTGTGTTTAAGACTAAAGCATTTATAGACGGTTGCTTTTATACTCAGAAGTGAACATACTTTGGCTGCTGCTGTGGAGTGCGCCCTCTGGAAGAGGTGGATGAGGATGGTGTGCTGGAGGAGTGTCCATGATGACTGCTGTGGTGTCCATGGTGACTGTGGTGTGTCATGTGACCTCCGTGATGATGCGAGGACTGTGGGGTGGAGCTGGGGTACTGGGGCGTGCCCATGATCTGCTGCTGACTGGGCGTGGTGTACGAGTAACTGGGTGTCATCATAGGCGTCGCCATCGGCTGCTGCGGTGTGGCAAACACCTGCACCGAGGAGTATGGATTACAGTCATACATCCATCATTATTTTTGATCTCTTCCCTTTAACCTCTAAATGGATTTTAGGCAGTATTTGCATATATGACACACTACATAGTAAAGATTTTTTTTACTTCAGTGTTGTTAAATTGTAAATTAAAAAAAAAAAAAAATACCAAAACGACTGAAATTAATTAAGCAAGAGTAAATATAGTTACTTTCCAAAATCCAGCATCCAAGCTTGTTACTAGTATAAATGAATGGCTGAATTTATAAATGTGTCTGTACTCACATGGTATGCGGACGAGCTACCCCCTCCGCCAGTGCTCCCTCCATAGCCATACTGACTGGACCCCCATTGAGCTGGAGTCGAGTTCGGGTTCTGCGTCTGACCAGTTACCGCAGCAATGGCGTTGAACATCTGGGATGTCATGTTGCGGGGCAGGGCATTAACTGCTCTCGTCAGGTCTACAAGAGAGAGGTATTAATGGTGTTTGTGAGTGTTACATAAGGCTTTAAAAATATTTTTAAAGTTTATCATTCTACATATTAATTACATATAAAAGGTCCTATATTGCACAAAAGTTGATTCCAATGAACTTTAAGCCATGTTATAATGTTGTTACCCCATCAAAAACATACCTTGGAGTTGTTTCTTTCACACATGTTTGAGTAACCCTTTATTAGTCTGTCTACATCTCCAAAGCTCAAAATGCTCTGTTCCACCATGTGACAGAACCATTGGTTTCACGTTAACATTTACTTTTTATCTTCTCTTCAGTAGAGATTGGCAATTCCAGATCTAAAATCATCCAAATTATTCTAGTGAAGGTGTATGGAATTTAACTACACAGTGGGGCACATCCTGTATTACCATGACATCACAAGGTGGATTTCCATTTTGAGAGAAGCCTAAATATGCAGGGATTGTGTGTTAAACGTGTGCAAATGAAAGAAAACACAACTCTGGGTATGTTTTTGGTGAGGAAACAACATTATAACAGATCAGAAAATAGCTTAAGGACTCTATAAGTTGCGTCTTTTAAAGAAACTCTGTATTTCATACTGTCGTAAGTCAGAAAAGTGATCAATTCAATATTTAAAAACCAATAAAAATTACTTTAAAATTTTGAAAAAACTATCAGCTAAAGCTCAACTAAAAATAGCAAAAGAAAATTTAAATTCTGTCAACTGAACAAAAGTTTTGACACAATATTTCTTTTGCTATGGCTCATACGTGGATAACTGAAGGATTACACAGACTTGACTAAAAATGGTTAAACTTCACAGTACTTGTGAATGATGATGTGAAGGGACACACCTGCAATGTTGATATTAGCTGGCGTCGTGGTCAGAGAAGCAGGCGTCCTTGTTCGACTGCTGTTACTTGGCGTTATGCCTTAAAAATGATAGAAGTTAGTTTTTATTCTCCAACACTGTGTATAAATTAAGTCTTATAAAAATACCTGGCACAGGCTCCTGATAGTGGTCCTTAAACCATCGGAAAAGCCCATTCACAGAGGGGAATATTTGTGAACGGTAGCGAAAACCATCTGGTGTAATGGTCACATACTCTATTCTGTTCAAACATCGAAACAACAATTAATAAATGTTAAACTTTACACCGGCCCAAATTTCCCATCGGGCTCTTGTTTGGTACCTTGGTTTTCCTCGTGGCTGATACCCCAACAAAAACTTCCCAGGCAAATCTTTACAGGCCGAAACAAAGTAAGGAATGAAAGTAGGTTTCTCCCTCTTTGACTTGACCAAAATTTCCTCCATTTTCTGTCAATAACAAAAAAACATAGACATAGAATTAACACTCAAGATTAAAGTCAGAAATAAAACATCTTTTGGTTAACCCAAACACACATGAATGAAGCAAAACAACTGTTGGTATGTTTTGATGAGAATGGATATAGCATGATTAAGCTAAAAATAAGCATATTAAAATGCTTAAAACAGGTTTAAACATACCTCTTTACTACCGCCATTGCAGTCTTGAAAATATTTATGCCCCAACAGGTCTCGAGCAAAGGACGCCATTGGCTGAATGTATCGAGCTGTGATTTCATCCAGGTCTTCAAACTCCTACAAACAACACAAACAACAATAGTGGACATTTAGTATATAATTTATAGCATTTCACGTCACGATAAAATTACATGGGAAATCTTACTTCAGTGTTAATCCAGAGTGTGTGCCCTAAACTGAAGGCATTTTCTTTGCCCTCTTCTCGCACATCCACATGCTGGTAGATGTTGTCAGCCACCTGTATAAAACACACAGAAATATATTATATTATATTATATTAATTATATTATATTATAATGTAAGATAAGATAAGATAAGATATGCCTTTATTAGTCCCTCAGTGGGGAAATTCCAGTGTTGCACAGCACAAAAAAGTAACGTCCGCCTCTGCGCGTCCTTCGTAGCAGCTTGATATAATATATTATAATAAATATAAACCCCATACCTTCCAGGTGACTGTGAGGTGGTTTTCGCCTTTACTACTTGGTCTGATGATCAGATCTCCCTGGTCCAAAGTCTCCATCATCTTCTCTGCCTGACTGAAGCTGATGTTGTGGAAGTTGGGGTGGGCAATCACACGCTTTATATAGGCTATAGAGAACAAATTCATATAAAATTATATAACGTAACAAATTTGGGGGGAATTGATGAACATATTCCCAGTATTGCAATTGTACTTTTAAATTTGGTTTATTCATCGGCTTACAAATCATATGCTTGACTTGATTTTGAAATTTGTTTAGGCTCATGTACAAAATATTTGTTTTAATTTATTACCTCCCTGCATTAACAAAATAAATCTGATGTGTAATGGAAAATAGTCTAGGCCAGTGCATGTATCATAGCATTAAATAAATTACTAGTTTTGCAGCCAGTGTGTAGTCTCTCAAACATAAATATATTTTCATCGAGTATAAGGCTTACGTGTCCTCTGCTGCTTCTTCTTAAGCTCCTCCTCTAGTTTCTGGTCCTCAGTCTCTGTGTCAAAGTCATAGTAGGTGTCTTTGGGAAGTTTCCACTCGTTGCCCCGATCCATTAAGTCTGAGGTGCGGCACGTGAGGTCAACACTGAACTTTTCAATGTCAATTTTCATTATGCGACAGTGGACCGTCATGCCAACCTATGGGAAGAGCAACAGTATAGCTTAATTACAGGTCATGACATAAACTATAGGACAAACCAGTGAAATGCATTGCAACATTGCAGCCAATTTTAATAATGGATTTCAACAGTTTACCAACCTTGACTCTCTCCTCTGGATGCTTCACTACTTTATCACTGAGAAACTTAGTGGGTACAAATCCCTGGACGCCATTATCAAGCCTGGATCGAACTCCTATGGCTTGGCCTGGACATGAGCCGCTGTCAAAGTGGTTCCAAACCTAAACCACACAAGACAAGGGAAGTTAACTATAGAAATAAAACACATACCAGATTCTCAAACCGTGAAAAAAAGAAGTAGGTGTAATTTTAACCATTGCCCACGACTGACATAAATTTTACAAAAACATAGCTAGTATTCATATTTATGAAACACAGCGACATACACAGACTTTCTCCAAGTTTTCCTTTAAAGGTCCCATGGCATGAAATTTTCACTTTCTGAGGTTTTTGAACGTTAATGTGAGCTCCCCTACCCTGTTTAGGCCCCCCCCCCACATGGCTAAAAGTTGCGAAATGTCTAAACTGAGCATTTGCGGTCCTTTTCTGCGTTAGAAACAAACACAGCTCAAACGGGCGATTCTCAACAAGGCACCTTATTGACGTCAGCTCGAAAAATGCAGTTCCACCCCCGTCTGTGTCTACTCAGCGTCTCTGTGAATCACGCCCAGAGAGTTTGGACTGCGAATGCGCTAGGCAATGCGAAATGCGTTTTTTTATTTGCCTGGAGGCACGTCCGAGTGTTTCTAGGCTCGGAAGTCCTTTATCTGAGCCTCTGGACCTTTGAACAGCAGTGGTTTAATTTTATTTTCTGTGGAAATGTGTTTATTTTTCAATGGAACGCTTCTCATCTCTTCTCCGTGCAAAAACGCGGAAATGGATCAGAGAGCGCACAGCTGAGAGCGGAGAGTTTGGCCACGCCCCCACCCTCTACTATAGGCCATCTCTGTCCTCCTCATTTGCATTCAAGCAACAACTCCCATAATGGCCTGTTCAGAGAGAGAAAAATTACTCTTTCTCATCTTATCTCTGTTTCTCATGCACTGAGTCTTGATTTTGAAGAAGGATTCATTTACAGTATTAGGGAACCATTAAGGAGCCATATAAAAGCATCAAGAAGTACCATGTCATGGGACCTTTAATAAAATGCTTTGTATATAGAAGCAGAAAGTCTTCAGTGGTCTCATTTTGTTGCAGAAGACTGCTTTTACAAAGCACAATATAATTTACTGTTTTACAAGAGAAATGTTAGGTACCCTAGTTTTAAGCTGAAGGTGTACAAGATTGTGGCAACACCAGCTATTTTGTACAATTAAGAAACTGGCAGTAAGGAAAATGGAGAAATAAAAAAAAAAAAAACAGGGTAGAACGTCTTTGTTTAAGAGAGTAGACGGATTTTGTAGATAAAGTTAGATGAAGTTAGAAGAGGAGGTGGCCCAAAGAGATGTATGAATGTGGTGAAAAGGGAAGATAAGAGTCTGGTGTGAAGAAGACAAGGTCGAATGGAGGCTGACAACCTTCTGTGATGACCCCTGAAAACAATTAATAATTAGAACAATTTTACCTCGCTGAGCTCTGGGAAATTGTCTTGTTGACAGAAAGGACACTGCCACAGACTGGTTGCATCGTTACGAATGGCCTGGTCATAGCTCTCCCCCTGAGGTCTTCTATGAGCTATACCGGTCACTATACTAGTGATCAGTTTACCTGAAAGAACAACATACAGAAAAGTCCACATGTATTTTAACACAATAATTTTATTTTAGGCTTCTGTCGTCTGGTAGTATTTTACCTATGTAGAAGGTCTCTGGAGTCTCTTTGGTGAGCATGTTGAAAACCTCCTCCGTATTTGGGACCCTGTATGGGACTCGAAGGTCTTTGTATCGACAGCTAAGTTCAGCACGGATGTCATACAATGTAATTCCCTTGTTTCCATAACCCTAAACAGAAAATTCTTGTTGTAATTTTTTATGTCAAATAATAAGCAGGAGAGGGATGCTGACAGTAAGGACATCTTGGTTGCTTGGAATTATTATGGAAGGCAACCAAGGCAACATTTATCACACTTTTTAAATCAAAATTACCTTTAAAGTTAAATATTCAGGTCTATTATACATTGTTAACACAAACTCGATTATTTATAAACATGAATTTTTTTTTTTAAACACCAAACAATATTTAGTCACTGACCTGTCTCTCCAACTCCTCAGCAAAAGCATCCAGGTCCAGATCCTTGAGGCGCTCCGGGTTCTCCAGAATTTCCTCCAAAGCTCCTGCAGGGTTAGCATCTTCAGCGGACTCATCATACTCGAGGGCATCGACTGCCATTTTACGCGCCCATTCGTAAGTCTCAGGGTGCACACGGGACCCATCCAGCACCTCTATGTAGGAGTCAGTGCTGTTGGTATTATGTAACAAGATTAGTAAAACACAGCTAAATGAGCTTGTGGTGTAACATTTTAGCTTCAACATACCTGTCTCCCAATGATGCTGTGTCAATCTTTATAAATCCAGCACAATTGATAAATACTTTGGGTCCCATGTGACACATTGTAACAAGCTGGGTTCTGTTTTCAAGGCGAGTGTTGTTCTGCTTTAAAATCTAAGACAAAACATAAATAGTGGGAGTCAATAATAAGTCTATTTGTGGTTTAGATGGCAACTAAACGAGATAATTCAAAAACTGAAATTGTAAATCAGACTTTATTGTAACAGGTGTCTATATTCTAAGAAGAAAGAAGGCCTGACCCCAAACTTTGCACTGTATGGTAGATTCTGTATTATCACTTCTACCCATATAAATGTGTACCTTGACAACCAGCATTAGATTAGTGCCATCTTCATTATTACTATACAAGCGTTATACGTATTTACCTTAAGTAGATGGGAGCCCTTCCTTGGCCCCAGCCCACAGACGTACTGCACCAGGCTCTGAGTGTGAGGGTGTGCGATGGCCCTGTTCACATCCACGCCCACCTCATTGGCTCGGTTTATGAATTCACAGTAGAGCGCGTTGAGCAAATCCTCCTTCACCACATGCTCCTGAGAAAGAAATGTTGTGATAGGTGATGAGGATGTCTTTTATGCAATTTACACAAGAGCAATCCAGCCCCAAGCTTGGAGATAAATATTTGTAAGCTGTGTTCTCAGAATAATTCTGATTGCATCCTACAGACATATAATCTTACTATCGATATAAAAATGTATCTTACTGCACAATAACAAGAAACTGTTGTGACAAAACTAGAGCAAACAAAGTATTTTATTGCTAACCTGATAGGGGTGCAGTTTAAGGCAGAGAATGTCTTCATCAGTGCTGCAGACTTGAGCATACTCCACCAGAGGATCCTGGATCTTTCTGGCAATGGACACAGCCTGACGCAGTAATGGAGGGTAATCTCTGAAGTCCGTCTATAATGAAGAAACAAAGATAGTCAGAGACATATCCATATTGAGAATACCTTTTATATTATTATAATATTATTATTCATATTATTACTTTTATTATATTTGTATTTTTGTACACTATTTCACCTCTGATTTCTTGCTGTTCATATAAAGTGTGGCTAGCTCATTGTCCACCAGTTCCACTCCAACAGCAGGCAGTGATGACTCCTGCTCCAGCTCACTGTTGGCTCTTTTGATGTCCTCCATGATCATTTGAGCATCTCTGCAAATAAATTATAGTTTAACAATATTTCTAGAAGAATGTTAAAAAAAAATGTAACTGGATACAAAAATGTACCTATTTTCCCCTGCTACAGCTACCACATGAGGCTTCTTGCTCGATAAAAATCTTTTCAAATTTTCCATGTCATGGGCCTAAAGTTAAAATAAAGAAATTAAGACCGACACTGACAACTATCAATCTTTTTTTTTTCCTTTTACAAAATTCATATTTTAAATGTATTACATGTTGCCAAGTACAGATGCATACACTGAATGACATAAAAAACTTAACACTTAAAAGCTACGCACCTTCTTTTCTCTCTCATCGTCTCGAAAGGCATTTCTCCTCTTCATGAAGTAGGGCAGCCGCAGGAAGTCCACCACCTCTCCCTCACCATTAATAAGTGCACAAAATACTGGT
This sequence comes from Paratrypauchen microcephalus, assembly GCA_036785185.1. Lineage (NCBI taxonomy): Eukaryota > Metazoa > Chordata > Actinopteri > Gobiiformes > Gobiidae > Paratrypauchen > Paratrypauchen microcephalus. Next base: position 1,626,671 of record JAVJIX010000120.1, on the reverse strand, counting down.
GTGTCTCTGTCAATGTAAATCAAGGTGTTATGATACAATAAGAAGAATATTCACTTCAAAAACAGCAATAGAAAACAACCACACATACCGGCTGGGTGCATAGGCTACTCCCATCACCCTAATGCCTTTGCCCTGGCTCTCATCCATGAGGTCATCGTCTTCTTCAATTTGTTGATCGGGCCTGTAGGGGGCAACCTTCAGCCAGTTGTACAACCGCCGACAACAGGACTGCAGATAAAACCTCATTAGTACCGTTACTGATATAGTAGTAGTAGTTTGAATGTGAGTCTGAGTCTAGTCCTAGCCCTGTCCAAGTTCAAATGCAATACTGGTCTGCCTCTAGACCGAGTTTGGTGCAGAGACCGTTTGGAGAAGTGGACTAAGTGAGTGTGACGTCACCTATAATGTTTGGCTCCAGCCAAATGAAGCCAATTGAGACTAACCATCATTTACTGTGTAGAATTCATCTTTGACTGGCTTATTAGATGTCTTTTGGTTTCTGGCATGATTACACTAGTCTACACATTTTTGGACTCGGATCTGCTTCAGAGATAAAAGTGGCTAAATCTCATTTATATTGATAAGATGAACTGAAAATCAATTGATAACTGTGCTGGTTAGCTAATGTATTGAAGATATGTAATGATAGACATATCATTAAAACTCTAGACATATTAAAATGAATGTATTGGAATGTGCAGACAGGCTTTCAGATAGAACTGGTTGTAGACACACTGTACCTTCTGATAAACTACCGTTTTTGCCTTATTTTGCATAAATTTCCTATTTTGACCCAATACTGCATCTTGGAAAGACAATCAGCACTTCTGACTTACTTTTGTCACTACTTTTGTTCCGGAGGTACAGTGGTACCTCACCTTACGAAAGACTCTACAAACGAAAAATTCAAGTTACGAAACGTGAAATCTCAAAAATTCAATTAATGCGCGCTCAGATGCACACCCCGAAACGTAAATACACTTTATCAACACACACGGGGTTAGGTTCCAGAGGTGGCCCGGGGTGGGAAAGGTCCGGTTTAGACCTGGTTTAGACCTGGTCTAGACCTGGTTTAGTTCTGGTCTAGACCTGGTTTATTCCACGTTTAGTCCTGGGTCTACAGTCTCTTAGCCAATCAGGATGCAGAACACAAATGTTACACTATATAAAAAAAAATGTTACACTATAAAAAAAAATGTTACACTATAAAAAAAAACAACCTTGGAACGGATCAGGCCTTTTCCATTGAAATAGCTACTCAACTTACGAAAAATTCACGTTACGAAACCACTTCTGGAACGAATTAATTTCGTAAGGTGAGGTACCACTGTATTTTGCTGGTAGACCAATGTTAAGGCATGTTGGTTTTGGTTTTTAGCATGTTTAAATGATCAAAAGCAATTCTAAGTTAGAACTGGTTTCTTGTGTAATTTCCCAACAATAATAAACGTTCATATTATATTCATATTACGCAGACTATTCTTACCCTGATGATGCTTTCTTTGGCCTCAGCAATGAGTTTGGCCTTAAGCTCTTTGGACATCTGTGGATAGAGGAACTGGTTGAGCGCCCTCTCTATGGCCATGGTCCGCTGCCTGTTCCATTCCTGCACCTGGTGACTGAACTCGTCCCTGTAGTAAAACTGTTTGATCTCATCAAAGTATGTCTGGTCCCCAGCAAATCTGCATCAAACAAGAAAGGCAAAGGAATTCAGACATCGACATGGTACAAGAAATGAAAAATATGAATAACCGAAAAAGCAATAACACAGGGGCTACCCTATTAATGGTGGCTGTAGTAACATCAAAGCTTAGATTTTCAAAATTGACAAGAAATAATATGCCAAGCTATAGATGATCAAATCATTGCAGCATATGTGAAATTAGGGCAGTCACAGTAGGAAACTAAATTAAAATAAAGCTTGTTGAAATAAAATAAATGTACATGTTTTAGTAGTCATCTATGCCTCATGTTCCTTTAAGAAATGTTTTGTGTTTAGGAAGGTTACACTTTAAACTGAAATTAATTGATAAGAGTTACCACAATTAAACCTGTTCAAAACGCCATGACCTTGATATATACTAGTCCATCTAAAGAAAACACAGTGAAGCTTTCAAGTCTCACTCTATGTATCATGACACTATATATGTGGTTAACTTTCTGAAATGAGCAAAAAATTATTTAACTTTTTCATGATATTCTTTTTTTTTTAGATGGACTAGTATGTCGTTTGTTTCTCTTTAGCAGAAGGGAAAATAACATTGAGCTAGAACATTTTTCTCTAACCATTTTAATAGACAACACATTTTCTCTTAATTGTAGCAGTTCCTCTTTACCCTTTGACTCCGATGAGGTCAATGCAAATATCGATAGTGAGCAGGCCCTCGTCCTCTGCCAGGCACATTTTTAGAAACTGATCTCCATTCAGCTCCTTCACTGGTTTGTTTTTCAGATATTTGAAAGAGTAGGCAAAATGTGCTTCATCTACTTCCTGCAAAAAAGTGGTAAATGTCAAACCTAAAAATATGAAATTGGAAATGGGCTCTTGATTTAATGATTTATATATTAAAGACTATTTTGTGAATACAAAAATGTTTGTAGGGGCAACATAAAGATACTGTTATCAAAAGAAGTACCACTAGATTAACACAAAGTAAAACAATAAAATATTATTTCAACCTGGTAGGAATAACATTCTATGGATTCAACTAAACCAGGGGTCGGCAACCTTTACCACTCAAAGAGCCATTTGGACCCGTTTCACACAGTAAAGAAAACACTGGGAGCCACAAAACCCTTTTGAAATTTAAAATGAAATAACACTTCATATAACGTATTTTTTTTGCCTTTGTGCAATAGAATTATATTTTGAAAATGAATGAACTAAACTAATAAAATACATTTCAATTAAATACAGTGGTCCCTCGCTATATCGTGGTTCACTTTTTGTGGCCTCGCTGTTCTGCAGATTTTTAAAATTCCAATTTTTTTTTATAGTGTATCAAGGCGCATTTCTGCGTCCTGATTGGCTAAGGGACTGTAGACCTTTGCCGATTCGTCAGTCATTCTCCTCTGTGCCTCCTGTACAGGATGCGTTCAGTTTGCCAGATTTATATAAATGTTTGATCGCAGTGTGACTCTGAAGTGCTGTATGTTTGCAAGTTTTCTCCCCGACAAAACCCGCCACAGCGAAGCAGTCGTAAGAACTGGGAAACACACATGAAATACACTTTGGTTTTGTTCTCTAATACTGTGCTTTTTTGTTGAAAATCTACGAACGTTTGAGTGTTTAAACAAGAGAGAAATGTGAGAAAACATTAATTCCAGTCTGAGAAAAGTGTAGAATGTGTGTGGTGAGGCGTTTACAGCCTTAAAACATGGATAATAATTGTAAAATATAAAGCTGACGACTTCGCAGATTTCACTTGTTGTGGGTTATTTTTAGAATGTAACCCCCGTGATAAACGAGGGACCACTGTACTGAGCCGCACCAGAGGGATCAAAGAGCTGCATGTGGCTCCGGAGCCGCGGGTTGCCGACCCCTGAACTAAACCCTGGGCTAAATGTAAAAGTAAGCTCTGAATTTCTGGTTGCAGTATAATATATGCTTAATTGAATGAAACAAAAAGATCTGGTGGTTTTCATGCGTGTACAAAATGCAGCATAAAAAGGTGCCAATGCTGTGTGCATATAATGCTACATGTGTATTTACAGCTGTATTTAACTGGTTAGAGCCTTTACCTTTTTGCCTTTCTTGGTGGGTTTTATGTTGATCTTGGCTCTCTCCTGGAAGGTTTGTCGGAGCACGTGTCTCACCAGAGGCTCCCGGGCAATCTGCATGGCCACCATGTAACGGGTCCCCTCCAGCACGGCCTCAGGGTTTGAGAACTGGCTGCACACATAGTCTTTGGCCAACTCCACCGGCTCCGCTGGAAACTGCTCCGTCTCGTGACGCTGGTAACTGTCACGGAGATTTTCACCAAACTGCTCGGGGGTAAGACCAAACTTCTTTGCCAACCCATCTGAAGGAAATGTATATATATTTTTAACTTGGTTTAATAAAGATTAAACAACACATATGATTTTTTATCTTATTTTACTGGATTCAAATGTCGGTGTCATGTACTATAAAACTCTATATTTGTGTCACATGTAATTTGCAAATAAAATTCAAAATACATTCTGTTTAAATAAAAATTCCTTAAATGTTTTTCTTAAAATTGTTACTCACCCAGTCCTACACTCTGACAGATGCTGTACATGTCCCGACGAGAGGCCTGTTTCAGATCTGGGCCCTTCTGATCCTCTTCCTCTTCGACCTCCAGCTCCTCCTCCTCTCCTAGAGCCCACAAAAACAATTAATTTACAAAATACTTAACACTGTTGAAAGTGTATTGGTCTTTTGAGATTGGCCTACCATCCTCGTTCACTTCTTTAATCTTTTTGAGTTTCTTCTTGCTGGTTTTGGCTGCGTTCTGCATTTTTGGGATGTCACGGCCGTAATAAAGCAGAAAGTGGTTGTACACATCACCCAGCTCTTCCAGAGTTTGGACATCTTTTAACCTGGAAATAATTTCAATTTGCATATGAAATAACTAGTACAGAAAATAGTGACATATAGTAGCAGTTAAAATACTGCAATTTACAACACAGATCTGGTGTTTTCTGATGCAACATTCAGCAAATTAATGTGGTACAGTATATTCTTTTGATTTTCATTTTAATCTGACAAGTAATACTCTGCACGTTTACAGAATTTTGAGTTCAGTTACCTCTCCATGTCAGCTGTGTCCAGTGGTCGGATGCCATCAGCCAAAGGTTTGTCGGGGTCAGCGGAGATCTGCTCAAACTGAAATGACTGCATCTTCTGAAACAGACGAGTCAAGTTCTGCTTCCGGGTCTTCAGCTGAGTCCACTGAAGGGGTCAGAAATATTTAAAGTCAAATATTAAGTTATAAAGATTGAAATTTTATGTTAAAACTACACAAACTCACCTTTTCATCCCATTGCCACACTTTCCAGAGGTCATTAATGTTCAACTCAGGCTCCACATACTCTTTTCTGTAAAATGCTATGAATGGGACCTGAGGAGTGGAGAGAAAGTTAAAAGTATTTCTAAGTGAAAAATAAAAATACAATGCAAGCAAATAACAAATACATAACATTGTATTGTAAGTTGTAAGACTTGTGGCGATTGTTTTACTTTTTGTATCTTATTGCATATAGTAATCAAACTGAATCTCAAATTGTATTTATTTCATGCATTACCTCAAATTGTTGATTCCTCATAAAGTTGAGCGCCTCTTTAATCTTAGCTATTGTGCTAGGGCCTTTTCTGCTGAAGTTTGTGGTGGTCCCTCTGTCAAGATAATCTGTGCTCTCCTATTTGGAAGACAAAAGGTACATATATTAATTAAGAGACCCGCAGAGGGAAACGTACTGTTATCACAAACATGTATCTAAAGATGCACCTGCATAGAGATGGTGAGGGTCGAAAAGCCGTGTCTGAATATCCACTCTGCTTCCTCTTCTAACTCCTCATCTTCAGCAGGTTTAACAGGAATTCCCCTTAACTAGAGGTGAAAACATTTTAATACATTTAACACAAACAAATCCAATATTGATTAGAGCACATTTCCACTTAAATTAACATATATAAAAAACCTTTTGCTCATAAACAAGCTGCCTTTACCTGGAAGCGCTCAGGCATGTCTGTGGTACGAATCTCATTGTCCTGGTCAGTCATGTGGCTGCTCTCCAGTTCACTCGGCTCGTAGATTTCAAAGATGCTCTTTCGTCCTAATCTCCTCTTGGTCTGTTTCTTCGGACGGTCCCAGCCCTCTTCATCCTGGTCTTCCTCCTCTTCCTCACCCTGATCATAGGTATCAACATCAAAATCTGCAAAATCAAAATCTCCACCGAAAATCTCCTGGGCCTCCTGCAGAGCCCTGTTGAAAGAGGTACAATTATTATTTACAATTTGTTTAAATGTGCAAATAACTATTATCAATTAGGGCAATACTGCAAAATTATTGACACGTACGCATCTGTGTATCCAGAGAACTTCTTTCCCCTTTTCTTCGTGATGGGCTGGCCATCATCATCCACAATGAAGTCATCAATATCTAAATGACAAACCATCTCAGTAAAGTGTATCCAAGTCCAAGTTATTCAATTGCATTTACAAGAATTAAACATCACATTTACTTATATATAATTAATAGAACAGAATAATACATACACACATACTAGTAATACATACTAGTCAGATTTATGACAGTTACAAGAGATCATTCATTCATCTTCTTTCCCTTAACTACCACTGCTGCTCTTGCTTTCAACAGCAAGTTCAGTAAGTTCCAGGTCAATGAATCCTTATTTTTCCAAAAACAGCAAAATGCTCACCCGACTCTTCATCCTCTCCACCCTCCTCATCCTCGACGTGTGGTACTAGTTCCTCAGCGGCGTCTCCCTCCTCGAGCTCCGCATCTCCGTCTCCATCACCATGAAAGATCTCATCCGCAATTATGTCCTTATCATCATCCTCATCATCATCCATCATTTTCACACGGTCATATTTCTTCTTCTGTAACACATAACATATGTACAATTAGCATTACTTGTTATATCACTTGTAGATATTTACAGAGGATTCCAATACTAAGCAGTATTTAACACATTTCTACAAAACACTTACCCTTCTTTTGACTTTAACTCCTAAGTTTTCTTCGATGAGGTCAAGGTCATCATCATCCAGGTAGTCATCATAAGCTGTCAACAGGGGCAATTTTAAATCATTTAAATGCATTTATGTCTTACATTTTCTTGTCCAGGATCATCTGAAGTAATTCCCAAATCCCTTGTGTCACTCGTGTCATTCATTTCTATCATGCCTTTTACTAGTGGGCTAATAACACAAACTTATGCTTTAGTGTTTCAATTTGATTTTACATTCTCCAAGGCACATTAGAATTAAATGTAGTGACACTACTCAACTGATCAAAATGACTGCAGAGCAGTAACAAAGTAAACATGCAAAAGCAGCCAAAACACACATAATTTCCAGAAAAATACACAAACCAATAATGGTTCTGAAAATTTAATGAAAAACTAACTCACCACGCTTTTTCCGCCGATGCATGACCTCATCCTCGGAGTCGCTGCCTCTCCCACTTGCGCTGCGCTCCGCTTCTTCCTCCTCCTCTTCATCTCCATCATCAATGAGTCCTCGAAGGTTTCCCTGTTCATCCTGGTCCTCAGTATTCTCTTCCTCCTCCTCCTCATCGTCTGTTTAAGCAGATCCATCATATGTATGCTGCCAATGTAATGTCTTTGAAAAATAACGTCTTACCATCTTCGGCAAATCTCTGAGTTTTCTTCGGCTTCAAATCTTTCTCTTCAAACTCTTCCTCTGACTCCTCAGCCTCGCTTTCAATAAAGTGAGACATGTTTCTATAAAATATAAAGTAGTTTGTGAATAAAATGCCTTCATTGACAGACTTTCACATTCCAAGTGCACACTGCAAGTCCTTTTGACTATTTCCTATAAAGTTATATGAAGATATATATATGAAGATCCATGAACGCAGTGAAAGTGTTCCCAACTTACATAAGCGCCAGTGTTTTTTTTCCACTTCTTTCGCCTAAATCAAACAAAATATATCTTTTCTCACAAAATCCGCGCTGCAGCAGCCAAGTAGAAGGGGAAACTTCAGATTGACAGTTAGATTGGCCAGTAAGGAGAGGAAATATGCACAAGTCGCGATTTCAGATCTGGAAGAGCCGGAAGTAGAGAATGAGGAAACAGATGCGTTGTTTATCGAGGGGATGGATGTCCTTCTGGATGTGTAAGTATAATTTTATTATGGGTCTAACAGGGTTTAACAGGGTCTAACAGGGTCTGTTAGCCAGGCTTCCCAGGCTCCCAGGCTTCCTATGAAGGGTTCCTGAGATATGAGCTCACTTCGGCTAGATCAAAGACACATCAAAGACGGATCAAAGGTACATTTCTGCGTTGCCTAGCAATGCAGAAAATTCCTGAAAATTCCTGCAACTTTGACCTGGTGGCACTAGACTGTTGGGGGTGGGGGCCTATAAATTGCTGTGGGTAATGAGGAGACTGGCTGGAATGTGCATGCAAAATTTCACAACTTTTTACCAGACGGTTCTAGGGGTAGCCATAGACTCCCATAATGTACAAGAATCAGTAGAAACACTATGGTGCCTCGCACCTTCGGTGCTTGTCCCCAAATATAGCTGCAAGCAGCAATGTGGGGCAAAGCAGTGACCCAGCCTAATTTGATGACGTGCGGTTTTGAAAATCGGACTTAAATCGGTTGAAAAGTTACAAGCAGAAATGGTTGGTGGCGCTAGAGGGTTTGAGCTGGGGCCCTGTAATTTTTTGTGGGGAATCCTGGGAAGGACGCGAACGTCTGTGAAAAGTTTGAAAATAATCCTATAAGGGGTTCCCGAGATGTGAGCTCACTTCGGCTAGATCAAAGATCAAAGAGCTTTGATCTAGCCGAATCAATTAAGAGCAGGGCGTTGCTAGGCAACGCCCTGCAAATTCCTGCAACTTTCCTAGGCAACGCAGGGCGTTGCCTAGCAACGCAGAAATGTACCTGAAAATTCCTGCAAATTTGACCTGCTGGTGGCACTAGACAGTTGGGGGTGGGGGCCTATAAATTGCTGTGGGTAATGAGGAGACTGGCTGGAATGTGCATGCAAAATTTCACAACCTTTTACCAGACGGTTCTAGGGGTTGCCATAGACTCCCAGAGGTGGAAGAATATTTAATAATAATAATAAGAATCAGTAGAAACACTATGGGTGCCTCGCACCTTCAGTGCTTTTCCCCAAATATAGCTGCAAGCAGCAATGTGGGGCCAAGCACATCTAGCCGAATTGATTTGGTTAGATCAAAGATCTTTGATCTGGCGTTGCCTAGCAACGCAGAAATGTACCTAAAAATTCCTGCAACTTTGACCTGCTGGTGGCACTAGACGGTTGGGGGTGGGGGCCTATAAATTGCTGTGGGTAATGAGGAGACTGGCTGGAATGTGCATGCAAAATTTCACAACCTTTTACCAGACGGTTCTAGGGGTTGCCATAGACTCCCAGAGGCGGAAGAATATTTAATAATAATAATGAGAATCAGAAGAAACACTATGGGTGCCTTGGCCCCAAAAACAACACTTTTTTATAGAATGTAATTCTCAGGGACATAATAAAGTGACCTTGTGTGCAGAAATGGATTCCTCTAGTTGTAAGCTTTCAGTAGAGCCCTCAAAGATGTCTGTAGGTTGAAGGAGTCAAAAAAAAGTTAAACGTTTTCTAAATATTTCCAATTTGGATAGGTTTGGATAAAAGCATGATCCCTGTATAAAATGCCTGGACAAAGTATAACAAAAAGTGGAGTAAAAAGTTTATTTTTACAGCTATTGATTCCCAATTAGAAATTTGAGTGGTCAACAACTTATTGTATTGAAAGATAGTGTATTTTAGCTTATATTGACAAAAAAATTAGGCGAGGATAAAAAGATACTTAGAAAGATAGAACACCTTTTATTTGGTGTTCGAATGTGTGTAACTTTTTTCCAATCACATTTGGAGTGAATGATAAAAGGAGAAATTCAATTTGTCAACTGGACAAAGTTTGTTTGGTCGAAAACGTTTCGCCGCTCATCCAAGAGGCTTCGTCAGCTCTGGTTCTAGTGCCGGTTAGACACTGCTTATATCTAGCTGCAGGGAGGAGCTCCCTACACTGAAATAGCTCTGAAACTATCTCCACTAATCTGTCTTTGTTTTTCAAATTACTCTGGCGACTAGTTTAGCCTCCCTATTCAAGCCTAACGACCCTCTCCACCCCTCTGCCCTGATGTTTCTTTGTCTGTTTTTGACTTGGTTTAAGAATCAAATTATAAATGGGAGACATGTTATGTCTAACTCCCCCATTTCTGTTTAACGACGGATTCTCTTTTTTGACAAAAATAGCCTCTTTAACCCCCCTCTCAAACCAGTTTTGTTCCCTGGCTAAGATCTGAACCTCACTGTCCTCAAAAGAATGGCCTGTGGCTTCTAGGTGAAGATGTACGGCAGATGACGGTCCACTCTGGCACGCCCGCCTGTGTTGGTACATCCTCTTGTGAAGTGGCTGTTTGGTTTCCCCAATGTAGCGCTCACTGCAGTCTTCACTACACTAAATGGAGTAGACCACATTGCTTTGTTTGTGGCTCGGTGTTTTGTCCTTTGGGTGGACGAGTTTTTGTCTTAAAGTGTTTGCGGGTTTGAAATGAACTGGAATTTCATATTGTCTGAAAATCCTCTGTAGTTTTTCCGAAACGCCAGCCAGGTACGGAATCGCTACCCCTTTCCTCCTGGGTTCGGATTCTCTGTTGTCTTTTTTCTTGCCCTTGTCTCTCTTGGTTTTGTTGACAGCCCATTTAGGATATCCACAAACAGAGAGGGCTTCCTGCACATGTTGTTCTTCTTTCTCCTTATCCTCTGTGCTTGTGGGAACCACTTGGGCCCTGTGTTGTAATGTCTGAATAACACCCAGTTTGTGCTGCAGTGGGTGGTGTGAATCAAAAAGCAGGTATTGGTCTGTGTGTGTGGGCTTCCTGAAGACTTCTACTTGGAGTCGCCACCCACTGCAGCACAAACTGGGTGTTATTCGGACATTACAACACAGGGCACAAGTGGTACCTTTACACAGAGACCAAACATTTGTATATAATCCATATACTTCAAAAACAGGTATGATTTTAATTTGGAGTTTTTAGGAGTCTTTTTTAGGGACAATTGCTGAAAAAGGGGCCTCCACTGTAAGGGTTTAAAATGCTAGGTCGGGTAGGCTTTGGAAATTCGAAGAAGGCCACTGTCTTAGCAATACTATAGATAACTTGTAATAGCTTCAACGTGTATCTCCCTCATCATATAAAATATTAATCGTTTACGACGATCAGATGACGACCGGTGATCAGGCAGCAGGCCTTGACTCGCTGTAATTTTCGTAGCATAGCATAACTAGCATAACCAGAAATAACAACACTCGCTAAACAAGATTTAAGTCGCTATCGGGTCTTTAGTTATCCTTCTAGAAGCCACAAAAGATCAAATTTGACTTACCTGTCTTACAGCAGCCGTATTTCCAGTTAATATTTACAATAATTAATGTCTCTCTATGTTGTGTTTTGTAATTTCGAGGAGGTTTTTGTAAAAATGGCCGCGATGCGCAACATGAGGGCACTTCCGGGATGGTCATATAGAATTTCCTGTGAATGAGTTTTCAAAATAAAATAAACCAAACCCTGCTTTAAAGCCATAGACCAGTGTTTCCCAACCTTTTTTTGTCTTGTGTACCCCCTGAGCCTTTTTGTCATACCTCGAGTACCCCCTCATTCATACGGGTTGATAATTCTCCAAAAGCAGAATGAAAATCATTTTATTTCATGTCCTTATTTTGAAAATTTAATTCTCAGACATTTTCTATCTTTTCTTTAACTCAAATTTGAATTTAAAAATTAAAAAAAAAATCTCCCCCTGAGCCTGGCAGCGACATTGCCGAGTACCCCCTGCAGTGTGCTTGCGTACCCCTAGGGGTACTTGTACCCCTGGTTGGGAAACACTGCCATAGACGGTAGGCTTATTCATGGTTCTTTATACAATCTATGTTTAAAAACACATCAAGAAAGGTTTGAATCCCTTTAGTACAAACTACTAAACAGTGACAAAGTTTGAAGCCAAAATTGCATGATCAAATACCACAATGTTGGCTCTTCCTTATATAGGAAAGTAACTGTATTCTGAATACCATCAAACGAAATAGTAGCCTATAATCAGAATCAGAAAGATTTTTATTGCCATTGTCAAGTGAACAGAGTTCACAAAACTAGGAACTTGTCTCGGTGATAAGGTGCAAACATAAAACACTAAATAATAATAATACCTAAAATATAGCTATAGTAAAAGAAAAACACAATAAACAATCCAAATAACAAAAAGGTTCAGATGAGCAGCATCAGAACAGTAGTGCAAACATGACGTAATTAAAGTGACTGGTGATATAAAGTGATATAAAGTGATATAACTGTATACACATACAATTACTCCAAGTTAGTATTCTGTATTTTTGGTAAGCCAGTGTAAACTGATGTAAATATTTTACACATAAAATAACAGAATCAAACATTTTCCAATAAAAAAGGAATTCACATTTAAAATGTACCCTATATAAACCACAATGCCACCAATAGAATTCATTTTACACAGAACTGGTTAATACTTTTTTTAAATTCTGGATTTATCCATATTAAACTACAGTACCTTTGGTCCAGAGAAAATTTCCTTTAAATATGCAGCCAACATTTCTGTGTTCACAGACAAAGACTTTTACATTTGTTTGAGCTTAGTGTTAGGCTTGTTTTGAATGCTGTGGGGTCTACAATTTTTAGACACCTGGATAAAAGTTGTTTTGAGATGTTTTGAGAGAAACTCTTTGTGGGTCCAATTGCACATACTTACAATTTCTCCATTGATGTGTAAAGTTGTTTTCTGTGTCCCATACATGTATTTATAAACAAATATATATTTATATTTTGTTATACACATATTCATTTTCTCTCTTGGATGCCCTAAATCATTTTCTTTTCAGATTTCAGAATTCCACTGGTCACATTCTTCAAAGTCCACCTCATCATCTCCATTGACAGCGAGTATTTTTAATAATCCACTTTATCTGGGTCTTATTCTCTTTTGGATTTCACACTTTAAGTCCTTCTCCCTTAATCAGTCATGTTTCTGCAAAATGCAAACAAAAACTGGCAAATATAGGATTTTTTTTAAAGGACAGGGCCTATTAATTAAGCATCATAACCTTGACCTAATTAGGCCAAAATAAATTACATGACAACAACTCAAACTCAAACTCAACAACTCAACAACAAAACCATGTGGATCAATAAAGTTGTCTAAGTCTAGCTCTGGAGTAGGAATACGAAGCATCACGAGGCAGATTGCATTTTGGTGCCATTATATCCTATTATATCCTATTATATTTTATTATATCCTGTAGAAATAGGGACGGTAGTCACCAGAACCCAAGTGGGTGCACTCAAGAGGATCATCATTTCATATAATAGGATATAATAGGATATAATAGGATATAATAGGATATAATAGGATATAATGGCACCAAAATGCAATCTGCCTCGTGATGCTTCGTGATGCTGAGGCGCTTCCGGGATGCGCTTGATGGATTTTCAAAATACAACTTAAAAATAAACCGCACTCCACACAAAACAACACTCCCCATGATAGTATAATGAATATAACTAATACAGTATAGCTAATATAACTAATGCAATATGGAATAAAAGTCTCTCTCCTTTTTGCAGTACACACTCCGGCTCTGTAGACGGAGCTGTTTTTCTAATGATTTGCGTCAGCACAACAACACGTTTTCAATGACGTAGCGGCACCGAGTAGATTTGTGAGGCACTGATCAGCCAAAGAATGGGCATTTTCAGCTGTAATATTCTTCATACCTCAATGTCAGCCTTTATATTCATCTTATCGTGTCTATTAGGTTTGAGTTGGGGCTCCGAGCTGAGTTTTGTGACATGTGGATCAGTTATTAAGCTGTTGAACATAAAGCATAACGTGAGACTCCACTCACACGACGTACGCTACGGCTCCGGTGAGTTTTGGACTACGTTACGTCACATTAATGCTTAGATTGTGTAATGGTCCTTGTTTGCGACACACAGAATATCTGGAACAATTGATTGATGTGACCTGTCTACAACTTACATCTGCATCTTACATCTTATCTGCGTTGTGAGGAACCACTATAGCCTTTCTATTGTAGTTGGAATCAAGACAAATGAATGAAAATGAATAGAAATGACAAATATATTGTCTAACAACACTGAATTTAAATGCTCTGTATTTGAGTTCTGTAGTACTAAAGTAGCCCTTCGACATGACAAAATTCTCCAAACGTTTTGAAGAGTTTCTTTATCACAGTGAATGTATCAGATCACAGTGGATGGGAATCAAATGGGTACATGGCTAAAGTGAATATAGTTATTTACAGTGTTGGGAGTAACTCGTTACAAAAGTAATTAATTACTGTAATGCATTACTTTTTGGTGTAACGCAGTAATGTAACGCATTACAGGGAAGAAAATCGGTAATATATTACTCGTTACAATGCCAGTAACGCACATTACAATGCATTTTTAACCTGCTTTGTTTTTGTAGGTTTTGCGTTTTCTTCATACAAAGTTCGCGGATCACCGCGAGATCAGCTACTGAATCTGATAAGTCCGCGCAGAACATTACATTTCATACAAAGTTCCGCAAGATCAGCTAGTGATATAAAAGTCCGCGCAGACCATTCCATTTCCTTTTACTTCGTCTCGAACTGGCAGAGTGACAAAGGATGACAGAACCAGAAGAATCGGATAGTGCTAGCTCCTTTTCAAGATGGGCATACGCCCACTACTTTCACTTCATTCAAAATAAGGACTCCAAGAACATTTTAGTTAAATGCACACTGTGTGTGAATCCCAAACCTCTTTCCACGTCGAAATGCAGTACAAGCAATTTGACGAAGCACTTGCAGAGGTGCCATAGCACCACGAAGGAAAGGAGTCAGGAAAGGAGGGGATGGGACAGGGAACGATAAAACCCCAACAAAGCAGCCGAAACTGATGTTGACCCGACCAGAGAATGGTGAGGTGAAAGTCATGACACATGAGAGATTTGCACTGTAGATGCCAAATCCTTATTTCCAGTCATTTTGGCGAGAGTAACTAAAGTAATGCAAAAGTAGTGTAATGCCTTACTTTTTATTTAGAGTAATATTGTAATGTAAGGCATTACTTTAAAATGACAGTAACAAGTAATAAGTAGTGCATTACAGTTTTTGAGTAACTTGCCCAACACTGGTTATTTAAACGTATGGGTTGAGGATTAGTATTAAGGTTAGTCCTGACCAAGCATGGGTCAAATGCAGAGGACAAATTTCCCGACAGGGGGCAATAAAATGTACATTGGCCTTAGATCTAAATATGCCTCTTTTTATTGTGTGCAGGTAGTGGGCAGCAGTCTGTTACTGGGGTTACAGCAGTGGAGGACAGTAACAGTTACTGGAGTATTCGTGGGACGAGGGATGCCGTGTGCCATCGTGGAACTCCCGTCAAATGTGGCCAAACCATTCGCCTCACTCACGTCAACACGGGACGCAACCTCCACAGCCACTACTTTGCCTCTCCTCTCTCCTCCAATCAGGTGAGGACCAGACATACTTCTACGAGAATCATAAGAGAAATTAACATAACTTGTTCATGGCATTTTCGCACAATAAATGCTTACACAACTATACAAACAGGCAAATAATAGTTAAAATAGTGTAATTATTCATGCACAGATTTTGGAGAAGAACATGTAATTTTTCTGTGTATGTGTGAAATGGCACTGACTAATGTTCTTCTGTTTGATTCAAGATTGTTTTAGAGCTGCAACTATCGAGTATTTTTGGAATCGACTACTCTGTCGATTATTTTTTCGAGTAATCGAGTACTCTAATATAAAACAATACAAGGCAGAACATGCCTGGACAGTACAAATGATGCACGTTCTATTTAATTATCTCTCTCTCTCTCTCTCTCTCTCTCTCTCTCTCTCATATATATATATACAGTGAACCCTCGCTGTATCGCGGTTCACTCTTCGCGGCCTCGCTGTTTCGCGGATTTTTTTTTCCAATTTTTTTTTTTTTTTTTTTCAATTTTTTTTATAGTGTAACTTTTTTTTTACAGTGTAACATTCTGTCCTGCGCCCTGATTAGCTAAGAGACTAGACCAGGACTAAACCAGGTCTAAAGCAGGTCTAAACCAGGACTAAACCAGGTCTAGACCAGGGATGGTAGGGACAGAGTCTCAGATTTCCTTCACGAGAGCGCCTGGGTGACAGGAGGTGTGGCCTTTGTTTACTTGCACGAGCCATGGAAGAGACTGAGTGCGAGCCGGACCATGGAAGAGCCAAGAATCAACATGGACTCTTCCAAGAATCAACATGGACGGGCCCGCTGCGGCGTCCGGGGGAGCCGCAGCGGGGAGAGGACACTCGCGCGCACTGTGGAGACAGTGGCTCTTCCCCGTGAGAGGACGAGAGGACGAACCCGGCCCCGTCCTAGAGAGCTGTGGAGTATTGGCGACGCATTGATAGCGGTCTGATTTTGGAGCCGGGGTGAAATGCAACCAACTCTTGTGAGCGCAGGTTAGTCTTACCTGGTCTTGTGGTGCTCAGAGGCGTCTGTTAGCGGTTCGGCACTGTTAGCAGTGGCTTGAGTCTTGCCCAAAATGATATCCAGGTCGCTTTCCACTCGACTTTCGCACATGGCATGGATATGTGGTACCAAAACAAACACACGTGTCCGCGCGCACGTGCCCGCGCGCACGTGCCCGCGTGTCACGTGCCCCCGCCCCACTATTAATATATTTTAATGAAAATCTACAAAAGTTTGAGTGTTTAAACAAGAGAAAAATGTGAGAAAATGTTAATACCAGTCTCAGAAAGGTGTATAATGTGTCTGGTGAAGCGTTTTCAGCCTTAAAACATGTAGAATAATTGTAAAATATAAAATTGTCCTACTTCGCGGATTTCACTTATTGCGGGCTATTTCTGGAACCTAACCCCCGCGATAAACGAGGGTTCACTGTATATTTTTTTTTTTTTTTTAAACATAAATTTAGATTAGTTTTTGCTTTGCACTTTGTCTTGCTCTTCCAATCAGAGGCATTGAGGAGGAGCTTATGTGCGCTATGAGCAGGAGGAGAGAGCCTGAAAAGGCGAGGAGCAGTGAGGCACGGGCAGGTAGGATGAGGTAGGATGTTTTATAAAGTTTAACCTGCTCTATGATACACGCTGTTGCGTAAGAGAAGCGCGCGCTTGCGGCACGTGTCCGCGGCTCCAGACGAGCACATGGCCTCGCACCGCTCGCACTCCAGTAATACAAAACACGTAATTTTGTTTCTGAATACGGGACGATTCCGTTTTTAAGGGGACGGTTGGCGACCCTAAACACAACTATACATATATATTAGGGGTGGCACGGTTCACAAAATTCACAGTTCGGTTCGTATCACGGTTTAAGGGTCACGGTTTTCGGTTCTGTACGGTTCTTATTGGTTTCTTTCAAAATACACCTTATATCCATTTATCTTAATAATCCACAATAACAGGATATAACATTAAAAAGGTTATAAGATTATATAATAATCTATTGTAATATAAAATCTAAATCTAATCACACAATCTGAATTTGACATGACTTTAAGCCCATTATTGGAACCATCTCTCCGATCTGGTGGCAGTAACTATGTCACCTGCTGTTGAAAAAACCCTTTCACTAGATATTGAAGAAACAGAAACAAAAGTACGTGTCTCGTATTAAACTTCTACCGGTGTGCGGGCCGCGCTCCCTCTGGAGCTGCGGACATCGCACGTCAGCGAGCGAGCGAGTACGTGTAACGTGTAACACAGGGCAGGTTAAACACCCTATCTGTTCGTGCCTCACTTACCGCTCTCTCTACTCCTGTTAGCTTCCCTGATAGCATAAGCTCCTCCTCAGTGGGGCGCTTTGTGCTACAATTTTGTATGAAAAGCGCTTTATAAATATTGTTTGATTGATTGATGAATACCTCTGATTAGAGCTCATTTCGGCAGTGGCGTGGGAGGGGGATGTCCGTGACTTTCCGCTTTTCCCCAGACACCGGACTTAAATGACACTGGTGCATCCTCTATGTCCTTGCCGCTATCTCCATTTCTATCTAACTTTATTTACCGCACTCATTAATCTTTCTCGCGAAAGGAAAACACGAGCCGAGGTTACATACGGGCATGCCAGAGGCAAGTATACATTGCACATGCCCGGAACCGTCAGGTGCGCACCGAATGGTTCATCGTGACAAACGAAACGAACGGTCCGTCGGTTTTTCATGAACCGTGCCACCCCTAATATATATATACTAGGGATGCAAATTATCGATTAATTCATTAGTCTAAAGTCGACTGACCTTATCGATCGACTTAAGATTAATTGATAAGTGGCGTTTTTCACCTGAATTTTAGTGTTTCAATAGGGTCTTTAAGAATATAAGCTATAGTAACATAACACTGAGTCAAAAATATATAGTATTATTATATTGTATATTCCTCAATTAATTATTCCTTTGTAAAAAGCAGAAATGTATTGATGCTGAATAACAAAATACAGTAATCTCTCGCTCTATCGCGGTTCGCGGATTTATTATTTTTTTCCAAATTTTTTTTTTTTATATATATATTTTTTATAGTGTAACATTTTTTTATAGTGTAACATTGTGTTCTGCGTCCTGATTGGCTAAGAGACTAGACCAGGACTAAACGTGGACTAAACCAGGTCTAGGCCAGAACTAAACCAGGTCTAGGCCAGAACTAAACCAGGTCTAAACCTGGACTAAACCAGGATTAAACCACCACGTGCCGCTGCTGGTTTCGTGCGGCTGGTTTGTGGCTACGCATTCCGGGCACCGCGGTTCGATCTCGTGCTCAGCACAAGCAGTCTATCCGAACAGCGCAGTTGTCTGACAATGCCGCGATGATGCATGAATTGAAATATATCGCCACGTGATGATAATTAAACGGAGCCTCGAGGCAAATAATTTGCCTTGATTATTTTTTGTACTCGAGTTACTCGAGTTACTCGATTTACTCGAGTAATCGTTGCAGCCCTACATTGTTTATTTGTCACATGCAGAATCAACATAAGGTCAACAATGCAATGAAATGCTTAGGATCAGAAGAACCGTTGACTCGCTAAGATAGTCAGAAGTACTAATAACATGCAATAATAGTACATGGTAGAAAAGTGTTGCAAAAAGTGCAGGGGAAGAAGTAAACAATATAATAAAAAAATAAAAAATAAAATACAAAGGTACAGGTAGGATTAAGGTGTAAGTAGAGTATTTCACAGATTGCACATAATATATTATAGTATAAGTATTGCACGTGGGTTATTGCACAGGTTGGTTACTGGCAGGCTCCTGTATCGTCTACCAGAGGGTAGCAGACGGAAAAGTCCTTGTGCCGGATGAGTATGGTCCTTAGTGATGCTGTGTGCCTTACACAGACCCCTGCTGTGGTAAATGTCCTGGATGGAGGGGAGACTGCTGCCAGTGATGTCCTCTGCTGCTTGCACCACCCTCTGAAGTGCTTTGTGGCTCTGAGCAGTGCAGTTCCCATACCACACTGTGATGCAGCCTGTCAGCAGGCTCTCGATGGTGCACCTGTAGAACTTCCTCAACTTCCTCAGGAAGTTGAGGAATTTGAGGCTTTCTTGAGGCTTTCTTTACCACAGTGTCTGTATGTAGTGTCCAGGAAAGATCCTGAGTGATGTGTGATTGAAAATAAAATAAAAATAAGATAAAAGGAGCGAGTCGGCATGGAGCGACTGATCAGTGCATCCATCTTGTGGCGCAGCCTGATGTGTGTTCATGTTCTTTGTTTCCAGTGAGGTAAAAATATAATAATCAATACATGCAAACGTTGGCATATAGTCCAGGATTATTACAGTATATTTTTTCTCCATTATAAGTACAAACAGATTTGGTAAATATGCATTACTGATTTACTGGGCCTTCCTGATCTGTTTCTGTGTCAGAGAGAATAGAAATCCTTTAGTCATGTTTAGTGCAGATTCAGCAAGGACCCAAAGATCCACTTAATTAACACTGAAAGATAGGCTTCAGATGATTTCAGTGCTTTTTTACATTTTACATTTATTGTAAAATGTATTCTTACAAGTAATGTTGCCATTGAATAAAATGCTTTAGATGTACAATCGCAACACTAGTGCCAAAGATGATTACAAAAAACAAATGTTACTACAACTAGCACTACTATCACCACTGCTGCCTTACAACTCCTATGATGATTATGTATTTTTGACACATGTCCACAATAACTGCCATCTAACTTATTAAAGGCGGACTATCTAATTTCTAAGGTGGAGGGTCTGCTACTTTCCTGTCTCCATGGAGATGTTATTTCTTGCCTTGAATGTTCCACACTAGGGCATTAAACGTACTGCATTTGTGAAATTCCAGGTGTTACCATGTGCACACTGGCTTTTCCATAGATCTGACCATTAAACCGTCTCAATTATGATTACCAAGTTAATATTTTCTTTGAAATTCATACAGTAGATGGTTGATAAGAGAAAATTCCACACATGTTTTTAAAGGCCCTGTAGTTTGCCTCTGATCTTCTTTTCCTTTATAAATCCATGAGTTAATTTTTTTAGTATTCTCTCTATAGCTTGATTTCTTGCTGGTATGTGCCTGTGGGCAGCTTTTCTAAAAGCCTGGCACTATTTGGCACAGAATACTTCTCATTTTGTCTCTGTTCATTACACTTTAGAAATACTCAGAATGAATCATTTACAATACATGAATAATAGTACTGGTACAAGTACAGGTTCAGTACAAGTTGGATAATATTTCAAATGGTTTCATGAACATTCCACCCTGAGTAGAATTGGAGAATATCTATCACTACATTGTTATTTTTTTCCCCCTAAACATTAATTAAATGATAATGATTTGTTCCATTTTCATTCAAACATTACATCTTACATACCCAGACATGTTTCCAATTAACAGAGCTTTCCCAAGTGCTGCCATACATTTCAAATAATTTCTCATGAATTCTAGCATCTAATTCTAAAACGTGTGCATGTTGTTTCTAATCCTCTACCCTCTACTAATAAAATAGGGCTGGGCCATTAGTAAAATTTGAAACGAGATCCAGTCATGTCCAACAGTGAGTGATATGAGATCCACAGACTTTGCAGGAAGAAATTTGACTATTTCTGTTGAAATAGCACTATTTAAAAAAAAAAAAAAAAAGCCATTTGATTTCATTTTTCATCAAGAAAAAAAATCAAGAAAAAGAAAAAACATGAACATGTTTGGGGGTGTGGAACATTATGTCTGTTATGGCAGGTGATCCGCTGGAGACACAGAGCTCATCTTGGGCTTAACTGATATTAATTGGGGAATTTTTCTATTTACAAATGTAACTATATTTTCATGGCGATGTGTCACAGTGAAATAGTTTGTGGAGAGAGATCTGTGTTATCATTTTTTTTTTTTTTTTTTTTTTTAAACCTTTGTAAGTAATCTTTGTTCCAAATGTCATGACTATGTGACACTGGCTGTGACTAAAGCACTTTTTACTTTTAACAGACATATAATGTTGCACACAAGTTGGGTCTCACAAAAGGGGTTTTGTAAGACCGAATGGGGCCGAGTTGAAACAAAAGACCCTGAACTTGCAAGATGTATACTCGGTAGTAAAATAATCGCGGCAGAGGGCCTGGCTCCCAGCCTAACAAAAATGCATACATTTCCATGCGTAACATTGTAAACCTTATGTGCAGGAGGTGAGTGCGTTTGGCGAGGAGGGCGAGGGGGACCACCTGGATGAGTGGACCGTGCAGTGTGGAGGCAGCATGTGGGGTAGAGAGGAGGCGGTCCGCTTCAGACACAGAGCCACAGACGCCCTGCTCTCCGTGACCGGCGAGCAGTACGGAAGACCCATCCAGGGACAGAGGGAGGTGCACGCCATGTCCAGCCCCAGGCAGCACAGTCTGTGGAAGGCCATGGAGGGGGTCTTCATGAAGCCCAGTGACAGTGCAGCGTTCAGGGGGGAGCACATCCACACTGAGTTTTAATGGACATTTAACACTGTCCCAGCCTAATACTGTCATCGTCTGCCTCCAATGGTCTGCTCTGTCTACACCATGAGCCTTCAGTTGCCCTCATGCTCAACCCTTTCTATACTTTTTTTTTTTTTTTACAAGCCACTGTAAAAAGGTCACTGTATTAAAGATGGATTATGTAACTTCTCTGCTGGGTCAGCCAACTGCTTGTCGGCATAGAGATGTTATTGCTTTGAAGTTACATAAAATAAATTTAAGGTATACAGTAGTATACAGATTTGCTACACAATTATAGCTGAAGTTATGATTGTTTCAGAATTTACAAACTTAAGTCCCTCAGGTTTGTGACTAGAACAAATTCTAAGTTGTAGCTTCACAGTTAAAATAAACTGCTTTAGCCATTCCATTTTCAAATTCAACCAAACAATTATTCTTTTCTTATTTGTATCATTTGAGGAGAAAGTGCCAAAATGTACAATCTCAAAAGAAGTGTTAATCAGATTTCCACCATCAACATACTGGTAATTATATTAGAATAGAGAGAAGTGTTGGATCTCATTGTAGACATATAGTGGAGTTATCCCTTTATCCTTTGTATTTGACAGTATTTACACAGTACACAAGTATGTCACATCTCGCCTAACTATGACCAATACACAGGGTTATTGCCAATTGTTCACTGATTTGAAAAATTTTAAGTTTCTTGTTGTGTGTTGTGTTTTTATCTAGTGATTGCTTCAGTATTCATGTGGAGAGAGGGTTGGCTCAAATGTATTCCATTCTGCCACTTTGTATTTTGTTGTTTTCAGCCAGACAACAAATAAGCAGCCTAGCATATCAGTATTTTTCATAGGACAAAGCTCATCAAGATTTTTGTTCACTACGGAATTCGTTTAAACAATCGTGGACAACAATGTCTTACATTGATGCTGTTTGTGTTGCAAGTTTTATATGAGCAACCAACATACAAGAATACCTCGAATTAAAGTGATTTTTATGCATAAGAATAATGTACTGTTGTGTGTATTTTAAGAGACCACTATTTTACAGGGATTTACACGTAAGTAACAGCAGTCCCCAGAACTATTAATGTGTACCTAGCAGTGCTGGAAGAAGTACTCAATTTTGTTACTTAAGTACAGATACCAGAGGGAAAAAAACTCAAGTAAAAGTAAAGTAAAAGTGTTTAAAAGTGTATTTAAGGAGCAAAAACTATTTGAAATATTTGAAGTTTGAGATCTAATAATGCTTCAAATGTAGTGATTTTGAGATTTGAGATTCACTTTTGTCCAATAGAACCAACTGAATAGACTTTTATAGCTGTTTTTCTTTGTATATTTTTGTTTGCTCAAACTACGAATGTTTAAAAAATATAAACTCCTTGGCCTTTACTTTTCAGACCAGTTACAAAATGTAGTGGAGTAGAAAGTACAGATACACCTGCTCTCAAATATAGTGCAGTAAAATGTAAAGTACAGATATCTATAATGTATACTTAAGTACAGTACTACTACAGTACACCCTGTTCTATTTTGCAGATAGATGCAAATTATGCTATTATGACCTTTCATGTAAGTCTAATTATCCATCTTTTACCACAGACCTGGGCATTGTCCAGTTCCCGGGCCACATACGGCCCTTTGGATGACTCCAACCGGCTCGTTTAAGCTAATTTGGAATTGTAAAATTAACACATTTTATAATTCTACCTCATGCATGGACTAAAGCTGCATTGCTTTTATTTGAATATTTTCTGTTTCTCATGTAGCCCCGTGGAAAAAAATAATTGCCCTCCCCTGATTTAAAGAGACAGCTACTTGCCATCAACTGTATCTCTTCTATGATCTGTTCATACACAGTTTCATGGAAGATTTTAAATTATTCCACCTTTTCATCAATTCCCGAAACAATAAGCGAACAAATTTCTCTTTTCATTATAAGTTAAAAGGCGTTTGACCTGAGCCTGGCACGCGCTTCTGTTTACGTTTGAACAGGTTAAATAGTTCAAGTTCAAATTTATTGTCCATCTGAGCCCAGAACGTTCAGGGCCCTGTGGCTGAGTGGTTAGTACCACTGCATCCTGGGGTCATCCCGGGCCTCACATTGCAAAGGCTGATGCACTAAGGAGCAGGGATGAAAGAGTACCGCCTTTTAGTGGATCTCCGCTTTTTTTCAGCCGCGGGGTCTTTTTTTTTTTTTTTTATATCTGCAAATTCGTTAAGAAAGATTTTGGGTGTATATATATATATATATGTATAGTTGTTGTACTGGTCCCCGTAAATTTCGTGGCAATGATCTTAAACTGCTGGTTAAGTTTATGCGTTTTATTTTCTCACACTCCTTGTAAAGCATTACAGATGACATAAACTCGACCACCGTAAGAGTTTGTGCCTCGTTACGGGTCCAAAATGAAAGTTCACTAATGATGAAAGGTCACTATGAGACCACTCCTCCGAGTGCTGTAGCATGACTGAACAGCGCGTGTACTGGCGCAGGAAAACACAAATTACACGTGTCAAAATAAAAGTCCATCTTCAGTACGATGTGCACTACACACATTTAGGCTCTATAAACAAAACTGACTCAGCATGAAAACATTGATGCATTATCAAAAATAAAACTGGCATATCAGTCTGTATATTAATCTAAAATAATTCACCAAAAAATAATGAACCTTCTATGGGGTCATTTACACTCCCACCAAATTATAATGTTTACAAAATGGAATCCTTTTAAACATATAATTTCCTTTAACCTTAGGATTTACAATATATCACACAGTGTCACATTTGAATTGCATTACGCTTAATCTGCTTCAAGCAACAAAACAAGTTTCTGCACTGGGCGCTCCACTAAGGAAAGTTTCCCAGAGCGCTCTCCTTTGTCATTCAGTTCTCTCTCCCCAAGCAGGATTTTGACCCGTCGCACAAGTCCATCGGGGCCTTTGGTGATGTCAGAGACTCTCCCAAGTCTCCATTGGCTTCTGGGTAAGGTATCCTCAGTGTCCATGACTATGTCTCCAACTTGCAGGTTCCGTTTAGTGCTATGCCAGCACTGTCTCGCTGTGATGTTGTGGAGGTATTCCTTTTTCCACCTAGCCCAAAACTGTTCTGTCAGGTATTGCACCTGACGCCACCTCTTCCTTCCATAAAGATCAGCTCTTTCAAAGGTGCCAGGAGGGGGCAGGGCAGCTGTGGATTTCATGGTGATCAGGTGGTTGGGCGTAAGCGGCTCTAAACTACTGGGGCTGTTTAGAGTGTCGACAGTGAGCGGGCGGCTATTAACTATAGCCATGGTCTCGTAAAAGAAAGTGCGCAATGATGCATCATTCAACGTACCAGGGGACAGTAGTAGAGTGGCGTTCAAGACACTGCGCACAGTCCTTATCTGCCGTTCCCATACACCCCCTGCATGGCTAGCATGAGGTGCATTCATTACAAACTCACACTGTTTGTCTGTGAGAAATGCATTCAGTCTGTTTGTGTCTAACTCCTTTAGTGCTGCGTTCAGCTCGTTTTTAGCACCCATGAAATTTGTGCCTTGATCACATTTGATTTGCCTTACAGCACCCCTTAAAGCGATAAAGCATCTCAGTCCATTAATGAATGTGTCTGTAGACATGTCCTCTAACATTTCGATATGAATTGCTCGAGAGCAAAAGCAGGTAAAAAGTAACCCATACCTTTTTTGTTGTTTTCTCCCTTGCTTTGTCCAAAAAGGACCAAAACAGTCCATACCGCAGTATGTGAACGGCGGTGAGGGTTCTGTTCGTTCCACTGGAAGGTCACTCATTTTCTGGCCTTCCGCAGGCCTTCTCAGTCGTCGACAAGTGACACAGTGCCGAATGCAAGTCGCGACTGCTCTGCTCAGTCCAAGTATCCAATAGCCATTGGATCTAATTTCGTTGATGGTAAAGCCTTTGCCCTGATGCTTCACCTTTTCGTGATAGTGGGTGATGATGAGTCGTGTTATGTGATGTCCTTGTGGGATGATCGTGGGGTGTTTGAATGGGGTAGGGCAAGATGAGCGATTGAGCCTACCTCCCACCTTCAGTACACCCTCTGCATCCAGGAAAACATCCAGGTGATACAGCTTGTTCTGCCTTGGAAGCTGCCGTTTGTTGCTGAGTAACTTCAGCTCTTCCTGGTATGCTTGGCCTTGTAGATCTTTGATGATCAGTTGTTCTGCATACTGTCTCTCACTAACTGTAGCAAGGCCACTTGATTTATCCTTTCTAGCACGCCGCACTAGACGTGTCACAGCAGTGACTGCCTGGGACCAAGATGAAAACTTACACAATCTGTCCACAAGGCTAGTTTGCTCGGAGGTCTCTGTCTTAAGTGTCATGGCCTTCCTAACTTCAGGGTCACCAATAGGCAACTCTAGAGACACTTCCGTTGGCATTTTAATTTCGTTTTTCCACAGAAAGTGAGGGCCAGTGAACCAGTCAGACGAAAGCAATTCGTCCACTGTTGCTCCCCCTTGAAGCACGATCGGCTGGGTTGTTTTCAGTTGGTACATAGAACCACTGTTTGGGATCTGATGCATGGCGGATTTTCTGCACCCTGTTGGCTACAAAGGTGTGAAAGCGGCGGGCGTCATTATTAATGTAGCCTAAGACTACCTTTGAGTCCGTCCAGTAAAATTCCTCAACATCAGAGTAGCCCAATTCCTCCTTCAGCATATTGCTTACTGTTACTGAAACAACAGCTGCTGTAAGCTCTAGCCTGGGTATGGTTGTTACCTTCAGCGGTGAGACACGCGCCTTTCCCCAGGAGAAGAGTGCAGTGTATGTCTCCTCTTTCATTCACCTGTCTCAGATAAGTGCACTGTCCATAGCCAGTTGTACTGGCATCTGAGAAGTGATGCAATTCTGTTTTGGTTACCTTTCCGAAGTCGGCTGGTTGATAGCAGCGAGCTATTTCAATTCCTTCAAGTTTCACAAGGTCTTCTCGCCATTTCTCCCACCGTGCCCTTAACCTTTCTGGAATGGGATCATCCCATCCTGTTCCTTGATGGCACATTTCCTGCAGGACTTTCTTTCCATTTAGGAGATATGGCGCGACGAAGCCGAGTGGGTCATACACGGAGGCGACAGACGACAGAATGCCACGTCGTGTCGCTGGCTGGTCCTTGGGCGTTACTTTGAAAGTGAAATTGTCACTCTCAATGTTCCAGCTTATTCCTAGTGCTCTTTCCAAGGCTGCATCACTGAACGTGAGACTCTTCGCCTTAGTGTCTGTAGCATGTTCGGTTGCTGGGATACTTTGTAGGACAGTGTCGTTGTTTGACACAAATTTGTGCAAGCGTAGACCTCCCATAGCACACAGTTCTCGTGCTTCCTTTGCTAAGCGAATGGCCTTTTCTTCACATTCGACACTGGCTACTCCATCGTCAACGTAAAAGTCTCTGGTGATGAACTGTGACCCCAATGGGTGTGTGTGACTGTGATCTTTGGCGAGTTGCTTTAATCCATAATTCGCACATCCCGGTGAGGATACGGCTCCAAAAAGATGGACTTTCATCCTAAATTCCTGGGCTGGTGTGCTTGTGTCGCCGTTCTCCCACCATAGGAAGCGTAGGTAGTCACGGTCATTCTCTGAGACATGAAATTGGTGGAACATCTTTTCAATGTCACACATTATTGCGATGCGATGCTGTCGGAAACGTACAAGAACTCCAGTCAGATTGTTAATCATGTCTGGGCCTGACAAAAGATGATCATTGAGACTGCTCCCTTTGTACTTTGCTGAGCAGTCGAAAACCACTCTAAGCCTATCCGGCTTTTGGGGTGATAAACACCGTGGTGCGGTATATACCACTTCTCTCCTTCAGTGCCTTCGGTGGATACTTCTTCTGCGTCACCCCTTTCAATTATGTCCTTCATGTAATTCACGTAGTCATTTTTGTACTTTTCGTTTGCCATGAACTTCCTTTTCAGATGACCGAGCCTCACACCAGCAAGCTGCTTGTTGTCAGGTAAGTATGGCCTTTCTTTGAAAGGGAGGGGCATTTCGTAATGTCCGTGCTCGTTTTTCCTTATGTTTTCCTTTAACTTATCAAGAAAGACTAAATCTTCCTGTGAGACTGTTTTGTCATTTGTCTGAGTGTCCTTGAAGTCCGTTTCTAGGATTCTGAGGGCGTCTAAGGGAGTCACCGCCGGTAGCTCCCTCACAGTTACTCTGTGGCAGTGACTGGTAAGCAGTGAGTCAGAGTGAGGAGCTGAACAGCCTACAATGGTCCACCCCAAGTCAGTGAGAATGGCAAATGGTTCGTCATCTGCACCTGTTATGACTCGCCTGGGCACAAGCGTTCTTGGACAGTTGTAGCCGATCAACAGCCCCACCTCACAGCTCAGCAGTGGTGGTATCTGGTCTGCTATTGTGTGTAGATGGTGCCATCTTCTGGCCGTTTCATGCGTTGGGATGTGCTCCCTGTTCACCGGTATGCAGTCTTTGGTGTAAGCAGGGGGCAGACTGATGTGCACACTGGAATTGAAACCTCTCACACGCAGGCCTGATGCTCGCTCACTTTTCAAGATCATGTTTTCACCCATCATGGTTGTGAGCTTAAGCTTAACTGGGTAGGTAGTCAGCTGCAGTTCGTTGCTCACATCTTGTTCGATAAACGTCGTATCACTTTGTGTATCCAGCAGGGCATACACAAGTTTCTCTTTTGATGGATCCTTTTCATTGGAGACCCAGACCGGCACTATCATGGATGTGTTGGCTGACGGACCTTGACTAGTGACATTGAGTGACGTGGCAGATGCTGGTTCCATTTCACTGTGTTGTGCTGGATTTCTCTTTTCTTCCTTTACCTTGTTATCCCCTTTTCTGTAAGTGTCATCGTGGAGACAGGTGGGATGTCGTCCTTTGCACAATCCGCATGTGTGACGGAACCGGCACTCTTTCGCCCCATGACCAGGCTTGAGGCAGCCATAACACAGTTTATTGTCTTTGATAAAGTTCCTTCGGTACTCTAGTGCCTCTTTCAGGAAATCTGGGCATTTACACAGCTGATGATTTCCATCCTGACATAGCATGCATGTGGGTTTTGCCTTTTCCTTTGGTGTTGTCTGATTACTGTTTTCCACTGTCGTTTGTGTGTTAAAGACACTGGCTTTGTTTCTTTTGTTGACTTTTGTGTTTACCTTGTCGTTGCAGGATTCAGCTGAATGGAGAGCGAAAAGTGAGGTGACTGGATTGCAGGATGTCTCTGCCTCCATGGACATGAACCTGGCAAAGTCTTTGAAGCTGGGAAAATCCTTTCCTTCTGTGAGACATACAGTCACTTGGCGGTTCCACCTTGAGGCTAACCACTCAGGCAGTTTCCTTATCAACTTTTGATTTTCTTCACAATCATTAAGGATATCTAAACCCTTTACATGAGGCATGGCCTGCAGACAAGCATTTAAGAAATCAGAGAAATTTCTCAGTCCTTCGGCATCTTTGCTCTGAATCTTAGGCCAATTCGATAACTTTTCTCTGAAAGCCCTTTGGATTATGAATGGCTGGCCATACCTTTGATTGAGCTTGTTCCAAGCGTCACTGTATGCTGCATCGTCACTACGATAGAAAGTTCCTTCTAAACATTTCTGAGCAGTGCCACCTACATAGCGCTTGAGGTAGTGCAGCTTGTCAGCAGTGGAAATATTCTTTCTGTCTATGAGCGCCATAAATGAGGCTTTCCACTCAATAAAGTCAATTGGATTGCCGTTAAATACAGCGGGCTCTGGCATTGGCAGTCTATTGATAGCAATACTATCTTGCACTGCTTGTGCAAGGCAGGAGACATCGATTGGAGAAGTTGGAGTGGCAGCTTGGTAGGGCTGTGTTGGTGCATGAAGAGGAATATGGCTGTGAGGCAGGTGATCACGAAATGACTGAATGGACTGGACATCAGACTCCTCTTTAATTTCTCTGTCATAGGCTTCGAATCTGGCTTTAGCAACCTTCAAGTCTTTTTCAGCTTGTACGTGTTCCAGCTCTGCTTTGTGTTTTTCCAATTCTTTCTTGTGCTCCTCCTCAAGCAATCTAATTTTCTCCTTATGCTTCTTTTCTTCCAACATCACTTTGTATTCAGCCTCCTTTGCTGCTAAATTTGCCGCTGCTTCAGCTCGTTTGGCCATTACACTTGAGTGATGGGAATGGCGACTAAGTTCAGAGGCGGAGCCATAAATAGACCGTGCATATTCTGGCTCAAGTAGCTCACGTAAGCGCCGTGCTTCATTTTCTGCATCATAATCACCGTTTATGCCTGTCAGCCTCTCATTCAGTACTCTCATTATATCGCCCGTTACTGCCACGCAAGCGTCGACTTTACGTCGTAGCTCAGGGTCTGGTGTGCCTCGTGATCTCAGTTCATCGAACATTTTCAAAACGCCCATTTTCGTTTTCTCTAGTTCGTCGGCAAGAGATGCAAGATGCTTTTCTGATAGATCACATTTGAGATCCTGTCATGTCTTACGAGCTAAAGCTTTCCACTGTTCATAAAGGCTAGCAAGTTTCCTTTCTCCTTTGGTCTGTTCTTCTTTACAGTATGCTAGCATCTTTTCTGTGGGGATTCGCGCGCGTTCCGAGCGCCTAACGTTATCACAAGCATTGTCTTCGTCATCATTTAACAGTTCAGCAAGCATCTTTTCATTCTTTTGCAAAGTTTCTTTAAGCTCTTGCCTGATGGCACCTTTCTCTGATTCGTTTTTTAACATTTCCTTGCCTTCTTTAATTACCTTTTGAAGGGTAGCAATCTGTTCCTCCTTGTCGTTGCCTGGTGAAAAGGCATCGTCTCCCTCCATTTTCGTTATCCTTTTTTCATAAAGTCCTTGTTGTTGTTCTTATAGTTCCTTTCGCATCACCACGCCGTCTTCAACTAACCGCATCCTTATCCGTTTCCTTTGGAGTTTTATCCCTTTTATCCGTTGATCCGTTTGAATCTTCCTCGCAAGTTAGCTGGAGAGGTGAAACTCTTACTGTACTGGTCCCCGTAAATTTCGTGGCAATGATCTTAAACTGCTGGTTAAGTTTATGCGTTTTATTTTCTCACACTCCTTGTAAAGCATTACAGATGACATAAACTCGACCACCGTAAGAGTTTGTGCCTCGTTACGGGTCCAAAATGAAAGTTCACTAATGATGAAAGGTCACTATGAGACCACTCCTCCGAGTGCTGTAGCATGACTGAACAGCGCGTGTACTGGCGCAGGAAAACACAAATTACACGTGTCAAAATAAAAGTCCATCTTCAGTACGATGTGCACTACACACATTTAGGCTCTATAAACAAAACTGACTCAGCATGAAAACATTGATGCATTATCAAAAATAAAACTGGCATATCAGTCTGTATATATATATATATATATATATATATATATGTGTGTATAGTTGTTTAGGGTCGCCAACCGTCCCTTGAAAAATGGAATCGTCCTGTATTCAGAACAAAAGTATGTGTCTCGTATTAAACTTCTACCGGTGTGAGGGCCGCGCTAGCCCGTGTGCTTGTCTGGAGCCGCGGACACCGCACGTCACCGAGCGAGTGAGTGAGCGTGCGCAGCTCTTTCACAACAGCGTGTACCTTTGCGTACCAACGTGTATCACAGAGCAGGTTAAACTATAAAACATCCTACCTGCCCGTGCCTCACTTAGCGCCTTTTCACGCTCTCTCTCCTGCTCATAGCGCGCATAAGTTCCCTCCTTAATGCGCTCTGATTAGAAGAGCAAGACTAAGTGCAAAGCAAAAACAAATCAAAATTTATGTTTAAATATATACTACTAGTACCTGTTAATAAAATGTGTGGGGTTTTTTTTGTACTTTGATTTACAGTTTTACTTGATTGCAAACATATAGCATCTAGAATTCCAAAATTTCCCCTTTCCGGTTTTTTCATGACTGGGCACTTTGATCCCTCAGACATGATCCCCCACCATTCATCGGCTATGAACGCCTTGTGTGTTTGAATGGTTGTAGTTTTGCTATGAACCAGAAGGTTGCGGGATCGATTCCGGGGTCCGACGAGATTTTCGTGTGGTCCTACGCCCGGGGAGTAGGTTTCCATGGAACTCTCTTCTATTGCATTAAACTGTCTTCCAGTATTTGTGTTGAAAACGTAAACAGTTTAATGGATTACAGCTAAACCCAGATGTAAATGTCTGCTTGGATCATTACACTTTCCATCATGCCTTTTGTTCATTTAACAGTGTTTTGTTTCATTTTTGGTCAGCTTAGAAGACTAATCCCGATTCAAATGAGCTGCTGTCATATAGACACATCGACCATTTGTCACTGGCTAATTAGCATGAGCGAGAGGCAATGCACTGTCAGCACATTCAACAGGAGGGGCCTTTAAGTTAGCATGGGCACTCGATAATTATGTTGCATTATCATTCAGGCAACAGGAGGGGCCTTTAAGTTAGCATGGGCACTCGATAATTATGTTGCATTATCATTCAGGCAACCTTCCTGCGGTTGGACAAAGGCAAAGAAGAGTTTAAGTCAGGTACACAGCAAAAAATGCAGTTTGGGGAGTTGAACCATCCACCCTCCGGATCTTTATACATTACACCACTACACTATTTGAAAATGTTTACAAATTATTCAATTTAAGTTCAGTCACCTTACCAATTGCACCATAACTTTTATTACAGTGACTGCATATGACTACTGTAATTTACCTTACAATTACAACTTTTGGGGCTAGTATTTTGCTATTTATATTAAACTGCAACTTATTTTATATATGCTTTATGTAACTTTTATGATCTGGGGCCTGTCACCTGCCTGTCGTCATGGGGATGTTACATAAAACATACATCTTGCATTTATTCAATTAGATCTGGTGGTCTTGCTTAAAATTCCTCTGAAAAACATATATTCTTAGTGCGAGCTTGCCTGTTCACAGAGCCAGCATGTAACTTGGTGGCATTACTCAGTTGTTTCCATGGAGATAGCTTAATGCCACACTGTGAAACATTTTAAGCAAAGCAGCGAACTCTTAAAGAAATCGAGCATATCAATTAATAAATGCTTAACTGAATATCTGCATGTTTATGAGGTGTATGAGCTTTTTCTTTCATCCACGGTTCCATGAGGCTCCTATTAATGCAGATGTCATATTTGTAGGGCATTGTGAACAGACAGGATGCACTAAAGACATCTCCCACCTTTGAAGTGAAATGTATTTGTCCCATTTGTGTTCTGAGACCTGGAAATTCTGCATCAGTCCCCCACTCTATTTATAGATTTTGTATTTATACAAATCCAGCACAGTAATGAAATCTGCAAAGCAACAACTTCTACCTCGTCCTGACTGATAAGGGGGCTCGTGGCACACAAAGCAACTGTTGTCAAGGATCTGCCTCTCCCGCAATGTTATGACAGAAATAGAGTTAGAAGAGAGATAAAAGTGAAGTTTGAGCAAGTAATTTCTATGTCAACATGTTGCCTCTAGTGCTAGTGTTTTAAGATGCATTTAATTGAGTGTTTGATGAAAAACGCCATGCTTTCTAAATTATAGGATTTGCTGAGCTTTGATTATAAATAGTTTAAGTCATCACTCAAGTGCGTGCATTGTTTTTGTCATACAACATGCCAACATGACAACACGTGGTCTTTTCTGTGTCCAATTATAACTCCACTGATGTACATAGGATGATGTCCTGGTGAAGGAATCAGGATCTGCCTAGTGTCTATTTATGGGAAATAATTCATTCTTTGGGGCATTTACACTTGTCCTG
Organism: Paratrypauchen microcephalus; assembly: GCA_036785185.1. NCBI lineage: Eukaryota > Metazoa > Chordata > Actinopteri > Gobiiformes > Gobiidae > Paratrypauchen > Paratrypauchen microcephalus. Next base: position 1,593,167 of record JAVJIX010000120.1, on the reverse strand, counting down.
GTTTGATCCGGGTTTAGTCCTGGGTCCCAGACCCAGCTAGCTCGCCTGCAGCTGGTGCAAAATGCTGCTGCTAGACTTTTAACAGGCACCAAGAGGCAGGAACACATCACTCCTGTCCTCTCCTCTCTGCACTGGCTTCCCATTTGTTTTAGAATTCAATGTAAAATACTTCTTTTGGTTTTTAAGTCCTTTCATGGCCAGACCCCCCAAGTACATCTCTGACATGCTGCAACACTACTCTGCACCCAGGTCCCTCAGATCTGCCGACAAAGGTCTCCTTTGTGTTGCCTGTTCCCGCCTCAAGCACAAAGGGGACCGTGCTTTTGCTGTGGCAGCTCCACGTCTCTGGAACAGTTTACCTGCTGACATCAGATCTGCTCCAACAATTTTTTAAATCCAAGCTAAAAACTCATTTGTACACTGTGGCCTTTGCCTCTTAGCTCTTTTATCTCTTTTATCCTGTCTTTTATTTCATCTTATATATGCTTGTGCCATGTCAAATGTTCTTATGTATTTTATGCTGCCAATTTATTTATTATTATTTTTAGCTTTTTGACATTGTACAGCACTTTGGCCAGTTCTCACTGTTTTTAAATGTGCTATATAAATAAAATTTACTTACTTACTGATGTAGTCCTGATTTACTCTTGGTCTAGTTCAGGTTTCATGGTTTAATCCCAGTTTAGTTGCAGTTCAATATGGTGTGTGTGCATGTGTACTTAAAATAAGCAAAAAAAAATATATATATAATATATATATATATATATATATATATATATATATACTTTTATTTGACTAGTCAGATCTATTTCAGGAATGTCACATTTCACAGTGAACCCTTTTTCAGATTATCTAAATAAATAAATGCAGTTTGAAGTATTGTACTTAAGTTAATTGCCATCACCATTTTTTTTTATCAAAACAAGTTTTATTGCATAAACATATATGGATATACTTTAGATTAAACATGTTATTTGCATTTTTAAATATCCATTCAGTTGTTAACTATTGCTCTTTTCATTCCTCTTTTCTAAGCAGCATGCCAAGGTTGTAGTACATATCAGTTTTAAATTTAAGTTTTATACAATCTACAAGGTAAAAACATACTTGGGTCATAAAAAGAAATAAAAACAAAACCAAATGTACATACAGTATTTGAATGTAAACTTCAAAAGGTCAAATGAGTTCCCGTACATGCACGATGCAGGGATGCAATTATGAGACAATCAGTGGAGAGTAGTTAAGATGGAGTGGTCTATGCTGGTTTTAAAAGGTTATAGACTGAGACATGGTCCAGTGGTCAGATGTCAATGTGCAGTGAAATACAATAATGAGGATAGCATACATTATACAGCCTACACAGGACATTGTGGACATTCGTGTACATTGTAACACACAGAGCTTAGTGTTTTCATTGTCAGATAGGGCCAAAACCCAACCTGACACATGACGATTGTGTGATTTGATAATTGCATATTTATGAAAATGCCCTCTCCTGCTTTTCTCTGATTTGATAATTAGCTGGTAAAAACTAGAAAAAATGGCTATTAAAAAGTGAAGGATACATACAAGGTCCAGGTAACGCAAAGAAAAAAGTAGATGGATTTTCCCTGTCCCATTATAGACGTGAAAATCGAAACGACAACATGCAATTTACAATATATTACATCTCACTGTTGTATTTGATCTTATACAAAGATATTTTTTTTGGTTAGTTTTGTTTTTATTTTTTAAAGAAAGCCCTCTGCATTTGTGCCTCTTCCCTCAGCCCTGGACAGTGAAAAGCCTGCACAGACACAATGATGGACACAGAAATGCGTTGTAAATATTAATATTCAAAAGGAGCACCGTGCAATAAGGGATTTACATTATACTGCAGGTAATGTCTCTGGTGCTTTTGGTAACCTACTTTAACCAGAGCTGCACAATATTACAAACTAATTTACAAGCATTTTGCGCCAAGATTATTGAATATAGCAAATCCCCATCTATGAATTTAAAATTTTGCTGGGTTTAAGGTGTTGTCACACATTCTGTACTATTGTAAACTGTTGCTGCACTGGATCGAGTCACTAAAATGTCACCAAAATGATCAGATTTAACATTTATGAATTTACTTTTCAGATATTTCATGACAAAGTGCAAAGCTGAACTGATACTTTGTAGCTGTCATCAACGTTCCCTGGGGGTGTGATGCTATCTGAAGCCACTACTCTGTCTGAAGCTCTATTTTGACTTTGATCAGATCATTATTTTGACACAATTGATCAGAAAGAGCTGATTTAGTTGGAACTACAACAGGTGAGCTGGTTTGTGCTACTAAACTAGTCAGTTAAAGGAAAAGTAACGTTTTTTACAATTTGAGCCTTATTTCGGTAATAAAACAAGTTGTTTTACTCACCCATAGCACTTTGGTGTCATATGGAGGATTTCCGGAGATGTTTTAGATTAGCGTTAGGCTAACGCCGTTAGCCTAGCGCGACTTATAGCCATAGCTCGGGGCATTCCCCGAGCATGTAATACGCCCCGTGCGGGCTCCAAATAACACAAACTTTAGCACTTTTCAAATCATAGAAGCTCGATGTCTTTAGTCTATGATTTCGTTTGAATCAAAAGTGGCCTGTAATCCGAGATTTATCCATAGTTTACAGCTTTGCGTTTCATGTTTTTGGTCCCGGGAGCTAAGAGCACACTCCGCGCATGCGCACTGGCGTCCTCATCTACTCGAAACTATGGCTAAATCTCGGATTACAGGCCACTTTTGACCACACAAAATCGTAGACTAACGATATTGAGCTTCTATGATTTGAAAAGTGCTAAAGTTTGTGTTATTTGGAGCCCGCACGGGGCATATTACATGCTCGGGGAATGCCCCGAGCTATGGCTATAAGTCGCGCTAGGCTAATGGCGTTAGCCTAACGCTAATCTAAAACATCTCCGGAAATCCTCCATATGACACCAAAGTGCTATGGGTGAGTAAAACTTGTTTTATTACCGAAATAAGGCTCAAATTGTAAAAAACGTTACTTTTCCTTTAACAATACAGTCACAAGGTAGCTACCAATAGCCAACAGTTTTTCACCTTATCTTTTTTGTTCAAAATCAAACACTTAAACAGGACCACGAACAGTCACATTGTTCACCGGCTCCTGAAAATGTGTTGTTTACATCCTTTTTGTATTTGACTTGAGTTTTCATCTTTTTGATTGTGTTTGTTAATGTGTGCATTGATAACTGCACATTCATAACTGAATATTCCACCAAAGAGATGCGGAACACCCCCAGCATGATCAGTTACTGCAAAATCAACTGGAAAAACTGGCTCTTGCCCCCCATCTTCAAATATAATTATCATCACATTTTAGGATCTGAAAACCACTGATAATATAAAGTTAATGATACGAAGCTCTAGTGTAAGTAAAATTATACTTGGAAAGAATAAATAATAAGTCAGATTGAACTGAATATGGTTTGTTTTTGAGAATGGTGCAAGGTAAATAATGTGCTTTTTCTCAAACTGTGCTCAATTTGTATTCAGGGGAAGCTTTTTCACAATTGTAACAGCCTATTTTTACTTCACTTCACCTCAGATATGCAAATGTAAGGTACGTTTTGTGAAGTTTTCTTGAAGACATATGATCATAATATTGTGCAGCTCTTCAGTCACTGTGTCCTATTGCTATTATTTTATGTGAAAACAGCAGTGTAATAAACCCCCAGGTTTCCAGACTTGTTCATCCCTGTAAAACGCTGTTGCTCTCCACACAGGAGTCACCTTCAGCTCTCAAACTTTTCACTCAAATCACCAAATATCCAAATAAAAACCAGTGGTGGGCCAGTTACGCAGTTATCACTTTTTCAATATCTTTTATGTTAAGGCTTTTATTATTATTATTATTATTATTATTATTATTATTATTATTATTATTATTATTATTATTATTAATGTATTTTTTACCTTTATTTAACAATTAATCAGTCCTGCCAAGATATCAATTTCCACACTAAACATTTTAGTAATAGTGTTAAGACTTTTTGAATTGTGTGAATCTCATTTTCTTTTTTCATGTTTTTGAAGTAATGTTTCAAAACACAATTCAATTATGTACACTTTAATACTTTATATACAATTTTAAATACTCACTTGGGTTGTTTTAATCATATACTTTTTACTTTCATTTAATATATATTTTTTAAATGAGTAGCTAAAACCTTTATCAATGCATAATAAAAGAAGAAATTCAATTTGTCAACTGGACAAAGTTTGTTTGGTCGAAAACGTTTCGCCGCTCATCCGAGAGGCTTCGTCAGCTCTAATTACAATGCTGGTAAGACACTTGCTTATATCTTGCTGCAGGGAGGAGCTAACTAACTAACTACTTTCCGAAACTATCTCATTGGTTTCAGTCTTTATCAATGCAATCATTAAAATGGCAGTTCCTTTGATGACCACTAGACGGCGCCCTTCACCATTCTCCAACACCAACAGTCAGAGCTCTACTTTATATCCCTGAAATACGGTATCTCACTAGTTTCTACTCATTATACATTCGGCCGTAAAGAGGAGTAATACATTACACAGGCTAAATAGAGCTATATTTACAATGGGGTCCAAAGGAATGGTGTCATTACTATGCTTTACTATGGCAGTGTGTTCTCTGGCATGCTTGTGTGTGCGTGTGGCCTATATTCACCACATAAGGGCAGTATTGCAATGGGGATATAAATAAAACAGACCCCCCCCTTCCCACACCACAGTTAAAATACAGTAATTTATCTTAGCCCATTGCCCCAAACCATTTCACGTAATATAACTCAGGATATATTAAACTAGAGGTGATTGATATGGACAGCGCTGTCAGTATTACTTATTGGATGCAGTACTGTGCAAAGGTTTTCAATAGGTTTTGATGAAAGGCTCTATCTCGCGACAGTGGCAAAGTGTTGACAATGTTGTGTTAAAGGTGCATTGTGCCACTTTTCTGGTGAGTGGTTTGTCACCTGCTTGTATCCATGGAGATGTTATTGCTTTGCCTGGAATGTTCCATGGTATGACAGCAAACAAACCTATCTAGCATTCATTACTGGTGTTTCTATTGTTCAAAAATACAATCATTCTCTCTGTGAATAGTCTTGCCTCTCCATAGATCTGACCTGTAATGTAATTAGGGGGATTCTTCTTCTTCTTCTTCTTCTTCTTCTTCTTCTTCTTCTTCTTCTTCTTCTTCTTCTTCTTCTTCTTCTTCTTCTTCTTCTTCTTCTTCTTCTTCTTCTTCTCCTTCTCGTTCTTGTTCTTGTTCTTGTTCTTATTCTTCTTATTATTATCATCATCATTATTATTATTTTTCTGCCTAAACAATCACGATTTTGAGGCCCTAAATGTGGACAAAAAGTCCCCAAACCGGGATCCAGATGGACCGGTCGGTGGCTTTAATCTATAGTTGCGTTTCCTCGTGATGATAAACATTCTAGACAAAGAAGTAACATCTCCATGACGATAAGCAGGTGATGGACCCTCCAGTAGAAATGTTATGCAGTGCACCTTTAAAGTTCAGTAATACTCACAATAGATAAAAATAAATAAAAAAAAATAAGCAAAATAACTGTCTTTAACAATAACTAAAGATGTACAAAACTGTTAACACCATCCTGCATCACATTGGACGCATGAAAATAAATGTGTTCAATTTGAAGGTCAGTTTGTTTTTCTAGTGGGGGGGGTCTATCACATGCTTGTCTGCATGGAAATGTTATTGCTTTGGCTGGAATATTTCACAGTACAGTATTAAACCTTTCGATCTTCATGGAGACAAACCAGACCCAAGTTACAGGTCAGATCTGTGGCGAGACAATCCTGCCCAATTCCTGTTTTTCCTAGGTATGAAAAACCTAGGTAGGTAGGTTTAAGCTGTTTAATGTCATACTGTGGAACATTCCAAGCAGAACAATGACATATCCATAGAAACAAACAGGTGATGGACTCTCCACCAGAAACATAGAAACATTACAATTGTATGTACTTCAACATATATATATTTTTTTCACTTTTTGCTTAAACTTTGGCACAGCACTGTACAGCATGTTTACTATCTATTTGTATGTATTTGTGGAACAATTTGATTATTCTCTAGTGGTCCCTCTCTGAGTTTTAACTTGTGCTCCTTGTACATAAAAAAAAATCATACACCCCAAGATTATCAGAGGGAAGATCCAAGGATGCAGATACTCAAAAGAAAAGTGGTGTGTTGGTTACAAATGCAGTATGATGCTGTGTTCAACATTCAAAGCTCATATTCAGTTTGTGATTAGTTTTGGCTGAGTAATTGTTTATGTGCACAATTTATGGAAATTAGCTCAAAGCACCTGATGTTAGACACTTTTTGAGTAAAAGTCAAGGTTAAAGGGTGGTTTCTGTCTTTGCAGCAAAAACAGCAAGTTATACCCCTTATAGTTATACAAAATCTCTATTTCAGATCACAATATTTGTCTTTCAAGGCTACGTCAACGAATTATGTATGGTGGAAAAGTTAGTTGTTTCAGTAGTTCAAATGAAGGACAGGTAAAATAGTAAAATTACTATATTTAGTACAGTCTACAGTCCCAAACCTGGATTAAAAGGAATGTGTCAGGATGTACATTGAAAGAAAAAAAAAAATCAATCAAATTAGTCAGTTAGAAGATGTTTTGTAAATGGAAATATTCATTACAGATATTGAAAAATTGACAAAATAATTGTCAAAATGCTGTCAATACAAAATACATGTCTAATATCTATACACTACATATTTGGACACTTCCAAAATATATAGCTCCAACCAAAGAAATCAGGATTCTCAAATCTTTCAGTCAGTCTTTTTTTCAGCAAATCATCAATCAATTAATCAATCAATCAAACAATATTTATAAAGCGCTTTTCATACAGAATGTAACACAAAGCACCTTACAGTGGTTAAGGATTAGAAGATTGACTTTTATTGATCTCACATAGGAGAAGTTGTTTCTACATCCCCATGATTTTGTTATTTAGGCTTGGTCAGGCCCTAAGCTGGAGGATTTTACCTATGGCGCATGTTTGGGTTGGTGGGGGAAACTGGAGTGCCCGGAGGAAACCCACCCAGACATGGGGAGAACATGCAAACTCCACACAGAAAGGCCCGGCCCCAAATCATCTTCTTCTAAAATATTAAACCTGCCAAATGTATGCAAATAATATTTGCAACAATCACTTTATAGAGAACTACTGAAACTACTACTGAAAAAAGAAAAAAGAAAAAAAAAACCTTTTCCACCATGATGTAACTCATTGATGTTATACCTTATAGAAAGAAAACTTGAACACAAACAGACTTCTCATGCTGCCGAAGTTCAAATCAAAGTGTACAGAAACAGTAGTGATGGTTGGACAAGTGCACGGGGCTTTGGCCTGTTTTAGAGTCAAGGGGGTGAGGTTCATGGCTCCTGCAGGTCCCGTCCCAGTTATGCTCACAGTGCAAGTGGTTACTATGGGGACTACTCCATGCCGTTCCGGAGCATCTGATTAGCCGCGATGAGCATGACACTGATGATGAACGCCATGGCGAAAGCGCAGATCAGGCTCTTCCGCACACACGTTTGACGGTTCTTCTTCTTGGGATGAACTGCAAAATAAGCAAGAACAAAATACACATTATATGTATCAATTTTAGTGAGACTAAACACTAAATTGCTACTATACTGAATACTTGTCCAATCCCAATGTTCCTCATACATCCAAACAGCACCTTCCTCCACCTTCCCCACTCTCTCCCTTTTAGTCCTCCAGGCACTTCTAGCCCCTATTTGGACTGTAGCTGTGGGTGGAGTTTAGGTGTTTAGTCCTACTTTAATACATATTTATTTCAAATAGAGATGCACCAGTTCCATTTTTTCACAGTCGATGTATTTGAGTTCTGAGTATTCCAGGTCAGAGACTTCCCTTAAGACAAAATGTATAATTGATTCATAACATAATTTTAGCCTTTCCGAAAACACTGACAAATTTAGCTGTACTTCATTTTCAACAGTGAGTCAACATGTTTTTGTTTGAAAACACTTAACACATGACACATCTATCTGGAATAGAGCGCTTTCACGAACCTGGAAAAACAGGACGATGACCTGTATGTGCGACGATCTTGGATGCATTACGCGCTCAAAATTACGTGTGTTTAGATAGTAACCATGCAGAAAAAAAATCAAATTTTCGCGAGAAACCTTCCACATCGGAATCCAAAAGTTCTGACACAGTTGACCAGTTGTATAGGTATAAGTTGGATGCCAAAGAAAAGAAGCATTATATGAAAAAAACTCGAATTAATTGGGCAAGAAGATCCGTATGAGATGGATTCAAGTTTGTAAATGACGATTCTGCTGCTGTAAGCTCTCCCGACATTGTCAACTACCTGATCTTCTCCCCAAGTACTTATACAGCACAAGACCTTCAGAGCTCTAAAGGTCTGGAGGCAACAACCAGTTTGTTTGTGGCTGGTACGATAGCGTAAAGTGCAGAAAACTGGAGACATGCGTATTGTGATGGCAAATGTAGGCATACTTATATCTAGTAGACCCACATGTGTAACGTGTTAAAGTACTAGTATATTGCTTTTTATTATTCACATTTTGCAAAGATACGGCTACCGGCTAAGATATGGCTAAGACATGGCTAAGATACGGCTAAGATATGGCTACCGGCTGGGAAATGAGCTGAGCATATGTGAATGTTGTGATTTCTCCCATCCAAGTTCTGCTGTCTGTTCACCCTGGTTTAGTCCTGGTTTAGTCCTGGTTTAGACCTGGTTTCGTCCTGGTTGGTCACTACTTTAGGGAAACGATAGAACTGCAGGTGTTTTTCTCTGTCCGTTCTATTGTGACAGCTTAGGACCCGACAATAGTTCAAATATCACCAAAATGGCTGGCTTCCGGATTATGACGTCACGTGAAAATGCTTTATAGTCTCATGCAGTTGTTTCTGCACGATTCTCTCTGGTTGTTATTTTCCCATGATTCTTAGCAAACAATGTTCCTAATTAGATGGAAAGTGGTGTCCTTGTAGCTTTTGTTTGTGGGTGTGAGGTTTTGACTGTGCTGTAGTTGTAGTTCAGGGTGTAAACCAGAATATTCTGCATGAGTAAGCATTTGGTGTGAGTGGAAAGGAGAAATTGCTTTTTTAACAGCCAGACCCTGGCTCTAGGTGAGTCACCATCTGCCCTTTACTGTTCATGCCAGAGACACAAAACCCATTCTTACACTTGTAAAGAAAGGAATAGTGATGGACAGGTGTTGCCAGTTGCCAATTCTTACTATATGGTTTGCAGAAAGTGTGATTATTAGAGAGGTGTTACTTTGGCAAAGAGATTTATATAATATTAAAGGTGCACTATGTAACTTTTTCTTTCAGAAAAGTAAGGATTTGCCAAACAGGCAAAAAAAAAAAAAAAAAAAACATGCAACATACACTCAACAAAAATATAAATGCAACACTTTTGTTTTTGCTCCCATTTTTCCTGAGATGGACCCAAAGATCCAAAATTCACTCCAGATACACAACACTACCATTTCTCTCAAACATTGTTCACAAATCTGTCCAAATGTGTGACAGCGAGCACCTCTGCCCCGCCGAGACAATCCACCCCACCTCACAGGTGCGCCACATCAAGATGCCGATCCGACATCATGACCAGTGCACAGGTGTGCCCCAGACTGCCCACAATAAAAGGCCACCCCGAAATGTGCATTTTTTTTTTGCTTTATTGGAAGTCTGGGGACTCAGAACCAGTCAGTATCTGGTGTGACCACCATTTGCCTCATGCAGTGCAACACATCTTCTTCCCATAGAGTTTATCAGATTGTCAGTTGTGGCCTGTGGAATGTTGGTCCACTCCTCTTCAAAGGCTGTTATGGACGAAGAACACAGGTGCATTTTATTGATGGCATTTTGAATGCACAGAGATACCGTGATGAGATCCTGAGGCCCATTGTTGTGCCATACATCCATGAACATCACCTCATGTTTCAGCAAGATAATGCACGGCCCCATGTTGCAAGGATCTGTACACAATTCTTGGAAGCTGAAAATGTCCCAGTTCTTGCATGGCCAGCATACTCACCGGACATGTCACCCATTGAGCATGTTTGGGATGTGCTTGACCGGCGTATACGACAGCGTGTACCAGCTCCCACTAATATCCAGCAACTTCGCACAGCCACTGAAGAGGAGTGGACCAACATTCCACAGGCCACAACTGACAATCTGATAAACTCTATGTGAAGAAGATGTGTTGCACTGCATGAGGCAAATGGTGGTCACACCAGATACTGACTGGTTCTGAGTCCCCAGACCCCCAATAAAGCAAAAAAAAAAAATGCACATTTCGGGGTGGCCTTTTATTGTGGGCAGTCTGGGGTGCACCTGTGCACTGGTCATGATGTCGGATCGGCATCTTGATGTGGCGCACCTGTGAGGTGGGGTGGATTGTCTCGGCGGGGCAGAGGTGCTCGCTGTCACACATTTGGACAGATTTGTGAACAATGTTTGAGAGAAATGGTAGTGTTGTGTATCTGGAGTGAATTTTGGATCTTTGGGTCCATCTCAGGAAAAATGGGAGCAAAAACAAAAGTGTTGCGTTTATATTTTTGTTGAGTATATACAGGCTGCTTTATAATAAAAAATAAAGAATGATAATGAGACTATTATGACCTTTGAGGTGGATCTGAATTAACTGATTTGACTGATTGACATACTAACTCCAGCAGACAGGGGGCAATACTGCTTAATGGCCCTGTGGTTCATCTAAGAAAGCGTTTACTCTTGGCATTGCATTGTAAAACATCCGTCCAAGTAAAAATCTATAACATTATATAATATTTTCAGAACAAATAAAAATGATGATTGCCTCAAAAGTAGATTTGAATGAGTTAACTCTGTAGCTAAGCGCTCCTAATGTTCAGAAAAGTGGTTATAGGAGCAGAGCCAGATGTGTCCTTCAATAATCCTTGCAGTGAAGACAACAGCACAGGCCTCTCCTCTGCTGTCAGCCCCTCTGTGTCTCTGCTAAAATCACACGATGCATCAATAAATCACGTTTGAGCTGCCAGGAACTGAGGAGGAGAGAGGAAAGGAGAGAGGAGAGGAGAGAGGGGAAGAGAGAAGGTCCCACTGAAGGAGGGAAGGAGGGAAACTGGCAGCTGGGGTAAGTGCAGGAAAAGGTTGATCTGTACCCCTCCTCTGCTTTGTGTTTCATTGAATGCCTCTGAATAAGGCGTCCTTCAAAACCATAAACATCTGGAAGAGAGTAAAGTGATGTTTTGTCATATGTTTCTTCTTCCTTTAGTTTTACTGTAGTTAGGCCCACATCAGTCATGGAGAGAAACTATTTTGAATTTGCATATCAAAAAAATGAGCCCACTAATTATTTAGTCTCACCTTGATTCATTTTTTTGGTCCTGCTGTATAATATTTTTAAAGGAAAATTTACGTTTTTTTACAATCTGAGCCTTCTTTCGGCAATAAAACAAGTAGTTTTACTCACCCATAGCAGTTTGGTGTCAATTGGAGCAGTATCGCAGAACTTATGTTGTAGCCGTTCTGTTCTGCTAATGATCCCGTATCCGTTAGCGTGAGTGCTCGGGGCACTGATTTGCGGTGTCCAAATAACACAAACTTTAGCACTTTTCAAATCACAGAAGATCGCTGTGTCAGGGTAGACTTTTAGTGGATTCCAAAACGGCCTGAAACCCGATATCGCAACAGAAAAGTAAAGTTCAGAGCGGTGTTAGCTTCTTTCGGACTAGCGGTGTTTACAAAACAGCTAAGTTCACGCATGCGCACTGTCCTCTCTGATGACGTCATCAAATGAAACTAGAGCTGGATATCGGGTTTCAGGCCGTTTTGGAATCCACTGAAAGTCTACCCTGACACAGCGATCTTCTGTGATTTGAAAAGTGCTAAAGTTTGTGTTATTTGGAGAGCGCAAAGTAATGCCCCGAGCATATGATACAAGCACCATGTTAACGGATACGGGATCATTAGTAGAACAGAACGGCTCCAACATAAGTTCTGCGACACTGCTCCAATTGACACCAAACTGCTATGGGTGAGTAAAACTACTTGTTTTATTGCCGAAAGAAGGCTCAGATTGTAAAAAAATGTTACTTTTCCTTTAAGTCCTCTGTGATATTTTCTCCTTCCTCATAAACAGCCATTTTGTTTTGATACAGGTGGACCATGCATCTCCTTGATTAGATAATCCTCTTGTCAATCATGCCCATTTGAGATTCAACTGGTGACAAAAGTATAATATTATTCTAATATTAATTTGGTACTTCAGGATTCAATGGTTGGTTTGTATATTTTGTCTCCACCAGACAATATAAGGACAGACAACGGCTCCATTCCCCCAGTGAACAATACAGGACAAGAGTCAAAGAGGACCTTGACCTAATGTCATCTCAAAGCTATCATTTTCATTTTTACACTGCTTTTCCTTATACCCTGGCTATTGCACATAACATACATTTTATTTTATTTTAGTTATAGCCTACATATACACTATTCCATTTGTGTCCCCTTTTTGGCTTGTAATTTCTACTGTTTCCACTTTGTTGTTTCTAAAAACTGTTATTATTTTGTACATCCAAATACGTCTGAAAATACTATGCACATTGTTCTACAGAAAAGGTCAAATGAGCGCATGAGAAGCAGTGTGAGGAGGCATTATTCTGAAGTGTCCCCTGACCCCCTCTGCTGTGGGTGTAGAGGGATGCCCCCAGCGACATCTGGTACAAACCGCAGGGGTGTCTCTGCATTTCCATGAAGTGTCTGAGGTGGAGAACATGTGTAATCTCCTGCCTTTACAACTGTCCAAATGAAGAAAATTCTACTTAATGCATTTGATTATATGACATTTTTACTGTTCTTGTTTATATTTTGGAAGAACAAGATATTTCAAAAACTTAATGAACTTAAAGTACTGGTAATTGCAGTATCTGTTGAGTATAATGTGCTGTGATTCTGTCATTTCTGTTTGTTAATGATAATCGTAACTCTTTTAAAGGTCAAATTTTCACTTTCTGAGGTTTTTGAACGTTAATGTGAGCTCCCCTACGCTGTTTAGGCCCCCTTCATGGTTAAAAGTTGTGAAATGTCTAAACTGAGCATTTGCGATCCTTTTCTGCGTTACAAAAAATCGGAGCTCAAACGGGCGAGTTGGAACAAGGCACCTTATTGACGTCAGATCGAAAAAAGAAATGCAAATGCAGTTCCACCCCCGTCTGTCTGTACTCAGCGTCTCTGTAAATCACGCCCAGAGAGTTTGGACTGCGAATGCGCTAGGCAATGCGAAATGCGTTTTTTTATTTGCCTGGAGGCACGTCCGAGTGTTTCTAGGCTCGGAAGTCCTTTATCTGAGCCTCTGGACCTTTGAACAGCAGTGGTTTAATTTTATTTTATGTGGAAATGTGTTTATTTTTCAATGGAACGCTTCAAATCTCTCCCCCGTGCAAAAACAAGGAAATGGATCAGCTGTGGGCTCTGAGCTCTGAGCGGAGAGTTTGGCCACGCCCCCACCCTCTACTATTGGCCATCTCTTTTCTCCTCATTTGCATTCAAGCAACAACGCCCAGAATAAAGAGTTTGAGAGAGATATTTATGACTCTTTCTCATCTTATCTCTGTTTCTCATGCACTGAGTGTTGATTTTGAAGAAGGATTCATTTACAGTATTAGGGAACCATTAAAGAGCCATATAAAAGCATCAAGAAGTACCATGTCATGGGATCTTTAAAGGTCCTTTATTACACAAAAGTGACTCTTGAGATTTTGTTACCTCCTCAAAAACATACCTGATTGTGTTTTGTTTCATTCACACATGTTTGAGTAATCCTTTATTATGTCATTGCCAAAGCTCAAAATGCTTTGTTCCACCACTTTTTACCTTTAGTTCAATAGAGATTCAATATTCCATGGCTGAAATCAAAGTACAACTCCAGATATGTTTGTGATGAGGGCACAATGTTATAAAGATCAGAAAATAGCATAATACAGGCCCTTTAAACTGAGTGGTCTACAGCCAATGGTCTGTCAGAAAAAGCATGTGGTTTGGAGCAGAGTTCATATTATTTGTTTTTAATGAAATGTTTAAAAAAAAAAAAAGTCAGTGTCTGCTGTGTCTGAAATACCAAGCGCTAGCCTGGGCCTCTTCCCTCTGGATTCATTATAAGTTTGTTTCTTTTACCTCTGTCCTCTAATACCTGGGGGTGTCCAGTATGTCTGACTGTGCACCTAGATATACTGGTCTTATTGCTATAGACATAAGATATTCAGCATTTCACTGCCTTTTTACAGCAAGAGTGACAAATATTTGGTTGTTTACTGAAGAAATGGCACACAAACTTGATTATTTCTCAACAATATCTACACAAATATCAAATATTACAAGAGGACTACAAAATACAACATACTGTATATAAAGCAAGTCTTGCTACAGATTTCAGGTCAAATTTAGAGCTAGAGAAAGGTAGAAAATGTTGCAAATCTGGACAATGTTTTCTTAAAATCAAGGCATTTCAGCTAACCATTTAGAAGCCTTTATCAAGCTGAAAGAGGAACAAGATGATACTGTTTATTCCTGTAATTCTAAGAAATTTGTCAGTATAGCTCTTCAGATCAGTACTTTTAGATTGATAATCGCTTCCCAATGATTCACTGAAACATCTCAATTTCAAGAAAACACTGACCACCAGATGGCCACTTTTGAAACTTTTCTACCATGCACCACTCCTGGACAAATGATGGATTACATCAACAGACTCAGACTACATTGTAAACCAGGACAAAAACAGCAGACTATATTAAATTTTAAACGAGACTACTAGAACAACACCAGTCAAAACAAGAATGGAATATGAACCAAGACTATGCTCAGAGTAGATTCAACCAAAAATAATAATAAACCAAGTCTGCAATTATTAAAAAATAATACAACTTAAATTGCAGAAATATCAGCAAGAGTTGCCCAAGGTAGAAAAGCCATGACATTGATATTTTCAGAGCCGAGCATATTTAATTTTTAATTTTAACTGCTACACAACTCTGATAAATATTGTATTGAAATTCAAAGCAATGTCCGTGGATTGTGATGCTTAATAGACTATGATATTTGTATGATAGCTGCAGAATTATTTTGTTTTTCCACTTTAAAGATCCCATGACATGGTACTTCTTGATGCTTTTATATGGCTCCTTAATGGTTCCCTAATACTGTAAATGAATCCTTCTTCAAAATCAACACTCAGTGCATGAGAAACAGAGATAAGATGAGAAAGAGTCATAAATATCTCTCTCAAACTCTTTATTCTGGGCGTTGTTGCTTGAATGCAAATGAGGAGAAAACAGATGGCCAATAGTAGAGGGTGGGGGCGTGGCCAAACTCTCCGCTCAGAGCCCACAGCTGATCCATTTCCTTGTTTTTGCACGGGGGGAGAGATTTGAAGCGTTCCATTGAAAAATAAACACATTTCCACAGAAAATAAAATTAAACCACTGCTGTTCAAAGGTCCAGAGGCTCAGATAAAGGACTTCCGAGCCTAGAAACACTCGGACGTGCCTCCAGGCAAATAAAAAAATGCATTTCGCATTGCCTAGCGCATTCGCAGTCCAAACTCTCTGGGCGTGATTTACAGAGACGCTGAGTACAGACAGACGGGGGTGGAACTGCATTTGCATTTCTTTTTTCGATCTGACGTCAATAAGGTGCCTTGTTCAAACTCGCCTGTTTGAGCTCCGATTTTTTGTAACGCAGAAAAGGATCGCAAATGCTCAGTTTAGACATTTCGTAACTTTTAACCATGGGAACATTAACGTTCAAAAACCTCAGAAAGTGAAAATTTCATGCCATGGGACCTTTAATGAGCTAATAAAGATTATAGAGGTTGTAGCTGAAAAGGTCTGTGCCTCTTCTGGTTTCTTTTTTTTTTTTTCCATGATAAGGTCCTAAATGTATTACGAAATTGACTGGATTGAATTTAATTGAATACAAACATACCCGTTCCAAATCAGACCCAGAACAGGACCACAGAGAGAGAGAGAGGGATAGAGAGAGAGAGAGAGAGAGAGAAGAGAAAGAGCGAGAGAGAGAGAGAGAGAGAGAGAAGAGAAAGAGAAGAGAAAGAGGGAGAGAGGGAGGGAGAGAGAGAGGGAGAGAGAGAGAGAGAAGAGAAAGAAGGAGAGAGAGAGAGAGAGAAGAGAATGAGGGAGAGAGAGAGAGAGAGAAGAGAAAGAGGGAGAGAGAGAGAGAAGAGAAAGAGGGAGAGAGAGGGAAAGAGAGAGAGAGAGAGAGAAAGAGAAGAGAAAGAGGGAGTGAGAGAGGGATAGAGAGAGAGAGAGAAAGAGAGAGAGAGAAAGAGAGAGCGAGAGAGAGAGAGAGAAAGAGAAAGAGGGAGAGAGAGAGAGAGAGAGAGAGAGAGAGAGAAGAGAAAGAGGGAGAGAGAGAGAGAGAGAGGGGGATAGAGATAGAGAGAGAGGGATAGAGAGAGAGGGATAGAGAGAGAGAGAGAAGAGAAAGAGGGAGAGAGAGAGAAGATAAAGAGGGAGAAAGAGAGAGAGAGAGAAGAGAAAGAGGGAGTGAGACAGGGATAGAGAGAGAGAGAGAAAGAGAGAGAGAGAGAGAGAAAGAGATAGAGAGAGAGAGAGAGAGAAAGAGAGAGAGAGAGAAAGAGAAGAGAAAGAGGGAGAGAGAGAGAAAGAGGGAGAGAGAGAGAGAAAGAGAGAGAGCGAGAAGAGAAAGAGGGAGAGAAAGAGAGAGAGAGAGAGAGAGAGAGAGAAGAGAAAGAGAGAGAGAGAAGAGAAAGAGAGAGAGAGAGAGAGAGAGAGAGAGAGAGAGAGAGAGAGAGAGAGAAAGAGAGATACTTTATTGATCCCGAGGGAAATTCAAGGCTAAACCTGCACTAAATACAGAACAAAATTAAAGTTGCACTGTGCCACTTTTCTGGTAAAATTTCCACTAATGGTAAATGGTCACATTTTTTATACAGCACTTTTCCACCTACTCACCCCATACCACTCACCCATTCACACACGCATTCATACACCAGTGTACGCAGACACAGGGGGCGAGGTGGGTTAAGTGTCTGGAAAGGACACAACAACAGCATTCATCTGTGGGAGCTGGAATCGCACCACCAACCTGTGGGTCAGTGGATCTGACTGCTTAACCAATGTTTATGACGAGAGCGGGATTCAAACGTGAGCTTCTGTTGCCCTGCTTTGTTTACCTGCTTGTCATTATGGAAACGCTATTGTTTTGTCTCGAATGTTACACAAAATGGCATTTAACGTCTCTGTCTCCACAAATAAATTGTCTAAATAAGAAACAAGAACTGAACAAGGGCAGGTGGATATTTTCCAGGGCATCTTGTAGGATCATATCATTTTTGCATTAGTCTGAGCATTTCTTTATTCAGTTTGCCCTTATTAGCTCATTTGATTCCTTTTTTGTTCTGCTGCATTTCACAGCCTCTTTCTACAGACAATGCCCTATTCAAACTGTGCTCCCATTTGTCAACAGCTCGACGGCCACGTCACAGTTTTAACAAAACATTTTAATTCTGCTAAATGAAGCTGAATAAATGATTAGTCAAATAAAGAAACATTTGACTTTGAGAGGTAATTAATTTTACAACAGCCACTCAAGCTGAAAGAGAACGTTTGTGTTCCAGGAGACTGTGGTTAACATGGAGCTGTGAAAATACTCATAATATGTATACTTATTCATTCATTTTCTTCTGCTTTTCCATTTTCTGGTCTTGGGCAGCAGTCCAAGCAGTGTTCTGCTGCCCAGAACACAATGCACCAGCCCCCATGAATCCTCCCGCAGGTGGTGGGTCCACAGGAGGACGGCGCACATCACAACCTTGATGTATCTTCTGCTATGGGGGCTACCAGTGTCCGCAGACACTGGGGGCGAGACCCAAGGACACAACAGCAGCGCTCATCTGTGGGAGCTGGGATCACATGCGGTTAACCCGTCAAGAGCGGAATTCGAACCGCCAACCCCTGGATCACGAGGCATATGCTCTACCAACTGAGCTACTGCCGCCCCCATATGTATACTTAGAAAAGCTCTAATGTAAAATAAAAATGTGTAAAAATGTCTAATGTAAGGAATACTATCTCTGTTACTACAATATGACAGCTGGTGCTGAAACTCCTCAGTGTTGTTGTGTCATTGGGCAAAACAGTTCACCTGCCACACTGGTTGCATGTGCTGGGAGTATAAATGAATAATGCATGACCAGGCTTGGGGAGTAACGGATTACATGGAACGGCGTTAAGTAAAAGGATACAAAAAAAAGGTAACTGTATTCCCCTACAGTTACAAAGAAAAAGACGTACTCAGATTACAGGTACATTTAGTGAAAATGGGGATTACTTAGCAGGATTACAATTTGAAAGCATTTTATGTTATTTCATTTTTTCATTTAAAGCCAGAGGTCATATGTAGGGAAAACAGAACATCGTGCGCCGCGCGCACTCTGTGAAACAAACTTGCAGCGGCGCGCGCTGTGGAATACACTTGCAGTGGCTCGCACTGAACTTCACGCAGGTCGCGCACTACGGACTAAACTTGCAGCGGGCATGGTTTCAAAAAACGCATTTAGCGGGTGGAAATTTAGGGAGAATTTTATTTTTAAAGAAGACAAAGGGAACAACATCACAGTGCAGTGCAAATTGTGCCTTCCAGCGGTTAAACACCTGTCAATGTCCAAGGATTCTACTTCCAATCTCAAGAAACATTTACAGGTAAGATCGCTAATATTAACGCTTTGATACTGACAGGCCCTAAATGTCCTGCTTCAGTCATGTTCATTCATTCATTCATTTTCTTCCGCTTTTCCATTTTCTGGGTCGCGGGGGAAGCAGTCCAAGCAAATCTGCTGCCCAGAACACAATGCACCAGAATATTCAGTCATGTTATGTGTGAATATGAGTCATTTCTTTGTCTTGATTCATTGGTAGGAGCCAGTTTCGAGTTAGCTATCGACTAGCAAACTATTAGCAAGCTAGCTAACGTTTGCGGTCACAAGTACACTTTGTGCATTTGTAGAACGATATTACAATATTTAAACATTATCTAGGCAACATAGTCATGTTAACTGATCCATGAAGACCCTTTAGACAATTCCGAGCAAAGCTGTCGTTAGATGTAGGCCAGCACGCAAGCTGGACGAACATCCTGTCCAGCTGCGGAGATCGGGCAAGATGACTGTCCCAGTAAAACTAAAACTTTAACTGAAAATATAATTTCGGTGAAGTCATAGGTGTTTAGGTGTTTGGTTTAGTGAGTGACCTTGTTTACTAGTGACTTGGCTTATAGTGATAACAGTTAAAACTACACATAGAACTGTACTTGTCCTCCTAAAAACTTTTAATTGTATTGTACTTATTTATATTTACAACTATCACTAATGCCACTAATGATAACTTTTATGATGATGGGTATTGTTATTGTTGTTATTTATAATGCACAAAAGTAAGTAATTTTCTTGTTTTCTTGTTGTTATGGGATATTTGGTGTTAAAGTAATCCAAAAGTAACTGAAAGTAATCAAGTTACATTACTTTAATATTATAGTACCGGGATTACGTTACTGAATACATATTTTAAGGAGTAACTAGTAACTGTACCGGATTACATTTCTAAAGTAACCCTCCCAACCCTGTGCATGACATAGTAAAGAGAGTCTGAGCACCTGTAAAAGTGCTATGTAAGCCTAATGCATTATATTATTGTAACATTTTATCATCATGTTTTCATTTCATAAAATAAAGTTAAAACAAAGAAAGTCATTATTTTTGACTAAAATTATATTTCTACAACATTCATACAGAGTAAATCTGATCAGAGCCCCAGCTTGGTTCACATTTTTCTATTTTCTACTGTATAATAAGAAAGAATAAGAAACCATAAAGCTGTTCTAAGTGTGTTTTGGAGCATTAAGTCGCTGTTAAGAGACTTTTATAAGTGTTGGATAATGCTGTTGGCTATTGTATTGTTACCTCGATAAAAGCATTTGAAATTGAGCCTTGGAGAATCACAGTGTCCATTTAGTTTTATGATAATAGCCATCACATTATATGTTAATGTTCAGATTGTGATAAATAATGATATTTGTTGCAGTGTTTTTGTGGCTGTAGCCATGCAGCTATTTGTGTTAGCGTGTCCATTTGCAGTAATGTGTCTTTTGTTTTTGCCTAAAGCTCATATTATCACCACACTTCCTTTTTTCTGAAACATATAAATTCAGGCACTGCACTACTTTTATTAGGTAGTGTCGAGTTGACTGTTTAATGTGTATGCACCAAAGTATTTACAATCTTACCTGGTAGAGCTACATTCAGCATCGTTATTGTCTCATGTCTGTTGTTGAACACACGGAAATGTGCAATATACATAATAGTCTTTATAATGGCAGAGTATTTATCAAAAATCAAAGCTAAATATTTGGAACAATGTAAAAAAATGTCAATCAGGGTAATAGTCATCTACCACCATTGTTAGCTAATCTCTGCTATATTTGCTGCATTACAAGTACAGTGGTACCTCACCTTACGAAATAAATTTGTTCCAGAAGTGGTTTCGTAACGTGAAAAATTCGTAAGTTGAGTAGCTATTTCAATGGAAAAAGCCTGATTCGTTCCAAGGCCCCGATCCAAGCTTTTTTTTTTATAGTGTAACTTTTTTTTATAGTGTAACATTGTGTTCTGCCTCCTGATTGGTTTCTCAGACTGGATTTGGACTTTTCTCGCGTTTGTCTCTCGTTTGGACACTCAAACTTGGACCCAGGGGGACACTGCCAGCCCGCCTTAAGAGCTCCCTAAGCGGGCATGGGTCCGGGGATTGTCCCGGTCACCGGCCTGGAGGTCTTGAAGAGGCCGACCTCACGGTTCTATCCAGGCTCTGTGAGCACCTTACGCGGGCAGGTCTGGAGCGGGTCTGGACCGCCGCTGCTCTTGCGTGCGAGTGGCGGCTCGCCTCGGCTGTGGCTCGAGGCGAGGCCAGGGGGTGGACGCGCGCGGCGCTTTGGAGCGGCGCTTTGGTCCACCTGGTCTAGTCCTGGTCTAGTCCTGGTTTAGTCCAGACCACTGCGGCTCCTCCTGGTTTAGTCCAGACCACTGCGGCTCCTCCTGGTTTAGTCCAGGTTTAGTCCTGGTTTAGTCCAGACCACCGCGGCTCCTCTAGACCTCCTCTAGACCTGGTCAGGTCTAGAGGAGGTTTAGACCACCGCGGCTCTTGCATGGGTCTCGTTCATGCGCTCAGACTGCGTGCTGTTCTACTCGCTGCTCCCCTCAGCTGTGACTCGAAATGAAACCAGGAAATAATTTAATCCACCTGGTCTAGTCCTGGTTTGGTCCTGGTTTGGTCCGGGTTTGGTCCTGGTTTGGTCCAGGTTTAGTCCTGGTCCAGTCCAGGTTTAGACCTTGGTCTGGACCTGCTGGCAGCTCCGCGCCGGGTCATGCTGCGCTATCACACATGTCCGCGCGCAGTCTTCTCCCCCCTCCCGCTTCCCCCCACACTTCACTATTGATACGTTTTGTTGGGAATCTGTGGGGGTTTGGGTGTTTGAACGGGGGACAGGTGTGAGAGGGGTTTAAATCCAGTCTGAGAAAAGCTATAATGTGTGTGGCTGAGCGCGCATTATTTGAATTTTTGAGATTTCGCGTTTCGTAACTTGAATTTTCTTTCGTATCTAGAGACCAAAATTTACCGTGAAGGCGTTTCGTAACTTGAAATTTTCATTTGTTGGGTCATTTGTAAGGTGAGGTACCACTGTATTTTATATTTAGATCCAGACACCTAACAGAGGTCTGATGTGCAATAACAGCTGCTTTTACAATATATTGTTCTCAAGCAGGTTCTACTACATGAGAAAATCAAATACTGGACTTTTAATTACTGGCTGAGTCATGACTGTTTGTTTTTCAACTGGTGTCCCGGAGAACAGCACCTTGAGGGAATGCCAGGTGTGCCTTGACAAAATCTCCAATCTGAGTTAACTGATTCACAAATGCATTTAATAAAAAAGCACCAAACAAATGAATCACTATTACCACATTTAAAGAACCAGAAAGTGGCATGGACAATAGCTCCATCATGTACCACTTTATTTTTAATGAAACGTGTGATTTGCTGGAATATTTTCAACCTAATGAGTGTGTCATGACTTAAAGGTCCCATGGCATGAAATTTTCACTTTCTGAGGTTTTTGAACGTTAATGTGAGCTCCCCTACCCTGTTTAGCCCCCCCCCCCAATGGCTAAAAGTTGCGAAATGTCTAAACTGAGCATTTGCGATCCTTTTCTACGTTTGAAAAAAACACAGCTCAAATGGGCGATTCTGGACAAGGCACCTTATTGACGTCAGATCGAAAAAAGAAATGCAAATGCAGTTCCACCATCGTCTGGATCTCCACCCCCTGTCTCTGGAAATCACGCCCAGAGAGTTTGGACTGCGGAGGAGCTACGCAGTGCGAAATGCGTTTTTTTATTTGCCTGGAGGCACATGCGAGTGTTTCTAGGCTCGGAAGTCCTTTACCCGACCCTCTGGACCTCTGAAACAGTAGTGGTTTAATTTTATTTTCTGTGGAAATGTGTTTTTTTCACTGAAATGGCTCTCCTTTCTGTCTTCGTGCTTCAAACGCGGAAGTTGGGAGACAGCCACAGCGCAGCGCTCCAGCGGCTTAGAGGAGCGGGTGCGGGGGGGGGGGCCCCACCCGCTCCTCTAAGCCAATCTGTGTCCTTCTCATTTGCATTCAAGCAAGAAGGCCCAGAATGAGTTGTTCAGAGAGTGAATTTGTGACCATGTCTGTGTAAATGTGTCTTTCTCATGCACTGAATCTTGATTTTGAAGAAGGATTCATTTACAGTATTAGGGAACCATTAAGGCACCATATAAAAGCATCAAGAAGTACCATGTCATGGGATCTTTAAAAAAGATTGAAAAACCCTGCTTGCTTCTGTGTTTGGTTGACAATACCATACAAAACCTTTTCACCCCACCTCACTCTAGTGTGGTGTTTGTGATACTGTTTGTGATTCCACATACCTCCTTCGTACTCTGGGCAGTTCCCTGATGTCTCATTGAGGCT
This sequence comes from Paratrypauchen microcephalus, assembly GCA_036785185.1. Lineage (NCBI taxonomy): Eukaryota > Metazoa > Chordata > Actinopteri > Gobiiformes > Gobiidae > Paratrypauchen > Paratrypauchen microcephalus. Next base: position 1,570,009 of record JAVJIX010000120.1, on the reverse strand, counting down.
CTCCTCCTCTGTGATGATGATGTTCTCGATGTCCTTCATGGTCAGGTGGTCTCTGAAGGCGTGGAACAGAACCTGCTTCAACTCGTCCAGAGACAGCTGCTGCATGTCAAACTGAAAAGGAACACAGACCGAACACCAGGTGGTCAGAGGGGGCATCGACATAATGTTGAATCTTCATGTTACAAGAGAATAAACATCTGAGTGTTGTCCAGACTACTGACGAAGAAATAAGTAGATTTTATAAATAAGTAGATTTTAACATTCTCTTTTGTCTTTGCCACATTAGCATGCTTCTTTTTGCACAATTTTCCCAGGCACAATGTGCACAGACATGTACAATCTGAAAAAAATCAGATTACTCACATTAGATGGCGGTTCACATGTTATTTCAGTAATCTGATAACGCAGAAATCAGATAGTAATGTGATTTCTGCTGTGCATGTAAACATAGGCACTGTCAGACAGAAACAAAACAACAAAGCTGGAGTTTTCTGAAATTATGGTTCTTGGATCTTTTTGTGTTTCCCCTAATTCAGTGCAATTAACTACACATATTGTAAGTGAGAGCCATGTGATGTGTATTGGGAATGCAGTGACAGTATGGGCTGTGATGGTGCTACTACAATATTTTCCAAACATCTGCCATCACACAAAAGAGAAAAGATTATGCTGTTTAATTTACCCTGGGCCTATATTATTAATTAATTATAGTGTAAAATAAGTAGAGCAATGCAGTAGTTAAAGGGACAGTGTGTAAGATTTTTACCCGTTAATGACTGAAATTGAAGATACCCATTCAAAAATACAGTGTTTTCCAAGCCTTTTCACTTCCATCATGAAATCAAAGTATTCTTGGAGTATTTGGACTTAGATATAGTCACATAAAAGGGGGATCTTCCCCATGCAGAGGCAGCCATTTTGAATACGAGAGCCGCAGAAGGACATTTGGGCTCCGCCTTCGCCTTCGGCAAGGCTCGTGGTTTTGGGTAAACAACACAAGCATGCTGCCGGATCAGACGACGTAATGGATCTAACACATGTTTTTGACTAAATTGTTTTACTGGATTTTATTCGCTGGATCCTTACGGACAAATTGAGAGCAAGTTTATGGTGAAATACAGAGTTTGACCTGTGCAAAGCATTCTAAGGTAAGCTAACCTCGTTTTGTGCTTTTCCGTATAAAAGCCCCATGTGCTCGGGGAGTGATTGTTGTGCAGGGAAATGAATTGCATAGTCAAAAAGAGGAGACTGTAAGGTTTCATTTGATGTGTAGAGTGTCATGGTACATGATCGGGAATGTGTGTTTTCATGAGAAAAAACAAAAAAAACAAAAACGGGACCGCGTTTTATTTATACAGTAGCGGCGCGCGGGTGACCCTCGAGGTCTGCCGTAGCTAAAACAGAAAGTGCAATAGCACCATCCACCTATGCGCCACGAATCCTACACACTGGGGCTTTAAGTTTAAATTCTAGCCAAAGCAGTCAACCTAATATCCTATACACAATTACATCTTCTTTATGGTGATTCACTATAGCATTTTTTTCCAAACACCAATTGAACAAGTGATTATAGAAACTATTACAAATACACTCAATTCAATTTTAAGATAAAAATAAATCAAAATTACAGTCCCGTAAGACAAAGTAAAGATTGCTTTAACTAAACATGTTGATCAAATAGGGGAGATATCAGTGTGTGTGTGTTTGCATATGTATCAGTGTGGCTATTTCTGGAGCTTGAATCAGTATGCCAGTCTGCTGCATGCATGGATATAGGTCCTGAAATGTATGCACGCACAATGTGTGGAGAGCACAGGACCGTTAAAATGGAAATAGCCTGAACACTCACTGCCTTGTAGATGATTGTATTAGGTTGTATGCAAATGTTTTTAATGATTTATGAAGCTTAGACCAATCTGCTGCTGAGGTGCCAAGAGCTGTCCTCTTCTGTGTGCCCTTCCCCAATAACATCATTGGTATGATGGGACGACCCTCTGAGATGCACAGCTCCTCCCCCTGCGCCCACACTGACATTGTTCTAGCGAGGACCATCCCAATGAACATGACCTTATATGCTGATGTCATCCAATCATCACGTATAAAGCGTTACCTAGTGCAACTTTAAATAACAATCCAGAAGATTTGCACTTTTCATACTAAGAATTTTCCACTTGTTTGACACTATACATTAACCGCAGCCATAATTCACTCCACCTTCATGCACTTACGTTCTAAGAGACAGTATAACATCATAATAAAGCGACTCTGTAAGCAGCTGCGTCTCTTAAACGTCTCTAAAGCAGTCTTAAATACAATGCGGTGATCGTTTTTTCAAAGCAGATGGACCAGCAAAATAGAGATTTAATGGAGAGAGAAAAATAAAAGTGAGCAAGATGATATTAATGATATTGAGGTCAGGAAAAATCAGGAAGCAGCAGAAGACCCAGATGGAAGACAGAGATGACAGACGATTGTGCAGAAGATTATTATGGACAGAGATTCTCATTTTAGTAAGGACAACAGTAAGTTCTGCTATTTTAAATCTGACAGTGTACTGCAAAAATGGACAATTCAGAACAATATTATTTTGACTATTACATTTATTCGGTTCGTGGTGCTGGAATATTATTTGCAAATAGAGTTAGAAATTAGTGCGGTGTGTCTGACTGGAGGAATAGTTATGACAAAATATGAACTTTATTCTTCTATTTGATTTCTGAATCAAACTCTTAAAGGTGCACAATGTAACTTTTCTGGTGGTCGGCTCCATCACCTGCTTATCTTCATGGAGATGTTACTTTTGTGCCTGAAATGCTTTCCACTAGGGCATTAAACTAATCTATTTTACACAATTATTATTATCCTGAGTGGGGAGGCCTTTCCTCAAATCTGACTTACAACTTCTGATGACATTATTGCTCACAGATCTCATGCAAAACATCCCTCAGAAAGGTTACAGAGTGCCCCTTTAACTGTTGACAAAGATGCATTGACTCCACTGCAGACTTACGCCCCAGCCAGTGTTAAAAAGCTGAGTTTCCTTTGTGCAGCCAGTGCTCTGTGTGTGCCCTGAAGGAAGCTTGGAAATAAGACTCTTTGGACTTCAGGACAAGTGACATGACAGCTCAGGACGGGAGCACCCCAAACCTACAATGTTCCTGTCAGTTTGGGCAAAAAGTAAAAGTCACAAAGGAACAGCAGCCGTTTAGTGATCCAGTTTGATTTCTGAAAGACTCTGAAAGGTGAAAGAAGGTGTTTGGTCTATTTAATGAATTTTGAAGTTCCATTTACAACAAAAGCGTCAATAAAGTTTGGGGGGCTAGTACAAACCTCTGCAAACATACAAACAATACACCAACCAAACCGGAAACCTCAAAATCTAGAAACAAACATCATCAGGACAATCAGCTATTTAACATATACAGTGGTACCTCACCTTACGAATGACCCAACAAACGAAAATTCCAAGTTACGAAACGCCTTCACGGTAAATTTTTGTCTCTAGATACGAAAGAAAATTCAAGTTACGAAACGCGAAATCTCAAAAATTCAAATAATGCGCGCTCAGCCACACACATTATACACTTTTCTCAGACTGGATTTAAACTTTTCTCACATTTGTCTCTGTTTAAACACTCAAACTTTCATAGATTTTCAACAAAACGTATTAATAGTGAAGTGTGGGGGGAAGGGGGAGGGGGAGAAAACTGCGCTCTGACACATGTGATAGCGCACATGACCCGGCGCGGGGCTGACAGCAGGTCTAGACCAAGGTCTAAACCTGGACTGGACCAGAACTAAACCTAGACTAAACCAGGACTAAACCAGGACTAAACCAGGACTAGACCAGGTGGATTAAAGCGCCGCGTGCAGGTCTATTTCCTGGTTTCTCACGAGTCACAGCTGAGGCGAGCAGCGAGGAGGAGACCGCACGCAGTCTGAGCGCATGTGAGCGAGAGCCATGCAAGAGCCGCGGTGGTCTAGACCTCCTCTAGACCTGACCAGGTCTAGAGGAGGTCTAGAGGAGCCGCGGTGGTCTAGACTAAACCACGACTAAACCTGGACTAAACCAGGATGAGCCGCGGTGGTCTGGACTAAACCAGGACTAAACCTGGACTAAACCAGGAGGAGTCAGACTGCGTGCGGTCCCCTCCTCCCTGTGGTCTCCTCCTCGCTGCTCGCCTCAGCTGTGACTCGTGAGAAACCAGGAAATAGACCTGCACACGGCGCTTTAATCCACCTGGTCTAGTCCTGGTTTAGTCCAGGTTTAGTCCAGGTTTAGTCCTGGTTTAGTCCTGGTCCAGTCCAGGTTTAGACCTTGGTCTAGTCCTGCTGTCAGCTCTGCGCCGGGTCATGCTGCGCACACGTGTCCGTGCAGTTTTCTCCCCCCTCCCGCTTCCCCCCACACTTCAATATTGATACGTTTTGTTGAAAATCTATGAAAGTTTGAGTGTTTAAACGAGAGACAAATGTGAGAAAAGTTTAAATCCAGTCTGAGAAACCAATCAGGACACAGAACACATTGTTACACTATAAAAAAGTTACACTATAAAAAAAAAAAAAACTTGGATCGGGGTCTTGGAACGAATCAGGCTTTTTCCATTGAAATAGCTACTCAACTTACGAATTTTTCACGTTACGAAACCACTTCTGGAATGAATTAATTTCGTAAGGTGAGGAACCACTGTACTGAAATACTACTAAATGGACAAATAATTTACAAACCCCATGTAGAGGAACAAGAATACTATGCCATATCAGAACATAATGTTATTGTTTATTCATTTTTCACTAGGAAGTTTAATCTGCAAGTGGTGGAAAATATCAGCAAAATGTGTAATTGTGGTGGCTAGACATTTTTGATTAGATATGCACTACGTGACTTTCTGGACTAATAACCCAGTCTGCATTCTCTCCTCATTAAGATGAGTCATTTTAGCATGGTGTTGCATAATAACAATATAAAAACAAACCTTGAGCCCCCTAAAATAGTCTGCATATTTCTGTTGTAGTTGCTGTTCCTATCCTGATTAAGAGTGTTGAGGAAAAAAATCTAAGTATCCAGACACTTCAGCCTCTGTAGCTGAGTGATTGTTGTGTGAGGGTCTGTTTGGAGATGGTCAGAAAGCCATTAACTCCAGATTCAGGTCAGCTGCAGTAAGGGGTAGTGTCATCAAGTATAAAGTGAAAAAAGGAAACAATAGCAGATCCTTGTGTGGGATTTGTTTTGAACAGTAAAGCCCTAGCTGCACAAAAGAAACGTTAAGTGGGCTGCTGGACAATGGGGTAAAGAGGAGGGGGTGGCCCAGATAAAGATACAGGATCATAAAGGCAGAATCACTAAAGAACAATTCATGAAGGTCATAGACAGTTAGAGTCTCCAGTGATTTAAAATCTCCTTTAAAGAAACACACACAACAGACAAAGGCAAGCATGGACAATGAGTTCAGGGACTGTTGGAAAAAGGAGAGACTGTGATGAGATGTGTGAGAGCCATTAGCTTTTCACTCAGGGCACTCTAAGTATTAATGCATCTTAATTGGAAACAACTGGTGACCTATGCTGAATGTTGTAAAAATTAGTAATAATAATTCATTGCATTTATATAGCGCCTTTCATGACACCCAAAGCGCTTTACAGTTCATTGTTCATTCACTCCACATTTGGTGGTGGTAAGATACTTTCTGTAGCCACAGCTGCCCTGTGGCAGACTGACGGAAGCGAGGCTGCCAATCTGCGCCATCGGCCCCTCCGACCACCTCCAACACTCATGCACACTCCACTTTCATACTAGGCAAATGTGGGTAAAGTGTCTTGCCTAAGGACACAGCGACAGTTTTTTTTGCAACTGGCGCCCCACTGTGGCACCTGGAATTCCCAGCGGTCTCCCATCCAAGTACTAACCAGGCCCTGCCTTGCTTAGCTTCTGAGATCTGACGGGATCAGGCTTTGACAGGCAGGTATGGCCAACAAGATAAGATTACAAATGTTGATAATTTAATTTGATGGCAAATTTTCTGACATGAATCTATGGCAATCTAATTTACTAAATATTTCAAAGACTTTAATAAAATGAATCATCAAAATGTATTATTAGTAGAAAGTGATGAAATTCAGGTTTGAATTTTATCAGCCAAATCTTATTATAGCTCTTATATTTAGCTGGATTACATTCCAAAAAATAAAGTAACAATAAAACCCAGAATAATCTGTAAGGACAGCAGGACTTTTAAATTGGACATAATATCTTTCTTTACTTGTAGCCAATGTATATTTGAATACACCAGAGTAATGCAATAGTTTACACAGACCTTCTCACTTGTAAAAACTACTAAATATTTCATATTTAGCCTTATAGACCAGAGACAGGAGTGGTGAAGGAATATAAGATACAAGGGGAGAGAGTGATGCAGTTTGTTTATAGTGAAAGAAGGGCACTGAGAATACTGGAGTTACTGTGATAAAAATCATGAAATTTGCATAATTTTAATAGCACATTTGGCTGTCATCACATTTATTCATGGGAGAACTGAGAGCTAGCATCTTTGCCTATACTGAATAAATAGTGTCTTAATGGATAAGTGCAGTTTGTTTTGTTCAAATATCTGTGTACTGTATCAGTGTTTTCCTGTTCGGAATGCATGGAGAGATTGAGATCTGCGTCTGAAAAAGTCCTGACTCCAGTTGCCACATTTCTGCTGACGTCTGTAAATTAAATTTGGAAAGAAGGGAAGCATCCAGCCGTCCGTTAAATGAAACTCCAACTGCTGGAGATAAAGCCATTCTCTGCTGAGACAAAACAACGGTTTGGACCAATCTCTTCTCTTTGTTGAGGGACATAAATTGATACTTGGATGATTTACTGTTGAAAATTTATCAAAAAAGGGAGTGTGTAATACAAAAAAGTATTTGGGGTATTCTCTAATGAAAGTGTAGGCCTAAGCTGAATACATTTTTGCTATGTAACTATGGACATAAAAAGCCCTGCAGTTACAGTTATTAACACAATTACAATTACACAGTAGAATTTATTTTTCCATCAATATTTCCACTTCTTGGTAGCTCTGAATGGGAGAGACCCACTTGAGCGTGATGTGAATGGGTTTGGCCACTATGAATGGGCCTGGCCATTATGTAACCACAGCCTTTTCTGTTGTCTCTCCATTGTCGGTTCAATTTTGAATTCACAAAATGTGTGCACAATACAATCCATTTGCAAATGCATTTTAACCTGCACACCTCCTCATTTTCAGTGACTCATTGCAACATTTCCTCTCTCTCTTCTTCTGTGCTCACCCTTACTCAACCATGCAAAGTAAACGAAAACTGCACTTTTTATTATTGTCATATGTCTTACCTACCAGGCAAAAACATCTTTTTGGAGCGCACCCAACAACCAATTTTCAGAAGTAAACAACTTCAAAAGAATATCCATGAGCTACAAGCCTTAATCAACCAACTGGCCAAATGTGGTCACTTGAAAGAACCTAAATCATGTATATGCCCATTTTCCTGCCTCCCTGAATCTTTATTATGGTAATAGGGTCTGTATTTGCTCCATACAGGAACACACTTAACAAGCCTCTCATGCACTCGCTGTCTGCGCTAAAAGGAAAGAGAGGTATTGTCAGAAGAAGCAGACAGGGGGTCTGGAGAGGGGATTTAGATATCTGTTTAAAAGAAGCCTGTGTTTGTCTGCACTATTGATGGGTTTGTGCTTCAGAATATATACTTGAGGTGTCCTTATTTAGTCTCTGTTGTGCCAAATTCTGGGTTAGTGGCCTCAACCTACCTTTTCGTGTAAACATAATCAATAATGAGTTGTATCAATTCATTATTTAGCATATTTATTGGATCAGTGTATTGCGGGACATATTATTTATTTATTGTGGCTTGGGTATAGTGCCAAACACTTTTGAGGAGTGTATATGACTATTGCTCAAAAAGAGTCTTGAATACTGAAAAAGTATTCTTTACCTGCCAGAAGATGTTGTCAATGGTGTTGCCCAGAAAACCTTCTCTGTTGTCGGATGAGAGCAGTTTAGGCCCAAGTATTGTCATGAACTCCTCAAAATCCACTTGCCCATCCCCTAAAATAAACAGTAAATGCATCAAATTCATTCAAATTTCAGTCACATGCGTTATGTGTTCTCCTTGTGATCCATAGAAAATGTTTCACAGGATGACACACAAGAATAATAAACTAGAACCATGTATTTTCTATGAAAGAACATGCATTAGTCTCAAAGCATGAATGATCAAAAGTTATGGCAACAAACTGACAATCATGTAGTTCTAGAGTGTGAAGCTGTTTTATATTTAGTAGTTATGTCGGTCCTTGTAACGCTCAAATGATTTTCAAAACAACATTTCACAGCCCAAACTCTACACAGATTTGCTTTCTATCCCAAACATGGGCCCTGGCATGCAATGAAAGCTGATTTTCTCGACTGAATGATAGAAAAACTTGGACATATGCAGGTGCGTTCAACCATAGCAGGCATTTATGAGAAAGAATTCACCTTTGATCGAAGCCAGGGCTCTGTGTGTCTCATTGTGAAATAACTGCTCAAGTCAAATTCAACAGGGTCGAGTAGTGTTTGCATTATGTATTCAGGGGCTCTGTGTTGTTGGAGATAGGAATCAGGAGCTAGCATCCTCAGGAATTAGCACTCACTCAACATGCTCAAGATGCAGAGAACCATGAACTAGTTACTGCACAATGAAGTACAATGTGGTTTACAATTGTAGCCGAATATTAGTTTGTATGTTTGAAATTTCAGATCTACAGCTTTAGATCTGGTTATTTAACTAGAGAGAGTAGGGAATGTCAGGACTAAATCAGGTTAAACTTAAAGATGCTACAGGTCACTGTTATTCTTTCTAGTCCAGATAGTCCAGTGCAAAGTAAGAGCAGATATTTAAAAGTAAAAAATGGCACTGAAGGAAATCTTCTATGCAGGCAAAAAGAAGAGACAGAAACAATTATTTATCATTGTCTGAGACTGCCAGACAGATATGTGTCTGTCATGGTGCAATACAAGTGTAAGAGTCAGAGGGGTGGAGTTTGAGAGGAACCATAGAGAAAACTGGCTTTCTTGATTTGAACCAGGTTTCAGCCTGACAGAAATAAAACAAAATTAAGGAATAAATCTTCTGCTAATGATTCTGCCACGAGCACATCCTAAACACGTTAATGACTGTCTGCATTTAGCAATAGTAGGTCTAATCTCTTAATTACACTTGTATAGTAATTTAGGCCTTGTTTTATTGACCTTGTATAGCTGATTATAGTGCAGAGGAGTTGCTTCCATGCTGATGCTGTGTTGTGTCTCCTCTGACACTCATGTCTAATTAATTGTGCCAAGCTTTTGTGAAGTCTAGAGTAAACAAAGACAGGGAATTACTCTCAAAGTGTTCAGCCTCATAATAATGGCATCTGACTGACCTTTATAAGCCTAAATATGTCCTAATATGTGCTTTTGAAAAATGTCAGTACCTGCATTGTCTGTGTTAAATAAAATGTTGTACTGAACTCTTCAACATATCTACTCAACTATAATTGTTATTAAGGCAAAAAATTTGGGACCACAAATCTAAATACTATAAATAATATAAATACAAAAAAAGATTTCTATTCTCTTTAGACCACCATATTAAATTGGTAACAACTGTACAATGATTGTACACGTAATATTGTAAAATGTATTTTTTTCTGAAAACCTAAAATATCGCTAACAATAATCTGTAAATAAATAGGACCCTTTGAGTCAGATGAGCGTTTAAGCAGGAAAAAGCCTTTTTATGTGACCTTTGTGTAGCAGCTTCATGCAGCGCTGAGTGAGGAGGCAGATAAGATGAGGTTGTGATGTAGGAGCTGTTTGTGTAATCGCTGCTTTCTGCAGATTTATAAGTGTCGTTTGACAAAAGGTTGTGCCTCACTGTCTCTGGGGAATTTATCTGAGACTGGGCCCACCTGCTGCATGAGTGCTTTGTGGAGACATTTGGAGGAAACTCATACTGCTATTTGGCATCACTTAACACACTGTATTTCACATTAGCATTTGTAACATGGGCATAGCTTTGGTCTGTCTTTTCACAAGATCTTTGTTGAGGATCTGTAAATGTTTGAAAGAGGGATCAAGGAAGACACAGGTCCCTGTGGTCTCGCCTCTGCTGTGCAGGGAAACTTTTAACTGAAACAAACTAGTCTTACAAAAATGTGAGCAGTTTTGAACTAAAACATACAGGCCAATTTTGAACATGAGGTACAGAGAGGAGGGACGTTCTCACCGTCCATGTCCAGCCGTTGCATGATGATGGCCAGCTCCACCTCTGAGGGCATGTATCCCAGCGAGCGCATGGCCATACCCAGCTCCTGTTTGGAGATGAAACCGTTCCCATCGCGATCCAGGACCCTGAACGCCTCACGGATCTCTGCAACATGCACACAAACACATGCATCACAACACATGTCTGGAGAAATACTTAGATGAAATACCTACATATTTCAGCATGTTCTGGAAATGTAAACCCAGTTGTATTTCGATATGCTAATGTAATATTTTTGCATTATACCGACTTGCTTGAGGGAATAGTGTGCACATGTGGGCTTCTTGTGTTGATTTCACATGTGGATATGTAGTTTATTTTATATTGTAACTACAGGATTGCTCCAGACCCTAATGGCCAAATGTATTCATTTTCTTCAGCTTTGGAAATTTCTCTGCCATTCATTCATTGTGGGTAAATTTTTGACTCACAAATTCTCCATATTTTTGGAAAGAAAGGGGAGCCAAAGAACACAGACTTGTTAACACAGAACCAGCCTTTGTGGTGGCATAAGTATTGAATTTCCAATTTCTCTGCTTGGCGATAAGAGCACAATGCCCCACACAAACAAATAAATGGGCGGAAGCTTTAGGCATCTGGTTTCTTGAATACATGTAAATAAGATCAAACCTATATAAAAGGTAAAGCTGGACACATTTACAGAACATTTCCTGGTTTGCTTTATCTATCCAGATGTCGAAAGGAGTCAGCTTATAAATGATTTACTGTTATTGCAGTATGGAAATGTGTAAAAGCAATCTCATACGGTGTGTTACAACAGGGAGCAGAGTAATCAAAATATGATAATATAGCTGTAAACAGCAGGGAATTAAAAAACAGTCATGCAAAATTATAAACAAAAAGGCAGAGAGGAAGGGAGATTCTGGTAGGACATAGTATAGGAACAGGAAGGTGCTGTGTGAAGGGTGGCTTTGCATCTGAACTGAAGATAACATTATTTATCTTCAAGTGTTTATGTCAGTCGGCATGGTAAGCCAGCTTTCTGCTTAAAGGGCCCATATTACTCTATTTTCTCAAAACTATTATAATGTTTCCTCAACAAAAAAAATTGCCAGAAGTGTTTTGTTTCATTCACACATGTTTAACAAACAAACCCTCCATATTTAAAGATCCCATGACATGGTACTTCTTGATGCTTTTATATGGCTCCTTAATGGTTCCCTAATACTGTAAATGAATCCTTCTTCAAAATCAACACTCAGTGCATGAGAAACAGAGATAAGATGAGAAAGAGTCATAAATATCTCTCTCAAACTCTTTATTCTGGGCGTTGTTGCTTGAATGCAAATGAGGAGAAAAGAGCTGGCCAATAGTAGAGGGTGGGGGCGTGGCCAAACTCTCCGCTCTTGCTCTGAGCCCTCAGCTGATCCATTTCCTTGTTTTTGCACGGGGGGAGAGATTTGAAGCATTCCATTGAAAAATAAACACATTTCCACAGAAAATAAAATTAAACCACTGCTGTTCAAAGGTCCAGAGGCTCAGATAAAGGACTTCCGAGCCTAGAAACACTCGGACGTGCCTCCAGGCAAATAAAAAAACGCATTTCGCATTGCCTAGCGCATTCGCAGTCCAAACTCTCTGGGCGTGATTTACAGAGACGCTGAGTACAGACAGACGGGCGTGGAACTGCATTTGCATTTCTTTTTTCGATCTGACGTCAATAAGGTGCCTTGTTCAAAATCGCCCGTTTGAGCTCCGATTTTTTTTAACGCAGAAAAGGATCGCAAATGCTCAGTTTAGACATTTCGCAACTTTTAACCATGGGGGGGTGGGCTAAACAGGGTAGGGGAGCTCACATTAACGTTCAAAAACCTCAGAAAGTGAAAATTTCATGCCATGGGACCTTTAAGCTTTCTTCTCTTAAACCGAAAACACAGTTCACACACTGTTCCACCTTGAGCTGTCATGTAGTAATATAAGAAGCGCTCCACTGTATTTTTAAACTTCATACACCTTCACTAGAATCATTTGGATAATTTCAGCCCTGGAATTGCCAATCTCTACTGAACAAAAGGTAAACTATAGCTGTTAACTTCACATAACATCACAAGGTGGAACAGAGCATTTTGAGCTTTGGAGATGTAGACAGACTAATAATACTCAAACATGTGTGAATGAAACAAAATGCAACTCCAGTAATGTGTTTGAGGAAGTGACAAGTTCTAACATGGCTTAAAGCTCACAAGAGTCAATATTTGTGCACTATAGGACCTTTAAATGCTCTTTGTAAAGTGTATGAAAAACATGTATTCTTGGCTGGCCTCGTTATTGTTGTTATGATTGTTGTTGTGATTTACAGAAATGCAGCTCCGATGAATGTGGGATTTCTAAAACCTGCACTTGTGTGTTTATTATGAGAAGAAACAACAATAAAATCTGATGAAAGTAAAGTAGCAACACCTGAGCCTTTAAAACTTTAAAAAGATTGAAATAAATGTGTAAGCATGACTGTACCAAAGGTTACATGTGCAGTTTAAGGGCCAGGACCAGTGACAAAACCATGTAATAAAAATCAGAATTTGTTGTAGAAATATTTTTTCTTTGTGACGTTGTTTACTTATTTGCATAAAGGGGCTCTTCACTCTCCATTTGACTGTGACTGTGGGCTCCCATCATCTGTTTGTTTGTCTTTGCTCTGCCCCTTTTATTACTGCATTTATCAAACATGGGTTCAGAGCAGGACAGCAGCTCTCTGTTTACATACTTGACCAAAGTACAGTGGTACCTCACCTTACGAAAGACCCTACATACGATAAATCCAAGTTACGATACGATACGATACGTCAAATTTTGGTCTCTAGGTACGAAAGAAAATTCAACGAAATGCGAAATCTCAAAAATTCAATTATTGCGCACTCACACACACGGGGTTAGGTTCCAGAGGTGGCCCGTGGTGTGAGAGGTCCACGAGGTAGGACAACTTTGTATTTTGCAATTGTTCTACATGTTTTAGGGCTGTAAATGCCTCACCACACACATTCTACGCTTTTCTCAGACTGGAGTTGGGCTTTTCTCGCATTTCTCTCTCGTTTGAACACTCGAACTTTCATAGATTTTCAATGGAATGTGTTGATAGTGAAGCGTGGGGGTAGACACGGCTCAATATAGCGCCGAACGTGCGAGGGGAGCGGAGACACAGGATTACTATCGCAACAACACATCATCAGTATGGTAAAACTCACCTGTCTCACGACGGTCTAAACCCCGCTCACGTTCCCTATTAGTGAGTGAACAATCCAACGCTTGGTGAATTCTGCTTCACAATGATAGGAAGAGCCGACATCGAAGGATCAAAAAGCGACATCGACACGGCGCGGGATGGAGCCGCAGCGCCCGGGCCGTGCCTCCCCCTCGGGGCCGCGGGCCCGCGCGGCTCGACCCGCCCACGCGGGCTCGGCCCTGGTCTGGTCCCGCTTTGGTCCGGGTCTGGACCTGATCCGGTCCTGGTTTAGACCTGGTCTAGACCTGGTTTAGTTCTGGTCTAAACCTGGAAGTCACATAGAAGCAGAGTCCGCCCCGAGCGACACCCCGCGGTCTTGCCCGCCGATAGAGCACCTTTCTCGGCCTGTTAGCTCACAGTGTCAGCCCCCCGGCTCTGGAAGTCACATAGAACCAGAGCCCGCCCCGCTCTTATTCCCGCTGAAAGAGCGTTTTTCTCGGCCTCTTAGCTCTAGCGCGGAACACGCAAGGAGCGCGGAGACACGAGCAACGCGCTACTCCAACGGCACTGCCATGTCCCAGGATAATCCTGGTTTAGTCCAGGTTTAGTCCAGGTTTAGACCTGGTTTAGTTCTGGTCTAGACCTGGTTTATTCCAATCAGGACGCAGAACACAAATGTTACACTATAAAAAAAAACAACCTTGGAACGAATCAGGCCTTTTCCATTGAAATAGCTACTCAACTTACGAAAAATTCACGTTAAGAAACCACTTCTGGAACGAATTAATTTCGTAAGGTGAGGTACCACTGTACCAGTTTATCTGTGATTTAGGAGTGCTGCCAGAATACATGACAGGTGGATACAAATGTTCAGTCCAGTTGCTTTATGAAAGCAATCCTATTGATCCTATTGAACAATTAAACAGCAGCAAAAGTCCAAACAAATAACACTCATACTAAACTAGTGATACAACAAACTTCATTTGAAGAAGCATTAGAGCTCAGGTTGAGCTATAGACTGTATAAAAAAGTGGACTAAGCGAGTATGACATCACCCCAGTGGTGAAAGTAAGGCGGTCCTTTTGGCCGAAATCTTTCTCTGGCAACGTTAGACTCCAGTCTAACGCGGAGTAGCTGCAGATACCGCGGCGGTCAGTGCTGACCAGTGTTGTGCAGTAACGCGTTACTAATAACGTGTTACTGTAACACCGTTACTGTTGACAGTAACTAATAGTGTAACGCATTACTTTTAAAATAAAGGAACTCAATTACCGTTACTAAACGGCACGTTATCGCACGTTACTGAACCTACTCATTTTGAAACTGGCTTCATGTGCGCGACTCGCATAGGCACAGGGGAATTTTTTTCTCCCTTTGGTAAGGGCGGGATAAGTAATGATGATTGGCTAAAGCAGAGTAAGATTTCATGTTGAGCCAACCAGAGACACCCAGTGGGCGGTGGGCGGGTATCTACACACAATCCCAGCACACAGTAGTAGCGCACACACACTTGGCGAGTCCCAAGTCGAAGACAGAAGTATAGGCAGTATTTTAACCGCGTCGAGGTAAAAGGTAAAAACGTACATGTTACATGCACATTGTGTCAAACACCAAAGACTTTGTCCACGTCCAATGTAAGCAACTCGAATTTAATGAAGCATCTCTCGACGGCGCACGCTTCTGTTAAACTAGTGGCCCCCAGCAGGCCCCATGATGATAATCGCATGCTAGGTGCCGTTAACAATGAAGGCCACGGTGATGGAGCCACGTCAGCCAAGCAGCAAAAGCTGTATAATGCACTGTCAAAAATATCCAAATTATTTGACATTTTTTAACTTAAAAAAAAGTAACGCATTAGTTACTTTCCTAGGTAACTAGTTACTTTTATAGTGTAGTAACTCAGTTACTAACTCAGTTACTTTTTTGGGTTAGTAACTAGTAACTGTAACTAATTACTTTTTCAATGTAACGTGCCCAACACTGGTGCTGACAGACCTGGACAATGGCTGCGTCACCAGAAAAACGCTTTCCACCACTTATTTTAGTCTCTGGACTGTGGGGAGATGACCAAGTTTGACCTGGGGGTGGCATATCCCTTTAAGTCAGAGCATTTAGTAATTTTGTTCCTCCTTCCTTTGACTCTACTTCCCTGATAATGACAAGTTAGCTACAGGGCAAAGAACACGGCTTTACATGATGGACAAATAGAGCAGGGTTGTTCCAATACTAAACCATATTGGAAGTGGAGGCCCACAAACTGGTGGCTTTTGTGGTACATGGAGTTGAACAGATGGAGGCATGTAGCAATGCTTGGACAGAACCACTGCACATTTATTAAAGGAGAATTAACGTTTTTTACAATCTGAGCCTTATTTCTGTAATAAAACAAGTCGTTTTACTCACCCATAGCACTTTGGTGTCATATGGAGCATTTCCGGAGATGTTTTAGATTAGCGATCTCCGTAACGTGAGTGGTCGGGGCACGACGCTGCAGTCACCAAAATAACACAAACTTTAGCACTTTTCAAATCATAGAAGCTCAATGTCTTAGTCTACACTTTCGTTTGAGTCAAAAGTGGCCTGTAATCCGAAATTTATCCATAATTTACAGCTTTGTGTTTCATGTTTGGGTCCCGAGAGCTGAGAACGAAATAAGCTGTGACTCCGCACATGCGCACTGGCGTCCTCATCTACTCGAAATTATGGATAAATCTGGGATTAGAGGCCACTTTTGACTCAAACTAAAGTGTAGACTAAGACATTGAGCTTCTATGATTTGAAAAGTGTTAAAGTTTGTGTTATTTTAGTGACTGCAGCGTCGTGCCCCGACCACTCACGTTATGGAGATCGCTAATCTAAAACATCTCCGGAAATGCTCCATATGACACCAAAGTGCTATGGGTGAGTAAAACAACTTGTTTTATTACCGAAATAAGGCTCAGATTGTAAAAAAACGTTAATTCTCCTTTATTTAGGCTTGGAAAGTACACATTTAGTTATCACAATGTGATGTAATGTTACTGAAGCTGCAATTGTAAAATTACTTCAATTTGCCGTAAAAAGCACTGCTTATGATTATTTAGACCAGTATAGCAGGAGTCACAATGCACTTACCTACAATAGTTGCATGACTTGAATCAAATATCCTTGTGTGAAATCAGCCTTCACCTCATCAAAAAGAACAGTCCAGATTAGATTTCTGGTTATGATCATTTGCTCCATGGCGAATCTCTCTACTTCTCCCATGATTTTCCACTAAGTCTTCCCATTAACATGCCCAAAATAACACCACAGTCTGGTGGTCACAGTTTCAACTGATTTTCAAACTGAACTGAAGTTCACACTTCCATCTAAACAGAGAAATTGTAACGATAGCTGCAATGCATTCTATACAAAGGTGGTTGAGTGGTCTTAAAATAAATAAGTATAATTATACAACTAAACCTTACATTTGAACTATACTACAAAAAGTGAAGGTTACTGAAAGTATGATTATTTTGTTTTGTTTATACAATATGTATCTTTCTAGAGATGGCACATCACTTGTATGTTTCCATGGACATAGAAAGTTAAAACCCATACTCTGGTACATTCTCCATGGAGATACATATTATCAAAATTATAAAAATGACTGAGCACAGTTTTCTTTTGTCGTATACAGTAACATCTTTTCTTTATGGCATTACATTTGGCAGCTATGGTGTGCAGCAACTTCGATAATGATTTCCCATATATATAATGTCTTTTCTAACTGTAAAGCAATTTAGTTTGTAATCTTTGATCTTTGATTAAATTCTTGTTTGAATTCATCCATCCATCCATTTTATTCCACTTTTCCGGGGCCGGGTCGCGGGGGCAACAGTCTCAGCAGGGACTCCCAGACTTCCTTCACCCCAGACACTTCCTCCAGCTCCTCCAGGGGGACCCCAAGGCGTTCCCAGGCCAGCTGAGAGACATAATCCCTCCACTATGTCCTGAGTCTTCCCCGGGGCCTCCTCCCGGTGGGACATGCCCGAAACACCTCCCAAGGGAGGCATCCAGGAGGCATACGGAATAGATCCCTGAGCCACCTCAGCTGGCTCCTGTCCATGTGGAGGAGCAGCAGCTCTACTCCGAGCACCTCTGATGTGACTGAGCTCCTTACCCTACTTCTAAGGGAGCGCCCAGCCACTTTGTGGAGGAAACTCATTTTGGCCGCTTGTATCCGCGATCTTGTCCTTTCGGTCATTACCCAAAGCTCATGACCAAGTGAGGGTAGGAAAATAGATTGACTGGTCAGTCGAGAGCTTTGCCTTTCGGCTCAGCACCCTTAATACAGCGACCACATCACTACCGACACTGCACCGATCCGCCCGTCAGTCTCACGCTCCATCCTCCCCTCCCTCGTGAACAAGACCCCGAGATACTTGAACTCCTCCACTTGAGGCAGGGACTCTCCATCCACCTGGAGAGGGCAAGCCACCTTTTTCCGGTCGAGAACCATGGCCCTCATGGATAATCATCCCAGCCGCTTCACACTCGGCTGCAAACCGCCTCAGTGCATGTTGAGGTCCCGGTCCGATGAAGCCATCAGAACAACATTATCTGCAAACAGCAGCGATGAGATCCTGTGGTCCCCAAACCGGATCCCCTCCAGCTGTTTGAATCCAGTGTGACATAAATTGGTATTGTTCAGTTTGTCATATAGTGATCTTGCCTCGCCACAGTTCAAATACTTCCTACGCTTAATATTTTCCTTTAAGGCAATCTCTGCTCCAGTAGCACAGCACTTTAACCTTTGATTTCCATTGATTTCTTTATTGCTGCCAGTGCATCACATTTACAGACACTAATGATTTTTGCTTCCATTGTAAAACAGGGAAAGCCGTCGCTAATTACTTGATTGATGCTTGTATCCAGTGTGTGATTACAAACAGTGCTTTCATTATTTTATTGTTGATTTTAATAAATGGGAACTATTAAAAGTGGTTTAGACTCAATAAGAGTCTTCAACAAATACCAGGTAACTCTAGAGCATTATGTGAACTGATGTGTGAGATGACATTAGAAGAGCTGTTATCAGACAAATTCAAGTTATGAATGATCCTTTTTTTCTCAGCCAGTTTCTCTTTTCTGTGTATTCTCTCAAAAGTATGAAATGCTGATTTGAAATAAATGTTTTACAACATCTTTTCCCATCTATTACACTTTAAATGAAAGTATACATTTTAACTAGTAAAACTTAAAACCCAAACGTGTGTGGGGGCAATCTGCTTGTCTCTATGGAGTTGTTTTTAATTTGTCTGGAATGTTCCAGAGCATGGCATTGAACTTAGTGTTTTATTAATGACTTTAACTTTAACATTTTGAAGAAAATAACAGGAAGCAAATTGGTCCCAATAGATTCTTATGTACAGACCTCTGTTTTTCTCATACCTTGGCAATTTCGGCTGCACTCTGCCGCTGTCCTCAGAAGGGTCAGGTGGTCATCTGATTTAAACAGCTGAAACTGTCCAAGAATGAAACAAATAGAGGTCCAAAAGAGTTTTACAAAACACTCAAGTCAGTGCTCACCTCATTACTGTACCTGTCAGTCACTCAGTGTGTTCTGCTACTACAGGAGAGGTGAGCAAACTCATTGTTGTAATACCAGTGATTCACACAATGGCTGCTCAAAAATATTTTAGTTTGCATGGAGTATCTCTCTCAAACTAATGAATCCAAAACAGACCTATCCGTAAAACAGACAACAACATGGAGTAAAACAGATAAAAAACTGGGCTAAATACACTGGGCTAAATACACTAATTACAAAGCAGAGACTACAGAAACATTACAAATCAGGTCCTGGGGGTTTGGTGGATTATTAATACTCTGCCTTCAAGTAGATACAAGTTAGATCCTTCCTCCAAACTGGTGTTGGTGTGTTTCTCAGATAAATGTATGGAAGACTGAGTGCCAGTGTGTCTCTGCAGTGTCAGCTCAGATAATACAACAGAGGCTCATAATGTCTGACAGCATTATTAAGAGGACTATATAAATCTAAACAGGATTAAATCTTACTGTAAATCACCAAACTGACTGAATAGGGACTGCATAAACTGGTTTTAAATCATGTTTAACTGATCATTAAGGGAAGACAAAGGTCTCAAAACAATGATGACTGCATGGGGACAAACTTGAGTGTGACAAAGTGTGATCAAGTCAAAACTATTATGACCAGATGAGGGCGATAGAGAGACAAATAAATCATGACTTGATAGACTGCCTGATTATCACTTATTCAGGGCTCTCAAGTCTCACGCATTGAGAGTGTGACACATGCAATTCGACGTGTTCACGCGCTCACACGCCACACGTGCCATTTCTCACGCTGAATTTTTTTTTTTTTTTTTTGTGCCCAGAAAATCGGTCTGTGTGGCTCAGTTTATGCAGGCACCGCGCGTTTTCAGCGAAAAAAACTCCCCCCTCCTCCCCGCCCCGCTCCCCGGAAAAAAATCTCAGTTTCAGCCAATCAGAAAATAGATTGTTCTGTTGTTGGGCAGACTAGTTTCAGCTGCTAAGCGCACACAGCGACTGACGGTGATGATAAAAAAACTGAGAACCATCAGGTAATAACTTCATTTATATAACTCTCATTAGTTGCTTTGTAGTTTAAGTTTGCTCTTTAGACAAATTCAACGCAATTCGGCATTTCACACGGCATTTCTCACGCAATTCGAGCCCCCCCCGCTCCTCGGGAAAAATTGTCACTCGCACCCCCCGCTCCTCGGAAATTACGCAGTCTCACGCACGACCCCGCTCAAAACTTGAGAGCCCTGACTTATTTGATGTATATTCCACAAAATGGGTTCTTGTGAGTTTTAGGCCATGCTATGATGTTGCTACCTCTTAAAAACATACCTGGAGTTGTGTTTTGTATCAAACACACATGGTTGAATAACTCTTTATTAGTAGTTTGTCTACATCTGCAAAACTCAAAATGCTCTGCTCTACCTTGTGATGTCATGCAGTGGTGGAGTTCAAGTTCCAACAGTTCCTTTACCTTTACTTCAGTAAAGATTGACAGTTCCAGGGCTGAACTCATCCAGATGATTCTAGTGAAGGTGTTTGAAGTTTAAAAACACAGTGGAGCGCTTTCTATATTACAGTGTTTTCTGTTTGAGAGAAGAAACCAGCCTAAATATGCAGAGTTTGTGTGTTAAACATGTATGAATGGAACAAAACACAACTCCAGGTGTGTTTGTGATGAGGAAACAACTTTATAATATAGATCAGAAATAGTGTAATATAGGCCCATTAACCTTTGATACTGGAACTTTTAATACACATCTCATGATTGCCTACTTCTAAAAACTGGACACACTTTAAAGGAAAAGTTCTTACAATTTGAGCCTTATTTCGGTAATAAAACAAGTTGTTTTACTCACCCATATCACTTTGCTGTCATATGGAGCATTTCCGGAGATGTTTTAGATTAGCGTTAGGCTAACGCCGTTAGCCTAGCGCAACTTATAGCCACACATGCTCGGGCATTCCCCGAGCATGTAATATGCCCCGTGCGGGCTCCAAATAACACAAACTTTAGCACTTTTCAAATCATAGAAGCTCGATGTCTTTAGTCTACGATTTCGTTTGGTCAAAAGTGGCCTGTAATCCGAGATTTAGCCATAGTTTCGAGTAGATGAGGACGCCAGTGCGCATGCGCGGAGTGTGCTCTCAGCTCCCGGGACCCAAACATGGAACGTATAGCTGTAATCTATGGATAAATCTTGGATTACAGGCCACTTTTGATTCAAACGAAATCGTAGACTAAAGACATCGAGCTTCTATGATTTGAAAAGTGCTAAAGTTTGTGTTATTTGGAGCCCGCACGGGGCATATTATATGCTCGGGGAATGCCCCGAGCTATGGCTATAAGTCGCGCTAGGCTAACGGCGTTAGCCTAACGCTAATCTAAAACATCTCCAGAAATGTTCCATATGACACCAAAGTGATATGGGTGAGTAAAACAACTTGTTTTATTACCGAAATAAGGCTCAAATTGTAAAAAACGTTACTTTTCCTTTAACTGAGATGGGGGAAAAAAGCTTTTGCTTCCCAAAATGGAAAATATTTCAACAACATGCAAAACTGGATACACTGGTACTACTATTTTAATAATCTGGCAATAAACATTTCACATGTTTAAATGGACATGTGCAGTTATTTGTTGTGTTTGTATTGACAAGGCACTCATGAAAAAGAGAGTCTGGCACTGCCATTGGGCTCTCCCTGCATAAATAAATATAGGAATGAAAGTCAATGAAATAAGAGCAAATATGAGATAAACTTAACTATCACTGCACTTTATATATGAATAACTAACACCTAGCCTTAATCTCCCAAAGTATCCCCATGAAAATCTCTCCCCACTGGTCCCTGCACCACACTTTGAGAAACACTAGTGAAGAGTCAGATTTTATTACGCTTTTCACAGCTCCATTCTGCTGTGTGTGTTTCTGTTGGTGGGCGATGGTGTCAAGTCTCCTCTGCAGTCACATAATTGGGAGGAGACAGAGAGTGGACAAATCTTACTTTGCCTAAATCCTTTTTTCTGAACTCAAAACAATGAATTTTACATGAAGTTCATCTGCGACTCTGCTTCATTATTATTCTTATCACATCTCTTACAACGTAATAGGACTAGCTAGGCTCTGGGAGAGTCCTGTGAAAAGTTCATTCCCTTTGTTCAGACCTCTAAATGCCCTGATCTTGAGAACTAGATTTTCATTCTTGCTACTGAATAATCATTACAATTAAAGAGGCATTGTTTTCATTTTTAGATGAAGGGTCCTAAAGTAAACTCCTCTTTTCTCCAAGGAGATTTTATTGTTTTGCCTGGATTTGGATGGTATAAAACTTAGCAGGTAACTCCACCCAACCAAGTAGTTTGGCAATAAAAATGATTAAGGAAATAAGTGAAAGATGGATACATTTATACCGTGCAGTAACATAAGCAAAAACATTTTCATGAGACAAGCAAGTGATGGACCTTCCAACTTGAACATTGTACCTTTAACAAACAAAAAAAAATCAACCATAACATTGTGACATGCAGGTGAGGTGGAGAACACATATCAGCAGCTGCGATATATAAAGCTGCAGGTGTACATTTTGTCCACAGACTTGAGTAAGAAGAAGGAAAAATTGACAAATACTGTACATGGATTTGATTTTGTCAGTGGAATAATTGTGATGGCTTGTCAAGTGGGTCCAAACATCTCCAAAACTGGACTTGGTCTGTTCCTGCGGTGGTCAGTCTGAAGCAAAATTGGTCCAAAAAAGGAACAGCGATGTGAAGCCTGCCCCATGCTGCTTGATCTGACATATAGTGCCTGAATGAAATCACTTAAAATGGACAATGAATCATTGAGAAAAAGAAAAATATCAGGCACTCACTTAGTTACAAAATTGATGAGCGGACAGGAAGCATTAAAAAACACAGTGATGCATGTTGTCTTGCGCCTTCTGATCATGAATGAGAGACGAGGACCAATTTAAGCTCACACACTCCTGGTGTGCAGGGGGGAGGCTTCACTCATTCAGTTCTTCTGATTGGGCACAAGGAGTAGTAACTTATTTCATTGGACAATTTCATTGAGCACCTTCTATCAGAAAAGATAGGATTTCCAAACTCTGGAACATTTGATGTAATTACATTACATTTTACAAGTGTTAGAGGGTTTGGGCAACAAGTTATTATTGATATGCTTATGGGTCATATTGTACTTTACCATGGTTTTGATGGATGGAGTGTAGTCTCAATAAAATGCTAAAATCCACAGAGAGAGACCAACAGGGCCATTCTAACCCTCCATCTCACATAAAGATTGGTAATATTCACAAACCAAAGCGTTACAAGTCCACTCTCGTCTATTCTATCCAATGCTCCAAATCTCTTCTGAGGCTGATGATAACCAGGCTGGTGCCACTACAGAGCTCTCATTTTCTCCTCTTGCTAAATAAAGTGTGAATGAGCGGCTTTCAGGGAAGTGGCAATATCGAGCTCTCCATCTCTCCAAAACACAGTGAAATATATTTGTATGCAGCACGCGAGTTGATTCGAATGGGCCTTTCTCTGATGAACGTGCCTCCTGTGTGGACCCACAGAGCCCCCCCAGGACCAGACTGGCTCTTTCAGTGATGGATGAAATGCCTCAAAACTTCAGGAGAAAAGAACAGAGGAAGACAAATTGCCACGGTGATTAACTCTCTTTCTGTCTTCTATCTGTTGGAACAAATCATCCAAGACCGACCAACCCAGGGCGTCTCTGTAAAGGGGATTAGGAGAGGCTCATGTTGCCACCAATCGTCTGTCCATCTAGTACTCCCCGTGGGTACAAGAAGTGAAAGGGATAATGTCTAAACCTGGTTCTCATTAGGATGGCTAAAATTACTACATCTACCACTTCTTATATTTTGAGGATATTTATAGGGTTTCCTCTGGCTATACTATTTTTCCCCATTTATATACATGCATCATACATGTAATACCTTAAAGGTCCTATATTACATAAGATTGATTTTTATAACATTGTTACCTCCTCAAAAACACTTTCACACATGTTTTAGTAACTATTATCAATCTGTCTACATCTCCAATGCTCAAAATGCTTTGTTCCACCTTGTGATGTGATGAAGCAGTAGTTTTCAAGTTAACTGCTAACTTTTACCTTTAGTTCAGTAGAAATTGGCACTTCCAAGGCTGAAATCATCCAAATATTTCTGATTATTTAAAAACTCAGTGGGGCTCTTCCAATATTATCACATGATATCACAAAATGGAACTGAGTGTTTTCCGTGTGAGAAAAGACCTCAGCCTAAAATGCAGGATTTGTGTGTTAAACATCCATCCATCCATTTTCTTCTGCTTTATCCGGGGCCAGGTCTTGGAGGCAGCAGTCCGAGCAGTGTGGCTCAGACTTCCCTCTCCACGCACATATCCTCCAGCTCTTCCAGGGGGATCCCAAGGCATTTCCAGGTCAGCTGAGAGACATAGTCCCTTCAGCGTGGCCCTCCTCCTGGTGGGACATGCCCAGAACACCTCACCAGGGAGGCGTCCTGGAAGCACCTGGAACAGATGCCCGAGCCACCTGAACTGGATCCTCTTGATGTGAAGGAGCGGTGGCTCAACTCCGAGCTCTTTCTGTGTGACTGAGCTCCTCACCCTATCTCTAAGGGAGTGCCCAGCCACTCTGCAGAAACTCATTTCAACCGCTTGTATCCGCAATCTTGTCCTTTCAGTTATTACCCAAAGCTCATGACCATAGGTGAGGGTAGGTAGATAATGTAGATTGACCAGTAAATCGAGAGCTTTGCCTTTCGGCTCAGTTCCCTCTTCACCACAAAGGTCCAATACAGCGAACGCATCACTGCAGGCGATGTCAGTCTCATGCTCCATCCACCCTCATTCATGAACAGGACCTCAAGATACTTCCACTTGAGGCACAGCCTCTCCACCCACCTGGAGAGGGCAAGCCACCTTTTTCCTGGTCGAGAACCATGGCCTCGGATTTGGAGGAGCTGATCTAGCTGACCTAGCTGCTTCACACTCATCTGCAAACTGCCCTATTGCATAATGCAGGTCCTGATGGCTTCATCAGGACCTGCAAACACAAGAGATCTGCAAACACCAGAGATGAGATCCTGTGGTCCCCAAATGAGACACCCTAGAAATTCTGTTCATTTGAACAATGAACAGAACCAGTGACAAAGGACAGCCTTGGTGAAGTCCAACATGCACTGGGAACAGCCGGCAATGCGAACACAGCTCCTGCTCCAGTCATACAGGAACCGGACAGCCCTTAGTAAAGGGCCCCAGACCCCATTCTCTCAGAGCACCCTCCACAGGACACATCGAGGGATGCTGTCAAATGCCTTTTCCAGACTGGTTGGACAAACTCCCATGAAACCTTGAGCACCCGATGGAGAGTATAAAGCTGGTCCAGTGTTCCACGATTGGGACAAAAAAACACACTGCTCCTCTTGAATGCGAGGTTCAACTCTCGGTCAGATTCTCCTCTCCAGTACCCTTGAATAGACCTTACCAGGGAGGCTGAGGAGTGTGATTCCTGGAACACCCTCTCCAGTCCCCCTTCTTAAACAGAGTTGAAAGTCCTGCTGAAAGAGGGCTCTACGAGATGTTCCCAACAGACCCTCACAATACACTTGGGTTTGCCAGGTCCTTCCGGTTTCCTCCTCTGCCAGCGGATCCAACTCATAACCAGGTGGTGATCAGTTAATAGCTCTGCCCCTCTCTCCACCCGAGTGCCCAAGACACATGGCTGAAGGTCAGATGACACGACGACAAAGTTGATCATCAACCTCTGGCCTAGGATGTCCTGGTGCCACGTGCACTGATGGACAATTGTGCTTGAACATGGTGTTTGTTGTGGGAAACCTATGACTAGCACAGAAGTCCAATATCAGAACACCACTCGGGTTCAGATCAGGGAGGCTGTTCTTCCCAATCACCCCTCTCCAGGTGCCACTCGCATTGCCCATGTGGGCGTCGAAGTTCCCCAGTAGAACAACAAAGTCCCCTGTTAGTGCACTGTCCAGTACCCCTCCCAGGGACTCCAAGAAGGCCAGGTACTCTGCACTGTTGTTTGGCCCATAGGCCAACACCATAGTGAGAGACTTGTTCTCGACCTGAAGGCATAGGGGCGCAACCCTCTCGTTCACTGGGGTGAACTCCAACATGTGGCGGCTGAGCTGTGGAGCTATAAGCAAGCCCACACCAACCAGCCGCCACCCCCCATGGGCAAGCTCAGCAAGAAAAATGGAGGGTCCAGTCCCTCTCGAGAAGTTGGGTACCAAAGCCCAAGGTGTGCATGGAGTTGAGCTCGACTATATCTAGACAGTACCCCTCAACCTCCTGCACAAGCTCAGCAAGGTGACGTTCCATGTCCCTAAAGCCAGGTTCTGTGCCCGTGACCTTTGACCTCAACTGCAGCCAAGTCCTCTTTGCACCCAACCAATATGAAACCTTCTGTTGGTGGTAAGGCCACAGGAGGACGACATAGCTCCTAGGATCATTCGGGTATGCAAACTCCCCCACCATGGTAAGGTGGCAGTTCAAGGGGAAGTGTGTTAAACATGTGTGAATGAAACAAAACCCGGTATGTATGTGATGAGGAAACAACATGAAAGTATAGATCAGCAAAAAGCGTAATAAAGGCCCTTTAATCATCCCTGTAGTTTCCTGGAATACAATCTGGAAAAAATGTGCAATTTGCAGATTACAACTGTATTTACAGTGAACCCTCGTTCTATCGCGGTTCACTGTTCGCGCCCTCGCTGTTTCGCGGATTTTTTTTTTCAATTTTTTTTTTTTTTTTTCAATTTTTTTTTATAGTGTAACTTTTTTTTATAGTGTAACATTGTGTTCTGCGTCCTGATTGGCTAAGAGACTAGACCAGGACTAAACGTGGACTAAACCAGGTCTGGACCAGAACTAAACCAGGTCTAGACCAGGTCTAAACCTGGACTGGCCCTGGACTAAACTAGGACTGGACCAGGTCTAGACCTGGACTAAACCAGGATTAAATCACTCCGTGCGGCTCTTGCGTTCGTTTGTGCGTGTTCGGTTTGTGGCTCACGCTGAGAGCACGCGATCCGGGCGTCGCGGTTCTATCTCGTGCTCGCAGCCCCGGTGTACACGCGACACATGCTGCTCTGTCGCGGATTTGTCCACAAATCCGTGACAGAGCAGCACGTGTCGTGCACTTCTCCAAGGGGTTGGCGCACGTCACGTCCGCGCGTCCGGCGGGGCTCCCAGAGCCGTATCTCCCCCCACGCGTCACGATTAATACATTTTGTTGAAAATCTATGAAAGTTTGAGTGTTTAAACTAGAGACACATGTGAGAAAATGTTAATACCAGTCTGAGAAAAGCGTATAATGTGTGTGGTGAGGTATTTACAGCCTTAAAACATGTAGAATAATTGTAAAATATAAAATTGTCCTACTTCGCGGATTTCTCTTATTGCGGGCTATTTCTGGAACCTAACCCCCGCGATAAACGAGGGATTACTGTACAGGGACACTGAAGTACACCCATTAACAACAGCTGGTCTTACAGAAAGTGCTCTTTAATGTTAAACTATTAATCACTTTTTACAACTACTGTTACTTAAAACTTTGCTCCTATAAATACTTCTAATTAGTAAATTTTATGTCACTTCTAAGTCTTTATAATTGCAGGGGGTTATGCCTGGCAGGCCATTTGGCTTAAACTGTTGCCAAATATGCAAACATTGTAATTAGCATATACAAATGTGCATTTGACTGTGCACATAGAGTGAGTGCATTTGACATGGCAATCCCAGATATATGAAAAAAGCAAACATGTAGTTCTGCTTGTTGCATTTGTGCCAATGCTTCATAATGAAAGCTTATATAACTCTTAATCTTAACCACCTTCTCGATGTCCTTCAAAACAACAACAGACTGTTGAGCTGAAGAGACATTTCCTTCACTCTCTGAATGCACCAGGCTGAGGCAAGCTGCGCATAAGGGACACTGGATTAAAAGATTTATGCTACAAAGTACTGCATACTTAAGTGCATTCGAGCAAACGACAATGGGCCGCACATTTGAACACAAGAGAGCGACTCCAGTTAGAAACACAAGCTAACTAGCTCAACACAGAGACTAGATTAGCTCCAAAGTACTTTGGTGCTAAAACAAGAAAATGTACTTTATGTAGCTTTCTGTGAAGGGTCTACCACCTGCTTGTCTCCACAGAGATATTGCCTAGAATGTTCCACCACATGGCATTAAACTTATTATCTACAATAGGTGATGCCAAAAGACCAACAGGTCAGGTCAGGTCTGTGGGAGCCGACTTGCTCATAGCAACAATGCATGTTTTTCAGGCCTTTTTAGGGACAAAATAGAGAAAATAAATAATCAGTTATTAAATATGAAATACAATGCATGGCAAGAGATAAGTATGTTTAGTGTGATACTGTAAACGTTCTAGGCAAAGTAATTACATCTCCATGGACTCACCCCACCAGAAAATGTACATTTTATAGAAATCAAGTGCACAGTAATGAAAAAAATTTAACAAGAACCATTCTTGAACATTTCTGATCAAGACAGCATTCATAGCATTATTATTTCATAGAGAGCAGTGGTGAATGTTTAATATGTAGTGTTTGTAGCAGTTGGTCATAGCGAGATAATGGAGCTTGTGCATTTGTGAATAATCCTTTTGAACTCTTGAGTTCATTTAAATCAATACAGGGGGTCCTCGGGTTACGACGGTCTCGGGTTACGACGTTTCGTGGTTACGAACGCGCCCCCATTAAAAAAAATATGTATATATTACGCGTCATTCCGTCTTACACGGTTTAGCGTGGTAAGAGATGTAAACAAACGCGCGCGGCGCGCGGCGCGCGGTGGAAGAATACGCTTTGTTGTGGTTGTAGGGAGAAGAAGACAGCCTCGTGTGCGTGTCCAATGTGGGCGGAAGTACCTGATGTGGGCTCTGATCTGCTCCTATGAAAGCGGCAGTGATAACCAAGCAGCGTAGTGGTCTAATTATTGAGATGGAAAGGTTATTGGTGCTTTGGTTGGAAGATCAAAGGCAAAATCCGGTTTACGACGAAATTCGGGTTACGACGCGTCTTAAGAACGGATCTACGTCGTAACCCGAGGACTCCCTGTACAAGATTACTCATTCCTTCCCCCCCATCTGAGAGTATGACACATTGTAGAATTCAGGCTATTTCTTTTCAAATCTCGAGCTCTGTACCTGATTTTTATTGTGTTGAAAATCTGAAAACTAGTTAAATTGAAATGGTTTGCAGTGGTCCAAAATTATCCTTCACTTCACTTATACATTTCAAGCCTCCTAATTATTCATAGCAAGTTTATAATGCTTTTTACAACTCTCAGAGACCAAAGTTTTGCCCAAAATAAAGCCAACGACAACTAAAATGCAATCAAGCACTGGATAATAAAATGCTTTCTAATTAGATGCAGAGAGTGCACAGTGGACATTTTTTGACCTCAACAGCTGCTTATACAATATATCTGTACTGGGGTAACAATATTTGCTCAAATACATGGGAAAATTCAGGTACAGGCTCTTTAAGATAAACAGAGCTTTCCTGAATGTGGGTGTGTGTTTTGTTCTGAGGAGACTATTACAGGTCTGAAATCTGTATCTGTATCTGTAGCAACATCTGGTGATAAACATGGCCTTAGAAGAGGGTCGGTGTGATTTCATTGTTCATCGTTTGCAGTGTAATATGTTTTTAATGAGAAATAACAAAAAAAATACTTTGTCATAATGTAATAAAATGCAAGTACAGATGCAGCTATATGCTTAAACTTTAAATACCGTGTTGTTCTACTCAACATGTGCCCAAACTATACTTTACCTCCTGAAGTTGCTTTAAGTCATGCTGCTGATTTGATTTCCTCAGAAACATAATTGGAAAGCAATGCAGCCAGTCAAGCATTGAGTGATCAGCTAAATGGGAAAACCTCTCCCCATGGGAATTGCACCACTGTAACTGCATTGTTCTAGCAACGTAATATTAATTGCCAGTATCTCCCACCTCATACCCCGCTCCCTCCTCTCTCTATCTTCCTCTCTCCCGCTCTCCCTCTCACTTCTCCACACCGGACTGTATTTTTGAGAGAGGAGGGAAAGGCAGTGTACTCACCTTTCAGCTCCTCAGTGGAGATACTGGTGAGCTGGAAGGATTCGTTGCCCTCGGCCAGGGAGTTGCTCAGGTAGTTGTCTGGATAGAGCAGGCCCGCCCGCACATGGTGGAACGGCATCTTCTCCCTAAATACAAAATACAACCATGGTGAGTCCGCCCGTAATAATTTCAAGATTTTTTTTGTTTTTGGTCATAAAAACAAATGCGTGCAGGATTGGTAGACTGCAATACTGTGGAACATTCCAGGCAACCGAACTATTGTCCATGGAGACAGGCAAATGGTAGACCTTCCACTAGAAAATTTAGACAGTGCCCCTATAGAGTGTAACTTAAATTACACAAAATAAACAATGTAGAAAATAACAATGCACATTTTTTCCCCCCACTGAGTATTTAAGCGTTAATTTGGTTAATTAAGCATTTGATTTCAAATGAAATGGCCAAATGCAGAGGACAAATTTGTCTATGGACTCAATATAAAAGACAGGGCTGAGTCAGGGAGGACCTCCATTGCTAAGAAATACACACCTAATCTTGTTTGTACTGACAAATGATTTACTATAGCAACACTGAAACGGAATGAGGAGTAAGTTACATACAGCTCTGTAAAAAAATAAAAGACCATTGCAAAATTATCAGTTTTTCTGATTTTACTACATATAGGTATGTGTTTGGGCAAAAGGAACATTTTTGTTTGAGTCTACTGACAACATTTCCCCCATATTCCAAATAAAAATATGGGCATATACATTTGCAGAAAATGAAATGGTCAAAATAACAAAAAAGATACATGTTTTCAGACCTCAAACAATGCAAAGAAACAAGATCAAATTCATTTTAAAACAAGATAATACTAATGCTTACACTTAAGAAGAGTTCAGAAATCAATATTTGGTGCAATAACCCTTATTTTTAATCACAGCTTTCATGCGTCTTGGCATGCTCTCCACAAGTCTTTCACACTGTTCTTGGATGGCTTTATTCCACTCCTGGTGCAAGAACTGAAGTAGCTCAGCTTTGTGTTTGTATTGGAATTCAACAGACACTGGAATGGAATGGCTGTAATACATGTATATATGCTGATTTCCCCCCAAAATGCAGTGGTCTCTTATTTTTTTCCAGAGCTGTATAAGATGACATTTTACAATTTTATTATGTGCCATACATTCATAGCAGTCTTGTATCTTAAATGAAGTGCGTTAATCCCTTGACAATACACCTAAACATCATTAAAACTGAACATGTTTCATCCTGATAGTGTCCTCTCTGTAACACAGTGTTAGTCTGTCTAACTGAGATGCTAAGTGAGGCCCATGTGCGTGTGTCAAATCCCTGGTGCTGTCTGAAGTCCCATTTAGAAACCCGCACATTGTATCTCAGTCTTTCTTCCTTTCATTTCTGCAGAATCTGCCACTTTCTCCTCATGCCACACTGACAAATTATGTAATCTCTCCATAATTCAAGGCTGTCTCATAAAAATATATTCCACTGTTATTGTTGAGATAAATAACAGGCTGTTCAATCATGAGCTTTTATCGAGCGATCTTTCTTGTGGTTTCTGTCTTGATATGGGGCAGCTGTCAGCGCTTCATCGGGCTGTATCTGCAGACATGCTTTGTGTCAAGAAGAACAAATATTGGCCATCAATAAAGCCTGTCCTACTGAGACCTTTCCACCCAGGTTTATTTAAATACATGTACAAGGGAGCAAATAATAATACAGTTGTACAAATAGCATGTTTCTCTATATGTTAAAAACGTTTTAAAGGGACAGTGTGTAAGATTTTTACCCGTTAATTACTGAAATTGAAGATACCCATTCAAAAATACATTGTTTTCCAAGCCTTTTCACTTCCATCATGAAATCAAAGTATTCTTTTGGACTTAGATATAGTCACATAAAAGGGGGATCGTCCCCATGCAGAGGCAGCCATTTTGAATACGAGAGCCGCAGAAGGACATTTGGGCTCCGCCTTCGCCTTCGGCAAGGCTCGTGGTTTTGGGTAAACAACACAAGCATGCTGCCGGATCAGACGTCGTAATGGATCTAACACGTGTTTTGGACTAAATTGTTTTACTGGATTTTATTCGCTGGATCCTTACGGACAAATTGAGAGCAAGTTTATGGTGAAATACAGAGTTTGACCTGTGCAAAGCATTCTAAGGTAAGCTAACCTCGTTTTGTGCTTTTCCGTATAAAAGCCCCATGTGCTCGGGGAGTGATTGTTTTGCAGGGAAATAAATTGCATAGTCAAAAAGAGGAGACTGTAAGGTTTCATTTGATGTGTAGAGTGTCATGGTACATGATCGGGAATGTGTGTTTTCATGAGAAAAAAAAAAACAAAAAACGGGACCGCGTTTTATTTATACAGTAGCGCCCGGGTGACCCTCGAGGTCTGCCGCAGCTAAAACAGAAAGTGCAATAGCACCATCCACCTATGCGCCACGAATCCTACACACTGGGGCTTTAAGCTAACCTAATTGAATTAGGTTAGTATATAATTTGTAAAGATTAAGGGTAAATTCATTTTTCATTTTTCACACACTACAAAATTTTACCTGGGACCTAGAAAATATTTTTTTCTTACACTTAACGAAGATGGGAGTGACCTGTGAATTTTCTTGAGTTCAGATGGATTAACCAGTGCATGGTCTGTCCATTTCAAAACAAATTTGAGTTAGGGAAAAAGGAAAAAAATATCACAGGGGACAGAAAAGCATCACAGATTTCTGCAGAAATTGACGAGCAAAGTTCTAAACTCAGTCTGAGGTGAGAGAAATGTGATTTTAGCTAAAATGATGGCTGTCCAATAAGCTCCTTCATTTTAACATTTGGTTCTGGCTCGAGACACAACAGAGGGTGTGGTGACCAGACTGATATCTTGTATAAAAAATAGAAAAGAGAGAAGTCATTCTGGATTTGCCAGGCAATCAAAACTGGGATCAGAGTGGGACTAAACTCAGAACCAAACCATGACCAGGAAAGGATAGGATTACACCAGATAAACAAAGTTGGAGGATCCACCGCCTGCTTGTCACCATGGATTGTATTGCTTGACTTAGAATGGTCCTCAGTATGACAGTATGAAAATCTATCTTTATGAAGACAAGCAGCTGACTCTACCAGATCAGGAGAAATGAGGAGGGAAACTTGAGGAAAATACATTTACAAATCTGATTAGTTTTATTCATTCTTGTGCTCTTCTATCTGCATGGAAGTGGTCTTTTATTATTACAGTTATATATTCTGTAACTTAATTGTAAAAAATAAACCCACATTTTTGTTTATAGCTCATGCCTATCGTTTTTCTGTTGCAAAAAATATCTGTTTTTTGTATCTGCATTCCCACAGTCAGTCTTCATTCCTCCTTAGGAAATGTTTTGTTGTTTTGTCTATCTGGGTGCATTCTTCTTCATCATCATTAACAAAATACCAGGATACAGATCTATGGCATCATCACATTTATAAATACATATCAGTTGTCAGATTATTTTTTTCTTTCTGGTCAAAAGTCTTCAGTATTGATGTCTTTGGTGTGGAGTGAGCTGAGTTGAGTTGAGGTGAGCTGAGGTGAGGAGATAGCGACAGCAGAGGAGATCCCTAGAGCATTGTGCCGAGCGAATGGAAGGAAAAAGAAAATTATATATATGGATGTTTCCTGGAGAATTCACACTAAGAGGCAGGGTGTAACATTTTATAGTACGTGGTTTAAATGTACCAGACGGGAATACTGATGCTGCCTTTGCACAATTTGGTTACTTTTTGTCGATTTGAGTGTGATTTTTAGAGAGAGCAACAAATGACTGCAAATGAAATCCAATTGAATGGTTGTTTTACTGATTAGAAAGCCACTATTTGTTCTAATAAACATTGAATAAAGTGCTTCAGGACCACTACACAAAATGAGAACAGGAAACTCCAATAGTTTAACCAACAAAATCTACAACAAGCACCGATGCTAAAGTGTGTGTGTGGGCAAAATTTCCTAAATTGTGTGGTTATTTGAATACGTAACTGCTTATCTGCTGAATTTACTTATTATTAAAAGTTTAATTAACCCCACTGAGATTAAAAACCTCCTTTTCAAGGGAGCCCTGGCCAAGAGGCAACAAATTCAAATTGAATATTGTCATTGTGCACCTTTCTGTTAGAAAAGCCACATGCTTGTCTCTGTGGAAATATTATTCCTTTGCTTCATAGAAAGAGATGGATTATCTTAAAGATCCCATGACATGGTACTTCTTGATGCTTTTATATGGCTCCTTAATGGTTCCCTAATACTGAAGAATCCTTCTTCAAAATCAACACTCAGTGCATGAGAAACAGAGATAAGATGAGAAAGAGTAATTTTTCTCACTCTGAACACTCTATAATGGGCGTTGTTGCTTGAATGCAAATGAGGAGAAAAAAGCTGGCCAATAGTAGAGGGTGGGGTCGTGGCCAAACGCTCCGCTCTCCGCTGTCAGCCTGCAGTTGATCCATTTCCTTGTTTTTGCACAGGGGGAGAGATTTGAAGCGTTCCATTGAAAAATAAACACATTTCCACAGAAAATAAAATTAAACCACTGCTGTTCAAAGGTCCAGAGGCTCAGATAATGGACTTCCGAGCCTAGAAACACTCGGATGTGCCTCCAGGCAAATAAAAAAACGCATTTCGCATTGCCTAGCGCATTCGCAGTCCAAACTCTCTGGGCGTGATTTACAGAGACGCTGAGTTCAGACAGACGGGGGTGGAACTGCATTTGCATTTCTTTTTTTGATCTGACGTCAATAAGGTGCCTTGTTCAAACTCGCCCGTTTGAGCTCCGATTTTTTGTAACGCAGAAAAGGATCGCAAATGCTCAGTTTAGACATTTCACAACTTTTAACCATGGGGGGGCTAAGCAGGGTAGGGGAGCTCACATTAACGTTCAAAAACCTCAGAAAGTGATAATTTCATGCCATGGGACCTTTAAGGGGCCATCCTTAAAGGTCATATATCACACAAAATTGAGTCTTCTGAGCTTTAAGCCATGCCATATCTGTTGTTGTGTTTTGTTTCATTCACACATATTTGAGTAATTATTAATCTGTCTTCATCTCCAAAGCTCAGAATGCTCTGTTCCACCTTATGATGTCATGAAGTGGTAGTTTTCAAGTTAACAGCTATCCTTTTCCTTTACTTCATTAGAGATAGGCAAATCTAGGGTTGAAATTATCTAAATGATTCTAGTGAAGGTGTACGGAGTTTAAAAACACGGTGGAGCACTTCCTGTATGTATATAATGTATATGACATCACAAGGTGGATGTGTTCAGTGTGCAAGTGTTCAGAAGTGCTCTGCCTAAACATGCAGGATTTGTGTGTTAAACATGTGTGAATGAAACAAAACACAACTCCAGGTATGTTTTGATGAGGAAACATTATACCGTCGATAACACACATTAAACCCATCTAAGAATTCATGTATTTCAAGATATTTTCTTTATTTGAATGAATGGAAAAACCCTCCACTGAAACACGCAGGTGGAGGACTTGCACCTGATGTCCACAGTGGCGTTCCTAGAGTGATTTACTCCCTGGGCGAAAGCCACTCTTTGAAACAAACTTGAAGACTAGTCGATAGCATACCTTTTTCTTTTGCTCGCTTCTCCTCATATTCTTTCCGTTTCTTTCGAAATTGGGCACCTGATGGCTTCAGTCTTTTTCGGTCCATCACCGTGACTGTTTTGTCATACTGTACACCGTGACCTCCTCAAGACACTGACCGAAATCTGAATGATTAGCCCCCTGGCCCCTCCCCCTAAAACAAACTCTGTACTGTGCTCGCAGCGTTGCCGAGCGCGAGAGGTCAGAGTCAGACTGTCATACCTGAACCATTTCACTTGACCAACTGACCAAGACGGCCACTACAGTAAAATATTAGAATTCTTTCGAATCATACACAACAACACGGAATGAAACGTAATGAAATGTAGACAATTTCGACCCCTTAATTGAAGTATATGAAAATAACATAGCAACACAGGGGATTGTACAGGCGCGGGCGGTGGGTGCGTGCGGTGGGGGCGCTACTCTGTCTTCACGTAACCACGAGCCAACCACGAGCCAGCACCAACCCCCCACCCCCCCGCGCAAGGATCCCCCCCACACCGCACCGGCTAGCAATGCCACTAGGGGCAATTGCCCAGGTGGCCCCCGTCAAAGAACGCCCCTGGATGTCCACCACAACACAGCAATAGCATGTTATTATTCCACACCTGTACACAGCACAAACACAGATGGTCTTCTACAATAACGTCATACAGGTGCTACTGTTTATAGTTTTGACTCATACTGGCCCCATCCCAATTCTGTTTCCTCATCTCCTCGCCTCCTTGTCTCCTTGACTTCTCAATTCCTCAGTAGTAAATCCTGCCTGTTGTGGAGAGAGGGTCATACAAAAGAGAAACTTTTCTAATTGGCTCTCTCGACTCAGTACACATGAATGACAGCAGAGGAATCAAGGAATCAAGGAGTCGAGGAGATCAGAAAACAGAATTAGGATGGGGCTGCTGCTGTATGAATTAAGGAATAAGCGATTATGTATGTGTAGTCCGTGTCTAAGTGCTTTACATGTTCTCCCTGTTGGCCACACTAAGATAATTCCATGCATGTGATTTCATAATAGTCTGACTAATGAAATAACTGACCATAATTGACATCTCTACATGCACCAGTGGATTCTGATTACTCCTGTGACCTTCTTCAATGGCACCCTCCTGTGTGAACTTCTTTATATCACTTCAAATACTGGGAACTTGCAGCCATAACTCTGCACCAAACTTAATAGATCATTTGCTGTTTTGCTATGACCTAGAGGGACAAAAGTTTGCACCTTTCTATCAAGGCTGAAACTAATCAACGCCCCCCTCTTAAATTTGAGATCTGAGTCCTTGGTGAGAGTGGTGCCAAGGGAAAAGACAGTTTAAAAGGTGAGGGAGGGGCCTTGAGGATGGAGTAGCTCTGTTTCAGTGATCTGCGGAGGATATCAGGTGTGAAAATGGTTGTGTGTGTGTGCGCGCGTGTGAGTGTGTGTGTGTTGTAGAGACAGATGAGAGCAAACAGAAGCAGTGTGTACGTGCCAAACTCAGAGGAAAAGTATTCTTTGTTCCATCTGCCACTGGTCCTAAAGTCATCCCACCAGCACATTCAAATCCCCCAGGTCACCACAGCAACACAAATCAGACAACAAAATCATAGACTGTATAAAGAAGGGGATTAAGGAAGTGTGACTTCACCCATTGCGTTCAGCTCCAGCCAAATGAAGCTCATCGAGGCTGGCAGTCAAAGGAGTGAATTTGGAATTCCATAATAGGAATAGGAATTTATTGATAGACAAAAAACAGGATCATGTAGAGCTGGTTAATATGGAAATTTTAAGACCAAAATGACAAGGCTCACTGCAGCAGCTACAGAGAGACGGGTAACAATTTTTCAGTTGATTGAGCCAGAAGTGCACCATGTTCACTTCCTATTTGGAATGCGATGGCTAGCAGATTAGCTATGTTTATATACAGAGTCTATGCTTAAAATGTATCTACTGGAACTATGAGACTCTCCTTTTTTAATCTGTTTTTTATTATGCATTCTTGTAGTAACACGACACATTGACCAAGGACACAGTGGCTGTTGCTGGCAGTAGAAATTGAACCGCCAGCCATTAAGGGAGCACCAGATGCCCTTCCTATCACAAATAGAAAAAATACTGTGACAGGATCAGCATAACCCTCTACCAACTGCACTCCAATTAAATGTTCACCAGCAGAGCCCCTGTTATGTGTTTACAAAATGATCTACTCATTGGTCATTTTCTGTGGAGAGGATTGCATTTCTTATGCCATTTGTGAAAAGGGCTGGGAGCCTCCTTTCATATCACACATGTCAGTCCATATACTGTATGTAAATGTAAAAACACAATACAACACAATACAAACCTTGGGTACACCATTAAGAGAGCTCTTTTCTCCTTAAATATTGCTGAAAATGTCACCTCATTGCAGGTGTATAGATGCATACTAACCTCTGAGCAAACTCAAAACTTCTATTGATGTTACCATGGCAACGTTCAGTCATTTCTACCAACAGAGAAAGGACTAGTATATAATTTGGTGTGCTCAGAATAAGACACAATGACACTGGAAAGAAAACATTGCTATTCTCTTTTCACACTTTACTGAACCTGTCTGTATTAAGAAACTATAAGTACATACCAGCTTGGTAATGAACAAAGGAAGAAGTATTTCATAAATCATAAAAAAAATATTTCATAAATCATCAAAATTCAATGTAAAATAAAAATGAAATCAATACATCAAAATGACAGTGGACTAGGGTGAGAAGCAGGTTTAAAAAACAAAGCTAAAACAGAACAACTGCTGCATTCTCACTCGCATACAAACCACATTCACAATTGGGACTACAGTGACTAAACCAAGACTATATAGGGCTAGAATGGGACCAAAACAAGTCTTCATCAGGACCACAGATGTTCCAAACAGAAAGTAAGCATGGGGCGCTTCTGGCTCCATCAACTTTGTTTTCAGTTGACTTTACATTGAGAAATGTCTCTCTGTAACTGCTACAGTGAGTCTCATCATTTTGGTCTTCAAATGTTCATATTAACCCACTCCATATAATCCTGGTGTTTTAGTTTACTATTTTGTACATACATAAATTATTATTCCTTATATACAGCTCTGGAAAAAAATAAGAGACCACTGATCAGTTTTTTTCTGATTTGACTACTTATAAGTATGTGTTTGGACAAAAGGGTCTATAAACTACTGACAACATTTCCCCCATATTCCAAGTAAAAATATTATCGTTTAGAGCATTTATTTGAAAAATGACAAATTGTCAAAATAGCAAAAAAGATACATGTTTTCAGACCTCAAACAATGCAAAGAAACAAGATCAAATTCGTTTTAAAACAACATAATACTAATGTTTACACTTAAGAAGAGTTCAGAAATCACTATTTGGTGCAATAACCCTTATTTTTAATCACAGCTTTCATGCGTCTTGGCATGCTCTCCTCAAGTCTTTCACATTGTTCTTGGGTGACTTTATTCCACTCCTGGTGCAAGAACTTAAAGGTCCCATGGCATGAAATGTTCACTTTCTGAGGTTTTTGAACGTTAATGTGAGCTCCCCTACCCTGTTTAGCCCCCCCCCCATGGTTAAAAGTTGCGAAATGTCTAAACTGAGCATTTGCGATCCTTTTCTGCATTACAAAAAATCGGAGCTCAAACGGGCGATTTTGAACAAGGCACCTTATTGACGTCAGATTGAAAAAAGAAATGCAAATGCAATTCCACCCCCGTCTGTCTGTACTCAGCGTCTCTGACTGCGAATGCGCTAGGCAATGCGAAATGCGTTTTTTTATTTGCC
Source organism: Paratrypauchen microcephalus (assembly GCA_036785185.1). Taxonomy (NCBI): domain Eukaryota; kingdom Metazoa; phylum Chordata; class Actinopteri; order Gobiiformes; family Gobiidae; genus Paratrypauchen; species Paratrypauchen microcephalus. Next base: position 1,530,383 of record JAVJIX010000120.1, on the reverse strand, counting down.
TGGAGGCACGTCCGAGTGTTTCTAGGCTCGGAAGTCCTTTATCTGAGCCTCTGGACCTTTGAACAGCAGTGGTTTAATTTTATTTTATGTGGAAATGTGTTTATTTTTCAATGGAACGCTTCAAATCTCTCCCCCCCATGCAAAAACAAGGAAATGGATCAGAGAGCGCACAGAGCGAGAGCGGAGCGTTTGGCCACGCCCCACCCTCTACTATTGGTCAGCTCTTTTCTCCTCATTTGCATTCAAGCAACAACGCCCATTATAGAGTGTTCAGAGTGAGAAAAATTACTCTTTCTCATCTTATCTCTGTTTCTCATGCACTGAGTGTTGATTTTGAAGAAGGATTCATTTACAGTATTAGGGAACCATTAAGGAGCCATATAAAAGCATCAAGAAGTACCATGTCATTGGATCTTTAAGTAGTTTAGCTTTGTGTTTGTGTTGGAATTCACCAGACGCTGGAATGGAATGGCTGTAATACAAGTAGAGATGCTGATTTCAGAAAAAAATGCAGTGGTCTCTTATTTTTTTCCAGAGCTGTAGACCCGGCTCCAAATTCACTCCTATAACTGCTATCCTTGTTAGCTTCATCTGACTGGAGCCGAACGCTATGGGTGACGCCACATTCCCTTAATCTACTTCTTTATGCAGTCTGTGATCAGGACTAAACTAGGCTCAAACCAGGACCAAACAAGGACAAGTAAAAAAGTATTCTAAGATTAAAACCAATCTAAACCAGATCTAAATTAGCATTGAAACAGATTGTGGTCTCATCAAAATGTCTTCTTGTTTTGTAAAAGCCTGTGTGTAGTCCACCACAAATCATTCAGCTAATTGGCTTTGGCAAACATAATAGTCAATAAAAAATTTTCCTTTTATGAGACCTGAATAGATATTGAGACTGAAGCGTGCTGTTACTGAGATGTGAGGCTGGACAAAAAGCTCTTACTAAGTGAAAATTGCATGGCTTTCAACATTACAGAGCGCAGATTGCTGTGATTCTGCCTCCCTGTTTTCACACATCAAGTTCTAATAATCTCAAAGAGTCTGATGGAAGTCTATTAGAAATGGCCAATCTGAGGCTAAACAAAACATAAACTGCATTAATAAACTAGACCCTGACCACGGGCTTCATGTTTGCTGTGTTAAAGTATGAATCACAAAATAAATGATGACAGCAGTTAGCAGGACAAGAAAAAAAATCTGTGAATCGGGGAATAGCTTGGATTTGATCTGACAAGAATGGTATGATAAAATGTACTCAAAAGATATATACTGAGTTATGAATGACTTTTTTGTATTTTCTTTTTTTAAGTTGGTTTATAGTATTGTATCACTGAAAGAGAGAATCAAACAATGTTGCTACAACCTCAAGATGTTTGAAAAGAACAAATCATGCATTTTAATCTATAGTATCGTACAAGTGCGCTATGTGGCATCTGCTTGAATAAACACAAGATAAATAAGTTTAAAGGGACAGTGTGTAAGTTTTTTACCCGTTAATTACTGAAATTGAAGATACCCATTCAAAAATACATTGTTTTCCAAGCCTTTTCACTTCCATCATGAAATCAAAGTATTCTTTTGGACTTAGATATAGTCACATAAAAGGGGGATCTTCCCCATGCAGAGGCAGCCATTTTGAATACGAGAGCCGCAGAAGGACATTTGGGCTCCGCCTTCGCCTTCGGCAAGGCTCGTGGTTTTGGGTAAACAACACAAGCATGCTGCCGGGTCAGATGTCGTAATGGATCTAACACGTGTTTTGGACTAAATTGTTTTACTGGATTTTATTCGCTGGATCCTTACGGACAAATTGAGAGCAAGTTTATGGTGAAATACAGAGTTTGACCTGCGCAAAGCATTCTAAGGTAAGCTAACCTCGTTTTGTGCTTTTCCGTATAAAAGCCCCATGTGCTCAGGGAGTGATTGTTTTGCAGGGAAATGAATTGCATAGTCAAAAAGAGGAGACTGTAAGGTTTCATTTGATGTGTAGAGTGTCATGGTACATGATCGGGAATGTGAGTTTTCATGAGAAAAAACAAACAAACAAAAAAACGGGACCACGCCCGGGTGACCCTCGAGCTAAAACAGAAAGTGCAATAGCACCATCCACCTATGCGCCACGAATCCTACACACTGAGGCTTTAATACCATGCTGTGGAACATTCTAGCAATGCCATAATGAATAGACTCTAATATTAGCAAGTCAGTCATTCACATCCCATCATCAATAACAATGATAATACCAAGATTTTATAGCATAAAAATAAACCTTTTCTAAAAAATAATTGTACTCAGCGTAAGATTTGAAAGACATTCCTGCTGTCCTTTTTAGCAAGATTCAAGGACAAAAAATTTTGTCAAAAATTGCAAGGGGCTGATTTAGGAGACGGGAAGCAGCATGCCATTTTAATAATAGACTTAATGACTAGCTTCAACTGGGACTGAAGTTCTAACTGTCACATAATGATAGTGTCATGGTTCACTGACAGCCTGTATTGATGTAATGAGATACAATTTCAGAATACCTGTTACATTTCATTTGCACATATTTCTATGGGGAGGTTATAGACGCCCATCTGGGTCTCATTTTCTGTATTTCAACTGCCTTATATGCATTTTAATGACTTTAGATTGGCTCATGGGCCTACAGAAAGGCATGGTTGTACAATTATTAGGACAAACATGTAGGGAATATGCAAATATCTATACACCGGTTTCCATGCATGTGTGTCCTTTCTAAATTATTATGAATACATTGTAGATACACATACATGCATTTCAGGACCAAATTGTTGATTAAGATGTAATTAATAGAGTGCAGTGGGATGGAAAGCATCAATTTCTCACGCTCTGACAAATGTAACTAACGATAATTGAATCAGTAGAGAAATTAATAAGACATATGATAGAAAATTAACACAGGAACATATTTTTACAGTCCATCTGCTCACGCAATTGTTCCCATGAGAGACAGTTGCTTCATGCCAAAACCAGCAGGACCTAATCAAATTCAAACACATATCTGATCTGTTTATAAATCTTGGTTCATATACTGTACATTTACATGTCACTTATACGTGAATTTCCATTGAATTTATCATATCATATCTTTCTATTTATCTATTGTACATAATAGCTTTTGTAGATTTATTTGAATTATTTATGTATTTACTTTAGTTATTCTGCTCCTGTGATGGACAATTAATCTTCCCATACCTTTGTTAGTCTTTTTTTGGTTCAATTTAATTTATATTATTGTTAAGGTTTAAGGAAGACTAGAGTATTTACCCTTGCACTAAAGAAAAAATGCAATGTTCAAAATCCCCAATATGCTGTCAACATCTTATGTCTCATTTGAGAAGAAACAAAAAAAACATCTGTCATCTTAATGGATTGATTTTGATGCTGACAAAGACAGACTTTTGCACAAAAACTCACCGTGGATGAAACCCAACATGGCAACTGCAGTAGACACCTATAGAGTGATACAGATAGACAGGTAGAAAGGTATTGAGTAGAAGGAGAGGTGGAGAGGAGGAGGAAAGATGAAAGCAGTGAATGAGAGAGGTGAGTCTGCTGCTGTTTGAACCCAGGGGTCAGAGCGGCTCCAGGGAGTCCAGTTTAAAGTCCATGCCGTGGTGATCACAGCAGATTAAACGCCAAAGGACCAGAGCCATGGAGGGGAGAGAGGGACTGCAGCAGGAACCCAGAGATCTAATGGGGTGATTGTTTTAGGGTAAATACAAATGTAGTCTTAAATTGACTATTTCAAGTTCAGCACATTTCTGGAACTACATTGTTTTTCTTTTTATTTGTCTTGTTCATTTTTCAGTTTTCCTTTGTATTTTGTAATATAGTATAAGATTTATATTAATTATTTGTTTATATTCAGGATAACCCTTTTTATGAGAAATAAACACATACATAGTTAGATTTTGGTGTGAGCTGTGTCCTGGCCTCTCTGCTGAAAGGTCAGTATAGCAAGCCTATTCAGCAAGCACATTGTGATAACATATTTCTGCTATTTTTGTTTAATGTTTTCACTATACTAGACTATTTAAAGATCCCATGACATGGTACTTCTTGATGCTTTTATATGGTGCCTTAAAGGCACCATATAGAATAAAGCCGAATCACGCACCACGTTGTGCAACAGGGGAACTCCCTTCCCGGTGCGTAACTGGGATTCCCCTGGCAGCGTGCTGCGTGATTCGGCTTTATTCTTCCGCACTGGAAAATAGTTCCCACCCAAAATGACCAAGGCAAGCTCTCCGTGTTGATTTGCACATTTATTTGCACTCGATATGAATGCGCACTACACAGAAAGTAATTGGGAAACGCATCGAGCAAATTAATTCCTTTTGGCCGAAATCTTTCTCTGGCGACGTTAGACTCCAGTCTAAGGCGGAGTAGCTGCAGATACCGCGGCGGTCAGTGGCGACAGACTCGGACAATGGCTGGGTGAGCAGGAAAACGCTTTCCACCACTTATTTTAGTCTCTGGACTGTGGGGAGATGCCCAAATTTGACCTGGGGGTGGGATATCCCTTTAATGGTTCCCTAATACTGTAAATGAATCCTGCTCCAAAATCAAGACTCAGTGCATGAGAAAGACACATGTACACAGTCAGAGTCAGAAAATCTCTCTCAACAACTCATTGTGGGCCTTGTTGCTTGAATGCAAATGAGAAGGACAAACACAGGTTAGAGGAGCGGGTGGGGGAGGGGGCAAATGTGCCGCTGGTTCCTTGTTTTAGCGGTGCACTGTGCGCTGTATCCCACTTCCGCGTTTTAAGCGCGGAGGGAAAAAGGAGAGGCATTTCAAAGAAAAAAACACATTTTCACAAAAAAATAAAATTAAACCACTGCTGTTTCAGATGTCCAGAGGCTCAGATAAAGGACTTCCGAGCCTAGAAACACTTGCACGTGCCTCCAGGCAAATTAAAAAACGCATTTCGCATTGCGTAGCTCATTCGCGGTCCAAACTCTCTGGGCGTGATTTACAGAGACGGTGGGTAGACATCCAGACGGGGGGTGGAGCTGCATTTTTCGATGTGACCTAACATAGTTGCTTTGTTCAAAATCGCCCGTTTGAGCTGTGTTTTTTTCAAATGCAGAAAAGGACCGCAAATGCTCAGTTTAGACATTTCGCAACTTTTAGCCATGGGGGGCTAAACAGGGTAGGGGAGCTCACATTAACGTTCAAAAACCTCAGAAAGTGAACATTTCATGCCATGGGACCTTTAAAATGAGCTGTCCATGGTGCTGAAATGTCATACACACAATTGAAGTTTTAAAATAGTGGAATGAATTACTCTTTCTAGCAAGTATAGTTAACCTGATTATTTCTTTGTAACTAAAGTGTCTCATACACTGTGAGATGTTCATGGTGCTGAAAAACAGTTACGCGAGTATGGAGGTCTACAAATGGAGGGGAGAGTTATGAGTAGTCATTGGAACCATTTTATGAACTTTTTAAAAATTGTTATTATTTTATTCTTTTTTACTGTACATGAAAATGCTATTGAGGGCAAAATATCACATGCTACAAGATAATTTGCTTCTTTGTTTCCAACTATTTATTCAGGCTTGAGACTGTTGCAAAAAGCTTTCTCTCATGTGCACCTTTTGTTTTTGTTTCAGTAAGGCACTGACTTTTTGCATATAAATCTACAGCTATTTGTTGTCTTTATATTGATTTGTTTTAGAGTTAGACTACATTCCTTGTTTTATCTTCTTTCAATCGTTTGCATTCAGGCATTTTTATAGACCTGCTTGTGTCCCTGTCAGAGGATATTGAACTCACACCATACAAACTGTGAGAAAGAGAGGATGATGGTGTTGCTTCCTCACCTCCCTCTGTCCCCACAGACCCAAATGCATTAGCAGCACAGCCAACAGTCACAACTTCATCTTTTTTTTTTTTTAAATTCCCAAAAAACACATATGAACAAAACTGATATCACAAAAAAGCATTATAAAACAACAGTACCCAGCTTTGTACAAAACTTCAAACAGGTAGCATATTCACTTTGTTCCTTGCTTATCCAAATATGCTAATTGTGATGATTAAACTTCATCCAAGAGCGCCTAAATACGATCTGCTTCTTCTAGATAAAACTACAAATTAATTCATTCTTTTGTTTTTGGGGGATCAAACTGAAGTTGCAGCACTGCCAAACAGAAACCCAACCTCACGACCAGCCATGTAACCACAATAGCAATTTGTCATATTTGAATTTAAACACCTCCAACTTTTATAGACAAAATCCAACACATTTTCATTTGCAAAAATGTCACTTCTCATTCAATACATCAACGCTCACAAGCAACAATAGAACAGCACAGGTGGCAATATTAAATTTAGCCGTTAACCCAATCACACATGTTATTAAATTGATTGATCTAGTCTGCTGTCCTTTCATATTAGCTCAGACAGCGTGACATTGCCTCAGTAACCTTGGACATACCCGCGCCACACATACAACAAACCCCCACCCGCCATACGCTACCCCCATCTCCCTTACCCCGCACATCTGGACTCCAAAAACAACTCCTCCAGGACATCCATAGAGGTCGCTTCAGGTCGCGGCACCTTAAAATCTGAAATCAGTGAAGCGGTGATGCTCCCAGAACGGTTCACAAAGCCCAAAAATGGTTTTAGTAGGAGCTCGCGTTGCTTGCCGGAAAGTACTGGCCACCCATGAAGTCTATGTCTGCAGAGGAGAGGAGCGCACAGCTGCTCCCAAGCTCATAAACATATCCGAGACGTTAGCGCTGTCTAGTTGTACAAAGACGGACCGCTGCCTCCCTCGCAAATGGTGTGTGAGGATCTTGGCAATGTGTGTCTGTGTGTGTGTGTGTGTGTGTGTCACTGAGTTGGACATTGGTTTATAGCGGTGAAGTTTTGGAGCATCTGGCAATGAGAGTTAACACAATCGAGGTTTGATACCGGTCCAGATTCCATTTATCAACACGCAATGTGCACCCTGCTGCAGTGGACAGAATGCAGGGGGAAAGGTTTCATGGATTATTGGGGATTTCTCTTAAGTTTGGATGTTACTGACTGAAATTTAGACAATAAAACATCTTAAAATTTGTCATTATGAGTTACGTGTAAGTGTTTCCTTCTTTCCATTGCACTTTTCTCATCTGGTGCAGCAACATGACTCATCTGTCACCAAGTACCATATAATTTGGCATAGGATCTAGCTCAGATGCCCTTCCTAGGCACTGAAAATATACAAATTGCATTGTAACACTGTAAATGTGAGGTCTCTAAGTAGAGTTCTATGTAGTAAACTACCTGATGAATAATATTAAACATACAATGGATTGACATGTTACTACATATCCCTTTTAGAGACTTGCATAGGCAAGAATCTTTGATTGATGTAATTCATCAATCAAAGATTTATTTTTTTTTAATTGAAGGGATGTAAATACCACTAGAGGCCAGTGTTGGACATTATTCATACACAATATTTTTTTATTTCCAATTCTTATTATATTGAGAATTGCAAGATGATTCTCAACTTGTTTATAATTTTAGAGGCACAAATATCAGCTTTATTTATCAGCTTTATTTGAGTGTAGTATCTAATTATTGCATGTATATGTTATAGATTAAATTCAGACCTAATGTATATGTTAACTTCAGGTATAACAAATACCTATACCTAAATATTGCTATAAATGCAATAACTTGTAAAGTATTTGCCCATTTGTTACTGTATGACTTCCTGCTGAAGATGAGAGTTCCATTTGTGGAGTCATCAGGACCAAGGTTAAAGAAAAGTGTTTGGATGTGGTTAAGTATAATTCCTATGTGCATGATATATTTTTCAAACAACAATTGCTATAAGTAGTGGACATTTATTTTAACAAAATGACATGGCCAGACACCTAAACAGCTATTTTATGGCTTATGAAGTCCCATGTCACATATAGTCAGCACATTGCCTCTTGATGCAGGATCACAGCGATGATGACGGAGAGTCGGGCCTCCTGCTGCGTGTTGAGCCAATTACGGTGTCATTACACTTATAACAGTGAGATATGGACCTATAATCACCAATATCACTCCCACTCACAGCACACCTGCCGTGTACCAGCAAGAGCCCTCTCAGATAGCCCCGTATAGACTTGGCGTAGTGTTAAAATAACTCCGTGGCGTTAGTCAATAAAATGTATTTTAATTTCCCTCAAATGGGTAATATTTGTGAGCTACACTGACTAGGGGAGGTCTATCTGGTGATTAAGCAGAATGGCAGCAGAGATTTGCACTTCATAAGCTCGTTTGCCACATTGTGTCCAGGCAACAATAGTGCTCTTAACACATATTAAGGGACTTTGAAGTGCGTCGCCAAACGCAGCTTATTCAAATGGATCAACAAGGGTTGTGTCCTTACACCAAATGCGCACGAAACGCACAGTGACATTTCAGTGTTTTATGAATGCAAATGACCAAATGTACTGTTGTCAGCCATTACTGAAACACAGATCGAGTTCATGCGGTAGGTAGGCAAAAGGCACAACAATTACGCACACGCACTCGCCTTCTCACACCTCCGCCGGTCACAACAGGTGCAGTAGCGGCAATGCGTTACCTGGCTGCGGTGAAAAGCCCTGCTCCTCGCCGCCCCTGCCGCCTCCTCCTCCTCCTCCGCTGCTGCTCGGATGCTTCACTCGGCGAGACGCACCAGCCGAGGCGCTGATCGGGCAGTCCGCGTCAACTGTGCAGGGCTGTGGGGCTTTACGGGGGTGCGAGCCGCGGCTACAGATGGACTCATTCAGTCAGTGTGCGCCTCGAGGACTTCACCGCTGTGTCATGCGCTTCTCACTTTTTTACCGACTTGCCACCCCCCAAAAATATCAACTGGTTAGACGAGGAGAGTGGTCCGAGAGGTAAAGGTGGAAGCCGTTCTGACTGTCCATGTAGAAACGTCCATGCGTGTATCTATATCTGACTTTCAAACGTCATGTCTTGGGTTTTTATTTGGGTTTAACTGTTTAAAATTCCTCCCTATTTGCTCACCCAGACGAACGCCACCCAGCCGCCCACGGGTCTGGCTCCCCAAAATCCGCTTCTGTTGCTTCGTCTTATATAAAGCATAAATCACCCGCTTGAGTGGAGTTTTCTATTCCGAATCAACAGCACGCAAGAATATGAGCAGTAGCCAACAAGAAGAAAAAAGGCGGAGGAGGTGATGATGTCCGGTTTGACTGAGAGCGCATTAGTCATTTAGAAGACACACGAAAGGAAAGGAAACTCCCAGCGTCTATTAAACACACTATCACGGCTTTTCCCGGAGTTAACCCATATATCGGTGCAGTCCCGGTAAGGGAGGGGCCACGCGCAGGGGCCACTGGCGGTAGATGTGGGATATGCGATGGTCGGACCACGGCGTTAATGGGAAACGCTCCTCTCTCCCCTGCGTTCAGGTGTGCGCGAGAGAGTGGAGAGAGAGAGAGAGAGAGAGAGAGAGAGAGAGAGAGAGAGAGAGAGAGAGAGAGAGAGAGAGAGAGAGAGAGAGAGAGAGAGGAGGTGTGAACAATTAGGGATGCAACATGTCCCCCGGGTAATATGATCCTTCCCCCGTGCCAAGTCTATAGAAGCTTATTCAGGAAATCGAAAAAATATTAACGTTCCAGTGGCGTATGGAGCGTTAAACAATTCAGAGGGAATTCTGGTGATGGGAGTATATGGGTCACCACAAAATGCAGCCATTTCATCATTAAAAAATACATTAAAGCAACAGTAGCTTCAACTTTTCACTGCTCTTCATCAAACTTTGTATAATTTAGCAACCATTTGCAAACGAGCAATTGTGTGAAAGAATTATTTTGTTGGAAAAAATGCTTGTCCGTGATTTGTTACATGAAAAGCGGTACGCAACATGGAAGATGGATGTCTTAAAGGCAAATTAACGTTTTTTTTTTACAATCTGAGCCTTCTTTCGGCAATAAAACAAGTAGTTTTACTCACCCATAGCAGTTTGCTGTCAATTGGAGCAGTATCGCAGAACTTATGTTGAGCCGTTCTGTTCTAGTAATGATCCCGTATCTGTTAACATGGTGCTGTATCATTTGCTCGGGGCATTACTTTGCGGTGTCCAAATAACACAAACTTTAGCACTTTTCAAATCATAGAAGCCCGATGTCTTAATGAAAGATTTCGTTTGAAGCAAAAGTGGCCTGTAATCCGAGATTTAGCCATAGTTTCGAGTAGATGAGGACGCCAGTGCGCATGCGCGGACTGCTCCCGGGACCCAAACATGAAACGCAAAGCTGAAAACTATGGATAAATCTCGGATTACAGGCCACTTTTGCTTCAAACTAAATCTTTCATTAAGACATCGGGCTTCTATGATTTGAAAAGTGCTAAAGTTTGTGTTATTTGGACACCGCAAAGTAATGCCCCGAATACAAATGCTAACGGATACGCTACAACATAACTTTCTTCAAACAGCTCCAAATGACACGAACGTGATATGGGTGAGTCAAATGACTTGTTTTATTACCGCAAGAAGGCTCAGATTGTAAAATAACGTTACTTTTCCTTTAAGAACACTTATAGTCTTACACATCATTAGTAACAACAATTATGATCACATGCTGGAGCTTTAGTAGTATGTTTACAGTAAGCTGTCCATGGTGCTGAAATCCCACATACACGCTGTGGCTGCAGTTTCATTTGGTCTGAGCTGTCCATGGTGCTGAAAAATAGATGTAGCCAAATGGTTCAAAACCTGAAGGTGGAAACCAGCTGTTAATGTTAACCCCCCCAGAGGAGGCAAATTTATTTATTTACTGTACTTGAAAGCACTAATGGAGATAAAAGACAAGACGCAGGAGGAACGCTTAGTTCTATGCCCATACAGAGTCCCAAAAATATCAAAACACAAAAACAAAAATACTTGGTTCACTGGCACTGTGTACCTGTGTATTTTTCATCCATCCTCTTGCAAGCTTTATGTTCAACAGATGCAGTCACCAAAAGATCTTCAGTTGGGCTTTTTCTCTCTCTAAACCCTAAGAAAAACCTTCCCACATTGCAAATTTAATTACAGTCTCCACATATAGATACCCCACTTTAAGTTAATTAATGCTCTCAATATTCAACAGAAACCAAAATTCTTAGAGACCATCATATGTGCGTATGTGTATACTTAGCCATTCTTCTTCAAGGTGGTTCATTAATTACCAATTATGGGCGCAGGAAATGACATCAACATTAAATAATGCATAATTCTCACCATTAGCTGTATCTCTGGCTATAGCTTCATAGCTGATTTATGTGTCATTTTTCTCCATTAGGACCCTGGTCTTATTATCAGCTGATCAAACTATCTTTCCCTTTCTCTGCCAGTGATTGCAGCAGCCTGTGTACTCTCCCCATTTACAAGTGAAGCGCCCCTCATATACTAATTATACAATATCTGAATCATGTGTTCTTCGCCTGTGGGACCTTGTGAGGCTGCTCAAACGAACTGATGAAACTGTCGTCTCTCAGAAAAGTGCTGTCTCTGTGAAGACTTATAATTAAAAGTGGTTAGCTTTTTTGCCCTTTCCGCTAACTTTAAGGGGTTAACACATCATGAATAAAGTTTGTGTTGGGCTATAGAGGGCGGGTGGGTTTCTCACTAAGAGGTATTAGGGATAACACAAGTAGGACAGAAGCATTTGACTTCATGAGCTAATTGAGTAGATAAAGAGATTTCAGAACATGTAAAATACACAAAACCCAGATAAGACCTAGTTACATTTAAACATCTTGTCACCGGTTTTAAATCAGTTGTAAAATCAGCCATCTGGAACACATTGTAGAGAATATAGAGTCATATCTGCCATTTTTTTGTTCTTATGTAAAATGTACTTCTGATGAACTGATTTTCAAGTCTAGCTTCAATAGTTTCAGTTGTTCTACACTCACTTTATCCTGGTTGATTTTATGCAAGAGAGCAACCGCTAGATTGCTTTTATTCAGTAGTAATTGTAACCAATAGACAAACATTCTTTTATTAAGACCTATTACTCTGATGAGTTATGTAACAGCAGAGGTCTTGTGTGAGCTGTCCATGGTTCTGGATGACCTCAGATAAAATAATGCCCCATGAAAAAAGCAAGTGTAATGTTAGCAATCCTCAATCATTCTAATGTTAGAAATCCTCAACATACTGAATTGAGACACATTTGTGTGTGTGTGTGTGTGTGTGTGTGTGCGTGCCCGTCCGTGCGTGTGTGTATGTGTGTGGTCCATATACATCCATATCAATACATATATCAACATATAATGGGTTTCACATTTCATATTCACGCCACCTTTGCTTCACTGTTGGCAAAAGATTGATTTCATGTTGCCTGTCTATGGTACTGAAGTATCACAGTACACACCCATAATGTGCATGATCAAGTGCATGATCTGTTTTCTTCTAACACAGTTCACACTTACTGCAAAACAATGTCAGTATTGCTCTGTAATAATATTCATGTAAAATAGCTGGCCAAGTAGACTTTATTGCTCTGTCCATGGTGCTAAGGAGCCATATGTGCAAACAACATAGATGTACAGTATGTCTAAATTAATTTTCAATAATCATTTTGTAGTTTTTCCTCTAGTATGAGCAGAGGGGGGTGCTTATGTGCCCAGCACCCAGTGTTGCCTACCACATGGTAACTAGAGTAATTATTGCCACCAAGCTCATGCCAGCTTCCCCTTCTGGTCATAGAGGCTATAAAACACTATTTAAATTGGACTGTGTGTGTGTGTGTGTGTGTGTTTGTGTATATATATATATATATATATATATATATATATATATATATATATATATATATATATATATATATATATATATATATATATATATAGTCCAATAGCAATTTAAACAATTTGTAATTTGTACTAGTTTTCCCTTCTGTGTATTATAACATTTTGTGAAGCCTGTGATCTTATAGTACTATAATGTGTGTGTGTGTGTGTGTGTGTGTGTGTGCGTGTGTGTGTGTGTGCGTGTGTGTGTGTGTGTGTGTGTGTGTGTGTGTACATTAGTAGTTTTTTTGTGTACCTACTAATGTTCACGTTTCAGTGGGTAGTAGCTCTGTCCATGGTGCTGAAGGACTTCCTAGTTTCTGCAGCAGACAGGACGGGTGAAGGTGAAGTACTGGTGCCACGTATCTGCAAACAGAGTAACCTCAATGACTTTAAATGAGATTTCAGTTTGTTCAGTGGCACTTGGATTATCTTCATCGAGATATTGAGGCCATTACATTTAACACAAAACACTCCTCCACTGTTTGACATTGACAGCTATTAGAGATATGAATGAGGTCAATGAGTGTGTGTTTCCAGACACTAGTTTGATCCGTCAAATAAGGGAGATGCCAGAGAAACTCTATTTATCAAATTAATCCTTTACTAATCTCATCTAAATGTTTACAGATTAGCATAAGAAAGGCACAGTAGAATATTGGTATTCATTGTGGAACATTTTCAGGGTGCTATTCATCTTCTTAATGCCCCTATTGCACTCGTCCATCTGCTGTCCCGGGTGGATGTTTTGCCTAGCCAGCTGTGGTGTTACTGTCTGGACAGGTGATCCTTGGTGTCTCTGCACCTGTGTTGTCTCATTTAATTTCACTATTTTGTTTTGGCAAAGGCCTTGAGATAAGAAAGTGTTCATTTAGTGAAGAAAATGGGCTCTGTACCTCATACTGATGCATCGCCTTCCTACTTGTAACTATAATAAAAATACAAATAGAAACTGAGCAGTTGTCAAGTTCACATTATGAAGTTCACTTAAAGCTCCAGTGTGTAGGATTCGTGGCGCATAGGATGGTGCTATTGCACTTTCTGTTTTAGCTACGGCAGACCTCGAGGGTCACCCGGGCGTGGTCCCTGTTTTTTTTTTTTTTTTCTTTTCTCATGAAAACACACATTCCCGATCATGTACCATGACACTCTACACATCAAATGAAACCTTACAGTCTCCTCTTTTTGACTATGCAATTCATTTCCCTGCAAAACAATCACTCCCTGAGCACATGGGGCTTTTATACAGAAAAGCACAAAACGAGGTTAGCTTACCTTAGAATGCTTTGCACAGGTCAAACTCTGTATTTCACCATAAACTTGCTCTCAATTTGTCTGTAAGGATCCAGCGAATAAAATCCAGTAAAAAAATTTAATCCAAAACACGTGTTAGATCCATGTCTTATCCGGCAGCATGCTTGTGTTGTTTACCCAAAACCACGAGCCTTGCCGAAGGCGAAGGCGGAGCCCAAATGTCCTTCTGCGGCTCTCGTATTCAAAATGGCTGCCTCTGCATGGGGAAGATCCCCCTTTTATGTGACTATATCTAAGTCCAAAAGAATACTTTGATTTCATGATGGAAGTGAAAAGGCTTGGAAAACAATGTATTTTTGAATGGGTATCTTCAATTTCAGTAATTAACGGGTAAAAATCTTACACACTGTCCCTTTAAGTTAAGTTGTACAACAACGAACGAGAGAAAGCATTAATAAGATAAAATATATGCATAAATACTGTTAGCATATTAAATAAAAAGGAATACACTATAAGATTTAACATTTCAGGCTACACATTTTCAAGTATACTGTATGTACAATGTTTTTTTTTTTAATGCAAGCCTCCTGCTCAGAAATGCTCAGAAACCAAAACGGCGATTCCACTTGACACATACACTGCTTAATTAAAACATTCCAGCCTAATTATTGGGCTCAAACTGCATAATATATCATGCCCAAATAACTTCCACTTTAAAACAACTTCTACTGTACTGTACCACTTCTGCCATACTTCTGCCAGTAAAGTAAATAATCATTGAAACAAATGTGAAATATACCATTGTCTGGACTAACATCTGTGCACAGTCAAATGAGGTTAAAGAGTGAGGAGAGACATTAAGTTAATTGTTGAAACTGGAATCCCACAATATTAAGGCCAACAGAGAGCCAAACAAAAAGCATTCAATGTTTTCAAATTGTCAAATGAGTTAAATAGATATGTTGAGATGTGTAGTTGTTTTTCAGCTACTATGACTAGTTAGTTAGTGATAGCTTAAATTGGACAGCATGTTTGTTAACAAAATAACACATTGTGAATCAAGTTAGGGAATATTTTTTCTAATTAGATGTTACAACTATAAATCTTATACTAACAGATGTTCAATAAGGGATTTTTTTTTTGTCCTTGTTTCAACAAAATCACTAAATATTTCATGGAATGATTTTGCTTAGATGCTGGTTGTGTGCATCTCAATTCCATAATAATTCCATGAGGTGCCCTGAGAGGCAGCTGAGTCTGGGTCACAGGAGCAAAACAAAATTACATTTCTGAACTGTTGCCGAAGGGGCTCAAAAGTAAAATCAGTAGAAATGGGTCTGCTTTGTCTCACCCATACTAATCCCGTTTTACACAGGAGAAGCAATAATGAATCCACAGCTGGAGAATCATGTAGTTCAAACACTGCCAATAGAAAGAACTGAACTCTTGAAATGGAAGTTGGTGATTGTTCGCATGAGGTCGGTGCAAGGAGACAACGCACAGCAGGATGGGACTGCACCAAACTGTGATCACCCGAAGAGAGGATGAAGGAGAAAGGGATGGAGAGAAAAGAAGAAAACGAGAGGAGTGAGAGAGAGGGGGGATATGAAACTCCAATAGTCAGAAATGTGCCCCCCTCCTTGGTCTCAACCATTCATTTAAGATCCAGTCAGTTTCTCCAGGAGTGAAGCAGTGACAGAAGACCTCAAAATCTATATTCAAGTAAGATACAGTGGTACCTCACCTTATGAAATTAATTCGTTCCAGAAGTGGTTTCGTAATGTGAAAAATTTGTAAGTTGAGTAGCTATTTCAATGGAAAAAGCCTGATTCCTTCCAAAGTATTTTTTTTATAGTGTTACTTTTTTTATAGTGTAACATTGTGTTCTGCGTCCTGTTCTCACATTTGTCTCTCGTTTAAACACTCAAACTTTCATAGATTTTCAACAAAATTATTAATAGTGAAGTGTGGTTGGAAGGAGGAGGAGGGAGAAGACTGCGCTCTGACACGTGTGATAGCGCACATGACCCGGCGCGGAGCTGACAGCAGGTCTAGACCAAGGTCTAAACCTGGACTGGACCAGGACTAAACCAGGACTAAACCAGGACTAAACCAGGACTAGACCAGGTGGATTAAAGCGCTGCGCGTGGGTCTATTTCCTGGTTTTGTTTTGAGTCACAGCTGAGGCGAGCTGCTGCTCGCATGCAAGAGCCACGGTCTAGACCTGCTCTCCAGGTCTAGTCCAGGTTTAGTCCAGGTTTAATCCTGATTTAGTACAGGTCTAGACCTGCTGGCAGCCGGGTCAGCTGTCACACATGCCACTATCACACACGTGTCAGAGCGCACACTTCTCCCCCCTCCCCCTTCCCCCCACACGCTTCACTATTAATAATTTTGTTGAAAATCTATGAAAGTTTGAGTGTTTAAACGAGAGACAAATGTGAGAAAAGTTTAAATCCAGTCTGAGAAAAGCGTATAATGTGTGTGGCTGAGCGCGCATTATTTGAATTTTTGAGATTTTCGCATAACTTGAATTTTCTTTCGTATCTAGAGACCAAAATTTACTGTGAAGGCGTTTCGTAACTTGAAATTTTCGTTTGTTGGGTCATTCGTAAGGTGAGGTACCACTGTATAGCCAAAAACACAGCCTTTTCAATGCACTTCTTTACATTGTATGAAAGCCTCTAGTTGTAATTGGCAGTGCATAACTACCATGGCCAAATATTGTTCTAAGTTTATTTTGACTAGAGGTATGTTCACATTTGCACAGATACCAAAAATAGAGGCTGAATCTGGAGCTCAACCTGGACCTGGACTATATCTATAGTAAGACCAAACTAGGTCTACATAAGGACTAAACTGGGTTTAATCTATAGCACCAAAGCAGCAGAAGTGTGAATACACCCAATGAAAAGTATTAGTAGATCTCCATGAAGTACTGCTATACTCATACTGGAATAACTCACGTGTCTCATAACTCTTGCAACTCAGCTTTCCTCCAAGGTCATGATGTCTGTAGTTAGTGATTCAGATTATATGTTTTTTCTCTAAAGACAATAGCAACATTTACTACCACTACCTTTTACTTGAATGTCAATTGTAGTAAGCTTGTATAACATTAGTAAGCTTGTATACATACCCATTCAGTAAAAAGTTCATCATTACCCTAAGTACACAGACTTGAAACAGTAACATGTAACAGTCTGTGTAAGAGTTACAGTAATTACTTGCTTGCCCAGTTTCCACCTTTGTAGCACAGTATAGTGGTGACTGGGTATCTTGCTCTGATTTTGAAAATACAGTGGTACCTCACCTTACGAATGACCCAACAAACGAAAATTTCAAGTTACGAAACGCTTCACGGTAAATTTTTGTCTCTAGATACGAATGAAATTTCAAGTTACGAAACGCGAAATCTCAAAAATTCAAATAATGCGCGCTCAGCCACACACATTATATGCTTTTCTCAGACTGGATTTAAACTTTTCTCACATTTGTCTCTGTTTAAACACTCAAACTTTCATAGATTTTCAACAAAACGTATCAATATTGAAGTGTGGGGGGAAGCGGGAGGGGGGAGAAGACTGCGCGGACACGTGTGTGCAGCATGACCCGGCGCGGGGCTGACAGCAGGTCTAGACCAAGATCTAAACCTGGACTGGACCAGGACTAAACCTGGACTAAACCAGGACTAAACCAGGACTAAACCAGGACTAAACCAGGACTAAACCAGGACTAGATCAGGTGGATTAAAGCGGTGCGTGCGGGTCTATTTCCTGGTTTCTCACGAGTCACAGCTGAGGCGAGCAGCGATGAGGAGACCGCAGGCAGTCTGAGCGCATGTGAGCGAGAGCCATGCAAGAGCCGCAGTGGTCTAGACCTCCTCTAGACCTGACCAGGTCCTCCTCTAGACCTGACCAGGTCTAGAGGAGGTCTAGAGGAGCCGCGGTGGTCTGGACTAAACCAGGACTAAACCTGGACTAAACCAGGAGGAGCCGCGCTCACATGCGCTCAGACTGCCTGCGGTCCCCTCCTCCCTGCGGTCTCCTCCTCGCTGCTCGCCTCAGCTGTGACTCGTGAGAAACCAGGAAATAGACCTGCACGCGGCGCTTTAATCCACCTGGTCTAGTCCAGGTTTAGTCCAGGTTTAGTCCAGGTTTAGTCCAGGTTTAGTCCTTGTTTAGTCCTGGTCCAATCCAGGTTTAGACCGTGGTCTAGTCCTGCTGTCAGCTCTGCGCCGGGTCATGCTGCGCACACGTGTCCGCGCAGTCTTCTCCCCCCTCCCGCTTCCCCCCACACTTCAATATTGATACATTTTGTTGAAAATCTATGAAAGTTTGAGTGTTTAAACGAGAGACAAATGTGAGAAACGTGCAGAACACAATGTCACACTATAAAAAAAGTTACACTATAAAAAAAAAAAAACTTGGATCGGGGCCTTGGAACGAATCAGGCTTTTTCCATTGAAATATCTACTCAACTTACGAATTTTTCACGTTACGAAACCACTTCTGGAACGAATTAATTTCGTAAGGTGAGGTACCACTGTACAAAAATGTAGGATTTTTGTAGGATATTATCATGAAATAAAGCAGAATGACATGTTTCCATAATCACATTTTTAACCATTCTATAACTGTGCTGTGGAGCAAAGTGTTAATAATTCACTTAGTATAGTATCTTGTTGTTTTCAGCCTGCCAATACACAGAAGCAGTGAGATCACTGCTGCTACCCAAGGCTGACAGTGCAGTTGTTTCTCATTGACTAATACTCCTCACTTTGAGGACTAGGTCTATTGCAAATCCAAAATATGATAGCTCCCAGTTATTATCAATACATAACAACCAACCTCCGCGCTCCAGGAAGACAGGTGTCACCGAGAGGAAAACATTTACGCTAGCGCCAAAAGGGACGTGCTAACATGGACTCTGACCCCTACAGTAAATCAATAGTAGGCAATCACACGCATTCACACCCGGGCTTTCGCTGTTCTGTTTACTCTGTCACAGCGCTTATTGCACGCTAATAGAGAGCCGTGTCTATATCCTGCCTGCTGGGCCCTCATCATTACCCTAACCAGGCCGTGACTGAAATACAACCTGAAATGACAGACTGTGCATTTTTTTAAATTAAGATGCAGACAGGAGGGAGAGAGAGCAAGGGAGGGGGCAGGAAATATACCAAAACATCTAATAATAGGCCATTAAATGTCTCATTTGAATTTTGCAGACAGGGTTTATACTGTGTTTGCTTAATGCTTACAGGGAGAACTTGACAAATCAATCATGTCACCTGGGATTATTATTTAAAATGGCAATGATAGTTTAGACATTCAAAGTGGAAGAATTATGCTTGCTTGATCATTGGTGCATTGCTAATGTTGCATAATAAGATGTAATAAGTTACCATTGAATTTTAATAATTCTATATTGTTAGTGGTCATATATTAACACAAAATTGACTCTTGTCAGTTTAAAGTCATGTTAGAATGTTGTTACCTCATCAGATTATACACTCAACAGAAATATAAACGCAACACTTTTGTTTTTGCTTCCATTTTTCCTGAGATGGACCCAAAGATCCAAAATTCACTCCGGATACACAACACTACCATTTCTCTCAAACATTGTTCCAAATCTGTCCAAATGTGTGACAGCGAGCACCTCTGCCCCGCCGAGACAATCCACCCCACCTCACAGGTGTGCCACATCAAGATGCCGATCTGACATCATGACCAGTGCACAGGTGCGCCCCAGACTGCCCACAATAAAAGGCCACCCTGAAATTTGCATTTTTTTTGCTTTATTGGGGGTCTGGGGACTCAGAACCAGTCAGTATCTGGTGTGACCACCATTTGCCTCATGCAGTGCAACACATCTTCTTCGCATAGAGTTTATCAGATTGTCAGTTGTGGCCTGTGGAATATTGGTCCACTCCTCTTCAAAGGCTGTTATGGACGAAGAACACAGGTGCATTTTATTGATGGCATTTTGAATGCACAGAGATACCGTGATGAGATCCTGAGGCCCATTGTTGTGCCATACATCCATGAACATCACCTCATGTTTCAGCAAGATAATGCACGGCCCCATGTTGCAAGGATCTGTACACAATTCTTGGAAGCTGAAAATGTCCCAGTTCTTGCATGGCCAGCATACTCACCGGACATGTCACCCATTGAGCATGTTTGGGATGTGCTTGACCGGCGTATACGACAGCGTGTACCAGCTCCCACTAATATCCAGCAACTTCGCACAGCCACTGAAGAGGAGTGGACCAACATTCCACAGGCCACAATGTTGACAGGCCACAACTGACAATCTGATAAACTCTATGCGAAGAAGATGTGTTGCACTGCATGAGGCAAATGGTGGTCACACCAGATACTGACTGGTTCTGAGTCCCCAGACCCCCCAATAAAGCAAAAAAAAATGCACATTTCGGGGTGGCCTTTTATTGTGGGCAGTCTGGGGCGCACCTGTGCACTGGTCATGATGTCGGATCGGCATCTTGATGTGGCGCACCTGTGAGGTGGGGTGGATTGTCTCGGTGGGGCAGAGGTGCTCGCTGTCACACATTTGGACAGATTTGTGAACAATGTTTGAGAGAAATGGTAGTGTTGTGTATCTGGAGTGAATTTTGGATCTTTGGGTCCATCTCAGGAAAAATGGGAGCAAAAACAAAAGTGTTGCGTTTATATTTTTGTTGAGTAAAGTTGAGTTATGTTTTCTATCATTCACACATGTTTGGGTAATCCTTTATTATTAGTCTGTCTATATCTCCAAAGAATGATTAAGAATACATAATATCTGGTTCATAGTAAGTAAGTATATAAAAAAAGAAGAAGAAAAACTTAAATATACAATGCATGTTATAATGTATACAGACAAAACCTCAAATGTCTCCACAGCTTAGAGGTAAATCTGACAGAGCTCCTCACAGGACAAACCAGAGCTTGAATGATTTGATTGTTCAGATTCAAGGCTCTACACATAAATTAATAAATACAACATCTAATTGTGACAACACAGGATCTCACACCATAGTTTACAAACATTTCAGTTTGAGTCATTATAGGCCACGGTCAAATTCTGGAAATTATTTTTCTTGTAGTTGTGCCAAAGATGTGCAGTAAACAAAAACAAGCAGAAACATTTGAAGTGCAATGAAAGTGCAATTTTGACACCACGGGAGCACACGGAGTACAAGCATATTGGCCTGGCCGTAAAGCTTACACTGCTGCCTATACATGTCTCTGTCATCTGAGAGGTCACTGGTGACATAATGTCCAAGATATTTAATCTTATCTGTTGTGATATTTAATCAAACACCTTGAGATATCATGAAGTGGTAGTTTCAAAGTTAATAGCTACATTTGTCCTTTTATTCATAAGAGATTAGCAATTCCAGGGCTGAAATTATCCAAATTAGTCTAGTGAATTCCTGTATAATCACATGGCATCACAAGGTGGAACAGAGTTGTTTTTTGAACTCTCACAGGATTTATGTGTTAATCATGTGTGAATGAAACTAAACAAAATTCTAGGCATGTTTTTGGTGAAAAAACATTACATAGATCAGAAAATAATGTAATATGAGCCCTTTAGCAATCTAACTAAACAAGTCCAAACTGTATCCAATCAGGATCCAAATTGGGACCATTAACATAGCAATGAACTATTTAAAACTCAATATTCTATCTTCTGAATAGTCTAAAGCTGGAAGACAGGCTGATTTCACCTCTGACTTATAGCTGAATAATAGAGTGCTCAGTTTCTTGTAAGGGAATTGAGTGCTTTATCAGGAATAGGAGCTTCTTTAAGTTGTGGGTTTGATTCTTGAACTGTTTGGGGTAAGACGCAAATTCAAGCAATATTTTACTTGGGGCCAGAATGATTGTCACTTGTGGTTTTAAAAAGAAAACACCAAAATTACCAAACAATAATCCATAGTTTAATGTTTTGTGTAATGGGGCGCATGGGGGAGAAGTGATTAGAAGTAAGTAGCAATCTTCCAGTTCCCCCATGCATGTAGGTGAAATTGAAGAGCTCCACTCTCCTGTCTGTGCCTTGTTTTATTGATTAAGTAATTCACCAAACACACTTCTACAAGAGTCAAAGAGAGAGGCCAATGGTTATATCTTTCAATAGAAACTGTTAGCAAATGGCATTACAGTTATATCTGCCCTATTAATGGCATTCACACTATATTAACTGCAACAACCTTTAGCTATATTGCAGATTCAGGGCTCCAAAGGCATTTTCAGAACAACAAGCAAAGAATATATAGTGCAATTGAACGTCACAAGCATTACTAGACTGTTGCTTAGCTGCATCTAGAGGATACAGCCCAGTGCTTGCAATTCCAATCCAGTTTTAGCACGTTAAGAAACAATTCTACTTTAAATTGAATACCTGCAATGTTCTCCCATTGAACAAATTCACATGTACTGGAAAGTGCAGATAGTGAGGTAGCTAGCTTGAAACCTGCATTGCCGCAGGATATAGTCTATATCCTGCCGTGTAGAAAAATAATAAAGATGATGTAAAGTCAATGCAAGCCTCTTTGAAATATCAGTCAGAAATGACAAGGTGAGAAATGTCTTCTATCAAATGTTTGTTTAGTTCTTATATTACTATTCCACCATGTGTGATTATTGTGTGCTACTATAGGATTTACACTTGAGCTTTTGCGTGTGCGTGTGTGACACTAAAAGTATTCTTAATAAGAACAATGTTAGTAAAGATAGTTAATAAAAGTGCATTAAAACAGGCTGTTTACTGAACATATATGTGATATGGTGTTTTTTGAACAAAGAGTAACACCACTCGACTTAAAGGAAAAGTAACGTTTTTTTTACAATCTGAGCCTTCTTTCGGCAATAAAACAAGTAGTTTTACTCACACATAGCAGTTTGGTGTCAATTGGAGCGGTATCGCAGAACTTATGTTGGAGCCGTTCTGTTCTACTAATGATCCCGTATCCGTTAACATGGTGCTCGGGGCATTACTTTGCGCTCTCCAAATAACACAAACTTTAGCACTTTTCAAATCACAGAAGATCGCTGTGTCAGGGTAGACTTTTAGTGGATTCCAAAACAGCCTGAAACCCGATATCCAGCTATAGTTTCATTTGATGACGTCATCAGAGAGGACAGTGTGCATGCGTGAACTCAGCTGTTTTGTAAACACCGCTAGTCCGAAAGAAGCTAACACTGCTCTGAACTTTACTTTTCTGTTGCGATATCGGGTTTCAGGCCGTTTTGGAATCTACTAAAAGTCTACCCTGACACAGCGATCTTCTGTGATTTGAAAAGTGCTAAAGTTTGTGTTATTTGGACACAGCAAATCAGTGCCCCGAGCACTCACGCTAACAAATACGGGATCATAGAAGAACAGAACGGCTCAACATAAGTTCTGCGATACTGCTCCAATTGACACCAAACTGCTATGGGTGAGTAAAACTACTTGTTTTATTGCCGAAAGAAGGCTCAGATTGTAAAAAAAAAAATGTTAATTTTCCTTTAACTCTTTGATTTTGAGTTTGATTATTACTAAACTTTCCTTTAGACACTAACATTACTCGCATAAACTTACTAAGGTTACTTCTAGTGCTCCTGTAGGCATCCACCAGGCCTAAACCAGGACTAAACACTAAGAGACATTACATTCTGAGTCATGGTGCAGCTTATCAGATAGAATCAAAGACTAAGCTTGACTCCAAAGGTCACAGCTAAACACACTGTGATATTAGCATTTCAACCTTGGGATACTTGATGGCTTATTTTGTCCCGTACTTTCCAAAGGTGTTGATAATGTGCAGATTTAATATCCACTTTCAGAGTCCTGTATTTTACAAAGAATTAGCATGATTGAGGGTTAATAACAACCTAATTAATAGCCAAACAACTAACCCTAAACCTTTAATTGAGTAGATGTTCATGCTTTAAGGTTAATTAAAGATGATATATTAAGCAAAATAGACTGTTCTGAGCTTTTAGTCACCAGAATGTTTTTACCTCATCAAAAACATACACGGAGTTGTGCTGCTGTCTGCATCACCAAAGCTCAAAATGCTCTGTTCCACTTTGTGATGTCATGAAGTTAACAGCTACGTTTTACCTTTTGTTCAGTAGAGATTGGCAATTCCAGAGCCGATTCATTTATTCTAATGAAGGTGTATGGAATTTAAAAACACAGTGAAGCACTCCCTCTATTACCCCAACAGAGGGTTTTCCGTTTGAGCCTAAATATGCAGAATTTGTGTGTTAAAAATTTGTGAATGAAACAAAACAAAATTCTGGCTATATTTCTGATGAGGAAACAATCATATAACAGATCAGAAAATATTGTAATATAGGACCTTTAAGGTGTACTTATTACAAAGTGGTGCCATTTATTTATGGCCTAAACTTGGTTGACTTTGTTGTGAGATATTGGCAGCCCGGAGCAGAGAGAGCATACTTCATACTTCATAATACATTCAAACCTAGCCCTTTTCATTAGCATTTTAATATTACTCCCATCTATCCCACTACACTTCTAGGGCCTATCTTTTGCAGTGCCAATGACCTTCTACGGGACAAAAAAACTGGTCCCTGTCAGCTCTGGTTTTGCACCATGGGCATCACAAGAAATTCAATTTAAAAGGCTTTAGCAGGTACATCCATAATATTCCCTTGTATGTTCTGGGGGACAAAACAGGCATGTGTTTGAATAAGGGTATAGACTAAGATTTATTGATGTATAAAAATAAACCAAAGAAACCAAACCAGAAAATAATTGGGTTCACTTTTAAAATTGTAAATAGATTGTCAGCCCATTACCCCACAAAATTGTTTTATTATAATACATAAGTATCATATTTTTATCACATTCAGTCACATTGGGGGCCAGAAACAAAGCTTGAAAATAACAGACTGAATAGAATGAAAAAAAGAAAAAAAAGATGTGGGGCAAAGAAAATACCATAGACAATTAATGTTCACAGGGTCATTTTTTGTGTCAATTACACTCAAAAATGACTTTTCACGCACTCAAAAATGTGTATGCTCAATGGAATCAAGCGAATTGCCATAAAAAAGTTTCAGACTGAAAACACTTCCCTTGAGGGCGCATATCCAATGAGAGCGATGAGCAGCTGCCAAACCCAGAGAGCCAAATAAGCACCATATTTTTCTCTGCCTAGGGTTATTTGGTAATGTTTTAGTGGTTCACACCACCGTTGGGGTGATACTAGAATTTAGAATTTGATTGAATATTGCAATATAAACCCAATTCTCAGGACTGATTTTGATACTGTGATGATAAAAACAATGTAAATTTTATGATACAGTGAGTCATCTAATTAAAACTCCTATTAACACCATTATGATAATAATTAATAATTGCATGTTTTTGTGTATATTACCAGAAAATTTATATGTTTTGCTAGATTGTCATATAACTTCTGCAAAAGCTCAAACTGTGAACATCCTCTCAAATAGTAACATTTAGAATCTTGGTTATGCTTTTTTACAAACCTGGTCTGCACCAAAAAATACCATGACTCAAAGTGCAGAAAAATATGTATCCAAACAATACAGGATTCACATCATTTGTTGCAACGCACAATAACTTTTCTAGAGGCGAGCACAACAAATCCAAAATACTATTTTAAATCCATACTTTATACTTTATATATCGACTGTATATATCGGGTGACTGTTCTGTCAGCCAGGAGTTGGTATTTGGCTCCCCTGGTGTTTTTGCCGATGCCCTTTTGTGCTGTGCTCATGTATTGATCCATGTACCCACTTATCTTAGCCACGACGATGCTCGATATGAGCTTCCACGGTGTGGAGAGACAGGTTATTGGCCAATAGTTGGATGGGACTGTACCCTTTGAGAGATCCTTCAGGATCAGGATTGTACGCCCTTGGGTTAGCCATTCAGGGTGAGTCCCATCCCTTAGTAGCTGGTTCATTTGTGCTGCCAGGAGCTCGTGGAATGTGGTGAGCTTCTTTAGCCAGTATGCATGGATCATTTCAGGGCTTGGTGCTGTCCAATTTTTCATGCCTGAGACTCTTTCCTGAATGTCTGTCACTGTGATGGTGACTGGATTCTGTTCAGGGAGGTTGCTGTAGTCTTCCCTCAGAGCCACCAGCCACTTTGTATCGGTGTTATGTGATACCTCCCTCTCCCATATGCCTTTCCAGTACCTTTCATTCTCCAGCCTTGGTGGGTCTGCTCTGGTGTTATTCCCCTGCCATTGAGCGTTCACTTTCGCAGGTTGTGTTGCAAACAGTTTTTCATCTGGCCTCATTATCTTGTGTGTACCTCTTTAGGTGGCTGGCTAAGGCTGGCTGTACCTCTTGGGTACTTGCTTTTTCCTTACACCTTTCTGGGCCTCTGACAATTGGCTCACTTCTCTCCGCACTTCCTTGATTTTAGCCTGTAACTGTCTTTTCCATGGTGATTATTGTCTCTCATGGCTCCCCTGGTTGCTCTTATAGCCCAGCACCTCTAGGATCACTGCTGCTGAAGTGTATATCAGTACATTGGTCTCAGTGATGGTTGTGGTAAGGATCGCTCTCAGTGCTGCATTAAAAAGGCTTTTGACACGGTAAATCACCAGATTCTTTTCACTAAATTATCCCATTTTAATCTAACTAAAGAGGCTTTGCTCTGGTTTGAATCTTATTTGTCCCACAGACAACAATGTGTCTCCCTGTCTGGTTTTAAATCGCCCTACCTTCACTGTCCAACAGGGGTCCCCCAAGGTAGTATTTTAGGACCAATTTTATTTAGTATTTATATTAATGATTTCCCAGAATTCTGTCCAAATGTCAATGTCCAGATGTATGCTGATGATGCTGTAATTTTTTACACATGCCAGAACCGTACAGGAAGTTTCAGAAAAGTTATCATCAGCCATGACTCCTGTCCAAAAGTGGGTCAAGGAACTCATGCCTACAACTCAATGCAAAGAAAACGGTCTGCATGATGTTCAGTAAAAAAGCAACTGAGCTGCAGTGGTCCAATGTCTTTCTGGACGGGGTGGAACTCAGCCTCGTCAAAGAGTTTAAATACCTGGGAATGACGTTGGACCCGACATTGACATTTAAGAAACACATTAAGCGCCTCACAAAAACCGTTAATTTTAACTTAGTGAATTTTAGACAAGTAAGATCCTTCATGACTCTATATGCGGCACAAATGTTTTTACACTCCAATTCTGTCTCATATAGAAACCACATGGTCACTTGCTGCTGGCACAACACTCAAACCAGTTGAATCACTTTTTTAAAAAGCTGTGAAAATATTAGACATGAAACCATTCTCAGTTCACCACTGCACAATTTTAGACAAGTATAAGCTACTAAATTTTAAATATGGTTGTTTTATATATAAAGTTTTACATGGACTTGCTCCTCCTCCGCTGCAGGATTTTATTAAAACAAAGACTGTCAGTGGGATGGGAACAAGGGCCTCAGCACAGGGGAACTGTGAGGTCCCACACAGACGCACTACATTTGGACAAACTGTGCTCTCAGTCAGAGCCACAGAGTTCTGGAACTCTCCCATCATCAATAAGAGAGACTCCAACACTGGCCACTTTCAAATCATACTTGAAACAGTGGCTAAAGGAAAACCAGACTTGTGGACATTTTTAATGTTTTAATGTTTTAATGTTGGTGTTATTGTCAGTTGTCACTGTTTTTATTGTTTTTGCTCTGGTGTCACCTGCGTAGGGACTACAGATGGAAATTAGCATTCTTGCTATAATCTGGCATATTTACACTGCAATGCTGCAGATGTTCATTAATATGCACTGTCCCTATTAAATAAAAAATAAATAAATACATTCACATCTTCTAGGAGACTTTCAGATAGTACTTCACATAGCCTCTGTAACTGACATTAGGGTTGCCTTGTGTTCATTCGGGCCATAATCTTATCTTTCAGGTCAGACGCTGCCTCACTCAACATGATACTTATTGGGGCTTCGTACCCAATCTCTGGTTGGCGAGTTGGTGTTAACTCCCCTCTGACATGGTGTCCTGGCTCCCCATTTGTGTTGTACCTCGTCAATCTCTAGTTGTGATAGGAGTTGCCATTTGTGGATGTTGGAACACTGAGCTACTAGTTGTTTGGCCGTCAGCTTGGATTGTGGGTATCGAAGAAAACATTTCTCCCACATCCTATTCATGTAAGCCCTCTGCCTGGGGTTACTTGAGCTAACCAGCCGGTCCATATATAGTCCCAGCTGGGAGAGGGGGGCCAAAGCACGTGCACACGCATGACTTCACCTCACAAGCACTGAGTGCGCACCTATGTCACCCTCATGAGGAAACCACGAAACAAAGCCTGATCCAAATCATACGGTGAATCTGTGCTCACCCCCGAAAATGCTGGCGGACAGCAACAGAAGCCTCCAGCCTGCTCCCCCAGCCGCCCCCAATCCCCCGCGCCTTCAGCAAATCCACAACTCCATGGAGGAGTGTGCACTGCAACAGGACCCGCATCGGTCCCACCACTCAATAGACACCCCATGCCACTGGACCCACCCTCTCCGCCAAAAGCCCAGCTCCTCCACGCGACTTACCAACAAACAGTGCCATGCCACAGAACCCCAGGAAACCGCGCCCAAGCTCGGCACTGCCCAAAAGTCCCAGCGCGAGTGCGCCCCCTGTGCAACAGGCGTTGGGAGAGACAAACACAGTTGTGCTAACTGGAGATTACAGCATGTCCCTCAGTAATGGGAAATACCCCAGGGTCACAGCACATTATTTCACCCACAGTGGGAACTTCAGTCACTTTGTTATGAAGACAGAAGAGAAGCACTTCACTGACCGGCTGGTTGGCTCAACTGGTAAGTCATTGACTTTCCCCCCGGGGGTTGTGGGTTCAAATCCCCCCTGGCAATGAGCTAACCAGTGTGGGTCCTTGGGCAAGACCCTTCACGGTACTGCCCCCCGGGCGCTGAAAAAAGATGGCTGCTCACTGCTCCTGAAAAGGATGGGTCAAATTTCTCCCGTGTGTCACTGTGTGTCATTGTGTGTGAGACCAATAAAGGCTTAATCCTAATCTAATCTAGACTGTTCCAGAGCACTTCATGAAAGTGAAACAAGAGAATGGAACCTCCAACACAAAGTTGTTTCACTGACAATTGTTATGGTTATGGTTTGCAACAAACCAAACCAACAAAACACATTTGTACAAAGCAGTCTACTTTTTTATGTTGATAAGAGTAATAAAATAATGATTCAAGGGACAAAAAAATGTGTGATTAATTTGCAATTAAATATTTTAATCAATTGACATTTGTTTTAAACTCCATACATCTTCACTACAATTATGTGGATAATTTAAGTCCTAAATTTGCCAGTCTATAATAAGCTAAATGTAAAATGTGGCTGTTAACTTGAAAACTACCACTACATGACATCACAATGTGGAACAGAGCATTTTGAGAGAGGTAGACAGACTAATAAGAAACAATTAGTCAAACGTGTGAATGAAACAAAACACAATTCTTGGTATGTTTTTTTGAATAGGTAACAGTTAAAACATAACTTACATAAATTAAAGCTCACAAGAATCCATTTTGTGTACTATAGGACCTTTAAAGTCTAAGAAATAACGTCTCCAAGGTCAAGTCACCCAATTTTCTGCAATAAAGACACTCATGAAATAAATCCTGTTATTGTTGTCTATTCTGGGGCTGAAATGCACAGGACAGCTATTAAAACTCTCCTGTATATTCCCATACATGCATGCTCACCATTTGCAGAGTACAGTAAATAATTAATCTGGAGTTATAGTATATGAAGGCACATTTGTATTCCACAGGGATCAACCCTGAATGTCAACGTTACTTCTGCTTTTTGATGACAGCTGTTGCATGCTGGGAATCTGGCAGGCATAAAGAAAAATACAAATAAACTTCAAGAAGAAGCTATAAAGGTCACACAGAAAAAGTGTGGACAAAAACAAAACAAAAATAAATAAATAAAACACTTAAAATACAACACATTCAGGAGCCAGGGGAAAAGTGAAGACTGGTCCCCTCAGGTTAAGGTTACGGACGGGGAGGCTGGATGAATTATGCAACAAAGAGAGCAAGTTTCTGTATGTCTTTTTACAGAAATAAGGGTGAGGGAGAGAGACAAACAGAGAGGCAGAGAAACTTTGTGTTATATATTCATTCAGGCTGACACAAATATACAGAACTAAGATGGCTCTAAACCTGAATCAGAACTAAAACTTCAAGCAGTCAAATTCAATTAGGACTAAGACTATAGTTTATATTAAGCCAAACTTTGAACAGTGGTATATACACACATTTACTATACCAGGACACCCACCACCAGTGTCTGCAATAGTGACTTGATAAAGCTAAAATATGGGAGCCAAAGTTTTTCTGGAGAGCATACATGTCCTCTGGCAGACTGTCATTGTAGGCTTATTTTATTCAGAATCACACATTTTCTCATGGTTAGGGAAATTCAAATTTGAAAGAAATTCAAACTGATGATTCAAAATAACTGCTCATTGTGTAACTATGAATCTTAACTGCTCAAATTTGTAGTTAAGGCAGTTTTACTGTTGAAGCAAAATAGAAAAAAATACATCTGAATCAGGGCTCTCAAGTTTTGAGCGGGGTCGTGCGCGAGACTACGTAATTTTCGAGGAGCGGGGGGTGCGAGTGAACAATTATTGCGTGAAATGCCGTGTCAATGCGTGAGACTTGAGAGCCCTGTGTAAATGTTTGTCTAAAGAGCAAACTTAAACTACAAAGCAACTAATGAGAGTTATATAAATGAAGTTATTACCTGATGGTTCTCAGTTTGTTTTATCATCTCCTCCTGTTCAGTCGCTGTCCTTATCACTGAGCGCGCACTGCACTGTCAACAGTCTGCCCAACAACAGAACAATCTATTTTCTGATTGGCTGAAAAGGGCGCGGCGCCTGATATCTGAGATTTTTTTCCGGGGGGGGAGCGGGGGAGTTTTTTTCGCTGAAAACGCGCGGTGCCTGCATAAACTGAGCCACACAGACCGATTTTCTGGGCACAAAAACAAAACAAAAAATTCAGCGTGAGAAATGCCATGTGTGGCGTGTGAGCGTGTGAACACGTCGAATTGCGTGTGTCACACTCTCAATGTGTGAGACTTGAGAGCCCTGATTCTGAATATTCTTCAAGGACAAACTCAGCACTCTGCTGTACAGTCTGTGATGATGCTAACAACATTAGCCACGCTAACTTAAGCTTCGTTTGTCTCCTCTCCTGTCCACAGACCATAAAATTACAAATTACTGCCAAGTCTGTGATAGTGTCAGGTAGAAGTGAAGCTAGAGCCCAGACGGGCAGCTTCATCTTTAAGGAGAGGGACCTTCTGCAAATGAAACATGGCTCCTATTTAGAGAAGATGGTTTTGATCAGTAAAAAGACTTATTCTAACCAATCCAGTATCAATACTGACATTGGCCAACACAGGGGTATCAAGATGTTAAAGGGAAAAAAAAAAACATGATTTGTTTTTGTATTACTTTAATTAGAAAATATTTAAAAACAAAAACAAAAACATTTTTTAAGCATAGTAGAAATATTCTCATATGATGTTATGGCAAAAATAGTTAGAAGCAAAATAGATTGTAACTAAATTTGACTACAGGCAAATGGCTTCTGTATAAAGTCAGGGGGATCTACTGTGCTTTTTATTATCTGGTCGTGTTTTGGCAAATTAAAAGCATCATTTAGACTATCCCCATTTCAGTGAGTGCAATGAAGGTTTCTGAGCCCCAGGACTATTTCATTTTTAATAGGACTTTTACTGCTCCTCTACAGTCTGAGCACTCTCTTGATTTCTTCCACCTTGAAAGAGACCAAATCCAAAGTGACAGACAGAAATTTGGATATGAAAATGCTCTAGAGTCCTGGCTGTTATAGAAATCTTCAAAAATGTCTTCAAAAGCCCTGTCTATCGGCTGGACGGGGGATATAGTGAACTCTATGAATAAATCTCTCACCTTGGTAAGTTTAAGCTGCTCCCTTCTGTTTTTCCTCTGTGGAGCTCGGCGGTGCCAGTCCATCTCACTCACTCACATCCCGACAGAGGCTTGCGTCTTATCCTGTCAGCTCCATCAGCCTGAATCAGCTCGCATTTGCACACCGCACCACTGCCGTCCACAAACAAATAGAGCCATTGGAGATTGCTTGTTGTATCAGTGGGAGTTATGTGATTTTCAAAAGATATATATATTAAAAAAAAAAAACAGCAGCTCTTGTAAATAGAGACTGGAAGATTTCTGGAAGGTTTAACAACAAACAAGTTGCACTGAAGGCGCTATAGATAAGTGCAACTTATATCAGTGACAAGGCTGCAGATTTCAGAAGATTATTATTTTGGTCAGAGCAACCCAAATGTCCCATATACTACCATTGTGTCCTAAGGCACAACACCCATCATGCAAAGCCCTAATATAAATTTGACCATCAGCTGTAATGAATGCCTTGCAGTCAAATAAATGTGGCCTATTCAAGCTCCTGTAGCATTGGCTGATTGTGATTATGTAATTATGTAAACTACATGCTTTACACAGTTCTCTCCCATGTCTGTGAAACACACTGAAAAAAGAAATATGTCCTAACGTCCCCATAATACAGTAAAACTGTCCACACACACTTAGTATTGCACTAGAAACAGACCCAAATCAGCTTTAATTAAAATACCATTAAATGCCTTCTCATTTGTGATATGGTAATGTCTTTGGCGTCAGAAAATCTAGAGGATAAAATTAACAGCATTTCAAGTTCATCTAAGCCTAAAAACTTCCCTAGTTCTTAAAAGTATATAAAAATCCACCCAGTAATTTGGATGCTCTCAAGGCTTAGACATAATTAGAGGAAATGGTAAAATAACTCTGAAAGGATCACAGTACAACATTTTCGTACAAATATGTCTGGGGTAATAATCTACAAGCAAACACATCACAAGAATATATTTTGTGGGATTACTATAGCAGAGCTCGCAGTGACTCTCAAAATTCAACTTTTGACACGCTCACTGCCTGGACTCACTTTAATTCCATTAGTGTCACATATACATTATCAGAGTGTATTGATTCTGACATTTTTAAGTCATATCAAATCCTATAAATTAATTACCAGGCCAGCCAGAATCACAAGCTTTGACAAAACTTTACAAAGATAAGTGGTTCGGGATTTCACATGGCACGATTGACAAGCGGATTAACCAATCAGAGAGATGCATGCTCTGTTTACGTCAAAAACAAACATGGCTGCTACACATTAAAGGTCCCATGGCATGAAATTTTCACTTTCTGAGGTTTTTGAACGTTAATGTGAGCTCCCCTACCCTGTTTACCCCCCCCCCCCCATGGTTAAAAGTTGCGAAATGTCTAAACTGAGCATTTGCGATCCTTTTCTGCGTTACAAAAAATCGGAGCTCAAACGGGCGATTTTGAACAAGGCACCTTATTGACGTCAGATCGAAAAAAGAAATGCAAATGCAGTTCCACCCCCGTCTGTCTGTACTCAGCGTCTCTGTAAATCACGCCCAGAGAGTTTGGACTGCAAATGCGCTAGGCAATGCGAAATGCATTTTTTATTTGCCTGGAGGCACGTCCGAGTGTTTCTAGGCTCGGAAGTCCTTTATCTGAGCCTCTGGACCTTTGAACAGCAGTGGTTTAATTTTATTTTCTGTGGAAATGTGTTTATTTTTCAATGGAACGGTTCAAATCTCTCCCCCCGTGCAAAAACACGGAAATGGATCAGC
The DNA here is from genome assembly GCA_036785185.1 of Paratrypauchen microcephalus. Classification (NCBI taxonomy): domain Eukaryota; kingdom Metazoa; phylum Chordata; class Actinopteri; order Gobiiformes; family Gobiidae; genus Paratrypauchen; species Paratrypauchen microcephalus. The sequence goes on along the minus strand of JAVJIX010000120.1, from coordinate 1,496,526 downwards.
TGAGAGCTAGAGCCGAGAGCGGAGAGTTTGGCCACGCCCCCACCCTCTACTATAGGCCAGCTCTTTTCTCCTCATTTGCATTCAAGCAACAACGCCCATTATGGAGTGTTCAGAGAGAGAAAAATTACTCTTTCTCATCTTATCTCTGTTTCTCATGCACTGAGTGTTGATTTTGAAGAAGGATTCATTTACAGTATTAGGGAACCATTAAGGAGCCATATAAAAGCATCAAGAAGTACCATGTCATGGGATCTTTAAAAAAGAGGGTGAAAAAAAAAACACAAAAGACATTGTGCATATTTTTATAGAATCAACAATCAAAGTACCAAACTGTTAACTTTCTCAGGTAGAAGTTATATATTTTGTTCTGAATGTTACAAGAATTGTGGAGAGGAGACGTCTACCGTATTTTAGAGGCACATAATACAAATTAGCAGCTGTGGTTGGACAGTCTCAAGTCTGGGCAGAGGTTTTTCATGTTCAGAATGTAGAAGGAACTGGCTGGTCAGGCAATTAAATTCAAAGTTTGGATGGGATACTCCAGTGAGTGCAGATCAGCTCTTCTAATACACTTGTCAGATATACATCACATGGGCTTAGGGACACTATTATTCTTTATTTGTGTTGCGATCACCCCTATACTCCATGTGGTGGGTCCTTTCATTTGAATTTTAATGACAGCTACAGACTGGTTTTGATCGTCATCTCCAGCTGGATGTCACAAGATTATGGCACATCGTAATTCTTTTGTCAATAATGCATGTATGCGTATAAATCACAAAGCATTTATCTGACTCAGCCAAGGTCACAGTCCTCATTTTGATGGTTCTTAATATTTCCCATGGTGCACTTCTCATTTATCCCCACTACAAGGCTCTCTGAACAAACACCTATAGGAGAAACTATGGGGAAAAAAATACATACATGTTTTAGCTGGATTAGATTTGATTGTTAGAGGTTGTGGGGGATCGGTGTGGGTGGATGATTTGTCTCCCAGCTTTAATAATAGTACAGTGGTACCTCACCTTACGAATGACCCAACAAACGAAAATTTCAAGTTACGAAACGCCTTCACGGTAAATTTTGGTGTCTAGATACGAAAGAAAATTCAAGTTACAAAACACGAAATCTCAAGCTCTGACACGTGTGATAAGATAAGATAAGATAAGACTTTATTGATCTCACACAGGAGAAATTTACTTGTCACAGTAGCTCCAGGTAGGGACAGTTTGAACAAGAAGACAAGTGCATGCAGGCAAAAAAAAAAAAAAAAGGCATAAAGATAGGTGATAATAATAATTTAAAAAAAATAAGTAATAAATCAAATAATAATAATAGTAGTGATAATAATAAAAAACAGTGACCGGGAGAGTATTGAAAAAAATTGGAAAAACTATATTGCACGATAGGAGTATTGAAAAAAACAACAATATTGCACATTGGGAAAACGATATTGCACGGTAGGACTATACAGTAGAATTATACAGTCTGATGGCGGTGGGGATGAAGGATCTGCGGTAGCGCTCCTTCTTGCACTGGGGGTGCCTCAGTCGGCTGCTGAAGGAGCTGCTCAGCTCCTCCACAGTCCGGTGCAGAGGGTGAGAGGTGTCGTCCATGATGGACGTGAATTTGGCCAGTACCCTCCTCTCAGCCACCACCTCTACAGAGTCCAGAGGACAGCCCAGGACAGAGCTGGCCCTCTTGACCAGCTTGTTGAGTCTTTTTCTGTCCCGTTCTGTGCTGCTCGGGGCCCAGCAGACGACAGCGTAGAGGAGAGCAGAGGCCACCACAGAGTCATAAAAAGTCTTGAGCAGAGGCCTGCTCACTCCAAAGGAACTCAGTCTCCTCAGGAGGTAGAGGCGACTTTGGCCCTTCTTGTACAGGGCGTTGGTGTTGTGGGACCAGTCCAGTTTATTGTTGAGGTGAACACCCAGGTACTTGAAACTGTCCACAGTCTCTATGTCCTGCCCCTGGATGTTCACCGGTGAGTGAGGTAGTGGTCTCCTCCTGAAGTCGATCACCAGCTCCTTTGTTTTACTGGTGTTGAGGCTCAGGTGGTTGCGCCCACACCAGTCCACAAAGTCACTGATGACCGAGCGGTACTCCAGCTCGTTCCCCTCTGACACACAGCCCACAATGGCCGAGTCGTCAGAGAACTTCTGGAGATGGCAGCTGTCCATGTTATATGTGAAGTCCGAGGTGTATATGGTGAAGAGGAAGGGTGAGAGGACAGTTCCCTGGGGAGCCCCAGTGCTGCAGACTACCACCTCTGACTCACAGCCGCGCAGCCTCACGTACTGTGGACGGTCAGTGAGGTAGTCGATGGTCCAGGCAGCGAGATGTCCATCCACTCCCGCGTCCTCCAGCTTCCCCCGCAGCAGCGCCGGCCTGATGGTGTTGAAGGCGCTGGAGAAGTCAAAGAACATGACTCTCACAGCACTCCCGGCGGTCTCTAGGTGGGTGAGCGCCCGCTGCAGCAAGTAGATGACGGCGTCCTCTACTCCTACGTTTGGCTTGTAGGCAAACTGCAGCGGGTCCAGGGTGGGGCTCACCACAGAGCGGAGGTGGCTGAGGATCACCCTCTCCATGGTCTTCATGAGGTGGGAGGTCAAGGCGACTGGTCTGTAGTGGGCCGGTTCCCTGGCGTTTGTTGTTTTGGGAACCGGGACCACACAGGAGGTCTTCCACAGGACGGGGACCTTCTCCAGGCTGAGGCTCAGGTTGAACATGTAGCAGAGAACCTCACAGAGCTGGTCTGCACAGGTTCTCAGCAGCCTGGGGCAGATACCATCAGGACCTGTGGACTTCCTCTGGTTGAGCCGCCTAGCACATGACCCGGCGCGGAGCTGACAGCAGGTCTAGACCAAGGTCTAAACCTGGACTGGACCAGGACTAAACCAGGACTAAACCAGGACTAAACCAGGACTAGACCAGGTGGATTAAAGCAGCGAGGAGGGGACTGCACACAGTCTGAGCGCATGAACAAGACCCATGCAAGAGCCGCGGTGGTCTAGACCTCCTCTAGACCTCCTCTAGACCTGGTCAGGTCTAGAGGAGGTCTAGAGGAGCCGCGGTGGTCTGGACTAAACCAGGACTAAACCTGGACTAAACCTGGACTAAACCAGGAGGAGCCGCGGTGGTCTGGACTAAACCAGGACTAAACCTGGACTAAACCAGGAGGAGCCCGCGGCTCTTGCATGGGTCTCGTTCATGCGTTCATGCGCTCAGACTGCGTGCAGTCCCCTCCTCGCTGCTTTAATCCACCTGGTCTAGTCCTGGTTTAGTCCTGGTCCAGTCCAGGTTTAGTCCTGGTCCAGTCCAGGTTTAGACCTTGGTCTAGACCTGCTATCAGCTCCGTGCCGGGTCATGCTGCGCTATCACATGTGTCAGAGCGCAGTCCCCCCCCCACACACACACACACACACTTCACTGTTAATACAGTTTGTTGAAAATCTATGAAAGTTTGAGTGTTTAAATGAGAGACAAATGTGAGAAACACACAGAACACAATGTTACACTATAAAAAAAAAGTTACACTATAAAAAAAAATAAATAAAAAAACTTGGATCGGACCTTGGAACGAATCAGGCTTTTTCCATTGAAATAGCTACTCAACTTACGAATTTTTCACGTTACGAAACCACTTCTGGAACGAATTAATTTCGTAAGGTGAGGTACCACTGTATATTTGTTCCCCTCCCTCTTTGCTCGGTGTGTGTGGACGTGGGCGGAGTCTGGTGGGAAGTCACCTGCACTCGGTCTGTAATCAAGCCAACTACAAAGGCCCAGCTTTGCCAGATTGTTAAGTCAACTAGATGGTGATAGTTCAGTTAGCTGTTATTTTTGAAATTTTTGATACTTTAGTGATACCTTTAGTGAAGGCTAATGTGTTTTGGCTGCTGGGTCTTCTCCTGGAAGCCTCTCTATCCTCCTGGCCTTGGGACAATAAAACTCTGTTAATTTTTGCATTTTGCCTTGAGTCTATTTTTGGATCCATAATTGTGTAGCTTTAAAAATATTAGTATTCAAATTCTGGACTAAAGTGGCTTTTAAGACACCCACATCTTTCACTTTATACTGTGATAAACTAGACATGACATGATAATTACTGTATCAATTTATCCTTCAATATATGAAAGATGGAACAATTATTTTGGGGGGCAGTGTTTATGGTGGGTACTTTTTCTTTGTAGTTTTTGTTGTTTTCTGTACTACAATTAGATTTTAGCTGAAGAGGGTTGAATAAATAAATAAATAAATAATTCTAGATGTATGCTAACCACTAAATTATTTAATTCTGCTATTTATTTTTTGCAGCTTATATTTTTAACTATACTGTACATGTAGAATAGGTTTTGGTGGGATAATCCTGCTTTTTGTTTTTTGTGTAATTGGTATAAATTACTTTCAATATTATCGTTTATCATCTATATTTATATATATTGTGACAGGCCAATGATAAGCTCATACTATTTCGCCACAGCTGCCTCGTGTGCTGTGTTCTGACTGGTGTCAGGGGTGTCAGGTGCCAGTCTAAGGGGGAAGTGTGTCTAGGCTCATCCAACTTTTTTCACAGTGTGTTTTGAGTGTTTGAACGTTCATGTGGGTCATATTGTTTTGACTTTACATTAAATTTTTTTATTAAATTAGATTTTTTAAATTTAATGATGGTATATTCCTTTTAGTGGCTTTGTGTTTACATTGGTCAGGACACATAAGTAATAAATCACTGTCTTTATTGAAAATTCCTTTGCAGTCATAATCATCATCTTAAAGGAAAAGTAACGTTTTTTACAATTTGAGCCTTATTTCGGTAATAAAACAAGTTGTTTTACTCACCCATATCACTTTGGTGTTATATGGAGCATTTCTGGAGATGTTTTAGATTAGCGTTAGGCTAACGCCGTTAGCCTAGCGCGACTTATAGCCATAGCTCGGGGCATTCCCCGAGCATGTAATATGCCCCGTGCGGGCTCCAAATAACACAAACTTTAGCACTTTTCAAATCATAGAAGCTCGATGTCTTTAGTCTACGATTTCGTTTGAATCAAAAGTGGCCTGTAATCCGAGATTTATCCATAGTTTACAGCTATGCGTTCCATGTTTGGGTCCCGGGAGCTGAGAGCACAGTCCGCACATGCGCACTGGCGTCCTAATCTAATCGAAACTATGGCTAAATCTCGGATTACAGGCCACTTTTGACCAAACGAAATCGTAGACTAAAGACATCGAGCTTCTATGATTTGAAAAGTGCTAAAGTTTGTGTTATTTGGAGCCCGCACGGGGCATATTACATGCTCGGGGAATGCCCCGAGCTATGGCTATAAGTCGCGCTAGGCTAACGGCGTTAGGCTAACGGCGTTAGGCTAACGGCGTTAGGCTAACGCTAATCTAAAACATCTCCGGAAATGCTCCATATGACACCAAAGTGATATGGGTGAGTAAAACAACTTGTTTTATTACCGAAATAAGGCTCAAATTGTAAAAAAACGTTACTTTTCCTTTAAATGTGGTTGTGAGTTTTCTTATTCGGACACATTTCAGTTCCTCCCAAGGACATTTGTGTTAGTAGCTGTACTTGGGTGACCAGAATATACATTTTGAGAAGCGTAACCGACAGTGAACCCATGCAGACGCATCCCTGCTGAGCCATCACAAGTCACGGCTCTAAATGAAATCACATCAAATTAGATTAAAGTAAATGAAACATCGCTGAGGAGCCGAGGGACCAGGGGCCGTGCTCAGAGTCTGCAGAGGAAGAGAGGGGTGGAATTTATGTAGATTCTGAGTGAAGACAAGGTCAAAGAAGGACGGAGCTGGAAGGAGACAGTTGTTATCGCAAAATCAGCAAACAAAATATCCACTGCATTGCTCTATCTGGCAGACAATGTTATCAATGCTATCCACAGGGCTGTTTATAGAAACCTTTTAGACAATAGCGTAGTCTCATTTTTGTAAGATTTTTTGTAAGATTCATTTAATTTCCTTTAGGCACATGTTCTGTCCCAAACAATACCTGAAATATTGTGATATCATATCGCCAAAAGTATCACAATAATATCATAAGCCATCATTATACTTACCATTAACATCACAGGACTCTGCCCAATCTCTCCTAGACTGTATAGAGGCCATTAAGCTTTGGATGTCCAACAATTTTCTACAACTCAACGACAGCAAGACCGAGGTCATAGTTTTTGGATCCCCTAAATCAATACCCACAGTTACTGGCAATCTATCTCACCTCTCCTCTTTTGTTAAGCCTTCTGCCAAAAGCCTTGGGGTTATCTTTGACTCTGACTTGTGTTTCAAAAAACAAATAAATACGGTCATAAAAAATAGTTACTATCAGCTGAGAGTGATCACCCAGCTCAAGCCATCACTCTCTTTTCAAGATCTGGAAACAGTTATCCATTCCTTTATAACATCTCGGCTGGATTAGTGCAACGCCCTCTACTTTGGCCTCCCTCAGACCCAGCTAGCTCGCCTGCAGCTGGTGCAAAATGTTGCTGCTAGACTTTTAACAGGCACCAAGAGGCAGGAACACATCACTCCTGTCCTCTCCTCTCTGCACTGGCTTCCCATTTGTTTTAGAATTCAATTTAAAATACTTCTTTTGGTTTTTAAGTCCTTTCATGGCCAGACCCCCCAAGTACATCTCCGACATGCTGCAACATTACTCTGCACCCAGGTCCCTCAGATCTGCCGACAAAGGTCTCCTTTGTGTTGCCCGCTCCCGCCTCAAGCACAAAGGGGACCGTGCTTTTGCTGTGGCAGCTCCACGTCTCTGGAACAGTTTACCTGCTGACATCAGATCTGCTCCAACACTTTTAAATCTAAACTAAAAACTCATTTGTACACTGTGGCCTTTGCCTCTTAGCTCTTTTTAACTCTATCTTTTATCCTGCCTTTTATTTCATCTTATATATACTTGTGCCATGTCAAATGTTCTTATGTATTTTATGCTGCTGATTTATTTATTATTATTTTTAGCTTTTTGACATTGTACAGCACTTTGGCCAGTTCTCACTGTTTTTAAATGTGCTATATAAATAAAATTTACTTACTTACTTACTTACTTACTTACATCATAATATATGGAATCACAAGTCTCTTTTCTTAAATTCATTGTTTTGGTGCAGCAATAGCTAAAAAAAAACTGAGGGAACTACATAGATCCTTTGCTGTTTCAGTGCAGACTACATGAAGAAATAACTGTTATTGAGCATTTTAAAATCTGAATTATTCATATTATAACAGTATCAAAGGCTTATCAGGGTATTTTAAAAGATATTTAAAAAGTAGCATGTTCAGTGCTAACAATTTACTGTAGTTAGCCTCCACAAAATATTGCAATAAATATTGTATCGTGAAAATATCGTACCGAGGGAGTTGGATACATTACATTCCTTATGCTAAAGGCCTAACATAAAAGGTAAAAATACTGATATTGGCCTGTTTATTTTTATTTATTTGTTTATTTCAGGGACAGTGCATATTAATCAACATTTGCATGTAAATATGCCAGAGTTAGTCAAACGGCTAATTTTCATCCGTAGTCCCTTGACAGATGTTAGGTGTCATTTCTACATAACAAAAAATCACATTACAAAGTTAAAATTCATCATTCTAAAAAGTCTTCAGGACCAAAAGTAAAAAAGTCGAAGTTTTGGTCTGACAAGGTCTGTTCAATGTTACTATATAATGTCTTTTTATTCCTTATTTTTATATAAGCTTTGTGATTTAGCCATTTCCTGCTGTTATTTTAGAACATCATTTAACCAAGCCCCCTGTATTTACTATTCAAGTCCATTCATGCTGAACCAAAGGCTCTTATCAGCACCTCAGAGTATCCCCCACAACCGGTGAATATGTTTGTGACTAATACTATGTCTCTGTGGTGCGTGGGGGTATATTTATATAAAGTCCCATCTGCGGCAGGTGAATAGGAGCTGTATGTTTCTTGTGGTCTTAATGTGGCCCTCGGGATGCAGCGCTAAAGTGGAAATAGGCCCAGGCGAGTGTGGAGAGGTCTTTATCCAGAGGTGGCCAGTAAATCAGCCTCTGCTCCAGGCAAAAGGAGCTCAAATCTCAGAGTGATGGAGCCCACCAAACTCAGCTGCTACTGCCTCAAACCTTCCGCGCTACTATGCCCTCAGATTAACCCGTCTCCTCCTGCTATGCTCATATTTTATGTGCATGTGTTGCATGCAGTTGTATATACAGTATAAAAAAAAGCTCAGATCTAACTACTCAGGGGTTACCTGGCCAGCCAAATGATATCTCTCTGTATTTCCTATACAGCGCGATACCATTTGGACACCCTCGCTCCACACTCGCTCCTCCGGTTAAAAACGGACTCCGCGATACTGATTAGTTCAAAGATGGTGACGTCAGTGCACCCGCCTTTGCCCGCAAAGTCTCTTCCATTCAGCTGTAAAATTGGTCTTAAATGACCTAAAACACATCGATTCCTTAAAACCACAGCAGCTGACAGCTCTAGAGGCCTTTCTTTTCAAAAAAGATGTTTTTGCATTGCTTCCTACCGGCTTGGTTCACGTCGCTGTTCGTTAACTGTTCTCTGATTGGTTCACTTAGCTGTCTGTCTACGCGCAACAGCAGCGCATTCTGGACCAAGCATTACCAGACTCGCCGTTGGTACAGCGATGAGTCATGGATTCTTCCAGGCAAACTCGGGGGTACAATTTTGACATGTTTTTAAAGGTCTTATATTACGCAAAATTAACTCTAGAAAGCTTTAGGCCATGTGAGAATGTTGTTACGTACTCAAAAACATACCTGGAGTTGTGTTTTGTTTCATTCACACGTTTGATTAGTCCTTTTATTATTAGTCTGTCTACATCTCCAAAGCTCAAAATGCTCTGTTCCCCCTTGTGATGTCATGAAGTGGTAGTTAGTTAAGTTAATAGCTACTGTTTACCATTTGTGCAGTAGAGACTGGCAGTTCCAGGGCTTATATTATCCAAATGATTATAATAGATGTATGGAGTTTAAAAACACAATGGAGCACTTCCTGTATTACCACATGACATCACAAGGTGGAACAGAACTCAGCCTAAATATGCTATTGCTTTGCCTAGAATGTTATTAAATATATATCTCCATAGAGATAAGCAGGTGGCGCTACCAGGCCAAGTTACAGGTCATATCTGTGGAGAGGTGAGTGGGACCACATTTTTAAGCAGCAAAAACACCTCAAATTGAATAACTGCATGATAGACATTTTAATGCCATATATTCCAGGCAAAGCAATGATGTCTTTAATTTAGTTTAGTTTAGTCTTTATTTGAAAAGGGACAATGTACAGAGACATTAAGCTCAAAAAACAAAGATGATCTGCACCAGATTATAGCTACATAGCTAGTTTCCATCTGCAGTCCCTATTACATTAAAAATTACAGTAAAAATCTCAATCAACAATAAGAAACATTCACACTGACACATTCTCACACCACACAGGGACACAGATAAACACACGCTCACATAGTCACACACACATGTTCAATGCAAAATACCATACAAGGCACACATTTTAAAATAATTACAAGTATTTATAAAATCTTCATCTTTTAAAATTCATACTGACCTACCATTCTACATTTCGTTTATATCAGTCTTTACGTAGCCTATTGTATTCATGGAGATGTGTAGGTTGTGGATCCTCCACCAGAAAACGTATAGTGTGTTTAATGTCATTAGACGAGAAATTATTTCTAAATGGTCAATGTAAAGATAAAATATGATATGGTCAAATCCAGTATTCACACATGCTTATGCAAGTGTAAGTGGACATTGAGACAAGGTGAGCTTTCTTCACGTCTCCATTCTTTAGCCTTTTACATGAGCCACTTCGGCAGGCTCTGTTACCCACTTCATCTCATCCCAGTGCCTCAAACTCACATCTAATTTAACTCCACGCTCTCTCCAACCACCAACCCAATTTTCGGTCGTCAGTCGCCTCTGCTATCATCCCGTCTTTCTCTCTCTCTTCTGTACCCCGCTGCACCCCTCCTGTTGGCCAATTCCCCAATGGGATGAGAAAAGGAGGTCAGCTTTGTAACAACACAGGTTCACATTTCAGAGTTGGGCCCATAGCTGCCAACGGGCAGCTGGATTGATGGTTCGGGAATGTTTGGAGTAAGAGCTGAGAGAGACATCATCTAAAAAGAAGATATTGCAACGTAAATGAAATTGAGGCAGAAGGTAAAGGAGGACATGTATAGTGTGTGGCATCTTGTGAGGTGAGCTATATGCAGGTGAGGATAGAGTTAAAGCATTTGAGATCATGTTTTAAAGGGATTGGAAGGCAGAGTGTTGGTGTTATTGGTATGCGGAGTTAAGGCTATGCAAAATGTATACATTGTTATCAAATCCACAGTTTCTTATTGTCTTGGGGTTATTTAATCCACTGGTCTGCAGCCATGTTGAAGGAAAATCCTGTTGTTTGGAGCTTAGAACACATTGTACTGCAGTGGAAATCATTTGTTGTTTAGGCTTTTACCTGATATACCCTTTTGACACCATATATTCTACTTTGATGTACCTTGAATCAGGTGTAACTCGGAAAGCCAAAGATTTTTGGTGGTAGGTAGTATTTGTGAAGAGTTTGCAAACCACTGCACAAAATGATCTAAGACATATCTACAGGTTCAGTTTGAGTCATTACTGGATTGGCTTTGGTACTCATCAACAACTTGATTCATAAACTATAGTCTAAAAATGATGGTTAATAATTTGATTCTTCAACTAGGTACCCCTGAACATGAAGTTAGCATCACATTGAAGACCCTGGTCATTCAATCCTATGCTCCTAACAGATACAGTGCCGTGAAAAAGTATTTGCCCCCTTCCTGATTTCTGTGTTTTTTGCATATTTATCACTCAAAACATTGTCAGATCATCAAACCAATTTTAATATCACACAGAAACAACCCAAGGAAAGACAAAATTCAGTTTTTGAATGATGATTCCATTTATTAGTGCACAAAAAAAATCTAAACCTATCTGGCCCTATGTGAAAAAGTAATTGCCCCCCCTTGTTAAATCACAAACTAACTGTGACTAACCACAGTTTTGAGAAAACTTAGTTCAGTTCTACATGCCACACCCACACCTGATTGTCACCACCTGTGTTGAATCAAGAAATCACTTAAATAGTTCCTGTCAAACAAAGTGAAGTTGGCTACAACATCTCAAGAACAAACACATCATGCCACGATCCAAAGAAATTCAAGAACAAATGAGAAAAAAAGTGATAGAAGTCTATAATTCAGGAAAAGGTTACAAAGCCATTCCCAAAGCTCTGGGGCTCCAGCGAACCACTGTCAGAGCCATTATTCAAAAATGGAGGAAACTGGGAACAGTTGCAACCCTTCCCAGGAGTGGTCGACCAACTAAGATTACTCCAAGAGTGCGACGACGGCTCATTCAGGAAGTCACAAAAGAACCTAGACGCACATCGAAAGAACTACAGGCCTCGTTGGCCTCAGTTAAGGTCAGTGTTCATGACTCCACCATTAGAAAAACACTGGCCAAAAATGGCATCCATGGAAGAGTTCCCAGGAGAAAACCACTGCTTTCACAAAAGAACACAAAGGCTCGTCTCACCTTTGCCAAAAAGCACCTTGATGACCCTCAAGACTTTTGGAGAAACATTTTGTGGACCGATGAGTCTAAAATTGAACTTTTTGGAAGGTCTGCAGCCCGTTTCATCTGGCGTAAAAATGGCACAGCATTTGATAAAAAGAACATGGTGCCCACAGTAAAGCATGGTGGTGGCAGTGTGATGGTCTGGGCCTGCTTTGCTGCCTCAGGACCAGGACAACTTGCTGTGATTGACGGAAAAATGAATTCTGCTGTTTACCAGAAGATCCTGAAGGAGAATGTCCGGCCATCAGTTCGTGCCCTCAAACTCAAGCGCTCTTGGATCATGCAACAGGACAATGATCCAAAACACACCAGCAAGTCCACCTCTGAATGGCTCAAAGAAAACAAAATTAAGGTTTTGGAGTGGCCAAGTCAAAGTCCGGATTTAAATCCGATTGAGATGCTGTGGTGTGACCTTAAACGGGCAGTTCATACAAGAAAACCCTCCAATATGGCAGAATTGAAACAATTCTGCATAGAAGAGTGGGCCAAAATCCCTCCCCAGCGGTGTGAAAGACTCATCACCAATTATCGCAAACGTTTGGTTACAGTTATTGCTGTCAAAGGAGGCTCAACTGGCTATTAGATTAAGGGGGCAATTACTTTTTCACATAGGGCCAGATAGGTTTAGATTTTTTTTGTGCACTAATAAATGGAATCATCATTCAAAAACTGAATTTTGTCTTTCCTTGGGTTGTTTCTGTGTGATATTAAAATTGGTTTGATGATCTGACAATGTTTTGAGTGATAAATATGCAAAAAACACAGAAATCAGGAAGGGGGCAAATACTTTTTCACGGCACTGTAGCTCTTTAGCAGTATTTAAAGGGGCAGTGTGTAAGATTTTTACCCGTTAATTACTGAAATTGAAGATACCCATTCAAAAATACATTGTTTTCCAAGCCTTTTCACTTCCATCATGAAATCAAAGTATTCTTTTGGACTTAGATATAGTCACATAAAAGGGGGATCGTCCCCATATAGAGGCAGCCATTTTGAATACGAGAGCCGCAGAAGGACATTTGGGCTCCGCCTTCGCCTTCGGCAAGGCTCGTGGTTTTGGGTACACAACACAAGCATGCTGCTGGTTCAGACGTCGTAATGGATCTAACACGTGTTTTGGACTAAATTGTTTTACTGGATTTTATTCGCTGGATCCTTACGGACAAACTGAGAGCAAGTTTATGGTGAAATACAGAGTTTGACCTGTGCAAAGCATTCTAAGGTAAGCTAACCTCATTTTGTGCTTTTATAAAAGCCCCAGGTGCTCAGGGAGTGATTATTGTGCAGGGAAATGAATTGCATAGTCAAAAAGAGGAGACTGTAAGGTTTCATTTGATGTGTAGAGTGTCATGGTACATGATCGGGAATGTGTGTTTTCATGAGAAAAAAAACAAAAAACAAAACAGGACTGAGTTTTATTTATACAGTAGTGGCACGCGGCTCGTGCGCGAGCCCGGGTGACCCTCGAGGTCTGCTGTAGCTAAAACAGAAAGTGCAATAGCACCATCCACCTATGCGCCACGAATCCTACACACTGGGGCTTTAAGTCTCCTGAAAAATCATAAATCGTAAAACTGTGTCTGCACCAAAGAAGCACATCATGAACCTCATGTGACAACTTGATCTGGCTTTATTGACAACAAATGGGTCAAATGGGTCAAATTTCCATCTGAAAATAAAGTATACATACAAATGACATAAATGAGCGCACAGACAATTTACATTGTAATCTTCTTGTAATCTCCTGTGTTTTACATTATGTCTCACTGACTAACAATAACCAGGAAGCTCTTTGAACTGAATCAAGGGAGGCTGAAATAATGAACAGGCTAAATTAGTTTGTTGTTCATTAATACTAATGAGAGAATAGAAGCGAGCCATTTCCAACTGCCTGAGCACTGTACACCACAATAACTCAGGCCTTACATTAAAACAGGCTAACAGGGTCAGGCCAGGGACATAAACTGCACTGAGAAGGTGATGTTGACCTTGTCTGAACTAGAAAACATTGTCCAAAGCCCTCCATCTGTTGCTGGTTAAATGCCCAATAAACCTCCGAGCACTGTCTATCAATAACAGCTTCATAACAACATGTTTATGGGCCTGTGTCCTTTCCAACAAAACACCTTCAATCATCAGAAGTGAAGCAAGCCCAGCCCTTGAGATATTCCAGGCACATCATAAAGAAAAAGACAAGTTTAACAAACTTTGGACACTTCTTAGACACCAGAGCGATTATGTGCCAGAGCTTCTCAATCATAAAGGTTCAGTTTACCACGGCGGAAATTGTTCCATTGTAAAATGTCATAACTGGCCATCTGGAGGACTCCAGTGCATGTTTTATCATCTAAATACTAAGAACTGTTTATTTTTAGACTCGTCCCACCCACCTCTAGAGTTCCCAAACCAAAATTCCCATTTATTTGTTTTCATAGATTTTGCAGAAAAAAAGTTAATGCGGTGATAATAACACACAAAATTTAGGTACAGTATATTTTTGAAATAATAAACTGCAAAGTTACAAAAACATTCAGTTGAATGTTTTGTTTGTTTCATGTTTTGTTTAATGGGTCATTTACTTTAGGAACTGCCATGTCTCTGTCAGGACATTTCCTCTCAACTATAAAAATAAATATTTAACCTAAAAACACTGAACTGGTCCATATTTTATGCAGAATTAATCTATGTTTGTGTGTCAGTACACCATATAGACACAACCATTGATAATTATTCTGTTTTTTTTTTTACCTTATGACTTATAAATGAAGAATGTGTTACATTCTTGAGTTGAAGTCTACATTCACAGCTAGAACTGGACACTATAGGTTACCATGGCAACAATCTCTCTAGTTCCTTGTTTCCTTTCCTTTTTGTAGTTCCATTCCTTGTTTTTACAAAAAGGTGACATTACCAACTCTATAGAAAGTTATAATTTTACTAAATATACACACTAGATGGCAATATCTGTGTAATCCCTCAGCTATGCAGATAGTATCCATTGCGTGGGGAAATGAAGACACCAATTGGATGAGCAGTGAAATATCTTTTGCCCAATTGAATTTAATTTTCACTAACAGCGTTAATATAAGACCATTTTCGCCAGTAAATATAAAAAAGCCTCACAGAAAGTCATAATTATGGGTTTAAGTCATTACTTAAAGTCATAATTATGACTTCTAAACACATAATTATGACTTTTAAACTTTTTACTTTTGATTGGAATAAGCCCCATAGAGCACGCATGCAGATATGTGAACTATTTCGTTATGTAGGTTTGTCTTAGGCTTAGTCTTAGACAACCAGGCGCGGTCTCGTATAACCAAAAGGAGAGCTATATATTATATATTCATTAAAGGAAAAGTAACGTTTTTTTACAATCTGAGCCTTCTTTCGGCAATAAAACAAGTAGTTTTACTCACCCATAGCAGTTTGGTGTCAATTGGAGCAGTATCGCAGAACTTATGTTGAGCCGTTCTGTTCTTCTATGATCCCGTATCCGTTAGCATGAGTGCTCGGGGCACTGATTTGCGGTCTCCAAATAACACAAACTTTAGCACTTTTCAAATCACAGAAGATCGCTGTGTCAGGGTAGACTTTTAGTGGATTCCAAAACGGCCTGAAACCCGATATCGCAACAGAAAAGTAAAGTTCAGAGCGGTGTTAGCTTCTTTCGGACTAGCGGTGTTTACAAAACAGCTGAGTTCACGCATGCGCACTGTCCTCTCTGATGACGTCATCAAATGAAACTATAGCTGGATATCGGGTTTCAGGCCGTTTTGGAATCCACTAAAAGTCTTCCCTGACACAGCGATCTTCTGTGATTTGAAAAGTGCTAAAGTTTGTGTTATTTGGACACCGCAAAGTAATGCCCCGAGCACTCACGCTAACGGATACGGGATCATTAGTAGAACAGAACGGCTACAACATAACTACTGCAATACTGCTCCAATTGACACCAAACTGCTATGGGTGAGTAAAACTACTTGTTTTATTGCCGAAAGAAGGCTCAGATTGTAAAAAAAAAACGTTACTTTTCCTTTAATGAATGAGGACAGTCGATAGTTGAGGGACCTCCTACAGTTCTCACTGAATTTATGACTGACAGGAAAACTGCAGCTTTTTTGCATCCAAAATACTGCATTATGCAGTACAATGCAGTAAAATGAAGTATTTTTGGTAGTTTATTGGAATAATGCTTGTAGTTTCAATCATTATTTAATCATTAGGCTTTGGCTAGTCACTGTAAAAAAAAAATCTGTTGTTTTTACGGAAATATACTGGCAGCAGCAGGTCGCCAGAATAATCCTATTAAAAATATATTCAAATGTAAACAGCATTACGGTACAACTTAGACATTTCACTGGGATTCCATATACAATTAATGATAAATAAATGTAAATTTTACAGGTATGCAATGTACAATAATCAATACATAACTGTTCATTTTACGGATATTCAATGTACAATAAACAATGATTTCATGAACATTTCACCAGGATTTAATGTAAAATAAGCAGTTTTAGGATGTTAAATTTAGGCCTACAGGTTGTTCTGTAATATGTACATACAGTATGTACTGTATTTTTAACAGGATTATTCTGGCAACCACTGCTGCCAGTATTTTTCCGTAAAAACAACGGGACATGTACACAAGTATTATAGTTTTACTTTTTATCAGCAGTGCTTAAAATTACTTTTAAATGTTAAGTTAAAGATAGGCTGTAACAAACCACACTAAAAAAAAAAAGATTCTAGATTTACTTAAAAGCACTGCGTCAAGCGGTTGCACGCAACCACATTGAGTAATTGTTGTAAAGCATGCTTATATAGTATGGACTTAACATACTTCAATAGGATCTATGTAGCTGGATTAAATATATGGAAACTATTTTCATTACATAGTTAATACTCAACCTTATTGAATACAAAATACGTAATTGTATTGCGTAATAATTACTCAACATACTTAATCTTAAGAATTTGCCTACTTAACCCTAATTCAAACTTATTAAGTAACTTGTATTAAATACCATTACATAGAACTTGCATCATTAGAGTAACTTATTACAGTGGTACCTCACCTTACGAATGACCCAACAAACTAAAATTTCAAGTTACGAAACGCCTTCACGGTAAATTTTGGTCTCTAGATACGAAAGAAAATTCAAGTTACGAAACACAAAATCTCAAAAATTCAAATAATGCGCGCTCAGCCACACATTATACACTTTTCTCAGACTGGATTTAAACTTTTCTCACATTTGTCTCTCGTTTAAACACTCAAACTTTCATAGATTTTCAACAAAATGTATTAATAGTGAAGCGTGGGGGGAAGGGGGAGGGTGGAGAAGTGTGTGCGGCGGGGACACGTGTGTGATAGCGCAGCATGACCCGGCGCGGGGCTGAGAGGACGAGACCCGTGCTCAAACCGTGCCTCCTCTAAAACAGGATTAAACCAGGTCTAAACCAGGTCTAAACCAGGATTAAACCACCGCGGCTCTTACCTGCGTTCGTTCATGCGCTCGGACTGCGTGCGGTCCCCTCCTCGCTGCTCGCCTCAGCTGTGACTCGTGAGAAACCAGGAAATAGACCCGCACGCGGCGCTTTAATCCACCTGGTCTAGTCCTGGTTTAGTCCAGGTTTAGTCCTGGTCCAGTCCAGTGTTGTATAGTAACTAAGTAATAATACTTCACTACTGTACTTAAGTACATTTTGGGAGACTTTGTACTTTACTTGAGTTTTTAAAAAAATGATTACTTTTACTTTTACTTCACTACATTTCCGAATTTAATTGCATACTTTTACTCCCATACATTTTCAATGTGCCGTTTAGTTACTCGTTACAAAAAAAAAAAACTCTACTGATGCAAGGAAGTCAGGACGTGCCTGGGCTTGTTCGCTACTTGCACATGACAATCAGCCTACACCTGTTGGTTTCATGCAGCTAATTTCATCAGTCAACATCCCTGATGGAAGAGGAGACAGCATCCACCTCAGCTACAAATGAAGGGGGACGTGACGATGAGCATCCCTGGCTTTGTGTGACATTGTTTCGGTTACACAAAGCGTATTTGACGATGTTGGAGCTAACAGGTTACCTAGCTTTTTCGGCTCAAGGGAAGGCATAGCTGTAGGCTAAATGTAACGAAGGAGAAAGGCGTTTCATGGATATCACCAAACCCAATATCTTCGACAGTGCTCCATATGACACAAAACTACCATGGGAGAGCCGAACATGGTGTTTTACAGTAGAATTAAGGGCCCAATTGCAAAAAACCCTCTTCGTCCAAAAATAATCCTTCAATGGTGTTATGTATGCCTTATTTTCAGCACTGTTATTTAAAAAAAAAACAAAGGTTTGGGGTGGGGCGAACTCTAAAAAATATTACATTTTTCCTTGATACTTTTACTAGTACTTTTAATTACATTACTTGAGTACATTTATTTTGGCATTACTTGTCATACTTAAGTACAAGAAGTTCCAGATACTTTAAGACTTTTACTCAAGTAACATTTCAGTCAGTGACTTCGACTTTTACCAAAGTCATTTTTGGGAGGGGTACCTATACTTTTACTTGAGTTTGATTTTCCACTACTTTATACAACACTGGTCCAGTCCAGGTATAGACCTTGTTTAGACCTGGTTTAGTCCATGTTTAGTCCTGGTCTAGTCTCTTAGCCAATCAGCACCCAGAACACAGTGTTACACTATAAATAAAAGTTACACTATAAACAAAAAACTTGGAACGGGGCCTTGGAACGAATCAGGCTTTTTCCATTGAAATAGCTACTCAACTTACGAAAAATTCGCGTTACGAAACCACTTACGAATTAATTTCGTAAGGTGAGGTACCACTGTATATCTCTATATCTTCAAAGGCAAAGTCAAAGTCAGCTTTATTGTCAATTCTGCCATATGTGTTCAACATACAGTGAATCCTTTTGATGCAGAAATGATATGACCACACGAAAGCAGAGTTAGTATTTAAACAAGTCCTAAATCTGTAGTGTTAAAGTTTGGAGGCACTTTACTCACCCCATAAGAAAGAGAAATGTGTTCCTGTAAATATCATTTGGGTCTCAAGCCTTGAGACTATTCCATTCATTTAAAATACCCTATATTATCTGGGGACCCCATGAGGGCCTCGAGGTTGAGAACCCTTTGTCTAGTATAATGTATGAGGCAATATTTTTACATATGAATTTAAATCAGCTAAAACACCAAGACACACAATCAAGCATCAAACTAAACTGTCACAAGCTTCCACAGGCAGTAGTCAGGCTGTAAATAGTGGTTGGAGGTGCCATTGTGCTCTGGGACGCACAAAATGAACTAAACCACTGCAGTGAATTTGTGTATTATTTGGTGATTTGTTATATTTTTTATTATTAAGTATTGGCTATATGGAGGACTGTTTGGTAAATTTATTTATGTTAAAATATTACTGACACCATTGGTAATGTTTGTTTAATGTGTTTACAGTGGTACCTCACCTTACGAAATTAATTCGTTCCAGAAGTGGTTTCGTAACGTGAATTTTTCGTAAGTTGAGTAGCTATTTCAATGGAAAAGGCCTGATCCGTTCCAAGGTTTTTTTTTCTAGTGTAACATTTTTTTATAGTGTATCATTGTGTTCTGCTTCCTGATTGGCTAAGAGACTGTAGAGCCATGACTAAACGTGGAATAAACCAGGTGTAGACCAGAACTAAACCAGGTCTAGACCAGGTCTAAACTTGGACTAAACCAGGACCGAACCAGGTCCAGACCCGGACCAAACCGGGACCAGACCAGGATTAAATCACCCCGTGCGGCTTTCCGCTGGCCTCGCGCGGCTCCTGCGCTCACCCGCGGGTGCTCGGCCCCGAGGGAGAGGCACGGCCTGGGCGCCGCGGCTCCATCCCGCGTCTTTGCGCCGTGTCAACGTTGCTTTTTGATCCTTCGATGTCGGCTCTTCCTATCATTGTGAAGCAGAATTCACCAAGCGTTGGATTGTTCACTCACTAAGGGAACGTGAGCGGGGTTTAGACCGTCGTGAGACAGGTTAGTTTTACCCTACTGATGATGTGTTGTTGTTGTCTCCGCTCCCCTCGCGCATTCGGCGAGCCGTGTCCCCCCCAGGCTTCACTATCAACACATTCCGTTGAAAATCTATGAAAGTTCGAGTGTTCAAACAAGAGAGAAATGCGAGAAAAGCCCAACTCCAGTCTGAGAAAAGCGTAGAATGTGTGTGGTGAGGCATTTACAGCCCTAAAACATGTAGAACAATTGCAAAATACAAAGTTGTCCTACCTCGTGGACCTCTCCCACCGCGGGCCACCTCTGGAACCTAACCCCGTGTGTGTTGATCAAGTGTATTTATGTTTCGGGGCGTGCATCTGAGCGCGCATTAATTGAATTTTTGAGATTTCGCGTTTCGTAACTTGAATTATCTAGAGACCAAAATTTAACGTGAAGGCGTTTCGTAACTTGGATTTTTCGTTTGTAGAGTCTTTTGTAAGCTGAGGTACCACTGTATTAACAGTATTAAGCATCTACAAATGATATTTATGCTTTATAAGTGTTTACAAATAAGTAGTGTTATTTGTGTTTACAATAGTGTTTACAAATAACTAGCACTTAATAAGGACCTATAAATACTTTACTAAGCCAAATGTTCTATTCCGACAAAAATTTGAGTGCTCTTTATTAAGTTATTTTTGAGTGTGATAACATGTGTAAATAATAAGTATGTGTACATTCTTTTGCATCACATACATATTTTATTCAGGGTGGTGGCTGAAAGAAATTAGGCCTTATAAGGTTCTGCCTCTAGACAAAAGTATGCAAATTTAACATATTTGGACAATAATTCACACCAGAGCTCATTTGGCATTTTAGACAAACTTTTTTAACCATGAGTTTGTGGGAAAAGACAGACAGAACCTAGTTTTGTCAGCTTGTAACTGAACCCAGAACCTCTCACGTATTGTGTTGTGTTGTATATTATGTGACTGTAAAAATGACAATATGCTTTTAGCTGTGACTTTGGCTTTGTTCCATAGACTGTGGAGGAGATATGTTCAATAAAGCAAAGCATTCTCTCAGAACAGTGCTATGTCTTTTTTATTATCTCTTCTGTTCTCATGTGATGCTCTCAATACTTTAACTTTCATGTTCCAGATCATAAATACTTTTGTCCTAAAGTCCTTAAACGTTTCACCACCTCCATGTAATGTGATGCCCTTAACATTTTGTGCCTGTCTCATTTGACTCTAAATGTAGACATGTCCTTTAGTCATTGAGCCATCATTGTGAATACTAACACATGGACATATGAGACATGCTGACTTTCAAAACAGTTCGTCAGACATTTTATCAACCTAAAGCAAAATTAACTTGTACAAGCTTTTAATCATGTTATAGTGATTCAGATTACGATTCATAAAACTGTATTCATCCCCATCAGCAGTTCATAATGGTTTCCCCTCATCATTAATGAACTTCAAGTTGTGTTTTGAGTGGTTCACCACAGAGAGTGGGCCAACCACAGAGAGTGGGCTTTCTCTGTGGTTGGCCCTAAGTTATGGAACGCTCTGCCCCCTCATGTCAAAGCAGCCCCCACATTTTAGAGTTTTAAGTCTCGTCTTAAGACCCACTTTTATTCTCTTGCTTTTAATACCGCGTGAGTTGTGTGGTCCTCTGTGTTTTTATAAATAGCTTTTGTTTTTAGTTATTTTATTATTATCCCTTTATTGCTTTTTTTTAGTAATGTTTTTATAAATGCTTTTGTTTTTAGTTATTTTATTATCACTTTATTTATTGCTTTTTAGTAATGTTTTTATTTTTTTTTATAATTGCTTTTGCTTTTAGTTATTTTATTATTATCACTTTATTTATTGCTATTTTAGTAATGTTATTATTAAGTTCTATTGAATTTTATGTGCAGCACTTTGGAAACTGTCTCTGTTTATAAAATGTGCTATAGAAATAAAGTTAGATTGGATTGGATTGGTTCATGCATGGTTGAGTCTAGCTCGAAAAAATTTAGTTTTCACTTGCACAAAATCCCTCAATACAATCTACACCCATTGCTCTGTAATTCACTCTTTTTCTTCCTCAAATAGGTAACACGCTAGAAGTTCAGTATCATTTTTGTTGTTGTTGTTGTTTTCGTCTTTTCTAACACAATAGACTTCACAATCCTTAAAGGAAAAGTAACGTTTTTTTTACAATCTGAGCCTTCTTTCGGCAATAAAACAAGTAGTTTTACTCACCCATAGCAGTTTGGTGTCAATTGGAGCAGTATCGCAGAACTTATGTTGAGCCGTTCTGTTCTACTAATGATCCCGTATCCGTTAACATGGTGCTCGTATCATATGCTCGGGGCATTACTTTGTATATAACACAAACTTTAGCACTTTTCAAATCACAGAAGATCGCTGTGTCAGGGTAGACTTTTAGTGGATTCCAAAACGGCCTGAACCCCAATATCCAGCTATAGTTTCATTTGATGACGTCATCAGAGAGGACAGTGCGCATGCGTGAACTCAGCTGTTTTGTAAACACCGCTAGTCCGAAAGAAGCTAACACCGCTCTGAACTTTACTTTTCTGTTGCGATATCGGGTTTCAGGCCGTTTTGGAACCTACTAAAAGTCTACCCTGACACAGCGATCTTCTGTGATTTGAAAAGTGCTAAAGTTTGTGTTATTTGGAGAGCGCAAAGCAGTGCCCCGAGCACTCACGCTAACGGATACGGGATCATTAGTAGAACAGAACGGCATACCTTCTGCGATACCACTCCACTTGACACCAAACTGCTATGGGTGAGTAAAACTACTTGTTTTATTGCCGAAAGAAGGCTCAGATTGTAAAAAAAAACGTTACTTTTCCTTTAAAGGGCCCACATTGCGCTATTTTCAAATCTATGTTACAATGTTGTTACTTAATCAAAAACATACCTGGAGTTGTGTTTTGTTTCATTCATATATGTTTAACACAAATACTGCATCTTCTCTTAAAGACAAAAACACTCTGTTCCACCTTCTGATGTCATGTGGTAATACAGGAAGTGCTCCACTGTGTTTTTAAACTCCATACACCTTCACTAGAATCATCTGGATAATTTCAGCCCTGGAATTGCCCCTCTCTACTGAACTAAAGGTAAAAGGAGCTGTTAAAGATCCCATGACATGGTACTTCTTGATGCTTTTATATGGCTCCTTAATGGTTCCCTAATACTGTAAATGAATCCTTCTTCAAAATCAACACTCAGTGCATGAGAAACAGAGATAAGATGAGAAAGAGTAATTTTTCTCTCTCTGAACACTCCATAATGGGCGTTGTTGCTTGAATGCAAATGAGGAGAAAAGAGCTGGCCTATAGTAGAGGGTGTGGCCAAACTCTCCGTTCTCGCTCTGAGCTCTCAGCTGATCCATTTCCGTGTTTTTGCACGGGGGGAGAGATTTGAAGCGTTCCATTGAAAAATAAACACATTTCCACAGAAAATAAAATTAAACCACTGCTGTTCAAAGGTCCAGAGGCTCAGATAAAGGACTTCCGAGCCTAGAAACACTCGGACGTGCCTCCAGGCAAATAAAAAAACGCATTTCGCATTGCCTAGCGCATTCGCAGTCCAAACTCTCTGGGCGTGATTTACAGAGACGCTGAGTACAGACAGACGGGGGTGGAACTGCATTTGCATTTCTTTTTTCGATCTGACGTCAATAAGGTGCCTTGTTCAAAATCGCCCGTTTGAGCTCCGATTTTTTTGTAACGCAGAAAAGGATCGCAAATGCTCAGTTTAGACATTTCACTACTTTTAACCATGGGGGGGGCCTAAACAGGGTAGGGGAGCTCACATTAACGTTCAAAAACCTCAGAAAGTGAAAATTTCATGCCATGGGACCTTTAATTTAAAATCTACCACTACATGACATCACAAGGTGGAACAGAGCATTTTGAGTTTTGGAGATGTAAACAGACTAATAATAAAGGATTACTCAAACATGTGTGAAAGAAACTAAACACAACTACAAGTAGTGAGGTAACAACATTGTAACATGGCTAAAAGCTCACAAGAGTAAATTTTGTGTAATATAGGACCTTTAATACTAAGAGACCACAAAATAAACCACCAACCAGATATCTATGCGAAATATATAAGGTTATAATGTTAAAATTAAATTAATGTATAATGTTAAAATATAAATTATCAAAAACTGGATTTTGTGTATGTCAACATGTTTTCAACACAATTACATAAAAGATTGTTCACCACAGCAGCAAAGGTCAGAGTCGCCCACTCAAACCCAGAAATGTCAGTCTGCAGTTTATAGGTAAGCCAAGCTGTAATCATAGTGAGTGGGCGCGATCCACAGAGACCACCTACCAACACACTCCATCTACTCCATCACACAACACGGCACATTCAAACATGCTACTGTGGATCTCAGGCCTATCTTTGGACATGGATGAGATAAATGTGTTCAGAGATTCTTCCTGACTTTATTTGATGCAAAGGTTTGAGCTCCACAAGGGCAACGGGGTTCTTGTGGCGACAGGGTGTGCAGGGCATCCCGTCGTGACAGGTGGTGGAGACTGACATGCAGAGGCGGAGATGTGGGCGGGAGGGGACGGGCTCACCTTGATGTTGACAGCCAATCACAGGCCAGCTTGTCTGTCTCAGCTCTGACAGGAGTAGGAAAAAGACTGGAGGGTGGACTAAATCAAGGCATTGTGGTTGTTTCACAAAGAAAGTTTTATTGTGAAAGGACCAGAAGAAGCGTTAAAATGTGGGGCAGATGTTATGTTTGAAAGGTTTACTTCCATTTTTCAGTTATTTCTGGAAGATAAAACAAAAAAGATGAGACTCAACATAAAAAGATGAAATGTTAGCACAGACTTGTAAAATGTAAAATTGACTTTTCATAGCTTTTAACCATGTTAGTTGTTTCCCCTTCTCATTTACTCTCTTGAAGTTGTATTTGGAGTGATTTGTGCATGTTTGAGCAATCTTTAATCTTAATCTCGTTTTATTTTCAGGACACCATATTGCCTGTCAACCTCCGTCTTCACTGCCATCGGTACACAGCCACTGCTACTTTCTCTGTTCTCCAATTTTATTTTCTTAATCAGTGATATGCATACAATTCAGCAGCATCATGTAGTCATTTTGGTATAAAGGAAAAAAAACTACAACTCGTTAGCGTGATGTGCAGCTATCCATCGGAGGTGGCAAAGCTGTGATGATGTTTACGGCGATGTCTCCTCCCTCTTGGCACCGCAGTTTTCTAACATTTATTTATATTATTTATATATTATATTTTCTCCGAAGGGAAACTGGTGAATTTGTCCTCAGCATTCGACCCATCCTTTTTATTCAAACGCAGTGCACCCAGGGACCCATCTCCATGATCTTACTGCTTAGGCTTGGTCAGGACCACAGCTGGAGGATTTTTCCTATGTTTTTGGGTTGAAGATTGAAGATCGAACCCAGAACCTTCTTGCTGTGAGGCATGAGTGCTAGCCACTCGGTAACATACTCATAGTCAGCAGACCCATTTCTTTTTTTAAAGCCCCAGTGTGTAGGATTCGTGGCGCATAGGTGGATGGTGCTATTGCACTTTCTCTTTTAGCTACGGCAGACCTCGAGGGTCACCCGGGCGCGCGCACGAGCGGTCCTGGTTTGTTTGTTTTTTTCTTTTCTCATGAAAACACACATTCCCGATCATGTACCATGACACTCTACACATCAAATGAAACCTTACAGTCTCCTCTTTTTGACTATGCAATTCATTTCCCTGCACAACAATCACTCCCCGAGCACATGGGGCTTTTATACGGAAAAGCACAAAACGAGGTTAGCTTACCTTAGAATGCTTTGCACAGGTCAAACTCTGTATTTCACCATAAACTTGCTCTCAATTTGTCCGTAAGGATCCAGCGAATAAAATCCAGTAAAACAATTTAGTCCAAAACATGTGTTAGATCCATTACGACGTCTGATCCGGCAGCATGCTTGTGTTGTTTACCCAAAACCACGAGCCTTGCCAAAGGCGAAGGTGGAGCCCAAATGTCCTTCTGCGGCTCTCGTATTCAAAATGGCTGCCTCTGCATGGGGAAGATCCCCCTTTTATGTGACTATATCTAAGTCCAAAAGAATACTTTGATTTCATGATGGAAGTGAAAAGGCTTGGAAAACAATGTATTTTTGAATGGGTATCTTCAATTTCAGTAATTAACAGGTAAAAATCTTACACAATGTCCCTTTAAGTCATTTTAGATTAATATTGCGATCATTGTGTCATAGTTTATAACAGTATATAACAGACACAAGCAAACCAAAGTATTTTAAGTTTATTAATGCATAAGGCACCAATAACTGAATCCAAGTTTCTGTTCTGGATAAGTTCCTGGAAGCCTGGCTTACTTAGCCCAGCCTGTCTTTCTATTCTTCTATTGATATTCATTAAATAATGCCAAATATTTCCTATGATTTTTATACAATTCAAATGACCCAAGAAAACACATTATCTCTGCAAACTTGAAAGAGTCATGAGAGCTATGCAGGGGAGGTCCACTCTGCTTCACTTTTCTGTCCGAAAAAGTTCTGCTGGTAGTCAGAAAAGCTAGCAATGTGCCAAAGGATTTGTGAGAGCTATTTTAAATGTATTAACTTGCATGGTACTGCTGGCATAGATATGGTAAATCCCTGTGTACAACATACAACAACGATAAGAAGGTACAGTATACAGTCTTAATCGATTTTGTGTGTGTGGTTATCTGGCTGCTTTAAACAGGACCATCAAAGACTGGAGGGAATGGATATGTCAAGTAAACAGTAAACAATTAGGGATCTTCACAGGAGGTCTTCTCAAAGCTTCAACCTTTTGTTCAGTGCCCCCTCCTTTGGTTTAATATTCATTTGCTCTGTGTATGTAGGGCAGCTGCAGCACGGACACCATCAAAGACAGATTAGTGAATGAAACACGAGGAAGCGCCCTGAAACATCAATCAAAAGCAGTGGTGTACAGGGCTCACACTTAAACAGGAGACACGCGAGGGTTCTGTAATTACTGTGTCACTACTGCTACGAGAGAGGAAATAATGAGCACTGTGGCTAAATGGATTTTTCCTTTGTCTTTACATTAATTCAAGCACTATGAGGGACTCATTCTATGATAACTGTCAGTGGACTAAAGAATGGACTGACAATAACATGAAGGAAAGAGCAGCAAATTAAATATTAACTGCACAAGTTATTTTATCAAACTTTTTCCACTTAGCACGTTGAGGGCATTGATTTTACTGTTATTAGCATTAACATCTTATTTATCAGTTAGTGCCATGTTGCTGCCATCTCCATGTTGCATTACTTGTATGTTTTTGGTGATATAATCCTCCATTTTGGTACTCAACTCTAATGTGGCCATGACTCATAGATCTTGAGCTTGGCTTTGTCAGGACTACCTCATGGAGGGTTCTATTGTGGAAGAACCCACCCAGACACAGGGAGAAACATGCAAACTCCACACATGAAAGCCTGAGTGGCCTCGGAGTCAAATCTGGAACCTTCTTGCTGTGACGTACAAGTGTACAACTGTACATTGCTCAGCTACAGACTAAGTCCTGGTTTATTCACCAGCAGCAGTGTGATCATGTGTAACTGCATGTATGTTTGTGTGTGTTTGTGAGGGGAATGACAGTGCAAGTGTGTTTTATGTGCCTATGTTTAGTGTGATATTGTTGTTTTAGTTTATCTTATCATTATCTTATCATTATTTTAACTTATTGTTGTTTTAGATTATCCATCTCTTTTATTCTTCATTATCAATACATTTTAACTTTTTTACTTACTGAAATCTGTTTAAAAGCCCTCCTAGGGACTGGTGTTGCGAATTAGCCATTGGCTAAAACACTGTGGTACCTGCATCAGATGTTAATCTATGTTTGTTGTATCTGTCCCTATCAAATAAACAATAAAGTAAAGTAAGTACTAGTTGGTGAAGTTGTCCATTTTTTTTCAAGTAAGATTTGCACTTCTAAACTCTAAAACAATGCAGATAGGAGGGATGTTTGATGTGTATTTGTCAAATGTATAATGCGATTCAAGAACACATGAGCAGAAGGACAGAGGGATCAAGGACATACTTAATATGGAGCGTGCCTGCTCCCCATTAACATGACAGCTAACAGCCCGCGAACAAGATAGCAGCACCTGAACGTATCACTGACTCACCAGACATAACACTAACCCATGGTAACATCATTTTCATACATTTGCATTTGAAATTGTCATTTTAATGACTTTCTTCCGTACTTGTCACAGTGTTTCTGTTTTGTGAATTGCTCATAGTAATTGAATGTGTTATTATTATTATTTATTTAGTTTATTTATGAGACAGGGACGATGCAAAGTATATATTAACCTTAACAGAGATGCATTGTGCATTTCCACCTGTAGTCCTTGGTGCACATTTTGTAGGTTTGATGAGGGAAACACCTAAATTTGTGTGTGATGAAAGCACAAAATCCAATATTCATTCCTTTAATTTCACTTTTTAATCATATTTTAAAATATATTTTACTGGTATGTGGTATGTATTTGTCTAATTTTTATTTTTATTTATTTATGTATTTTTTCCAGAACACATCGTCAATTAGCAGAATAAAAAGGGCAATATTAACTAAAATACCTTTGTCTTGAACCCATTCTTAAACACCACAGGGGCACAGGGGCATTCACACCTCCTTTTACGGACAGCGCACTGCCCCTCTCAAGATAGAAGTTCTTGGTAACCTAGGACGACTTGCCTGTTGTGTATTTTAAGAGGAGGAATCCCACCCAAACTCTACAAACTTCTAAGTCCAACATAAATTCAACTTCTTTGTGTAAGGCAATTAAAACTTCTCAGGTGAAAATATTTGGAAGCAGAAGAGCAGAAATCTTTGTTACTTAAAGCCCCAGTGTGTAGGATTCGTGGCGCATAGGTGGATGGTGCTATTGCACTTTCTGTTTTAGCTACAACAGACCTCGAGGGTCACCCGGGCGCACACACGAGCCGCGCGCCGCTACTGTATAAATAAAACGCGGTCCCCTTTTTTTTCTCTCATGAAAACACACATTCCCGATCATGTACCATGACACTCTACACATCAAATGAAACCTTACAGTCTCCTCTTTTTGACTATGCAATTCATTTCTCTGCAGAACAATCACTCCCCGAGCACATGGGGCTTTTATACGGAAAAGCACAAAACGAGGTTAGCTTACCTTAGAATGCTTTGCACAGGTCAAACTCTGTATTTCACCATAAACTTGCTCTCAATTTGTCCGTAAGAATCCAGCGAATAAAATCCAGTAAAACAATTTAGTCCAAAACACGTGTTAGATCCATTACGACGTCTGATCCGGCAGCATGCTTGTGTTGTTTACCCAAAACCACGACCCTTGCCGAAGGCGGAACCCAAATGTCCTTCTGCAGCTCTTGTATTCAAAATGGCTGCCTCTGCATGGGGAAGATCCCCCTTTTATATGACTATATCTAAGTCCAAAAGAATACTTTGATTTCATGATGGAAGTGAAAAGGCTTGAAAACAATGTATTTTTGAATGGGTATCTTCAATTTCAGTAATTAACGGGTACAAATCTTACACACTATCCCTTTAAAGACAGGGTATTATACAAAATCTTTTTTTTTTTTTTTTTTGAGCTTTCTACCATGTTATCGCATTGCTCCCTCATATAAAACATACAGGGTGGTTTTCATCTTGGTTGTCTCCTAGGCCCTATTATTAATAAACCCTCTTTTCGGTTAGCTGTAAGATTCTGTGCAATGCTCAGCTCACAAGCCTTTGTCATCCATGCTCCCATATGATACAAATTATACAAAGCTGTACAGAACAATTAGACTAACCTGATCCGATATGCTGTAGTTTCATCAGCGGGATTCATGCTGATTGTGTTGTGATAGCGCTGTGAAGAGAAAATAAACACAAACTTATAAAATATTTGTTCTTTTCAGCAAATATAGCATTTTCAAAACAATAAAAGGTAACATGGTGATCTAAATCTGTTACGTGTTAGCATTTAATACCTGACAGAAGTAAAATACCCTCTCTTTAAACATTCACCTGAACTAACCTTGCCTCAAATGTATGAGTGCTGTCACGGGGCACTTTAGACTGTGCAGTCTCATTGATAATTTAAAGCATTTGAGCTAAATGCTGCTACAAACAGTAGACAGAGGTGCGCTGTTACTTTGCCACTTACACATACATATAGAGGCGTGAAGATTTACAGTGAAAACAGCAAACAGGCTGACTAAATATTTCCTGATAAATTCACAAACAAGTCAGACACACATTCATACCCGAGGCTACGCTGGCTAATTACTGACAGCAGCAGTCTCAAGGGTACTGCAAAACAGAGAGGTGCCCCTCGGCATCATGGGACCTGTAGTGCCCGGGAGCAGTACTGGACCCGAGCTCGTCTCACTTAATCACCACGGCAGCCTGTGTCACATGACCACCTGGAAGTAGGCCACGGCAGGAGAGGTGTGAGAGGGAGTCCAAGCATTGTTCAGCTACTTGTGCACGTTTAACAGTCACACAGTTTAATATATAAATATACAGCACAAACACAAGGAGCTGCCAAGTCTCCAAAGAGGCAATGAGCAGCCTGAGGATTTAGAAAGACGGGCCAAAACACACAGAGACACACATAAACACGGTCTATTCTTCACCACATGAATTCAATACTAAAAAATCAGTTAAATGTGTACTGTTATATCAACATTTTAGGTCATTCAGAGAGGTTTGGCATTATAATCATAATATCGGTCATCTGCAGGATTTTCTGTAGATGTTTCTGCTCTTAACTCCATCTAGTGGTTGAAAGAGGTATAGTAACATATCTCCCACAGTGGAGTGTTTTATGTCTCATCTAAAGTGCCACTTTTATTCTGGCTCTGGCTTTTATCACTGTGTAAATTGTGTGGTCCCTAGTGTCTTTTAAAATTATATTTGTTTATTGTTGTTGTTATTATTATTATTATTATTATTATTATTATTATTATTATTAACAATAATAATAATAATAATAATAATAATAATAATAATAATAATAATAATAATTATTATTATTATTATTATTATTATTATTATTATTATTATTGTTATTATTATTATTATTGTTATTATTGTTATTAATGTTATTTTTTATGGTTTTGCACTGGTAGAGCATTTGTTTATTTGCTGGTTATATTCTTTTAAAGATCCCATGACATGGTACTTCTTGATGCTTTTATATGGCTCCTTAATGGTTCCCTAATACTGTAAATGAATCCTTCTTCAAAATCAACACTCAGTGCATGAGAAACAGAGATAAGATGAGAAAGAGTCATAAATATCTCTCTCAAACACTTTATTCTGGGCGTTGTTGCTTGAATGCAAATGAGGAGAAAAGAGCTGGCCTATAGTAGAGGGAGGGGGCGTGGCCAAACTCTCCACTCTCGGCTCTGAGCCCTCAGCTGATCCATTTCCTTGTTTTTGCACGGGGGGAGAGATTTGAAGCGTTCCATTGAAAAATAAACACATTTCCACAGAAAATAAAATTAAACCACTGCTGTTCAAAGGTCCAGAGGCTCAGATAAAGGACTTCCGAGCCTAGAAACACTCGGACGTGCCTCCAGGCAAATAAAAAAATGCATTTCACATTGCCTAGCGCATTCGCAGTCCAAACTCTCTGGGCGTGATTTACAGAGACGCTGAGTACAGACAGACGGGGGTGGAACTGCATTTGCATTTCTTTTTCCGATCTGACGTCAATAAGGTGCCTTGTTCAAAATCGCCCGTTTGAGCTCCGATTTTTTGTAACGCAGAAAAGGATCGCAAATGCTCAGTTTAGACATTTCGAACTTTTAACCATGGGGGGGGGGGCTAAACAGGGTAGGGGAGCTCACATTAACGTTCAAAAACCTCAGAAAGTGAAAATTTCATGCCATGGGACCTTTAATGTTACAGTTTATAAAATATGCTATTCAAATAAAACAGATTGGATTAAACATCAGCTTATGAGATGGAGATAGAGATAAGAAACACTTGAATCAAAATGTCTACTTTTGCAAGGTATTAACCAATAAAGTGTCATTGGTTGGTTTTTCAGTATGAGAAAACAATAATTCTCTTAGTACACACTTTCTGCATCATTAGACATTTTGATCACAATATAGAGTCAATGGGTGTAGTGTCTTGCCCAAGAGCACAATGAAAATATACACAAGTGGTAGCTGGAAGTGAATCACTACAGCATACATTTAGAGTTATGTACGTATTTTGTCTATTGGGACAACCTGGCATAATAAATAAATGGATGATGCAGTTTAATAGGACGTGGTGTAGAAATCCTGTTAATAATTGATTCTTAGCATAGGGGATCTTGAGGGTTCTTGAATAAATGGACAGGGCTGTAAAGGAAGGGCATCTGATTAAAGACAGAGTACAGTCAGGACAGAAAGTTCTATAGATGTGTTCCAAAGTCATATGTTAGAATTAATATGACCTGCAATTTAAGATGAATTTATGTTAAAATGTTAAAATGTTCAAAAAGATGTGGGTACTGTACAAAATAAACAGTAATAGGGAAAAGGAAGTCATATGTCCAATGCCAAAAACTGCATTCTGCTAGGACATGTTCAGGACCCAGCCATAGACTCATTATTTGAAACTAGGAGCGAGAAAGCATATCATAGCAAGCTGACATGCAGAGCGAGCAAGCGAGAGGGGAGAGATAGAGCCACTGTTGTCCTCTGATTGGATGGGATCATGTTATATTGAACTGTTGTCATACCAAAGACACAGGAGCTTCACAGTGAGCTGCATAACAAATTCTGGGTCGTCACCACCCGCCTGTCTCTGTAAATGAAAATCAATCATCTCATATTTGCAGACTCCATCGCCGCACTCAAACAAATAGACTTGGAGAGAGAGAAATTCAACAAAGTCAGAAAATTGTGGACAGAAGTGAATAGATGCTGAATAATCCATGGTATTGATAAAGCCAAAAGTAGAGTGTCCCTTGATAAAATGTCTCACCCACAGCCAAAGCAACAAATCAATACGGGACACTTTGGAGATAACCTTGGCCACAGACAGCACTGCACAACCTTCAGAGGAACATATGTGATTGCCCACATAAGTGTCCCTCTGTCTAATGTCGGAACACATCTGATTAGGATAAATGACGTTGCAGAAATGGCAGCAATGAAATGGATGGAATGACGCACGGTTGCCCAGTCTGGCCAAAAAATATACAGTGATTCAATCAGTCATTCAGGTGGTGGAGCAGTCATCTTATAACTGGCAGCTCAGTTCTTCAACAGGATATACTGCTGGTGTGCCCTTGAGCAAGATATTTCATCTGTCATGTCACTAATGGTTGTGCTTGAGTGATCTGAGTGGCTGTTGGAGCAGATTGGCGGTCAACATTACGTTAGCATGCAATATAAGTAAAATTGTGACGAAACCTAGCTCAAGAGCTAGAGATGGATCCACTGCTCCTGATAAGTGAAGTGAAGTTGGTTTGAACCCAAAACAGACATTTCACAACCTACTCATCCTCACAGTCATAACTATATGTTGCTGGACATCTGACATAAAAACAAACTGCCAAGTCACTGTCCAACTGGTTGGCTGTCACGCTTCTGAAAGAATAGGGGGGGGGGGGGGGCTGTGGCGCGAAGCAAAAAAAAAAAAAAAAAAGCCGGTGCGCAGGCGCGCAGAGGCGCGGATCCTTGCGCGGGGGATAACTCAATGTGCACTTTTAGAGTACTGACTGATTCTGCAATATTGTGACCACCAGGGGGTGCTGGAGTGCACTTTTGCTTTCTTAAATAGCTGTAGGCCTACATGGCTATAATGTGAAACAGTGAAATAATTGCGCCTTTGGTCTTTTTTATGTTCAAAAACTTTTGTAATTATTGTTTATATTTTTTATTGCAGTACTCATTAAAACTGTACATTTGTTTTTGAAAGTAGTTGTTGTGAATTGAGTTTGTATGGACAACGGTCTTGTTTGTTTTTGGGTGGTGGGGGGGTAAATCACTCTAGGAACGCCACTGTGGAGATGTTATACGTTTCCTTGAATTGATCACATTTCTATCTTACACTTATGAAATGTACTTTATTTATTTATTTATTTGGTAGTTATTTATTGCTCAAAAATATCTTGAAACACATAAACACACGTAATGCCATATTGTGGCACATTCAAGAAAAGCAATAACATCATAAAAATGGAGACAAGCAGGTGACAGACCTCCACTAGAAAAGTGACATACATCTTTAATACTTTTTGAGCTTCCCATCATGTTATAACATTGTCCCCTAATCAAAAACATGCCTGAAGGGGTTTTAGATGCCATTTATGCATGTACACAACAACTTGACAAACCGATTGCGTTGTGACGCGGGGAGCGAAGGGACGGGAGACTCTCTCATAAACATGCGTTGCTTTCAGCGAATACAGTGGTCCCTCGCTCTTCCCTCGCGGTTCACTGTTCACGGCCTCGCTGTTCGCGGATTTTTTTATTTTTTTTTAAATTTTTTTTATAGTGTAACATTTTTTTTTAATAGTGTAACATTGTGTTCTGCGTCCTGATTGGCTAAGAGACTAGACCAGGACTAAACGTGGACTAAACCAGGTCTAGACCAGAACTAAACCAGGTCTAGACCAGAACTAAACCAGGTCTAGACCAGGTCTAAACCAGGTCTAAACCTGGACTGGCCCTGGACTAAACCAGGGCTGGACCAGGTCTAGACCTGGACTAAACCGGGACTAGACCAGGTCTAAACCAGGATTAAATCACTCCGTGCGGCTCTTGCGTTCGTTTGTGTGTGATTGGTTCATGGCTTGGGCTGAGAGCACGCGGTCCGGGCACCGCGGTTCTATCTCGTGCTCGCAGCCCCGGTGTACGCGCGGCCTCGCGCCGGTCACGCTGCTTTGTCAGCATTTTTAAGCTTCGTAAGGGGCTGGCTGACCCCAATTTGACCTATAAAAGAATTGTTAATATCTCAACAACTAAAGCAGCACAAACGAAACTTTTTGTAGCACAAAACAGCACAAACGAAGCACAAACGATTGAATACTTTTTGTGTAGGGGTGAGTTTGATGGGGGGGCCAACTTCACACAGGTTGTCACGGATTTGTCCACAATGAGGGCATGTCACGCACTTCTCCAAGGGGTTGGTACGTGTTGCGTCCCAGGACGTGGCAGTGCTCCTCGCACATCCGGCGGGGCTTCCGGAGCCGTGTCTCCCCCCACGCGTCACTATTTATACATTTTGTTGAAAATCTATGAAAGTTTTGTGTTTTGTGAGTGTTTAAACTAGAGACAAATGTGAGAAAAGGTTAATTCCAGTCTGAGAAAAGAGTATAATGTGTGTGGTGAGGCATTTACAGCCTTAAAACATGTAGAATAATTGTAAAATATAAAGTTATAAAGTATAAATCCTACTTCGCGGTTTTCTCTTATTGCGGGTTATTTCTGGAACCTAACCCCCACAATAAACGAGGGATTACTGTATAGCAACAAGGTGATTTAAACATGTTATGTGTTAGCAATTAATACCCCAAGTAAAATACTGATTCTTTAATAAATGAAACAATTAAATTTTTAGCTATGATTTTTTTTTTACAGTAATTCTTATGAGAAAGCTCTAATGCATGAAGATTATATTCAGTATCACTTTGATTAGCCTGATTCAATTCATGCCCAGTATTTCCCAGCTCTTCTCCACGTCCCTTTGAACCACTGAGTGACTGATGAAGAAAGAAAGACAGTTTTTAGCTCTCCGTGTCTCTGCTAAGGCCTCTGCGTTTGAAGAAGTAGCAGGACTTTAAAGTCTGCCTTAGTGAGTTGGCTTTCCCCGACTCACTGCTGCATGGATTTGCATCTCATTGACAAAATTTTTCAGCAAAAGGAAGCTCTCTTTCTTTGCAACCTGCTCCAAAATACTTCGATTAAGGCTCATGTGAAACCAAATGAGCCCCCTCATATATTCCCACGGCAACAAGACAACACCATCAGATAAACAGTGAAAGAATGGTTCAAGCTCAGCCGTGTTCCCAGCTATCATGACAAGATGAAATTGTTGTAAATTTGCTGCTGTCAATTTGATGATAAAGTGTTATACTACAGAGGTACACGATGTAGCTCTTCTTTTTATGGTAAAAGGAGAAATTCATTTTGTCAACTGAACAAGGTTTATTTGGTCGAAAACGTTTCGCAGCTCGTCCGAGTTGCTTCCTCAGTTCTGGTTAGAGTGCTGATGGACACAGCTTATATCTAGCTGCAGGGAGGAGCTAACTACACTGAAATTATTCTGAAACTATCCCACTTCTTTGTTTTCAGCTTTCTGTCTTTTGTTTCAGTTTCTCTCTGGCGTCTAGTTTAGCATACCCATTCACCAGTCCACCCTAGTCCACTCAAAGGACAAAACACCAAGCCACAAACAAAGCAATGTGGTCTACTCCATTCAGTGTACTGAAGACTGCGGTGAGCACTACAGTGGAGAAACAAAACAGCCACTTCACAAGAGGATGTACCAACACAGACGAGCGTGCCAGAGTGGATCTTCATCTGCCGTACATCTCCACCTAGAAGCCACGGGCCACTCCTTTGAGGATAGTGACGTACATATCTTAGCCAGGGAAAATAACTGGTTTGAGAGGGGAGTTAAAGAGGCTATTTTTGTCAAAAAAAGAGAATCCTTCTTTGAACTGGAATGGGGGAGTCAGACACAATTTCTCCCCCATCTATAATTCCATCCTCAAACCTAAATCAAAACAAACAAAGTAAAAAAGGGGGCTAGCCAGGTCAGGTCTAGAGGTGTGAAAACACCTATTAGGGTATGAATGGGTATGCTAAACTAGACCCCAGAGAGAAACTGAAAAACAAAAGACAGAAAGCTGAAAACAAAGAGGTGGGATAGTTTCAGAATCATTTCAGTGTAGTTAGCTCCTCCCTGCAGCTAGATATAAGCAGTGTCCATCAGCACTCTAACCAGAACTGAGGAAGCAACTCAGATGAGCTGTGAAACGTTTTTGACCAAATAAACCTTGTCCAGTTGACAGATTGAATTTCTCCTTTTACCATGGATTCTACCTGGACGACTGAGGGATTCTTCACACTCTTCTTTTTATGTTTATGCCAGATTGTGGAGCATTCCAAGTAATATCACAACATCCATGGAGAAATTGGTGGTGAGTACCCAAAAAGTTGCACAATGCATCTTTAACACTAGAAATCCCAGAGAGGGGTCATTTGATATTTCTACCTTTACGCATCCTAGAGATGGGTTGATTGACCGGAAGGATTTTAGCTAACATCCTGTCTTCAGCTGCGAACAGCGGCTTTTGTTTTGCAAACAAGGCCATTACTGGCGCACCCCAGGAGGGCGCATGCTGACACATGGGTGCATTTGTTTTGTACTTCTTTGCTGTATTGAATATGTGATAACAGGAGAAGTTCAATTTGTCAACTGGACAAAGTTTGTTTGGTTGAAAACGTTTCGCCGCTCATCCGAGAGGCTTCGTCAGCTCTAATAAGAATACTGGTAAGACACTTGCTTATACCTTGCTGTAGGGAGGAGCTACCTAGCTAACTTCTTTCCGGAACTATCTCATTGACTGCGTGCACATGGTAAACTCCAAACCATTTGCAAACTGATTGGGGTCGTAATGGCCCCATGTGCACAGGGATTGGTTTGGATTGGGATTGGTCTGCCCCATCCCCCAGAAACCGCTGGCCTGGGCCGTTTGCAAACCACTTGGAGTCGTCATGTGAACGATTTTGGATTGGATTAACATACTGCGCATGGGCGCGCCAGAATTTCAGGAATGTCACCCGGAAGTTGTAAGAGTGGTAGTACCAAGTCAGTACCAAGTACCAATTGTTGTTTCAGAAGAAAACATGGCTGTGAAGAAATCAACAAGCACGCACTACTGGACAGACTAAGAAACTGGGTTCATGCTGCACCAGGTGCGAGAGATAAACATTTAAAACTTTATGGACGGACGGCGCACAAGAAACGCTAGTCTTTATCAGAAGATAGCGTTGAAGATGGAGCAGGCAGGTTTTGTTCGGACGCCTGAGCAAATCAAAATCAAATGGAAAAACCCCAGGGCAGCGCACGCCACAGCCAAGAAGAACACCGGGAGAGCGCATTACGATGGCTCAGGACAGCGGTCCTGCATGGCACCAACAAGCCCCATCTTCCACCATATCTGGACTATGAACGTAACGCACAGGGCAATTCCAGAAAAGGAGTTTACCGCACACTCGCTTGACTTTACTTATTCCTTTATTGGGCTTAGCGCAAACAACGCGTTTCGCCAGGTAAAATCGAAACGCGTTGTTTGCTCTTAGCACAATAAAGTGTGTGTGTGCGTGTGCGGTAAATTTCGTCTTTTCTGGAATTATTTAATGACTGCGTGCACATGGGAAACTCCAAACCGACCGAGGACCGAGGCAGGGTTTGCTCAGACCCCGGAGCAAATCAAAATCAAGTGGAAAAACGTCAGGGCGTACGACAGCGTTCTTCACGGCACCAACAAGTCCCATCTTCCACCATTTCGGGACTATGAACATAACGTAGAATCGAAACGCGTTGTTTGCTCAAAACCCGATAAAGGAATAAGAGTATGCGGAAACTTTCGTCTTTTTCTGGGATTATTCAATGTTCCTGTTGTTACCAGCACCTGGAAGCTTTGCACGGAGTTTTAAGCTTTTGAAATAACACCCAGGGTACTTTGACAAACATTTTGAGTTATCTATTGTGGCCTCATAGTATCAGAAGAGTGTGTGTTTTTTTTAAAATTGTTGTATAACTTAAATATTAAAAACGTAAATATTAAAATCAGTGTGGAAATTTACTTAAGTAGTTCACTCAGACAGGACAAAACAGAGAGTGGAAGAGACAACAGAATATAAGCTAAGCATTACAAAGACATACAAAATGAAAGTGTGGTTGTGTAATTTTCCCCAGACCTTACATAAATGAACGATAAACCCATAGCTACAAATGTTATGCCGTTATTTGTGGCACAAAAGATGCACGCAACAAAAAACAAGGCAGAACATGATTAAAACATGTGCGGTATAGCTCCCAGTCCTCGTAATTTTCGTTGTCCTCGATTGCTTGTAATATCAAACGCCGATGACACAGTTCGTGTCGTATTAAAGAAACCAAAAACGCTGTTTTGTCGTTCATACGAACAACCCAACTCTGCAGAATGCACAAGTACGCTACTGCCGCTCTGTCAAACTCCTCGAAGAGCCATCGCAGTATACTGCCAGATAGCTGTGTTGTTTTTTTATTTGAGTAGCCATCACCCGGAAGTAGTTGGACTACAGCGTCACATAGCGTTGCGGGGGCGGTCAGGTCACTGACCTGAATCTGATTGCGCGACATGCATGTGCACACGGATTGGACAACAGACCACCTGCCGAGCAAGTGTGAAAAAACCAAACCAATCGGTTTGGAGTTTCCCATGTGCACACAGTCAGTGGTTTCCGTCTTTTGTTTCTCTGGCGTCTAGCTAACGATCCCTATTCATCCCTACACGCCTGTTTTTCACACCTCTGGCCCTGACCTGGCTAGCCCTATTGTTTCCCTGTTTGCTTGATCTAGGCTTAAGAATGGAATTGTAGATGGGATGCAAATTATGTCTGACTCCACCATTTCTGTTCAGAGAAGGATTCTCTTTTTTGACAAAAATAGCCTCTTTAACTCCCCTCTCAAACCAATTCTTTTCCCTGGCTAAGATCTGAACCTCACTGTCCTCAAATGAATGACCCGTGGCTTCTAGGTGAAGATATACGGCAGAAGACGGTCCACACTGGCACGCCCGTCTGTGTTGGTACATCCAAACAAAAGACGGAAACCAATGAGATAGGTAGCTAGGTAGCTCCTCCCTACAGCAAGATATAAGCAAGTGTCTTACCAGTATTCTTATTAGAGCTGACGAAGCCTCTCGGATGAGCGGCGAAACGTTTTCAACCAAACAAACTTTGTCCAGTTGACAAATTGAACTTCTCCTGTTATCATGGATTCTACCTGGACGACTGAGGGACTTTTCACGCATGTATTGAATATGGTGTGGTTTGTGAATAAAACCACAAAAATGGTCCATTTATTTTATTTTATTTGTTTTTCAAATTAAATGTGTTAAATATTTATGATATATCCCTCCTCGACACATTTTTGTGCTTTTAGCAGAAGAAAAGAAGGAAAAAAAAATATCTTTGTGGGCCTTCGATAAAAAAGTCAACATTTTAGAATGGTATAACAAAATTATGGATTAATATTAGTCTGGTTAACACCTGACCATATCACAAGTGAGATATGGGTCTGGAAACTCGCTTCGAAAAATCCCGTAGCGGAGGTGTGGTTAGCGATTGCCAACGGCCGTTTATTGGGCGTTATGAATGTCTATCATTGAGCGTATACGTAAGTCCATAGCCAATCATGTCAGTTGTCAGTTCAAACTACAAGCTTCCGTTTGTCATGTGGTACGCGTCACCGTCTTGCCACACCTCCCCCGCTCTCTGATTGGGGCCCTAAATCTGGGACTCTCGCTTGGACGAGTTTCCAGGCCGCCTTCCAGTTCGAAACGAACGGAAGCGGCCTGGGAATTCCCAGGCTAGATTAATATTTGTAAAAAAAAAAAAGAAAAAAGAAAGAAATCAATCAATATAAATGGTCCCGCTCTTTTCTTTTCATACATATGAAAAAAATACTATTTTTCTGAATTTTTAACCAACTTCCAAGTGAGTCAGCATGACAAATATACAAAAGAACAACTGTGATTTGTTTCCAATGCTTTTTATTTTTGTCAAAAAAAAGAAAGAAAAGTTACAAAATACAAGTAATAAAACAGTTCCACACATATTTACATATTTACACTAGGCTACAGTGGCATGTCTCTCAGCAGTCCATCTGCACTGTCAAAACATACTTGGCACTACCATGGTATCTCCCTCCTGCATTTATCACATGTGTAGTCTCTCCCCACTGTGACGACTGGGATCCTTGGCTCAGCACAGAGTGGAGGGCTATGGCAATGGCGTCATCTGTAGATCAGTTTTCCCCGGTATGCGAACTGGTAGGGTTCGAGGTCTGGTGCGAGGTAGTCCTTGATATGCTGTCATGAAGTCCTTGAAGCCCTTCATGATTACCAGTGTGAGTGCCACAGGACGGTAGTTGTTGAGGCTGGTGATGGGGGACTTTTTTGATATTGGGATTATGGTGGCTGATTTCAGGC
The DNA here is from genome assembly GCA_036785185.1 of Paratrypauchen microcephalus. Taxonomy (NCBI): domain Eukaryota; kingdom Metazoa; phylum Chordata; class Actinopteri; order Gobiiformes; family Gobiidae; genus Paratrypauchen; species Paratrypauchen microcephalus. The sequence continues at coordinate 1,455,552 of JAVJIX010000120.1, read as the reverse complement.
AGGATGGGATGAGTCTGGGACAGGGATTGGTTGAATATCCTGGTAAAGATGCAGTCAAGCTGGTGGGCACACCCTCTGAGCACTCTTCCAGGTACTGGAATTTACTTGACAAAGGAATCTGGTCTGAAGGATGAGTGAACAGTTTTGGGAGAGATATGTGTTAAACTGTAAGACTGTTGTGCCAAATTAACTTAGAGTTTTGAGAATGTTATTTCAGAGAAAAACTGTAATAACATAATATTGCCAAAGAAAATGTCATTACAATATATAAAAAGATATAATTTTGGAAAATAAGGTACAGAAAACACAAACTACATTAATTTTATATGTCGACATGAAGCTTTTGCCACTAAAATATTTACTCACAGTGGAATGATTAAATATTTTTCTTACTCAAGTAAGAGCACAGATACTTCATTATAATATTACTCAAGTAGAATTAAAAAGTACCTTGTGATAAAACTACTCTAAAAAGTACAGTTACTTTAAAAAGTTATTCAAGTACATATACTTGAGTAAATGTAATTGAGTATTGCCCACCTCTGCTTGTGCTATGCACTACCAGTGACCAGATAGTCCTCCCCCTGCTGATTCATCAGGTAATGGGTACATTTACAAATGAAGAGATGCTAATTGTGGCCATCAGAGTCATCAGTCTTTTGACCCTTCTCCAGGACTTTAGGGGGGCTGTCAAAATTCCCGGGACTTCTAGTGTTAAAAGTGTAATATTCATTCTTTCTTTATATAATATCTAAATATTATTATGTCATTATGTTTTCTTTCTCTTGTGGCATTACAAGTGTGGTTTATAGTATCTAACACTATTCTATGTGTTTCTATTTGATACCCAAAAATATACAAGAAAGTTATTTTTTCCTCTCAAACTCTGTTCTGTAGACTGTTTTCTGATTTATGTGCTAGTCTGGACTGTTTTGTCTGTTATTTTGCAGCCAAATAGGAACCTGCTGGTCAGGTCAGTCCTGATAAACAATAATTCCACTTCACATTTAATGACTAAAATGGAATCAAATACATTCATTTTAACATCAGTAAAATGGTTAATCAAAGTCCTGTATTTACACTGTAGGACAATGGGAGTGTTCTGAAAATGCAGTGTGTATTTGAATCATTCTTTGAACTTTGAACTTTGAGCTTGAACATTCTGAGTGGATTCTGTGAGTACCTTTGTTCTGACAGATTGTACAGATCACAGAGAGGGATCTTGGCCTTTACAAATACTGAACAAAGAATGAAAGAAGAGTGATGCTTTTTATGAATGAAATGATATGCCATTTGTGCGGCACACCACTTAAACATATGTGCATCTGACATCACACAGAAGCCTCTTTAGATATGCTTATGTGCACATGTCATGAAGTGTGCACAAACACTGTATACCCATTCAACTTTTGGTCAACATTCAACTGGTTTGGTGCTCTGCATTTGTAAAGAGAGAGTTTAAAAAAAATACATTGTATTTAGTCACCAAGATTCATGTGTACACAAAATAAAATGCCAAAGAGTGACTTTTGACATGATAAAATTGTATTTCTATTACTTCAGTGACAACCTTTATTATAGTGCCCTAACACTCGAAAAAGCAAAGCAAAGCTTGAGTAAAAATGTTGTAATAATGACATTTTACATGGAAATGTTTTGGAACACATGGTCAAAAACTTTCTAGCATTCACCAAATATTTTAACATCTAAAAAGTATGATCTTTGATGATTTGTAAAAGCTAGACTGGTCTGAAACACAATATACAGTGGATACTATTTAACAGTTTCGCCAATAGGCCTTTTCACTTGTCTCTTTGTTAGTGTATTTCATCACTATTCCCTCATGAACAGTAGACCACAGTGTGAAGTGTGTTTTCTGACCTGTGAGGCACATGCCCGCTACTGTGGCATTGTATGTTTTGTATTAAAGCCAGCCTTTTGTGTTGATGAATTGGGCCATGTCAAAACTGCATGGGTTCCATCTGGCTCTGAATGGACAGTGTTGACAAACTCGAATAGAGAGGCTTATGAGATGGTTTCAGAATAAAACCCACTGGAGTGTATGGCCACAAATCAATATGGCTGAGCACCTATGGGACACGACAGGCAGGGGGATCGATAGTGCAGAGCATTCGACATGTTCTTAATAAGGCACTGCAAAACGTGGCTTCAGATTTATACAAACGGAAATGTACACAGATGTTTAGACCAGAGTTAGATCAATGTTTGATCTGAGAACTTGAAAAATATCTGCAGTGTTTTGCACTTAGAATCCATTATGGATTATGTCGAATGCACTTCTCAATGTAAGACTAGATTAAGTTTAGGTTATAACTTTTGACTTTTGTCTTACAAAACAAGTTTATTAAGAATATATATATATATATATATATATATATATATATATATACACACACACACACACACACACTCTATATACACTCAACAAAAATATAAATGCAACACTTTTGTTTTTGCTCCCATTTTTCATGAGATGGACTTAAAGATCTAAAATTCATTCCAGATACACAATATTACCATTTCTCTCAAACATTGTTCACAAATCTGTCTAAATGTGTGATAGTGAGCACTTCTGCTTTGCTGAGATAATCCATCCCACCTCACAGGTGTGCCACATCAAGATGCTGATCTGACATCATGATTAGTGCACAGGTGTGCCTTAGACTGCCCACAATAAAAGGCCACCCTGAAATGTGCAGTTTTGTCTCACAGCAAAATGCCACAGATGTCACAAGCATTGAGGGAGCATGCAATTGGCATGCTGACAGCAGGAATGTCAACCAGATCTGTTGCTCGTGCATTGAATGTTCATTTCTCCACCATAAGCCGTCTCCAAAGGCGTTTCAGAGAATATGGCAGTACATCCAACCGGCCTCACAACCGCAGACCACGTGTAACCACAGCAGCCCAGGACCTCCACATCCAGCAGGTTCACCTCCAAGATCGTCTGAGACCAGCCACTCGGACAGCTGCTGAAACAATTGGTTTGCATAACCAAACAATTTCTGCACAAACTGTCAGAAACCGTCTCAGGGAAGCTCAACTGCATGCTCGTCGTCCTCATCGGGGTCTTAACCTGACTCCAGATCGTCGCCGTAACAGACTTGAGTGGGCAAATGCTCACATTCGATGGCGTCTGGCACGTTGGAGAGGTGTTCTCTTCACGGATGAATCTCGGTTTACATTGTTCAGGGCAGATGGCAGACAGCGTGTGTGGCGTCGTGTGGGTGAGCGCTTTGCTGATGTCAATGTTGTGGATCGAGTGGCCCATGGTGGTGGTGGGGTTATGGTATGGGCAGGCATCTGTTATGGACGATGAACACAGGTGCATTTTATTGATGGCATTTTGAATGCACAGAGATACTGTGATGAGATCCTGAGGCCCATTGTTGTGCCATACATCCATGAACATCACCTCATGTTTCAGCAACATAATGCACGGCCCCATGTTGCAAGGATCTGTACACAATTCTTGGAAGCTGAAAATGTCCCAGTTCTTGCATGGCCAGCATACTCACCGGACATGTCACCCATTGAGCATGTTTGGGATGTGCTTGACCGGCGCTACGACAGCGTGTACCAGCTCCCACTAATATCCAGCAACTTCGCACAGCCATTGAAGAGGAGTGGACCAACATTCCACAGGCCACAATTGACAATCTGATTAACTCTATGCGAAGAAGATGTGTTGCACTGCATGAGGCAAATGGTGGTCACACCAGATACTGAATGGTTCTGAGTCCCCAGACCCCCAATAAAGCAAAAAAAAAAAAAATGCACATTTCAGAGTGGCCTTTTATTGTGGGCAGTCTGGGGCGCACCTGTGCACTACTCATGATGTCAGATCAGCATCTTGATGTGGCGCACCTGTGAGGTGGGATGGATTATCTCAGCAAAGCAGAAGTGCTCACTATCACACATTTAGACAGATTTGTGAACAATGTTTGAGAGAAATGGTAATATTGTGTATCTGGAATGAATTTTAGATCTTTAAGTCCATCTCATGAAAAATGGGAGCAAAAACAAAAGTGTTGCGTTTATATTTTTGTTGAGTGTATATAAATATAAATATATATATATATATATAAATCCTGTCACAAGGGGTCATTGTGACAGTGAAGTTGTTCAAGAATTCATGGTCTTAAATCCAGATCTCGATTCTGTCAGCAGAATTACAACATTCTTTATGTTTTTTCCTATTGTAAAACATTATAATTTTTTAGTATTTTTTCCTGTAAAATGGTTCACTATACAGTGACAAGCCCTGACAACTCAACTTAAAAAAAAACATCACTGACTATTCTCTGTCTGTATCTCCACCTAAATGCACAGTGAAAGAGGCCACGCTATTTTACTTGCCTTAGCCTCCGAGTGAATTGCAATTGTTTCTCTATTGTTCGTTAAAACTGCTGGTTTCTTGGTTACAGCAGGTCAGAGGATTACACACCACTCCTCTTCTTCAAAATTCATTCATGCCCCGCCAACTTTTGACCAGGGCACCGACAGCGAAGCAGACAAGGCTTTCATCTGCAGAGGGCCTGAATAGCCATGAACAGATCAATATCAGAGAAGAAGCAATTTGGAGCGTGGATCCCCTGGTACCTGCCTATAATCTGTGCTCTATCCCACACAATGCAGCTCAGATATATGGCCCCAACATTGTTTAGATAGAGCATACGGTATACTGCAAAGAAAATGCATTTAAGCCACCTTCTATATTGGAGAAAGTGGGAAAACAGCAGATTTCTTTAAAATGCTACTTTTTAAAAATCACTGTTACTACTGTATTGTCTTGTGAATGTCTCCAAGTAACTTTTGAGGCCCTGCTGACAAATATGTCTTCTGCATTTGACCCGTTCTTCACTGTACTTAGGGAAACCTGTTAGGAAAGAGCAGCAAGCGTCCATGGTCATTCATGATTATAGGTTTAGCATACGCACAAAATACTTAAAGGGACAGTGTGTAAGATTTTTAACCGTTAATTACTGAAATTGAAGATACCCATTCAAAAATACATTGTTTTCCAAGCCTTTTCACTTCCATCATGAAATCAAAGTATTCTTTTGGACTTAGATATAGTCACATAAAAGGGGGATCTTCCCCATATAGAGGCAGCAATTTTGAATACGAGAGCCGCAGAAGGACATTTGGGCTCCGCCTTCGCCTTCGGCAAGGCTCGTGGTTTTGGGTAAACAACACAAGCATGCTGCCGGATCTAAATTGTTTTACTGGTTTTTATTTGCTGGATCCTGACGGACAAATTGAGATCAAGTTTATGGTGAAATACAGAGTTTGACCTGTGCAAAGCATTCTAAGGTAAGCTAACCTCATTTTGTGCTTTTCCGTATAAAAGCCCCATGTGCTCGGGGAGTGACTGTTGTGCAGGGAAATGAATTGCATAGTCAAAAAGAGGAGACTGTAAGGTTTCATTTGATCTGTAGAGTGTCATGGTACATGATCGGAAATGTGTGTTTTCATGAGAAAAAAAAAGAAAAAAAAACGGGACCGCGTTTTATTTATACAGTAGCGGCGCGCGGGTGCAGCTACGGCAGACCCTCGAGGTCTGCCGTAGCTAAAACAGAAAGTGCAATAGCACCATCCACCTATGCGCCACGAATCCTACACACTGGGGCCATAAAAATGCTGGACTTCTTAATTTGAAGGCTTATTGGATATTTTTTAGAATATGATAACCCAGTGTTGTAGACGCTCAAGAGTTGTAAGAAGAGATATGAGGCTGAAGTCCTAATGCAGAAGTTTATATACTTTACATTGTGATAGTATTGTAATTCAGCGTTTCTTCTGGAAGATCTTCTGACACATTTGATGCCACATGTGGTGTATCCCACCCGAGGATCAGGTGGAGTGGAGCAGACTGAGGGCGTGGTGTGTTCAGTGAATTGCCAGAATTATAAAAATAAATATCAAACTAATCCACTGAAAAACAAGGCTTCTTTTATTTGGAAATATATTAGGATGATAAATGCTTAACATTCATAATATTTTCATGTGCCGTGCAGGATGTTTGTGCGCCATCCAGATGCCCTCCCGCAGCAGAACACAGCCCCTCGCCCTCTTCATATATTGGCTAACACTACTCTATAGATTTGGCTCTGTACAAAAGCTGCTCATTCACATGAGGCCGTCTACAGCGCTGTCCTCATATCTTCGTACCCTTTCTGTCGTCAGCTCCATTTAATTTTGTGACCAAGTATTCCCATTGTGCCAATTTGGTTAGTTTATAAAGTTAGTTACCAGTAGGTAGGCTACCATCAGAACTGTAGAAAACTGTGCATGGAGCCGTGGAGCGGCGAGATTCTGACAGGGATCAGCGGTCGTCAATTTCCGTCTTGGGTCGATTTGAGCTATTTGCGGTCGATTTTCACCAAATGCAGTGGACACCTGTCATACGAGAATGTGAGCGGTCAGAAGTAGCATCAGTGGAAACTCATGCCTCAGGTGAGAGACGCGGCGGTGGCAGACTGCCGGGACAGGCGGGAGCGAGTGCCACCAGGGGGAGAGCAGCTGTCTGCGGGTCTGCTGAGGGAGATCTGCTGCGTAATGGGAGGTAAATGAACAGAGAAACGCAGAGAAAACTAAAAAGGTTGATGTATGTGCGCGTGCACAGGCTTACAGAGGTGCAGATGCGTGAGAGGGACATATGTGTGGACGGAGTGTTCGGAAAACAAACCCACCCGGTTCTGTCATGGCCCATCCAAAATTCTATGTTCTGGTGCCTCTACTGGTGTCTACTTGTATCGTGGGGCTCCAGAGGTTTCTCTGGATCTACCGCTAAGATGTCCACAGATAGCTTCTCAGTGAGCCTCCATGGTCTCAATGGATACAGGAAAACAAAGCGCTCATTTCACAAAATCCAACAGTCCCTTACTTGTGTCCTTTGAACTGCACCTGCTGGACTTCTTAGTTGGTTAAAATCCCATGATGCTAAAAACTTTCAAAAATTGCTCAATGTGTGTGCCAGGTATAGCCACAAAAGGAGCCAAGCACTCTGGTGTTATTTGCAATTTGTCAATCACCAAGGACTTATGTTATTATTATTATTATTATTATTATTATTATTATTATTATTATTATTATTATTATTATTATTATTATTATTATTATTATTACTTGTGAATTTGAAATATAGGCTACCATGGTCACGCTAAAGTACTGCTACTTTCAGCACTGCTACTTTCAGCCATTCAAATCCTTGTTCACATCTTCAGTCCTCCACTTTTTTTTAAAATAAAATGGTCTTAAATACCTGCTTTTTGCTGAGACGAGCTCCAGCATCCAATTATCTCGCTCAAATGCCTTTGCTGCAGAACATGTTGAAAGGTCTATTCTCCTCTTTTGTACGCACAACATGATTTCACTTCATGATGTCTTTGTGGCCCATTTGAATGAAAGAAAAAAAATGCAATTCAGATACACTAAATGTCCCAGTGCCCTATTTCTGCTGTTATAGTGGCTTTATGTCCCAGTGCCACAGAACAGGCTGCAGCTGGAGCAGATGGGACTTGGGCTATTCTAGCCATCTCATTTCCTCAAATCTGATATTTCTCTGTTAACTGGACATTCAGCTTTCAAAAGAGATTGTTACCTTTTAGAAAGTCCTGAAGCTGTTCCATAGAAGAAAAAAGTTATCACTGTGTGGTTTGCATTTTATAGATAGCCTTTCAAGTGCACAATAAACTTGAAAGTAGAAAAACTTAAAATGTAAGAATGTAATGTAAAAAGTAGCCAAAGAAAATATTTTCCTCTACAGTACTACAAGAAACACCAAGGATAGGTTCTAGTGCAAGTTATTCTTTTGTGTGGATGTAAATGCCTCTTACTCAATCACAAATATTGTATTGTAGGCAGTGTTGTGCAGTAACGCGTTACTAATAACGCGTTACTGTAACGCCGTTACTGTCGACAACTAATACTGTAACGCATTACTTTTAAAATAAAGGAACTCAATTACCGTTACTAAACGGCGCGTTACCGCGCGTTACTGAACCTACTCATTTTGAAACTGGCATCATGTGCATGACTCGCATAGGCACAGGGGAATTTTTTTTCTCCCTTTGGTAAGGGCGGGATAAGTAATGATGATTGGCCAACCAGAGACACCCAGCGGGCGGTGGGCGGGTTCTACACACAATCCCAGTACACAGTAGTAGCGCACACACAGTCCACACACCCCGTGTCAGATGGAGAGTCCCGAGTCAAAGACAGAAGTATAGGCAGTATTTTAACCTCATCAAGGTAAAAGGTAAAAACCTACATGTTACGCGCACATTGTGTCAAAGACCAAAGACTTTGTCCACGTCCAATGTAAGCAACTCGAATTTAATAAAGCATCTCTCGACGGCGCACGCTTCTGTTAAACTAGTGGCCCCCAGCAGGCCCCATGATGATAATCGCATGCTAGGTGCCGTTAACAATGAAGGAGAGAGGAGGAAGAGGAGAGGAGGAAGAGGAGAGGAGGAGGAGGAGAGGAAGGGGCAGAAGAAGCAGGCCCCATGATGATAATCACATGCTAGGTGCCGTTAACAATGAAGGCCACGATGACGGAGCCACGATGACGGAGCCACGTCAGCCAAGCAGCAAAAGCTGTATAATGCACTGTCAAAAATATCCAAATTATTTGACATTTTTTAACTAAAAAAAAAAGTAACGCATTAGTTACTTTCCTAGGTAACTAGTTACTTTTATAGTGTAGTAACTCAGTTACTTTTTTGGGTTAGTAACTAGTAACTGTAACTAATTACTTTTTCAAAGTAACGTGCCCAACACTGGTGTAGGACAAAGATACTAATGCAAGCCACAAGGAGTTTGTGGCTGAGCAAGCAAACCAGTGGCGGCTGGTGAAAAAAAATCTTGGTGGGGCTGATCTGCCAATAGATTTCCCTGCCTATTATTGTGTTTGTTATGTGAGAGAGACTAACCTGAGTTCTTATTACACATTTATACTAGTGTGGTTACACCTTTTAGTACAGTATTATGGCTATTAAAATGCACGGTACACATGAAATGATTCTTATTAGTATAATGTGAGTAAACTCTTAAATGAAGGTGTAGCCTTCTCATTTACCACAATGGCAAACAAACAGGAAAAAGGTACTGTACCTCGCGTGTTGAGAAGTCCACTAAATGCGTTGAGGTGTCCTTCGTGCTCTCATCACGGCCTCTCAAATGGTCCTCTCCGGTGTAGCTGGCAGGTCGCTAGCTTACTCGCACGGTCCACTCTACCTTACGTTGAATTGTCCACTCGACAGGTAGTTAAACATCATCATTTAAGTTACACCAAGTCTTCAGACTGAAAACTTAACTTATCTGGCAATAAAGCATCAAATTCACCTTCCATGAATTAGTTTAATTACTAAGACTGGGGAAAAGCTGAAAACGTGTCCAAAGTTTAATGATGTACATGTACTTCTTTCTGTTTGCTGTATGCCAAAATGTTTCATGCCTAATACCAATGTGGACCCCAGGAAGAATAGCAACTGTTTTTCTGTAGCTAATGATGATCTAAATAAAACAAACCATCTAGACTGTGAAGTAAACATGCATTTTGATGAATTAACCAAAATATATACAATGCAGACAAATGTTGAACTCCATCAGCAGAAATATTGACCCCAGAAAAGATGGTCGCACATGTTAACATGGTGGAGCAGTTCTGCCTGTGCTCACCAGAGGGCAGAATTTCCCACTGAGGCCATTCATAAAAGCAGTGCCTCTCTGAAGGTCAACAAGCTATTTTCATCCTCACAGCTGTATCCAGGCTGCAATAGGACATGTGTGGAGACAGGTCCAGCTATGTTCTCCTGCTGTTTTTGTATAATAAAAATATTAAAAAATCTATGCACAACAATAAAACAAATCACAAAGTAGTGTTAAAGGGATGATGTATTTTAACTGGTTACATCTGATATATGAATGGAAAGCACTGAATGCATACTGAAAATGAGGCAAGACACAAGTGAACCTAAAATTACAACAAGAAATGGTATCAACATTGTTAATGAGAACACTGTATGACTTTTATATGAAGATGAAACTGAAGTGCTTTGGTTCCCATTAGAAAACTGGCAAAAAGATTTATTTTAATGGTCAGCACTTAATCTAGCTCAAGGCATGTGTTTCAAGTAGTATATCAAAAAAGACCTCTACATGGAGTGCATCAGTCATCCGGGTTTTCTGTACATTCAGGTTATCTGTACATTTGCTGTGTGATTGTCTTTGAACAGTCCTGAGAAAGGCAACCTTAAGATAATATCTATCAAATAAAACCATGGCAAACTATCATAAAAATGTAAAAAATACAATTTAAGGCACAGAACCATAAAAACTGAAATGACTTCAATCTAGTAACAGATAATGCAAAGTATTTATGGCCCATAGAGATGATAAAACCACTTCTGTATTTATGTCACTATAAATTACCAACAGTAAAAATTGGAAATGAAACACTTGGGCAAATACTGAAATTTAACAGTCCACGTCTGCCACTGCTAAACATCACTCCATTTTTCCTAAAAAAACAAACAAACTTCAATAACAAAGTAACACAGTGTTAAAATATAACTGAAAACAATTTGCAATTAAAATTGTAACTTAATAAAACTAAATATTAGTTTTGTTCAAAATGTTAACATTTGTGGTTCATAAGGCACACTTTAAGGCTCGGCATCTTTTAACCAAAAACATCAGAAGATCAACTCTAGGCATATGTTTTCCCACAGCGCAGATGAGCAGTAGGTCCATTTTAGAGTAACAGAGTGAAGCACAAAATGGCAAAGGTCTCTGCAAGCACACGTGTGTTTGACTCAGTATCTGTGCTGCAGATGCAGTACTTTTGTGCAGGACTGATCACACCTCTTCATAAAAGGCCATCTGTGACATGTAAGCAGAGTTTCTCTGAAAGAAAGAAAAAACAAAACATAGTTTCAGTAAAAAGAAGTCACGTTATAAAACAGGATTGTACCCTCAAGAGTTTAAAGTAAAGACATTCACTGTACAATGTACCGTCTTTTCCGCACTATAAGGCGCACCGGATTATAAGGCGCATAGAATAGAAGCTACAGTAGTGGTGACTAGGGTAGCCATGATTAACTAGCCTGGGAATTCCCAGGCCGCTTCCGTTCGTTTCGAACTGGAAGGCGGCCTGGAAACTCGTCCAAGCGAGAGTCCCAGATTTAGGGCCCCAATCAGAGAGCGGGGGAGGTGTGGCAAGACGGTGACGCGTACTACATGACAAACGGAAGCTTGTAGTTTGAACTGACAACTGACATGATTGGCTATGGACTTACGTATACGCTCAATGATAGACATTCATAACGCCCAATAAACGGCCGTTGGCAATCGCTAACCACACCTCCGCTACTGGATTTTTCGAAGCGAGTTTCCAGACCCATATCTCACTTGTGATATGGTCAGGTGTTAACCAGACTAATGATTAACCAATATTGATCCATATATAAGGCGCATCGGATTATAAGGCGCACTGTCAGCTTTTGAGAAAATTGAAGGTTTTTAGTGCAGAAAATACGGTATACTTCATTTAAAGAAAAAACTATTTTTTGGTAAAGGGTCCTCCACATCCTCGTCTTCATCAAGATGTTATTGCTTTGCCTGGAATGTACCACAGTATGGCATTTAACTTAATCATTTCCACAAGCAGGTGACACCACAAGCTCAAATTACAAGTCAGATAAGTAGAGGCAATTCAGTAAGAATGCATTTTCAAGGTATTTTCTCCAATGAAAACACCTAAACCTGGATAAATGCAAGGTTGATAACTGACCATCCACACCAGAAAAGTTACATTGGTGTACCTTTTAACTCGTCTTCTTTTCAGACTACTAAATACAAACAGTCATTTGACACATACGTTGCTGTGAGGTACGTAGTGGGGCTCTGGGTGGTACCCGCGGGGGTCTGAGTGGAAGAGGCCGGCCTGCTGCTGCTGCTGCTGCTGCTCCTCCAGCTTTAGGGATTCAATCTCGGATTTGAGCTCCTTCAGCTGGTCCTGGAGGTGCTTACTCTTCTCCATGTACTCCAGCCTGAAATAAGAAATTAAGTATATTATCAAAATCTCTGAAGTAATTACCCAATCCAGTTCTCCATCCATCCATTTTCTTCCGCTTTATCTGGAGTCAGGTCACGGAGGCAGCAGTCTGAGCAGTAAGGCCCAGACTTCCATCCACGCACACTTCCTCCAGCTCTTCCAGGAGATCCCAAGGCATTCCCAGGCCAGCTGAGACATAGTCCCCTCACGCTCCATCCTCCTCTCACTTGTGAACAAGAACCATGGCCTCGGATTTGGAGGAGCTGATCTTCATCCCAGCTACTTCACACTCAAACCACCCCAGTGCATGTTCTAAGTCCTGATTCGATGAAGCCATCAGGACAACACCATCTGCTAACTCCAGTTGTACCACTCCTAAACTAACTTTCCCTGATTTACAAACTTGTCTTTGCTCATTCCTCACTAGTTTATAAGGTTAAATCAAAATCTGTCCTGTGTTTGACCCAATCCCCAATGCTGATATGGTTAACCATGTTAGCAGCAATTAAATTAATGTTTTTCTATATTGTATCATTGACAAGGTGTGTGCAATAACCAGTAAGACTTACATGCTGCAACATACCATTGTATTCACTTAGAAAATGTGCCATTTCACCCATTTCAAGCTAATGTCACATAGCCAAGTAAACAACAGTGGAATGCTGCTTTCACTTCTGCAGTGCTGCAGTACAGGAAGTCAATAGAGCTATTTCTGTTGGCCATTATAGATCAATGATGTCATTTACAATGAAGAAATGTAAAATCATGAGTCTCATAGTGTAGGCCTGTTGAAACATCTCACCTCTCTCTCTCAATCTCCATGGAGAGTCTCTTCATGTCGGGGTCTTTAAAGTCCAAACGCATCGAAGTGGAGTCGTAAGAGAAGTTTGAGGCTTCAGGAGGAGGAGCAGGAGGGGCAGAGTAGGCTGCTATGAGCTGGACACAAAATGGATTTAGTGTAACAAATCATACAATTTGATCAACTACACCCAACTTTAACAAAAGATAAAAGATAATAAAGAGTTGTATAAAATAAAATGTCAATTTTACAGGGTGCAGAGAAACAAGTGTAAGGGTAACATTCATTTATTACACAAGAATGTTTTATTTGGATCAGCTCGTGTATTACTTTAGCTATAGACAAAGTGAGAAGAATTAGAAATATGTTTGTTGTGTAAAGTAGTTAGTTGAATTTGGGTTATTACCGCTGTCTCAATTCTGACAACACTTCACTCACTCCACCCTCACTCATCTGAAACCTCGGCATCCTCCTCGATCCCACATTAAACTTGCGTTTTTCCATCTCAAGAACATTGCCCAAATCTTTCTATTATTACTCTTGAACTGCACTGAGACCTTTGACTGAGACACAAAGGCCAATGAGAAGCGCAGAGTAACTGTTGCAGCAAAACTTGAATTTCCCTCGGGATCAATAAAGTCTCTCTCTCTCAAACACACACATTTTAACTGCTGCTGAATTTTAATCCCTGTACAATTTGAACATTGTTCACATGTTTGCATGAAGTCACATGACCACTAAATTACTTACTACTACTTTTAAAAGTAGTAACAATCTAGCTCTAATAATGTATGTGTGCCATTTAGTTCAGGACCAGGCTGTGCCTGTTATATAGGTATATTTCTTGTATCAATTCTACCACTTGTGACCAAAATGGGAATAAGATCAAAAGATGAATGGATCAACAAACTTCCGGGGCAGAGAGCTTAGCCCTTCTGTTTAAATAAACCCAATACCAGCTGACAAAAGTTATTCGGGCTGGCTTGGCTTTGCATCTGAATGTCCAAAAACAAGCTCGCAAAGATGAGAAGATGAATAAAAATTGCCCAAAGTGATTGAAATTTCGTATAAATGGCTCTCTCCAGGGTTTAAGTAAAATAATGCCCTTACCTTCGGAAGAAACACATTTTTATAGGCGTTATGTTGTGAATCCTATAGATGCTATTAAGAGTATAGATGCCATCACAGTATTATATAAATATGACATCGACTTATTGTTCAATACATGAAAGCTGGTATGGTACAATATATTTTGGGGCACAAAATTTATCGTCTGTTCAAATTTTTTGTAAAACTGAGGAGAGTGACTTCTATGTCAAATTATTCACAAATAATAACACTTTATGTTATACATTCAGGGATGAAAGTGCCCAGTGATGGAAAATGGAAGTACAGGAAGTCTGTAAAGGCTTTGGTAATTCCCTCTCCAGGTAGTGCCCATCTACGGCCCACAGTTAATGTAGCGGTCTTTCAAATGAGGGAATAAACTAATATTCTTTTGTTATGTATTTCAGGGAGATGTTGAATTTACATTTTCTGTGTCACTCTAGTGGGATTTGGTGCTGGCACTGCTTGCAGCATAAACAAACATGAAAAATGTAATATTGACAATGTAAGCTTAACTAAAGTAAAAGAAAATATTTCATTGTTTTTAAAGAAGGCTCAAACACAGGTAGCCTGTGCATTATAGTGTCAATGCTCTAAACCATATGCATTTAGTGACTAAATGCATATGGTTTGGAGCTGATAAAAAGATCCAAGATGATCAATGGTGATTTCAGACCACTGAACCTTGATTTGATTAGTTGTGCAGTCCTAATTTGGTTGTAAAACTTGAATAATTATCATCATGTACTTTACAAATATGACATGAAGTAGCTCTTTCTATATTCGACAATAAACAGTGTAACAAAGGGCAGGGAAACAGGTCTATCCATCATGTTACCGGGTAGGTCGTCTTGGTGATCTCCAGCAGTTTCTGTTTGGCTCTGCGCTCTGCATCCTTGGCTTCAGTCAGATCTTGTTTCAGATGATCAGCCTCTTTTAACCTGAAAATACAACTTCTTTAGTGACTCCACAGCTAACGGGGCACAGTGGGAGATTAATAAAAAAATAATAATAGTAGACCACAGAAGAGCAGGTAGAGGTAATAATGTTTTTATTCAAGACTGTAATTTTTAAACTAGATTAGATTTAGGTCATTAATCAGTAAATGGAGCTGGAAGAACAGGTCATGCCGCTCATTCCTGTTGAGAACCAGGAGGTGTGCCTTATTTACCTCGCATAACTGTTACAGACAGCAATCCATCAGAAAGGAACGAGAAGGTACTAAATAAATGTAAGGAAGTAGTGAAAATCAGATAGTGATATGAAGGACTGCAGTAAAAAATACATCACTGCACAGTTCCAAAAAAGTAGTGTTAAATGATGTTAAAAAAAAAAAAAGTCACCTTGCTGTTTGTTGTATTTTAAAATCCTATGATGTCTGTAGAATTCATGTAGAATTCAAAATATTCAAAATACGTTTCATACGTTTGTGGTAGGGATGCAAATTATCGATTAAGTCATTAATTGATAGTTGATTGACCTTATCGATCGATTAACGATTAACTGATAAGCGGCGTTTTTCACCTGAATTTTAGTGTTTCAATAGGGTCTTTAAAGGGATATGCCACCCCCAGGTCAAACTTGGGCATCTCCCCACAGTCCAGAGACTAAAATAAGTGGTGGAAAGCGTTTTCCTGGTCACCCAGCCATTGTCCGAGTCTGTCAGCACTGACCGCCGCGTATCTGCAGCTACTCCGCGTTAGACTGGAGTCTAACGTCGCCAGAGAAAGATTTCGGCCAAAAGGAATTAATTTGCTCGATGCGTTTCCCAATTACTTTCTGTGTAGTGCGCATTCATATCGAGTGCAAATAAATGTGCAAATCAACACGGAGAGCTTGACTTGGTCATTTTGGGTGGGCCAGCCGCGCGAAGCTCGGGGCCCGGTCCACGGGCCGGCTGCGCGGGCCCAGCAGCGGCACGTTGCGGCGCATTCCTGGGCGCCGCGGTTCAATCTCGCCTCGCGCGTACACCCGGGGCTGCTGAGCAGTGCCGTTGGTGCCTGTGGCCGGCTGTGAGTCGAGCGCAGCGCAGCGCGGTGCGCGGTTGCCTTGTTTCGTGACCACGCGGTTAATTACAATTAATGCATTTTGTTCGACTAACGTCTTAATCGACAATTAATCATTAATCGTTAATCGATTAATGGTTGACATCCCTAGTTTGTGGTGTGCATGTTTATACCATACTGATGTCTGGAGTTAACAGATTATTGAAATGTCACAAAAAGACTGATGATTTCTTTATGATTGTGCAAACCTGTGCAGGTTTTGGCAAAGAAATGTTTGAGTAAAAAGGGCAAATTAATGTTGTAAGACAAAAATGACAGATAAATTTGTAAAGTACTACTAGTTATTTGTCACGTCACCAGGTGTTCTGATGATCAGATTTCTCTTGCACGCCACAGACACAAGGAGAATCTTTTAAATCGCTGATCACAAAGACTGCAGTGGGATGTGGCTGCGGACCGATGTTCCCTCTAAGGTGAGCGCGTGCGCAATCGCGCACATCAAATTCTTTTCAGAGCATAAAATAAAATCCTGAACTCAGCGCTGGTTTGACACACTAAATCCAATCTGATAGATTCAGGTTGCATATGTGAATATGCACACACGTTAGGGACAAGCCAACTACAGACAGATACATTTTGACCGCATTTCACGCGCTTCCTTCAGTGTGACCGTAGATGTGGTGCACATCTCTGCAGCTGCTGCTGCTCAGAGCGGCAGGTCCACGTCAGCCGACAAGAGCGCCCCCGCACCTAGTCCACGTAGGGAAGAAGTGAGGAGGAGACAGGTAGAGCCATAATGTAATCCTCGGCTGTTTATTTGTTTCTGTCCAAGACAAAAAGACGGGACTTTCTCAAAGTGTGAAGCCTCTCCCAAGAGCGTTATATCACAGAGCTCTGACACTTACACAAAATTACTTAAAAATTTTAATAATTAAAAAGCAAGATATAAACTGATAAAAATGTAGACTTATTTTGGACATCATCATTTTGGGAAAGTCCCATCTTATAGTGGCCTATAGGTCTTACAATCCATTAAAAAAAATCTGTAGGCTATATTTATCAAGCTGAAAAAATATCTCATGTGGTTTTACAGGTTTATACACTATAATTTAATTTTATGTATGAGGTTATTTTTCAAAATACTGTAATATTCAGTGTCTCACTGACCATACAGGGCCCTCACACTGACATACAACATATACAAAGCTCATGAACAGATTTTTGTCTTTGTCATTCTAAGTGGACCAAAAAAATCAGTTATATTAAAAGTAATCTCACGAAAATAACTACAGTAATTGATGATGATCTCAGGTGTGATACTGGTGTGGCCACAGTGTGCATGTCGGATGTCGCTCACAGGGGTTCAAGGAACACTCAGGAAGTTAGTGTGTTTGCTCAGACACATGAAAAATTAGGGGGAACATTGCTGCGGACCACAGGCTACAAAGCTGTGAGCGCAATTGTGTCACCTGTTTCCTGTCTACAGTAAAACCACTTGCTTTGAGTCTCTGTTCAAATTATCAGAGCACTGCACTTCTAGCTTAATTACAAGTAAAAACTGAGTTATTATTTGTGAAATGTCGTACAATATTTCAGATACATGATTTTTAATGCAGTCACAGCTTCACTCCGATCCGTCTGCTGTGTGGATGTAAACACGACACATGTGAAGAGCTACAGTACTTTATTTCCTGAGTTTGTGTGTTGCGCCTCTGTGTCCGTCACTCCTCTGCCCTTGACGCTGTTTTATTGGATGTTATCATAGCATTGCTGATGTTTCGTGGTTATGATCTGACAAAGCAGCTTATAATCACACCGACACCGCACACATGAGGAGCACAGCGGCTTCAAAGTCGCATACGAAGAAAAAAAGTTGGGTAGGGTCACACCTCCCCGAACTCGGGGTGAAGCAAATCGCAGCCACATTCTCCTGTTGTGTGTGACGGCCTTTATGGAGAAATTACAAGATCTATCTTTTTTATATTTCAAATGCTTGACTAAATAACAAAATATGTGTTTACTGACATTGATTTATTTAAACTGGTAGCTTTTTGTCAGAGGAAATAATGATGGTCTAAATAGCTACAGATTTATCATACTGTAAAAATTAGTGCACATTTTTTATCTTACAAGTCAATACATTATAAAAAGTCTGCAATTGCATTGTTGCATCAACAGTGCTCACAGATCTATAGTCTGACCTCCTCTCGGATTGCTCCACCAGTTTGACAGCTAGTTGCTCAGCCTCTCTCATCTTCTGCTCCATGAGTCTCTTCTCCTCTTTGGTCTTGAGCGCCGTCACCTCCAATCGCTGCCTCTCCTGCTCAGCCTCGGCAGCTTTATGAGCTAGAAGCTTCGCCTCCTCCTCTGCAATCTGAGCCTTCTCTGCCAAAAGGTCGGCTGTCTCCTCTGAACGCAGCTGAACCAAAGGGTAGACAATTAAAGAGGGATGCTCCAAGATTAGACTAATTCAATTTAACATATCTTAATAATGACATTAAGAGGAAATGCCAAAATCATCATGTTTATGTAACCTTTCCGGTGGAGGGGCTGCCATCTGCTTACCTCCATGGAGAAATTATTGCTTTGCCTGTAATGTTCCAAAGTACGGCATTAAGCTCTTGCAATGCCATGACAAAATGTAAATGTAAATCTGTAATTGTAAAACTTCAAATTTAATGTTAAATTCCATACTGTGAAACATTCCAGGCATAATGTTTCCATGGCGACTTCCTACCAGAAAAGTTACATTATACATCTTTAAATACACTACCAGGATTGTTTTCACTTTTGAGAGTTTTTAAGATGAACAGCTTTGTTGTGATGACAGCAATGTCGCGCCCATTGGGCACTACAGCTTTCTAACAAGAAAGTCAGTGGTCTTGTTTCCTTTTAGATGAATATTGCAATTTAAAATTTTCAAATAATAACATAATGATCCACAGGTGTCATAGATAAATAAATGAAGATGGCGCCGGTGAGGCCGGCTGCCTGCGGTAGTAGCTCCGTCCCTACTTTTCCTTTTTTCCTCTTTTTACTTGTAAATAGTCGTTTTTCTTGCTTTTTCTTTAGAGTAGGTGAAACAGGGCGCAGTCACGCACCTGGGAAGCCTACTCTCGCTACAGCTATATTGTTAGCTGTAGTGTTTTTTGACACTTAATGAATCTGCGCCAGGAGTTACGCCGGTGTACTTCAGCCACGCATCTCAGGATCACATACGCGCGCGACAAGCTTCTGGAGCTATGGGGCCCGTCTCTACTCCACGCGGGGAAACCGGAGGTCCCGGCGGAGATACGGAGAAAGAGAAGAGGCTGCAGGGGCGGACGCAAGAACGGGAGACCGTATTTACCGAACGGACTACCCACGGTGATAACGGGGAATCTGCGTTCTTTAAACAACAAGGCGGAGGAGCTTGTTGCGCTGACCCGGCATCAGAGACAATTCCGGAACTGCAGTCTTATGTGCTTCTCTGAAACGTGGCTGAATAGGAATATACCGGACAATGTAATCTCGCTGGACGGATTTACTATGAGACGCGCGGACCGGACCGTAACGGGGAGCGGGAAAACACGAGGAGGCGGACTTATTTTCTTCATTAACGAACGCTGGTGCCATCCCGGGAATGTACACATGAAACGGCAGCTGTGCTCCCGCGACATTGAACTACTCGCTGTCGGTATGAGGCCGTAGTATTTGCCCAGAGAAATTACACACATTATTGTGTTCTGTGTGTACATTCCTCCATCGGCGGATGGTGCGGCAGCATGCGAACAGCTTCATGACATGATGATACGTCATCCGTGCGCCTTATTTCTGATCACTGGGGACTTTAATCATACATCACTCTCCACTACACTTCCCAATTTCACTCAGTATGTCACATTCCCCACGAGAGACAATAAGACTCTGGACTTGTTTTAAGCCAATATCAAAAACGCTTACACCTCCGCCCCCCTCCCCCCGCTCGGACGCTCAGACCACTGTCTGGTTTACCTGCTCCCGCAATACACACCCAGGGTGCGAAGAGGACCTGTGCAGAAGCGGTCTGTGAAGCTTTGGACTCAGGAGGCCTGTGAGAGTCTGAGAGACTTTCCAGAACACTGACTGGGACATTTTCACTGACTCTTATGGAAACGACATCAACTTCTGCGTGGAGAACGCTGTGCCAACCAGGAGGGTACGGTGCTTCTCCAACAACCACCCCTGGGTCACCCCTGAGCTTAAAGCCCTCCTGAACCAGAAGAAAGGGCTTTCAACTCAGGGGACAGAGAGGAGCAGAAAAGGGTCCAGAGGGAGCTCCAATGGAGGATCCGACAGGCTAAGAAGGACTACGGGAGGAAGATGGAGGAACAGCTGGCCCAAAACAACGCACGGGGCGTGTGGAGAGGACTGAGGAGCATGTCTGGTTTTGGACAGAGTGGCAGAGGAACAGCTGATGGTGATCAGCGTTGGGCGGACGAACTAAACTGTTATTTCAACAGGTTTGATGCGCCCACCCCCACCCCCTCTGCCCCTCTGCCGACTCCCCCCTCCTCCACTTCACACCTCCCCAGGCCAGTGGCCACATCCCCCTCCCCCTTCACACGGACCCAACCCAGCACCAGCCCCCCTCCACCCCCCCACCACCACCCCCTACAGTCCACCCCAGTCCCCTCCCCCTCCATCACACCGGATAAGGTGAGGAGGGAGCTAAGGCGACTCAGACAGGGGAAATCCGCAGGACCTGATGGTATTTGTCCCAGGCTGCTGAGAATCTGTGCAGACCAGCTCTGTGAGGTTCTCTGCTACATGTTCAATATGAGCCTCAGCCTGGAGAAGGTCCCCGTCCTGTGGAAGACCTCCTGTGTGGTCCCGGTTCCCAAAACAACAAACGCCAGGGAACCGGCCCACTACAGACCAGTCGCCTTGACCTCCCACCTCATGAAGACCATGGAGAGGGTGATCCTCAGCCACCTCCGCTCTGTGGTGAGCCACACCCTGGGCGCTCACCCACCTAGAGACCGCCGGGAGTGCTGTGAGAGTCATGTTCTTTGACTTCTCCAGCGCCTTCAACATCATCAGGCCGGCGCTGCTGCGGGGGAAGCTGGAGGACGCGGGAGTGGATGGACATCTCGCTGCCTGGACCATCGACTACCTCACTGACGGTCCACAGTACTGCGGGTGCGCGGCTGTGAGTCAGAGGTGGTAGTCTGCAGCACTGGGGCCCCCCAGGGAACTGTCCTTTCACCCTTCCTCTTCACCAACTACACCTCGGACTTCACATACAACACGGACAGCTGCCATCTCCAGAAGTTCTCTAATGACTCGGCCATTGTGGGCTGTGTGTCTGAGGGGAACGAGCTGGAGTACCGCTCGGTCATCAGTGACTTTGTGGACTGGTGTGAGCGCAACCACCTGTGCCTTAACACCAGTAAGACAAAGGAGCTGGTGATCGACTTCAGGAGGAGATCACTACCTCACTCACTGGTGAACATCCAGGGGCAGGACATAGAGACTGTGGACAGTTTCAAGTACCTGGGTGTTCACCTCAACAATAAACTGGACTGGTCCCACAACATCGACGCCCTGTACAAGAAGGGCCAAAGTCGCCTCCACCTCCTGAGGAGACTGAGGTCCTTTGGAGTGTGCAGGCCTCTGCTCAAGACTTTTTATGACTCTGTGGTGGCCTCTGCTCTCCTCTACGCTGTCGTCTGCTGGCCCCGAGCAGCACAGAACGGGACAGAAAAAGACTTAATAAGCTGGTCAGGAGGGCCAGCTCTGTCCTGGGCTGTCCTCTGGACTCTGTAGAGGAGGTGGCTGAGAGGAGGGTGCTGGCCAAATTCATGTCCATCATGGACGACCCCTCTCACCCTCTGCACCGGACTATAGAGCAGCTGAGCAGCTCCTTCAGTAGCCGACTAAGGCACCCCCAGTGCAAGAAGGAGCGCTACCGCAGATGCTTCATCCCCACCGCCATCAGACTGTATAATTCTAATATATAGGCCAGACGTGCAATATCCTCTGTTCCATGTTGATGCTTGTATTGTTATTATTATTATTACCATTTCCATTATTACTATTATTACTTATTATTATTACTATTTTTATTATTACTTACTTTATCCCATTCCTGCCTGCATGCACTTTCTTTCTTGTTCAAATGTCCTGGAGCTACTGTGGGAAGTAAATTTCTCCTGTGTGAGATCAATAAAGTCTTATCTTATCTTATAACTGTATAGCAGGCACAGGCATAACAGGTTTTTCAATTTAACAGCATACAAAATGCCAATAGTACACACACAAAAAATCTGCTAGGGATAGGTATAGATTTTGTTATGTATTTAAGAGGTGACCTTAAGCCGCAGCAGCCCTAAAAAAACAAACATCTCACCAGAGCCTCGTTGGCAAGTCGGGCCTCATCCTGCAGCTGGAAGAGTCTGCGCTCCATTTCCTCCTTTGCTCGCTCAGCCTCCTCCCTCATCTGCTTTTCTCGAGCCAGGATCTGCCTCTCCATCTGAAAGAGAAGATCAAAAATAAGTAATTTAGATGCCATTACAAACACATAGTACCACAATTTGTTTTAAAGTAATAAATTATGCCGTCAGAATGCTGCAGTGCATGCAGCTGGTTCTGTGTAAATTTAAAGTAAACCTTTTTACGAGCTTTCTCCTCTTTGGCTTGAGCTTTCATCTGCTGAACCTCTATAGAATCCACCTTTCTCCTCCTCATAAACAGGTCATGGTTTCCTATGCACAACTGCAGGATCTACAACAGAGGAAATTCTGCTCAGCAAATTGAATAATTGTTTATTGTTGCAATATTCAGGAAACCAAAATTTAAACTGACCAGTTTGTTTACTCGGAGCTGAGACGAGTAAAATTTGAAAACATCTTTCTTCTTGTCTAGAGGCTTGATAGTGAACTGCAACATAAAAACACAGTATAAAACAATAAATATCCAAATCATAGTACAGTAGGCTGCAGAGTATGGACAAAGGTTTTTGATCCCACCTCTTTCTCGCTGTAGGAGATGTTGCGGATGCCACTCCAGGGGAACGACTTGTTTGGGTTGAGTTTGCTGTTGGGGCTGTAGATGTGAAGGCCCTGGGCATCCACTCCCAGCAACAGGTCTGTGTCTCTTTTGTTTTGCTTTTAGCATAAAAAACAAATGTAGCTGATAACAAATTCAAAGTATAACTCATATTTTACTTGCATAGATGCATTTTTATTCAAGCATTTAAAAGGAACTGTATGCCTGCATTCTCAGTTACAGTAACAAAAATAAAAAAAGGTACTACAATCACAAATGAACCTTAGTGCCTAAACCGGAATGGAAGACAGACATCCCAAATTTTCATGAACTGGATTTCAGCATTGAAACTTGCAACCCAAATCAGAAACTCGAGTAACACTCTGATTGGAAATCGTAACAAATAAATGGGACACCATGTCCAATGATATTGTAATTATGAATAAATTAACATTAGAAATGTTATCAGTAAAAGTTATACTTGATTTTCAAGTTAATGAAATTTAAAATCAAAATGTTGTACGAAGTTTCTTAGTAGGTGCACAGTGTAACATTTACAGTATTCCTTTGCCTGAAATGTTTAACAATATGGCATCAAATTTATCATTATGACACCAATAGGCCAAGTTACTAGATCAGTGGAGAAGCGGTCCCAATCACAGTAAGAATATAAAAATATTCTGGGAAAATTTAAGAACTAAAAATGCAGGATAGATAAAGTAAAATACTGTACTGGAACACCCCTGGTGTAAGGACTCCATGTCCTGAGGGCAACTTTACCCATACTGGATGTGATGAGAATTTTGCTTTAGGTTTCAATCATTAATGTATTTTACTGCTGAATGTGCTTTTGATGTGTTGGGACACACACACAAAAAATGATTAGGGATGTACACATATTTTGACCCAATTTGATTTTATTTGTAAATGATATGTGACCAAAGAGCTCCTTTGTTTCATATGTGTCACTAAAATAAAACAAATCTTACACAAAAATTACACAATCAAGACTGACTGAGCTTGGGGTGCAATGGAGGGCACTGAGACCAGACTGATAACAATCCAGGCAAGTGGGGTTGGTGTGGGCACTCCGGTGTACTCACAGTTATAGCGAAGTAGCTCACACCATACATCTCAAGATCTTGTGCAATCTTTAGATACTCCATCTCCGCCTCGTCTCTGCAGACAGACAGGATACATTATAAAGTACAGAAGGTATTATTCTGACAGCTTTATTGATGTCTCCAGGAATACTCTGCATTTACAATCAGAGTGAGGCTCCTGAGACAGTCCAGCACATAACTGCAGGGTGTAAGATGATGGCAGGGCATAGTGTACAGAAATATCTGTGCAGAGTACGGGCTGGAGATCCCAAGGTCAAGGTGGGAAACACCTTCAAAGGTTGCGGGGAATGACCGAGCCAAGATCCTGTGGGAGTTCCAGATACAGACCGACAGAATGGTGATAGCGAACCAACCAGACATAGTGGTGGTGGATAAGCAACAGAACAAAGCCGTGGTAGTGGACATTATAATACCAAACAATGGTAACATCAGGAAAAAGGAAGATGAGAAACTAGATAAATATCAGGGGCTCAAGGAAGAGCTGGAGAAGGCCTGGAAGGTGAAGGCATCAGTGGTGCCCGTGGTGATCGGAGCACTCGGGGCTGTAACCCCCAAACTGGAGGAGTGGTTACAGCAGATCCCAGGAAAAACATCAGACATCTCAGTCCAGAAAAGTGCAGTACAGGAACAGCAAAGATACTGCGCAGAACTCTCAAGCTCCCAGGCCTCTGGTAGAGGACCCGAGCTGGATGAGAGTGAGAGAGACCAACCACCGTGGAAGGTGAGGAACACATTTTTATTTATATGTATATATATATAAAAGCCGCTACTTTATGGACGGATTATTCGTTTATCAACACAGGATGTGCACACAGCCTGAGTGCTGAAAGCTCCACTGTGTGTATGGTTAACATTAAGTTGCAGCGTTAGCTAGCTCTGCTGTCAGCACTAAAACATTTTACGCCATGTGATAAATAAGTTATGATGCTAAATGAACAGTAGTGAGTGGGATACGTCCTTTTTTTTCTTTTTTTTTATAAGTCAAGGCAATTCTATTTGTATAGTACAATTCAGACTCAAACTAATTCAAAGTGCTTTACAGAATAAGAACGACAAATCAAAACATAAATAATCATAAAATACATTAAAAGAGAAGAGAGAAGAGTGTGGAATAAAAACCTTTCAGTCATACGCACAGCTAAACAGAACTGTACTGAGCCTGGATTAAACATAGTCAAAGTAGAGGCATGTCTCACATGTTCCAGGTGTTATCTGCATAAAACTGAAACTCTGACTCCCCATGTTAAGTCCTGACTTGGGGCACCAGTAGGAGGCTAGAACTAAACTAGGCCTAAACCAGAACAAAACCAGGAATATATACTATACTATAGGAAGCCAGTCTCTGGGGTCCTCAGAGTGCAAGATGGCATAATATTAGAGTATACTAGTTTGAGGACATATTGCATACTTTTCACCAAACCTTTGACATACTTGACCAAATAAATAGTTCTACAAATATCGCCTTGATGACCCGTATAAGTTAAATGCAGGTGAGTGTGTAAATGATGAGAAGAACCTGATCGAGACAGGTAAATATACTGCAGTATTGTATAAATTGATATAGATATATAGAGGGACGTTGAGATACTAAGCTCCAAAATTCACAGGGATGTAGAGAAATGTAATACCTGGCGATGCCTCTGTGCTCTGCATACCAAGCTGTGATCTTCTCCTCCCACATGTCAGCTGTCATTTGATACTGCATCAACACCTGTGCAGCACATAGGCAGATTGTGTCAGATAGATTTACTTAACTATAAATATCACAAGGACAAAAACTCACCCGCTTTGGGAGGAGCTCGTCCTGCGCCAGAAAACCAGGTTTGTGAAAGTTGGGGTCATAGTCTCCGTACTACGAAGCAAAGGAGAATGTCAAATGTCAAATAATCAATAACAGCATTCCTGACTGTCACATGTTTATTATGTATCACAATACCTTTATAACATAAAATACTTTTACCAGTACTAACACCATTGCTATAAAATATTGCAGCATGTCATGTGTTTAATATTACATAAAATAATAAAAACATAAATAAAAATAAATAAATAAATAAATAAATAAAAATAATAATAAAAAACAACCAACCAAGAAAAAGCATGCTTTCTTACCTTGGCTTGAACAGCATATGAGGCCAGTAAAACAGAGGCTTCAGGGGAACATAATATCTCTTCTTCTAATATTTGTTTTTTTACCTAAAAAACTAAAATTGTTAACAGAGTGTAATTGTGTACATCTTTATGTATAATTACTACAGGTCTTTCTTACCTGTAAGAAGAAAAGATGTTGTGTAATTTCTTGGACCAATTCTTCTTCTACTTTTTCTGGGAAGAATTTTGCCAAAAAATGAAATGTTATTGGAGAGTCTTTGGGGACTTCCTGATCCAAGACCTTTGAGAGGAAAAATTTTATCAACAGACATCAAATCGTCTGAATAGGGATTCAAAATTCGGGATAAGTACTCACTCTTTTGTCCAGTTTCAGCCAGGCATACGTGTCTTTTACTGTGTATCGGAGTCCAAAGAACCATGTCTCTCTCAAACCAACAGTGCGGCAAACCAGGTCAAATAGATCTTTACCTTTCCATTTGACCTGAAACCATTTTTATATTAATCATGCATAGTTCATTGGAAAAAAAATGTAAACCATGAGTAATTGTTTATTACATTTGCATTAATTATAGTCTTTATTACCTCACAGCTGAACTCCATCTCAGCATCCATTGTTATAACTTTGACCTTAAAAGTCTTTGGTTGTTTCTTCTTTAATCCAAGGATCGACATTTTAGGATGTTGCTGTAAAATAATAATAATTAAAAAAAATAGATGTAAAGGGGGCAAATGGTACTGTTCACAAATCAGAGTCACTGTTTATATTACATTTTTGTTTCTTGCTTTTACAATATGGAGCTATTTTAAACATGATATAATTTCAATTAAATACTCTCTCTAAAACGTGCAATATGCAACGGAGAGAATGTAATTACCTGTGGGTGTCGCAGATATTAACTTCAATCGCACGCGATGCAATTTGTAAGGTTAACTGTGAGCGAGCCTTTTTGTTTTTGGGAACCGAAGCTAAGCTAACAGATGTTTCGGGAACTTTTCATGCCACGAAACTATGACATAAAAGGCAATGGAGGCGAAAAACCCTTTTAGAAGTACCCATGGTGGGAATAAACCCAAAAAGCAAACTGAATGTAAAACATCACACTAAAATCAAATGAGATATTAACTTCCGAAAAAGTTAAAAACAGTTAGCAGTAGTTCAGTTGAGTTGAGGGATTGTTTTGGGAAGGGGAGTTGCTGCAGGATAAGGGCACCGCGCATGCGCTTGTAAATAATAAGAAAAAAAAAAGAAAGAAACGTTAAATTATTATTCAGTTATGTAGCCATTTTTCTCAAAGTTCAACCTGTATGAAATATTTTTGATTGCAAAGTGATGCATGATATATGTAGATATTTTGGTAGAAATGTCGATCCCTGACAGGCAAAACCGAGGGCAAAATACATTTACTTAGCTATACTTCCATGGCCGCACCCTGGATCTGTACTGCCCTGAAGAGTCTCATGCGGGTTTGAAAACGGTAAATAATTTAACCTGGGACATGTTTTAATTGGAATTAGAGTAGTAGGCAAAGGTGTTTGGTAATCTATGAGTTATACATTAGCTAGTTATGGCAAAAGGAGAAATTCAATTTGTGAACTGGACAAAAGTTTATTTGGTGAATGAAGCATATGTATGGTCTTAGAGAATTTTATGTGTCGTATGTGAAAAAATTATTTAATTAGTGGGTTTATATTAAGCTTAAAGGAAAAGTAACGTTATTTTACAATCTGAGCCTTCTTTCGGTAATAAAACAAGTCGTTTGACTCACCCATAGCACGTTCGTGTCATTTGGAGCTGTTTGGTGAAAGTTATGTTGTAGCGTATCCGTTAACATGAGTATTCGGGGCATTACTTTGCGGTCTCCAAATAACACAAACTTTAGCACTTTTCAAATCATAGAAGCCCGATGTCTTAATGTAAGATTTCGTTTGAAGCAAAAGTGGTCTGTAATCCGAGATTTAGCCATAGTTTCGAGTAGATGAGGACGCCAGTGCGCATGCGCGGAGTGTGCTCTCAGCTCCCGGGACCCAAACATGAAACGCAAAGCTGAAAACTATGGATAAATCTCGGATTACAGGCCACTTTTGCTTCAAACGAAATCTTACATTAAGACATCGGGCTTCTATGATTTGAAAAGTGCTAAAGTTTGTGTTATTTGGAGACCGCAAAGTAATGCCCCGAATACTCATGTTAACGGATACGCTACAACATAACTTTCACCAAACAGCTCCAAATGACACGAACGTGCTATGGGTGAGTCAAACGACTTGTTTTATTACCGAAAGAAGGCTCAGATTGTAAAATAACGTTACTTTTCCTTTAATCAAGAGTGTGTATATATATATGAGTGGACATTTATGTCCTTAGGGTCCTAAATGTGACTTTTTGTCTCTTATCTGATCCTACACAAAAACTAAAAATGCCACAAACTTTAAATTTTAGACAATGTTGAAGCTTCCAAGGACACATATAAAAATGTACTCTGACTCTGAATCCCTAAGTACTTGAATTCTACTGTGCAATTACATGGATATTGTGCTATCTGACTCCGTCACGCACTCCACTTTGCTGCTAGCATATGTAACAAGTGTATGGGTTATAAACATATAATAACTGGGTAATATCCTGCACCTTATTTATTCATCCATGGCTTGGATAGGGTAAATGTACATATTGTGTTTCATATTGATAATGTAAATGTTCATATTGTTCTTAGCTTCTTCTTAGTTCATATTGTTTTATAGCTTTACTTGTATATATTGTAAATTCACTAAGGACCATACTCATCCGGCACAAGGACTTTTCCGTCTGCTACCCTCTGGTAGACGATACAGGAGCCTGCCAGCACGCACAAAAAAATTCAAAGACAGCTATTACCCCCAAGCTGTCAGACTACTGAACTCTGGATAATACTCTAAATAATACTGAACTCTCAATAATACTGCACTAAACTACTTTTCATTATGCATAATATGTTTACTGCTGCTGCTCTATATGAATATATCATGTTTGTCACTACCTCACTGTAAATGCTACTGTTACCTGTGCAATAACCCACGTGCAATACTTATACTATATTATGTGCAATACGAAATCCACATGCAACACTTATACTACACTATATTATGTGCAATCTGTGAAATACTCTACTTACACCTTATTTAATCCTACCTGTACCTCTGTACATTGTACTTTGTATTTTATTACATATTTTTATTATATTGTTTACTTCTCCCTCTGCACTTTTTGCAACACTTTTTTACCATGTACTATTATTGCATGTTATTAGTACTTTTGACTATCTTAGCGAGTCAACGGTTCTTCTGATCCTAAGCATTTCATTGCATTGTTAATACATTTACATTTTATTTATTAGGCGCCTTTCTGGACACTCAATGTCGCCTTACAACAAGTATAATATACATTATAGCCAGTTAAAAGCAGTTAAAAGCAACAGTTAAAATACAACGAGTTAAAACAAACATTAAAACATTTAAAAGGACAGTGCAGTTATGGTTGAGGTGAATAGGCCAGTCTGAACAGATGAGTTTTGAGTTTGGTTTTGAAGTTTGGGAGTGTGTCAGTGTTGCGGAGGTCAGGAGGGAGAGAGTTCCAGAGCTGGGGAGCAGAGCGGCTGAATGCCCTGCTCCCCATAGTGACCAGACGGGCAGTGGGGACAGAGAGCTGGAGAGAGGAGGAGGAGCACAGAGAGCGAGCAGGTGTGGAGATATGGAGGACGTCAGAGAGATATGGAGGTGCAAGGTTGTGGAAGACTTTGAATGTGTGGAGCAGGATTTTGTATTGAATGCCGTGTGTGATGGGGAGCCAGTGGAGCTGTTGTAGGATTGGTGTGATGTGGTTGATGGAGGGTGTATGTGTGATAATGCGAGTGGCTGAATTCTGAACCAGTTGAAGTTTATGGAGAGTTTTTGACATTTTGCATTGTTGACCCTGTGTTGATCCTGCATATGATAAACAATCTTGTATCTTGAAATTGAACTTATATTTTTAACTCTTCCCAGGCATTTTTATCTATTTTACCCTATTCTTGTATACTGTGTCTATTATGCATCTGTTGTTGGCTGCTCCAAACGACATCTCACTATACTTTGTATAGTGACAATAAAGATTATCTTGTATTCTTTTCTATTCTATTCTATGTACCCAATTATACCCTGTCTTCTGTTTTCTGAAAAATATCTAAATTTTAGTGGTCATTTTTTCTCTACATGTGAAATTCTACTTTTCAGAAGAGCAGGGATCTTTGCATTTAGTTGAAAAGATTAATATTTTTCATAATTGATCTATCTCAAGCGCTCTGAGGCGGCCAAGGATGTACAGGCGCATCCTTGCTAAATGAGACAAATGCAGGGATCTAATGTTAAAATAATGATCTTTTTTAATTTTAATTCCAGATTTTCAGATCGAAACGAAAATGGCACCTTTATAAAAGTATACAGTTCACGTGAACTGAAAATAAATGCATAAAAAACACAATATTCATATATAATTCACATATAAAAGGGGCGATTTCAAAACTCAAATTTAAAGGAATTTAAAATCATTCAAAAAGGAAAAAGAGGAAAAGGAAAAAAACATAAGAAAACCAACCTCTTTTCTCTCAGCTAGGCCCACAGAGCTAGCAAAAACTTTCAGGTCATTCTTCAAGTGTGTTATTGGTTTAATGATAAAAGGAGAAGTTCAATTTGGTTTAATTTCTTGGTTTAATCTTTTAAAAATGACATTTGTGAATAAAATGTTTACCTAAAATCTATGTATGTATTTGATTGGGACAGAGCATGTTAATGGACAAACAAAACACATGAATGTAAACACACCGGACTGAAGCCTAAAGCTAATTTTCATCTGTTGTCCCAAAGGGCTGGTGTCACTGGGGGCCAAACAACAAAATATTGTACACTCCACTCATCGCACAGTTCCCATTATTACACACTCCACTCATTGCATAGTAGACCTGGGCGATTAATCAATTAAATCGATTAATTCGACTTTACACTTCAGGACGATGTGTTTTTATAAAAATTGATTTTTTTAGTTATTTTTTACACGCGAGCGGAACTAATGCGCGGCCACGTTTTACACGGGTAAATTAGCGGGGCGTACCCAAACATTGTACGAGCTAGCGCGGCTAGTGAGTGAGCTACAGCCGGAGCTTGTACCAAACAAAGGTGTTTACATCTGTTATATGGAACTGGTTTGGTTTTCTTGTGTCGGACTTAGAATAAACGAGTGCTCGCTGTAAGGTCTGTTCAAAAGCTGTTGCAGCACGAAAAAAATGTATCCTAGTGCCGAAAGCTGTTGCACGCAGCGGAGTGCGAGAAGTGCAGGTCCGAACGGAATGTAAACAGCCACAGTCCAGTCCCTAAAACATTTTCGAACTGTTTGCAGTATGATAAGCATGACCCACGAAGGAAGGCAATCACACACGCTGTTGTATGTTTTACCAAAAACATGATGCATGTTGTAAAAGACATGGTGCCCATATATACTGTGGAAAAGCCCGGATTCATTAACATGGTGAAAGTTTTGGACCCGAAGTATGTGCTACCAATATTTTTCTTGTGTTGTCACAGCTATAAACAGACTGCAGAAGCTAACAGACATGAACACAGACAGTGGCTTTTCTGCATCACTCGAGGAAAAACTAAAACACAACACTACCCACTCCAGTCCATCTTTCCCACAATCAGGGAATCTTTTTTTTTTTTTTTTTTTTTTAAACAATAACAGCTTAATTGATGCTAGGTGTAATGTATTTGTTTTATAAAAGAACATTGCATTGTTTTGAGCCATTTGTCTGTCATCTGTTATTTGGTTTGAGTAGGGCAGAGAAAAATCGATTAAAATCGGATTTAAAAAAAAAAAAAAAAGCTGTGGTTTCGCGAGGTTACGCGCGTAAACACTGACGCGTAGGTGTAGCCAGGCACTAGTTAGTAATATGCAATGTGCATTTTTTGAGTGTTACAATAATTGAATTACTGGGTTTATATTAAACTTAATCAAAATGTGTGTAGAATCTCTGTCATCCAGGTAGAATCCATGGCAAAAGGAGAAATTCAATTTGTCAACTGGACAAAAGTTGACAAATTGAATTTCTCCTGCTTCTTAGAAGAATCAGCTTGGATGAACTGTGAAACGTATTCAACCAAATAAACTTTTGTCCAGTTGACAAATTGAATTTCTCCTTTTGCCTTAATCAAGATGTCATATACCTTTTAAAACTGTAAACTGGGATTTTCATTCTTCTAGTTGTAATGGCATCCTCCAGTGATGAGTTTGAACACGTGAAAGCAGTTCTCTTGTCCTGTCATGAGGACACATGTGCAAAGGAAAAGATAAACTTTTATGATACTTGGGCGAAGAACTACGACCAGGTAGAACCACACAGTAATTCCTGATAGCTGATAGCTCAGACTCCAAAGGTAATAACTGTGTTATATTGTTGTATTAGGATGTGTCAGTGTTGGAGTACAGTGCACCAGTTCTTGCTGCCAAAATAGTCTCCTCTCATTTCACTGGGGACCGAAACACAGCATTGGTGTTAGACGTGGCTTGTGGTACCGGGCTGGTGGCCAAACAGGTACTTCAACTATTTATTAACATTAACAATTATTTATTAACCATTTGTACCCAGAAAATAGTTTATTTATTTATTTGTATTTATTTTTTTGATAGGGACAATGCACATTAATGAACATAAGTATAAAACAAATGTAAATATGCCGAACTGTGTCTATTATGCATCTGTTGTTGGCTGCTCCAAACGACATCTCACTATACTTTGTATAGTGACAATAAATATTATCTTGTATTCTTTTCTATTCTATTCTATGTACCCAATTATACCCTGTCTTCTGTTTTCTGAAAAATATCTAAATTTTAGTGGTCATTTTTTCTCTACATGTGAAATTCTACTTTTCAGAAGAGCAGGGATCTTTGCATTTAGTTGAAAAGATTAATATTTTTCATAATTGATCTATCTCAAGCGCTCTGAGGCGGCCAAGGATGTACAGGCGCATCCTTGCTAAATGAGACAAATGCAGGGATCTAATGTTAAAATAATGATCTTTTTTCATTTTAATTCCAGATTTTCAGATCGAAACGAAAATGGCACCTTTATAAAAGTATACAGTTCACGTGAACTGAAAATAAATGCATAAAAAACACAATATTCATATATAATTCACATATAAAAGGGGCGATTTCAAAACTCAAATTTAAAGGAATTTAAAATCATTCAAAAAGGAAAAAGAGGAAAAGGAAAAAAACATAAGAAAACCAACCTCTTTTCTCTCAGCTAGGCCCACAGAGCTAGCAAAAACTTTCAGGTCATTCTTCAAGTGTGTTATTGGTTTAATGATAAAAGGAGAAGTTCAATTTGGTTTAATTTCTTGGTTTAATCTTTTAAAAATGACATTTGTGAATAAAATGTTTACCTAAAATCTATGTATGTATTTGATTGGGACAGAGCATGTTAATGGACAAAGAAAACACATGAATGTAAACACACCGGACTGAAGCCTAAAGCTAATTTTCATCTGTTGTCCCAAAGGGCTGGTGTCACTGGGGGCCAAACAACAAAATATTGTACGCTCCACTCATCGCACAGTTCCCATTATTACACACTCCACTCATTGCATAGTAGACCTGGGCGATTAATCGATTAAATCGATTAATTCGACTTTACACTTCAGGACGATGTGTTTTTATGAAAATTGATTTTTTTAGTTATTTTTTACACGCGAGCGGAACTAATGCGCGGCCACGTTTTACACGGGTAAATTAGCGGGGCGTACCCAAACATTGTACGAGCTAGCGCGGCTAGCGAGTGAGCTACAGCCGGAGCTTGTACCAAACAAAGGTGTTTACATCTGTTATATGGAACTGGTTTGGTTTTCTTGTGTCGGACTTAGAACAAACGAGTGCTCGCTGTAAGGTCTGTTCAAAAGCTGTTGCAGCACGAAAAAAATGTATCCTAGTGCCGAAAGCTGTTGCACGCAGCGGAGTGCGAGAAGTGCAGGTCCGAACGGAATTTAAACAGCCACAGTCCAGTCCCTAAAACATTTTCGAACTGTTTGCAGTATGATAAGCATGACCCACGAAGGAAGGCAATCACACACGCTGTTGTATGTTTTACCAAAAACATGATGTATGTTGTAAAAGACATGGTGCCCATATATACTGTGGAAAAGCCCGGATTCATTAACATGGTGAAAGTTATGGACCCGAAGTATGTGCTACCAATATTTTTCTTGTGTTGCCACAGCTGTAAACAGACTGCAGAAGCTAACAGACATGAACACAGACAGTGGCTTTTCTGCATCACTCGAGGAAAAACTAAAACACAACACTACCCACTCCAGTCCATCTTTCCCACAATCAGGGAATCTTTTTTTTTTTTAAACAATAACAGCTTAATTGATGCTAGGTGTAATGTATTTGTTTTATAAAAGAACATTGCATTGTTTTGAGCCATTTGTCTGTCATCTGTTATTTGTTTTGAGTAGGGCAGAGAAAAATCGATTAAAATCGGATTAAAAAAAAAAAAAAAAGCTGTGGTTTCGCGAGGTTACGCGCATAAACACTGACGCGTAGGTGTAGCCAGGCACTAGTTAGTAATATGCAATGTGCATTTTTTGAGTGTTACAATAATTGAATTACTGGGTTTATATTAAACTTAATCAAAATGTGTGTAGAATCCCTGTCATCCAGGTAGAATCCATGGCAAAAGGAGAAATTCAATTTGTCAACTGGACAAAAGTTGACAAATTGAATTTCTCCTGCTTCTTAGAAGAATCAGCTTGGATGAACTGTGAAACGTATTCAACCAAATAAACTTTTGTCCAGTTGACAAATTGAATTTCTCCTTTTGCCTTAATCAAGATGTCATATACCTTTTAAAAATGTAAACTGGGATTTTCATTCTTCTAGTTGTAATGGCATCCTCCAGTGATGAGTTTGAACACGTGAAAGCAGTTCTCTTGTCCTGTCATGAGGACACATGTGCAAAGGAAAAGATAAACTTTTATGATACTTGGGCGAAGAACTACGACCAGGTAGAACCACACAGTAATTCCTGATAGCTGATAGCTCAGACTCCAAAGGTAATAACTGTGTTATATTTTTGTATTAGGATGTGTCAGTGTTGGAGTACAGTGCACCAGTTCTTGCTGCCAAAATAGTCTCCTCTCATTTCACTGGGGACCGAAACACAGCATTGGTGTTAGACGTGGCTTGTGGTACCGGGCTGGTGGCCAAACAGGTACTTCAACTATTTATTAACATTAACAATTATTTATTAACCATTTGTACCCAGAAAATAGTTTATTTATTTATTTATTTATTTATTTATTTGTATTTATTTTTTTGATAGGGACAATGCACATTAATGAACATAAGTATAAAACAAATGTAAATATGCCGAATTTTAGCTACAAAGCTAGTTTTCATCCGTAGTCCCTAGGTAGGCAACAGTGACATTAATATTTCAATATGTATGTTTACATAATATTAGAAAATATATTGTAGGCTTTGATGATGCATTGTCTCATATACTATAGTGGTTTCCAGACACTCAAAAGTAAAATGATAAAATACTACAGCTGCCCTGCGGCAGACTGACGGAAGTGAGGCGCTGCCAATCTACACACAACATTTTATCTAGGCAAGGTGTGGAAAGCGTCTTGTCAAAGAGTACAACCATTTTCCCACTGTTTGTGATTCTTCAGAGCATTCCTGGAAATCTTTTTTTTTTTTTTAACTCCTTCTGAAATTAGTTTAAATAAACTTTTAATTCTTCTTTCTACTAGAGTCAGAAAGGTGATTGTTAGCCCTCTTAATTTTTGCAAACTGGTTGATAATATTAACCCTCTTAAAGAACTCCATAGACGCTATAAAGAATTATAAACCTTAAAAGGTTAAGTTTATTGGATTCTTTAATGTAGCACAGTATTACACTCATCACTGTTTCTTCCATGTTCAGCTGAAGAGTCTTGGATTTGGTAATTTTGTGGGCATCGATGGCAGTATAGCCATGCTGGAAATGGCTAAGAACACCACGTTGTACCAGGACCTGAAGCTGGGAATGCTGGGAAGTGATCCTTTACCTTTTGAGCCCGGTAATAGATAAGTACCTCAGTTCTTTTTTTAAAATGTAATTTTGCTTATTGAGATTATAATGGAAATCATGATTATTTCATGATTAATGAACATTTAAGGCTGCCACACACTACAGGATTTTTCAGTCTTAAATGATTTCTAAAATGTTGACAAAAAGTACATATCAATCACACACACGAAGAGAATCTTATGAGATTTTAAAGATGATCGCAAAGACTGCTGTGGGATATGGCTGCGGACCACAGGCTAAATTGTGAGCGCACCTTGCATCAGCTGTTTCCTGTCTAAAATCCTGTTTAAATTTACAACTTTATGAGAGGCGAGTAATAATTATTTTTACTATTTCCTGAGTTTGTAACTTGCACCTCTATGTCAGTCTCTCCGACTGCCCCATGGCTTTGTTTTATTGGCTGTTACTGTAGTGTTGCTGATGTTTAGTGGTTACGATATGACAGACCAGCTCACGGTCACACTGATACCACACACAAGTACACCGGCTTCAAAATTGCCCACTAAGACACAAAGGCCGGTCACGCCTTCCCGAGCTTGGGGAGAAGCAAATCGCTGCAATCAGGCAGATTCTCGTGTAGGGTGTGACGGCCTTTACTGCTGTACTATCAAACGTTAACTGTAGGAGAAATGAAGAAATGTTACTTGCACAGATCGAACTATTGCCTATATACATGGTGCTCCTTTTCTTTTGCTGCAGGTGTATTTGATGTTGTTACGATAGCTGGAGCACTCAGTGTTGGGCACATTCCTGTTAATGTGGTCAGAGAGTTGTGTATGGTGACCAAACCAGGTGAGTTTGATTTAATTCAAAGGGTTTTTGCAGTATGTCAGTGGTGTAGCACTAATAGCATTATTAGTGGTTAAAGGGATATGCCACCCCCAGGTCAAACTTGGGCATCTCCCCACAGTCCAGAGACTAAAATAAGTGGTGGAAAGTGTTTTCCTGGTCACCCAGCCATTGTCCGAGTCTGTCAGCACTGACCGCCGCGGTATCTGCAGCTACTCCGTGTTAGACTGGAGTCTAACGGCACCAGAGAAAGATTTCGGCCAAAAGGAATTCATTTGCTCGATGCGTTTCCCAATTACTTTCTGTGTAGTGCGCATTCATATCGAGTGCAAATAAATGTGCAAATCAACACGGAGAGCTTGACTTGGTCATTTTGGGTGGGAACTATTTTTCAGTGCGGAAAAAGAAAGCCGAAGCACAGAGCACGCTGCGCAACAGGGGAACTCCCTTCCTGGTGCGTAACAGGGATTCCCCTGGCAGCGTGCTCTGCTTTCCACCACTTATTTTAGTCTCTGGACTGTGGGGAGATGCCCAAGTTTGACCTGGGGGTGGCATATCCCTTTAAAGGATTGGATAGAAAAGAGTTTGATTAGAGTATTGGAATGAAAAAGATGGAGGGCTTTTTCACTTTTGTAGGTCAAACATTAAAAGTTTATTGAATATTCAACTTTTCAAATGCAGTGAAATTTTCCCATGTAATACTTTACTTATTCTGCTCTCAACACTATGCATCTATCCAGGAGGCTACACCTGTATGACGACTAGAAGCAATAAAGATAATCGTGTGTACAAGGCTGGTTTGGAGCAGGAGCTGGGGACTCTCGAGGAGCAGGGTTTGTGGAGGAGGGTGCAAGTGGTGTCTGTGGACAAATGGGAGCGCGCCGTGTCACATGATGAACAGGGCTACATTTCTGGAGCTGTCTACGTTTATCAGAGACTATAAAATAAGATGCAGGTTAGAGTTGTGGGTTGCTGCATCCATGGGGTGGCAGCACAATATCAAATATCATAATAATGTATAAAATATCGTAAAATCCAATGGTCCAGTATTCAGCTGGCCGTACCATCACCAGAACCCCGCTCCTTTCATCACATCATTGTTCTGTCCTTCATAAACTGCACTGGCTCTCTATTAGAACTCAAACTCAAAAAGTACTCTTTCAAAGGCCATACACAATCTTGCTCCTCCTTACCTTTCCAATCTGCTTCACATCTCCACCTCTTCTCGCTCCCACTTCTCTCCAACTCTGTTTCCCTTGCCCACCTTGTCACCATGGGGGCAGAGCTTTCAGCTGCTGAAGTAAGATCTTATTATGGGTCCTAGCCTCAAACTCCCTTCCACCTGACCTCTGCAACATTGACTCTCTACGGGAGTGGTTCCCAACATTTTTTGTCTCTAATACCCACTAAACATGGTCTCACACACTGAGTAACCCCTATTAATGGTACCAGTGTTTCTTTAGTAATAATAAATCTGTTAGTACATTGCCAATTTGTGACATAGGTCAACCGTGAGCGGGTTGGTGTTCAGTGAGTTTCAATAGTTTACAAAAAAGTGCATATGCAAAAAGTGCAAGGTGCAATATGGAGGTAGGCAGCAGTTTCTTCTTCAGCAGCAGAACACAGAATAATGTGTGGAGGCACCTTTTATCTGGTGTGTCTGATTGGGTAAAACTACAATGGCTAAAACAGGGATGGTAAAAATAAACGCCATCTTAAAATATTGCCCTAACACTCCATAAAACAAACCCAACTAACTATTAAAACCCTATACTATATACTATATAAACTATATAAATAACTATATAAATAAAACCCTAAAACTTCGCGCCAAGTAAACTTTAAAACCCATAAACCAATAAACACATATCCCAGTACCCATGTACAACATATTACACTTGGTCCAGCCCAGAACCTCAAAAGGGAGAGCTTGTTTCCAGGGGACCCTTTTAGGACCTGGACAGAAGAAAAAGGACCACCACACCATTCATTAAAATACTCTAACACACACCAACACTTAAAACATTCCAAAACAGATATAATGCCCCCTATATATTGCACTACTCAATTTAAAAAGTAAGTGGTTCATTAATAATGTTTCCTTTTCCTCCAGGGCCCAGCAGCTGTCAATGTGCCTCAGGATTAAAAGCAGTAAAAGGAAAGACAATAAATACATTTTTAAAACCAATTATGTGCAGCGTCTTTTTTTTTTTTAATACAGTGGAGGAAATGAGTATTTGATCCCTTGCTGATTGTAGGTTTGTTCACGGACAAATAAATGAACAGTCTACCATTTTAATGGTAGGTTAGGGATAGGGTATAGGTAATAAACCAGCCTGTGTGTTACACAATTAATCTTCTTGTTTCATAAAAATTTGTGCCAAAATTATCCTACAAAAATATTCCGAAGGATGTAGAAAGAATATTTTACATTTAAATGCCATTCATTTCAAGTGCTTTGTTAGTAGGAGGAGAGTGTTTCAATGCTGTGGAGACAGCTAGTTGGGCTACATTTTAAACCTATAGGCTAGAGTAGCTTAGTCACTTGCCGCTAGGCTAGCTTTAGAGTACAATTCAAAGGTTATTGAACAAAACTCCCAATGGTAACAGTATTTATTTTTTTTCAAAAACAAAAACTTGCACTGTTCAAATCATTAATCCATGTTATTGATGTAAAGAACTGAAAATGGTCATTTGTTTATTTTTCAATTAGAAGCATTACCATATTACTAAAATCAAAAACTATTTCAATGAAAACATCTTAACAGGTGAAGTTACATTTGAACATAGGAGCCCTTATTTGATAGGAGCTTCACAATTCTTGCATCCACTGAACTTGTGAGTTTGTGAGGAGTTTCTGCTTGAAGTTATTTGCAGGACGTCAGAATAGCCTCCCAGAGCTGCTGTTTGGATGTGAACTGCCTCCCGCCCTCATAGATCTTTCGCTTGAAGATGCTCCAAAGGTTCTCAATAGGGTTGAGGTCAGGGGAGGATGGAGGCCACACCATCAGCTTCTCTTCTTTTATGCCCATAGCTGCCAATGATACTGTAGAGGTATTCCTTGCAGCATGAGATGGAGCATTGTCATGCATGAAGATGATTTTGCTACGGAAAGCACGGTTCTTTTTTTACCATGGAAGAAAATGGT
Source organism: Paratrypauchen microcephalus (assembly GCA_036785185.1). Lineage (NCBI taxonomy): Eukaryota > Metazoa > Chordata > Actinopteri > Gobiiformes > Gobiidae > Paratrypauchen > Paratrypauchen microcephalus. The sequence continues at coordinate 1,415,226 of JAVJIX010000120.1, read as the reverse complement.
CAGTCAGAAACTCCACATCATTTACAGAGGTAATTTTCACACCTTCAGAGACCCTAAAGGGGCCAACCAGCTCTCTGCCCGTGATTCTGGCCCAAAACATGACTCTGCCACCTCCTTGCTGATGTCGCTGCTTTGTGGGGACATGGTGGCCGTTCACCAACCATTCACCACTCCATCCACCACTCCATCCATCTGGACTATCCAGGGTTGCACTTCACTCATCAGTGAACTGTTTGAAAATGAGCCTTCATGTATTTCTGGCCAACTGGAGCCGGTTCTGCTTGTGAGCTTTGTTTAAGGGTGGCTGAATAGAAGGTTTATGGAGAACTGCGAGCCTCTGGAGGATCCTACACTTTGATGTCCGCGGGACTCCAGAGGCACCAGTAGCTTCAAATACCTGTTTGCTGCTTTGCATTTTAGCAGCTGCTCTCTTAATCCAATGTATTTGTCTGGCAGAATCCGTGTGTGCTCTGAATCAGCTACAAATCTCTTAATGGTACAATGATCACTCTTAAGTTTTTGTGAAATATCAAAAGTTTTCATATCTTGTCCAAGTTATTCAACTATTTCACGCTTTTCAGTACTAGAGAGATCCTTTTTCTTTACCGTATTACTTGAAAATGTTGCTCTGCTTAATAATGTGGAATGTTCTTCTTAAGTAATTTTTCCTTTAATTGTATAGACCAGGCAAACTCATTGGCTCAGGTGTGTGAGATGATTTTACTGAGACACAAGGCCATGCTGTAAAATCTGATCTAGAGCCCCTATTACCGACACAGGGCATCATAGGCCGACCTGCCTTATGTTGGGAGAGCAGACAGTGAGCTGAGTATCCTTCTCTGTTGAACGCAGAGACTGTACTGTTCAAACTCCATCTATAGGCCCAAAATACCCATGAGTCTATTGTATTTCTCTGTTGTGTGTGCTTTCAATGACGGATGCGTGTGTGATTTAAAGCTAGGCACTTACAGCCTAATTACCCTGGAAGGACAGTAACTGAGAGCAGTGAAGTTCAGGAGGCTTTGGCAAAAGGCAAAGCCTTATTTGTATAGCACAAATTTGTAAACAAAGTCATTCAAAGTGCTTTATAAAATAAGAAATACATTAAAATCACAATACAAACCAATCAAATCATAAATTATTTCATAAAATTAATAAGAGAGAGACATTAAATGAGAGAGAAGAGTGCGGAATGAAAAATGAAAACCTTTCAGTCATATGCACAGCTAAACAGAACTGTTTTGAGCCTGGATTTAACCAGAGTCAAAGTAGAGGCCTGTCTCACATGTTCAGGAAGACTATTCTAGGTTTTAGCTGCATGAATCTGAAATGTTGACTCCCCATGTTTAGTCCTGACTCTGGACACCAGCAGGAGACCGGTCCCTGAGGTCCTCAGAGTGCAGATGGTTCATATGGCGCTAACATGGAGAGACTTGTACACAAGCAGAGCCTCTTTAAAGTCTATTCTCTGAGCCACAGGAGCCAGTGCAGAGACATGAGCACAGATTTATGTGCTTCCTGGTTCCAGTTAGGACCTGAGCTGCAGCGTTTTGGATGTACTGCAGCTGTCTTAAAGCTAGTTTGAAGAGGCCAGTGAGCAGGCCAATACAGTAGTCTAACCTATTGGAGACAAACGCATGGATAGGGCTCTCCAAGTCTGCTTTAGACAGTATATCTTTGATTTTTGCTATGTTTTTGGATGGTAAAAGACTGCAGATGCTCTTGATTTGATGTGGCTGTCTGATTCCATTATTACCCCTAGATTTCTAGCCTGATTTGAAGGTTTTGAAAGATTCCCCTGTATGTGGCTGAAGCAAATTCCATGTACAAAATCTTGCCGGTGTCAATCAATCTTCTTCAAATCAATATTTATAAGGCGCTTTTCATACAAAATTGTAATACAAAGCGCCTTACAGTGGTCAAGGATTAGAAGATTGACCTTTATTGATCTCGCACAGGAGAAGTTGTTTCTATATTTGACCCGGGGACCATCCCCATGATTTTGTTTGTTTGTGTCAGTGAAAGCAACAGTGGCAGACACTCGCATACACTTCAAAATACGAAAGTGATTAAAATTTTTAAAAAAAGAATTGCCCAGACAAAGTTTCCCCGCGACTGATTCTGTTTTTTTCTCCAACTCGTTATTAGATCAAGACCTGGACTGTTTAATTGCTGTTGGTATTGTCTCAGCCTCGCTCCCCTACAGGATAAATTACTTCGCATAAATTGAACACCAGGGCTGGACTGGGACAAAAAAACTGCCCTGGCATTTTTGGCTCAGAACGGCCCCTCATAATTAGCAGAGCACAACGGACTAATTTATGTTTGTGTTCCCCAAAGTAATGTATTTTACTATTAGTAATGTATTTTACTATTGCTTTGGGTGGTGATTTAAAAAATTCTTGCATTCTAGCAGGCTCTGGATGGGAGAAGTAGTCTACTCTCTCTTCTCTCTCCTCAACAGCTTGGCTTGACTAGACAGGAAGAGTATTACAGATTATTACAGTTTATTAAGTGATAAATAGAAAACCTAAAAACCTAAATTAAACATAAAAATATTGGGAACTACCTGGAAAAACTGTGGAACTATCTAAACCATCAAAACATTTAGTATTTAGTAGGTTACATTTTTATTTTTAGATCAGATAAATCCCATACTAAGGCAGCACAAGACAAGGCAAGATGACTGACCGGAAGTAACAATGCTCTCACTTAAGGTAGCTTAAATCGGCCTATTCAATGTATCATGTGTATGGAATTTTTGTTTATCAAAAAAAGTCTGACCAATGTGGATGCCACCAGTGGAGTCAGTAATGTGGAAACATTTACATGATTAAAATGTTTCTTGTTAACCTAGTGTATTCTTAGACTTAGACTTAGACAAACTTTATTGATCCACAAGGGAAATTGTTTTGGGTACGGTAGCTCACTCATTAAATATAATATATGATGTATAACAGAGGGTAAAAGAACAAAAAGAAAAATGGATGGAAAAGCAACCAAAGAGCAATAGACCTGTGTCAGATGAGACACATTTATATACATAAGATAATGATAGTAAATATATATGTGCAATCAGATTTAAATAGAAAAGTAGTAGTCAAATTTAAAATACAATATCAAATATGATGATAAAATGATTTTGCCCAAAAAACTTTCGGCGAAATTCGCAGTTTTCTATCCATGTGGCATGCCTGTCTATGACCTAAAAGTCCCGGTATTATCCTAACATTACTACCTGCTTACCTGCTGTGATACACCTCCCTGGTCACTCTGTCCCTCGGATTCCCTTTCCACAGTCTCTGGCTGCTCCTCCTCTCCCTCCCGTTCGCTCTGGTTTCCTCGGATTCCCTCGCTTTCCTTTGGGTTCCCTCGGGTTCTCTCGGGTTCCCTGTCCACAGTCTCTGGCTGCTCCTCTCCCTGTCCACCTTCAACCTGGGATGCAGAGGACGTGGAGGCTCCAGCAGCCCCTCCAGAGAATATGTCTGTTATTTTAGAACATTTTGCAGCGTCTGTAGTGAGATTTTTTAATCACTTAGCCCACAAATTCTACGCACCTCCTTATACCAATAGAGCGTTTTCACGAACCCGAAAAAAAGGACGAGTACCCGGACGTGCGGCCATCTTGGGATGAGTACACTCTCAAATTTACATGTATTTAGATAGCGACTATGCAGAAAAAATCTAAATTTCATGAGAAATCTTCCACATTGGAATCCAAAAGTTCCGAACTGACCAGCTGTATAGGGAGAAGTTGGATGCCATAGAAAAGATTCAAGATTCAAGATTGTTTATTTGTTATATGCAGAATCAACACAAGGTCAACAATGCAATGAAATGCTTAGGATCAGTAGAACCGTTGACTCACTAAGATATTCAAGAAGTACTAATAAGATGCAATAATAGTACATGGTAAAGCAGTAGTCGAGTTATAAAATGAAACCAGGGGGGATGGTGGAAGGGCAGGGCAGAATTAGAAGGTACTTTGTTAATATGGAAATGCTTTTATAACTAAAAGTCCATATTATCATTCAATAATGCACAGGATAATATGTTATCACACACAGTCTTGGTTTAGTCTTGGCTTAGTCCTGGTTTAGACCTGGTTTAGCCCTAGTTTAGACCTGGTTTAGTCCTGGTTTAGTGCTGGTTTAGACCCGGTTTAGATCTGGTTTAGTCTAGGCTTAGTCCTGGTTTAGACCTGGTTTAGTCCTGGCTTAGTCTTGGTTTAGACCTGGTTTAGTTTTGGTTAAGTCCTGGTTTAGTCCTGGTTTAGTCCCGGTTTAGTCCTGGTTTAGACCCGGTTTAGATCTGGTTTAGTCTTGGCTTAGTCCTGGTTTAGACCTGGTTTAGTCCTGGTTTAGACCTGGTTTAGTTCTGGTTTAGTGCCAGGTTAGTCCCGGTTTAGTCCTGGTTTAGACCTGGTTTAGTCTTGGTTTAATCCTGGTTTAGTCCCAGTTGAATCCTGGTTTAGACCTGGTTTAGTCTTGGTTTAGTCCTGGTTTAGTTCTGGTTTAGTCCTGGTTTAGTCCCAGTTGAATCCTGGTTTAGACCCGGTTTAGACCTGGTTTAGTCTTGGTTTAGTCCTGGTTTAGTTCTGGTTTAGTCTGGTTTAGTTCTGGTTTAGTCCTGGCTAGGTCCTGGTTTAGTCCTGGTCTAGTCCTGGTTTAGTTCTGGTTTAGTCCTGGTTTAGACCTGGTTTAGTCTTGGTTTAGTCCTGGTTTAGTTCTGGTTTAGTCCTGGTTTAGTTCTGGTTTAGTCCTGGTTTAGTCTTGGTTTAGTTCTGGTTTAGTCCTGGTTTAGTCTTGGTTTAGTTCTGGTTTAGTGCCGAAATAGATGCAGAAATAATCTGATATGACTCACCCATAAAAACGCGGTCACTCGTATCCATGTATGCACGTGTCACGGTCTTTAATAATCCGGAGCTCCGGAGAAAAGGACATATCCCGAACTTATCCCGTGTCCCAAGACGAGAGTTCCTTCTTACGTAGCAAGTTAAGGATTACTCTCTTGGAAATGCCGCGTAAACATTCACGCGGCTCGCTCACAGCTGTGAGCGATCGGCCTCACAGCTGATCGCTCAACTCGAGTACTGGTGTGCGAGTGACTTTTTTTCGCTGAAAACGCGCGGTGCCTGCATTAACTTACCGATTTTCTGGGCACAGAAGCGCTGTGAACAGTGGCTACAGTTTTGAATTGCTTAAAAAAATTTCAGCGTGAGAAATACCATGTGTGGCGCGTGAGCGTGTGAACACGTCGAATTGCGTGTGTCACACTCTCAAAGCGTGAGACTTGAGAGCCCTGAAAAGGTAACTGAGTTACTACACTATAAAAGTAACTAGTTACCTAGGAAAGTAACTAATGCGTTACTTTTTTTTTTTGTTAAAAAATGTCAAATAATTTGGATTTTTTTTGACAGTGCATTATACAGCTTTTGCTGCTTGGCTGGAGTGGCTCCGTCACCGTGGCCTTCATTGTTAACGGCACCTAGCATGCGATTATCATCATGGGGCAGGACAGATCCTCAGTGATGTGTACCCCAAGGAACTTAAAGCTGCTGACCTACTCCACCTCAGCGTTGTTAATGGAGATGGGGGGATGCTGGTCTACACGCTGTCTCCTGATGTCCACGATCATTTCCTTAGTTTTGCTGACATTCAGAGAGAGGTTATTTTCCAAAAGAAGCGCTATATGAAAAAACTTGAATTAATTGACCAAGAAGATCCGTATGAGAAGGATTCAAGTGTATACGGAGGCCAATATGGAGACACTGATGCATGCTTTTGTTGTAATGCCCTGCTCTCTGGTCTTCCCAAAAAGAGTATTTCAGGTTTGCAATTACAGTGTTACTTTTTGTGGCCTCGCTGTTTCGCAGATTTTTTATTTTTTTTTAATGTCAATTTTTTCGTTTTGGGACGTGCAGGTTCTGAACTGTAGTGAGAACACTTCCATGCGCTCTCAGGACTGGTTCCGCCGCCTGGACTCCAGTTCGTTCTGTGAAAACAGACGTGTTTCTTCTCGGGACCGCGGCCGTGTCCGCGCGTACACTTCTCCGGGTGGTCAATGCAGGAAGTAGCAGCAGTGTTTCCGGAACCAGTCCTGGGAGTGCTGTGGTAAGAGTGTGGTGCGCCCTGCTCCGTGAGTCCCTCTGTGCTCACACTCTGTTTGAATGAGAAGCAGTCCGAGCCACACCAGGCTCCAGGGCCGAATATACAAGGAGCAGAGACATGAGTCACTGGATTTGTAGGAAGTCCAGGTCTAAACCAGGTCTAAACCTGGACTAAACCAGGACTAGACCAGGTCTAAACCAGGATTGCGGTTCTTTGCCTTGTTTCGTGACCACGCGCACCCACGCTTCACTATGAATACATTTTGTTGAAAATCTACGAAAGTTTGAGTGTTTAAACAAGAGAGAAATGTGAGAAAATGTTAATACCAGCCTGAGAAAAGTATAATAATTGTAAAATATAAAGTATTTCGCAGATTTCACGTATTGCGGGTTATTTCTGGAACCTAACCCCCGCGATACACGAGGGACCACTGTATTACAAAATTCAACAGCATGTGTCCTGACTAGGACCAGAGGGCGGGATCACATTACACCGGTCTTAAAATCTCTGCATTGGCTCCCTGTGAGTTTCAGGATAGATTTTAAGGTTCTTTTACTGGTTTTTAAATGTCTTAATGGTCTTGGGCCTTCTTATCTTTCAGAACTGCTTTTTCCTTACGAACCTTCACAGGCCCTGCGCTCCTCCGGCAGCAGGCTCCTGGTCATTCCCAAAGTCAGGACACACACTCGCGGAGAGGCGTCTTTTCAATACTACGGCCCTCGTCTATGGAACTTCCTGCCGGAGGACGTCAGGACTGCAGAGAACGTTCATGTTTTTAAGAGTGGGCTCAAGACTCACCTGTTTAACTTGGCCTTTGATTGACTTCGGTCGTCTGTTTGCTTGTCTTTCGTTTGTTCTTTTGTTTGTTTGTTTGTCCGTTTGTTTGTTTGTCTGTTCGTCTGTTTGTTTGTTTGTTTGTCTGTATGTTTTGTTTTTTTTTCCTCTGGCAGCATGGTGGCTGAGTGGCTAGCACTCATGCTTCACAACAAGAAGGTTCGGGTCGCCCGGGCCTTTTTGTGTGGAGTTTGCATGTTCTCCCCGGGTCTGGGTGGGTTTCCTCCGGGCACTCTGGTTTCCCCCACCAACCCAAACATGCGCCATAGGTAAAATCCTCCAGCTTAGGGCTTGACCAAACCGAAGCAAGAAGATCATGGAGATGGTCCCCGGGCGCAGTAATGTGCTGCCCACTGCTCCTAATAACAGGATGGGTTAAACGCAGAGAAGAATTTCTCTAAAGTCACTTCTTCTTCTTCTACCTGGTCTTCTCCCCAAGCCCTTATACAGCACAAGACCTTAAGAAGGTCTGGAGGCAACAACCAGTTTGTGGCTGGTACGAGAGCGCAAAAGTGCAGAAAACTGGAGACAAGCGTATTGTGATGTAAAGGTAGGCATACCTGTATTACATGTGTAACGTGTTTAAATACTGGTATATTGCTTTATATTATTCACGTTTTGCAAAGATTAAAATATTAACATAGTAATACAATTTACTGTAGGGGCTAATGAAGCAAATGAACATGTACAAGTATTTACAACTAACATTTATGCCTTGGATCTAGTTTAGTCGGTGTTTGTTTATGTAAACGTGGTCACTACAAATTGGTTCAAAATTAGCAATCACAATGCACAGTATGAAATACGTACCGGCTGCGAATTGAGCTGAGCATACAGTATGTGAATGTTGTTGTGATTTTTCCAATCCAAGTTCTGTTGAAGTCTGGCGATCCACAATCGCCTCTTTTCCTTTGATAAATGCTCTGTCTGTTCACCCTGGCTGGTCACTACTTTAGGTACACGATAGACCTGCAGGTGTTTTTCTCTGTCCGGTCTATTGTGAAAGCCTAGGACCGCACAATGCTTGACCATTTTGTTTTTTTTTTTACTTTGCGGCATGAATCCACTGTTCGCAGTGCTTCGAATCCCCACAAAATGGCTGACTTCCAGATTATGACGTCACGTGAAAACGCTCTATATGATTTCGAAACTGGTGGGGATCAGCGCAGAGAAAGGAGTGGGACCGCTCTCGTAAGCTTCTATATCCTGATTGGTTTAGTCTACTGTCTATATTGAAGATGGACCAATGGGCCGCCTCCTCTAAATTGTGGGCCGGTGACCGGTCTCTAAGTTAAAAAAAACAAAAACAAAACAGCATCGGCACCAGCCCCCAAGGACTGTCGGCCCACCGGGAAAATGCCCGGTATGCCAGATGGCCAGTCCAGGCCTGTTGAACACTGTTTGCACAGGATGACAAGATAGGGACCCTTATGTTGGTTGAGTAGGACTACACGAGCCCTCTGAAAATAACATCGTAGATTTTAATTTCAGTGTTTATAGGTTTCTTGTTGTTTACAGGCTGAATGACACTGTAAATGTAAAGGTTCATTTTAAGATTTTACTGTCATTCAGAATAGGTTCAGGCAATACAGGTTTACTCTACAGCATCCCCTAGTGGTTGTTTGTGTGAAATGATGCTGAAATCCATCCATCCATCCTGAAAAATCTGGTCTCATCTGAACAGTCACTAAACCCCAGCACCTACAGCCAATCCTGAATCAGAGCCTCTGCAGCTCAGGGAGGGAATTCTGGAGGTTCTGAACTTTCACATAAGACATACATGACCAGTCAAAAGTTTGGACACACTATTTCATTAAAATTGCAATAGGTTATAGGAATGCAAAAAAAAAAAAAAAGTCTAAAATTTTCTAGATTTAGAACTTTTACTAATTGCTCCCATTTGCACAAACAAGCTCTGATTTCAGAGAAATTTGAATTAGTTATTAAACTCTCTGCCCTAAACCAATTTAATATGAAAAAAGTGGAATTTGGCATATTTCCCTACAGATTGAAACTAAATTTAATATGGGAACAAAAAAAATCTGCAATTTTGCACAAAATCCCATTTTGGCATCCTGATCCAAAAAGTTAATGACATGGCAATTGGAACAAAAAGGAGCTCTTTATGTTGTTATCATGGTTAAAATCAACAAATCTCACAATGTGTTACAAATTGTGAGAGGAGTTAGGGGTTTAGGGTAGGAGCTGGGTTAGGGCTACAGTTAGGGGTTAAGGTAAGGTTAGGTAAGAGGTTAGGAGTTAGGGTTAGGAGATAGGGTTATCTTAGGGGTTAGGATAGAGTTACGTAGTGCTTCTCAAATAGTGGGGCGGGCCCCCCTGGGGGGGTGTGGCGTGATGCCAGGGGGGGCGCGTATGACCCTGGGAAACATGTTTTTTTGCTGTACTGTACTAGAACTAAGTGTAATTGCACATCAACAACAGTAGTTGGCAGTGGCGTTCTCACATGCGATTTACGCACAGTCGCACCATTAACAAAACATCCTCTGTTACAGAAAAAACACGTATATTCCACTGAGTCGTGTCCTTTAGTCCGACAGAAGCTGACGCATCAGTGGCACAAGGAGAGAGCGTTTTTTTCAGTGCTTTTAGCTTATGCAAATGAGGTGGTTTTAAGTTTCATTTCTGTAAAACGTAAACAAATGTGCGCAAAGCTGCATTAAAAACACATTAATATTTGAGTCCTCAGTGCAGTCTTTGTTGTAAGTTTCTTTCTTTTTTTTTGTTTATAATGTTAATAAAAGGATACAATGGTGTTCTCATAACAATTTTCTAGACAAATAATACTATTTATAGTCGCGCGCAGGAAGGGGGGCGTGAAATTTTTTCTTCTTCCTAGGGGGTGCGTCACAGAAAATAATTGAGAAGCACTGCGTTAGGGTAAGGGTTAATTTAGGAGTTAGGATCGATCATTCCCCCTTGCAGCTATATTATGAATAACAAAGAGTGCAGTGACATACACAATACATCAGGACAAATGCTCCAAAACTCATTGTTCTCCCTGTGTTGATATGGTCATTGTATTCTATGGCCTTGTTTTGATTTTGCCTAGGGCCTGTAAACACTGTGGTCTACATGAAAACCCATTCATTTCTATCAATTGTTTTTGACAGCAAGGTCCACTTTCAGCTATTTTGAATAAAAATGTAAAACGCTGACCTAACTGATAATTGTCTCTTATTTCTGTAAGGGTAGAGATATAAGGTCTTAAGTCTGTTTTTTCTTTATCACTAAAATAAAGTGATAATGTAGTGATTGGTCTTAAACAGTGCCTCAGTCAAATTCTTGAGAATGAAAAATTAGTCAGGAGGGATGTGCTTTTGAAAACACACGGGGAATCAAAATGTCCTTTGGGAGTTTTCCATGAAAAAATGTGGTTGTTGGTTGACTAATTTAAAAATAACCCAATTTTAAGCAGGCCAAATAATTCTTTATGTCCACTAGGGGGGTCTATTTTGAAAATATGTGTAAAATCCCTCAGTTGTCCAGGTAGAATCTATAGCAAAGGGGAAATTCAATTTGTCAAATGGACACACATTTATTTTGGTAAAACTTTGGTTGACTTCAAATGAGACAAATTGAATTTCTCCTTTGCTATTTTGAAAATATGCAATTAATTTAGCAATTAAACAAACCTATTTTTTTCCCTCTTTTTTATTGAAGTGAAATGTACCACAATTAGAAAATCACTCAATAGTAATATCTCTATGTAAAGAACCTTCAGAATACAACTGTAAACTAAAATGCAGTCATGACAAAGAAAAACTGTTTTGACGTTTTTTATGACGAGCTGCGTAACAGGGGAACTGCCTTCCTGGTGCGTAACAGGGATTCCCCTGTCAGCGTGGTGTGTGCTTCGGCTGTGTTTTTCCGCACTGAAAAATAGTTCCCACCCAAAATTACCAAGTCAAGCTCTCTGTGTTGATTTGCACATTTATTTGCACAGTCGATATGAATGTGCACTACACAGAAAGTAATTGGGAAACGCATCGAGCAAATTAATTCCTTTTGGCCGAAATCTTTCTCTGGCGACGTTAGACTCCAGTCTAACGCGGAGTAGCTGCAGATACCGCGGCGGTCAGTGCTGACAGACCTGAACAATGGCTGTGTCACCAGAAAAACGCTTTCCACCACTTATTTTAGTCTCTGGACTGTGGAGAGATGCCCAAGTTTGACCTGGGGGTGGCATATCCCTTTAACTGTGCATGGGACAAAAAACGAATGGAACGGCGGTTGTCGCGCCGGATATGACGCACATCCCCCTCCAAAGACGCTCAGAACCGTGCACTCGCTGAATTGGGAAACGGCTATAGCTAACACGCTAGCTACCGCATTCCAAATATGAGCATGGAGGCGCTTCCGGCTCCACTGACTCTGGCTCCAATTGGCTTTACATTGAAAAATTGTCACCACTCTCTGTAACTGCTGCAGTGAGCCTTGTCATTGTGTTCTTAAAATCTTCATATTAACCCACTCTATATGATCCCAGTCTTTTTGCTATTTTGTCCATGAATAAATTCCTATTCCTAAAATGGAACTCGGCTCCAAATGTGTTCCTATAACTGTAGCTCATGGGTGACTTGACATTCACTTAGTCCACTTCTTTATTCAGTCCATGGTGTGTGCACATTTGACTTGCAAATAAATAAATGACTCACGATTTCTTAATTTTTAAAACAAGCTATGATTCTTTTCTATTTCCCTAAAGCTACAGGTGCCCTGGGGCAGACTGATAGAGATGTGGCAGCCATACTAACTACACACATCATCCCTCTTATACAGCAAGCTCACAGACAGGGTGGTGAACTGTATTGCCTATGGACACAAGGACACAAGCTGTACATACCTGACAACCAAAACAGAAGCATCTCTTTTGGTCTGTTTCCGTGGAGATTCTTGCTCCTCTGTCCTCTTGAGGCCTCTGTCTGTGGGAGTCTGTGGGGATGAGGTGGAGGAGGTGGACAGCTGTTCCTGCTGGTAAAGATCCAAGGCCTGAAGCTGAATCTTTTTACTCTCCAAACTATAGAAAAGAGTTTAAGTTAAAATATGCATTAGTAGTAGGCCTAGTCGTAGCAGTAATATAGAAAGTATATGTTACCGTATATGTATATATAAGTATTATTGTATCAGTGATTCTCAAATGATGAAACTTCAGTATCTTCAAGCTGCAACTGGTGAAAAAAAGCAGATTTTTTTTTGTCTTTTTTGTTCTTTGTCTTTTTTTTACCATATCTTTATCACTAACATTTCTCAAAATCAGAGTGAAATACTTTTTACTCTTAAAGTACATTTTTAAAAAGCTTAAGTGTTTGATACTTAAAGGTGCATTGTGTAACTTTTCTCATGGAGGGTCCATCGAATACTTTTCTCCATGGAAATGTTATTGTTTGTTGGGAATGTTTCACAGTATGGCATTAAACCTTTCTATCTTTAACCAAACAACCTTCAACCCCAACCAAAAACTTACATACTAGTAGTGCTAGAAGATAAAGCAATCATCGGAGAGATACATACCAATACTCGCTGTATTTATTAGCCAGGAGGGTCAGGGTGATGTAGGGGTGATCAAGGACTGCCTCTGGACTGATCCGGGTTTGTGGGTCTAAGTCCAGCTTGCGTTTGACCAGGTGTACAAAAACAGCACAATCAAAGTCCTCTGCTTCACACCTGTCCTTCACGTCTTTGTAAGGATCCATCTGAGGAGACAAGAGCAGATTTAGTAGACAGAATCTCTCTGTTTCATGTGATGTAGTAGTAAGCCGTCACTTTCTATAAAATCATGAATTTACAGTTGCACTATGTAACTTTTTGGTTGTGGGTCCGTCACCTTCTTGTTTCTATGGATTTGCCTGGTATGTTCCACAGTATGACATTAAAGGAAAAGTAACGTTTTTGACAATTTGAGCCTTATTTCTGTAATAAAACAAGTTGTTTTACTCACCCATATCACTTTGGTGTCATATGGAGCATTTCCGGAGATGTTTTAGATTAGCGTTAGGCTAACGCAGTCGCCTAGCGCGACTTATAGCCATAGCTCGGGGCATTCCCAGAGCATGTAATATTTATCCGAGATTTATCCATAGTTTACAGCTATGCGTTCCATGTTTGGGTCCCGGGAGCTGAGAGCACACTCCACGCATGCGCACTGGCGTCCTCATCTACTCGAAACTATGGCTAAATCTCGGATTACAGGCCACTTTTGACCAAACGAAATCATAGACTAAAGACATCGAGCTTCTATGATTTGAAAAGTGCTAAAGTTTGTGTTATTTGGAGCCCGCACGGGGCATATTACATGCTCGGGGAATGCCCCGAGCTATGGCTATAAGTCGCGCTAGGCTAACGGCTTTAGCCTAACGCTAATCTAAAACATCTCCGGAAATGCTCCATATGACACCAAAGTGATATGGGTGAGTAAAACAACTTGTTTTATTACCGAAATAAGGCTCAAATTGTAAAAAAAAAAAACGTTACTTTTCCTTTAAACAGCTCTACTTTACATTTATTCAATTACAGGTAGTTTTATAGCTCCAAAATAGAGGGGAGCGGGGTCACCTCTCCACAGATCTGACCTGTAACTTGGTCTGGTTTGGTCCATGAAAATAAAAAGATTTAATGCCACACTGTGAGACATTCTAGACAAAGGAATAAGTAGCAATATTTCCATGGAGACAAGAAAGTGGCGGACAGCCCATTAACAAGGTTACACAGTGCATCTTTAAGGACTTTTTACAAACTCACAGAAATGTTTAGTATTAAATCAGCTGTTCTCTTACTGTGTAAATACTGTCCAGTGATGGAACAGTGCATGGATTCTGCCGCTGCTTCTGCTTAACCTAAAAACACACAATAAAAGCAGATGACATAGTGTTGATAGTGAAAGAATGTGCATAAAACATTTCATAAAACATTTGGTTTCAATTTTCTCAGATATTCTAAATTACTTCAATAAAAATTGCTTAAAAGTGCATTGTGTAACTTTTCTGGTTGGGGGTCCATCAAAAGTTATTGCTTTGTCTGGAATGTTTCACAGTATGAGATTAAACTTTTCTATCTTCATGGAGTCTAAACTAGACCAAGATACAGGTCAGATCTGTGGGGAGGCGACCCTGTTCACAGTCAGAATGTTTTTTGGGGTATTTTTGAGCTATAAAACCACTTGTAATTTAATAAATGTGAGGTAGAGCTGTTTAATATCATACTGTGACAAGCATTTGAGGGGCCACGTACCAGAAAAGTTACACAATGCACCTTTAATCTGTGTGTGTGTATCTGTAGTCCTGGTGCAGTACCACAGTCTGGAGTCTCCAGTCTGGAGATCCTTCAGGGAGGCAGAAGTAGTTTTTTGTGTATTGGCCAGAGCCAGAGCGCTGCCCCAGAGGATGCAACGCAGGACAATGGATTAGAACAACAGACAATGAGTCTTTAAAGGTCGCCGTTGAGATGTTATTGCTTTGCCTGTAATGTTTCACAGTATGGCATTAAATGTATCTGTATCCATGTAGACAACAAGAGAAGTTACAAGTCAGATCTGCAGAGTGGAGAGCCTGGACATAGTAGGTATTTTCAATGTTACTGTGAAACATTTGCAGGCAAGCCAACACGTTTCCATGGAGACAGGCAGGAAAGTTACACAATGTACCTTTAAATTATCCTGAAATGTATCAAATCATATGTCAAACCTGGTGGCAACTAAGGTTTATTCATACTAGCTGTAGTAGCGTGAATAGTAGTAGTAGCAGTAGTAGTAGTAGTGGTACTAGCAGTAATATTTGTAGCATTAGTAGTAGTAATTAGTCTGGTTAACACCTGACCATATCACAAGTGAGATATGGGTCTGGAAACTCGCTTCGAAAAATCCCGTAGCGGAGGTGTGGTTAGCGATTGCCAACGGCCGTTTATTGGGCGTTATGAATGTCTATCATTGAGCGTATACGTAAGTCCATAGCCGCTTCCGTTTGTCATGTAGTACGCGTCACCGTCTTGCCACACCTCCCCCGCTTTCTGATTGGGGCCCTAAATCTGGGACTCTCGCGTTTCCAGGCCGCCTTCCAGTTCGAAACGAACGGAAGCGGCCTGGGAATTCCCAGGCTAAGTAGTAATAGGAGTAATAGAAGTTGTAGTAGCAGTAGTAGTAGTAGCGTTAGTAGTAGTAGAAGTAGTGCAGAGGTGTTGAATAGAGTAAAACTCACCAGATCCTCATTGTTGTTGGCCCAGAAGAGGAGTTCACTGAGGAACATCTTGGCGATGGTGCAACCCACAGACCACATGTCCACTGTCTCACAGAAAGATGATCCCACCACCACCTCTGGAGCCCTGAGCACAAACACCAACCAGAAATTATACTCATGTTCACTTCACTGCTTTGATCCTAATGTTATTTGGTCCTGCTTTAGTCCAGGTTTAGATAAGGTTTAGTCCAGATTAATGTCTGAATTGTATCCCAATTTGAAACAAAATTTGGATGTAAATGCAGCCAATGAGTAGGTACTTGGTACTGTGGTACTGAGTAATACTATTTTGAAGTAACTTGGCCTAGATTAAGTTTAGTTTAGTCTTAATTTAAAGGGACAATGTACAGAAACATTAAACTCATAAAAAACAGATGTTCCACACCAGATTAGAGCTATATAGCTAGTTTCCATCTGCAGTCCCTTAAGTTATGTGGAATTTTAGCTACTCTTCCCATAGTAAGTAAAAGTCTGTGCTTTCAACAGTTTGCTCAAGCTTAAAGCAACTAGCATGCTATCAGCGCATTTCCTGTCTATCTCACATACCTGTAGTAGAGCGTCTGTACGAGTTGACCAGGCTGGGCATCACTCACAGAACAGGCCAGTCCAAAGTCGATGAGTTTGACCTTGAGGGGCTGTCACACGTGGTCAATCAACACATTCTCAGGCTTCTGTTCTCAAGAACAGAAGCGCTCCAATCATCTAAAAAACCCACATGAAGAGGAGGCGTCATAGGAGGAGGCGTCGTATGGCCCATAGACTGGCTGGTCCTCTTCCAGACCAGAGGAGGTGTCGTCTGGGAGCACGACGGCAGGAGCAAGCGGGGGCGCGGCAGCATGAGAAAGCGGGGGCGCGGCGGCAGGAAAAAGCGGGGGTGTGGCAGCATGAGAAAGCGGGGGCGCGGCGGCAGGAAAAAGCGGGGGTGTGGCAGCAGGAGTGGTGGAAGAAAAGCACAAGAGCGGAGTGGCGGGAGCAGCGGCGGCGTTCGCGGGGAGAGGTGGAGCGGCAGCAGGTGCGGGCAGGGGCGTAGAGGCTAGCAGCAGGCGGGGACACGAGTGCAGGAGCAGGTGGCAGAAAAGGAGAAAACGGGGGCGCAGTGGCAGGAGCAAGCAGGGGCATGGCGGCAGGAGAAAGCAGGGGCATGGCGGCAGTAGCAAGCGGGGGCGCACCGGCAGGAGCAAGCAGGAGTGTAACATCTTCCATCAGGTAGGGGCGCGGTGGCTCATGCGGGAAGGGACGCAGCCTCCGACTCTGTGTCACCACGTCCGGGAAGGGGTGCAGCCTCAGGACCAGGCAGTTGTGCGGCAGGTACAGGTGGAGCCTATCAGGAGGAGCAGGCAGGGGCGTGGCGGCAGGCGTAGACAGGGGCATAGCTTCAGGAGCAGACAGGGGAATAGCAGGAGGAGCAGGCCGGGGCATAGCGGCAGGAGGAAACAGGGGCATAGCAGCAGGAGGAAACAGGGGCATAGCTTCGGGAGGAAACAGGGGAACAGTGGCAGGAGCAAACAGGGGCATAGCTTCAGGAGGAAACAGGGGCATAGCTTCAGGAACAGACAGAGGCATAGCTTCAGGAGCAGACAGGGGCATAGCGGCAGGAGCAGACAGGGCATAGCAGCAGGAGGAAACAAGGGCATAGTGGCAGGAGCAGACAGGGGCATAGCTTCAGGAGGAAACAGGGGCATAGTGGCAGGAGGAAACAGGGCCATAACTTCAGGAACAGACAGAGGCATAGCTTCAGGGGCAGACAGGGGCATAGCTTCAGGGGCAGACAGGGGCATAGCTTCAGGAGGAAACAGGGGCATGGTGGCAGGAGCAGACAGGGCATAGCTTTAGGAGCAGACAGGGGCATAGCGGCAGGAGCAGACAGGGGCATAGCTTCAGGAGGAAACAAGGGCATAGAGGCAGGAGGAAACAGGGGCATAGCTTCAGGAGCAGACGGGGCATAGCTTCAGGAGTGTAAATGTGTGAGTGTGAGTGAATGTGTGAGAGTGAGTGAGTTTGTGTGAGTGTTTATGTGTGAGTATGTAAGTGTGGACTTAGGGTTAAAGGCGGGGTCCTGTTGGAGGTCTAGATGCCTGATGAAACACTGGTGTGATGGATCACACAGATCTGTGGAGAGGAACACAATGTGTCACACGCTGCTGCTGCTGCTGCTCCTGCTAACATTCTAACAGCTAACATCCAAGAGACCAGCATCATGGAAGGATCTATGTGGAGCAGAGCCAGAGCGGAGAACCTGAAGGGTGAAACTCATTGTACAACAGGGCTCTCAAGTTTTGAGCGGGGTCGTGCGTGAGACTAATTTCCGAGAATTTTGTTAAGCAATTCAAAACTGTAGCCACCGTTCACAGCGCTTCTGTGCCCAGAGAATCGGTTAGTTAATGCAGGCACCGCGCGTTTTCAGCCGAAAAAAGTCACTCGCACCTCGCTGGTGTCCCTGGGGATGGCCTGATAGACAGTAGACTGTCTATGTCAAATCTAAAGCATATCTCTGTAAAAGTGGCAGTTATGGACTTGAAATACTTTTATGGTGTAAATCAGTGTTTTCCAACCAGGGGTACAAGTACCCCTAGGGGTATGCGAGCACACTGCAGGGGGTACTGAGCAGTGTCGCTGCCAGGCAGGGGAGATTTTTTTAATTTTTAAATTCTAATTAGAGTAAATTTGAGTTAAAGAAAAGAGAAAAAATGCCTGAGAATTAAATTTTCAAATTAAGGAGATGAAATAAAATGATTTTCATTTATTAATCTGTTGTGTCACGTTCAACTTTTGGAGAATTATCAACACGTATGATTTATGCAATGTTATGGCCTAGTTTTAAATAATAGGTGTTTCCTTATGTGAACACTAGAGTGCGCACACGCGCAGTGATCCGGTTATTAGTTTCGCACTGAGGAGTCAGGCTGTATCTCTGTAATGTTCCTAAGTGAGTCCAGACAGTAAAGTTCAGCACGGAATCCAGAACCCAGTTTCTTCTTTATTTTATATCATTGATCCTACATGATATTCAACAGTGGACAGCACATTTGAGTGGCACATTACAGTGGACTGGAGATACTTTAAACATGAACTATAGAAGCCTAAAGGTCCATGTTTAGATGACTTTTAATATGATACTTTCAACAGATTTTTTTTGGTCCACTTAGAATGAGAAAGACAAAAATCTGTTCATGAGCTTTGTATATGTTGTATGTCAGTGTGAGGGTCCTGCTGTGGTCAGTGAAACATTGAACAGTACAATATTTTGAAAAATAACCTCAAATAAATAAAATAAGTTCAAATACAAAATATGGGCTACACCCAGGTGAATGTTTTCCACCCATAAATGAGCAGTGTATAAATCTGTAAAACCACATTAAGAGATTTTTTCGGCTTGATAAATATAACCTGCATATAGCTGCAGATTTTTTAAAAATGTATTATGTATTATTAAGTGTGTATATATCGTGTGAAAAGTTTTCAGAAGTCCATGGTTGTGCATTATCGTGTCCTCCAGATGGCAGTGTGTACCATGATTCTTGTTTGTGTTTGTCTTCACTCAAATTAGCAATATTTTAGTGATAAAAGGAGAAATTCAATTTGTCAACTGGACAAAGTTTATTTAACGTCGAAAACGTTTCGCAACTCATCCGAGTTGCTTCGTCAGTTCTGGTTAGCGTGCTGATGGACACTGCTTATATCTAGCTGCAGGGAGGAGCTAACTATACTGAAATTATTCTGAATAATTTCAGTGTAGCTTATATCTGCAGCTAGATACTGTATAAGCAGTGTCCATGAGCACACTAACCAGAACTGACGAAGCAACTTGGATGAGTTGCGAAATGTTTTCGACCAAATAATCTTTGTCCAGTTGACAAATTGAATTTCTCCTTTTATCATGGATTCTACCTGGACAACCAAGGGATTCTTCACACAGTATTTTAGTGATTATATTTTTGTTATGAATGCCTTTATCACGAAATAATGGACGTATAAAAACACAATTTGATAATGCAACTATAAGGCAATACATTAAATATATAGCTACAACACCATACCAAAGATGATTCTTGTTCAAGGTGACACCGAAATGCTGTCTACTTTGACTATTAAAGTCAAAGTAGATAGGCCTATCATGCGAGCAAAAAAGGAATTGGCCTACTTAATTACCTTAATTAATTTGACATCATAAAACAATGGGAAGGATTTGATACACCAGAGATGAAGATTCACATCTTTAATTAGGCCTAGTACAGTCTTAAGAATGTCAATACAGTCTATGTATATTTATTATCTTCTAAGGGAAAACTCTTGCATATTTTATTGCAGTTCAAGGTTGTTTGGAAGAGTCATGTTGTTGCCACATTTGAATAACAAAACCAAAACAAAGTATTTCCTGATAGTGAATTACTGAAACTCTCTTCTATCCTTGTTTAAATACTCTGTATACTTTACACAGACGAACCAGTCTCGGTTAAACCTGTTTGTCATAATAATAGCTAATAGCCAGCAACTCAAAAACACAAGATGCAACAAAAAAAAAACAAAACTGCATGTGAGTAATCACACTAGAAGAAAACAGATTTTAGTAATTTGCGACAACAATCTGAAATTTTAAAACATACTTTTTATGAAGTAATTATGCTTTGCCCCTCACAAAACTACTATTGGTTTAAATCAGGCATGTCCAAACTATGGCCCGTGGACAAATTTTTCATGGCCCTCAGGCTTCCAGGTGAATTGACCCAAATTACCTTGAGCAGAACTTTTGACTGAAAGTTTTTTGAAAATCTGCTTTGACAAGACAATATTTATTATTTATTGTGTGGATTTGAGGATCTTAGCATGAATAAAGGACTGATAGCTCGTTCTAACGTGTTAAACATGCATATATTTCAATTACTGTACTGTACTGTAGTGAGCACCAGTCTATGGCCCTCGATCGGCCCTCTGCTTCGTCTGTGTTTAGATATGTGGCCCTTGATGAAAAAAGTTTGGACACCCCTGGTTTAAATCTTTATTAGGCTAATTTATATTTATAGACTGCTGTGTAATATGTCATTGTTTTGCCATTGTTACTGTCATGCAGAGATAATTTAAGTACAATTTGTAGCATTTCTTTCATTCTTTGTTTTTATTGATATAAGGTCTCTTTGTCAAATACAGGCAGACAATTTAACATTTAACATGTAACAAATAAGATGTATGACAATCATTCCCCTTACAATGCTCATCAGATCACCCAAAAAGCACTTCAGTGTGAGACTTGTTGAGTTTGTTGGTGCTACTGAATTTATAAAATTATACAGCATTCTCCACTTTTGTCACACTTGGAAGGTTTGTGATAATTTACTAAAAGTAAAAGAGCTTCCAATTGGTTCTATACTTCTGACATTTGCTAAGAATTTTCATATCTTTTGTTTAGCAGTAGTAAAAGTAGGTTATTTCATTTCTAAAATATAAATGATTTAAATCAAAGTATGTTCCTCATCTTAAACTTTAGTGTATATTAAACTGAATTTAAACACTGACTAAAATTATATTCTATTCAAACCATAGACCGTATATAGAAGTCTGTGATTCAGTCTAGAGAAGCTGTGTCCAAACTATGGCTTAGGGGCAAATGTGGCTTCTTCTAAAATGGCCCAAATGACCATAAGCATAAAATTTTAACAGCAAATATAAGTCATTCTACCACTATTACTTAAATAAAATCACACTGCATTGTGATTCAGACCTAAAATTACTCTTTCAAGCCTTATTAACCACAAGTCTATGTCCCTCTGCTTAGAATATGTTTCTTGATGTTTTACTCTGCGAAAAAAGTTGTGACAAACCTGATCAAGAGCAAATAAAAAAATGTCACTTTCAAATCTTTACTTTGTTCCTGCACAGAAGCAACATTGGACAGTAAAGGAGCTTACAGATTCAAACATTGTCACATTTTGTTTTTGTCCTTCATAAAACTATAAAAAATAACATTAATGTAAAACATGTAAGTACAATTGTCAGTGTAAAGTAGAATACATTTAGCAAGTTAAAAAGTCATAAGTACGTTTTGGCTGGATTTGATGATGCGTCCTCATTGTCACTTTGGGCCACCTCTGCCACCTCCTCTAACTCAGCTCTTTTCAGTTGGGACTTTGTTGTTGACGCCTCGCTTAGGTCCGATTTGACTGACCCAGGGCGCTTCGTTGATGGCACCCAAGACCTTTCCGACTCCCCTGCTACTGGCTGATCATCTTCCACCTGTGGCCTGATGTACATGTTCATTGGTTGTTCGTAGCTTTGAGCTTTCGACATTGCTCCTACAGGATGGTTTTGCACTGATGGTAGCCTGGAATGGGACCCTGCTTGACTTCCTCCATTTGAAGATCTGACCACAAGGTATCTCACCGAAGGGTTCTTGTCTGAATCGTGGGACTTGAGTGGGCACGTTGAATTTATAAACAAACCTCCCCCTAGTATTAGCAAAATGGCAGACCCCCATCCTATGTACAAGCAAGCCCCAAGTTCTCGTCTCTGGGCATCAATCGCAGCGCTGTAGAACTTCTTCACCACCGCACCAGCTACCCATGAAGTTGGTATCAAACAAAGCAGTCCGGTTGCAATCAAAACCGCTCCAGCTGCAATAGCAACTTTCCCTTTCGTCTCAGGACCTTCATCATCCAAAAATTTTGTGCATTTGCCTCCAACGAATGCCAGAATCAAGCCGGCACCACCTGTTGTGATAGCGAGGATCATTAGCGCCCTGGCAGCCTGGAGATCGCCTGTTAGTGCCAGCATGGAATCATAGGGTTTGCACTGGAGTTGTCCCGTGCTCTGGACCACGCAAGTCATCCAGATGCCCTCCCACACAGTCTGAGATGTGACAATTGTGCTCCCCACAAAAGCAGTCACCCTCCACATTGGAAGCACACAGGCGAAGATGATCCCAGCCCATCCAACCAAGCAAAGGACACTCGCAAGCATCTGAATCCCAACTGATGCCATATTGAAAGTTTCTAAAGTGCGTCAAATTATTCTGTCTCTTTCCTCTGACTCTGTTGCTTCTCAGTGCTGTTCACATACCTCAGTTGCGTCTATTTACAACATTGTATCGTCCTCAAGAACGGAGAGCTGTCCAACTGTCCTGCAGGTTTTCCCGGCCAAGTTTTTTCTCAATATTTTGTTGTCCAGTTTTGTTGTTTCATCTAAAACCACTTTTCATTTTCCTCTCGAGTGGAGTGCGGGTTTCTATTGTGTTACCTGACGTATGTCTGTGCTGCCGTTCATGTGTTACCGGACCACACCTACTCTATTGAGAGAGAAGGGAGGGAATCTGCCATGGAGACAGAGGCAACCATGACATCACAATGGACTGTATTGCTTAGCTATTGTTTATTTATATGCTTTTAATCTATTTTGTAAAATAGATATACAACTCCTGTATAATTATGTATCTTTATATTTACATATAAAATATGTAAATATCTGATATTGTACATGCACACAAATACAATCTACATTATATTTTTCTATAGCAATGATAGCAATATGACTGCCCTAATACAGTTCTGGTTACCGTAAGTATAAAGTAAATAGAAATTTCCGTGTCTTTATATGGCGCAACAAGAGCAGAGTTAAGTGGTGAAAGAAAATCTCGTGGGACAAAATTGGTTTCATTCTAGTCGCCTGAGTGTGTGTGCAGAAAAACCTGTTTAAAACACGCTCTCCCCTCCCCCCAGTGCCACAGCAGTCTCTAAACACATGGTATTCACATTGCAGGCTGCTTTACAGAGTAAAACCTTTTAGTTTAGTTTGAATATCTAAAGGTCATGCCAACTGGTATCACTGTGCAGAGTAATTAAGTTTACCACTCTTTTCTTCATTTCTAAAATATAAATTATTTAAATCAAAGTATGTTCCTCATCTTAAACTTTAGTGTATATTAAACTGAATTTAAACACTGACTAAAATGATATTCTATTCAAACCATAGACTGTATATAGAAGTCTGTGATTCAGTCTAGAGAAGCTGTGTCCAAACTATGGCTTAGGGGCAAATGTGGCTTCTTCTAAAATGGCCCAAATGACCATAAGCATAAAATTTTATGCTGGGATATTTAGCAAAAAGAAAGAAGTATAAGGTTTGTTTTACATTCATTTTGTTCACTATAAATGACAATAACTAAACTAAAATCAATAATATTAACAGCTATTGACTTTCTGTTCAAAGCTGCAAAACTAAGAAGCCCCCACCTCTTCATAGTGGAGTATCACTGTATCCCACATTTTCAAGTGTGTGTTTTGAACAATGGCGGTGACATTTTTTAACCCTACATGTATGACCTAAATTCTTTGAATAATGACAAGTCGGTTCAGGACAGTGAGTGGAGATGTGATAGGTGAAAACTCTCAAGCCTCAAATGTATGCAGGACAATCCACAATTGTATTTTGATACATGAATCCACTTTGATGCATGAATCCATAAAAATAGAGCTCCAGTGAGTAAGCTAATAATGATCTGCTGCTGAAACCCTCATTCATGCATTCATCACCTCTCGAATCATCTACTGCAATAGCCTTTTCTATGGTCTACCCTCCAAAACTTTCAACAAACTCCAATACATTCAAAACTCTGCTGCCCGCCTCCTCACCCACACGCGCCACAGAGACCACATCACTCCTGTCCTCCAAAACCTCCACTGGCTCCCCATCCCTCAGTGTATCCAATTCAAAGTCCTCCTCCTGACCCACAAAGCCCTCCATAACCTGGCTCCATCATACCTCTCTGACCTTCTGCACCGCCACACCCCATCCCGCTCCCTCCGTTCCTCCGACACCAACCTCCTGTCCCTCCCCTACAGGACCAAGCTCCGAACCTGGGGTGACAGAGCCTTCTCCATTGCTGCCCCCACCCTCTGGAACTCACTCCCACAACCTATCCGTGACTGCTCTGACCTCCCCGCCTTCAAAAAATTGCTCAAGACTCACCTTTTTAAAACTGCTTTTAATGTTTCTTAATGTTTAATGTTTTTCTGTTTATTGCTTTGTTGCTTGTTTTGTTACTGATTTTACCTCTTGTACAGTGTCTTTGAGTGTCTTGAAAAGCGCTTTATAAATAAAATGTATTATTATTATTATTATTATTAATGATGGAATGCTGTTACAACATTTACAACATTATTAAAATCATAAATCAACCATTTTACATAATATGTCCTAGAATTTATAATATGCTGTATATGACTGTGTATTCAGAATAACCCTCAAATCGGGGAGTTGGTTTGGGTAAGACACTTCACTCATTAAACATGTGGTAATAAGCTGTCATTGCTGTGAAATAACTTTCTAAAGTGGTGCATCCGATCATAAAAGTTGGGGGTTTGGTGAGTTTGAATATGGTGTTCTGCTTTTATTTGCTTAAAAATTGTGGACCTATTCCTGTACTCAGCTGTTATTACATATGGAAATATCCATTGTACCAGTAGACTCTAGACTACTGAGAGTTTTCCAGCAAAGAACTCATGACTCACTTAGAATAAGACACAAAATGTTCAGTGAGCTATGTTTTAAACAGTCGGTACAAATGCATTTCAGACAACATTAAAAAACAAATAACAAAGTATTACATTTAGTAGTTTATAAAAGTTTAAAGTTTACATAAAGTCAAAAAGTCAGTCTGTGCAATACATAAGTACAAATTTAATATTTATGAAAAAAAAATACACTATAATTCTTCTACCAGCACTATATTTCCCACTTGTTATGTATTTGCATAATGCATGATCTGCATCTCAAAGCTTATGTGTAAAATACACTGGAAAACTTAAATAAAACGGAAATAACCTTAACCTGTATAATTCACATTTATACAGTACTATACAGTATAGTACTATTTTTACAGTGCAATACTGTAAACTAGAGGTCACAAATCAGTTCAGGTTTAACATCTAAAATAGCTAATAAGCCCATTTCACAATTGTAGCATGTGTCTATTATCATTGTATTTTTACAGTAAAGACATTGTTCTACTACACAAACTACATTAATACATCATATTTTTTCTAATGTCATTATATATGTTCAGTTGAATGAGCATAAACTGTCCATTTTCTGACAGTCTCTTGTCTTACACATAGGCCTTGCTGCTGGCCATGGAGCCCGCTTTGGAGTACTTTACAGGGTATTCCTCACTGGGTGGGCATGAGCTACAGAGGAGACCACCACCCAAAAACAGCAAACCGGCTGCACCCCATCCGATGTACAGAGAGGCCCCGAGCTCCCTCCGCTGAGCATTGGTCATGACTGGATTGTAGAAGTCCCTAATGATGGTATTGGCGGTCCAGCAGACAGGAATCAACACCATCACTCCTGCCGCGATGAACACAATTCCAGATGCAATGGCCACTTTGCATTTCTGCCTCTCGTCATCTACAAAGTTTGTGCATTTCCCTCCAATAACCCCAAGTAGGATGCCGAAGACTCCAATGATGACGGCGATAACGACCATAGCTCTTGCTGCCTGGAGATCTTGAGGTAAAGCGAGCAGGGAATCATAGACTTTACATTGCATTTGACCAGTACTTTGGGTCACGCAGTTCATCCAGAGGCCTTCCCAAATGACCTGAGAAGTTACAATGTTGGCACCAATAAATGCAGTGACTTTCCATGTGGGTAGAGCACAAATGATGATGCTACCCAAGAAACCGATGATAGCAAGGACCAAGCCTAGCATCTGTCGCCCCGTGGACACCATTTTGGTAAGATTAAGTCTTCAAAAAGCAGGAAGAAGAAAAGTTAGTTGTTATGAGGTGGTTAAGGGTGTAGAATGTTTGACAATGCCCTGTGTGGTGAAGTATTTGTAGTAGGAGGAGGGGCCAATAGTTTCTGTGAAAATGCAGAAAAACTTGACTGAGAGGTTCTAAAGAAATGCAAATGAAACATATGGTAAATGTTTATTGCAAGAATAATTCAATTGAATGGTAAGTATAGAGCAGTAAGAGTAAAATAATGTGTTCAATGGATTAAAAAAAACTGTAGATGTTTCTGAATTTGTGAGTATGTAATCAAAACTAGGTCATAGAGTAATACGTTCAAAAACATTGAGTGAACATGAAGTGGTTATTTTGAACTCAAAAGAGGGATTTAAAATTTTAAAATTTTTATTACTGAATGAACCTATGTCATAAAAGTAGAAACTAACACAGTCCCTCATATTGAGTTTTGTTTGCAACAAAATGAAACAATAAAATAATAATTTGCATGTATTCATTGTGTTTAAAAAAAAAACATTTTGTCTTCTTTTATAACAAAACTTTTCTTCTAATAAGACAAATATTGTAAAAATCATGTCAAACAAAATATATTAGGTAAATAAGCTGTTTAGCCTTTGTCTTATTAGAAGAAAACACAAAGCTTCACATTGAATCAGTCATGTTTAGTCTTATCATTTCCATTACATTCTTACTAATAGAAAAACTAAATTGACGTTCAAACCTTAGTTTCAATCTTCTTTATGGGAATTTTATAGTCACAGGAAATTGCCATATTGGGAGATCACAGGTCATTCAAAATATTGTCCGTGCCATATAAGGACATTTTCCTGAAGCACTCCCAAAGAAGCGCCACCTGTGGTTTTGGTGTGTTACTGCACCTGAGTGAGACTCACCTGAAACTGCATGACATCATTAGACGAGGTTCAGGAGCCAATGACCATATTTAATTTGAATAAACGACATCACCATTACATTACAACAACATTCAGAAGAAGAAACACCATCAGGAAGAAAGACATGGACATGAGCAATGAAAGAAATTGTTTTTGTTTTTGGTGAGTGATGCTTTATGTGCAAAGAAATAAAGGAATAGTTTTACCCAAGACATGAGTTGCAATGTTCAAATCATAGACCAAAGTGTTACAAATTGTATTTGGTAACGATAAAGTGTATTGACAATTTTTTTTAAATGAAGAAAAATAGTAGCATAAATATAAAACCGAAAGAAAACATGTCAAAAATGTGTAACATAAGATAAATGTAATCATCATTATTCGTTTTGACCATGAGTTAGCTGAGTTATGTTCAGTAACAACAATGGAAAGACTATAACAGGTTAAGACTCTTAGACATTAAATGAAAAGTCTTTCAAGACATTACAAGTAAGCAGGAGGTGTCAATGGACTATGATACCTTGTGTACTCTAGAAGCTCTTGATTGTACAAAGAATTATCTGGATACGCATACTGCTTGTTTGGATTTAGGTTTATATCTGTCCTCTGTGTGCCCGAATGATCAGAATAGGTGTAATGTGAATAATCTGATGAAGGAGGACGAGGTGTGTTTTTCTCACAGCAAACCAAACCAATGAGGAGTGCAGACAGGAGCAGCAGCACAGAGGAGATCAGGCCAATGTAGACAGAGGAACCAATGTCACGTTTCATGGCCACAATCACAAGGGGGTCGTTGTTGATTAAGGTGGTGATACCGGCCGACCAGCTGACCGAAATAAGACAGAGTACACCAGATAGCGCACACAGAGCTCCACCTAAAATATGGGCCTGAAATAAACAAGTTGATGATTGACATATAGCAGAGGTGGGGAAAGAAAAAAAGCAGTACTTTAGAAGATAAAAGAACCACAAATCTAGGGGGCAGGAGTGCTACTTGGATGTGAAGAGATTGAGCAAAGTTTTCCTTTTGGTGCTATTCAGTTTATGGACCAGTCTCAAATACAAAGTTGAAAAAACTGAGGCTTTTAAAAAGTACAAAATAATAAAAGCATTCTATGCATAAAAAAGCTTTTATTTGTCCCACCGTGGGTAAATGTCACAGTAGCATGCTAAAGTACAAGCCCATCATTGGACTAAAATGTAAAAAAGTTTTTCAATTTGCCCAATGGTGAGCTCATATAATCCTTTTGCATCATTCTTAACAAAACAAATGGACACTATGAAATCTTGAGACCAAAATGTATACCTTCTTTCTGGTCGGACTGCTCTCATATTGGGTTCGGTCAGGGTCCTCTTCTCTGTAGTTCAGCACTCCACCACCGAGTAGCGCCACCATGAAGCCCAGGAAGCCACAGATGATGGAGATGAGAGTGAGAGCTCGTCCTGCCTGGAGATCTGCTGTCAGAGAGGGGACTGTGTGTCTCTTACACTGCATCTGTCCTGTGGCCTGAACCACACAGTGCAGCCACAGACCATCCCAAACCTACAGCACACAGCAGAAGGGTCACAGACATATTTTCGACAAAGGCTGGGACTAGAACTGCACTGACAGGTGCAAAATTGTGGATTGGGACCTAAAAGTAGCTCATTGAGAGTCATTTAGAGTTCAAATAGTGAAACTCTGGGGCCATGACTTCCTTAACCTTATTGGGACCATCCATCCATCATCATCATGGAAATAAAGGCCAAACAAATATTTTGTAATTGCTAGCACTATATTGTCCAATTGGGTATATGTTCTTTATATCTCAGTGGTATTGTCTTCAGTGCGTAGTTAAATTTAAGGAAATGTAAGGTTTTACAAAAATAGAGGCACAGTAGAGTCTTTCAGTAATGGTTCACTTGTAACAGTGGATAGGCAGCACTGCTGTTGTATCCTTGCGCAAGACACTTCACCTGCCCATGTATACATGTATTTTATGACTCCAGTGGTATACTTGCAGCGCAATGTTGTAAGCATCAGTCAGAGAGATTCATTTTTAAAGGATATATTTGTATATGTTATTTGAGTCATTGTCTCACACTACACAAGCATACTCTAATTTACAAGACAAAACAGCCCTTGAACAAGTGTAGCTTACCGACTGAGCAGTGACAACATTGGCTCCAACGAAGGACGTCTCTCTCCACATTGGGAGTCCACATGTCAAAGCCACCCCCAAAATACCAACGAAACACAGGGTCAGACCGCACATCTGTCTACCCCGTCCAGCCATTTTCCCTACCACTGCTATACAATAATACGACAGTTATCTCTCTCCTGACTCCATCTAGGACTTATTTTTTTGACTGTAGCATTTGCACTTTTGGGTTGAGTCGGTTGAGAGTAGATAAACAAAGCCAGGCGCCTCTTCACCTAACACCTTGGAGTTAAATACAAGTCTAGTTCTGCAGGGTTTTGTGTAAATTTAAACAACTCCTATGTATTCATCTCTCAACTAAATCAGCCTTATAAACTACCCAAATTAATCTTTAAATCAGGAGGTGGGTTTACAGTTTTAAAATGGTTTTATGTGGATGCTAAATAATGTTTAACACTTCACATTTAAATAATAATGGCCTCAAACATTTTGGAGATATGTCAAATTGATGTTTACATGCCATTATGCAGCACTAGAATGCAGTCTATATTTTTACCACCAGATGCCACCAAAACAACTATTATAGATTGACTTGTACAAAGTGTATTTATAAAATGTGAATCTGATAACATGATAAAATAAGACAAATTAAATCAAGACAATTAAAAATATCATCCAGCCAAATACAGTAGCTATAACTATGATACGTCAATTTCAGCTTGCAGCATTATCACCATTATTCATACATTACTACATACAATATTTTACAATTTTCAACATAGTTAAAATACTTCAGCTTATACACTTCGCAAATGTCAGAAAAAAAATATACAACATGAAAAGTTGTAACAGGCATTTTAAATTCACTTCGATCTCAAAATGGTAGTGCAGAATTTTAAATATTTTCCAGAAATATTTCAGATTTTACATTTTATCAGAAATCATACAAAAGAAATACGTGTTTTGTGTATTACGTGCATTGTATTCACCCAAGTGATACAATACCGCTGTCATTTGTGTAATATTTAATTATTCACAGTCCCAAGCTATATCAAGGAAAGGAGATATTAGTCATGTACAAAATCAAAGTGCTATAAACACTGAAACAAAGCTGGAGAAATCTATTTTGAGCTGCAGACCGTGTATCAATGTCACACTAACACCCATAGGTGCTACACAGGACCCCTCCTCCGATGACCAGCAGTGCTCCGGATGCCCATCCCACATAAATGCATGCGCCTAGCTCTCCTTTACGTCCCTCTATGGTCAGTGGGTTGTAAAATCCAGTTATGATGTTGTGTGCTGACCAGCTTACAGGTATGATACATAGGGCCCCTGCAATAATGAACACAATTCCACCTGATAACCCAATATTGAGCTTCATTCTTCTCTCATGTCTATAGAAGTTAGTACATCTTGCTCCAACCACTGTCAGCCCAATAGCCACCACACTCACCCCTATGGAGGCACAAACGAGGGCCCGGGCCGCCTGCAAAGACTGGGGCAATGCCAAAATAGAGTCATAAGCTTTACATTGAGCGTGACCCGTACTTTGGAATACACAATTCATCCAGATGCCCTCCCAGAACACCTGCGCAGTCACAATATTGGATCCAATGAAAGCAGACATCTTCCACATGGGCAGTGCACAGATGAGGATAGTGCCGAGAAAGCCGATAATGGACAAAATGATCCCGACAATTTGGGTTTGCATGTTTTCAAGATCCAAAAATGCATAAATGGAGTTAAAAATGACCAAAGGAACCAAGAAAGTCCAGCGTAAACAGCATTGATGGTATCACTAATGCTGGTGAGAGCAAAAGGGAGGAGACTATAGTTAGTTTGTAGATCAGGTTTCTTGCTTGTCCTGATTCCTTCTGTGAGAAAGAATAGGGGGAGAGAGAGTTGACAAAAGACTTTGTGGATAAATTCCAACAGATTGAATAACGAGTACTGTATTATGAAAAGGTTTCTGGGAATCAAAAACTTTTAAACTAGGTTACAAAAAGCTGAGTGAAAGGTCTTGTAACTGTTAAGGCAAATTCTTTTAAAGGCCAAGGGCAGCATCTAGTTATGAAAAGATGAAGCTTGTGTAGAGGCCACTAGGGGGACACAAACAGTGTTGCCAACTTAGCGACTTTGTCGCTATTTTTAGCTACTTTTTGGACCCCCCTAGCGAGAAAATTAGACAAAAGCGACTAGCGACAAATCTAGCGACTTTTTTTGGTGATCAGAGGCTCCAAGATCGCGGGAGGGGAAAAAAATAATTGCGCCGTTTTCTCTCTTTCCCCGTTCAGAGAAAGAAACAGAGGGACAGAGAGGGGCGGGGGCGGAGTTTAGAACAGCGCGGACTGTCAGACAGACACGGCGCGCGCACACACACACACACACACACACACACACACTCACCAGTATCTCCTCTGCTCCCTCCCATCTCGTCAGATCGCCTCGGAGTCTGGTCATTCCTCTCTCTGTTTCTGTCATTCAGTTCCTCTCGTCACGTGCATATCCCTCTCATTCTTTAGAGCCATAGGCTCTGATTCTCAATAAGTGTATGCCTATGCGCTCTGATTTGTTTTCTTTTTCTTTTTGGCGACACAAAGTCACAAGTAGCACTGCTTAAAAAGCTACAGCACAGAAAAGTTTAAAAAAGCTAGTTCTTTAGCACCAAAAAAATAAATAAATAAAAAATAAAACGCTATAGTTTGCCCACAATAGCACAAAAAAACCAAAAATAAATAAAACGCTTTAGTTAAACTACAGCACAAAAAAAACACAAAATAAAAAAGCAAGCTATAGATCTTGGACTACAGCTCCAAAAAAAATATGTAAAAAATAAAAAACAAATAAAAAAATAAAAAACAGCTCGTCTAGCTACTTTTAGCTACTTCTGGGCGGGCCAATAGCTACTTCCGATGCTGGGGAGTTGGCAACACTGGACACAAAGATCCTCATTGTTTAGTTCCTAACTGTGTGCATGGCTGGTCAGTCTATTGTCAAAATTTCTTATGGGCACTTAAACATTAATTTTGTTGTTAATGTACCTTCCCATAATCACTTAATGTCATTTATTAAAGTACTGCACTGCTAGAGTCATGGCAAATTGCCCAAATCTTCCTCTTTTGTAAAGCTTCAAGGCTAATACACAACTACGTATAGCAACAAGGCTACCTGGTAGGTTAGAAGTCATTGCTAAACATGTCAGCCACAAAGTTTTAAACTGCATTATAAGCTGGTACTTAAGGAAAAGTAACGCGTTTTTTTTTTTACAGTTTGAGCCTTATTTCGGTAATAAAACAAGTTTTACTCACCCATAGCACTTTGGTGTCATATGGAGCACTTCCAGAGATGTTTTAAGATTTGCGGTTAGCCTAGCGCGACTTCTAGCCATAGCTCTGGGCATATTATATATTCCCCAAGCATGCAATATGCCCCGTGCGGGCTCCAAATAACAAACTTTAGCACTTTTCAAATCATAGAAGCTCGATGTCTTAGCCTACGATTTCGTTTGAAGCAAAAGTGGCCTGTAATCCGAGATTTATCCATAGTTTACAGCTTTGCGTTTCATGTTTGGGTCCCGGGAGCTGAGAGCACAGTCCGCACTGGTCTCCTCATCTACTTGAAACTATGGCTAAATCTCGGATTACAGGCCACTTTTACCACACAAAATCGTAGGCCAAGACATCGGGCTTCTATGATTTGAAAAGTGCTAAAGTTTGTGTTACTTGGAGACCGCAAACAAGTGCCCCGAGAACTCACATGATTGAGATCGCAAATCTAAAACATCTCCGGAAGTGCTCCATATGACACCAAATTACTATGGGTGAGTAAAACTTGTTTTATTACCGAAATAAGGCTCAGAATGTAAAAAACGTTACTTTTCCTTGAAGAGCAAATGTACCCTGGTTGGCTTTAGAATTTAGCTGCAGTGAAAGAACACGAAGTAAAATGACAAGTTTTAATTTATTATTAAAATACCAATTTAAAAAACATAAGTCAGTTCAGTTCTTGGTGTGCAGACTTCGTTGGTGATCAGACGTAGGCACCTGCACTGGCAGTTGAGCGAGGAGCAGAGTATTTGATAGAGTACCTGCTGTCCTTTTTCCTGTTGCACTGGCAGCACAGAAGGGCCCCCCCAATCAAAAGCAGCCCAGCAGACCCCCATCCAATGAACAGGGACGCCCCCAGCTCCCTCCTCTGGGCATCGATCATCACAGGGTTGTAGAAGTTGCGGATGATTGCATTGGCCGACCAGGAGACGGGAATGAGACACAGGATGCCACCAACGATGAAGAAGACACCAGCGGTAATAACCACTTTGCTTTTGGCTGCCTCATCCTCCACACAGTTGGTGCACTTGCCTCCAGCAACGGCAAGGAGCATGCCCAGGAACACAACCAGGATGGAGATGACAACCAGAGCACGGGCAGCCTGGAGATCTCTGGGTAGAGCTAGCATGGAGTCGTACACCTTGCATTGCATTTGACCGGTGCTCTGCTTGACACAATTCATCCAGAGGCCCTCCCAGAAGATCTGAGCAGTGACAATGTTGTTGCCAATGAAAGCCGATACCTTCCACATGGGCAGAGCACAGATGATGATATCTCCAATAAAACCAACAGTAGCCAAAAAGACAGCAAGAATCTGGAGGCCAGCAGACGCCATGGTGCTAATAGAAAAAGTTTGCCAGAACAAAGCGTAACAGTCTGCCGCACCAGTGAAGAGGAGCATGCTACAGGGGTTCAGAACTGCTGCTTTTAAGCTGGTCCTGGGCAGAATGCTGGCTGCTGATTGGTTGGTTTGGGAATTGGAACATTGAGGACACCTGTGGTCATTAAGGGGCTCCAACGAGCTTCCAGGGCTGCGTCCCGCCTTCCTCAACTCCTCAGCTGTAAATCCCACCTACTAAGGAGAATTGGCCAATGGGGTCATGGTATTACCAATTGGCTCTCGCTTCAGATATGATTGACAGCAAAGACATTACGGAATTGTAGAAGTATGGAGGCAAGGTAGCAGAAATGAGATGTAGCCTACATAGATCTCAAGGGAATTTGGAATTTTATGTACTTTTAAAAAAGTGCACAAATAACAAATGAACCCCCAACACCAAAATTACACTGTTTTAGATCATGTCTAAATGCAGTAAATAAAACAGTGTGATTTTTGTTGTAATGTTTTCCATTGAAAAGGTAGAAAGTATAGCTGGAGCAGCCATTGTAGTTATTTGTCAGTTTGTTCTAATCAAGACAAGCACAGTC
Source organism: Paratrypauchen microcephalus (assembly GCA_036785185.1). Classification (NCBI taxonomy): domain Eukaryota; kingdom Metazoa; phylum Chordata; class Actinopteri; order Gobiiformes; family Gobiidae; genus Paratrypauchen; species Paratrypauchen microcephalus. The sequence continues at coordinate 1,381,002 of JAVJIX010000120.1, read as the reverse complement.
ACCTGAGTGGACCAGTGTCTGTGTGTGGAGCCCAACTTTGAGTTATGGACCAGTTCGATTTGATTTCCCTCTGGCATCCTTCAAAAAAAAATTTTTTTATATCATTAAGCGCATACAATATGCACAGTATTTGGACATCCAGGAAAATTTGATGTTCATTTTCTTTTTCTTTTTTTTTGCAGCCTTGGACAGTTCAGTAATTAGCAGTAGTTTTTGGGCATTGTGATTTTTTTGTGTAATATCAGATACTCACGTTTGTATTGCTGAGCATGTAAAATGCACTATTGAAACCCATTCAAACTCGAGTGGATGATTTCGCTCCCAAGGAAACATAAACATGCATTTTTACATATGAAAGTTTCTAACTGAGCATCAGACTCAAAAGTGTTCCTCTTGCTCTACACCAGAACACAGTTTCTAGTCTCCAGACTCAGGCAAACAAACCAGATTTTTCTGGTTTTGTATTGCTACATAGATCTTCATTTCAAATGAGGTTTTATGGTGTTTTTTTTGTGCCCAAAACTATTCTTCATTGTGTGTGTGTGTGTGTGTGTGTGTGTGTGTGTGTGTGTGTGTGTGTGTGGTTGGTTTTCCCCCTCTTTGACAGCCAGTGTTTATCAAAAAACATAAACACAACCATAAAACAGCACACAGAGGCTAAACATGTACTGATGATGACAAAATCACTCATGTTTTTGCATGTCATGCATGTTTTTTTAGTGTTTGTGTGTGCGTGTGTATGTGCTCTCACACATGTGCATGTGTGTGAACGTGTGCAAGCATGTGTGCGTGCACATGTACATTACATTAGAAACATCAGCATAAAATAGTCTTTTGAAGACCCTTTAGACAGGGTCCCTACAGAGCCTGTAGGTTGTGTAACGCTGTTACTCTGAGGTGCTCCACACACTGACTGCTCCTCTGTGTCTGGGATGGACCTGTACTGGGCTTCTGTGTGAAGAGCAGCAAACACCAGAGCTGCAGAATAATAGAATTGTACAAGAACATCTCTTTTTGTACACAGATAACTGAGTGCTCATCCAAATGATAAAGACTTGTATACATTACCAAGGGGTGGCAAAAAATTTGGTTAAGGCTTAAAAACTATGATTTCTATTTTAGGACATTAACATAACTTTGATTTCATGTGGGGTCTAAAATGTGTATTATTCTGTATTTCCTCATTATGCATAGGTCAATATGTAAATTTAGATTTGTTTTTAGTAGTGCTGTCAGGTGATTAAAAAAATTAATTACAGGATTTGTAATTGATTAATCTAATTAATCACATTTTAAAAAATGTTTTAGGTGGTTTATTGTGCTCTCCCACAGTGCAAAAAAGGAGTCAAACTTGCGTGAAAAAATATTTACAGTGAAAAGACTGCAGACTTCCCCTTTAACTCTTTCAGTCTTTCCACTCTCTCTCTTTTCTCTCCGTGCACTGCAACCAAGACAAGACTGCTGGCAGACCAGGGGGGTATTCCACAAAGGCGGTTAAGCGCAAAGCCCAGCTTTATTCGACAGTTTGCGCTAGTTTTAGTGAGAGTTCGGTTCCATGACTCTTGCTAACCTTAGTCCCCGCTGAGTTACTGGGGCAACATGGTTTCAGCGGCTAGCCTGGTCGTGGGCAGGCTAAAGATGAAGCTTAATCAGGCCATGTCGCAGAGAATACGTACCTGACGTAAACACAGTGTCAAACAAACAGTTCCGCACACCTCCCGCATGACTATCTGTGTTGTCCGAAAACAATATCAGCAAAAAAATTAATTACCTTACGTTCTTGGTTCTTGACAAATCTCCGGTAATTTAAAAATATGCTTTTGAACCGCTGTCTTTATGACATTATCAGATAGAAGAATTCCAGAGCTGTCACAGAGAAAGACTTTGGTCGAGTGGTTAAGTTCTGCGTCTTTCATGTGGGTGTCCCGGGTTACGATTCCTGTTATTGACGGATTCATGCGCAAGTCAATTTTGTGTTATATTTTCACAAATTTACATTTGCCACATATTATACAAATGTCAATGAATTTAACCTAAAATTATTCATATCATCATAGAACTTATATCAGCTGGGCCTAACATCACTCTCACATGACGACATTGACACTTTATATTTTATGTGACATCTCTATCAAAGAATACAGTTACAGGTAAACCTTTACTTTTAACAAAATGTAGCCAAATAACAGGCACACTCCATGATGCAACATTTCAATGATTCAACAAATTTGCTTCAGAGATGCTGTGCAAGCCTTTTTAATGAAATCCTATTTATCCATTTCCATCAATAGGCATAAAACAATCAAAGACATTAGTTATGACATTCTGGTGTGAGGCCACTGCTGAGGATCAGGCAGCAGATAAGGAAACGTGCTCTACTCGGGGACAGCACTCTTAGGAATGGACCTGCTCCGTCACATTTTTATAAGTAAACTTGCCGTTCAAAGGCCCCGCACACCAAATTTAAAATGTGCGGGCATTGAATTGCCACTCATAATTAATTGCGTTAATTTTTATAATGCGTTAATTTGCGGTGTAATTAATTAATCTAATTAACGCGTTAAACTGACAGCCCTAGTTTTTAGTATTTCCTTTATGACTATAAAGCCACAAATGCTTTTTGAATCTTTGTTTTGCACAGTAAGTGAAGACACATTTTTATATAGTATCTATTGAACAAAGTTGAATTTAATTCAAATCGCAAAAATTATATATTGGAATGGTAATTTTATTTTTTTAATCTAGTAAAATTGACAATGTACATGACAACTGCTCATGATTTTGTCTTTCTTTCACACTTTGAAATTTTTACCCTTCTTTTTAAGTGGCCCTACTAAAGCATTGCACAGTCCTTTTGAATGAGGTCCACAGTTGAAGTCTTTCTTGTTGCTCGGAGCCACTGAACCCTGTGTCAGTGTGATAGATGTTTTTGTCTTTGCTGTTTGAGGCCTCAGCCCACCCAGTGAATAGGGGCAGCACTGTGCAGCCCATATAAAACATAACCACCTTCTCTACATCCACAAACTGAGAGGACTAACTGCGACCATGCCATCTTTGGGGCTGCAGATTTTGGGCGTCGGCCTGGCTGTTCTGGGATGGATTGGTAATATCCTCATCTGCATGCTGCCTATGTGGAAGGTGTCTGCTTTCATTGGGAACAATATTGTGGTCGCTCAAACTATTTGGGAGGGTTTATGGATGACTTGTGTTGTTCAGAGCACAGGTCAAATGCAGTGCAAAGTTTACGATTCTCTCCTGGCGCTGCCTCCGGATCTCCAAGCCGCAAGAGCCATGGTTGTCATCGCCATCCTTTTCTCATTGTTTGGTATATTGCTGTCAGTGGTTGGAGGCAAGTGCACCACATGTATTGGAGACAAAGGGGCAAAAGCACGAGTGGCGATTTCAGCTGGGGTTTTCTTCTTTTTGAGTGGAGCATTGTGCCTGGTGACTGTGTCTTTGCCGGCTAATACCATCATAAAGGACTTCTATAACCCCTTGGTGCCGGATGCTCAGAGGAGAGAGCTAGGGGCGTGTTTGTACGTGGGATGGGGTGCATCAGGCCTGCTGCTGATCGGAGGGGCACTGCTCGGCTGCCAGTGTCCCACCAGAGAGGACAGATACAGCGGACCTAAGTACTCCCCCAAATCAACCTCACCTGCAAAAGAGTTTGTGTGAAAGAACTGGAACTTTTGAATGACATTTCTTAAACTAATTTGATTAACACATGTGGGCTTTCAGATTAATTGCAGTTTCATTAGCAATCAGATGTTTTTTCACGTATTCCTGTTGAAAGTGTATTTGTGCATGTTCTTTTTCCATTGCCATGATTGATCGAATAAAAATAGACTAACATTATTGTTTGTTTGTTTCTTTTTTTGCTCATGTGAATTAGCACAAAATTTGTGACATAAATTTGTGCTCCTCAAACTATGGGACTGGGCATTAATGTGGGCTAAATTGAACTAAAGAAGAAGGTAAGAGCAAGACCTTCATCTTTATGTAAAACTGATGAATGTTAACTCAATAAATATAAAATGCAATATAATATAGGGAAAAAATTAGAGCACAAAAATTAGAATTGTTTTACTAATATTAAATGTGTACATTTGTGTCATAAGCTTGTATATTTAAAACATATTTATTATGAGGTGGCACGGTAGCTGAGTGGGTAGCGCTATTGCTTCACAGCAAGAAGGTTCCGGGTTCGATCCCCGGGTCGCCCGGGCCTTTCTGTGTGTGTTCTGTGTGGAGTTTGCATGCATGGTCTGGGTTTGATCCCCGGGTCGCCTGGGCCTTTCTGTGTGGAGTTTGCATGTTCTCCCCATGTCTGGGTGGGTTTCCTCCGGGCACTCCGGTTTCTCCCACCAACCCAAAACATGCACCATAGGTACCTCCAGCTTAGGTCCTGACCAAACCGAAGCAAGAAGATCATGGAGATGGTCCCCGGGCGCAGTAATGTGTGTGCTGCCCCACTGCTCCTAATATATGTATATATATATATATATAGGATGGGTTAAAATGCAGAGAAGAATTTCTCCAGTGTGAGATCAATAAAGTTCACTTCTTCTTTTACTGAGAACCCTTATATTCATTGCTAAATTTACATATTTGCATGAATCACTTATCATACATCATTGTTTTCTCTCACTATCTGCCATAGTCAGTCTGCAGCCCTGGACACAATAAAACATCTCCACACCATTCAGCCTTTTGTTTCACCCATCTAATATTTTAAATCTAACGAGGCCTTTTGTTTTGTCTGTCTGGAGGTTTAAATATGTCAACAAGGCAAAACCACTTTATAAGATATAGGAGCTTCTTAGTGTCCCGGCCTGGACAGATGTTGCTTCTATTTGCCCCAGTGTAAATAAATTGTCATTCTTTGAGGGGAGGTTCCAGCTCCTTAGCAACAAGCATTCAGGCTCCACTGTAGTCTCCAGTCTGGTCCAGTTTAGACCTGATCCTGACTGTAAATTCCAGTTTGAACACAAGAATGAGGGGGAGTGGTGAGTAGAGCAGGCCAAATACTAGGCAGAGATACACAGTGTCTCCATCTGTACTTCAGTGGACTCTTAAAGGGATATGCCACCCCCAGGTCAAACTTGGGCATCTCCCCACAGTCCAGAGACTAAAATAAGTGGTGGAAAAAGGAATTAATAGTTCCCACCCAAAATGACCAAGTCAAGCTCTCCGTGTTGATTTGCACATTTATTTGCACTCGATATGAATCCGCACTACACAGAAAGTAATTGGGAAACGCATCGAGCAAATTAATTCCTTTTGGCCGAAATCTTTCTCTGGCGTCGTTAGACTCCAGTGTAACGCGGAGTAGCTGCAGATACCGCGGCGGTCAGTGCTGACAGACTCGGACAATGGCTGGGTGACCAGGAAAACGCTTTCCACCACTTATTTTAGTCTCTGGACTGTGGGGAGATGCCCAAGTTTGACCTGGGGGTGGCATATCCCTTTAAAGTTTGTGGGAATGTGGATGCAGTGTTAATGAAATAATTAATTCAGTAAATAATGCTACCATACACACACAACCACAGACTGTATATATAAATGGACATAGCTAACCCGCTAGCTGTCACGTTCCAAATAGGAGGTGAGCATGGGGGGCACTTCCGGTTCCATCGACTCGAAAGATTGTCAGCCCTCTCTCTGTAGCTGCTGCAGTGAGCCTCATCCTTTTGGTCTTAAAATGTTCATTGTTCATGTTAACCCACTCTACATGATCCTGGTGTTTTAATTTTGTCTAATTTGTCCATGAATAAATTTCTATTCCTGATGTGGATCTTGGCTCCAAATTCGCCCCTATAACTGCGAGTCTTGTGAGCTTTATTTGACTGGAGCTGAATGCTATGGGTGATGTCACACTCCCTTATTTACACTCCACTTCTTTATACAGTCTATGCACACAACACATGCACAAGTTACATAAAAACATATTGTATCCTGTATATTGTATTTTTTTATTATTAAAATAAGCTAAGCAGAAAATTAGTAGCAATCATGTTTGCATACATGTGATGGTGATAGTTATGTTATCTGTAAAATTGATGTAATCATTCATATTGTCAAAGCACTAAGAAAATCTGAAAAGAAACATGCATATAATTTTTATTATTTTTTATTATTATTAATCTACAACAACAAAGATCTGTTAACTGTGAGTGTGGTAGTCAAGGGCACCCAAATCCATATTATATAAGTGCGGCAGTGCTCAGTTGGTAGAGCGTTTGTCCACTGATCCAAAGGTTGGCGGTTCAAATCCCGCTCTTGACATAAGAAACATCAGTGGTTGAGCACACTGACCCACAGGTTGGTTGGTACGATTCCAGCTCCCACAGATGAATGCTGCCGTTGTGTCCTTGGGCAAGACACTTAACCCTCCTTGCCCCCAGTGTCTGCGTACACTGGTGTGTGAATGGGTGATTGGTTCCTTGTTGTAAAAGCGCTTTGGGTGCCTTGAAGGTGGAAAAGCGCTATATAAAGATGTGACCATTTACCATGTAAATATCTCTAATTTGAGACATATGTTCTTGTACTATGATTCATTCAATGTATACATCTTTGAAAAATATAACAAAGAAACAAGACACACAGAGAAACTGCAACAGTTTAAAATAAATTGTCCAGTCAAATAGCAAATCCCCAAGTATTACAAAAGTAATTTTAATCACTTCTTAACTAATTCATTTCTTACAAACTCGAATGCATGAAATTAAAAACACCCTGAACCTAAATGTGTTTATGGATTAAAATGATGATCATTTTGGCAGATTCAAGTAACATTCAAGTAACGTGCATAAAAAGATAGACATGTGAAATGCCTTGAACCTACTTCAGAACAAGTTATTGTTCAATGACTAGAATCTGGTGTTTGCTGGCAACATGATTCCCCTCTTATTGATCCCTCACTCACACATAGTCTGCATTAGAGTTGGAAATGCTCCTCGCTGGGATGAACTTGGCAGGCATGTATGGTCGGCCATCTTTGGGAGGGCAGTTATTGCAGAGTAGGCCACCTCCTAGCAACTGCAGTCCAGCCGCACCCCATCCGATATACAGTGACGCTCCCAGCTCCCTCCTCTGTGCCGCAGTAAGGATGGGGTTATAAAAGTCCCTTATTACAGCATGGGCCGACCAGGACACCGGAATAATGATCAGAAAAGCAGCGATGATAAAAATCACTCCAGATACGATGCACGTTTTGGCCTTTGACGCTTCATCCTCAATGCAATTTGTACACTTGCCTCCAACTATCGCCATGAGTACTCCAAAAATCCCAACTATTATTGATATTATAACCATTGCTCGAGCTGCTTGGAGATCCTGAGGTAGCGCTAGCAACGAGTCATACACCTTACATTGCATCTGGCCAGTGCTTTGGACTACACAGGTCATCCATAAGCCTTCCCAAATAACCTGAGCAGTTACGATGTTAGCTCCGACGAAAGCAGTCACACGCCACATAGGCATAGCACAGGTGATGATCGTACCCAACCAGCCGATGAATGCAAGCAGGATGCCCAAAATCTGGAGACCCTGAGAAGCCATTGTTACACTCCTCTGAGATGGGACCGTGAAGACTTGAAGGTTCACAGCTTCAAAATGGTCTTTCGGTTTTGCTGAACTTTTAATAAGACTTGGGCTGCTTCTCTATTTGGCTAAGGGTGGGGTTAGAGCACAAAAGATGGAGACCTGATACCCAAAAGCTCCCATTTTTTGTTTGGGCTCATTGTTCTTGATGCGTAGGGTTTTTGTTACCTCAAGCAATGCTCAGAGTGGAAACAAAGGCCGTAGATCCCATCTGTGATGACACAAACAGGGGCTAGGCTGTGGGCAAACACTGGACTTCACAGACAGGTTTCATACTTTCAAATGGCAATGGTGAAGGAATTTATCTCAAGTCTAAATAACCATAAGGAACCACTGTATGTAGTTAATGTTTTGTCAATAAATAAATTTGTATTCCCATTTTAAACTAACTCCATCCTTAGTTTGCTGTGTAGATGCTACCAAACACTTTTTCATGTTTACCCCTATAATATTTTGAATATATGGTAAATGGTCACATCTTTATATAGCGCTTTTCCACCTTCAAGGCACCCAAAGCGCTTTACAACAAGGAACCAATCACCCATTCACACACGCATTCACACACCAGTGTACTCAGACACTGGGGGCGAGGAGGACACAAGGACACAACGGCAGCATTCATCTGTGGGAGCTGGAATCGTACCAACCAACCTGTGGGTCAGTGGATCTGACCGCTCAACCACTGATGTTTCTTATGTCAAGAGCGGGATTTGAACCGCCAACCTTTGGATCAGTGGACAAACGCTCTACCAACTGAGCTACTGAATGCTTTAGTTCTTTTTACAACTATATTTTCCCACCACTGATCATCTGGATAATTTCTCTGGCAACAGTTAATAAGTCCTTGTCACTGAATTCAAAGCTACAGACTTCAGTTGGTATGATTATAATTTCCCAGAATCCTTCACTGCTCTCTAAGCAAACAGCCACAGTAGTCCTGTGACTCACATTAACCTTACCTATAGGGAAGGCCTGTATGAAGAGAAACCAGTTTTTCTGCACCAGCAGTTTAATGTGGTGGCGCACCCTAAACCTGCAAAACCAGAACAACAGACAATAGATGTGGCTCAAATGCTCTAAGGGGATTTTGAATGTGCTTTTGTTCCTACCTTAATTATTGCAACTGACACATAAAGTTCATTCCTGTCTAGTATTTACATTAAGGTACTTATTTGACTATTACTACTATAACTACTAGCCTTACAGCTAGGTCGTACTTTTGGTGGTTTTCAGTTTCTAGAATGTGATGATACTCTCAGATGGCAGCAAGAGCCAGTTTTTCCTACTGATTAAATTGTAGTTTGCCATGAAATGAAACCAAAAGGTAAAATCACAAATGATAATTTCTATTATTGACTAGACCCATGAAGTCACTGTATTACAACAAAAAACTGAATTTTAACAACATCCATTTTAGTTGCCCAATTGGCCTATAGAATGTTGTGATGTCATCTGAAACCCAGCAATTGTATAAAAATGATAAACAAATCAACTTTTAGTATTTGTAACCAAAATATTTATTTACAGTACAACATTTTAATCACATACAATGATAAACACAAATCAAGAGTCATTTACAATGTGACATAATGACACAAAATGACACATAATGAAATAAAATGTAACATATAAAATAATAACATAAACAAACATTTAACATCTTAATATTTCCCATGTATAAAAATGATAAAAACATTTCAAGAGTTATGATGAAAACACAGAAACAAAGTGGCGCATACAAAGCCTTAAATCCCCCGTTAGGTGTGGTTCTTTTGTTAATTGCTCATTTCCAAACCTCTCTCACATGAGGTATTTCTTCTTGCTTTACAACACACTACAGTTGACCATCAATCACACCCGATTAGCACCATTCTGTCCATTTAAGCTGCTAAATTATTTAAACATAGTCCTTTGAAGACACAGGTGCCGATGCATCTGATCTTGCAGCCTTGTACCTGGCCGAGTAGGAGTCATCCTCTTTTTTAGGACATCCACAGCAGAGCAGCCCACCTCCAATCAGCATGAGAGCAGCCGCTCCCCACCCGATGAACAGAGCCGCACCTAGCTCCCTCTTCTGGGCGCTGACCATCATGGGGTTATAGAAGTCCCGGACAATGGTATGGGCCGTCCAGCAGACAGGAATGAGACACAGCACACCAGCAACGATGAAAACCACCCCCGCGGCAATTCCAACTTTGGCTTTTGACTGCTTGTCTTCCACACAGTTAGTGCACTGGCCCCCGGCAACAGCAAGTAGAATGCCCAAGATTCCAACCACAATAGAGATAATGGTAAGAGCTCGAGCAGCTTGGAGATCAGAGCTTAAGGCCAACATAGAATCATAGACCTTACATTGCATTTGACCAGTACTTTGGACCACGCAATTCATCCAGATGCCCTCCCAGATCGTCTGTGAGGTGACAATGTTGCTCCCAATGAAGGCAGTGACTCTCCACATGGGGAGAGCGCAGATGATGATCACGCCGATCCATCCTATGATGCCCAGGGCAGCACCCAGCATCTGTAGACCTGTGGACACCATGTTTGATTTGAAAAAGCTGGTGTAGAAGTTCCTCAAAAATAAATTTGTGCAGAGTCTTGGTCTTTGCTGGAGTACAGTGAGTTTGTCTTTGGGTGAGGACACACAGACGCTGGTAGATATGATGTCCTCTGTGAAAAGAGGAGGAGCTAAAAACAAGGGCAAAACAACAGTTTAACGTCAGTGCGACCTGCTGGTCCAGTCACACCCCCAGATGCTCCTCCTGTGGTGTACCTGAGCACAATCCCCCACCTTAGCTTTCTATGCAAAATGGTAAGGCACCATTCTCTTTATACAACTACAAATAGTCTGTATAAATGTAAATAAATAAAATAATAAAACATTTTAATGATCCTTGTGACATAAACCATAAACCTCTTGTTATGAAAGACCTATACATTTGTAGTATACATTTGAAATGAAATGAAATGACTTTTATTGATCTCACACAGGATAAATTGTTCTCTGCATTTAACTCATCCTTATTATTATGAGCAGTGATTATTGAATAAATATTTTCCATTAATGAAATTAGCTTTTAAATAAAAATCAGCTATTACTGCAAAGCCAATGATTAAACCTTTGTCAGTCTGGGCTGTCTTTTTTGAGTTGCTTTTATCAAATTGATTAAATGCATTTTTTTTTTTTAATACAACGTACATTTGTCAGATATGTTGGGAATGCTTTATTCTCTAATAGTGTCATACTGTTCAGTGTTTACTGTTTTAAATTTAAACAATATGCTGCACCAACTTTGAACCATTCTTAAACAAGTCTTTATCGAAAGTTCTTTATTCATTTCTTTAAAAAGGTTTCCATTCCTCATCTCACGTTTCACCTTAAGCAGCAGGAAGTGGAGACAAAGGTATTTTAAATGACAAAAGAATGTGCCTAGGATGCCACCATGACCAAATATGGTCTTCTGGTTGGGGATGTCACATGATGATGTCATGGGACAGGTGTCTGTTCTTATCATGCTCCAGATATGAATGGTTATTTGTTTGTTGACAATGAGTCACTGGTCCTACATACAGTTGATGTTGTTAATAGTATTGCTGGAATATGAATAAAGGAGAAGTTCAATTTGTCAACTGGACAAAGTTTGTTTGGTTGAAAACGTTTCGCCGCTCATCCGAGAGGCTTCGTCAGCTCTGGCCCTCATGCTGGTTAGACCCCGTTTATATCTAGCTGCAAGGGAGGAGCTACCTACCCTGAACAAAGCTCTGAACCTATCCCAGCTACTCTCTTTTGTTTTACGAATTCCTCTGGCGTCTGGTATTAGCATATCTATCAGCCCTAGGCGGCGCTCACTACACTGAAATAGCTCTGAAACTATCAACTAATCTGTCTCTTTGTATTTCAAATTTCTCTGGCGTCCAATTCCCTATTCAAGACAACGACCCTCTCCACCCCTCTGCAATGGCTTGTCTGTCCTAATGTTTGTCTGTTTTTGACTTTGGTTTGAGAATCGAATCGATTCAAAGAGACAGATTAGTTGATAGTTTCAGAGCTATTTCAGTGTAGTGAGCGCCGCCTAGGGCTGATAGATATGCTAATACCAGACGCCAGAGGAATTCGTAAAACAAAAGAGAGTAGCTGGGATAGGTTCAGAGCTTTGTTCAGGGTAGTTAGCTCCTCCCTTGCAGCTAGATATAAACGGGGTCTAACCAGCATGAGGGCCAGAGCTGACGAAGCCTCTCGGATGAGCGGCGAAACGTTTTCAACCAAACAAACTTTGTCCAGTTGACAAATTGAACTTCTCCTTTTATCATGGATTCTACCTGGACGACTGAGGGACTTTTCACGTATTGCTGGAATAGTTATTTCATCAAATTTGAATGTTTAGGAGATGCATTATATTACTAAATACATTTTAAAAGCATTCAGGTCATTTGGAGAGCGTTGTTGTCATAAATCCATATCCAATGACAGATAGGGTGACCTCATATTGTATAAAAAGAGGGGTATATTGCTGTATGTGGTGGGACATGTAGGGACAGACTAGACTAACTGAAATAACACCATAGGATTTTCAGCAAAAGGTGTCAAAAAACAAATAATGTCACTTTTTATATAAGTTATGTGGTATCACTGAAAAAGCGGGACATTCAGCAGTGCAGACTTCTTTCTAAACATTTGAAGTATGTGCTCTGGATCACAGGCAACCCAATGACACACCCTCTGATCCATAACATTTCTGATTAATGTAAATCTTTCCAACTACGGTTGTTGATATTTCACTGAACAGATATGGTTCGCTGTGTGGAGAATTTCATGTTAAGACACTTAATAGTGACAATAAAAGGCATTCTATTCTAAAAGATGAAAAGCACCAGTGACATTGATTATATATATATAGTTCATTGGAAACTTCTGCCACATTAACAGAAGGCTAATTGTTACATGAATGAACGCAGACTTTGTTCATAAAGTTCAAAGGATGTCAGAGGGTCTTGGATTGGAGGATTTTGCAACACTTCCTGGAATGAAAGAAAAAAAACTTGCAGTTTTTAAGCTAATGTCCATTAGAGGGCAGCACTTTTCAAACAAACATCATCAGTGTTAGACTGCACTTGAGGTGTGCCCTGGATTTGAAAGTTGAAAGAGTTACTGGGACACACAGAGATCTTCCATTGATACATGGGGCCTAAGAGGTGTGGTGAATGCATATTTAGGTCAAAATGAAGATATAGAATGAAAGAAGAGATGATGAAATTTGTTTTCATGTATTTGTTCACCATGTTCTAGCTGATCTGTAATAAGCCATTAAATATCCATTTATTAGGTGTGCCTAATTTAAACTTTTAAATCAATAACCCTATTATCTTGTTTCATATTTCAGCAATATAATATAACAAAATAACAACATAACAGACCAGGTCTGGTCTTGATTTATCAGTACTGATTTTATTTTTTACCAAAATAATAGTTTGTTCTTTCTTTGATTTGTCTCAATGTAATATTTGACTTTATATTATGTACTGTGCTTATATTTAAATCCTTTCCTCGAATAATCATGTGGAGCACAATTGCCATGGACTATATATGATTTTTTTTTTAATTATCACAATTATACTTCAAAAACACATGTAATTTTATTTAAGGGGTATTGCTTGATTTTGTCAACACCATAGAACATGAATAGTCAGCTCAATAATGTCAGCTCATTGTGTTATATGTTATATACAACACAGTATAAAACTGAGAATGTTTACCACCATCTCCAATTCTTCAAACATCTTCAAAATAATGTGTCCATTAATTTCACAGAAGCCTTTTTTTAATGACCAGCGCCCCCTGTAAACACTGAGCTAATAAACACTGACAATGGAAATCCCCATGCAGAGTGACAAGTCAGTGATGGGTTAATGCATTAGACAGTAGCGATACTGTTACTCAAACAGAGAGAGCAGTTAAACATGGGCAGATCCTCGTTTATGAGGTCAGCGGTATCAGTTACACAGAGACTGGCCTGAACATTAATACACAATGGAGTACAGAACGATAGAGAATACAACCATCATAATTCCATTTTAAATGGATAAAGAAAATTACACCTAGATTACACCAGGTTTTGGATTGTTGCACTAGTACTCAATGCTCAACACAACAGAATTTTTTTTTTAATGTAATAGTTTTGACTGATTTTCGACTGCTAAGTGTGAGTTTCAGTTCCCCTTTTCTCATAACAGGAATTAATTTTAGAGATAACAGAGATAACATGCATACCAAAATCTGATTATTATCTGATTAGAGGCTTTGTCTTGTAAACCACAATAAACATCCCACTGCATGTAATCACAGTCAGTGAAAAGTCACTGTAGCATTGCTCATTACTACAGTTTCAAACTCAATTTTGATACTAAAGAAAAGGCTTGATCCCTGTTTAAAGATTCATTGTCCTTTATACAATCATAGTTTTTTTTTAAATCAAATAATAGACATTTATTTGATATTATCATGTGAACATTTAATAATGCTTTTAACCATTCTTAAACAGGAAAGATCAAATTCTGTCCTATTTTTGTTAGATTAGATTAGGTAATTATTTCTCATTTCTAGGGCTTCAACACATAGATGCTTTCTTTACTATGCTGCGTTGCGATTCCTGATAGCCCTGAAACCTACTTTCATTGGCCTTCGTCTCTCGATATCAGTACTTCCACTTTGGAGCCATAATTTTATTTTTTTATGACATCTGGATTTAGGTTACTTCAGGTATAGCTGCAATTGATCATTTCCCAACCTGATAAGCGCTTACTTAATCATCCACATAAAGCAGGTAATGACACAACACATAATGAATTACCACATTTGATTTTAAGTCATGTTAAGCAGCAGTAGCCTGTAGGAAGAGCACCTACAGTATGTACTCACTCCACAGTCTGTCCACACCTCAGAGTAAACAAGGAAATAGATAATCCTGCACTCACCGAAACTATCAACGTTTATGTGAGATTAAGTCATCAGCACTCAGGTGTCTGTGAAATCTATTTTATTGGTATCAAAAAATAATAACTGACACAGGGGCTATGGCACAGGGATTTGCATTGGATGACCATTTAATTTTAATAAATGATACTACAACCAAGATGTCCCATTGAGCAGGCCCAGTTTTGTAATAGTGCACCACAATTTTGAAATTATTAAATTAAAAAATATCAATAACATTTGTCCATTTAAGGAAGATACTTCATGCAGGCTTTATTTAAATTATGAATCAGATTTAAAGCGACAGTGTGTAAGATTTTTACCCGTTAATTACTGAAATTGAAGATACCCATTCAAAAATACATTGTTTTCCAAGCCTTTTCACTTCCATCATGAAATCAAAGTATTCTTTTGGACTTAGATATAGTCACATAAAAGGGGGATCTTCCCCATGCAGAGGCAGCCATTTTGAATACGAGAGCCGCAGAAGGACATTTGGGCTCCGCCTTCGCCTTCGGCAAGGCTCGTGGTTTTGGATAAACAACACAAGCATGTTGCCGGATCAGACGTTGTAATGGATCTAACACGTGTTTTGGACTAAATTGTTTTACTGGATTTTATTCGCTGGATCCTTATGGACAAATTGAGAGCAAGTTTATGGTGAAATACAGAGTTTGACCTGTGGAAAGCATTCTAAGGTAAGCTAACCTTGTTTTGTGCTTTTCCGTATAAAAGCCCCATGTGCTCGGGGAGTGATTGTTTTGCAGGGAAATGAATTGCATAGTCAAAAAGAGGAGACGGTAAGGTTTCATTTGATGTGTAGAGTGTCATGGTACATGATCGGGAATGTGTGTTTTCATGAGAAAAAACAAAACAAAACCCGGGACCGCGTTTTATTTATACAGTAGCGGCGCGCGGCTTGTGCGCGCGCCCGGGTGACCCTCGATGTCTGCTGTAGCTAAAACAGAAAGTGCAATAGCACCATCAACCTATGCGCCACGAATCCTACACACTGCGGCTTTAAAGGGATATGCCACCCCCAGGTCAAACTTGGGCATCTCCCCACAGTCCAGAGACTAAAACAAGTGATGAAAAGTGTTTTCCTGGTCACCCAGCCATTGTCCGAGTCTGTCGCCACTGACCGCCGCGCGAGCTGCTGCTCCTTGGTCATTTTGGGTGGGAACTATTTTTCAGTGCGGAAAAACACAGCCGAAGCACGCACCACGTGGACAGGGGAATCCCTGTTTATGCACCAGGAAGGGAGTTCCCCCGTTACGCTGCCTGCTTTGTGCTTCGGCTTTATTTTTCCCCACTGAAAAATAGTTCCCACCCAAAATGACCAAGGCAAGCTCTCCGTGTTGATTTGCACATTTATTTGCACTCGATATGAATGCGCACTACACAGAAAGTAATTGGGAAAAGCATCGAGCAAATTAATTCCTTTTGGCCGAAATCTTTCTCTGGCGCCGTTAGCCTCCAGTCTAACGCGGAGGAGCAGCAGCTCGTGCGGCGGTCAGTGCTGACAGACTCGGACAATGGCTGGGTGACCAGGAAAACGCTTTTCATCACTTGTTTTAGTCTCTGGACTGTGGGGAGATGCCCAAATTTGACCTGGGGGTGGCATATCCCTTTAAAGGTGTAATATGTAACTGTCTGCTACCTGTTGGTCTCCATGAAGATGTGATTGGTTTGCCTGGAATGTTCTATAGTATGGGATTTAATTTATCAATCTTGCTTTTATTCAATTACAAGTGTTTTTATTACTTGAAAGACATGTGTTTTTATAGTGAGCAGCGCTCCACAGATGTGGCCTGTAACCCGGCCTGGTGGTACCACCTTCATGTCTCCCTGAAGATACTGTGGAACATAGGCAAAGCAATAGCATCTCCATTAAGGCAAGAAAGCACAAACCCTCTACCAAAGAAGTTACATATAGTTCACCTTTAACCTATAGCACATTTACACAATTATAGCATTGTAGTAATCCTACTTGTGCAGTGTGAACTTGTAGAATATGTACACATCTTTGCCAAGCAAACATTCATGCTGAGTTTAATGAGACGGCTATAAAAACACAGTCATATCAGTCTCATGGCTACTGTAGTTACTCAAAAGGTAGCTCAAATTATACCCGTTTACTTGTATTCTAACAAAAGGAAACAATAGTTGAGAAAAGCACAGTAAAAAGATCTTGAACATGCACTAATAACCTGCTATGTTTATCTATTTTAACTGGGACTTGGGGTTGTTTACATCTTATCTCACAATTATTACAAAAAATCAGACTTTATCTGGTGTTTTCTTATCGTGGTTATTCTTTAGCAAATATGTTGTGATGATATCAATTGTTCTTGTATTTAAACTGTGTCAAGCAGTGATAAAGCCATGGAGTGCAGCCTGCATAACTCCTGAATCAGCTTAAATAAAGAATCTGTTGAAAGTTTTTCAAAATTACTCATATGTCAAATAACACAGGATTATCTTAGGTATTATCTTATTATCTTATCTTAGGTATTTACCATATATCGAATATTTCCAGGAATTGCCCCAGTATAATTTCAACCATAAAATTACCAGGAAATTCACAATATTCACAATGTTAGCGTCCTTCCTTGGATCTTTTTTTCCCTTTTACATTTTCACATCTTTTCTGATCTATCTTTCCAACGTGGATTCTTGCAGCTGAATTGCTGACTAAAAAAATTGATAACATTAAAGGTACAGTGTGTAGGATTCGTGGCGCATAGGTGGTGTAGGTACCATGCATTTATAATCTTAGAGATTATCCAGCACTGTGCTAGCTCTCAAAAACAACTACAGTATAAATAAAACGCGGTCCCGTTCACTGTTTTTTGTTTTGTTTTTTGCATGAAAACACATTCCGCTGTGGCAGCTGTACTCAGTGTAACAATCTACACATCAAAACTGAAACCTTGTACAGTCTCCTCTTTTTGACTATGGAATTCATTTCCCATCACAACAATCACATGTGCATCCGAGCACATGGGGCTTTTATACGGAAAAGCACAAAATAAGGTTTGTTACTTAGCTTATATTGGCAAGGCTCTGGACAAGGAAACTCAAACAAAGTATTAGTGAGCATAAGCTTGTCTCAATCTGTCCGTAAGGAATGACAGAGAATGAAATCCAGTAAAACAATTTAGTGATCAAAGACACGTGTTAGATCCATTACGACCTGTGATCCGGCAACATGCTTGTCGTTGTTTACCGCTCAGAGGAGGGGACCACGACCGCCTTCTCAAACAAAGGGAGGCATATTGGATCCATACCCTCCAAACTTTAGCTCCAAAAGGTCTCAATGATGACTTTAATTTGAGCATTTTTTTGTAAATATTGTATTGTAAATAATCATTATGTTCTTGCTTCTGTTGGGTTGTATGTGGGCTGTATTATAAGACTCACTGTGTATATGTAGATATGTATACAGCACGCCAATCTCATTCTATAGTTGGGTGCAGATCTACTATATCTATATATATTCAAATATTCTCCAGCTTTATTTTTCAGTTATTGTTTCATGACTATTATTATTATTATCATTATTATTATTATTATTATTAGTTACATTACACTATTTTGATTGATTGCCTTTGGATTTTGAATTATGTTGTTTTGGGTGCACTGTTCATTTACGACCTGTCACCCTAGGGTGCTTGCCACACCCTATTTAAGATGGACACTTTTAGCTCTTACTCCATTTTGCCTGATGAAGGCCTAGGGCCGAAACGTTGCATGTCTTAATAAACTTTTTCATTTTGCAAGTAAGACGGAGTGCGGGATTGTTTTCTCCTTGTGTGTTCTGGGTTTGCTCCCTCGCCTCCAACGCACCCGTCTGAAGAGATTGAAGTGCGAAGTTCTCATTTTTGGTAATTAACGGGTAAAAATCTTACACACTGTCCCTTTAAAAAACAATATGTTTTGTACCACTGAGAATGAACTTTAATGGACAGCCTAGCCTGTCCATAAAAGTTCTGGGCGTTGAGTATAGATCTATAAAATATAATTTTAGATTCTGTAGTTTATCATTAACATCATAACCTCACCGCATCATGACACAGATGAAGGTTGTTTACCAATATTTTGCCAGCACTTACAAATATATTCAAAAACAGTAGCAACATCAACTTAATTTCAATCAATCAATCAAATATTTATAAGGCGCTTTTCATACAAAATTGTAGCACAAAGCGCCTTTTACATATACAAAAAAGCCATGTTTATATGTTGTGAGACGTGCGTGTGGTCACCCATCAACTATAACAAGCTTTTCCTTGGACATTCATTACCTCCTGACAGTAATAAAGCAGACACGCCCTGCGCTACCATAGGTAAAGGGTCAACCCATAAAACGACTCTTTATTTTAAAAAAAGCACATAGCGCTCCTTCCTTTCTCTCTCTCACACACAAGTACTGCGTGATCTGATTGGATACATTTATCAAATGATGTCACTCCTCAGGTGGGCTTGACCACTGAGCAATAAAACAATAAGTAGATAAGGTTGATCAGGCAAGAGACGGTATCACTTTGACACGGCACATACGAGCTAAAAGACCATTTTGTGACGGAAGACTGAAGACAAGACAGCACTTTTTGGAGTTACTAGTGAAAGACAAGACATCGTGAGATTTTGGAGTTGATTCATCAGAAAGTTTTGATATTTTTCCGGACAAACAATGGTGTCTTTAGCTCTTGAAATCGTCGGCGTCACGTTGTCCACTTTGGGATGGATTTTGAGTATAGTTTGCTGTGCCTTGCCCATGTGGAGGGTCTCTGCATTCATTGGCGCCAACATTGTGACTGCTCAAGTTTACTGGGAAGGCTTGTGGATGAGCTGTGTGTTCCAGAGCACAGGGCAAATGCAGTGTAAAGTATATGACTCCATGCTTGCTCTACCCCAAGACCTCCAAGCTGCCCGGGCCCTTACTGTAGTCGCTATAATAATCGGGGTCCTTGCACTTCTGATCGCAACCGTGGGGGCCAAGTGCACCAACTGTATCCCAGATGAAGGGGTGAAAGCGCGGGTAATGGCTTCTTCAGGAGGGGCCTTCATAACAGCGTCCCTTGCACTGCTTGTTCCAGTGTCTTGGTCGGCGAATACAATTGTGATTGAGTTTTACAGTCCCATTATCCCATCTGGACAGAAGATGGAGATTGGGGTAGCGTTGTACCTCGGATGGGCTGCTGCTGCTCTGCTCATGATCGGGGGGTGTATCCTTTGCTGCAGTTGCCCCCCACAAGAGGAAAAGGGATTGAAGTACAGCCTTCCCCCCCAAAGTCGAGTGGCGTATTCGGCCGCACCAAGATCAGTGGCTCAGAGCTCATATAACAGGAAGGATTACGTCTGAAGAGAAGTTTAATATATGATGAAAAACGCAGCAGACAAATTATGACCAAATTTCATTGGTGGTCATAATAAGAAGTCCCAACCTGCATTGCAGTAACTAATTTCTTTACCACAACCATCGCTCATCTTTTGGATCAGAATATGCTTCACCTGTTCCCCAGTGTTGGACCCTGATGACTGCAGCCCATGAAAGACCATAAGAGCTGCGTTTTTTTGGAGATGTTCTGACCTATTTTTGTCTATTATCCAACTTTAACTTCAACTACTTGAGGAGAAAATGTTTGTGTATATGTTGTCTGAAATATCCAGGACACCTGTGATTCACCATGGTCACAGTGGTTGTATAACACGCTTGAATGATCAGCTGTGATGCTTTCAAATGTATTAGTGAAAAAGAAAAGACAGTGACTGTTTACAATTACCACTGGTTCAAAGCTTTGGCAGTAGCTTAAGACCAGTTTTGGTAAGATACATTTGAAAGACTTTGCTTTGGGATAGATTTGTATTTATTATATACTGATCACTGTATAAGTAAATAAATGTATTTTAATATACTTTTTTGTCTGTAAAACTGCTGTCTTCTTTCCTGGTCGTATGACTACAAAGTCCAAACTGAGTCACACATTAGAAATATTATACAGCTTTGTGAAAGGGGATCCAATAAGAAGTGAAATGGCTGACTTGTAAACATAAGAAAGAACTAAAGTAAATGTATTACATGTTTTTGCTTAAAAGTAATATTTTTATGTAATGTAAATATGTCATTTTCTGTTTGATTGCATTCTATCTTATATTATAATAAAACCTTTTTTACTTTATCTTGTAATTACTCAATACTAAACCACTCTGTTATCCCGTATATGTCAGCAGATTAGATAAGCACTGCGCAGTTTCTGCTCCAGTCTACACACCCTGATACTGGCGCTCTACTGTTTTGAATATTTGAATAAAGGCAAATCTTCACGGATATTCAGCCCACAGTAGTTTAGAATTAAAATATTTTTTATACTGTATATATATATATATATATATATACATACATATATACATACATATATATATATATATATATATATATATATATATAT
The DNA here is from genome assembly GCA_036785185.1 of Paratrypauchen microcephalus. Lineage (NCBI taxonomy): Eukaryota > Metazoa > Chordata > Actinopteri > Gobiiformes > Gobiidae > Paratrypauchen > Paratrypauchen microcephalus. The sequence continues at coordinate 1,359,975 of JAVJIX010000120.1, read as the reverse complement.
ATATATATATATATATATATATATATATATATATATATATATATATATATATATATATAAACTAAATGTGTGTGTACAAGTAGATAGGACCAGGGGTTTAGTAGATAAGTTTTGGGTGCTTGGTTAAAACGGCCTGCACTATGTTTTTGTATAAATGCACATTGCAGGCTTTGGGAGCTAAATTTGACTGGTTAAACAATTACTCCTGAAAGTGGAAGTTATTCAGTCTTAAGTGCCAGTAGAGGGGCCCTATAAGTGAGGAAGTTCAGCAAAGCTTAAAACAACAACAACAACAACAACAAAAACAACATACAGATTCAAAGTTGAGATGCAAGTTGCATTGCATCATCCATATCAGAGTGATGGAAATGTATGGACTTTAAAAGCATGGAGGAGCATTTCCTGGATTATTGATACAGATTTTCATTGCTAAGAGACTCGTTTAGGAAAGTTGCATATTGCACATTTAACCATAACAGTAACAAATAATAACATTAAAGGGTGAAAATTAAAAAGGGTGATTTTTCAGAAAATATGACTTCTGTAATATTGCAATACCTTTATCACAGGCTTTTTAAAATTCTAAATAAAATCTGACACTTGAAAACAGCTCTGTGATGTATTTCAGCATTCAGTTTAAATCTGTTTACAGTGTGTGGCCACAGTGAATTTCTGTTTAAGCTCTTTGTTTTGATTAAGCAAGGATGTGGCCAGTGCTGAAATCCTGATTGAAAACATCAGGGTACAGCCTTTTATTATCACATAAACACCAGGGAGGGTATCTGAGGGTATTTGTACTTGAACTTGTGTACTTTATCCTCTAATGAACTGCTCAATAGTAATAATGTGTGTGATCATTTATAATATAGGCACACATGTGTAACTTAACTCAGTCACCTGCTTGTGTCCATGGAGAAGTTATTCCTTTGCCTGAAATCTTCCACACTATGGCATTAACTCGGTGTACACCATTATGTTAAGTTACTGATCAGATCTATGGAGAGGGAGGTGAGAATACAAATTTTTTTTTTCCTCTGTGAATTCTGACAAAAAGGTTAGTGCAACTTTAATATTTGTCTTCTCTTTTCTAATAGCTGAATAAAAGGAAGTTTTATAATGCAGTTACAAACAATAGGTTTCCATTATATTAAACGACCTTTAGATGCGTGAAGTTACTTACAAAGATGTTCTCTATTCTTCTGAAATTATTACTGAGCAGTTTTCTCACTAACTTCCTTCCATTATGTATCTTTGATGATTGTTTGGTCAAAGTCTTAGATGTTCGATGTCTGTGTACTGAAGGTGTCTCTCACTCATATTTGCTTTAGGTGCAGTTCCTCCAGTTTCTTGGAGCCGTCAGATCATTTTTCCAAAAACAAAATCCCAACTGCTGAAACCAGAGCAACTGGAAGCACAGAGTTTAAACAATGCACAGGAGGTCCAATAGGTTTGTATTGTCTTCGTGTTTGGACCAATAACATGGCTCCACTGCTACAGGGGGATTACAGTTAACCACTATTCTGAAGGCTCACCATTAGGTCTGGGGTAGGTGGACAGGTGGGCAGGTGGACAGGTGGTCTTTTATCGCTTTTCATTATGTATTGTCTGTGTTTCAACACTTTTTGTGACAGTAAAAAGGAAGTTATAATAATGTAGCTTTTATGTCTTTTTTATGTAGAAAATGTATCATATCAAGATTTTTTTCAGAATTTACATTATGTTGCAATCTGGAGCTCATTTAGGCATATTGTAAACTGTGACACACTCAGTTCCTATTGAGTCTTTAGTTTCTATAGTGTGTGTAGTAAAATAAACTTAAAGCCTGTGCTCCTATTGGTGCACTAGCACTGATCAATGACTGGCTGCAGATTTTCTGATTGGATAATCATCTTGACAACCAAAACACCAAATTATAACATAAACAACTTAGCTAACATGCCCAATGTGTTTGTAATTAAGAAAAAATCCACAGTGTTATCAGTAAAAGCTGTATATGATTTGAACATGTGTACCTCTTATGTGGGGGCACAGGTAGGTCTTGATTATGAAATTTGAAATGCAAATCTTACATATTCCTTTAACTCGTTACAAATAAAATAATGAGATTATATGCCAATGTTATTAGATTGATGTTAAACAAAATGCAGAGGTGGGTAGAGTAGCCAAAAAAGTGTAGTCAAGTAAAAGTTACAATTACTTTAAAATAATATTACTCAAGTAGAAGTGCAAAGTAGTGGTCCAAGAAATTACTCAAGTAACAGTAAGAAAAGCATGTGGTAAAAGTACTGCTCAAGTAAGAGTAACTTATTAAACTGGAAGGACAAAACATTAAATAATGCACAAAATCTGATATTTTCAAAGGATAGACACAAAAATGAGAAAACTTACTTACAGTGGCAAGAATACAAGAATACAGTTAGTAAGAGTAATAGTATGTTGCTAGAAAATTACTCTGAAAAGTACAATTTCTTTAAAGATCCCATGACATGGTACTTCTTGATGCTTTTATATGGCTCCTTAATGGTTCCCTAATACTGTAAATGAATCCTTCTTCAAAATCAACAATCGGTGCATGAGAAACAGAGATAAGTGTAAGGGTTTTCTGACAGAGACCCAAATGCAGACGGAGACCAAAAATGCAGATCAGAGTTGTGTTTAATTTTTCAAAGACAAAGTCCAAAAATGTACAACCAAAAAGTTCCAGATCAGGTTTGAAGCAACAAAAAACAATTCCTTGAGTCCACAAAAAAATTCTAACAAAAAATCCAGGATCAGGTTTCAGGTACTCACAAAAACAGGTTTTCTTTAGCATGCAGGTTACTCGGAAACAGGCAGGTAAATACAGACGGTCCGACACAGAAGAGAAAACAAGACAGACTTAAATAGGAGCTACAATTCACACCTGAGCCAATTGGGAAGGGAAAAGACTAATTACACGGAGTGGAAACAGGTGGGGCATGGGTGGGGCAGGCAGTGAAAAACAAAACAAGGAGCTGTCAAAATGAAAAAGGTTGCGGTGCAAAAGACGACCAGCAGGGTGCAGTCAAGAGTCCAAACACCAGACCCTAACAGTACCCCCCCCCCCTAACGGACGCCCCCTTGACAGACACAGGATGTCGGCGACGAAAGTCTTTAACAAGCGCAGGGTCCAGGATATGCCGAGCCGGCACCCAGCATCTCTCTTCAGGGCCGTAACCCTCCCAGTCTACGAGATACTGGAGCCCACGGCCCCGGCGCCGAACATCCAAGAGCCGACGCACGGTGAATGCCTCAGAGCCGTCGATGAGACGAGGGGGAGGAGGCGGCTTGGGGGCAGGGTACATGGGGCTGCACACAAAGGGCTTAATCCTGGAAACATGAAATGTGGGGTGAATGCGGCGTAGGGGCAAAGGGAATTTGAGCCTAACAGCTGTGGGGCTGAGAACCTTGGCAATGGGGAAAGGGCCAATGAATCTTGGGGAGAGTTTGCGGGAATCTGTTTTCAGAGGAATGTCCTGCGTCGAGAGCCACACACGCTGGCCCTGGCGATACCGTGGGGCACGGGAGCGATGCTTATCTGCCTGGGCCTTCATCTTGGCCGAGGAGCGAAGGAGGGTTGAGCGGGTGCGCTTCCATGTTCGACGACACCGCCGAACGAAAGCCTCCGCAGAAGGAACGCCAACCTCTTCCTCCTGGGCTGGAAACAGCGGCGGCTGATACCCCACGGAGCATTCGAAGGGCGACCGATCCGTGGCAGAGGAGACGTGAGAGTTGATGGCATACTCGGCCCAGGGTAGCTGCTGGCTCCAGGTGGATGGGTTTTGGGATGCCAAGCAACGCAGTACCGTCTCCAGCAGCTGATTTGCCCTCTCGGTCTGGCCATTGCTCTGTGGATGAAACCCTGAGGACAGACAAGCAGAGGTGCCAAGCAGTTTACAAAACGCTCTCCAAAAAGCAGATGTGAACTGGGGGCCCCTGTCAGATACCACCTCTGTGGGTAACCCATGTATGCGGAAGACATGCTGTATCATGAGGTTGGCAGTGTCCTTGGCAGATGGTAGGCCAGGTAGGGGAATGAAATGGACAGACTTGGAGAATCGGTCTACAACGGTAAGTATGGTATTATTACCATCAGACGGGGGCAAACCAGTCACAAAATCCAGGGATATATGAGACCATGGCCTTCGGGGGACAGACAGGGGTTGCAGAAGACCAGCAGGACGTGTAGTTGAGGTCTTGTTCTGAGCGCAGATGTGGCAGGAGCGGACGAAGTTGCGGATGTCCTCAGTCATTGATGGCCACCAGAATCGCCTCTCTATAAAGGCCTCGGTGCGTCTAGATCCAGGGTGACAGGACAGCTGGCTGGAGTGGCCCCATTGCAACACCTGGGGGCGGACAGAATTAGGTACATACAGACGGTTAGTGGGACATTGGCTAGGACCGGCCTCGCCTGCTTGGGCAGTTAAAACGGTAGACTCAATGTCTAACCGAACCGCCCCCAGAAGGCAGTGGGATGGAAGAATGGGGTCTTCTTCAGGGGCTTTCTTGGGCACGGCAAACTGCCTGGAAAGGGCGTCAGGCTTGACATTCTTGTGGCCGGGGCGATAGGACAGCGTGAAATTGAACCTGGAGAAGAACAAGGACCATCGGGCTTGACAGGGGTTAAGTCTCTTGGCCTTCTTGATGTATTCCAGGTTCTTATGGTCTGTCCAGACTAAAAACGGCTGGGGTGCGCCCTCTAGCCAATGCCGCCATTCCTCCAGAGCCAGCTTCACAGCTAATAGCTCCCTGTTACCTACATCATACCCTGCTCAGCTGGTGACAGACGGTGGGAGAAGAAGGCACAGGGGTGTATCCGGTTGTCCTTGGCAGAGCGTTGGGAGAGGACAGCACCAACCCCAACCTCAGAGGCATCAACTTCCACGATAAACTGCTTGTTGGGATCGGGTTGAGTCAGGATAGGGGCAGAGATGAATCTCTGCTTCAGGTCTTGGAAGGTCTTTTCTGCTGCTGGGGACCAGATGAACTTGATTTTAGAAGAGGTCAGAGCGGTAAGGGGGGCTGCCACAGCGCTGAAGTTCCGGATAAAGCGTCTGTAGAAGTTAGCGAAGCCCAGGAAACTCTGCAGGTCCCGGCGACTGGCAGGTGTGGGCCACTCCAAGACCGCCTTGACCTTCCGTTGGTCCATTTGGATGCCTCCAGGGGTAATCACGTAGCCAAGGAATGATACGGTCTCCTGGTGGAATTCACACTTCTCCGCTTTCACGAAAAGTTGGTTCTCCAGGAGACGTTGCAGGACCTTGCGGACGTGGGTGACATGCTCCTTCAGGGACTTAGAAAAGATGAGGATGTCATCTAAAAACACAAACACAAACTGGTTAAGCATGTCTCTGAGAACGTCATTGACCAAGGCTTGAAACACAGCAGGGGCGTTGGTGAGGCCGAATGGCATGACGAGATACTCATAATGTCCTGAGCTGGTGTTAAAAGCCGTTTTCCACTTCGTCCCCTCGCGTATGCGGACCAGGTGGTAAGCATTCCGGAGATCCAGTTTTGTGAACACTGTGGCCTCCTGGAGGAGTTCGAATGCAGAAGCCATAAGGGGAAGAGGGTATCTGTTTTTGACCGTGATATCATTTAAGTCTCTGTAGTCAATGCATGGGCGCAATGAGCCATCTTTTTTACCCACAAAAAAGAACCCGGCTCCAGCTGGGGAGGAAGAGGGGCAAATGATACCTGCTGCAAGAGACTCCTGGATGTATTTGTCCATGGCCTCTGTTTCAGGACGGGAGAGAGAGTACAAGCGGCCTCTAGGGGGAGAAGTGCCAGGAAGAAGGTCAATAGCACAGTCATAAGGGCGATGAGGAGGAAGAGTAGCCGCTTTGGATTTACTGAACACCAGCCTCAGATCCATGTAGTCCGGAGGAATGCCGGACAAATCTGAACAGACTTCTTGGACTTCAGGGGGTGACATCAGCTGTGTCTGGGCCTGGAGGAGACAGTTGGAATGACAGAAGGGGCTCCACCCCATGATACACTTCCCCGCCCAGTCTACGTGTGGGTTATGTTTTACCAGCCAGGGATGACCAAGGACCACTGGGGCTTGTGGGGCACTAATCAAATGAAATTGCAACTGTTCATGATGATTGCCAGAGAGAGAAAGACTCACCGGAGCTGTGGTGTGAGTAATGTTGGCCAGCTTCATACCTGTCAGCGCGTTGGCCACCAGGGGTTTCGCGAGGCTCACTGTTGGCATGTTCCACTGACTGACCAGGTTGACATCAATAAAGTTTTCCTCCGCTCCAGAATCAATGAGTGCCCCTACCTCCAGTTGCTGGTGCCCCCAGGACAGGATAGCTGGCATGATGGTGCGCTGAACAGAGGAGGGGTGTATAGGGGTCACGCTCACCAGTACCCCTCTTACTGGTGAGCGCTGGCTTTTACTGGGCAGTTGGCTACGAAGTGACCCGACTGGCCACAGTAGAGGCAGGCACGGGAGGCAATTCTTCTTTGTCGCTCGTCCGGGGTCAGATGGGTGCGGTCCACTTGCATGGGCTCAGGATCGGGTGCTGCAGGAGGTGGTGACTGTGAGTGCATGACTGGACCGATCAAGGACCTCCCAGGTGGGCCCCCAAGAGCTCTCGCTCGGCGGCGCTGCTGCAGCCTGACGTCGATGCGAATGGCTCTGTTGATGAGTTCCTCACAGGTCGCAGGCAGATCTTGACGTGCCAGCTCGTCTTTTATGTCCTCTGACAGGCCATTGAGGAAGGTGTCGAACAGGGCTCCCGGGCTCCATCCGGTGGTGGTTGCGAGGGTTTGGAAATCGATTGCATAATCTGACACCGACCTGCGGCCCTGGCGCATGTGAAGCAGTTCACGGGCAGCTTCATGTCCATGCTTGGAGCGATCGAAGACCCTCTTCATCTCCGCGGCAAACAGTTCGAAATCTCTGCAGATGGGCGAGGATGCATCCCACATTGCAGTTCCCCATTCCCTGGCACGCCCCGACAGCTGAGTGATCACGTAGGCCACCTTTGCGCGGTCAGTCGGGAAGGTGCCAGGTTGCAGCTCAAAGATGAGGGTGCACTGCGACAGGAAGGAGCGGCAGGTGCCAGGTTCGCCGGTGTACTTCTCTGGTGGAGGTAGTCGTGGTTCACGGGCAGGTGTGGCAGAGGTGGTGGTCCCAGCAGAAGCATCCGGCTGGTTGGACTGGGCAGGTTGGGTGGACACTGAAGCAGAGTGGGAAAGCTGGAGTGGTTGGATCTGGGCTGCCAGATCTCTGATGCTGGCAGCGACTGCGTCTAGTTGTGCTTGTTGACGTCTTAGGAATACGCCCTGTTGTTCCAAACAAGCTCTGAGGTGCTCTGTATCTGCTGGGTCTGTCATGGTCGGACCGTACTGTAAGGGTTTTCTGACAGAGACCCAAATGCAGACAGAGACCAAAAATGCAGATCAGAGTTGTGTTTAATTTTTCAAAGACAAAGTCCAAAAATGTACAACCAAAAAGTTCCAGATCAGGTTTGAAGCAACAAAAAACAATTCCTTGAGTCCACAAAAAATTCTAACAAAAAATCCAGGATCAGGTTTCAGGTACTCACAAAAACAGGTTTTCTTTAGCATGCAGGTTACTCGGAAACAGGCAGGTAAATACAGACGGTCCGACACAGAACAGAAAACAAGACAGACTTAAATAGGAGCTACAATTCACACCTGAGCCAATTGGGAAGGGAAAAGACTAATTACACGGAGTGGAAACAGGTGGGGCATGGGTGGGGCAGGCAGTGAAAAACAAAACAAGGAGCTGTCAAAATGAAAAAGGTTGCGGTGCAAAAGACGACCAGCAGGGTGGAGTCAAGAGTCCAAACACCAGACCCTAACAATAAGATGAGAAAGAGTCATAAATATCTCTCTCAAACACTTTATTCTGGGCGTTGTTGCTTGAATGCAAATGAGGAGAAAAGAGCTGGCCAGTAGTAGAGGGTGGGGGCGTGGCCAAACTCTCCGCGCTCAGCTCTCAGCTGATCCATTTCCGTGTTTTTGCACGGGGGGAGAGATTTGAAGCGTTCCATTGAAAAATAAACACATTTCCACAGAAAATAAAATTAAACCACTGCTGTTCAAAGGTCCAGAGGCTCAGATAAAGGACTTCCGAGCCTAGAAACACTCGGACGTGCCTCCAGGCAAATTAAAAAATGCATTTCGCATTGCCTAGCGCATTCGCAGTCCAAACTCTCTGGGCGTGATTTACAGAGACGCTGAGTACAAACAGACGGGGGTGGAACTGCATCTGCATTTCTTTTTTCGATCTGACGTCAATAAGGTGCCTTGTTCAAAATCGCCCGTTTGAGCTCCGATTTTTTGTAACGCAGAAAAGGATCGCAAATGCTCAGTTTAGACATTTCGCAACTTTTAACCATGGGGGGGGCTAAACAGGGTAGGGGAGCTCACATTAACATTCAAAAACCTCAGAAAGTGAAAATTTCATGCCATGGGACCTTTAAAATTAACTCATGATAATGTAAGTAAGTAAATGTAACTGAAGCGTGAACTGAAGAAGTCTCTCGGATGAGCGGCGAAACGTCTTCAACCAAACAAACTTTGTCCAGTTGACAAATTGAACTTCTCCTTTTAAATGTAACTGAGTATTACCCACCTCTGACAACATGTTATGCCCAGATCTATTGTATCTAGATCTTATAATAATTCATAGCATTTATATAGCGCCTTTCATGACACCCAAAGCGCTTTACAGTTCATTGTTCATTTACCCCACACGTGGTGGTGGTAAGCTACTTTCTGTAGCTACAGCTGCCCTGGGGCAGACTGACGGAAAGCGAGGCTGCCAATCTGCGCCATCAGCCCCTCCGACCACCTCCAACACTCACGCACACTCCACTTTCATCCTAGGCAATGTGGGGGAAGTGTCTTGCCTAAGGACACAACGACAGTTTTTTGCAACTGGCGCCCCACTGTGGCACCTGGAATTCCCAGTGGTCTCCCATCCAAGTACTAACCAGGCTTAGCTTCTGAGATCTGACGGGATCAGGCTTTGACAGGCAGGTATGGCCTTGTTGCATCAACAGTCACAAACACTAAATGAGGACTTTTAAATGGGGTTTGACTATATGTTCTAGATGTAGTTAGATATTGTAAGTAGTGGCTCATTATGAGTATTCTCAACAATGCTTTCTGTGCTTATATTCAAATTTCTATTCATTAACAGTGAAATACAACTTTAAAGGAAAAGTAACGTTTTTTTACAATCTGAGCCTTCTTTCGGCAATAAAACAAGTAGTTTTACTCACCCATAGCAGTTTGGTGTCAATTGGAGCAGTATCGCAGAACTTATGTTGTAGCCGTTCTGTTCTTCTATGATCCCGTATCCGTTAGCGTGATTTGCGGTCTCCAAATAACACAAACTTTAGCACTTTTCAAATCACAGAAGATCGCTGTGTCAGGGTAGATTTTTAGTAGATTCCAAAATGGCCTGAAACCCGATATCGCAACAAAAAGTAAAGTTCAGAGCGGTGTTAGCTTCTTTCGGACTAGCGGTGTTTACAAAACAGCTGAGTTCACGCATGCGCACTGTCCTCTCTGATGACGTCATCAAATGAAACTATAGCTGGATATCGGGTTTCAGGCCGTTTTGGAATCCACTAAAAGTCTACCCTGACACAGCGATCTTCTGTGATTTGAAAAGTGCTAAAGTTTGTGTTATTTGGACACCGCAAAGTAATGCCCCGAGCACTCACGCTAACGGATACGGGATCATTAGTAGAACAGAACGGCTACAACATAAGTTCTGCGATACTGCTCCAATTGACACCAAACTGCTATGGGTGAGTAAAACTACTTGTTTTATTGCCGAAAGAAGGCTCAGATTGTAAAAAAAACCATAAATTTTCAGGGCTCTCAAGTTTTGAAGATTGCTAGGAGTGAGATTTCTGAGGAGCGAGTGACTTTTTTACCGAGGGGGGGGGGGTTATAAAATGAAACCAGGGGGGATGGTGGAAGGGCAGGGCAGAATTAGAAGGTACTTTGTTAATATGGAAATGCTTTTATAACTAAATGTCCATATTATTCAATAATGCACAGGATAATATGTTATCACACACAGTCTTGGTTTAGTCTTGGTTTAGTCCTGGTTTAGACCTGTTTTAGTCCTGGCTTAGTCTTGGTTTAGACCTGATTTTGTTTTGGTTTAGTCCCGGTTTAGTCCTGGTTTAGACCCGGTTTAGATCTGGTTTAGTCTTGGCTTAGTCCTGGTTTAGACCTGGTTTAGTCATAGTTTAGACCTGGTTTAGTGCTGGTTTAGACCCGGTTTAGATCTGGTTTAGTTTTGGCTTAGTCCTGGTTTAGACCTGGTTTAGTCCTGGCTTAGTCTTGGTTTAGACCTGGTTTAGTTTTGGTTAAGTCCTGGTTTAGTCCTGGTTTAGACCCGGTTTAGACCCGGTTTAGTCCTGGTCTAGTCCTGGTCTAGTCCTGGTCTAGTCCTGGTCTAGTCCTGGTCCAGTCCTGGTTCAGTCCTGGTTCAGTCCTGGTTTAGTCCTGGTTTAGTCCTGGTCTAGTCCTGGTCTAGTTCTGGTCTAGACCTGGTTTAGACCTGGTTTAGTCTTGGTTTAGTCCCGGTTTAGACCCGGTTTAGTCCTGGTCTAGTCCTGGTCTAGTCCTGGTCTAGTCCTGGTTTAGTTCTGGTTTAGTCTTGGTTTAGTCCTGGTTTAGTCCTGGTTTAGTCCTGGTTTAGTGCCGAAATAGATGCAGAAATAATCTGATATGACATCACCGCACTTTGTCAGTGCGCGCTGAGGGGCGGGGAGGAGGGAGCAGGACATTTTTAACGGATTCATGTAAGAGTCTGGTTAATGCACCGGGCCCGCGTCTCACCGCGGCTCACCGCGGCTCACCATAGGCAGTTCGGCTCTGGGCCGCGCGTATTCCGCGCAAATGGCAAATGGCATTTCTATTACTTCTACTATGCTTTTGATACTACTTCTATTAGTCTTGCCACTATCAGTTAAATATTTAATATCAGTGTATTGGATTTTTTTAATCATCTCAAATCATTAATCAAAATACACCCCACTTTAAACTATATAAATATTATAGATGGGCTAACTAGGCTAGCTTGTCTAATTTGTTTACTGACCAAACTCTGCGCCCTTCCTCCACTCTGTACTGTGCGTGTGCTGAGGTGCTCATTTTGACTCCTCCCTACCCCCATCCTCTCCCCTTCCTGCTGTTACTCCCTCGAAGTATAAAGCCCTTCTGTTCCTATGGTATCATCTCTTAGACACACACACCCATGAACAGGTGTCTCCACTCCACAAAACCACCTGAGCAAGACAGATTTTGAGAGCCTTTGTCTTTAGAAGAACAAAACAAAGCTTCACCAACATGTCGATGGGAATGGAGATAGTTGGCATTGCATTGGGTGCCATAGGTTTTATCATAGCTATTGTGACTTGCGCCTTGCCAATGTGGAGGGTGACAGCTTTTATCGGCTCAAACATCGTCACAGCACAGACCATTTGGGAGGGCCTCTGGATGAACTGCGTAGTCCAGAGCACAGGCCAAATGCAGTGCAAAGTGTACGACTCCTTACTGGCTTTACCTCAGGAGCTGCAGGCTTCACGAGCTATGACCATCATCTCCATCATCCTGGGCATTCTTGGCGTTTTGATTTCAATTGTGGGAGCCAAATGCACCAACTGTATTGAAGATGAAGCCTCCAAAGCCAAAGTCATGATCATATCTGGAATTTTCTTCATTTTGGGAGGAATTCTGGTGTTGATTCCTGTGTCGTGGACGGCCAGTGTGACCATCAGAGATTTCTACAACCCAGGATTGATAAGTGCTCAGAAGAGGGAGCTGGGAGCATCGCTGTACATTGGATGGGGTGCGGCTGCCTTGCTGTTAATTGGAGGAGCCTTGCTGTGCACCAGCTGTCCACCAAAAGAGCAGAAGTACAAGCCCCCCAGGATGGCCTACTCTGCCCCCCGGAGCACCGGAGGGTATGACCGCAAAGATTACGTCTAAACCAATGACTGTTATGTGAATTTTCTTTCATTATTTGCACATTTTTGCTTCTTTGTTGTTGTTGTTTGTTGTTATGTTGTTGAAATCCCAGGGGAAAGCCCTTAAGGAGACTCCGATTTGAAGGGATCTTTGTAAATAGTAAATGTTTTTGTTTTGAATGTAACATATCAAGCCATTATTACATTGCCTGCTACTTTGCCAATTCACCTTGTATCCAACAAAAGTTTTGCTTTTTTTAATATATGGTTTTTAAGTTGTGGTTCAGGACCAAAAGTGATTCAAAAGGAACAGGAAATTGCATTATGTGCCATAAATGTATCCAAATAATTGAACTTCTAATATTGCTACTAATAATTCCAACTATTTCTACTTTGCTTGATATTTGTATACTTGAATTAATCTAAAGGCCCTGTAAAATGAATGACTGCAGCATCTACATCAGCTGAAAGACAATAATGTATAGGTTCAGAGGTGACTATTCAAAAACCACCTGTCGCTATAATTAGCTTTTAGCTGAACGGTGTCATCTTTCACTGAAACTCTCAGTTAAATTCAGCCCTGCATCTCTGAATAGGAGGAACAACCTCTCACTTTAATGGATTTGGTTTGCCCGATTGTTTAAATTGTTTAAATGTGCGTGTGCGTGTGCAGGTGCGTGTGGGTGTGAGTTTGCGTATTATTTGCTTAGTTAGTTTCAACCAAGACTGAAACTGTAGATGGTTGCCTCAGGTGATATCCTTGTCCCTATAATATCATATTTTGAATTCATTTGAGAAAGCAGCTTGTGAATTGTGCATAATTTTTATTTTTCTATGTTACAATATTCTAGTTTTAATTTGTTTTTTTATAATGTACAGAGCTTTTTTTAAATTTCCTCTGTGATTGTTTGACAATAAGGTGACTGTTGTAAGATGTAATACAGTATGTTGTTTTTATTTTCCACATTGTTTACAAAAATACATGTGGAAATGTGTAATATTTGGTGGTCAACATTTCAATAAATTGTAGATATAAAACAATGTCTGTCTTTGATCATGTAGTACTGTTTGCAATTAAATAAAGTGCACTGATTTTACTTCCAAACAGGCTCTAGTACTCATACTTGAATGTCCATTTTCAAAAAGTATTATTCTAAAATTATAGTACTGTGGCATCATTATTAAAAAGTATAAAGTAGTAGTAGTTGTAATTAAAAATCTAGGTATTCTGTAGCCTATGACATATACTGTACTAGTTTTGCATTTGTTTTATATGGTCTACTATAGCCTAACTTTACTCTTTTAGTATATCTCCTTCATATAGCTTCATTATTCCCTTGACAACAAAGTACCTGTCAGAAAACATTGAACACAGCAGCTGGGCTTTGTGTGGTGTTCAGGTGTGGCTGGTGAATTCAGACCACAAGTAAACCAGATCACACAAAACACCTGAGGCAAAACAACACAGAAACTCACACAAGACCAAAGGACAGAGAGGTAATGGGTAACTGAGGAGCGGAACAACTGGGCCAATGGTAAATGCCACAAGGAAGTTTGAAAGTTCTGTAAAATTATGAAAAAAGTATAATTTGACCTTTAATTCAATGTAGATTTTAGGATTCAGCACTACAAAAACCTATGCAATTTTTATTTGTTTGTTTATTTCATTCATAAAGTATAAAAAGACATCAACATTTGTGATAACAATACAAAATATTGAATGAAAGGGAGCAGAAAGAAGAGTTATCTTATGTTATCTGCCCCCTCTTCCCTTTTCCAAACACCAACACCGATAGTGACTGTAAAACCTTTCCTCATTACATTCCATTTCAATCACAATTATTAATCAATTGTAAACATAAAGCTTCATTTTCAAGTGTAACAATTTAGTTTTCTTTTTCATACATACAAATTACATTGGATTTTATGTATTTTTTAAATGCCATTATTGTACTTGATTCTTTGATTTCTTTGTCAAGATTATTCCATAAATTAACTCCTTTCACAGCGACGCTTCGCTCCATAACCTTGGTTCTGAATTTAGGTTTTTTAAACATGTAGGTTCCCTTTAAATTGTATTGGCTTGTTCTCATCTCAAACAGTCTTTGAATATTTACAGGTAAATAAATATTTTGAAAGGATTAAATATTTTGAAAGGATTCAAATTATTATTTGATGTTAGTGCCATGAAGCCAAATCATTTTATTTCCCCAATAATATATGTTAATTAGGAAACATATAACCTACATATTATATAGTTTTTAGCATTATATATGTGAAATAATTCCTTATCTTTTATATTTGAGCTAGTGTTCCATTAACAGTGAACATTACACTTCTGTTATAAAAACACACAGGGCCATGCCAACACCGCTATGATTAATTAGGTGTGTATAAAACAGAACAGAACATACTATTTTGACTTCTTTGGACTTTAAGTTTAGATGATATTCCTGTCAAAATAAAGAGGGCACCTGACCCCTTACAAAAGAAATCATTTTAAACTTGTAGAATTTCTTAATTATATAAAATTTTCTAACGTTTTGGCGTCAAACAGCAGCTGGTTTGGACAGAGCTGTGACAGTACTGATAACAATGGCATGTTTTAGTTTTGACAAGGAAACTCTTGCTGTTACTAATGTAAACAACATGGCTTCTTCTGATGGGAATAATTTGTCTGATAGTTACAGAGAGTAAACACTGGCCCTAACAACTTAAAGGTCCCATGGCATGAAATTTTCGCTTTCTGAGGTTTTTGAACGTTAATGTGAGCTCCCCTACCCTGTTTAGCCCCCCCATGGTTAAAAGTTGCGAAATGTCTAAACTGAGCATTTGCGATCCTTTTCTGCGTTACAAAAAATCAGAGCTCAAACGGGCGATTTTGAACAAGGCACCTTATTGACGTCAGATCGAAAAAAGAAATGCAAATGCAGTTCCACCCCCGTCTGTCTGAACTCAGCGTCTCTGTAAATCACGCCCAGAGAGTTTGGACTGCGAATGCGCTAGGCAATGCGAAATGCGTTTTGTTATTTGCCTGGAGGCACGTCCGAGTGTTTCTAGGCTCGGAAGTCCTTTATCTGAGCCTCTGGACCTTTGAACAGCAGTGGTTCAAATCTCTCCCCCGTGCAAAAACACGGAAATGTATCAGCTGAGGGCTGACAGCGGAGAGCGGAGAGTTTTGCCACACCCCCACCCTCTACTATAGGCCAGCTCTTTTCTCCTAATTTGCATTCAAGCAACAACACCCAGAATAAAGTGTTTGAGAGAGATATTTATGACTCTTTCTCATCTTATCTCTGTTTCTCATGCACTGAGTGTTGATTTTGAAGAAGGATTCATTTACAGTATTAGGGAACCATTAAGGAGCCATATAAAAGCATCAAGAAGTACCATGTCATGGGATCTTTAAGAGACAAAAATATGTTTTAAATATTCATCATCAACCTAAACTCCTGAAAAAGATCCTGGCTCAAGATCTGGAGATGGATAAAATATACCTTAACTGTTACTGCAAAGTCTGCACAATAAACAAATAAATTATATCAGTTACAAGCTATCAATGTTGAATGGATCAGGCATATTTGACTATTGACACTATAACATATTGGAATATACTTTATCTGCGGCCTTAACCCATGGGTTTCTAATCATTCATATCAAATTATTATCAAACCAGGAAATATCGTGTGAGTAAAACTGCAATCACTAATGATGGGTAAAATGCTGAGAACAGATTTACATCTGAGCAACAATAAAGAGGACATGCTATTTTGTACATATTTAGTATTAAACTATAACATACTTGGAGCATTATTTAACATTTTGTTCATTCTAAATGGCAACATTGATTTAAAACTGCAGTATAATAGAAGAAGGTCCACTGACTTCCTTAAAACTGATGAATCGAGCAGCATTTGTCGTAGCAAGGAGCAGAGCTTTATTTATGAGCTTTTATTTTTGGAAAATTGCACTTTTGAAACCACATGTGTGACGTGGAGTTAGATGTCTTTCTTTCTTTTTCTTTAAATATGTAATCACAATACCGATCAATAGGCGGAGATAGGGGATACGCGAAAACACAATTTTTCTGAGTAGTCAAGCCTCAAATTAAAAACAATGCAGAATTACTCAAACATGCAGGAAACAAAATACAACTTTGTGTAAGACAATAAGAGGGAACAGCATTATAACATGATTAAAACTCTTAAAAGTCATTGTAATACATTAGGCTATGGATTATATACGTAGATGTCCTTGAAGAATTCATTCTGTTTGCTTCTATTCAAAGCTAAGCCAGAAATAACCCACTGGAAACTGGTCCATAATATAAACAGCCCATTGTTCCTCTATGGACACAATTGACAGCATTATCTGGATGAGGGGAGGAAACACGTGGAGTTGACAGGTAGCAGATGTAACAAACAAGATGGTGACCCAAACTGCAAAGTCCAACAGTTCATTTTGAGATGCAAGAGGCAGCAACATGCGAGGGTTATCGCAGATTTTTCTAACCCCTGATGACAGATGGGCTGTAAAGTTGGGTGAAACTGATACAGTATCTCCACACTGTAGCAGCAAGCGACCAGAAAATGAGCTGGAGATGAACAACAGAACATTATTATATTATAATATGAAACTCTATGATCCACTTTTGAATGGAATGCACTATTCTTTTAATGCTTTTCAGTAGCCAGAGAGATAAACAATAGTGTATTGGGTACTATTTTTTAAAAATCAATGAGCAGTAGGTTATGGCAGTGTTTCCCAACCAGGGATACAGCGGTTACTTGCAACCTACAGCTTCATGAAATCACAAGGCAGAAAACAGAGCATTTTGAGCTTTGCAGATGTAGCATGCCATGCTAATAATAAAGGATTACTCAAACATGTGTGAATGAAACAAGAGAACTCTGGGTATGGTTTTGTAGTTTTAAACAATAAGTCAGTAATTGCATAACACATTAAATTGTATGTTTTGAGATACAGTTTTTATTTTACTCAGTGCATCTCAAAACGCTCAACAACACTTATGTTTTTGAGGGAGTTACTCATCCTGAGTGTCTCCTGATAATCTGTTTTATCAGAGCTTTGAGCTTTGATTTATGGCTTAATGGAAGCCAAGCTCTTTATAATGGTAAATACAGTCCAGATACGTGGAGGGTCTTGTGAAAGGGGAGAAAAACAACTAATTGGACAGAAATACTTGCAGTGTGAATAGTTCTTCATAAACAAGCAAAATAGTTGGTGTAATATAAAGGGTACCTCAGGATAGACAGCCTATTTACCTCATCAGCAAGCTTTTAAAAGTGTACATGTATTTTTACACTGGTGGAGAAAATGTGGCCTTAAATTCAACCCGGCTCAGCACTGTCTTATGCGACATGCAGACAAGGGTATCTATGGTTCACCGCATAGAATTTGGCTGCTCCCTGTTCATCTGAGGTTACAATAGTCTGACAAATAATTTCTCCATGTATATAAAAATTATATTATGATAGTGTAATCCCTCAAAAACAACATTGTCCATGACTCAGATGCAGGTTTGGCAGGTCATTCCCGAGCGTGATTCTTGTGTCAAGCAAGACACATAATCCACCTCGCCTATGGTGTGTGAGTGGTGGTTGTCTATCGGCCATGTGTCTGTTTGTACCCCAGGAAGGATATGGCAAAGCTTCTAAATTGCAGATCATGATTAGCCTACATTATCTGACTTTTGATTCTTGCCATTCTTGGTTTAGCCCACAAATAAGATGGGATAGCGTAATAAACTGTATATCATCCTGATTTACAGATCTCCTAAGCTATAGTCGCATTTTGATAATTGCTGAGTTTTTCTACTGTTCCTTTGGGCCATCACCGTGACGACACAACAGAGTTCTTGATCCCATCTGAACTGTCTCCCATAGCAACCTGACTGTTTCCTAGAGCGATTAATGCAAAGCCAATGTATGTTTGAGGTGCTTTTGATTAATCATTACTGTACTTCACTCAAGACCATTTTGAACTTAAATTTAATTGTAAATTTTTAATTACAATAAAGAATGAAAAAGGCAGCTTCAGTGAGTTAACCTCAGGGCTGCAGAGAACATTCATGTTTTTAAGAGTGGGCTCAAGACTCATCTGTTTAATTTGGCCTTTGATTGATTTTTTTTTTTTTTTTACTGTGTGGTTTTATGTATTTTAGCATGTTAGTAGGCTATGTGTGTTTGTGTGTGCGGGCGTGTGTGTTTAGGTTATTTGGTTGTGTGGTGTCAGGCAGCTGTGGGGGGCTGGTTGGAGGGTGGAAGGAAATGTGGGTTGTTTTTAATCACTGTAAAGCACTTTGTGTTACTTTTTTTGTATGAAAAGTACTTTATAAATAAAATACAGTTTTTATTGGATTTGAAATGAGGCAAATATCTCAAAATTAACTGAGCACATGTTATACAAGATTATGATTATGACTGTCTCAGAGACATTGTCCTTTCAAATAAAGAACAAACTAAACAAAGAATTTATCAGGATTCAGAAGATAATTACATACTGACATGTCTGGGACAGATAGTCTTTTTTCAAAAGACTCCGTGGAGGCTTGTGGGACACTAACTTAACCTAACCTGTTCACTTTTCAGTTTTCAGTGCAACAAGGTATTCGTTGTGTGTGTAAAATACTGAAATTGGGGTTTTGCAGAGCAAGCAATAGGCTTAAATTGCTTCCATCTTAAATTTAAAACAGCATCTGTCATACAAGCAGTAAGAGTTTTGCTTAGTAAAATAGAACATCTATGCTGATGTGATAGGCCTATTTTGGGGGACGTACGATCTATCCAGCTGCTTAAATGCACCTTCTGAAGCCTGAACCATGGGGCAATGCAGTAGGTGAAATTGCAGCAGATGTGATGCATACACTACAAATTCAAATTAGCACTAATTTTTAATCCGAATCTGGTTGGGCTTTTCTACAGTAGCCTACACATTCAGAATACAACAGTATACAGTACATCCTACAGTAGAGACCTTCATTTTCTGTCATACAGCGCCCTCTGCTGATGACCCCATTCAGAAAAACAACACAACAAAACACAATTAAATAAAAAAAAAAACATTTCCATTACATTGTCTTATATACAATTTTTGCATGAAATGGAGAAGTATACAGTGTCTTCTCAACTGGCTGACTCTTGCATAAACAATAAATAAAATCAAATAAGAAAATCAAGGATTGCAGTAAAATAGGTCAAATGGATAGTTAAAACAGAGTGATCACATTATTTTGTATAAAACAGACTGGTTTGTACTAGAAACCAGCCCACGGGCAATCCTTTCCTCTTTCAGAGCCTTCCAAAAGTGGTCCATGTCCACCGGTCCATTTAAATCTGCTGTCGGCTCTACAAGGTCCCTCCCTAAAGAAAAATACAGATTTTTTAACACCACTTTAACTACATTATATTTGATATTTATCTTTCCATAAATCTCTCCTTTACTTTAATATTTCTTTCTGTAGTGAATGGAGGACTACCTGACAAATGAAATGTCTTGTTGTTGAGCTCCATGACAACTACAGGTGGACGGTTGCCATAGGTGACACAGGAGTACTGACTCTGACTGTCCGTAAGGGCCTCAAAATGGAGATACCCTCGGAGCAGAGTATCGGCTGAGGGGAATGAGGCACCTTTATTTGACTTCAAAGACTCCACTATTTGGCCAAAACTGGTGTGGGCCTGTAAATAAACACATTTTAATCACAGCTCTTCACTATAAAATCACAACAGGCACAGATGACTACAGTTTAATATTAAAGTCTTGTTTAATATAATGTTTAATATCTCCAATTACTTGAATTTTTTTTTTCCGATAACTGATTCAGAAAGTGGTCCCATTATTCAACCCCAATGAAATGAAAGGACTTAAACCTATAAGACTAAGCCGATCCCCATTTGTAGCATTCAACATGTAAATCTCCCATAGTTTTATAGGCCTTTGCCTTGCATCTGAAATGGACAACCTAATCACATGCTATCCTGTGAATGCAATGTGATTGCTCTACAATAAAGTTACATTAACATGACATATAAGTGTAAAACTGTATAAAACTCACATGCAGTGTGTTCCTGATCATGAGGCAAAGGGGTAGATCCAAAAGTAAATAGTCGTTGAAATTATGCAGACCATCTCCCCACTCCTGATATCGATATGTGACTCCACAGTGAGGACAGAATTTATAATAAGTTGAAATATCTGGAAATATAAATATTGGACAGTTTTCTAAGTTAAATAAAAACACAGAACACACATATAGCACTAATATAAAAAAGCTCCACCTTGAAGAATCTTTGAGTATGTGAGGATCTTGGCCTTGTGTGTGATGAGGACAGGCTGGCTTAGGACGATGGTGTCTGTACAGTAAAAGCAGTTTGTCTCAGTGGGCACCAGGTGTTGAGGATAATCCTTTTCCACAGGTAGAGAGAGATGGTCAGGGAGAACTGCAGGTAAGCTTTTGTTCATTAGGAGGTACTGCACCATGCTTCTGATTATTTGAACATCCTTTGGCGGGTAAGTGGCCACACTCACATTAGTTTCCATTGCAGCTACCATTGAATCTAGGGACTCTATAGCTTCCATTGTTTGTATGGGTTCCAGTGCTCTATCCTCAACATCGCTCTCAACATCTGCTTCAGCCCTTTGTTTTGACAGTACTTTGGGCCTTTGAAGTGACTGTGCTTTAGGGCTTTTTGTTTTTTTATTTCGTGGTTTACTGGGAGTCTGCACCTTATTATTACGGAACAGACCTGAATCAGATTGGAATAAGTGCCATTTGGCAACATATTTATGAACACAGGTCCTCTTTGTCCTGGAACAAGGACAGTACCACAAATTCTTTTCTTCATTATAGGACACAATTATTCTACGAAGTCGGCTGTAAACAGATATATTTGGCTCATAAACTGATATAAACTTCTTGTATGTTGGATTCCCCATCATCAACTGTACCGAAAGTGGCACATTGTTTTGTATGGCTAGGATTTGACGATCAGTACACACTTTTATTTTACTCTTCGAAAACAACTTTTTCTTTGCCATTTCTGCAAGTATACTTTGTGGAAGCAGCGGTGATGACAGGAAGGACCTGCAGTTTGAAACAGACTGGAGATGTTTGCATTTGTAGGACTTGAGCTCACTACGCGCCAGCTCAAGTTTACTTTGACACAAGCTAGAATCACACAAAACGCACTCTACTTCACCCTGCATTTTGATTTGGACATGGAGAGGCCTTGAAACCCCACGGATAATACTGTGGACAGCATACACTCCATTCTGGGGATCTACACACTCACTTTTCAAATGAGAGAAAGCTGAAATGTCCAACTCCTGTAGTGAGTGCTTGCGTTCTATGTGTTTTTTCAGATTTTTCCTATAAAATACTAAATGACATTTGGGGCATTTGAGATGTGTGTTTTTCTTTTCTTTCAAGTTTGGCCTTTTCCATGTGATGTTTTTATAAACTGGTGTGGCGTTGGCCAGCTTCAAACTGTCTTCAGCAGCAGAGGAGGACTGAATAGCAGTGACTGATATGTCTTTACATTTGCACACTTGCAAGTGTCTCATAAAGTCCATTGTTCTCAGGACAGAGGACTTACAGTAAGGACAGTGATAGTGTGGCACAGAGCGGCAGGTGCGACGACAGCGGTGAATGGTGAAATCTAAAAGACGACAACATGACTTAATGACTGCCGTAAATTCACAAACATGTTCAAATGACAGACATACAAACATTACCTTCAAATTTCACTGAATAATTGAAGTGTTTTTTTAGATGTTCTACAACCCTTGACTTTTTGGAGGGCCGGAACATTTTTGTGGAGCAGAATGGACAGTGAATATTGCTGCAGTCAGAACACTTTTCAAGGTCTGGAAGAGAATCACCTCTTTGAACTGTTATATGCACCTGAAGAAAGGAGAGAAAATAGTTTTCAGACATGCCCCACAGTTCCATCCATCCACTCTGATATTTTCACAATAAAAAGAGCTAACTGAACTATACTAAAACAGAGAAAAGAAACATGGTTTATATCATCATTATGGCAAATTAATAAAATTAAATATTCTTGGATAAAATGTAATTTTTACTACTTACATTTTCATTTTCATTTGGTTCTCCATTTTGTCCATCAACAGTGCACAGCTGGGGAATACACTTTGGTCTTTCCTTTTGTTCTTTGTTGGCGACTGGTGTGACGTTACCGGGCTCAGTCGTGTCTTCAGCGGCTGAGGACTGAACACCAGTCTCTGCTGTATCACCAGTGTCTGCTTTACTTCTGCACAACTGCAAGTGTCTCGTAAAGTCCATTGTTCTCAGCAGTGTGGATTTACAATAAGGACAGTGGTAATGTGGCGTTTTTCGGCAATTGCGTCGGCACCGGTGTATGGTATAACCTGTAAACAATATAAAAATGACTGTCAACATGTTTTATTTCATTGCCATGAAAGGTAGGTATATTAAATGCTAGTACACATTTTATGTTATGATGTTGTATAATTGTTATTATCACCAAAATCAATCCTGGTTATTATAATGGGAGTTCACAGGGGACACATGCATCCAGAGAAGAACCATTAAACTGTCTATTTAAAAAGGCACCATTCACCTATAGATACCTCAAGTTATAAGATTAAGTCACACTGATTCAATAAGCATTACCTTCATAACGCACTGCACGATTGAAGTGTATCTTTAGATGTGTATCTATCTTGGACTTTCCGGTGGGCCGGTACCATTTTGGGGCACAAAAAGGACAGTGAAAATTACTGCAGCAATCAGTACATCTTTTGACTTCTGGAAGAGTATCGCCTCGTTGAATGGTTATATCCATCTTGAGAAAGAGAAGAAATACATTTTCAGACCAACTCCTCATACTCCATTCAGTCCAGTCAAGCAAAATAATTCATTATGTAAATAAATGTTATAGTAATGTGAGCTGCTGGGCTGAACTGGCTAAAACTGACTTTGATCAACTTAGATTTTTATTTTCTTCACTATTTTCTTCAGTGGTAGGGTTCAACTCATGTTTAAGGTGAAGAACAAAAACTACACATTTTTTACTTTTCAAATGGGAGGAAGGTGTTATGTCAGTCTTTTGCACTTGTGTTTTTTCAGAATGTCCTTGTGTTGAGGTGTTTTTTTCTGAGACAGGTGGCAGACTATGGTGTTTTCATCAGCTGATGGTGATTGCATAGCAGTGTCACTGTTTTACTGTTACACACTTCCAAATGCCTCTTGAGGTCCATTCTTCTCAGGAGAGTGGATTTACAATAAGGACAGTGATATTGTGGCAAGTCTCAGCACAGATGACAACACCTGTGTATGGTGTAACCTGAAAGACAGCAACATTTTGTTGAATTTGTTTATTTCATTGCACGATAAATGTATTGCACAGACCAGACGCTAATTTCCAGAATTCACATAACTGTTGTTTGATATCATGTTTAATTTAATTGCAGATATGTGTGGGAAGTGTTTATGAGTATTTAGATGTATCAAAACTTTTGACTGTGTTGGGCAGAAACCATTTGGGGGAGCAGAAGAACAGTGGACATATAATCAGCAATCAATACACTGTTCGAAGTCTAGCAGATAGTTGCCTCTTTGATTTGTGCTTTTCATCTTGAGAAAGAAAAGATGGGATCAAATGCAATCAAACCTTGTCCTATGTAATCATTTAAAAAACTTTTATTCCAACTCCAGCAGAGTGACTCGGATTTTTTGACCGCTATTACATTACAAGCTTCACTCTGTTAACAATCAAACCTCGGTTCATAGTTATGGCAGGTGATAGGCATATATAGAGGAATATTTTACCCTGATATGTTGATATTATCCAAAAGCATTTGATAAACTGAAAGATAACTGCGATTTATTTTGTAGTAATACTGAATAGACACAACAGCAATCCGCTGGTACAATCTGCACCGACTTTACAAGCCTACACAGCTTTTAACTGATGAATAATCTTTATATTGACGCGGTAATATAAAGGACAGACCCATAATATTACCTTATAAACTAATACTGCTTTTGAAATGGAATACATTTGCTTTTAAAGTTGGTAACATAAAAGGTAACATTAGAATAGCTAGCATTCCACCATCCTCAAGAGGAATCCTATCAACTGAAGCTCATTTTGTCAGAATGTGACTACAAGTCTAAATAAAAGATTCATCGTTAGTTCATGGAGAGGATGAAACATGTGTAAGTAAATGAAAAACAGATGTTAGACTTTGTTAAATGAGAGGCTTCTTCACTTACGTCCCTTGCTCATGGATATGCTGGATATGCGCATGCGCCGCTATGTTGTCAGCTTCTTCTTCGGTCTATTTCAACTATTTCACAGACACATATATCTCCCCCTACTGTTCAGGAGTCATTGATGGTCCTCTATAGTCCCACAGCGTTATTTTAAACTATTTTAGTCCCTTCCATATAATAGAACTGTACCGAGCTTTTGTACACCCAACACTACTCTTTTTAAAACAAAGACTTGTGAGTGAGAAGGCTCCTGACTTTTTTCATAGTTTTTGTCATTCTAAGTGTGATACATTGGTGTGTATCATTTACATATAATTCATGATTAATAATAATAATTGAATGTCTATGGGTGTGTATACTCCAGTAGGATAGGGGGCAGCAATGTACCTAATACAAAAAAAAAATACAAAAAACAACATAAGACAAAAAAAACAAAAAAGAAGTCCATTGCGTCTGACGTCATGACGCACATCAGCTGTTGATAGAGGCGACCTCCAACTCCAGCTTTCCAGTGGCGTGGTGCCCCTGGCTACTGCCCCGTCCCGTCCTTGCGTTTTAGGGGGAGGATTCTCAAGCACATGCCGTTTATCGAGCGCTCCTCTCGGGATCTGATGTTGCCATGAGTGCCCTGTGTCGGCTCGTCCAGAGGGGGCTTCTGTGCAGCGGCCGGTCGTGTCGTTTTCCTCCCGGGGTCCGCGCACTCAGCTCGGCCAGGTATCCTCTGCTAGCTGCCTGCCCGTACTCTCCTTTATTTTCTTAACAAGTCTGTGCTATTTATTATTTAAGTCGAGTTAGTGTTTTTTAGAGTAGAGACACTGCGAGGTGACATTCAGGCCAATATTGTGTACTTTCTTTCAATTCATTTACCACACTATCCATACGCCTGATAAACCATTTCTATTTTCCATATTATCTTCTATCCTGACATCTACATCATGAATGATTTATATTTGACCAACTTTCTATCGCAATTTAATAGATCAAATTAGAATAGGCTTCAGTGTCAGCTTCAGGCTTAAGTTTTTAACCAGTAGATGGAAGCAAATATTCATTTACACTGTCAAACTCAGAAAAAATATTTATGGGTTTCACCTTCCTGTTATTTTAAATTGTCAATTGCTATGGTAACGACCCTAATGTCGCAACATTATGAAACCCATGGATAGGATAACAGAATAACTGTCACATTTTTAAACCTTACATTATCAGGTGATTTTTGTTTTCTTTTTGTCAGCTGTGACTGCTACTAAATGGCTGCCTCTTGCATTGTGTACTTGTGTACTCTCTGTGTCTCCCTTTTATATGAAGATATATTTGAGAATATAATGTCATTTTTGGATTCCTAGTGCAGTGAACTTGTCCTACGATGTGTTTGATGGGAAGAATGACGGCACTCCCCTGGTGTTCCTTCATGGACTGTTTGGCAGCAAGTCCAACTTCCACTCCATTGCCAAGTCCTTGGTGCAGAGGACAGGTCGAAAGGTAATGCTGGGATATAATACCTCATACAATGACCTTTTTTTTTTTAGTACAAAAGTTCACCAAATGAGCCAAAGCCCTGCATGTTGCCAGTTACTTGGCACCTTAAACTTGTGAGGCAAGCAGCATCTAAATGATCTAAATCAGTTATCTAAATTTGGGTTTGAAATGGTTAAACTCAAGCACACACAGTAGTTCTTTTGTGCTGTGGTACAAAGCAACTGCTAGACACTATGTACTTGCTGTGTACATTTTCCAAAACAAACTGTCTGTTGTAGGGATAATACAAAGGTGAAACATCTTTTTTTTTATTTTAGTTTCAGTGTGTTTACATTTGGCACAAACAGAAAAAAGGGGTTGTCAAGTTCATATATATACTCAACAAAAATATAAATGCAACACTTTTGTTTTTGCTCCCATTTTTCATGAGATGGACCCAAAGATCCAAAATTCACTCCAGATACACAACACTACCATTTCTCTCAAACGTTGTTCACAAATCTGTCCAAATGTGTGACAGCGAGCACCTCTGCCCCACCGAGACAATCCACCCCACCTCACAGGTGGGATGCCGATCCGACATCATGACCAGTGCACAAGTGTGCCTTAGACTGCCCACAATAAAAGGCCACCCCGAAATGTGCATTTTTTTTTTTGCTTTATTGGGGGTCTGGGGACTCAGAACTAGTCAGTATCTGGTGTGACCACCATTTGCCTCATGCAGTGCAACACATCTTCTTCGCATAGAGTTTATCAGATTGTCAGTTGTGGCCTGTGGAATGTTGGTCCACTCCTCTTCAATGGCTGTGCGAAGTTGCTGGATATTAGTGGGAGCTGGTACACGCTGTTGTATACGTCGGTCAAGCACATCCCAAACATGCTCAATGGGTGACATGTCCGGTGAGTATGCTGGCCATGCAAGAACTGGGACATTTTCAGCTTTCAAGAATTGTGTACAGATCCTTGCAACATGGGGCCGTGCATTATCTTGCTGAAACATGAGGTGATGTTCATGGATGTATGGCACAACAATGGGCCTCAGGATCTCATCACGGTATCTCTGTGCATTCAAAATGCCATCAATAAAATGCACCTGTGTTCTTCGTCCATAACAGCCTTTGAAGAGGAGTGGACCAACATTCCACAGGCCACAACTGACAATCTGATAAACTCTATGCGAAGAAGATGTGTTGCACTGCATGAGGCAAATGGTGGTCACACCAGATACTGACTGGTTCTGAGTCCCCAGACCCCCAATAAAGCAAAAAAAATGCACATTTCGGGGTGGCCTTTTATTGTGGGCAGTCTGGGGCGCACCTGTGCACTGGTCATGATGTCGGATCGGCATCTTGATGTGGCGCACCTGTGAGGTGGGGTGGATTGTCTCGGCGGGGCAGAGGTGCTCGCTGTCACACATTTGGACAAATTTGTGAACAATGTTTGAGAGAAATGGTAGTGTTGTGTATCTGGAGTGAATTTTGGATCTTTGGGTCCATCTCAGGAAAAATGGGGGCAAAAACAAAAGTTGCGTTTATATTTTTGTTGAGTGTAGTTTATGTATTATAAATTATGCCAAAATCTCATCTTAACTTCTTCACATGCACCCCACCTCTTTTGTCTAATTTTTTTGGAAATGTCTATCATCCCTGTGTTTTTCCTTCTCAGAATGTGGGGAACTATAGTTATGACTGCATTCACTAAACAGATTAATAGTGTATAGTCATTCTTTGAAAATGGAGTGTTTGCCCATCCACCTGAAGTTGTTGATATGACGCCAGCTGTAGCTGATGGTGCACACTGGCATTTTTATCCTAGTGAAAGACACTTCAGCTGCCTTTCCTTTAGTGTACTCTGGTGTGTTTGTGACTGTGAAATAGATGCAGGAGAAAGATAGAAATTGATATATGGTTTAGAGTTATAGTCCTTTAGTTATGTCGTTGATTTATCGGTTGATGAGACCAAATTTAACAAATTATTTTCTTTATATGGTATTTATATGGACAACAGCACAAAGGAGAACGCATTCAATGAGCTACCTGGAGGTTTGGGGGTGACTGGACAATTTAATCCTTATACCTTTTCACTTTTGAAAATTAATATTTCACTG
This sequence comes from Paratrypauchen microcephalus, assembly GCA_036785185.1. NCBI lineage: Eukaryota > Metazoa > Chordata > Actinopteri > Gobiiformes > Gobiidae > Paratrypauchen > Paratrypauchen microcephalus. Next base: position 1,332,113 of record JAVJIX010000120.1, on the reverse strand, counting down.
TATACATGGTTGTTTTTGCACAATCTTAAGATCTTCATTTTTAAGAGCTTTTGCAGTGCCATGCTGCTTTTAGTTGATTAATTAATGTATAGGGCTTGTTTTTGGTCAGCCAAGAATTTCGAATACAGCCCTTGACTACAGTCTGGTGTGTTTACAAAGAACTGAAGGAAACTATCTGAATATTAATTGATAATGCAGCATAATTATGAATGTTGTAGTAGTAAGTGAAGTTAGTATGTTCAAGACCAGAAAAGGATTTCTTGCGTGTCCTAACAGCCGTCCTGTGTCAGTTAGGTGCTAACAGTTGACGCCCGTAACCATGGGACCAGCCCACACTGCCCAGAGCTCACGTATGAGGCGATGAGCGCAGACCTAAAGCTGCTCCTGTCCCAGCTGAGAATTGACCGCTGCGTTCTGATTGGCCACAGCATGGGAGGAAAGACGGCCATGATGACGGCACTGACACAGGTGAGAGAGGGGCTGTGAAAGGGCAGTATGCATCATATATGGTGTATGTTTTTTATTGATCCACAAAGGAATTTATTTTGGACACAGCTCACACATCACAATATACTATAATGATAAGAGAATAAGAGAAAATACAAATGGTCATAATAAATTCTAAATAAGTAGCAAAAAATAAAAAAAATAGAAATATAGTAATTAATTGGAGCAGAACTAGGATTTCTTAGACTTAAATTGGCTAATGTTGAGTGTATAAATGCACTGGAGTGTAATTATTTAAAGCATGCCTCATCTTTGCTCATAAACCTTGTTTTAGGTTTCATCCAGTTTGACTTTTTTGCCATAACACATAGCTTTAAAGGGACAGTGTGTAAGATTTTTACCCGCTAATTACTGAAATTGAAGATACCCATTCAAAAATACATTGTTTTCCAAGCCTTTTCACTTCCATCATGAAATCAAAGTATTCTTTTGGACTTAGATATAGTCACATAAAAGGGGGATCTTCCCCATGCAGAGGCAGCCATTTTGAATACGAGAGCCGCAGAAGGACATTTGGGCTCCGCCTTCACCTTCGGCAAGGCTCGTGGTTTTGGGTAAACAACACAAGCATGCTGCCGGATCACACGTCGTAATGGATCTAACGCGTGTTTAGGACTAATTTGTTTTAAATTGGATTTTATTCGCTGGATCCTTACGGACAAATTGAGAGCAAGTTTATGGTGAAATACAGAGTTTGACCTGTGCAAAGCATTCTAAGGTAAGCTAACCTCGTTTTGTGCTTTTCCGTATAAAAGCCCCATGTGCTCGGGGAGTGATTGTTTTGCAGGGAAATGAATTGCATAGTCAAAAAGTGGAGACTGTAAGGTTTCATTTGATGTGTAGAGTGTCATGGTACATGATCGGGAATGTGTGTTTTCATGAGAAAAGAAAAAAATAAAAATAACCGGGGCCGCGTTTTATTTATACAGTAGCGGCGTGCGGCTCGTGCGCGGGTGACCCTCGAGGTCTGCCGTAGCTAAAACAGAAAGTGCAATAGCACCATCCACCTATGTGCTACGAATCCTACACACTGGGGCTTTAAAATTTCATTTCACATTTCAAACCTTAAGTTCACAGTGGAGTGGCTAAGTGGCATTCCTATCAATGGGCTCACCGGTCTCCCCTATTGTTGCGAACTTATACATGGACCATTTTGAACAGAGTGGCTTGGCCTCATATCCAGGCACTCCACCCACACATTGGTATCGCTATGTGGATGATAATTTCTCAAAAATCAAAATTCAAGATTTGGAACCTTTTTACTGCACATATCAATTTTGTAGCTCCGAACATCAAATTCACTCATGAAGATGCCAAGGATAACACACTGGCTTTCTTAGATTGTGCCGTAACAATAGGAGAAGACCAGCTACTCCAGGTAGAAGTCTTCAGGAAGCCCACACACACTGACCAATACCTGCTTTTTGATTCACACCACCCACTGCAGCACAAACTTGGAGATATTCGGACATTACAACACAGGGCCCAAGTGGTTCCTACAAGGATAGAGGGGAAGGAGAAAGAAGAACAACATGTGCAGAAAGCCCTCTCTGTTTGTGGATATCCTAAATAGGCTTTCAACAAAACTAAGAGAGATGAGGACAAGAAACAAGACAACAGAAAATCAGAACCCAGGAGAAAGGGTGTAACCATTCTTTATCTGGCTGGTGTTTCTGAAAAACTACAAAGGATTTTCAGACAACATGAAATCCTAGTCGATTTCAAACCCACAAACATTTTAAGAAAGAAACTGGTCCACCCAAAGGACAAAACACCGAGCCACAAACAAAGCAATGTGGTCTACTCCATTCAGTGTGCAGTGAGCGCTACACTGGAGAAACAAAACATCCACTTCACAAGAGGATGTACCAACACAGACGAGAGAGCCAGAGTGGACCTCGATCTGCCGTAAATCTACACCTAGAAGCCATAGGCCACTCCTTTGAGGACAGTGAGGTACAGATCTTGGGGTTGAGTTAAAGAGGCTATTTTTGTCAAGAAAGAGAATCCTTCCTTGAACAGAAATGGAGGTCTCAGACTTTTGTCTCCCATTTATAACTCTATCCTCAAACCTAAATCAACACAAACAAAGAAAAAAATAGGGCAGCAGCCGGTCAGGTCCAGAGGTGTGAAAACAACCATTATGGGTACCCATTATAACAAGACCCCACACTCCACTCCCACTGCATATTTAATAGTCCTACCTAACTAACAGAAACTGTAAACAAATAGGTGTGATAGTTTCAAAGTAATTTCATTGTAGTTAGCTCCTCCCTTCAGGCAGATGTAGGCAGTGTCCGCCAGTGTCTGACCAGAACTGAAGAAGCAGCTTGGATGAGCTGTGAATTCCACCAAATTCACACCAAATAAACTTTTGTCCATTTGACAAATTGAATTTCTCCTTTTGCCATAATCTAAACATAATCTATGCAACAAGAAAATTTAAATGACTTAAGTGTCACTATTTTTGTGTTCAAGATTATGATGTATAATTGCTGTACTATAGAAATTCTCTAGTCTAATATCTCGCCATTAAGTGTGCTGCATCTGTCGGTGCTGTGTATCAATTCAGGACCAGGTTAATTCTATAAACAGAATCCAATCCAATCCAACTTTATTTATAAAGCACTTTAAAAACAACACAGTCGACCAAAGTGCTGTACACGGGTTAAAACACAAAACATGAGACACAGTAACATCAAAAACAGAACATGATAAAAGTCAACTACTCACACTGAGTTAAAAGCCAATCTAAAAAAATTAGTTTTAAGAAGGGATTTAAAAACATGAAGTGAGTCGGCCTGTCTAACATTCAGTTAGACTTGAATAGGGATGCTAAACTAGACGCCAGAGAAATTTGAAAAACAAAAGAGACAGAGTAGTTGGGATAGTTTCAGAGCTATTTCAGTGTAGTGAGCTCCTCCCTGCAGCTAGATATAAACAGGGTCTAACCAGCACTAGAACCAGAACTGACGAAGCCTCTCGGATGAGCGGCGAAACGTTTTCGACCAAACAAACTTTGTCCAGTTGACAAATTGAAATTCTCCTTTTATCATGGATTCTACCTGGACGACTGAGGGACTCTTCACGCATTCAGTGGAAGTGCATTCCAGAGTCTTGGAGCAGCCACTGAAAAAGCCCGATCACCCCTAAGTTTCCTTTTTGTCTTAGGGACAACAAGGAGAACCTGACCTGCAGACCTGAGAGAGTGGGAGGGCATGTAGGGCACCAGCAGGTCAGACAGATACTGTGGGGCCAGGCCATGGAGACAATTAAAAACAAATAAAAGAATCTTAAAATCAATGCAAAACTGAACAGGTAGCCAATGGAGAGATTGAAGAATGGGAGTTATGTGCTCAAATTTCCGAGAACCAGTTAAAAGACGAGCAGCAGCGTTCTGGACTAGCTGAAGACGGGAAAGCAAGGTTTTGTTGAGACCTGAGTATAAGGCGTTGCAATAATCTAACCGTGTCGAGATAAAACCATGGATTAAAATTTCAAAATTATAACGAGATAAAAGCGATTTTACTTTGGCAAGTTGCCTCAGCTGATAAAAACTGGTCTTTATGACTGTCCTAATTTGGGCATCAAGTTTCAAACAAGTGTTGAATCATTCATCATCATTCAATCATTCAATATCATTGTGCTGTATGGAGAGGCCAAGACACACACACACACACACACACACACACAACCGCAATTTCTAAAATGTGTAATATTATGTTGTGTTTAAGTTCTTGGAGGATAATTCAGAGATCAGGTTTATTTTTTCCAGATGTGGAAGATATGATACAAATTGATAATATTATATTTTTGTTTTGGCCGATATACTTTATTTTCTAATTCATTAAATCAGTAACACTAAAAATATTGAAAAAGATCTCATTAGTACCGGTTTGTTCCTGTGTCTGTTTTCAGCCAAGTTTGGTGGAGAGGTTGGTGGTGGTGGACATCAGTCCCTCTCAGAGCGCCACTCGCACAAACTTCAGATTCTACATCCAGGCCATGCAGGATGTGCAGATCTCCTCAGACATCCCACGCTCCACAGCACGCAGGATGGCAGAGGACCAGCTCCGCACCTCCGTCAAGGTTCCAAATATAGTCTTAAACATGCATTAACCCTCTACAACAATATGACCAAAATGTTTAGTACCACTTTATAGTAAATACCATTTATATTTTAGCTTTGGAAATTTCCCCATAATTTTGTAATTTATTTTATGTAAAATTCAAATTAACATGTTATAATCTCCAGTATTACCTCATGTGCTATCTACTGTTTGTCAGTTTCTTTACAGCTTTTGGTAGTTTTGACTACTGCAGAAGATTAAACAAACCCCACTACCATGCTCTGACCCACTAGTCTAGTCTTTTTATATTTATAGACTTTATAGACTTTAATAACCTTTAATAATGCCTCTTGTAACATATAACTTGAATGTGAATAAATGTTGTGTACTTTTCTATACTATCAAAAATGTACAGTAACATACTATACTTCGTATAAAATATCTTTTTTCAGGAACACTCTGTGCGCCAGTTTCTGCTCACAAACCTCATTGAGCTGAATGGACACTACGCCTGGAGAGTGAATTTGGACGCCATCTCTGCCCATCTCGAGACTCTCCTGAGTTTCCCTCATTTTGAAACACCCTACGAGGGACCAACGCTTTTTTTGGGAGGGGCCAGTTCTGCCTACATAAGGTACCACATACCACACATGCAGAAAGTCTATTATTGACTAAATGTTATTTCAACCAGACCTGAGCAGACAAATGAGTTGAAATGAAAAAATGAATTGAATAGATGTTTGGTGTTTTATACAGAGATGGAGAGCTTTTCTGACAAGTTTTTACATGATTTTGTTCTATATCATAGTTTTTTAATGGGTGGTTATGTGTCACAATTTTAAAGTTTTGTTTTTTGTAATGAATGAATGACTAAAATTGTTAAATTTTGACTGAAGGTCACAAATGAGTGTTTTTTTTCTTCAAAGCTCATAGTAACATGTCTTTGGTTTTGAAATGGATATAATATTGAACCTAGAATGTAGTGTTGTCAAAACCCATATATAATTGTTAAGCTAAATTGATATACTATATACTAGTTTGCCAATAAAATAATATCCTCATTTTAAGTACTGATACTGAAAGATTAGACGTGATACAGTGTTTTCATTTGACTGTACATTATGACCAGCGTACAGTTTAACCCGATAACATTAGTTATGTGATTATTCTGTTATTTTCTCATTAGTGGTCTGTTATTTCCTAACAATGTGTTTAAATAACATAATTTTAGTGTAGATATCAAAATTTGTATCCAGCCTTTTTTTTTTGGTACTAAAATTGATTTAACAATATAAAGAGAATATTGTGCTGATGTCACTTGAAAACCTGCAGATAAAATCCGTTTGTTTTTATGTCTGGTTGCTTCACTCTTTTAAATGAAACTACACCCTCTCTCTTCCCCCTTCAGCTCTGATGATTATCCAGAGATCCAGCGCTTGTTTCCATATGCAGATATCCAATACATCCCAGATGCTAGCCACTGGATCCATGCTGACAAACCTCTGGACTTCATCAGCTCCATCATCTCCTTTGTACAGTCTGAGTAACCACTCCTACTACTGAAACTACTGCTACTACTAGTGTAACTACTACTAATACTGAGGGACTTTTCACGCATACTACTAATACCACACAACTCTTTCAGCCTCTGAGAGAAAACTCCTCCAAGACATGGGTCCAGTTTATGTCACTGCAATTTATGCTGGACCAACCTTTTAACTTAAATGATCATTTTAGCTGTGTAAAAAACATTGTTTGTTCAATTTTGTTCAGTTTGTTTTAACATTGAGTGATGTTTATAGAGTAGCTAGATTTATAACATTTGTAAATTAGTAGAGTGACACTCGCGTAGGATAATATTGTTTTGGTGGTGATACACTAATCCAAAGACTCGGTTAAAAATAGATTACAGTGGCTCGCTTATCTGGTTAATCTTGAAAGAGTAGAAAATGTATTAATTTGTAACTTAAAAACTTTTGGGGAACGCACATAAAGCTGTTATAAGAGGACATATGATGTGATGCTGTGGTTGGCAGGTTTAAACTTGGCCAGTGCTGCAATATATTTTGTACACTGCATACAGTTTGCTGTATTTAAGCCGATGTTCCATACTTATGTTTACATTTATTCATTTGCAGCTCCTGTGATCATTTCAATTTTATGTATTTTATGGTAAAGCTAACGGTTGACATGGTGATGGCAGTGTTGTTGTACATTTAGTTTCCTGATAATTCTCAGGTAACAAATGGATCTGATTGTAATCCTATTATCTATACAAGCACATGTCAGTAAACTAGAACATTGGAGATTGCTCAAGTTACTTTGATTTAGTATACAAAGTAAAATAGTTCATGTACTAATTTTATTCATAGTATTGTTGTATTATCAATTAGGATATATTCGTTATTGTTGATGTGGTTTTATGCTGTAAACGTCTACCTTGACATTAAATGGGACACAATTAGATTGAGATTCTATAGAAAGAAATATTGTTGCAGTAGCACACTAAAGGTGTACAGTCAGATGATGTAACACAGTACATTTTGAGATTGTTGTATTCTTATACATAGCATACAGTATTTAGATGTCCTTTTATGCCAGATGCCCTTTCCGTGGCAAACAGCCAAACTTAGTCACTGTTCCAAAAATCTGAAAATGACCCAATTGCTCATCAGTCATTAAATAGTGAATTTATTTATGCTATGTATACATTTTAATCACTTAAATAGTTTCCACAATGTTCTAATTTATTGACCTGCACTGATATTTACCTATCCCTGTCTGTTCAACAATGTGAACTTATATTGTTGTATCCAGTTGGTCTCTTCATGTTGTTAAATATCAAAATATCTGTACCTGTAATGCCTGTAATTTAACAGCAAGTATTATATGGCTCTTGTATAAATATATGCTGCAACATATTCACTCTTGTCTAGATGTAATTGTGAAAATATCATTGTTTCTTTGTGGATTTGGGAAGACCGGTGGTAAACTGGTGTCATGTTGCCCAGGGTTTTGGTGATGTGTATGTGCCTCTTTTGTCTAGATCTTAAATTTATATACAACTTGATATATACACTTTTATTATACAAGTACAGACTTTATAATGGCAGATGGGTTGCCTGGTTTGACAATTCCCAGCACACGAAGAGGGCAATCAGTTTTTAAATCTGAAGATCTGAAAGATATTACATAGCAAGATATAACTAGTCTCATTCAATGGGGCAAGATTAATATTAGAGACTTATCAATAGTATTCTATAATTTATGTTGTATTACATTATAAACCTCTTAATGTCAGTCCAGTCAGTGAATGTTTTTTTTTGGACCATTTTCATTTTGTTTATTGTGCTAATACTCAAGTGTCCTGTCTTTCAATGTGTGCAATGGATGTACAAATAGAGTAAATAATATGGCGGTGTACACACTGACAGTATTCAATAAATTATATTAAAGTAAACGTTTCTGTAAATTGACCCATTTGTTCCATAACCATTTTGCAGTTGAAGTGTTGAATATAAAATGTTTCTCATTCATGTGCTTTGCTTCCTGATTTATGAACAAAATCGAATCATGTTTTTCAAAAGTCTATTTTAAGGGCTGTTCGGTCCCTGTATGACCGGAGCAGGAGCTGTGTTCGCATTGCCGGTAGTAAGTCGGACCTGTTTCCGGTGCATGGTGGACTCCGCCAGGGCTGCCCTTTGTCACCGGTTCTGTTCATTATATTTATGGACAGAATTTCTAGGCGCAGTCAGGGGCCGGAGGGGATCCGGTTTGGGAACCACAGGATCTCATCTCTGCTGTTTGCAGATGATGTTGTCCTGATGGCTTCATCGAACCGGGACCTCCAATGTGCACTGGGGCGGTTTGCAGCCGAGTGTGAAGCGGCTGGGATGAGGATCAGCTCCTCCAAATCCGAGGCCATGGTTCTCGACCGGAAAAAGGTGGCTTGCCCTCTCTGGGTGGGTGGGGAGTCCTTGCCTCAAGTGGAGGAGTTCAAGTATCTCGGGGTCTTGTTCACGAGTGAGGGGAGGATGGAGCGTGAGATTGACAGGCAGATCGGTGCAGCGTCGGCAGTGATGCAGTCGCTGTACCGGACCGTTGTGGTGAAGAGGGAGCTGAGCCGAAAGGCAAAGCTCTCAATTTACCGGTCAATCTACGTTCCTACTCTCACCTATGGTCATGAGCTCTGGGTAATGACCGAAAGGACGAGATCGCGGATACAAGCGGCCGAAATGAGTTTCCTCCGTAGAGTGGCTGGGCGCACCCTTAGAGATGGGGTGAGGAGCTCAGTCACGCGGGAGGGGCTCGGAGTAGAGCCGCTGCTCCTCCACGTCGAGAGGAGTCAGCTGAGGTGGCTCGGGCATCTGTTTCGGATGCCTCCTGGACGCCTCCCTCGGGAGGTGTTCCGGGCATGTCCCACCGGGAGGAGGCCCCGGGGAAGACCCAGGACGCGCTGGCGGGACTAGGTCTCCCGGCTGGCCTGGGAACGCCTTGGGGTCCCCCCAGAGGAGCTGGAGGAAGTGTCCGGGGTGAAGGAGGTCTGGGCGTCCCTGCTTAGACTGTTGCCCCCGCGACCTGGCCCCGGATAAGCGGAAGAAAATGGATGGATGGATGGATATTTAAAGGTCTTATATTACACAAAACTGACTCTGGTGGGCTTTAAGCCATGTTAGAATGTTGTTACCCCCACAAAAGCATGCCTGGAGTGTTTTGTTTCACATGTTTTAATCCTTTGTTAGCCAGTCTACGGCTCCAAAGCTCAAAATGCTCTGTTCCACTCTGTGATGTCATGTAGTGGTAGTTTTCAAGTGAACAGCTTCATTTACTTGTAGTTCAGTTTAGATAGGCAAGTCCAGGGCTGAAATGATCCAAATGATTCTAGTGAAGGTGTATGAAGTTTAACACCACAGTGAAGCTCTTCCTGTATTATCACATGAGTTCATGACAGTGTTTTCAGTTTCAGAGAAGAACTCAACCTAAATATACAGGATTTGTATGTAAAACATGTGGATGAAACAAAACACAAATCCAGATGCGTTTGTGATAAGGAAACAACATTATAAAATAGACCAGAAAATAGTAATATCGGTCCTTTAAACTATTTGAAATTGAAGTTTATCAGCATATGTACAGTTAAGTTTGATCTGTCCATTACTAAGTTAACAACTAAAAGACCAGGGCTGTATCTTATAAACAGCGGTTATTTACATATATTGCAAAGACATTTGTGTAAAACATGTATACCATATAACACACTTAAATACAACAGTCAGACAGATTGCACTTGTCCCACCATCTTTTCCACTGAAAATCATGCACTACTATTACAAAATAGTAGAGCATGATTTAGAATGTAATAAATATGTTTTGTTCAATCCAGTGATATGACCTGAAACCCATCATCTCCCCCTTCACGGCCAGACTTCTTCTTCAGCCGCCAGTTTCTTGGGAGTGTTCCGACTACGGGCGTACTGAGACCTGGTTTAGGGACCTGGGCTTGGTAGAGTGCAGTCAGGTTGGGGCTGGTGGGTTTGTTGCTGTAGATGTGGTTGGCGTTGGTTGTTGAAGGGGGCTCAGGCACAGGGAAGTTGGTGGGGCGTTGGATGGGGGGCTTGTTGTTTCGTCTCAGGATGCCCCGGAAGTTTCTCTTGGATGACTGTTCGGCCTGCTGCTGCTGCTGAGCCTGGACATGCTGCTGAATCATCAGCTGCACATCCTCCTATAGACGCACAAGACAGAGGAGCTTTGTAAAAAATTAAAAAAAAAAATATTTGTGACTTTATCCAACTAGATGTTGTGATTTCAGATGGAAGGCAGAGGTCTGTAACTGTTCATTATTTTTGAAAGAAAATCCACAAATGCGAAATCTTATCATTTTTGCTAGGGTTAAATGTTATTGTACCAGTGTTTGTTTCATTTGGATATACAAGGTAATTATAGATAGTAAAGGCATGGAATGTTCCTGGAATGTTTCAAGAAATGGCAAGCTCCACAGAACAAGTATAGTTTGGCAATGAAAACAAACAGATACATTTATAGCATACTATGCCACACTGTGGAAAAGCAGTAATATTTTCATAAAACAAGCAGGTCATGGACCATCCACCAGAAAACTTGTATTGTTTAATCATCAACCAGGTCAACAACATATTTTCTTATCACTAAAATAGTACGATTGCCATGTAATGTGTCAGGGTGTTGAATCAAATGCAGTGTTTGTTAAGGGAGTACTCAAACATTACCTCATAATAAAATAGACCCATTTATTTTTAGACTCAAATGTGACGGTTGACCAGAGTGACCACAGTGACTTATTTGGTAGGTTTTCCATGATGATTAACACAATACTTTTGCCCTTCTCTCCAGCTTGTTTTACTATTTGTCATAATTAACATTTGGTTTAAAAAAGGGAAGTGTGAGCAAAGTATCAAAATACTGTAGAATTTCACATAGTTATTGATAAAATAGACATGTTAATAATGTTTCAATCTCATATGTAACCAATTACGTAAGAAATGTATGTCCACCATACTAATACATTTAAATATTATCAAACCCTCTGTAACACTGCTACACAGGCTAATCACAGCCCAGATTCCACAGTTTCCCTCCGGCCTGGAGCCAAATTAGTGACACTAATTGGCTCTGAGCCCGTTCACGCTCCTCAGTTGAATTGTATGGGTTTATTGTGAGAGTTAATGACCTAACACATTAAAATTCACAATATAACGTGTAGCTCTCACTAATTATGTGCATATCTCAGTCAGAGTTGGCCTGCTTCCATCTGCTTTTAGTTACTATGTTTAGATCAATACAAGCTCAAAGTGTTGTTTTAGTTACCTGCGTCAAAGGGCGTACTATGTTTCTATTTACTCTTCCAGTGTCCGATGACTTTAACATCAAATGTCCTTCCAAAAACAATTACCCCAAAATTGTAACATAAATGGGAAATGTATTATTTTAAAACATACTTTAAAGTATGTTTTTAACATACTTTGTCCCCATGGACATGGTATTGTCTCTAGAAAGCCACTACAGTACAGTGGTACCTCACCTTACGAAATTAATTCGTTCCAGAAGTGGTTTCGTAACGTGAAAAATTCGTAAGTTGAGTAGTTATTTCAATGGAAAAAGCCTGATTCGTTCCAAGGCCCCGATCCAAGTTTTTTTTTTTATAGTGTAACTTTTTTTTATAGTGTTACATTGTGTTCTGCGTCCTGTTCTCACATTTGTGTCTTGTTTAAACACTCAAACTTTCATAGATTTTCAACAAAATTATTAATAGTGAAGTGTGGGGGGGAAGGGGGAGGGGGGAGAAGACTGCGCTCTGACACGTGTGTGATAGCGCACATGACCCGGCGCGGGGCTGACAGCAGGTCTAGACCAAGGTCTAAACCTGGACTGGACCAGGACTAAACCAGGACTAAACCAGGACTAGACCAGGTGGATTAAAGCGCCGCGCGTGGGTCTATTTTCTGGTTTCGTTTCGAGTCACAGCTGAGAGTCACCTGGAGAGCAGGTCTAGACCGCGGCTCTTGCATGCGAGCAGCGGCTCGCCTCAGCTGTGACTCGAAACAAAACCAGGAAATAGACCCACGCGCGGCGCTTTAATCCACCTGGTCTAGTCCTGGTCTAGTCCTGGTCTAGTCCTGGTCTAGTCCTGGTCTAGTCCTGGTCTAGTCCAGGTCTAGTCCAGGTCTAGTCCAGGTCTAGTCCAGGTCTAGTCCAGGTCTAGTCCAGGTCTAGACCTGCTGGCAGCGCCGGGTCAGCTGTCACACATTCCGCTATCACACGTGTCAGTCTTCTCCCCCCTCCCCCTTCCCCCCACACACTTCACTATTAATAATTTTGTTGAAAATCTATGAAAGTTTGAGTGTTTAAACGAGAGACAAATGTGAGAAAAGTTTAAATCCAGTCTGAGAAAAGCGTATAATGTGTGTGGCTGAGCGCGCATTATTTGAATTTTTGAGATTTCGCGTTTCGTAACTTGAATTTTCTTTCGTATCTAGAGACCAAAATTTACTGTGAAGGCGTTTCGTAACTTGAAATTTTCGTTTGTTGGGTCATTCGTAAGGTGAGGTACCGCTGTATATGGCATTACACTACATTTATTACTGTGTATGAATAAACCTGTCTTGACTTTTCCCATTGCGGGACAGGGTGTGTTTACTGTTTCCAAACCATAATATCTGCTGATGTGGGACCCACCTTCCAGGCTTCCAGCTCCAGTGAGAGCTCCAGTCGTTTCTGCACTGCCTCCAGCAGTTGGTTGTTCAGAGCCATCATCTCCGTCTTACTGCGCAACAGTTCGGCCTCCATCGCCTGTTTCCTGAGTATAAAAAGGGCAGATAGTTTAAAATAGATTCATCATAACTTCCTTTTTAACTTCCTTTAGATTTAACTGTGGCCTTACTTCTCAATGGCTTCATCTCTGTCCCGTAGAGCCTGTTGAAGAATCGCAGTCTCCTCTGCAGTACTCTTATCAGATTTACTTTTGTCCTAGAAAAAAAACATAACAATGTTTATTGTCAAGATCATATGAAGTGTTGCAATATTCAAAAATAAGACAACATAACATAACACTTCAGGAAATGCAACTTAACACTTATCAAAATGCCTTATAAAAATTGCATGCCGACTAAGCACTTTACATGCACATGTTTTTCTCATACTAACTCTGATAAAATGATCTAATTTGACAAATACCTCTCATCACTTCTGTAACACAGTATTTGTTAGAATTCAGTTAAAGCTATCAGAGAAACCAATTAAACTACATACACTTTTTCTGTTGTCTTTTATTGACAAGGGCATTTTACGTTTACCTGAGTAATTTTATTTCAATGGGAAAAAAAAAGCTTTAATGACAGCAGTTGGTGACTAAATCAACTATACTACACATATTGGGTTGATTTCAAAGGTTAAATATTCAGAAGTTTTATAAATGTCATAATTATATTGCAGGTAATGTCTGTATGACGTTCATGTATTTTATCTCTAAATCTATTTTAATCACATCACATTCCTGTTTGATTAACTCTGACATGAGTTAAAACTGTGACGGCCTTTTCTGTGGTTAGATTTAGACACCGGTGAACCAGAGTGGCCGCATACCTGAGCTGCCTTCACTTCTCGAGAAACCCGAACCTCTGAACTACTTTATACAACGTGTCCTTCTTTGAGAGTCAGGTACTGTCCCTTTCATAAGACGGGATGAAGGGATGAATTAATGAAATACGAGTGAATAATAGAAGCTGGGTGTGGTAGCAACAGTAACAATAATGCCTTGTTTTTATTTTTTTATAAAGCACCTTTCAAATTGATTTAATGCTTTCTTTTGAAAAAAACAAATAAATAGGACTTTTTGAAAGAAAGTTCATGAACAAAAATAAGATACAGTGGTACCTCACCTTACGAATGACCCAACAAACGAAAATTTCAAGTTACAAAACGCCTTCACGGTAAATTTTGGTCTCTAGATACAAAAGAAAATTTAAGTTACGAAACACGAAATCTCAAAAATTCAAATAATGTGCGCTCAGCCACACACATTATACGCTTTTCTCAGACTGGATTTAAACTTTTCTCACATTTGTCTCTCGTTTAAACACTCAAACTTTCATAGATTTTCAACTAAATTATTAATAGTGAAGTGTGGGGGGGAGGGGGGAGAAAACTGCGCTCTGACACGTGTGATAGCGCAGCATGACCCGGCGCGGAGCTGACAGCAGATCTAGACCAAGGTCTAAACCTGGACTGGACCAGGACTAAACCAGGACTAAACCAGGACTAAACCAGGACTAGACCAGGACTAAACCAGGACTAGACCAGGTGGATTAAAGCAGCGAGGAGGGGACTGCACGCAGTCTGAGCGCATAAACGCATGAACGAGACCAATGCAAGAGCCGCGGTGGTCTAGACCTCCTAGACGGCCTAGAGCCGTGGCTCCTCTAGACCTCCTCTAGACCTGGTCAGGTCTAGAGGAGGTCTAGAGGAGCCACGGTGGTCTGGACTAAACCAGGATTAACCTGGACTAAACCAGGAGGAGCCGCGGTGGTCTGGACTAAACCAGGACTAAACCTGGACTAAACCAGGAGGAGCCCGCGGCTCTTGCATGGGTCTCGTTCATGCGTTCATGCGCTCAGACGGCGTGCAGTCCCCTCCTCGCTGCTTTAATCCACCTGGTCTAGTCCTGGTTTAGTCCAGGTTTAGTCCAGGTTTAGTCCTGGTTTAGTCCAGGTTTAGTCCTGGTCCAGTCCAGGTTTAGACCTTGGTCTAGACCTGCTATCAGCTCCGCGCCGGGTCATGCTGCGCTATCACACACGTGTCAGAGCGCAGTCTTCTACCCCCTCCCGCTTCCCCCCACACTTCACTATTAATACATTTTGTTGAAAATCTATGAAAGTTTGAGTGTTTAAACGAGAGACAAATGTGAGAAACACACAGAACACAATGTTACACTATAAAAAAAGTTACACTATAAAAAAAAACTTGGATCGGGGCCTTGGAACGGATCAGGCTTTTTCCATTGAAATAGCTACTCAACTTACGAATTTTTCACGTTACGAAACCACTTCTGGAACGAATTAATTTCGTAAGGTGAGGTACCACTGTATCTTAAATAAATCACATCTTAAACAGCAAATCTAAGTTTTACACTCTAATGTTATAGGTTCTCTAGTTTCTTTCTCCAAAGTCTAAACCACATGCTTTTACTGCCACAGGATTGGCTGAAGAAGATCAATCAATATTTGATTAATTGACATGATTTACATTGCCTTATTCATTCACTCCCCTCAGTTGGAGGAAGAAGGCTACACTCACACATTGCATTTATACTTTGAGCCACCTGTCTCTGTACGTCGTGGTTGTAAATTACTTTTTGAGCCACTAGCCTCTCAAACCAACCCCATCGACACACTCATACAGACTAAACAGCATTTAGACAGAGCAGTATTGAAACCACATTGTATACAAAATAGCACTTTTTTATATTTCTCCTCAACAATGCAAATTAACTTTTATTGCTTCCACTGGTGCAACAGTCATTCTCAAACAAACAAATGTGCAATTTGATATCTGTGATGTATGCAAATAACTAATTAAATTTACAAAATCCAGTCCACTTTGTAAGATTCCCAGAGAATATTTTAATTTAATTTTGTTCACTGTTACAAATTCTAAATATACTGAAGGCTGTGTTCGCACATGCCTGTTTTTTTGTTTTTGTTTGTTTGTTTGTTTTTTTTGTCCCAGTTTAGTCTAAATTATTATGTGGTACTGTTGCACATTTATTTTTATTATTTATTGAAAATGATTATTTTCAATGCACATTCTATTGCACATATTACTGCTGCATCTTCCATTGCACATTTTGATGCACTGCATATTTTTGGACATCTCTAAATAGGTATTTATTTATTCTTTGCACTGCTTTTAGGTTTTGTCTTTAGATTTTAGATTGTCCT
This sequence comes from Paratrypauchen microcephalus, assembly GCA_036785185.1. Lineage (NCBI taxonomy): Eukaryota > Metazoa > Chordata > Actinopteri > Gobiiformes > Gobiidae > Paratrypauchen > Paratrypauchen microcephalus. The sequence continues at coordinate 1,316,065 of JAVJIX010000120.1, read as the reverse complement.
TATATTGTATTTTGTACACTGTCTTTTTGCACTGCTTGGCCAGGGAGAAACGGAATTTCGATTCACTGTATGTCGAACGCATATGGCAGAATTGACAATAAAATTGACTTTGACTTTGGTTTCACCTGTCACCAGAATTATAAGTTAATTATAATTAGTTATAAGTAATACATGATATCCTCTCTATCTGTTTGTTGATCAACCTACAAGTGTAAGTGTTCCTTGGCGTGATGAGTTATACTGAAACTTAATGTGTCACTAATAATCCACCTTTGCCTCTCTAGTGCTAACACTACAGATCCATGGGACAGTACGGACCTGTGTGGCATGGTCCATGGCCAGTTTTCGGGACACAAACTGCAACTGGAGCAGAGCCGCATCCAGCCGTTTCTCTCCCTCGGGGGCCTTCAGGGGTCCCACATCTGGCTCTGTGAGAGGGTGCAGCAGACGGAGGATGGACAGCACCTCCTCTGTCACCTAACGTAAATATAAAACATAAGATTTAATAGGTTTAATCATAACATTATATAAACAACTGTGTGATGACCCCAAAATAATCCACCTGCTATAGCTTTGCCTGGAATGCTTCACAATATGGCATTAAAGATCCCATGACATGGTACTTCTTGATGCTTTTATATGGCTCCTTAATGGTTCCCTAATACTGTAAATGAATCCTTCTTCAAAATCAACACTCAGTGCATGAGAAACAGAGATAAGATGAGAAAGAACACTCTGAACACTCCATAATGGGCGTTGTTGCTTGAATGCAAATGAGGAGAAAAGAGTTGGCCTATAGTAGAGGGTGGGGGCGTGGCCAAACTCTCCGCTCTAGGCTCTGAGCCCTCAGCTGATCCATTTCTGTGTTTTTGCATGGGGGGAGAGATTTGAAGCGTTCCATTGAAAAATAAACACATTTCCACAGAAAATAAAATTAAACCACTGCTGTTCAAAGGTCCAGAGGCTCAGATAAAGGACTTCCGAGCCTAGAAACACTCGGACGTGCCTCCAGGCAAATAAAAAAACGCATTTCGCATTGCCTAGCGCATTCGCAGTCCAAACTCTCTGGGCGTGATTTACAGAGACGCTGAGTACAGACAGACGGGGGTGGAACTGCATTTGCATTTCTTTTTTCGATCTGACGTCAATAAGGTGCCTTGTTCAAAATCGCCCGTTTGAGCTCCGATTTTCTGTAACGCAGAAAAGGATCGCAAATGCTCAGTTTAGACATTTCGCAACTTTTAACCATGGGGGGGGGGGCTAAACAGGGTAGGGGAGCTCACATTAACGTTCAAAAACCTCAGAAAGTGAAAATTTCATGCCATGGGACCTTTAAACAAATGTATCACCACAGAAACAAACAAGTGATGTCACCAGGCCAAATTACAGGTTAGATCTCTTAAAGGCAAATTAACGTTTTTTTCCAATCTGAGCCTTCTTTCGGCAATAAAACAAGTAGTTTTACTCACCCATAGCATTTTTCTGTCAATTGGAGCAGTATCGCAGAACTTATGTTGAGCCGTTCTGTTCTAGTAATGATCCCGTATCCGTTAACATGGTGCTGTATCATATGCTCGGGGCATTACTTTGCGGTGTCCAAATAACACAAACTTTAGCACTTTTCAAATCATAGAAGCCCGATGTCTTAATGTAAGATTTCGTTTGAAGCAAAAGTGGCCTGTAATCGGAGATTTAGCCATAGTTTCGAGTAGATGAGGACGCCAGTGCGCATGCGCGGACTGCTCCCGGGACCCAAACATGAAACGCAAAGCTGAAAACTATGGATAAATCTCGGATTACAGGCCACTTTTGCTTCAAACGAAATCTTACATTAAGACATCGGGCTTCTATGATTTGAAAAGTGCTAAAGTTTGTGTTATTTGGACACCGCAAAGTAATGCCCCGAGCATATGATACAGCACCATGTTAATTTGCCTTTAAGAGGCCAACCCACTCACAGTGAGAATTCCAGGCAAAGCAAAAATATGGAAACATCAGTTGGCAGACCCCTCACCACAAAAGTTAGATAGTTTGTTTTGTTTTTTATCTGAGCAGTTGTGTAATACTTGGAACATAACATTAGAGTAAGAAATATACTAAGCTCTAAGAATAAAAAAAAGTCACCCACAAATGTGAACAGTGTCAACAGTGACTATCTTCAACAGATTTAGTACACGTGAACCTCATTGTTCCTCTCACCCTCTCTCGGTCCTGACTCCAGCCGTGGCCCTCGTGGCTCTCCTGGAGTTTGTCAACTTGGGCCTTAAGTCTGATGCTCCTCCGGCGAGACAGCTCCACCTCCCTCCGCACCTCCTTCAACTAAAGACAAAAATAGATTAATATAGAAGAACATATGACAAACTGCTTTTAGTACTACTATTACTACTTTGAGATAAATATAAATAAAGTATTTATCTATCATACTGCATTGCTATACAGTTTAATTTGACATTAAAATAAAAAGGCATTGTCCATTTTTAATCATCTTAATCTCTCTTAATAATAATCCCTTAATACCGGGAAATTATAACTAAATATCTGTTCCCTTCTCAAAAACAGATTTACAGTTAGAGTTAGATTAAGATGCACAACAAGTTCTTCCAGAAATACTTCTTATAACAGTTACTGTAGTCAACTCATTATTTTATTTAGATTATGAAAAATTATATGGGGCAACAGCAGAAAGGAGATGTTATTTTTTGATATTTATATGTTAAAAGGCAGATTACTACTACTAATGATTTACAAATTAATCTGCTCTATAAATACATTGTTTCTTAGTGCTTTTTTTCTGCATAAATAGTTGTTTTAGCATGAGCCACACTCCTTTTTTAGTTGACTACCATACGATCAGCAGGACATGTCTTTAGATTTATAAGAATTTTCTTTAGTCCTCTACAGCCCTACTTCTAATCTTATTTGTGAGACTAGGTATTTAACATCCTCTGCCTTTTACGGTACAAAAGCTCAAATAAAGCATGCATATACAATACTTACAATACATACAGTTCTTCTTTATAATCTTATTTTATACACCAGTACTTGTATTTGTAACCTGGATTAGTGGTTAAGTATTCTCCATAGCAACAACAAGCAGCTCTTATTGTAAAATCTCTACAGCTTCAAACTGGTTTTGTTCTGGCCCGTCAGAGCAGACAACAATCTCAACTGTCATTTGGTCCTCAACAACAAAAACGCACTAACGTTACAAGATAAAATATTTGACCATTTACAAGAGTCATATGTTATGCAGGCGTCATTGTGCTGACAGGTCATGGGACTAATCTTCATTATCAGATTTTAAGATGAGAAAATGTACTTATCTACATTTTTGTCTGCCCAGAGTTTAATTGTTTTTGTGCATAGTTTAAACAACAACATAGATTACAGACTTTTTTTTTTACTTTTTAGTACTGTAATGTAAATTAAATTATAGTTTTGTCCTTACTTAGATCTTATTTTGCTATTAAGTGGTTATTGCCCCAGTTTTTTGTTTTTCCATGTTACTTTTTCCAGTTAGACATGCAATTTGTAGGAAATACTGTATATAAAGTTATTGTTAATTGCTGTGGCAACAGTGCAAATTTGTGCAAATCACACATGGGGAGGAGATGAAGACCAAACATACAAATTACGTAAGGATCTAAAATGCTCTAGCAGGTAAACAGTACTGACATTCCAAGTATCTGCTCTTTCTTTACTCTCTTTAAAATCTGTACTCACATAATTAAATGCATTATTAACCAGATATCCTATAACCAAACGTCTTATAATATGCAATCTAATTTACAGTCAGGGAAGTTCATTTCCATATCCTTCCTGATTTGAGCAGTTGTTTTTGTCTAACAATGTCAATTAGAGTCTAGTATGACAAAGGGTTAGTATTTCCAGTTTGACAGAAGAATCTAGATCAGCAGTTTCGGTTGACAATGTTGATAAATGCAATGATATCATTTGTGTGTAATGCTGAGCTATCATGTTTTGCCACTGTAGGGTCTGTTTGATGCTACTGAATGAATCGTAGAAAATGTAAAATGTTCCTAAAGTGGTGTTCTTGCTACAGTGATGGTTCTATAGTGGTCTATTACAGTATACACTAACAGAACTGGCACAGCCATCATAAAGTGCACATTTATATTTTCATTATATATTGATTTAGAGTCAGGAACAGGACAGGCAATGATTTTCATCTCATCAAATAATCCAAAAATACCACTAGGCTACAGCTAAAATAGAATAATACAAACAGTATGTAAGAAGTTTAGAAGACATCATCTCTCCTTTCGATATCCATTTCTTTCTTCCTTTTTATTTTTTTATTTTTTTTAAAGACATAGGCTTTACTGGACAGGACAGAGTTCCAATCATATGCTCAACAGCCTTGACCACTAGACCACTGCAGTGCACTCATGTTTCATAGATTTTATTCGGGTTTAAGAAAGGCACCAACATTTGCATATTTCAATCATGTAAAATGTAAACATATTAGTCAAGTTGCTCTTACTGTATCATTGACATGTCCAAGTGTTCTTCTTCTCCCCAGGGGTCTCCCACTCTTGATGAGGTCTGGTAGCGTCCCGTCAATAAACGCCTTGTGCAGGATGCTCCCCTCCACAGGCTCCTCTGTTGCTACGGAAGACTCATGGCTCTCCTCTGTTTTGTTCGTCGGCAGCTCCCCTGGGCAATCTTTCTCCTCTGATTTTGTAGAACTCGAGTCATCATCATCCCTGGGTTCGTTCAACCCCAAATCGGACAGTGAAGTGGACGGTGAAGTGGAGTCTTCTTCAAATAGTTGAGGAGGGTCTGAAGATAACCCACTGTCCAGCTCATTATGGTCTGAGACATTGTCTTCTGGAGGTGTTGGAGTTGAGGTTGTTGGTATTATTGTTGGTCTTGTGTAATAGACTGAGGTTGCCCGTGAAGACCTGTCCTCCAGTTTGTTGAGAGAAGAGTAGATTTGACTAGTGGTGTTGTAACGTGGACGTAGTCTCTCGTTCAAAACAGAAAAAGGCTGATTGTAGTTCATCTTTGAATAAAAAGTCCCAACTATCACATGAAGTGTGTGCTCCAGCTGTATATGTCAAGTATGGGAGAGGAGAGAGGAAAGTCTGTCAGAAATGTGCACAAACTTGCTTTTCCTGCTCGAGAAAGCATGAGACGATGTGATGTCAAAGGAGGATGTGGCCTTACAGATTTAGGTGTGTGTGTATGTAGTTTCAAACAAATGACGCGCAAACATACCTGACAATGGCTTGGCTCTGAAAGAGGGAGGAGACCTTTTGATCAAGGGAAATAATAATATAAGATTGATTTGACGTATTGAAAACCTCAGTGTGTTTGTTAACAGCGATAATAATAAAGTAAAGAAAGCTTAATCAAAACAAAGAAGTATAGAAACACTTGAAAACATTTTGTAACACCCCATTTTCAGACTTTGGACTTGCATGCCTTGAGGAATAAGACTAGTTAAACATAATTTAACTTCCTGGTCACAGTATATGGTCTAGTTGCAGCTGTTTATTGTATGCAGTACATTACAGGGGTCAACTAAATGAAAAAATAATACAAATGACCCATTTATTATGGTCACTGCAAAGTAAAATCATGACTTTGTTTCCCTTAGGTAACTTTTTTGTATAGAAAACAATGGCATTGCTACAGCACACAGATGGGCAATCCATAACCATTTAAATATATTACATAAACATGCAATAAAATATAGGCACTACTACCTCTACTCTTCATAATACAAAAACCTCGAGATAATATTCAATGGGCAGGGTGCTTATGCCAAATAATATTTAGAACTCCTAATTAGAAGTTAATAAGCAGCATATTTAAAATGGTCTCAAAATGGTCTAAAACGCATTTGACTCAGTTCAGACATATATGGCATTTATGACACGTTCAGTCACAAAGTTAATACAAAAGCAAAGTTACCACACTTAGTCATGCACTATTTATGCTCATGTGGGGAATTCCATGAACAAAAAGGCCTATAGGAAACATAGGGGCAAATTTTGGTGATAATAAAAGACAGAAGTGAGTCAACATCCTGCTGAAAATGACTGAAGATTTAAGGTCTGAAAGCATATTTCAAGAAATACTGGTTTATCTCCACAAGCTGGTCTCCAGGGCGACATGATGCGGTAATGCACATATACCAAGTGTATTAAAATATACACCTTTTGTGCTTTAATAAACATATTTCTTGGACCAACAGAATCCCTTTTTGGTTTGGTAATTTGCATAAACTTAACATATTCAAAGTTATTTAAGTATTAACATTATGTACACGCAACCCACTCAACGCAGTTGGCTCTCCCAACAAATCCGGGGCAATCACAGATGTGGAAGATGTGCACATTGTGCCAACACAACAAACACAAAAACTTTCAACCAGCCACATTCTGGAAAGACTTATAACATTAAGGACTTCATCAGTTATTTTACGACTCATGTCATTTATGTGCTTATATGCCCTTGCCCTTATGTATGTGGGCCAGACTAAACGTAATCTTAAAGGTCCCATGGCATGAAATTTTCACTTTCTGAGGTTTTTGAACGTTAATGTGAGCTCCCCTACCCCGTTTAGCCCCCCCCATGGTTAAAAGTTGCGAAATGTCTAAACTGAGCATTTGCGATCCTTTTCTACGTTACAAAAAATCGGAGCTCAAACGGGCGATTTTGAACAAGGCACCTTATTGACGTCAGATCGAAAAAAGAAATACAAATGCAGTTCCACCCCCGTCTGTCTGTACTCAGCGTCTCTGTAAATCACGCCCAGAGAGTTTGGACTGTGAATGCGCTAGGCAATGCGAAATGCGTTTTTTTATTTGCCTGGAGGCACGTCCGAGTGTTTCTAGGCTCGGAAGTCCTTTATCTGAGCCTCTGGACCTTTGAACAGCAGTGGTTTAATTTTATTTTCTGTGGAAATGTGTTTATTTTTCAATGAAACGCTTCAAATCTCTCCCCCCATGCAAAAACAAGGAAATGGATCAGCTGAGAGCTCAGAGCGAGAGCGGAGAGTTTGGCCACGCCCCCACCCTCTACTATAGGCCAGCTCTTTTCTCCTCATTTGCATTCAAGCAACAACGCCCATAATAAAGTATTTGAGAGAGATATTTATGACTCTTTCTCAGCTTATCTCTGTTTCTCATGCACTGAGTGTTGATTTTGAAGAAGGATTCATTTACAGTATTAGGGAACCATTAAGGAGCCATATAAAAGCATCAAGAAGTACCATGTCATGGTACTTCCAGAACCATGGAAACCATGGTTCTGCTGCTTCCCTGAGGTTTGTTGGCATTGAAACAGTGCCACCTAACCCTAGGGGGGGTAACAGGATCAAACAAGTTTTAAGGAGGGAAGCCTACTGGATTAATCAACTGTCAATTGAACCTGGTGGACTAAATGAAGCACAGGATTTGAGTTGCTTCTTGTAAATAATCCTTGCAAATATTGCTTGTGGGGTGTGTAAATAGTGTCTTAATATGTTCATGTTGTGGTTGTGTGATTGTCCATTTCTGAAGATTCTGCACTGGTCAGCGTGGTGTAAGGTTTACTTGTGTGAGATTTTGGTATGGTATTTAGTCACACCTGGCACTACTCGGGAGAACCTGCTGACGCTGTAGAAGCGAAACGCGTTGTTCGCTAAGCCCAATAAAGAAATGAGTAAAGTCTAGCGAGTGTGCGGTAAACTTATTTTTTTCTGGAATTATTCAATGTCCCTGCTGTTACCAGCACCTGGAAGCTGTGCATGGAGTTTTGAACTTTTTAATTTAAGTATTAACTTGGAAGTGTTTCAAGGAATGTGCCAAAGAATTGCTTTATAACAGTGTGAACTTGTGAAAGAAGTTGTTCAAGTCAACAATGGAGGTGACTGTGAAGACACAAAACACATAGCTATTTATATAGCCTGAAACATTAAGATGAATTTTGCATGTCAACTTTGAATCTATAATGTCTGCAGATTATTAATTACACACTTCTAAAGCATGTACAGTACATTTATTTTCCTATTTGCAGAATATTTTTGTTATTAAGTGGTGCCCTAATTACTGATATTAGAAGAAAGGAGCGACATGGTTACATGTAGAATAAACAAGAGCTACACATGGAAACATGACACAAGAGTGCACTTACAATTTCTATTCAAAATAAAAAGTTTGTCCATTCTAATTAAACGTTGTTTTATGCCAAATCAGATCCTTTGACATTTTAAAATTACATCTATTTGTATTTGCAGTCACCCGAAACCTTCTATAAAACAGGAACAGTGTTTCTGTCCCTTCATTCACTCATGGGAAAGCAAACAGAGGAGACAAAGACCTAGACCAGGACTAAAACTGGTCTGGACTTCAGTCACATCAAAAACGCTCAAATTTTAAAGTGCACTGAATGGGAAATGTTATAAAAATCAAGGTTTGGTTGTTTACTGAAATTCTGACTAATAAAACCAAAATTGTGAGGCCAAATATTTTTGCAAAAATGTTTGACAAATAACATCTTTAATCAACAGAAAAAGTTTATTTTAAAAACACAGATAATAAAGTCTCCATAGGAGCAATGCAACAGATTGGTTCCTTCTTTACAACTTTCCATTCTTCCACTTTTCGTGTAAACATAATTCACAATTCAGAACTATTATGAGTTTTATCCTTTTTGTTGTTAATGGAGGCGGCACATCTGAAGCTGAGGTTATCGGATGCAGAGTCAGGGGTATTTCCCATCCTAAACAACAGTACAATGGAATGTTTAAAACTAAATATTATAGTATTATTGTATTCTTACTTTACAGAAATTACTTCCTGTATGGACTGACCTGGTGGTGATCCTGGCCTTGTGATTTGCTGATCCATCTTCAGTGTCAATCCATGAAGCTCCTCTCAGCACAAACATCTTCTGAGATCCAGGAAATACCGTTGAGGTCCACTCCCAGGTGTTTCCCAACATATCATACAAACCTATAATGAAAAATTACATATTTAATTGTTTTAAAGTATAGCAACAAGGCATAATTTTATGTCCTGTAGACTTTTATTCTAGCACTGCTATATTTGAACCAATTTTAACAAGTGCAGATCACTACAGACCAGGAACACAAGAGCTTCAGCTATAGAGATGCCATGTCAGTGGTGTGGCAAGTCACTGGCATCAGTTCATGGATACAGAAAGTTAAAATCACACTTTAGATCATCTTATATCAGCTCCCATTGGGCTGCGCAATTTTCTAACGTGGAAGTCAATGGACTTTCTTTTGTTAAGTTGTTTTAGGTGAATATTGTGTGCGGAGAGCTGACTATGAGTGGTCACCTCTCCCTGACCTGTCACTTGGCCTGATGCTGGTACCCGTTTGTCTCCATGGAAATAGATAGGTTTAATGCCATACTGTGGAACATTCGAAGGAAGACTATAAGGTCTCCAGGGAGACAAGCAGCTGGCATACGCTTCACCAGAAAGGTTACGCAGTGCACCTATAACTTTAACTACAACTTCACTAGTGTCCATCGTGTGACGTCTAGGTTAGTCTACATTGTTAATTATTATTTTATTTTATTGTAGTATCAAATCTTCAATCAATCACCGTAGCTGTTTTGAGGAGGAAAAGCAGTCACAGGAGAGGCGCCATGAAATCCATCTTCAGCAGTGTCATTGTCAGGAAAAGTTCCCTATAAAACACAAACACTATCAGTATATATAACACTGAAGCAATTGGTATTCTTTTTTTCAATTAAGTTTAAACAGAAGTAATAGTGTTTGAACTCATTATAAAAAAACAGCAGTGTAGGCAGGATAAATCAGAGAGCCTGTAACAATGGACTTTAGGCTCTCTACAAAATGAGGTCCATTACTGTGACTTTGCTTAAATCAGTGCAGCCACAGCCCACAGTGGAGGGGATTAGGGGCTTCAATACCAATACATTACAAATATCAGAATTCCTGTTACATTAAAAACATTTCCTCAAAATGTACAGAAAACTGTACCCACAAACAGGAAACTGAAACTCTCAATAAGCCCAGATCCTTAAATGTTTAATTCCGTCAATCATAATAGTCAATAATAAAAATTGTTATGGTTAGTGTTGTTAAGGAGTAAACATCTACACAGTAACAGTAGACACAGTTTGAGTGGGAGAGGTTTCGGGGCATAGTTTCACAGTGGGTGGCTGCAAAGTGCATTTGGTGTGGTGCATTTCGATTAGGAACCACAAACTTGCTGCTGATAATGTATAGAGAAGCAACAAATACAAAGTACAGCACTATCACATCAAACAAACAAACCTGCCACAAGTTGGCCCTTTTGGCTTTAAATTTATTGCCCCATGGGTATGTTCGACCTGAGAAGAAAAATAAAATATCTTTACAAATATACAAAATTCTACATATTTTCAAGACATACAATAAAATGATGTATTAAGACTTTCCTGTTTTCTATTTTTACCTTTTTTTATTTTTAACATGTGACCACAATATATAACACCAATTTTGTATTTTTAGAGCATGCCAAGCTTTATTCAGGATATTGGTAATAACATCAAACCACATTAACTGCACATGTGAGGCTACCTTCAAGTCCCCCTCGTGCAGCCCACTCCCACTCCTCCTCTGAGGGCAGTCTCTTTCCTCTCCACTCACAGAAGGTCCGGGCATCGGTCCAGCTTACATGGACCACAGGGAAAACCATGCGCTCTTTTATCCCTGAAGCAGGACCTGCGGGCTGAAAGAATTAAACACATCCTTTTAGCATCATATCAGTGGAAAGATTACAACAATAAAACACATCTGGAAAGATTACAACAATAAAACACATCTACATTACTTAAAATTTGTTCAAAACTGTGGGAAATCTCTTACAAATTTCTCTAATTATTCATTTTGTCTAAAAAGATTTATGGATGCAGTGAGGGAGGACATGGAGGTAGTTGGAGCCAGAGTAGAAGATACAGAAAACAGGGCGAGATGGAAAAAGTTGATTCGCTGTGGCAACCCCTGAAAAAGGGACAAGCCGAAAGGAGAAGAATTCATTTTGTCTAAAAAAGTTTGAAATTCCAATTTCTTTGGTGGAACTTGCCTAAACGGTTAGGAAATTGTGTAAAATGCCAGGGGACTACTTTATAGAAAAACAATTCTGCATACAGATTGCAATCTTGAACATATAAATCAGTGTTGCTGTGTTTTTACTGTAATGTACTTTCCATAAATTGTTCATTGTACATAAAAAGTGCCCTAGAAAATCAAAGCTAAATGTATGGTATATACCCGATACCTCACCCAAAAATATTTGGCCTTACCTGTCTCCAGAATGCACGCCATACAGGCAACCACCAGGGCGCTGACTGCAAGAAACACACAAGATAACAGGTGGACTCAAGTCCTAATCTGACAGAAAGATCATTATTATTGGTACCTTTATCCTTTCTGTGATTTTGTTCCTGGTCACCTCTGGCACAAAATCTTCAAAAACGAAACTCCACCCTATCGTCTCTGCTTCTGTTTTGTACTTGTTTGCTCTCACAAACTCCCTTAAAGTAATTCATAATAATTGCAACAGTTTTGCCACTGTACCAATATTAAACTGATTCAAATACCTGAAGTCCGCATTAGTTACAGGGTACTTGTCCATTAAAAAAGACTGGACTTGGACTTTTCTGACTGGGGACCCTCCATCTCTTCCATCAGATGCACTTGTCCCCAACAACAGCGTTCCTCCAATAATTTTCACCATTCCATCTTCTGCAGTCACTACTTGAATAAACAATTTAAAGAACCGAGCCAATGCTTGGTGCAAAAAAGTATTAAGTGGATTAACCTACCAGTTGTTGTGAGCAAATATACAGCGCAGCATATCCATGTCATAAGCATTTTTCCCAAGTTTAAGTATAGCTTTCACATGTCGTTTTAAGGATTTGCGTTCACATGAGAGGTGTCATTTGTGGAACGAGCTAAACTTTATTAAAATGATTAAAATAATGATTAAGAGGTAAAGTGTGAAACGAGAACTTGTCCACCAGTTAAAAGATTCCGGCTTGTACGACTGCGTTGCTGAAGGTTCCGTTTGTATTATACCTCTATCGATTTAGACGAGACGGTACGAAATGTTTCAGCTGTAGATTTACAATAAATTGATCTTATGTGGGATACGATCTAGACTAGATATTACAATCTGTAGAACGGCAGAATGAATTAGTTATATTTTTACAGGGTAGGAGCAAAGTTTCCCTTTTATCACTTCATTCACTCCAACACCAGTTACTCAGTTATGGAAATCTAAAAACACAAATACCAAGAAACATCGAAAACAGTACCAAGAGCCAAGAAGACTTTAATGGGTAGAAACAAAACCAGGTCACATTGGTCAGTGCTTAAACAAAATCTCATAAATAAACTCACTGATTCAGATGGGTTTTGATGAATCCATGAACAACATTTATATTCGACAGACTGTTACAGCAATCCGTCCTTAAAACCAGAGTGGTTCAGAGAGTGGAAACCTGAACCATCAGTTAACTCACTAAGTACTGATACAGCTGCAGTTCAATTTAACCTTTGAGTGAAGACATTCCTGCTCGCATGATCTCATCAACCAACAAGATGTTAGTGCCAATGACCGTGCTGGAAATAAACAAACAGAGGCAATAAACAAATACATTTCAGAACAATTAATTTTATGTGATTGTCATTTTAATTGATTGTTACCATGAATGAAGGAGCTGCTTCTTGACATTGTAGTTATCCCATACACCTGCCTCTCCTGCCACCATGGGCTCACCTGCAAAACAAATGTGCCAAGCATGTAATAAGCAAAATAAATGTATACAAAAATCAATTCTTCAGCATGTGCTTGACAAGTAGGCCAACTCATAGACTAGACAATTTCAGAAAAAAATCTTTCAATAATGGCTGCATGTTTATAGAAAAGGCAAAGCTATGCAGAAAAACGCAACTTTGGATACAATGAGGGAGGAAAAACTTTTTAATATGGCAAAAGAACTCAAAAAAGCAGTATAAATTTAACGCTTTGTAGTGCTAAGGCTGAATCATGCATAATGACTACTATACTGCCCCCAAGTGTCGATAGTAAATTCTGCACCTGTGTCGAGGTCTACTCCCACAAGCTGCCCAGACTCTTTGTACTCCATCTGCAGCTTCAGCAAAGTTTCCTGTGGGTCGTAACCAGAGTTCTGAGCCAAAACCTACAGTAGAGAAAACAAAATTAACACAATGTACAGCCTAATAATATGATAAAAATTCAAGAAAACAACAAGACTATTACTTTTGGGATGACGAGGAGGGCGTCTGCGTAGACCTGGACTCCCAGCTGAGCTCTGCCTTTGACACTGGGTTTGTGCTTTACTAAAGCATCTGCAACAGCCACTTCAAACGCACCAGCCCCCGCGACCACACAACCTAAAAATAGGGACCATACATAATTTTTAAGTTAAAAGGTACACTGTGTAGGATGGTGGTGCACTGGTGGATGGTGGGTATTGCAATTCCGGTTCTAGCTACGGCAGACCTCGAGGGTCACCCGGGCGCGACGTAACGCGGACAGCTCGGCGTACCTGGAGGTGGGTTCACCGCCAGCCGCGCACAAACCGCGCGCACGCGTAAAGCGCACCCGGCGCTGTGCGCAGGTGGGGGGAATCGGGAACCGCGGAGGACGGTCTGAACCCGGGGTGTGGGCCTGCGCTGCAACAAAGCCCCAGCCGCGGTAGGTACTATGTCCTTCTTTTCCTCTTAGATGAAGGTGCTTGCTCCTGCGATGTATGTGCGGAGTAAGTGTGATCCGGCAACATGCTTGTCGTCGTTTATCCAAATGCGTACTATCTCGTTGTGTGAAAACCACGAGCCAGTGCCGACAACTACTGTATAAAGAAAACGGCGAAGGCAGAGCCCAAAATACTGTATGTCCTTCTGCGGCTCTCGTAATCAAAATGGCTGCCTCTACATGGGGAAGATCCCCCTTTTATGCGACTATATCGAAGTCCAACAGAATACTTTGATTTCATGATGGAAGTGAAAAGGCTTGGAAAACACTATTTTTGAATGGGTATCTTCAATTTCGGTAATTAACGGGTAAAAATCTTACACACTGTCCCTTTAAGGTGGTGAAAGGGTTAACTTATAATTAAGCTCATAACTTCATACTCGTACTATAGCATTTCTGAAATCTGCACTAAAATTATTTCTACTGCTCTTAGTATCATGTTCATAGTTCCTTTGTGCTGGTCAGGTACATGAAGGAGAGACTGGGGCTCTCTTTATACAGAGGAAATTACCAGAGTTGCTACAGCACAGACTCAGGACCAGAGAGGCTCACAGGAGCGTCTCTGGGTTTTCTCTTTTCAAAATACAAACTATACACATACACACATATAAACCCTCACATGACACGTACCGTCTTCAATGGCGTTCTTGACAGCGCGGAGTCCGTCCCTCACAGCGTCTTTGATCTGGGTCAGTGTGTGTTTGTTTGGCCCTTTGAGCAGCAGTGTCACCGACTGCGGGTTCCCACACTTCTCAATAAACGTGTACTTCTCCTCTCCCTGAAAAAAATAACACAATTAACAAAAATTCTACCTTTTCAAAAAAAAAAAAAAAGAAAGCAAATCCTCACCAGTGTGTGTTCATAAACAAGACCAGCATTTCCCAAACACTCTGGAGTCAGGTCTTCCACAGAGTTCATGGCCATGCCACCACAGGCAAGAGTCAGTCTGGGGGAAATATAAGATTTCTTGGTTTACAGGGTTAAAATTAACAAAGAAAAATGTGTATGGCATCCATGCATCACAACTCAAACCAACAGTTGAATTAATGGCTGGACTCACCTTTCCATGTTCCTCCTCTTGGCCCTACGCAAAGCTACAATACCTTCTTTAGCCAGAGCGTCTAGAGAATATGGGTCAATACCCTGCAAAAAATACACAAAATAAAAAGACCATCTATGAACATCAACCTAGTGTATTTTGACATAAGGTTGGCAATTTATCCTGGTCCGCTGAATACATGTAGGAGAGATGGGACTCTCATAATGCAGAGGTACAGACCAGAGTTTCTGTAGCACAGATTTTTAGACCAGGGGTACTCACAGGAGCACCCTTGGGTGTTCTCTGTGCAGTCAAGATTTGCAATGTCTTCTTCCCTCAGAATATGATTTACAGAATGGCAGAACACTGTATTTTATTGTGTTTTACCCATGCTTAAAATAAGTTAATTGGTCAGTGGGGGTGAATGTTAAATGTATTTGAAAATTTACTGGTGCCATCTTAACACCAACCAAACAGTTTGGGAAATAATGGGCTAGATTAACAGTGAACAGTGTACAAATTGAATATTTGGTAAAAACAAATGTATTTTTGACAGACCAGTTTATTCATACCTTCTGGTTAATGACGACGAAGCCCTTCTCTCCATTGGGACACACTTTGTTTTTCAGAGCGATGATTTTCTGAACACGATCTTCAATGAACTTCCTCTCGGCTGCCACCAGTTTCTCTCGCTCTCCGGCACTTTTGTAGAAAAAGCCCGAGTTCACCTCAGTCTTCTCGTATTCCAGAGACACGTTACAGGTCAGAATATAGGCGTCCTCCACTCGCTTCTTCATGTCAGGATGTCGGGCGCCGTGGTCCAAAACCAAACCTCTGATCAACCTGTGGGCAAAGACACGAGGGTTACAAGAGGTTCTTTAATTTAAAACTTTGATAATTTTTTTATTTAAAGATTTAATCAACTGTCTAAATGTGGGAACATTTTTTGGAAACATTTACATACTGGTAAATCCAACTATTATGCTAAGCAACAAATATCTTCAACATGAATAGGGTATAGGTGTTGATCTGAAAGAAAGATCAACAAAAGGTTTTTCATCAGACGACAAAAAAAAATAAATAAATAAAATAAAATAAAAAATCGACTGATGTAAACCATGGTCTTAATTGAAAGCAGTATGTTGTGTATGGGGCAGCAGGGGGACGGTCATGTTTTTGTTTCAATAATTTGTGAATGAATAACCACTAACTGTGTGTCGCAGTCAGTCTTATGCTTCATCTCCATGATCTCCACCATGTACAAGTCGATGGGTTCATTTGGTCGAGCAATGGCCAGCACAGCATCTACTACAGCCTGCAAGCAAATAGACAATGTTAAATTTAATCGGTTTTCTCATATTGTGCCTTTTTCAGTTAACAACTACAACAATAATAATGTTGTAGATTTACCAATTGCATTTTGACAAATTACTATTTTGACTTGTTGGCAAGAAAAAATTATTTTATCCTGGTCTGTTGAATACATGTAGGAGAGATGGGACTCTCATAATGCAGAGGTACAGGCCAGAGTTTCTGTAGCACAAGTATTTTAGACCAGGGGTACCCACAGGAGCACTCCTGGGTGTTCACTGTGCAACCCAAAACATTTTATTAACTTTACAAAACACATAAACACACAAATGTCATTAAATCAACAAAAGCATCATGTTTTGTGTTATTTGAGGCAACCAGAATGGCCAATGGCTAGAACCCAAACATTTTTTGTGATGATATGGATATAGTACTATTATTGCCTAGGGTTGTCAAAATCAGATACTTATCAATACATTAACAAAACTAGCATCAAAACTAGAGAATCATTTTAGCAGTTATCTATACTAAATAGGGATGCAAATTATCGATTAATTCATTAATCTATAGTTGATTGACCTTATCGATCGACTTATGATTAATTGATAAGCGGCGTTTTTCACCTGAATTTTAGTGTTTCAATAGGGTCTTTAAGAATATAAGCTATAGTATACATAACACCGAGTCAAAAATATATCATAGTATTATTATATTGTATATTCCTCAATTAATTATTCCTTAGTAAAAAGCAAACAAATGTATTGATGCTGAATAACAAAATACATTCTTTATTGAAAATAAATTGAGGACGTTTTTTGTAAAAGCTCTGTGATATGAAATGATAAAAAAATGAATTGATTGGGGAAAACATTTCACTCACACACACGCACAGTCGCGCGCACACATGCGCACACACACAGGCCGGACAGCGGGCTGCTTCCACTGCGCTTTCACGTGGAGCCTGCTACGCAGCCCGGAGCGGAGGAGCATGTGCAGCGCGCCGCGCACGTGTTCACGCAGTCAGCGGGATGCGGAGCGAACCAAGCCGCAAAAATTGGGTTCGCAGGAGAACATTTTGCACTGCTTCTAGATCCGGCCGCGGATGTAACGCTATGGTCCTTCTCGCGAGTGGGTTCGCATCTCGTGTTCACATTCCAGAGTAGCGCCCTCTCCTCTAGCGATTAGTTACAATTAATGCATTTTAATCGACCAACATCTTGATCGACAATTAAATCGTAAGTCGATTAATTGTTGACATCCCTAATACTAAAAGAAGTCACATTTACAGGACAGAAATGAAACTTTCGTGAATAGCTTTAGAATCATTTTAAACTGTATAAGAACAAGTATAAGACCACATAAACTAGAAGACACCCATGGACCACTATGAAACAAACCTGAGGGAATGAGGGATTACACACATATAAAACCAACGTATTACTGTTTAACTTTGAAAAACACATTCTATTGAAGAAGAAATGGTGTTTTAATTATTGTTATATCATTTGGCATGGTGTATCAAGTATATTCCTTAGTATCTAAATAAGTTTGAATTTTGACACACAGTCAAACATAAACGCCAGTGTACAACTTCAACTGCTCAAAGACATTTTTTTTGTCTTTCAATAAAAAGATTATGGCTGGTTCTGTCAACAAGCAGCCTTCAGTCATACCTCAGTGAGGAGATCTGCCAGTTCTGCATAGACCTTAGTTCTGAGTGAAGTTCGCGCCACATTGATGAGTGTTTCTCGGTTCATATCCTGTGTGACTTTGACTTCCTCCAAAACAGCCAGAGCCTTCTCCTTCGCTGCTTCAAATCCTTCTGTGATAATCCTTGGATGTAAACCCTATAACAGTAATCAAAACTAGCATTAATTAAGATCAAACAACCAGTATGTAATGACAGCTCAATGATCAAATAATCTCACCTCTGAAATGTACATGTCAGCTTGCTTCAGCAGCTCTCCAATGATAAGAACATTTGATGTTGTACCATCTCCTGTGATGTCATCCTGTGCAGTCGTCACTTTGGCAATGAGAGATGCTGTTGGGTGCTGAATTTGCTGCAAGTGAAAATATAGAAGTTATGCACCCATAAGCAGAATATAATCATAAAGTTAGCATTTCAAAAATTATACAAATTAGTTTAAAATGATCAGGATTTACCATTTCATGTAACAGGACATTGCCATCTTTGGTGAGTTTGATGTCTCCAGCTCCAGACACCAGCCTATGCACAAGATAAGATCAAACTTAATGTAATCAAAGACTAAAAAGTAGCAGGTAGTGATATTCGAACCCGAAGTGATACTAATACTGAACTCATTTGCACTCAATTGTCAGGTTAGAAGATGTCGTCGTCATAAAAGGACAAGTTGTGCTGTATGCATCACCCAGTTGAACTTTCTCAAAGACCATCAGCCCGAGACAGATATTTGATGCACAGTGACAATTAAAATCAATTTGTATGTTTGCTGCTACAACTACAAAGCTCTGTTTTGTACCATATCTGATGATGCAGGAGCGCAGTAGCGGTGATTATGACGATGACTGGGCAGGGCAGCATGATAAAACCCTGTTTTTACATCTTAAGCAGAGGCCATAGTTTTCTAAGGTTTAAGGGATACATGGTTTAATGACTTTCAGTGTCAAGAACACACATCACAGTTACAACCGTGTGTACATTATCCGCTTTGGGAGAACAACCACGCTTCCTGGGCAAGAAGCCGGGGTCTGAAGCTAACATTAGCCCGTTAGCCTGTTAGCTTAACGACGCGTGCTTCACAAAGACGCACTCACATTTTCATGGTCCCCTTCGGTCCCAGGTTACTCCTGAGCACGTCTTGGAGCCCCCGAGCCGCGCTGATGTTGACCGCCAGAGCGGCCTGGGCTCTCGCAACCTCCGCTTTCGGGTTTAAGGCTTTCACCGCAGACATGGCTCTACCAGCGGAGTGAAGTAAAAAGTAAAGCCGGTGAGGAGTGTCTGCCGCTCGGCTCAGAGGCTAAAGGGAAGAGGGGTAGCTTCTAGAAGCCTCCAACACGTGGTCTCAGGCTGCATTTAAGGATCCACACACAGAGTTGGAATTCAGAGTATCAAAAATCAAAGATCAAAGTCAGCTTTATTGTCAATTCTGCCATATGTGTTCAACATACAGTGAATCGAAATTTCGTTTCTCTCTGGCCAAGTAGTGCAAAAAGGACAGTGTACAAAGTACAATATAAAGACAAAAGACAACAAAACTATCTAAGATGCGTGAAAAGTCCCTCAGTCGTCCAGGTAGAATCCATGATCAAAGGAGAAGTTCTTTGTCCAGTTGACAAATTGAACTTCTCCTTTGATCACAAAACTATCTAAGACAAAAATCTAGATCTAAAACTAAAATCTGAGATCTAAAATATGAAAGCAGTGCAACATAATAAATAAATACAAAATGTGCAGTGTTCATCAAAAATGTGGAATGGAAGATACAGCAGTGAGATGGTAATGTGCAATAGAATGTGCATTGAAGTTAAGATAAAAAATACATGTGCAACAGTAGTAATTCCAGTGCAATAACAGTAGTAAACAGCAGTACAACAGTAGTAAAATTCCAGTAGTAAATGTAAATGTGCAATAGCAGTGGTAAACAACAGTACAACAGTACTGTAGTAAAATTCCAGTAGTAAATGTGCAACAGTGCAACAGTAGTCCTTAGCAGCAGTTTTTGGTGTCTAGAGTGATATGTCTTTTATGGAATACAGTTTATGCCAATATGGACGCTCTCAATGGTGCCTCGTTAGAAGGTGGTCATGGTGGGTGGGTGGGCTCCAGCTCTCCTCAGTTTGCGGAGGAAATAGAGGCGCTTCTGAGCCCTCTTTGCCAGTGATGCAGTGTTCGCTGTTCAGGAGAGGTCCTCACTGATGTGCACCCCCAGGAATTTGGTGCTGCTCACCCTCTCTACAGCAGCACCGTTGATGGACAGTGGGGGTTGCTGGGTGGGGCCTCTCTGGAAGTTAATAACAATCTCCTTGGTCTTTTCAGATTGTTATCGCTGCACCACTTGGTCAGAAGGCTCACCTCACTCCTGTAGTTTGTCTCATCGTTATTAGAGATGAGACCCACCACAGTCGTATCGTCTGCAAACTTCACTATGTGATTGGTGCTGAAGGCTGGTGAGCAGTCGTGGGTCAGCAGAGTGAAGAGCATCGGACTGAGCACACAGCCCTGGGGGGCTCCTGTGCTCAGTCTAATGCAGCTTGAGGTGTTTCTGCCTGTGGCCTCTCGCTGAGGAAGTCCAGCACATTGAGGTCTGAAGCCCCAGGTGGTCCAGTTTGGTAATGAGCTACTGTGGGATTACGGTGTTGAATGCTGAACTGAAATCTATGAACAGCATTCTCACATGAGTCCTTATTGTCCAGGTGGGTGAGGGCTGGGTGAAGAGCAAAGCAGATTGCATCCTCGGTAGAGCGGTTGGCCCGGTATGCAAACTGGAATGGGTCCAGGGTGGGGGGGTGGGGGTGGATTTAATGTGTGCCATGACTAGCCGTTCAAAGCACTTTATTATGATGGGGGTCAGTGCAACAGGGCGATAGTCATTAAAAGTGGCCGGAGTGGGCTTCTTTGGCACAGGAACGATGGTAGTGGTTTTGAAGCAGGAGGGAACGACAGCCTGGCTCAGAGAAGCATTAAAGATGTCTGTGAAGACATCCTTGAGCTCCTCTGCGCAGTCCTTCAACACACGACCAGGGATGTTGTCCGGGCCTGCAGCCTTGCGGGTCTTGATCCTGGATAGTGTTCATTTCACTCTGGCTGCACGCTAATACAGTTTCCTAAGAGAAAACTGACTTTAATTCACTGACAATTTACCAACAAGACACAGATAGACGCAATACACATACAAGACATAGAGGTATAAAATGTTCAAATAGGATTCAAATCACAATCTGTATCATCTGCATCAATCAATGATCTCATAATAGATATGAAGTCCACTAACTCATTTTATTTCCATTCGCTATTAGATTTTTTTATGATGGCTATGTTTTTTTTTTTATTAGAAGAAGTGAACTTTATTGATCTCACACTGGAGAAATTCTTCTCTGCATTTTAACCCATCCTATATATAGATATTATATATTAGGAGCAGTGGGCAGCACACATTAGGGCGCCCGGGGACCATCTCCATGATCTTCTTGCTTCGGCTTGGTCAGGACCTAAGCTGGAATACCTATGGTGCATGTTTTGGGTTGTTATATTATATTATTGGTACCTAATTCGGCCTTATAATTTATGTGTATCTCCCTTCTTAGTTCCATTAAGTTATCATATGGAAATTGACATTTATGTGTAGGTGATTATTTTTTAGCATAAAGTTTACCCACTTTGATAGCGCATTTATAAAAATATTTGTAGCTTTTATTAATGAAACTGGATGAAACGTCTTTGTTTCCCATTTGAATTTTAAGGCATCACCAAGACAACTATCTGATTATGTAAGAAAAAACATGGGAGTTGGCCACAGCCTTCTTTTGGCAGACTGTAGTAAATACTAAACTATCAGGACATTTACATTAATGAAGAAATGCAAATTCTGAAAGTAATAACACAACCACGTTCACTCAGTATGGCTGAAATGTGCACGGTTCAGGTCAAGTATTTTTTTTATTTTTTTTAATATGTTTTATAGAGCTATATGTGACAATATCTTCTCCATGTCTACATATCAGTTCTCCTTATTACACTTTTAGCAATTTTTTCTTTTTCTGCATACATGGCAAAAAACATTTCAACTTAAAAACAGCAGCAATCACCAGTTTTCTTCCACTGTTTAATGTTCTTTATTGATATATTTTTAAGTTAGACGGCCGATTCAAATCTAACAGTAAAATCTGGCATCAACAATGGCTTGCTTGGGAAGCCCATAGGGAGCCAACTACTCAATTAGGAACTGTGACCATTTGAAAAACAAAATCTCGTTTACAACACTCAGTTGGCATTAACTGAATCCATGTCAAAGTGTAGATTGTGTATGCAGTAACTGACACATATGCAGGTTTGATAAGTAGGAGTCCTCAATTAAAAACAAGAAAAACAATATGTCAGAGATGCTAGAAAACTAATATTTAAGAATTTGAGAGAATAAATAAGACAATGTTTACATTTTATACTAAAACAAAGCTTATTTGTGTTCACATCTGCGTTCAACAATATTTCAACCATTGAACCTAATTACACAGCAAGTTAATCAAATTACTTCAGCATCCAGCAGTTGTTATATCGTTTTGAGATGTTTTTACTTGTAAACAGGCTCCTCTCAGATATATAGACCAAACGGTCTAAAAAACTTTGACACAAAATATCCAAATGATTGAATTTATACCATTTGAAGAGGGTGTATTGTGGTAAAATAAAGAAAGTTAACGGTACAGAGAACTAGTGCAAACAAGCTAAAATCCACATACATTTCCATTACAAAATTAAGACATTTTAACCTCGATTCATTTTCTGTAATTTAATTTCTAAAATATTATTAGAGGAGCTTGAAATTTAACCATTAAAATAGCAAATAGCAACAGCAAAGAAGCATGCCAATGTTGTTTACATACAACACTTCAGTAACACAATGTCTATGACCTTTGTGACAGGTATGTTTTTGTGATGTTATTCTTGACACTTATGTTTTGAGCTAGGCCCTACAAAGAAAAAAAACACAACAAGAGAGAAAAGCAAATAGAAACCCTCCATAACATGCCGCTTTTTCACTGGCAGTGTGCACTGCAATGGTTTGTTAAAATCTTGACAGGCTTGATTGTTGTACTGCATCCAGATAAGCCACGGTTATTTTAAGGGTGAAGACTTCATAGGAATCATTATTCTAGACTCCATGTGCTGGATCAGAGGGACTGTGGAGAGAAGAGTGAAAAAAGGAGTTAGTAACAACTTTTATATACAGGAGATAAAGAGAGCGGCTGGTTACAGTGACCTACTTATTTCAAGTATGTATATACCTACTATTGATTTCATTTTGAAATCATACTAGCTTGAAAAGAATTATTATAACATAAAAAGGGGTTTCCAGCATTCATTCTACACAGACTAATATATTTCAAGTGTTTATTTCTTTTAATTTTGATGATCATAACTGAAAACTAATGAAAACCCCAAATTGAGTATCTCAGAAAATTAGAATAATACTTAAGACCATACAAAGAAAGGATTTTTTAGAAAAGTGTGCCAACTGAAAAGTATAAACATAAAAAGTATGTACATGTACAGCCCTCAAAACTTAGTTGGGGCTCCTTTTGCCTGAATTACTGCAGCAATGCGGCGTGGCATGGAGTGGATCAGTGTGTGGCACGGCTCAGGTGCTCTGATAGTGGCCTTCATCTCTTGTGCATTGCTGGGTCTGGCGTATCGCATCCTCTTCACAATACCCCATAGATTTTCTATGGGGTTAAGGTCAGGCGAATTTGCTGGCCAATCAAGAACAGGAATACCATGGTCCTTAAACCAGGTACTGACAGCTTTGGCAATGTGTGCAGGTGCCAAGTTCTGTTGGAAAATAAAATCTGCATATCCATAAAACTGGTCAGCCGCAGGAAGCATGAAGTGCTCTAAAACTTCCTGGTAGACGGCTGCGTTGACCTTGGATCTCAGGAAACACAAAGGACCAAAACCAGCAGATGACATGGCACCCCAAACCATGACTGACTGTGGAAATTTTACACTGGACCTCAAGCAACATGGATTCTGTGACTCCCCTTGCTTCCTCCAGACTCTGGGACCCTGGTTTCCAAAGTAAATGCAAAATTTGCTTTCATCAGCGAACATAACTTTGGACCACTCAGCAGCTGTCCTATCCTTTTTGTCTTTAGCACAGGCGAGACCCTTCTGACGCTGTCTGTTGTTCAAGAGTGGCTTGACACAAGGAATGCGACAGCTGAAACCCGTCTCGCATACATCTGTGCGAGGTGGATCTTGAAGCAGTGACTCCAGCTGCAGTCCACTCTTTGTGAATCTCCCCCACATTGTTGAATCAGTTTTCTTTCACAACCCTCTCCAGGGTGCGGTTATCCCTATTGCTTGTGCACTTTTTTCTACCACATCTTTTCCTTCCCTTCGCCTCTATTAATGTGCTTGGACACAGAGCTCTGTGAACAGCGAGCCTCTTTTGCAATGACCTTTTGTGTCTTGCCCTCCTTGTGTATGGTGTCAATGATGGTCTTTTGGACCATCTTCCCCATGATTGGGTCGCCTACAGAACTCGACTGAGAGACCATTTAAAGGCCTTTGCAGGCGTTTTGAGTTAATTGGCTGATTGAGTGTGGCACCAGGGGTATTGAACATTTTCACAATATTCAAATTTACTGAGATACTGAATTTGGGGTTTTCATTAGTTTTCAGTTATAATCATCAAAATTAAATAAAAGATATAAACACTTGAAATATATTAGTCTGTGTGGAATGAATACATATATTACACAAGTTTCACTTTTTAATGGAATTATTGAAATAAAATCAACTTTTTCATGATATTCTAATTTTTGATCAGCACCTGTATAAATGGACATAGCTAACGCACTAGCCGCTGTGTTCCAAGAGGAAGTTCGCATGTGGCTCTTCCGGCTCCTACTGACCCTGGCTCTCATTGACTTACATTGGAATACTGTGGCCCCTCTCTCTGTAACTGCTGCTGTGAGCCTTGTGATTTTGGTCTTAAAATTTTCTTATTAACTCGCTTTACAGTGGTTTGAGGGGCTACGGGTGACACACTCACTTAATCCACTTTTTTAAACAGTTTATGGGTCCCAGTTATAGATTCAATGAAAAAGTAAGAGTCTTTTGTTTTAATACAACACACACATTACAAAATGAATAATTATTTTAACCTGTATAATAGACCACCTCGTCCCAACCCTCTCGCTGCCAGGCTGCATTTCTGACGTTTTCTCTTGATTGCAGATCTTTATATGCTGTAATTCAAAGTTGAATGTCTTTTAAATGTACTAAAAGAGGCATTAAACAGTTATTGAAAGCTCTATTCTGTAAAGTACTTACCCCATAAGTGATGCACTTGATACAGACTACCAATCTGCGAAAAAAAGCCTCCCACTGCCTCTTGGTTTTGTTGACGAATATCAATGGCACGAGCCCTAGAGAGTACAAGGAAGTTATATTAAAAAGAAAAGATGAATCTTCAAATATTGATAATTAATACTGCTGTAAATTATTACACTCAATTACTTCCCTCAAATTCAAATAAATGTTAGCAATTTAATTTGTTATCACCAGGCCAATTTACATAAAATTAAACATTAAAAAGTAATGAATACACCAATTATAATTAATGAGCAAACATATTCAGACATGCATTAACTAAATTGCTATAAAATACCGTTGAGTCACATTAAACTCTGCACAATCTGTAAAACCAATAAAATAATGTTCAAGGACATCTACTTTACAAACACAACTCTATGAGCCAACAACACAAAAGAAAGTAAAAGAAATTAAAAAGAATGTAAACTTACCAATAGTTTCCCCACTCAATCATGGTCCCTGGCTGAAGAAAAAAAAACATTATCCATACAGATGAAGTTATTTTATTAAGTAAACACACATGAATAGCACATTACCCTGAGCTGATAAGATCGGAGCTCATAGATGTTGGGTCCGGGGCGAGGAGTGGGTTCATTCCAAAAACTGAATTCAAGAAGCAGCTGATTCCTACGGGACAGCAGCATCTTTCCCCGCTCTGATCTGTACTTATTAAAATCCTGTAAAAATAACAACAGTTGTAGGTATCAAATTGTGTCATAGAAGTAAAACCGTTTGCCTACTTCTATTGTTTAGCAAACACTTCAATTACTAATTACTTTTGGGTGGTAGTTTTATTTTGCCAAATGGGGGTACTTATTGTTGTGGGTCTAATCTGGACCACCCGTTACCTTATTCTGTCTGAGTTTGTTCATGACTTCGGTAAGAGCTGGGTATCCTCCCCGATATCTCCACAGGTGCACTGGAATAGAAGCAGCAGAAGAGCCAATATGCAATAATGCAGCCCCCTTATGAAGACAACTCTCCATTATTGATAGTTTTTTGAATTTAATAATAGACTCTATAGTGACAGGGAGCCAGTACATTTGAGTGGACATCTTTAGTTCGTATAGAGCAGGGGTCGGCAACCTGCGGCTCCGGAGCCGCATGCGGCTCATTGATCCCTCTGATGCGGCTCAGTACAGTGGTCCCTCGTTTATCATGGGGGTTACGTTGTAGAAATAACCCACGATAGGCAAAATCCGTGAAGTAGTCAGTTTTATATTGCGTGTATAAATATGCGTGTATTTCACAGTTCCTCTGACCGAGGCGCCTGGCGCCACTGCGCTGTTGCGGGTTTTGTTGGGGAGAAAACTTGCAAACATACAGCGCTTCAGAGCAGTGACGGACTGGGATCATCGGCGCTAGCAGTTTACACCTAGAAGCGGCCCCGTAGTCTGTGGAACGGGGGGGAGGGGTTCTACAGCTCTGCACCAAACACAGAACTGTAGTGAGAACGCATCCGTGCGCTCTCAGGACTGGTTCCGCCGCCTGGACTCCAGGTTCCACCAGTTCGTTATGCGGAAACATTGCCGCCACCCGGAGAAGTGTGCACGCGGTCAAATCCGTAATAGAGCACGGCCTCGGCCCTTCTGCCATGTGCTCAAATGCCAGACCGCTCAGTCCGTCACTGCTTCAGAGTCACACTGCTCGTGATCGAACATTTAAATAAATTTGGCAAACTGAACGCATTTTGTACAGCACACGGAGGAGAATGACTGACAAAGACAAAGGTCTACAGTCCTTTAGCCAATCAGGATGCAGAACACAATACGCGTTGATACACTATTAAAAAAATCAGCGAAACAGCGAGGGACCACTGTATTTAATTAAAATGTATTTTATTTTAGTTCGTTCATATTCAAAATGTAATTCTATGTCACAAAGGTTAAAAAAAGCCATTATATGCAGTGTTATTTCATTTTAAATTTCAAAAGGGTTTTGCGGCTCCCAGTGTTTTCTTTACTGTGTGAAACGGGTGCAAATGGCTCTTTGAGTGGTAAAGGTTGCCGACCCCTGGTATAGAGTCATATTTATAAAGATCTAACAATGTATTTAGTAACAATATGACCTCATATACAGATTTTCTTTTAATTTTTATTTTTTTTAGGTAGTTATATGCACTGATTGTTGGTTCCAGTGTGTGGATTTGTATTGTTGCAATGTTTTTGAGCTAATCTTAAGGAGGCTAATCTTATAATACCCTGCACATACAGTTGACATTTGTTTGTGGGTCTCATACCTGCCTGATCCTGCTCCCCGTACCATGTGTTCCATGTCCCCACCACCTCGCAGGGATACTCAGGGTTAGAGTGGATTGAAGGCAGCACTTCTTCACTAAAGAGAAATAACATTGTTACATTAAGGCATATACATAAACGCTTAACACAATTAAATTAATTAAGGAGGTCCTTACCAAAGCTCATTGTAATCATCTAGGCACTCTGGCTTGACATTGTGAACTAGATAGCAAAAGACAAATAACTCCGTTAATATGACTCAAATGAGATTACACGTTTGTGTGTTGTTTATATAATTCACAAGTACTAAATCTGACCAGTAGTAGTTTTAATAATAGTTGACATTAGCTAAAGTCAGTCATTAATTCCATTGCAATTTTGGAAGAAAAGTCAAGATACCACATGTGGGTACATACACTGTATTTTGTACAAATTGTTGTCTTCCTTCTTGGAGAGCAGATGGGCGTGAGCATCTTTCCTAGGGTCAACCTTTCTCACAAACAGAGACTTGAACCAACTGTCAGGGGAACCAGAGATGCCCCTGAAAGACACAAAAAGGGTTTTTTGCGTATCTCTTTTACTATTAAAGGAATCTTTACCATCTATAAACAACAATATCTTAGGTTTGGTCTCAACTAAGAGTAAGGTGCTATAGGCAGCTCAATATATAAACAGTATTTTCTATTAGGCGATTGGACAGCCTTCTCTATGATGGACGCGTGTGCTATTTTTAAAGCATGTACAGTAGAGTAACGCTACTCTTAATGCGACGCTTAACTAAGTCTAGGTGTTCTGGGAATAGATGCAATAACGTGGACAATCAAAACAAAGATGAGTCAGCAATAAAATAATGAAAATCTCAAACAATTTTAAATGTTAAGGTTGACAAAGGAACGTTACAGCAAAACACTGACAGATCAAATCCAATCTTGCTGATCAGTGTTTCGGGACAATTTGACCTTCAACTTTACATAGAGTTGGGGAGCTGTTTACAACTAGATGCACAATTACTCACAAACTACACACAGATCACTGCACTTTTATTCTATGCACTTCAAGGTTGAATAATCCAGGACGGCAAACGCAGTGTTTCGAAACTGTCAATATATAGGCATATAAATATAAATACACACACACATTTCTGCGGCTAATGTTAGCATCACATTACACATCGTACGTAACTTTAGCGCTAGCCTAGCCACATAGCATACTGTACTGTTGTCAATGATGCTGTAAACACAACACAAGTCTAATCTTGTATTTTCATCTTGAGTGCTGTCAGGCAGTACACAAGGCTTTACCTTGTAACTGTAATGATTTGTCCGTTCGCCACAAACGCATTTCTCGTGCATTTCAGGCTGCTGCCGACTCTTTGAAGGACTCTGGTCGCCATGTTTATCCAACTGCGTCTGTCAGGACCGCTCACGAGCAACATGAGTGCTGTGGCAAACAACACAATGCTGCGACATCTGTTACATTTTAATTATTTCAGGCTTTGCCTTTCTCATATGGGTATTTCTCTTTGAAAAATGTACTACTCTGTAAAAGGAAAACTATGAATTCAGACTACCAAAACAACCCCTCAAAAAGGTGAATTCTATCAGTACAAACATTATACACCCCATTCATATTTCGTTGAACATAAGATACTTGTTTTATATTGCTAGAGTTGGATATGGAGGTCTATACATACTATTATACATTACACTTTAAAACAACAGGAACACAGGTTTGAGAATATTTTAATACCCACTTTGTTTAATCATTCAAAACACAGATATTTCAATAACCAAAAAAGGGTCTGATAATTCCTGCTTGAAAATAGTGCCATTCTTTATCATGTTTGTGATGTTGTTAAAGGTTCAGTTCCACTGGAGGTGGCAGAAATGTTCAGTTCCTTCAGTTTGTCTGATAATGTTGTGTCCTCCAAGACACTTTCTGTAGGTTCTGTCAGGGGCTCCACAAACTCTGCTCCTGCCACTCGTTTTCCCGTCAAAGGATCCACTACCCTGCCCACTTTGTACACAATCTCTGCCAGTTCATGTTTCACATGTTTGGACCTGGGTTCAGAAAGAGCCTTGAGGAGGACGATATCTCCCACAGTGCACTGCTGCAGGGCATCATGCGCAAAGTAGGTCTTCCTCTTGTTGAAGTACTGCAGACAATTAAATTATTTTGCTTAACAGATTTTATTTCAAATAAAAGTAATGGCATTGATTGTACACTTTTAAGTTATATATAGCTTTTTGTTTTGCTTTTCCTTTAGTGAGTTTAGCTACATATGAAAATATTTGCTAATGACATTAAAACAAGTCAATCTTATTGATCAAATTTTAGTAAGTTGAGTGAAAGCATGTACCTTGAGTAGGTAAGGGTCCAACGACAGTCTGGTGACTCGGACCTTTGCAGTCTTTATCATTTTGGTCCCTATAACTCTCCCAATGATCCATGTGGCTTGAACAGCAGATCTTTTCACAGACATTTTCAAAGATTCATGTAGATGAATCCAGTAGCAGCTGAAATTTAAACAAAGGCATTTATCCATAAGCACTCGCAGATAGAAGAGAAAATTTGCATTTAATAATTGCTTTAGGAAAGAATCACAATGTTTTTTAAAAGTATTGACAATATCAGCACGTTCTGAGTATAACTGATAAGATGAAGAATATACAGAATATGGTTAGCATCATGGCGGCTAACGCTAGTTTTTTACTAGATTAATCTTACCTTAGAAATACCAAAGAAGATGATTGTTTGTAGCTCTCGTAGCGACTAAAAGAGACACATGATCAGCACAAATCACTACTGAATTAACGTACAGAAATAAATAAGAGAAGGTCAAACGCAAGCCCCATCCTCCATGCTGCTTAAGAGGACAAAGTTTGATGACGTACGTACGGCAAAGGACGAAGGACAAAAAAAAGACATAATAATAATAATAATAATAATAATAATAAAGGTGGACAGCATATGAGCTATGAAATGTTTCAATAAGGTATTACCCACAAACTAAAGAACAGGGAAAGAAAGAAATTATATAATATATATTTATGTAGTTTAATATGTATTTAATTTAGGTTATGAAATGAATAACTTGTTTTCTTCGAAATCAATGCTTTCCTTAGATGTAAAGAACTGTAATACAGTTGGCTGGTTAGCTCAATTGGTAAGTCACTGACTTTCCCCCCGGGGGTTGTGGGTTCAAATCCCCCCTGGCAATGTGCTAACCAGCGTGGGTCCTTGGGCAAGACCCTTCACGGTACTGCCCCCTGAGCGCCGAAAAAGATGGCTGCTCACTGCTCCTGGGGAAAAAAAAAAAAGGATGGGTCAAATGCAGAAGTAAAACTTCTCCCGTGTCATTGTGTGTGAGACCAATAAAGGCTTAATCTTACATTAACTGATATTTTTGTTATACTGTACATTATTTGTAAACTGAAGCCCCTTAATAGAAAAATGCTAAAGCATTTATTAGGCCCGAGCGCTAAAGCGTAGGGCCTTTTGTTACTGTTCTGCAGTGCGAAGCACTGCAGAACCAGCGTGCGCAAAACAAAGCGCGAAGCGCTTTGTTTTGCGCACGCAGCAGAGCGCGAAGCGCTCTCCCCTTTTTAAGCACCTGGCACTCATGTCAACGATTGGTGCCCGCTGACATGGCACGGTGGCATCGCTACAATCGGCCAGATTGTAATTGTTCACCCCAAAACATTGCTGGGGCAACAGAGAGCGAAGGTGGCACTATATTGTTCTGGTTTTTCTTATTAGGCCCGAGTGCTAAAGCGTCGGCCATATTGGTCCGAGCACGACCCGGAGTCGAAGGCGCATTTACCTGTCCTCGTATTTTAACGAACTCCTGGTCTCGATCAAAAAACTCTATGACACCCCCATGCCATCTCCCATCGTGCTGTAATGGCAACAGGCCAAACATCTGTCCTTGCCAATGGGACGCCGGGCAAAAACTTTGTCATAGCCAAAC
Organism: Paratrypauchen microcephalus; assembly: GCA_036785185.1. Lineage (NCBI taxonomy): Eukaryota > Metazoa > Chordata > Actinopteri > Gobiiformes > Gobiidae > Paratrypauchen > Paratrypauchen microcephalus. The sequence goes on along the minus strand of JAVJIX010000120.1, from coordinate 1,284,658 downwards.
CAAATTTGGTTCACAGATGCATCATGGGAATAGGAACAAAAAAGTATATTACACCATTGCTAGGCGACCAACATGAACTCGGCCATATTTTACCGAGCTCGTGACCTGGCACCGAGCGCATTTTCCTGTCCTCCTAGGGGTTTTGACCCAGACTCACCAGAATTGTGCTGTATCATCTAGACATGTGGAACATTAAAAGTTATTAAAAGCGTTCTTAAAGAGTGAACGGTGTTTCCGTGACAACGCCACAAATTTCAGGTTCGTTTTTGTGGCTCACCATCAAATTCGACGAGTGATAATTCACACATACTTTGGCCAATTTCAGTCAAACGTTAATCGTTGGTGGACACCCTGGCCCTAAACAGATTGATATAAGAAAATCTGAAATGGGTGCTATAGTGCCACCTAGGGAGATTGCATGGGAGTGCAAAATTTTGCTTTCTCCTACAGTAGACATACAGTCATGGTACAAAATTTGGTACCCACATTCGTGACAGGGTCTCGATCAAAAAACTCAAGGACGCCTCCACGCCATCTCCCATCGTGTTGCCATGGCAACAGGCCAAACATCTGTCCTCGCCATTAGGATCCTCTGCAAAAACTTTGGCGTAGTCAAACCAAATTTGGTACACAGATGCATCATGGGAAGAGGAACAAAAAAGTATATTATACCGTTGCTAGGCAACCAACCAGCCATATTGGTTAGACCATGTGACCTGGTGGCGAAGGCGCCACTTCATGTTAAACTTCAATGAGTGATAATTCACATATACTTTGGCCGATTTCACTCAAACTTTAATCATTGGTGGACACCCCAGCCCTAAACAGATTGATATAACAAAATCTAAAATGGCCATAATAGCGCCCCCTAGCGAGATTGCATGGAACAGAAAAATTTTACTTTGCCGTAGACACACCAAATTTGGACCATACATTCGTGACATGGTCTCGATCAAAACCCCCACTCCATCTCACATCATGTTGCCATGATAACAGGCCAAACATCTGTCCCTGCCATTAGGATGCCAGCAAAAACTTTGATATAGCCAAAGTTTTGGTATAGCCACAATTTCCCCATTGTGGGACAAATAAAGTATTATCTTATCTTATCTTACCAAATTTGGTACGTAGATGCATCATGGGAATAGGAATAAAAAATATATTACGCCGTTGCTAGGCAACCAACCATATTAGATAGACCATGTGATCTGGTGTCGAAGGCGCCATTTTCTGTCCTCATATTTTTATTTATTCAATTTATTTATTGTTTGCACCCAGCATTTAAAAGAACAAAAATACACACAAAAGAAAAAGAAAATAACAGAACAGTGCAGGAAAGGCTTATGAGTGACCCTCCTCTTAAAATAATTGAAATTAAAAGGCAAAACTAACAACCCCTCCCCACCTCACGCCCAGGCATCCAACACACAATTGTTACATCCTGGTTTTATTATCCTGGTTTTTCTTATTATTTATTCGTATTATTATTAGGCCTGAGCGCTAAAGCATAGGGCCTATTGTTATTATTATTATTTTCCTCCCCCCCTTTTTTCAGGTTTCGGGTACTTCCCACCGATGACAACTCACAAAATGTTGCACAAAATTCAAGAAAATGAATTTATAAATAATCTGAAAATACATTGCGCCTGTGGCTATACCAGTGGTGAAAGTAAAGTGGTGCGCACTGGAATGCAGCACCGGTATAAAATTCAGAGCCGGTACGCAGCACCGCTAAGAGAATATGGTTAATGGTGGCCAAAACCCACATTTGAAAAAAAAAAGTAAGGTGCGCTATTTAAGTAGAAAACACAAACAACCACACTATGCCATTCGAGAATAACTGAAAGCTACCCGAAACTCTCATGCAGAGATATCTGCAGTCTGTTAAGCAAGGATTGTCAAAACTTATCTGACTGTAGCTGTGAAAGTAGCCTAAACCATTGCGAGGCGGTGCTGCGCACTGGTAGAAGATTTAAGGCTGGCGCGCTGCCTGCACCTGTAAGAGAGGGTTTATGCTGACTAAAAAAATATGAAATAATTAATTATATTAAAAAAAAGTTATTTATCTATGAAAAAGGTGTAAAACGTTAAAAAAATGGGTAAAACGAGTGTTTAAAAAAAAAAAAAAAAAGTGATGCACTGGACATTATAGCACCTGTAAGAAATGAAAACTACTTTCACCACTGAGCTATTGGCCCATCCCACGTGACGTCACAAAATTGTGGCCGCCATTTTGGACATGAAGTGGGATACCACAGCCAACAACACAGCAGAGATCAACGGAACGTTAAAGGACACAGATATCGAATATAGCCATTGCGTTAAGTTACTTCTTATTTCGCAATCATGCCGTTGTATTGTTGCGCACCCGGGTGTAGTAATCACCAGCACAGTAGGCAGGATATGTCGTTTTATCGTATCCCAAAGGATCCGGACAGAAGGAGAAGATGCGGCTAATCGCTTACATATACAACACAGACACTGAGCCTAATAACACAGTTCTTGTTCATTGCCTGGTAGCAGCAAATTTATAACGGCCATGAACAACAGACTAAAAAGTTATGTCAGTGACATTTAGTTTGTCCAGAGGACCGATATTAAATTAAAAATGTGAACAAACCTTGGCGGTAATGAGATGACGACCACCAGCTCCAGGGACGACCCACTGATAGAGACATGTAACCCAGCCAGATACGAAATATTTGTAGGCATCCAAACTCTTATATGCCTTCAGGTCACATCCTGTGTATGGCAATGGGTTACTTGTGACATACAATGTACAAATCATGAGGACCGAGGTCTTGGTGTACTTTCTCACGTCCGTAAACAATCCGGGCGGAAGCAGGTAGACATCACTATCTAAACCAGCTATTTTCAGCTTTTCAAAATATCTCTCCCTCTGCTCACCCTGTAAATGTGCTGTCTCGCTGGATTGTGGAGGTGTCATCTCGTTCACTTTGTTTAATCCAAATCTCGAGTGTCCGACTCGTCTTCATCGCATTCAAACACGTTCATACCGCGGTGATGTTCATGTCCAAAATGGCGCTTGCTTTTACGAAGGTCACGTGTTTGGGAAGCGTCAATACCCGTGTTGCCATGGCAAACATCTGTCCTCGCCAATGGGACACCCGGCAAAAACTTTGTCGTAGCCAAACCAAATTTGGTACACAGATGCATCATGGGAATAAGAGCAAAAAAGTATGCGTGAAAAGTCCCTCAGTCGTCCAGGTAGAATCCATGATAAAAGGAGAAGTTCAATTTGTCAACTGGACAAAGTTTGTTTGGTTGAAAACGTTTTGCCGCTCATCCGAGAGGCTTCGTCAGCTCTGTCGAAGCTGACGAAGCCTCTCGCATGAGCGGCGAAACGTTTTCAACCAAATAAACTTTGTCCAGTTGACAAATTGAACTTCTTTTATCAACAAAAAAGTATATTACACTGTTGCTAGGCGACCAACAGGAAGTCAGCCATATTGGACCGAGCATGTGACGTGGCACCGAAGGCAAATTTTCCTGTCCTCGTATTTTAACGAACTCCTCCTAGGGTTTTTGACCCAGACTCACCAGAATCGTGCTGTATCATCTAGACAAGTGGGACATTAAAAGTTATTAAAAGCGTTCTAAAAGACTGAACAGTGTTTCCATGAAAACGCCACAAATTTCGGGTTTGATTTTACAGCTCGCCATCAAACTTTGAGGAGCAATAATCCGTGCAAACTTTGGCCGATTTTACTAAGAAATAAACTTTAATCGAAAATAACAGAACAGTGCAGGAAAGGCTTATGAGTGACCCTCCTCTTAAAATAACTGAAATTAAAAGGTGAAACAAACAACCTGTCCCCAGTTCTCCCCCAGGCATTCAACACGCACATGCATCCAGATAACACACAAACTCACACATGCATCCAGCTAGAATGCGAGTGCAAGCGAGGGCCGATCATCGCCGCTTGCGGCTATATTTATTATTATGATACAACCTGTGATGCCCTCTTTTACATTAGCTTTGCCCTGCAGTATCAATGTATATTTTTTTACTCTATAATTGTAGACAATTGACTATAGACAAAATTGCAACAAAATTACTCACTTCAACAATACTTAAACTGAACTGAATAAAAAATGGTGTGGTCAGATAACTGTTTGTGTCCATCCTTGTGTGATAATTATACATCCATCATCACCTCTGTTTACAATGAAGGAAATTTACAGATTAATGCATTATGTGTGCAGTCAAACAGTGGTAGCCCAGAGCAGGCCTTCACTGTTGATCTTCACCCAGTTAGACCAATCTGGACTTAATCAGGACCATGCTGAAATAAAGCTCAGATCGGGGCTAGTGTTTTCCATTTAAGGTAGTGCAAGGCTGGTACTCTTCTGCCAAAATTACATTGGCCACCCTTAGCCTTTCATACAAAAACACTGAGACAATTCACAAAGTCCCAATTGTTTAGTACATTGCTTACTCAAAATAGTTACACAAAAGTAATAAGTTATGTCAAATCAAAGATGCAATGATGGTTTTCAACTTGATAATCCTAAAAATTCTGCACTTGCTTTCATTAAGCCAGGACCTTAACCTACATGTGTCAGTTACATACATACCACAATGTTTATCTAAAGATAATGCATATTTCATGGAGCAGACCAGACAGTACCTTATCTTCTCTTAATCATGTGAAAAAGTGACATAATCCAAGGGCTGATAAAACACATACAGCCCCCCACACACTTGCTTGGTGTGATCAAATACTCTCGGGAATCAACAAATCGAGCCAGTTTGCTAAACTAATGAGCTACGTTCAATTTGTAACTTATAACGGCCTTGAATTTATTTGATTTGATTAGTTGTACTAGCTAATTAAATGTAATTTAGTGGGGTCCATTTGACTGGCAAAAATAAGGACAAATTGCATAGTGACAAAATTATGTAGTTGCAATATTCACATTTGTTAAAGGTGTACTGTGTAACTTGGTGCTTTCTTCCGAGGAGATGTCATTCTTTTGCCTGTAATGTTCCACAGTATGGCACCTGTTTTGCATTTATTCAATTGCAGGTGTTTTCATTGCAAAAATACCTTGAAAAATATGCATTCTTACTGTGATTGGAATCACTTCTCCACAGATCTTACTTTTAACCTGGTTTGGTGTTTGGTGTACTAGGCTCCTTGGAGATCCATCCATTTTCTTCCTCTTATCCGGGGCCGGGTCGCGGGGGCAACAGTCTAAGCAGGGATGCCCAGACCTCCTTCACACCAGACACTTCCTCCAGCTCCTCCGGGGGGACCCCAAGGCGTTCCCAGGCCAGCCGGGAGACATAGTCCCTCCAGCGTGTCCTGGGTCTTCCCCGTGGCCTCCTCCCGGTGGGACATGCCTGGAACACCTCCCGAGGGAGGCGTCCAGGAGGCATCCGGAACAGATGCTCGAGCCACCTCAGCTGGCTCCTCTCAACGTGGAGAAGCAGCGGCTCTACTCCGAGCTCCTCCCGTGTGACCAAGCTCCTCACCCTATCTTTAAGGGTGTGCCCAGCCACTCTGCGGAGGAAACTCATTTCGGACGCTTGTATCTGCGATCTTGTTCTTTCGGTCATTACCCAGAGCTCATGACCATAGGTGAGGGTAGGAACGTAGATTGACCGGTAAATTGAGAGCTTCACCTTTTGGCTCAGCTCCCTCTTCACCACAACGGTCCGGTACAGCGACCGCATCACTGCCAATGCTGCACCGCTCTGCCTGTCCATCTCGCGCTCCATCCTCCCCTTACTCGTGAACAAGACCCCGTGATACTTGAACTCCTCCACTTGAGGCAAGGACTCTCCACCCACCCGGAGAGGGCAAGCCACCTTTTTTCAGTCGAGAACCATGGCCTCGGATTTGGAAGAGCTGATCCTCATCCCAGCCGCTTCACACTCGGCTGCAAACCCCCCCAATGCACGCTGGACGTCCCGGTTCGATGAAGCCATCAGGACAACACCATCTGCAAACAGATTGGAGATAAACAGTGGAATATTCCAGGTTTAACAAGGTGGTCACCGATACCACCGTGCGTGAGGGTCCCAGCGTCATTGATTAGAAACTAGAAAAATTATTATTATTTTGCGCATGCCTCAGTGTTACTGTCAGGGCTTTTTGCGGCTAGCTGGAAGCAGCGAGTGTAAGGAGCTGGAGTTATGATTTCTGATAGTGATTGCTGTTAAAGCCTGTCCTAATGTGGTGTTTGTGATAACCAGGTCTAAGGTGTTGTATGGAGTTGGCGGTGCTGACGGTGGCTGCTCCAGTCGCACTCCAAGCCTTTTTGTTGTGTAGAGCGTTTTCACGTGACGTCATAATCTGGACGCCCGCCATGTTGGAGGGTTTTGAAGCACCGTGAACAGTGCATTTATGCCGCAAAGTTTTAAAAAAAAACAAAACCAAATGGTCAACTACTGTGCAGTCCTAGGCTGTCACAATAGAGCAGACAGAGAAAAACACCTGCAGTTCTATCAGGGACAGAACAGACAGAGCAATTATCAAAGGAAAGGCGAGAAGGCGAGAGGAAAGGAGAGGCGATTGTGGATCGCCAGTCTCAAACAGAACTTGGATGGGAAAAATCCCGACAACATTTGCATATGCTCAGCTCCATTCATCATGGACGACACCTCTCATCCACTGCACCGGACTTTAGAGGAGCTGAGCAGCTCCTTTAGCAGCCGACTGAGGCACCCCCAGTGCAAGGAGCGCTACCGCAGATCCTTCATCCCCACCACCATCAGTCTGTATAATTCTACTATATAGGCCAAACGTGCAATATTTTTTCCATACTTTCCTAGCTACTGTTTTATTATTATTACTTATCTTATTATTACTTATTTTATTTTACTCTTGCCTGCATGCACTTTCTTTCTTGTTCAAAATGTCTCTGCCTGGAGCTACTGTGGCAAGTAAATTTCTCCTGTGTAAGATCAATAAAGTCTTATCTTATCTTATCGATCTAATTTCACAGCCAGTAGGTATTTCATACTGTGCATTGTGATTGCTAATTTTGAACCAAATTGTAGCAACCATGTTTACATAAACAAATACTGGCTATATAATACAGTAAACTGCATTACAATGTTAATATTTTAATCTTTGCAAAATGTGAATAAAAAGCAGTATACTAGTACTTAAACATGTTACACATGTAATACAAGTATGTCTACTTTTGCCATCACAATACGCTTGTCTCCAATTTTCTGCATTTTACGCTCTCGTACCCAGCCAAAAACAAACTGGTTGTTGCCTCCAGACCTTTAGAGCTCTGAAGGTGTTGTGCTGTATAAGGGCTTGGGGAGAAGACCAGGTAGTTGACAATATTGGGATCGCTTACAGCAGCAGAATCGACAAATCGCCACTGTCATTGAACAAACTTGAACAAAGTTTTTTCATATAACTCTTCTTTTCTTTGACATCCAGCTGGTCAACTGTGTCAGAACGTTTGGATTCCGATGTGGTAGGTTTCTCATGAAATTTAGATTTTTTTCTGCATGGTTGCTATCTAAACACATGTAATTTTGAGCACGTAAACCCACCAAGATGGCCCCACATCTGGGTAATCGTCCTGTTTTAACGGGTTCGTGAAAACACTCTATACCTGGGGCTAGTATTTGTCAATAAGTTAACCTATCCTTCCCTGTGTGACAGATTGCCACTGCTGCTAGTATTCTTGCTCTCTGTTCTTACTCTTAGTGTTCTTATTTGATGAATGTTGTGGGATAATAGCTGAGGTCTTGTTGGGATTTGGAGAGAAGTACAATGTATGGCCGGATATGCAGTGCAATGCAAGGTTAGGCCTCAGGGTTAGCACAAGTCACTTTAGCCCAGATAAGCAGCCCCATAGCACAATACACTTTAACCATCTAGAACTCTATACACTTTAACTTAACGCCAAAGTCTATCTCAAGTACTTCAGCACACGCACTTTAAATACTGATTCGCGCATCATGTTTACACAGCACTAGCACTTTTAACTTATTGTAAATGTAAAGTTGAATTAGTTTGGTTTATGGTTTGGTTTGACTTTACTAACTTTAATTTGTTGTGTTTAGTTCATTATTTTTTAGTTAAATTCTACATTTACAAAGGTTAATTTGTTGTTTGTTTGTTGTTTATTGGTGCACCAAAAAAGAATATCTTTTAATCGTCTATTAAATAAAGCTTTGTAATTTTTTAGACCACATTGCCCTTGTCCTTTTTTATGCCAGAACGAATTGTGTGGGAGTTAACAAAAAGGGGACCTGAACCTACCCACTTGGTAATAGCATCCCCATGAAAACATAAAGGTGGCAAACTCTCCATCTGAAAAGTTACATAGTGCACATTTAATGGCAACAAGTTAAATTAAATTAAGTAAATTAAAATGTAGTTATAAAGTACTTTTCCAGAAGCTCAAAATCGCTTTACAACTTGGTACATTATTCATTCACTCCAGACTCGGTGGTGGTAAGTTATTACTGTAGCCACAGTTGCCCGGGCGCAGACTGACAGGTGCGAGGTTGCCAATCTGGGTCCCTCAGACCACCACCAACACTCACGCCACTTCATTTTGTTTTCTTGACCTTTATTTAACCATGATAGTCCCGTTGAGATTAAGAATGGAGCACCTGGAGGAAACCTACCCAGGCACAAGGACGTGCCAACTCCACACAGAAAGCCCCACCCCAGAATTGAACCCAGGATATTCTTGCTTTGAAGAAGAAGTGACACAGGAGAAATTCCTCTGCATTTAACCCATCCTGTTATTAGGAGCAGTGGGCAGCACATTACTGCGCCCGGGGACCATCTCCATGATCTTCTTGCTTCGGTTTGGTCAGGACCACAGCTGGAGGATTTTTACCTATGGTGCATGTTTTGGGTTGGTGGGGGAAAGATAAGTGCCCGGAGGAAACCCACTCAGACACGGGGAGAACATGCAAACTCCACACAAAAAGGCTCAGGCGATCCAAATCTTACGGCCATACCAACGTGCCACACGGGATTGAACCCAGAGCCTTCTTGCTGTGAAGCGCGAGTGCTAGCCACTCAGCCACCATGCCGCCAAAACTGGGCTCGTCCGGGATTTGAACCCGGGACCTCTCGCACCCAAAGCGAGAATCATACCCCTAGACCAACGAGCCACATGTGAGCACACTAACCGCTTTGCCAACATGCCGCCTAGGCAATGTGGGTGAAGTGTCTTGCATAAGTACACAACACTAGTTTGAGCTATCCCGCACCTTAGAGAAGAGAATTTATGTTAGGAAGTACATAATTTTCAAAATCTATGCCAAGTTCACACGTGAATTACTACACAATAGCACAGAGAATTGCTGTGGCAGCACGGAATTGCAAGCGCCAAAAGGAAAAAGGTTCAGAAATTGTTCTGCGTGATTTTCCCTTGATTATTAGTGTGAAATTGATCAGTAAATGTAAGTTGTAGGTTGTGCTTGTTCTTGAAGTCAAAAGTTGAACTTGTGATAGCATAGAAGAAGTGAGGAAGGGAGCGGCATGGCCAACAGGAAAAAAAGCAGGGCAGCCCTAACATAACATGGCAGTTAGTCATTACTGGGAAGCTAATCTTTTCATAGTGGACAGCTGAAAGGTGAATAAATGTGTTCCCCTTCTTGGGCTGCAGCCAAAGTTCTGCACACATTGTTAAAAGATGGTTA